>CM070786.1:67134590-68498339 GCA_036346955.1 Dipus sagitta
TGTGGCGCAGGATCGCTGTGAGTTCAAGGCCACCCTGAGACTGCATAGTGAATTTCAGGTCAGCCTGAGCTAGATTGAGACCCTACCTCAAAAAAAAGTATACTTATTTATTATTTTAGAGGAGGAGAGGGAAAGAGATAGAGAGGGAGAGAGAGAGAGAGAGAGAGAGAGAGAAGGTTGAGAGAATGAACACCCAAGGCCTCTTGCTGCTGAAGCATGTACCACTTTGTGTATCAGACTTTATGTGGATACTGGGGAACTGAACCCAGGTTGTCAGGCTTTATAAGCAAGCTCTTTAACAGATGATCCATCTCTCCAGCCCAGGAAAGGCCTTTTAAACAAACACAGTAGGGAAAACATATTAGATTTTATTAGTGAAAGTTGAAATAAATTTTATATATCTAAAAGCCTTCACAATCTTAATCTGCCATAATAGACAAAGCAGGTTGTCGGATGCTGGGGCCAGGAGTCAGGTGGAAAAATTGGTAAGAAATTGTCTGGAGCAATATGTGTTCTGAACGTTGGCTGCATTGGTGGTGACACAGGCGACAACCCAGGGGATGACACAGAATCACACTAGCCAAGATTCATCCAGCCTGACACTTTGAATATCTGCGTTTTATTACTCCTAAGTTACGTATTTAGAGCCCTGTAACGATAAGCACAAGGCAGAGGCCAGGAGGGGGGCAGCAGGTGAGGGGCTTGTCGCGCAGATGAAGTGCTCACTTCGGCAGCACAAACAGTAAAACTGGAGTGACACAGAGCGTTCAGGTGAAAAGACAAAGTGAGTGAGTTGCATGAAAACAGTTCAGCGGAGAGGAAAAAAAATGACTGGAAGGACAAAATCTAAACTGTCATGAGACTTGAATGAGACACTTGGCAGGCGGGGGAGGGGTGCAAAGAGTTACACACTGCTGGGACTGTGATCAGTCAGTTGACAACAAGACATTATTTTTGTAGTCAAAGTAACAACTGCTCTTGTTTTTAAGCCATAACTTGAATGATAAAAATTAATAATAGTATTTGGATTTATTTAGTGTCCATCGGTTGAGGGGATAGTTGACAAGTATGATTTGGTCCTGCTTTCTCTTAACCCCATGGGCACCAGCAGGATAAGCAGTGGGCCCTGTTACATTCACTAGTGGCCTGTACTGAGCAAGGTTAGAAGTCCTGCCCGTGGCTTTTGTTGCCCAAGAGAGGAACTAGCCATTTTAGGGAACAAAAGAAAAAACTGACACAGCCATGCCTGATCAGTGCTCAAGGAACTGGTCTAGGCAGGAATGGGCAATGCCAGTAGTCTAACATCTTTTACACTATATTAAAGACTTTCTTTCTCGTTTTTTTTTTTTCCAGGTTTTAAGGTTCAGGGGTGACCAAGACCATGGAGACCATTCTGAGGCAAAGATGGAAGCTTTTATTTGGGAAAAACATGAGCTGCCAGGACTGACTCTCAAGAGCGGAGCGGTCAATTTGGGATTACAGACAGTGGGCTATATAGAGCTCTTCAGTTGGGGGAAGGTGAGGAAGGGAAATAGCCAGGGTGTGAGATCAGAACAGTGATCAGGTGACCTGAGAGATAAGGGGGAAGGAAACCTGGACCTGGGGCCTTGTTAGGCAAGGAAGGGATAGTGGCTGGGTGGTTCCTTAAGGAATGTGGATGACCCACTTCCTTATGTGTCATCCTGCTGTGAATCCATTTTGTCCTAGGTAGGGTCCCACTCTAGCCCAGACTGACCTAGCACTCACTCTGTAGTCCCAGGCTGGCCTTGAACTCACAGCGAGTTCTGTGCCTCCAGAGTGCTGGGATTAAAGACATGAGCCATCATGCCCAGCTTAGAGACTTTCTTGATTACAAATGACACCATAGTATTTTCTTGAGAGCTGGTCTCATGTAGCCCAGGCTGGCCTTAGACTCAAATTGTAGCCAAGGATGTCCTTGAACTCCTGATCCTCCTGACTCCACACCTCAAGTGCTGGGATTACAGGTATGTGCCACCATGCCAGGCTGACACTAGGATTTTTTATGACCCCCTAAATTTGACCAGCCAGTTGGTTCTTCATTTGTTGCAGTCAGGTTCGCATTGCTGGTAGAAATAACCCAAGCAAGAGCAGCTTCTGGGAAAAATAGGTTTATTTTGGCTTATAGGCTCGAGGGGAAGCTCAACAATGACATGAGCAGAGGGTGGACATCACCCCCTGGCCAACATCAGGTGGACAATAGCAACAGGAGAGTGTGCCAAACACTGGCATGGGGAAACTGGCTATAACACCCATAAGCCCACCCCCAACAATACACTCCCTCCAGGAGACATTAATTCCTAAATCTCCATCAGCTGGGGAACCTAGCATTCAGAACACCTAAGTTTATGGGGGACACCTGAATCAAACCACCACATCATTCTTTTACTTTTTTGATTCAGGCATAGCCCTTATAGGGCCAATGCTTTCTGAACCATCTACTATTATTTCTTTGTATCTTACACGTCACTCTCAGAATCTGTTTAGTATAAATTCCATGACTCCCATCTCAGCATATTTTGTGCTGGAGGCTGGAAAATTCTCTGAGACAAGAAGTCTATTGAGCTCACTGCTTGGGAGGTTCAAGGTCACGGTGTCTTCGTCAGTTCTGCTCTGGCAAGGCCTCCTGGCAAAGGCCAGACAGGAAGCTGAGTGGGGATGAGGCACTCTTTATAACAATTCTCTCAGAGGAACTAACTCAGAGCCCCTGAGAACCACATTAATCACTAGCCATACCCCCATCAACTAGCTGTTCCCAGATGCCTGGTGGACAGCGGCATCAGGGAACTTTGTGAAGCACAGGTGTAGTGTGTCCTTACTGAGAGAGCCTGGGCAAGTCCTGGCGACCAGGCGGCCAGCTGTCGTGATGAGTCTTCACGTTTCCTTCTTGCTGCCCCACACCTTTCCCGGCTTCCCACGAATTGCGCAAGCATGGTGAAGTTTCCCTCTTAGCCTCATGGCTATGCAGAGAGGAGGCCATTCCTTTTGGCTCACCCTCTCTTCGAGAGGGCAGTCCATCATTCTGATGACTTTAGACACCTCTCCTTGGACCTTCCCCGGGAGCTTGGGAGATGCGTGCACGCTTGGAGTGAGTGTTCAGCTACCAGACAGGCGCTTTGAGCCCGCGGGGCCCCCCAGGAGGCTTCTTCCTCTGCCAACATTAGCCACAGCCCCATGGTAGAGGTAGCTTCACCAAGGACTCCGTGGGACCCTCAGTACCCCAGAGATAGCAGCCAGGCCCACCCTGGCACGACATGACGGCAGAGCAGACCCGACTGTCCCCTCCCACTCCAGCTGTCCTTGGCTGTATCCTTCCCATTGGCCCCATTTCCTTGTCCTCTCCTGGCTCTGCTAAGTAGTACACATTGCTTTCTTGGCATATCTGGGTGTAGGCCTCCATACCAAGGAGGCAGGATGAAGGATTTTGTGTCCCTTCCCTGCCTCTGTGCTGCCAACAACCTGAGGCTTGAGCAGCAGCCCCTGGCCTCAGGAGACTTCATCGCAGACCCATCTGGGCATCACAGTTCTCTCCTTCCCAGATAATGAGCTGAGGCCTCGCACATTGCATCCGTGGGTTCTTGAACTGGTTCTAGCCCTCGCCGTGGACAGCCAAGTGGAACGCTGTTGGGCCCCTGAAACTCGGGCCACCGCAGCCTTGGAGGCATCACTCAGATCTGCTGGGTACTGCTAAGAGACCCCACCGCTCTGGGGACCACGACTGGAGCTGCCTCCAGGGGAGACCACGGAGCACTCTGGAGCTCTGGGCTGCACCAGGATTGACGGGCAGCCTGCTGCTTCTGCTGACCTCGGGGAGACTGTCTGTGACTCACCCGGCTCTGGAGAGCTGAGGGTGAGAACGGTGTGCGGCCTGCAGACGTGGCCTACGTCCTCCTTACAGCCCTGCTTGGTGCTACAGCGCCGCATTCAGATGCCCCTCAAGAAGGCACAGCGGTGGCCCACGCAAGGGTATTTCTCCCTTATTCGCCCTTC
The DNA here is from genome assembly GCA_036346955.1 of Dipus sagitta. Lineage (NCBI taxonomy): Eukaryota > Metazoa > Chordata > Mammalia > Rodentia > Dipodidae > Dipus > Dipus sagitta. The sequence continues at coordinate 67,138,599 of CM070786.1, forward strand.
ATGCCTGGAGTGTTATGCAACTCACTTGCCTAAGTTCCCCGTGAAATGTGCATCCTCCCCACTGTTCCGGTCTAGAGACGAAGAAGTAGATGGCCCGAGGCCGAGCAGCACACAGCCTGCAGAGCTGCCCGCGGTGGTCCCGAGTGCTTCAACTGACGTCCTTTCTCGGGTTCTGCTGTCCTCACCATGGCCTGTGGCATCAGAGCCGCTTTCCAGCCACCGCCTCTCCAGAGGCTTGGAGCTCCACTTTTGTCATTGCCTTCCGCCAAGGTACCAATTAGCCATGGTAAAAATTTGTAAGGACAGGGAGATGTTTCTGGAACTCCACCCTCAGCAGCTCCTGTGCCACAGTGAGCTGCTGTGCCAAACGTCCTCTTCTAGGTTTAAGACCGTCATCCCACTTATTTACACACTGAGATGATTATGAGGAGTAGAGACCAGGAAGGCTCCTCGGCCCAGGCTCTGCCTTCCGGTCCCCGCTGGGTGGCCTGGACCAGGCCACAGCGTCATCACAAGGCGTCCAGCCCCCTCTCTCGCTGGCATCAGGCCCTCGCTGTGCCCTGGAACGATACCATCTGCTGTGACTCTCCCCATCTGCGTCTCCTTTTGTCGCTGCTCAAAGACCTCCAGAGGGAGTCTGGAAATAGCCTCGGCCTCTCTGTTACCCGCTGCCCCCCCCCCCCCGGGCTCTGAGCGTCTGTGGCAGGCCATCTCTGCTTACCACTGGGCCACACGCCCACAGTGCAGGTGGCTGCTGTCAGGTTACCACGCCGTCCACGCCGCGAGTAGCTTCACAGCCACGGCTGAGCCACCTGCAGACGTGAGCCCCGCCATGGGTGCCAGCATCGACATGTGCAAACATCCGGGCACAGTTCTCCCTGGTGGAAATGCTGGTAAATGGTTGTGCCTATGTGTGGAACAGATCTGGTCCTGCCTCTGGCCACAGGCTTTGATGCCAGATCCTTCTGGACATTTTGAGGCCCAGGCCTTCTCCTACCCTTTCTTCTCCTACATATTACAGCTGCTTGCAAAGTGCCAGCCAGGCACCACCTCGTTTGCATCTTGTTTGATTTCAGACCTGCCACAGCGAAACCATAACCCAGCCCGGATCACTGGGACAGCCGGCAGACTCCAGCTGGGCTCTTTGCTGACCTGGTAGTGTGACCTGGAAAGCCACTTAACCTCGTGGTTCTCTGTTCTCATGTCTAATGTGTAAGGACAGGATCTGCCAAGAGGGGAGAAAACTGGCCTCAGAGACTGAAAAACAGGGCTTCACCCGAGGCCCCACAGCGCTCTCGCTGTCCGGCTTGCTCCATGTTGAACTGGTTCCTCCTCAGCGACGTGCACTGTGTAGCTGTGGGTGAAATGGAAGGAGGGAGTTCGTGACATAATCACACACACACACACACACACACACACACAGAGTCCTTGTTCTGTAAAAACTAGACCATCATAAACTGTACCTTAAGCAGGGTGTTGTGGTGTATGCCTCAGCCAGGAGGCTGAGGCAGGAGAATTGCCAGTTTGAGGCCAGGCTGAGCTACATGGTGAAAGCCTATGCCAACATTTGAAAAAGGGGAAGGGCTGGGTGAAACTCAGGGGAGAGGTCTAGTCTAGCATGCACAAAGCCCTGGTTCCATTTCCAGCGCCACACAGAGAGAAAAAGCCTGGAACGTGGAACCTGCGCTCGGGTCTCAGCATTCTCGATGAGTGCACCTCTCACACGCTCTCTCTGAGCCTCACCTTCCTGATACGGAATGGTCATGTCGCTCTTTGGATCAGGTGAGAAAACACCTACAAACACTTAACATGTGCCATGGCGTACTTCCAGTTACATACACAAACACACACATCACACACACACAAAGTTTAAAAAAATCACATGAATAATTTACATAGAGATTAACATGTTGGAATGATATTTTGGATACACTGGGTTAAATGGACTGTGTTATTAGTGTTTAACAAAACATAGACTGGGAATGCAGAAGCCTTCCTAGTGTCCTCCGTGAGTTCACTCTGGCCACTGCCCATCTCCCTGGGAACCCCAGTGCGCATGTCTGCAACACCAGCAGCGCAGGAAAGTACCTTCTCAGCTAGCTCGTGTTTATTTTTGCACTTCTCCGCTCCACCGCTGAGCATTATGGAAATGTGAGCCCTTCTCCACGGGCCCAGAAGGCTCCAGACTCCAGTCGAATGAATGCATCTTCATGAACTCTCCCTGGCTGCACTGGCTACAGTTCGAATCTGAAACGCCCCTTGCACGCTCACGCGTTAGCTCCCCTGTGGGAGGCACTTTGGGGGAAGGCTGTGGAACGTTTAGGAGCTGGGGCCTAGCTGAGAAGTAGGCGAGGAGGGCCAGGTCTTTGAAGGTTATACATGCCCATGGTTCCTGCCCACCTTTCTTCTTGCTGGTGTGCAGTGATGGGCACAGTCCTGGCACACACTCCCATCTCCACGAACTGAGCTCATTCACCTCACCTTCCCCCCACATGACAGACTGAGGGCTTTGAAATCAGGAGCCCAAGTAAATCTCCCCTCCCTTAAGTTGTTTCTGTCAGGAATTATGATCGCAATGACAGACAGAAACAGTAAGGGAGGGGAGAATTTAATTTCTCATGCTTATGAGGCGAGCACTTGACCAACTGAGCCATCTCCTCAGATCCTAGCCCTGCATTTATTTTTACAGAAGAAGGATTTGGGGTGCAGGAAGAAGGCACCACAGGATTAAACTGGGTGCTTTCCAAAGATCACACACTTGTTCCCAGGCTGTGGTGTCCTGGAGACTTGGTTCACCTGGAGGGGAGACCAAGACAGATGCAGGGCTAGGGCCAGGGCATGCTACACCTGGGGCAGTGGCAGGGAGAGGTGAATAGACTGTATTTAAGATCAGGGTGGGCTGTGAAATTCAGAGGTTTCTACTGAGCAGGGTGAGACGTCAGCTTGACTAGATGGAAAGAGAGGAGAAAGTGACTCCCGACCAAAGGGCAAAGGTGTAGGCTCCAACAGTGAGCAGTGACCTGGAGGGCTTGGGAGGGCTCACGAGCAGGAGGCTGTGCTGCCTGAGCGGCTGCCCACCTGGGCTACACTGCCACATCCACTGTTGTTACTATGAATCCTCTAGCTGACAGCAACTCCATGCCCACCTCTCCTAAACCCTGCAATTCTGCCCCCTCCTTCTTCCTGGCTGCCAATCCTCCTCATCCTGGCCATGCCTTGGTGGTTCCCCATCACTGCCTTCCAGTGTTGTGTCCTGACATTGAGTCCGTTTGCCCCACACAGCTCCTTGACATAGCTGGGGGCTCTAGCCAAGGACCCATCTGTGGCTGATGAGACCAGTGGAGTCAGCTCCTAGTCCAAGGGTTTCCCACAGGCCTCCTAAGTGTCCTGAAGCCCCAGGATGGAGCCTTGGGGCTCGCAAAAGGGGGAGAGATAGCAAGAAGGCCTCATCCCCTTTTTATCATGAGAGCTTTGCCTTCATTGGTGTCATGGATGGTGACCAGTTAAAAACCAGCTAAGGGATACACCAGCTGAGACAGCGCAGGAAGGAAGCACCACAGAGCAACACAGTGGACTCTCATGCCTCAGTTATTCATCTGTAAAGTGGGAGGACAGTAGAATGTTTCCCTTTAGCTGTGTGAGGGTCGGATGAGCTACTGTGGGCAGACTGCTTCGAATGGTACCCAGCACACAGCCTGAGCTAAGAGCTGGTTATGGTTATGCAGCTAATGCGGGTCCTGAAGATGCTCTGAGCAGGGAATGTCATGATTAAGATCTGCTTTTAAGATCTCTCTCTCTCTCTAGAATGCTGGTATGATGGTTCATCTTCACTGTCAACCTGAGATTTGGAGCCACCTAGGAGACACAGCTGTGGGTACGTCTTTGAGGAAGTTTCTAGAAAGGTTTAACTGAATAGGGAAGATCCGCCCTGCACATGGATGGCACCATCCTATGGGCTGGTGGCTCAGACTGTATAAAAAGGAAAAGAGGCTGGGGAAATGGCTCAGCAGGTAAAGCCGCCTGCTTGCAAAGCCTGCTGGCCCAGGTTCAATTCCCCAGTACCCACTCTAAGGCAGATGCATGCATCTGGAGTTGGTTTGTAAGAGCCCTGGCATATCCACTCTCATTCTCTCTCACTCTCTCCTTGCAAATAAATAAAAATATTAGAAAGGGGAAAAGAAGAAAGCCCGATGAACACCAGCCTCCTGCCCCCACTTCCTAGTCTGCAGAGATGTGACGAGTCCCAATACTGGGCACTCTACCATGTCTTTCTCACCATGACAGATATTATCTTCTCAACCTAAGAGACAGAATAAATCTTTCACCCCTTATTTTTGTTGTTGTTGTTTTGGCCATGTATTTGATCACAGGGCTGAGTAAAATATGTTAACTACTTTAACACTAAACAGAAAAATGACAGAATGTTATTGTAGCCTTTTGAATACAAATGGAACAGAGGCTTGAGGCAACCGAGGTTGGGCCAGGAAGAGCTGAAAATATTTGGTAGATTCTGTAGGATCTGGTGACCAGGTGGCTACGAGGGAGTCTCAGAGGATACAGTGTTGGGGACCATGGCACCTTGTGTCAGGTGAGCAAGGTTTAGGTGTCTTGGATGAGAAGAGGGCCTGTGGGGAGTCTACTGGCTATAAGGCTCTTGATCCAGATGGCCGTGGAGGGACTGTGGACACCAGATCAGGAGCCTGGGGCGGGAGCTGTGGGTAGAGATTCGGAAATATCAGGTAGCTGATGGTGGGGAGAGAACAGAGAATGAGGTGAGCAAGGCTGGGATATGTGGAGTGTGAGGGAAAAGGGTTGGTTAGAAGCTGCAGATCCACTGGCAGACCCCTTGTGTGTCCTGGTAACCGTGTGCACACCCAATGCTGCCAGGGCCGGCTGGCCACGCTCAGGGCAGCCTGAGGACAAATTGACAGATGACGCTGACAGACACGCCAACCGCGCCTTGCATGTGCTGAAGAGCACAGGGGCTGGGTCAGAGGTCACAGAACACTCTGGGTTCCGCCTCCAGGAGGCCTACAGCTGCCATGAGCAGTCACTCAGGGTCAGCCATGGACAGTGCAGCCCTAACACTCAGCCAATATCAAGTCTGCAGGGAAGCCAGGAAGATATTAAATTAGTGAGGCGACAGACAGTATTTGATGACACTTCCTGTCAGTGCCAGCCTAGGATGCAGCCTGGGTAGGAAGAGCAGGTGCCAGGGAGGGTTTCGAGCTCCTCCTGAGCGATGACGATGACTGAGGACGTCCCGCGTCACCCGCAGCCACTCGCTGCCTGCGGGGTCCTGCTTTCCAGTCCTGTCGCCCTCAGGGCCCCAAACCATCTCACAGGATTGGGCTGAGTGACAGTGAGGCCAGAAATGAAATGCCTTTAGCTTCAGGTCCCCAAGACCTGCCACACGGAAGGCACTGTGTTTATAGTCGGAGGCATTTGAGTGAACATTTCTCAGTTCTCTGAGATCTGTCCCTAGTTGATGTCATGAAGGTTGGACTTGCTTTTAAACTTACAGGAGAGCTTTGTGAAGAAACCTCTGGAAGTTCAATAATGGATATGTCCGTTGTGGCCAGCGTCCATTAGCCTGACCTACCCAATGTAGACGGAGCCAGGAGGAAGTCAGATGCACAAATGGGGGGAGGAGTTGTCGGGCTCACGCTGCGTTTCCACCCACAGTGCCTCTGGGATGCATGTTAGCAGCTGCGTGCAGATGCTGCTGGTTTGATAGCCACACAGGGCCTCTAAAAGGCAGGAGCCCAGCCTGGCCTGCCCGGCCGGTGTGCCCGCAGGACCAGCCACAGTAGTGCACTGCTCGGGACTTCAGCAAATCATTTTATGGCTCAAACCTGGGCAAAGGTTTTATTTCGTAAAATCTGACACTGCATGCTGGATGCTAGTAATATTTTGAATCCCTGGGTTCATTCATTCATAGTGGAAATGATTCCACCAATCACTTGCGTATTCTCTAATGTATTATCAAACACTTTGCATGTCTTAAAAGCCAGAGATGGAGATGAACACAGTACAATGCATGCAAGACCTGGAAGCAGGTAAAATGCATGTGCATGTGTACAATATCACGTGATAAGTATTGCAGGCACGTGACTGGCATCTATGGACAGCATGTGGGTAAGTGGGAACTTTTGGACACTACGTACTAGATACCAAACCCTATCTTAAAACATTTATTTCATTTTCCCAATAAATAGCTCCATAAGGTACCAACTATTATTATCCCATCCTCACAAGCTAAATGACTTGCCTCAAGTCACACAGATTACAAGTGGGCAAGACTAGGGATTTGAATGCAATCTAAGGTTTGAGCTGAACTCATCACCAATGCTCTACTATGTTCTACAGAAGCTGTTTGGACCAGCCAGCTTGTGGAAGAAATATCTCGATGAACCCATGTCATAGCTAATAGCTCAAAATACTTGAAAAGTTGTCATGGAAGGCCTCACCCTCCTACCACCTCACTTATGGGTTGGGACTGGTTTTGATCTATGTGTTATGTTTTGGATAGTAACTTCACCTTTACTGACTGAAGTCCTGGGAGGGCTGTTAATGAAGGAGCGCTCTCCTCCCAAAGACAGAGAACTCTGAGAGCTGAGCTGGGTACCTGGGCCCTCTCCCAGTGGGGAGAAGAGCGACTGCCACCAAGACAAATCCCAGTCGGACCTGACTGTTGAGTGGTTCTGGTGTTGAGACCCTCAGAAAACCAGGCTTCCTGAGGGCTCAGCTTGCAAACCAGGCTTCCTGAGGGCTCAGCTTGCAAGCGCTACTTCACAGTTAAAAAAATTAAATGGCCAACAGAGTTGTTCATTGCTGCTTCTAAGCCTACCATACTCACTGATTTCTCCTCAGGTGTAGGAGGGTCCGACTTTCCTGTGTAGTTGTAGTTGCCGCAGTGAGCTGTGCCATTCTGGGATGTCAATTTTAATTCAGCATGAGAGAACAGTCAGGAAATGAAACCTCAAAAACTGTGAGCCAAAACGAACCTTTCCTTTCTTTAAGTTGATTCTCTCAGGCATTTTGTTGCAGCAGCTGAAAACCAACTAATACAAAATAAGGCACAGAGAAAGCAATTTCCTGAGGTTAGTAGGTATGAAAGCAAGGATTTGCACCCAGGGATAGCTTTAACCTCTAAACTGAAGCAGGTGGCAGAGTGCCCTGTGAGGACAAGCCTGCTTACTGCCAGGCATAGCGTGAAGAGAACATTCCAGCCCATGTTGTACATCAGGGAATTGGGATTTTCTTCTTCCTTCCTTCCTTCTTCCTTCCTTCCTTCTTCTTCCTTCTTTCTTTCTTTCTTTCTTTCTTTTTTTTTTTTTTGTATGATGAACATCACACATGATAAGCTCTGGTGGGGAAAGTCATGGTCTGTGTGAGCTGACAGTCCTTACCTGGAGATGAGGGTGTTGCTGGCGGGGAGTGGGGGGAGGAACTAAGATAAAGCAAGAGGAGGCTGAAGTTGGCTCTAACCAGATCACAAGTACTAACGCATCTGTTGTAGTTACATTGCTGGCACAAAGCACCCAACCTAAAGCATCTGATTGGAGGAAAGTTGTTTATTTTGGCTTGCAGACTCAAAGGAAAGTTCTGTGATGGCAGGGGAAAGTATGGTATGAACAGAGGCTGGACATCACCTCTGCCTCAGCAGTTAGGAACACCACAGCAGGAGAGTGAGCTGAGCTCTGGCAAGGCGAAGCTGGCTATAACACCCATATGCCTGCACCCAACAACACACCTCCTCCAGCAAGGCTCCACCTCTCAAACTGCCATCAGCCGGAAACCAAGTATTCAGAACATATGAGCTTATGGGGGACATCTAATTCAAACCACCACAGTGGCCAATGGCCTCTTGTTGATAGCTAGAAAATGGCCATGGAAGAAGGATTTAAACCAAGAAGACTGGAAGATGCTTCAAATAGCTAGGCAATCCAGGAAGAGACTTTTCTTATGCTATGGTGGAAGAGGCTGCAATATGAATACAACTGTGTCACGTCCCCAGCTGCACCTGGGGAGTCCGGGTGGAAGCCTCCTCCTCTACCCCCTCCTTGAGGCAGTCTCTCCCCTTCTGTGAGTCACTCTCCTGTCAGGCCAGAGGTGACCTGCTGCTTAGTGAAGGTGTGCACACAATGCCAGTGTCTCTCCGCAAACCCTGGAGGAGATGGTCCAGAGATGATCTTTTGACAGTCACAAAGGGTCACGTGGTGCACCTGCAGCAGTTCCAGGACTGTGAGTCAGCAGCTTTGGTTTCCAGCGCTGGAGCTCCTGCTGAACCAGAGCAAGCTAGCAATCCATTCTGGACCAGTCATTAAATGTCATTAGATGCATCAAAGAGCTTAGAGGAGAAGACATTTTACATTGAGCAGTCTGCTTATGAGAGAGTCACTGGTCAGAGTCAACCGAGCAGACTCAGCAGCTCTTGGTGGTCTGTGTCCTGCACAAGGGGGGCATGATGGACATCCAGGAAGAGAAGGGGATGAGGGAATCACGAGGAAGAGGGAAAGGATGTCATGGGCCGGTGGTGATTTTTGTGGTCAACCTGACTGAGCCAAGGTATACCAGATAGCTAAGAGAGCATTGTTCCCAGGGCTGTGTGTGAGGTGTTTCTAGAAGAGATTGACATTTGAATCAGTGGTTAAGTGGGGAAGACCCACCCTCACCAGTGTGTGTGGGCACCATCCAAACTTGGAGGATCTGAGTGAGTCATCAAGCAAGGGCAGGAATGGCTGCAGTTTCTCTGTCTGTGCCTGGCCACCCATCTCCTCCTCCTGATGGACACTGGTGCTCTCTGTGCTCAGGCCTCTCCTCAGATGAGGAGTTACACCATCTGTTCCCTGATTCTCAGGTCCTGGGGCTCAGACTGAAGTATATCCACCAGCTTTCCTGGGTCTCCAGTTTGCAGGTCATGGAATTCATGGCTTTCATAATTACATGAGCCTGTCCCTGGAGTATTTCCCATCTTGAATATCTATTACATATCATCTAACTTATCATCTCTCTTCTATCTATCTATCATCTATCTATCATCACCTGCCCATTTTGCTTCTTTGGAGAACTGTGAATTAATACGCACAGCTGTAGGAGACTGGTGGCACAGAGGCCTAACATTTGAGCAGATGTACCCAACTCAGCTTAACCCACTGAGACTAATTTGTTTCCTTGGACTCCTTGACCCAAAGAAATTAGTTACATGCTTGTTCCATGTGAGAAACACACAACTGTGCTGGCCACCGGTCAGCTGGTACCCTCACCTGTCTCTGCTTCTGCCTCTGCTCTCATCAAACTCACCTGAATTCTCCAGTTTCTGGCTAGTTATGGCCAAAGAGAACAATCAGTGTGAGGTCACAGGCTGGGAGGAGGAGGGAGACTCAGAGTCATCTCTTTCTGGGGCTCCTGACTAACTATACCTTTGGTGTCACAACTCTCACTGAACTACCCTAACAAAGTGACTTCCTCCTGTTGTTTCCCACCTCCAGGGGTATGATCAATTCCATTGTGCTAATGCCTCCTGTTTTCCTGCCAGCTCCTCCACTCCTGTGTCACCAGTTCCCTGAATTAAGTCACTCTGACACACCTGGAGAGTTCCTACTTCATGACAGTCTGAGACAAGAGAAAAGGAGGGTGTTATTGAGGAGCCCCTGTAAACTAACTCATGGCTAGAATGGGCAACGAATCACTTCAATCTCACATGACGCCCAGCATGTGATAGGAATCTAGTGAATGCTTATCCAGTGAACCAGAATGAAGTGGCCTATGTTAAGGTTTCTAGCTCTCAGGAGGCTCAATAAATGTGTTTTCCCACATGATGAAATAAAAAAAGAAAAAGCAAAACTCAAGTCTTCAGGGGAGATGTCCTCTTAATTTACAAATTCCCACCCATGCCAGGTCTCTCTGGCAGTACATAGGTATTTGATGGTGTAGTCAGGACAGACTTGGAGGCGACAGGCAGGGAGTCATCAAACCTGAGAAAGCCACCAGCCTACTGGCCCCTTTGAGGAGCGCTTCTCCCTTTCTCTTGCTGATGTGCTCCCATCCCGTGGGCTAAGAGGCTGTTCACATGAACTGTCCCAGAAGCTTCCCTGGCCTCTCACTTTCAGCTGGGTGTGGTCAGTGAGGAGACTGGGATGGGGCTCAGGCAGTGGTAAGCCAAAGTCAGCTCATGCCAGCTCACAGAAGCTCACTGTGTGTGCATCTATTGCTAATTCTGTATCTAGCAGCCTCATGTTGTAGCTTGAAATAGGCCATGAGGGGAAAATGTGCATCAAGAAAATGCTACAAATACTTTTTAAAAATCTTTATTTTAGAGAGAGATTGTGCATGAGCACAAGAGAGAGAATTGGTGCCCTGGGACCTCAGCCACTGAAATCAAACTGCAGATTCTTGCACCACCTAGTAAACATGTACGACCTTGTGCTTGCCTCACCTTTGTGCCTCTGGGTTACATGGGATCTGGAGAGTCCAACATGGGTCCTTAGGCTTCACAGGCAAGTGCCTTAACCATTATGTCATCTCTCCAGCCCTACAAACAATTTTTGACCAAAGGCCAGCTATTGGCCATTGATCAGCCAACCCCTGTGTGAGGTATTCACTTTCCCTGTGGAGTGCTTCCAGATGACCTTAACCAAAGATCATCATTCTTCAAGCATTCTTCTCTCCTTCTGGAGTCTGTACTATTCCTTGTGGTTTTCCCATTGACCCCCAGCTTTGCAAGTATCCCCTTTCTGGACCAATCTTCAGATTGTCTTACTTTTAGAAGGCCATTTGTTTCCTACAGAGACCATGGCTGACATAACTGGTACACAGAGGAGCCATGACCTTGGAGAGTTCACCCTTGGGCATGAGGGATAGTTCTAGAACCAGAGTATACTGCTTCAACAAAACCAGAAGACATTAGTGGCCTGGAATGGTATTTAAATTACTTGACATCTTTGCCCACTAGTCTCTCTCTCTTTATCCACAACTTCTCTGATCCCATTACATTTCTGTAGAAAGATGATTTTGGAAACTTTCACATTCTACAACATGTCCTGGGATATATTCCCCAGGATCTTTTGTTGGAATAACTCATTCAATGTGAAAATCCCAAACCTTTGGATCTCAACCTTCATGTTATGTCATAATGGCCTGAAAACTATAGAATAGTATCCTGCCAGATGAATTTAATAAGATCATGATAGACACTAACTCTGTGAACTTGAGGAATAACTTCTCTAAGCTATTGTGTCTACGAGAAAGATAGAAAAACCAAACATAGGTTTAGATTAAGTTTAGGATCCACTATGAGGTTCAGAGGACATAGTCTAAGACCCATCGTAGACGTACTACCAAACCCTATATATACTGTTATTTTCTGCCCATACATACCCAATGAAAATTTTCACCTTTTCAATTGAAGATGCATTTTCCAGTTCTCTGGCACATTTGAATTGCCAGCATCCCTTCCCTTGCACTCTGGGGCCATCATGAAGGGCTTCTGGAATATAGACACTGAAACTATGATAGCCAGTTTGATAATGGTGATGGATACTACATGACTAAGAGGCCCAGTGTGGACATGCTGGACAAAAGCATGACTCATTTCCAAGGTGGGATGGTACTAAAATGGGCAAGGTCTCATCATGCTACTGGGAGTGAGGCCCAATTTAAAATTTATGACTTGTTTATTTTCCATTTAATATTTTCAGATTGTGGTTGACTGCAGTGCAGTGAGACTGTAGAAAGTGACCCTCTGGATGGATGGAGAGGGATGATGGTGTGCACCGGCATGCTGGCTCGTCTTTCTCCCACCCCCTTCCCTCCAGTGGCCCCCACTTTGGGCTGCAGACAGACAGTACAAAGCCAGCCATTGGCAGGCCCATATCAATGACAACTAAAAGTGACACAGTGACCAATACAGCAATAGCACCTGGGAACTTTGCTGAAAACCCCAGTTCTCTAGCCTCAGCCCAGGCCACTGACTCAGGAGCTCTGGAGCTGGGGCCCCGTAGCTACTGATCTAACAGATCTTCCAGTGGATTCTGGTACATGCTTGGTCTCAGAATCCTTGGCTTAGATGTTCCCTTCTTATCCTCTGGCGACATCTGGAATGGTCAGTTGCACTGTTCTGTCCTCCCTGGACTAGATCTGTTCTTTTAGCCGACTTGACTCTCCTGCTCCATGCAGTTCCATGCCACTCCTGCATCTAGCAGCTCCCAGTTCTGCCAGGATTTCTTGGCTTGCCTGGCATGGATTAGGAACTCAGGGTTCACGGTTTGTGCAAACACAAAGATGGAGGGAGTCTCTTCTTCCATCAGACCCAAGGCCGTGGTTTGGGGAAGAAAATACTCTCCTGTTTTGCTTTTAAAGTGGGTATAGTAGTTGTTTGCAAATTGTGACTCTGTTGACTCTCTTTCCTCATCAAATGAAGACTTTGGGGATAAAGACATTTGCCCTGGGAGGCAGAGGTATGGGAGGTGTTCCTCCTCTATGAAGGTCTCTGTCCAGTGTGGTTGTCTGGGCGCATGTTTGTCTTTGAGGTGGGCTGGATAGTGGCAGGGTTTGAGAAAAGGCACAGGCAACGCTATGTTGCTAAGCATCTCCTCCCTCCTCCCAGTTCTGCAAACCTCGTGGGCTGGAAGTTATGGACCAAGAGAGGTTAGAGCAGGTATGTGTTGCTATGGAGACTTCCCAGCCTGGCATAAGGGAGCTCACCCATGTGCTGATTTCTCAGCCGAGAACTCTCTCTGCTGCTATCCAGTTTCCCTGCAGAAAAGTCCCAACCAGAGGGAGGCTGTCTCCTTGCTTTGGGCAGGCCATGTTTGATGACTTTCATGGATCCCAACAGGAGAATTAAGCTTCTGTTTGATTAGATGCAGGCACAGGGCAAGAATGAATGGTGGCTATGGAGAGAAGCTGACCTAGTCTGACAGGAACCCAGCTTCCTTGGCTCAAGGCTCTCAACCCTGTTAAAATGCTCCTTGCTGTCCCTAAACTAGGTTCATCATTCACCGTCCATCTCTGTGAACCTTCCTGACGATCACGCACATACATGGAACGGTCTAGGGAGTTTGAAGGACTGGCCTTCATGCAGCGTTTGCAAATCAGATGCTCTTGGAACACGGAAGCAGCCTTTCTCCGTTTCTGGCACCCCCATGGGCACATGCGGCAGAGGCCATCATAAGTGAAGAGCTCCGTGCAGTGAGCAGCTGAGTCCAGAAGTTTCTCTTGAAGTCTACTTCATTTCAGCTGTGACCCGCAGTCCAACCATGAGTGGTCTGGTGCAGGTACATTTTAAATGACTCTGTGACAAGACGGTAAGGGTGTCCAGGTGGGATTTACTGATGGCCTTACAGCTGAATATGTGATGGAGACTATTCACCTGACAAAGGGTGCTTCTGGCACTGGAGAGATTACTCAGTGGTTAAGGCGCTTGCCTGCAAGGCCAAAGGACCCATGTTTGATTCCCTAGTACCCACATAAAGCCATATGCACAAAGCGTTGTATGCATCTGGGGTTTGTTTGCAGGAGCTGGAGGTCCTGGCCCTCTCATCGTCTCTGTCTATCTATCTTCCCTCTCTCTGTGCTTGCAAATAAATAAGTAAAAATATATAAAGGTGCTTTTGTATCCTGTGAGCAGATAAAAGCACTGCAGCCTCCTTTTCATGGTGCACAAAACTCACTCGGTAGCACGTGCAGGAAGTAGAGGAACTCATTACAAACATCATTTAGGTCTTGACACAGCATTTCACCGTTTAACTCTTCACCCACGAAGATTCTCCACACAATGTCATTTTCTAAATGTTTTTACAACTTAAATACATAACTCTTCACACAGAGAGGCCTGCATGTCATTCCTCATGTCGTTAAGATGTTGATGATGATTGCGGGTAAATTAGGGACTGCCATCAGAAGCCAAGCCTGCATATTTACAAATCACTGCAGCGAACCCGCTTCATAGCTCTGTAAAAACCTTCTCAACCTATCTAAATGCCTTCTAAAAGTAATGTTCCGGTATAAAGTGAGGCTTTTGGAACAGTAGTTAATTGAAAGCACTTGGTGTCAGGAAAGAGGCTATGAGGGTACTTGTTGCTATGGGGACTGTCATAGGTGAATTTTATTCACTATCTAGGCATTACTACAGTCATGCACTGCTTAACAATGGCTGCATCCTGAGAAATGCGTTGTTAGGGAATTCCACCACTGTGCACGCATCACATAGACAGTACAGACCAATCACTCAGCTCAGACTACCAATGTAATCAAGAGACACAGTGCATTGTCAAACATCTCATCATTGTGACACAATGCCTGACAAAACACCTCAGGAGAGAAGGATTTCTTTGGCTCACTATTTCAAAGGTTTCTCTGTGTCCTGATGGGGAGGGCGTGGTGGAGAATCTCACAGCAGACTGGAAACGGTGGAGCAGCAGCAGGAAGACACAGGGCAAGATCTAGCCCCCAAGTACAGCCCCCAGCGACACACACCCTCCAGTCGGGCCCTCCCTTCCACAGCCCCAGTCGTCTACTCACGTCTTAAGTCCGTTACCAGGTTAATCCACCCACGAAGGCAGAGCTCTTGAGATGTGGTCATTGCGCAGGCACACCTAGGAGTTGCTAGACTCCTTGGGTGTCCCTCAATGCAATCCAGCTGACGATCAAGATGACCTGCTACATGCATTGAACACAAGATAGGTGAGACTATTTTATGGTAAACTTTAAAAATTTATTTATTTATTTATTTATGTATTTATGTATTTGAGAGAGAGGGAAAGAGAGAATAGGCACAGCAGACCACCTTGCCACTGCAAACAAACTCCAGATGCATGTGCACTTTGTGTGTCTGGGTTTTATGTGGGTACTGGGCAATCAAACCTAGACTGGCAGGCTTTGAAAGAAAGTGTCTTTATTTGCTGAGCCATCTTCCCAGCCCTGGTAAACTTTTGAAAAAAATAAGTAGGAGTCCACTCTAAAATAATAATGAGTACAGTTTAATAGAAACATAAACCAGTGGCATAGTCATTTATTATCAATATCAAATACTAAGTGCTATACATTAATTGTGTACCTAGACTTTTATAAGGCCAGCAGCACAATGGGTCTATTTGTACCAACACCACCACAAATGTGTGACACAGTGAGATGTGTCATCACTATGTAATAGTATATTTTCAGCTCTATTATAGTCTTATGACTATATAAGACTACATCATATATATGTGTATATATATATATATATATATATATATATATATATATATACACACACACACATACACAGTGGGCCATATGAAGTCATGTAATTGAATGTAGGTTTGGTAGCAGTAAAAGGTTTATGAAAACATAACAATTAAAGATTAGTTTAAAATCAAGGGCTATGAAGATGGCTCAGTGGTTAGAGGTGCTTGTTTGCAAAGCCTGTTGCCCCTAGGTTTGATTAACCAGTATCCACATAAAGCCAGATGCACAAAGTGGTGCATGCATTTGAAGTTCATTTACAGTGGCCAGAGAACCCTGGAGTGCCCATATTTCTCTCTCCTCCCTATCTTCCTTCCTTCCTACCTTCTTTCCTTCCTCTCTCTTTCTCTCTCTTACACATAAATGAAGAAAACAGTTTTTTTAAAAAATTAACTAGGTAATGAGTGTTTCTGGTGGTGCTGACCCATTTTACAGCACACAACTTCTCTGCACTAACTCTGAACACGCAACATGAAAACTTTGCCTGTATGTAATGGCATTCCACACAACACAAGTGACCTCTACCTGACACACCCCTTCACATGGAAGGCTGTGTACATCATGAACTTCAGTGTCTTACTGTACATACAGAGTTCTTTTGCTCTCATAGGAATATAATAGTTTAATTATGAAAAACAAAGACTATCTTCCTCCTATCACTCCTTAGCATGAAAGAATCAAATTCATGCATCTTTGAGTTGTTCTACATTAGGATATTTGATTTTAAAAATTACTATTTAAGGGCTGAAGAGATGGCTTAGTGATTGAGGCACTTGCTTACAAAGCTAAAGGACCCAGGTTTGATTCCCCAGGACCCACATAAGCCAGATGCACAAGGTGGTGCATGCATCTGGAATTTGTTTGTGGTCAATATAGGCCCTGGTATGCCCATTCTCTCTCTATCTGCCGTCTTTCTATCTCTCTCTCTCCAAAAAATTTAAAAAAAAAATTTTTTTAATTACTATTTAAGTTTCTTCACTTAAGTTTCATGAAAATTTGCTGAATGAATTTTGGCATGGATCTGAGACAGAATTTCCAGAATTCCTGAAGCAGCCACATCATGGTCGCCTTCCCGTTGCTGGGACAACACACCCAACTAGATGTAGCACATGAGAGAGAAGGTTTATTTCTGCCTGCAGTTTTGAGGGGAAGGGTCACCATGGCGGGGAGGGGAGAGGATGGCAGGTCTGAGCAGGAAGCCTAGGCCTCGTCGCTCAGCAGGAAGGCAGTAGTCTGAGGGAGCGCTGAACACGCAGTGGGCTGGACTAATGAACCTCCAGGTCAACCCCAGGGGCACTCCCCTCCAGCAGGGCTCCACAGCCTTCCCAAATTGCCACCAGCCAGAGACCAAGTATTCAAAACACATGAGGCTGTGGGGTGGAGGCGGGTGGCGGGCATTTTCTACTCAAATCACCACAAGCCCTGAACATATTTGTGCCATTTTATACTATTTATTTATGTGAATGTGTTCTCAACATCAGCAATTCTGACAACAAAACATCAATCAACTCTGAAAAACATCAGATGCTCCATGTCCTATGGTATTAAACATCCAGCCAAGACTTAACTCTTCATGAAAAATTAAACACATTCATGTCATTGGTATGCAAATATACTTTAGTTAAAAACAATAGTAAAATTATATATATGTACATTATATAATAAATAATTGCTTAAAATGAATTTCTTTATAATTTCTTATCAGTGCTTGTTTTGTGTGCCAGATTTATATACCTATATGCCCAAGGTAATATAAGTTACTCGGCAGCAGCGAGTCATGACTGGAAATCGTAAAGAAACCCTGATAAATGTGACCCACTGCTGACCTCGCATCATTATGGGGAACATGACTGGTGCTTTGGTCAGAGGTAACATGCAGAGGGGTGAGTTTCTCCACTCAGAATAGAAAAGGTGCCGATGACGTGGTCGAATGTGGAGGAGTCTCCCTGTGGCGGATGGAGATGGTTGAGAACAGTCACTGCTGAGGAGAGACGAATGGGACAACGCTCTATGTTTAAGGCATCTGCAGGCGAAGCTGGGAGGTGACCGAGCCTGTCACTGCGCCCCATCCTAGGAGATTTTCTTGCTGAGAAAACGAGAGCCTGGGTTGAGTGACAAGACCGTTGGTGGGAGAAGCCAGACCAAGCCTATCTGGTCTAAGGAAGCTCAAGCTGAGTTTGCGGAATGGCAAGGGGGCCTCCAGAATCCTGTCCTCAGATGCAGGTCTCACAAGGAGATGTGCGGCAAAATTCTGTTTCCGCTATGATTTAGGAGTCAGAATAAGATAAAAATGAGAGTTATAGCAGTGATGTTAGAAAGGTATCTATCTAGTCTTGCTTGCCTGTGTATGTTATCAACTCATTGTTATATGCATGAATTTTTTATTGTAGGGCTTTTCAGAATCCCTGGATCTTAGAACTGTTCTAGATGTTCTTGGCGCCCCTTCTCTTGGGTGTTGTGAGTTTGGCTGTTAGTCGCTCTTGTCTCATAGGTGAAAGTTTCTCTCTGAAAGGTTACACCCTGACCTTCAAGGGATGACGAGTCCAAATCCATGACTACCTGCCAAGAGGGTGGATATGAAAGGGCATCACCCTTGCCTAGGAGGGAGATAAGTCTGGGATGACGCCTCTGTTCCAGAGTTACCCCAGCCACCCATGGGTCAGGGCAGGACCCTTACCAAGCTACCCTCCATTGGTAATCTGCACCCCTCACTCCCTTCAGCCACCCCTGGGTCAGGGCAGGGTCCTTACCAAGCTACCCTCCATCGGGAATCTGCCCTCGTCACTCCCCTGAGCTCTCCCAGGGAGCATGCCCACAGAAAAGAATTTGCATCAGTCTCCACATCAGATCTCACTGCAGGATGCTGACCTGAGAAAGGAGCCACCGAGCAAATCAAACTCCGTGTGCCCACCAGCCTTGCAGGAAGGCTGGCCACACTGCCTGTCTTGGAGAATACATGACCTTGGAGCCCTAACTTTGCAACCAGACCATAAAATAATATTGTCATTTATGGCTCAAAAAAAATGTTAGGTCACAAGTGAAAAATAAAAGAGTAAAACAATCATTTCCTGATCATTTTAAAATAAATCAGTTGTAAATGGAGTGACGACTGGTACTTTATTGTTAGGACTAGACAATCATACTTTCAGGGCACATATTCTGTTTCTTTTTGGCTTTATGAAATGATTGAGATCCAATATAGACCATAATATGAGAGCATTAAAGACTGTGGTACTTACCATGGAAAGCTAAAATCTACAGGGCACTATCACAGAACAAGCTGAGAGGTCGTAACGACTCTCCCAGCTGCCAAATAGCCAAGCGGTAATGTGACAGTTAATTTTATGCATCATCTCGACCAGGCTAAGAGATCCCCAGAGGGTCACTAAAACATTATTTCTGCGTATATCTGTTAGGGCGTTTCTACAAGAGACGAGCATTTGAAACAGTCGATTCTATGGCAACCCCCTCACCGATGTTGGTGCACGTTACTGGAGTGTCCGAAAAGGACAACGAGGTGAAGGAAGCGTTGCCATGCGTTTCCCAGGGACTCTATTTCCATGTCCTTCGATGGAGAGGGCAATGGCAGACTAGGGGAGAAGTTTCATTCACACCCAGAGTGGTGATCAAGGAGCTGACGGAGAGGAGGGCGCATGGCTTGGCGGCTGTGTCACCCTCCCTCCTTGCCAGCGTGGGTGACCCCTCTGCAACTTGCAGACAATGCCGCCGAGTCCCTCACCTCAGCCATTTACTGCATACAAAACCCCAGGGAGGAGGCCTGCGGCATCTCGTAGGCTTGGGAAGCCTGCTCAGTCTGGCCTATTTCCTGTGAGTTTCCTCAGTCACCTGCCGTACTAGGGATGTTTCTACCCCTCGGGACGGAAGAACGGAACTGTTCCATGCTCCTCGGACCCCCAGACGCCTGCAGCAGGACTTTTCTGTGCTCTAGCTCGCAAATGACAAGCCAGACGGGAGACTTCTTGACCTGTATAATCACATGAGCCAATTTTCATTACAAATTAGATTTACATACATTTACATACATGCACACAGACGTACATGTATATGTACTTCTTTATTAGGCTTTTGCCTCTGTGATGAAATGCCCGACATAAACAACTTAAGGGGGTTGTTATTTATCTTAGCGCATGGTCCTCAAGGCTTCGGTCCATGGTTATTGGCTCCACTGATCCTGGGCCCGCGATGACAGAGTGCACCATGGTGGTGCGAGCATGTGGTTGGGACTGTTAACCCCACGGCAGAGAGGAAGCAGGGGAAGGAAATACAGAAAGGACCGGGGAAGATGTATCCCTGAGGACACCCCCAGTGACCTGCTGTCACAGTCAGGTTCACATTGCTCGTAGAAATCACCCAACCAAGAGCAGCTGGTGGGAAAAAGAGGTTTGTTTTGGCTTATAGTCTCAAGGGGGATGCTTCCTGATGGCAGGGGAAACGATGGCATGAGCAGGAGGGTGGATATCACCCCCTGGCCAACATAAGGTGGACAACAGCAACAGGAGAGTGTGCCAAACACTGGCAAGGGGACACTGGCTATGTAATGCCCATAAGCCCGCCCCCAACAATACACTGCCTCCAGGAGGCGTTAATTCCCGAATCTCCATCAGCTGGGAACCTGGCATTGAGAATGCCTAAGTTTATGGGGGACACAAACCACCACACCTACTTCTGCCATCCAGACCCCACCTTCCACAGTTCCGCCACTTCTCAATAGCCTGTCCACATTTCAATCCACCAGTCAGCCCAGAGGGGAAGACAGCACCCTCAGACCCCATTTGCTTGCCCACATTCCGTCAGCTGGCAGCATAACGATCTGATACATGTTCTGTCTCTATTGGTTTTGTCTCCTCAGAGCCCCTGAGTGATACAGAGAGTTACTGAGTCAGATTGGAAACTCCACATCACTCACTGATAAAACTGGCCATGGTGTGAGACCAGCAATCCTGAAAGCAGCACAGGGCACCCAAGACTCTAGAACATTCCAGCCCCAGCGATTGCTGGTTTTGTGATCTGTTCAATGAACCATGCATGGGCTTCAAGTTTCTCTCTTGTAAAGCTTCTGCAGGACATTGCCTGTCTCATTGGGTCATTCAAAATCTAATGTCATAATGTCCAAAAATGACTCAGTACGGTGCTTGGCTGAGTATAAAATCTCAAAACTGGTAGCTATTAATCTGAAAGAAATGCTACACTTCTGATTTGGATTGTCTAAAGTATAGATATGTAAAACACACTTTCTTTCCCAGAGACAGAGCCTCACCACAGGCCGGGCTTGCGGGAAACTCCAAACTGCTTTTGCCTCAGCTTCAGGAGTGGTGGGATCATAGGCCTGAGCCACTAAACCTGGCCATCAAAACACATTAAAACCAAAAGTTCCATGATGATCACAACTGAATGTAAACTCTGTGATTTCAGATTTCTCTGAGCTTGAGTGTGCATGTGTATATAACACAGTTGCACGTAAGCTACACAAGGCACTTTGCACACCTTTGTTACCATCATTGTTTTCCTTATTGTTTTGCACACACAGGTTTACCCAGTCTTACTACTTTGTCTGCACAGGTCTTGTTATAGTTTCCATTCACTACTATGTTCCCTCCCTGGAGACAACGCATGCTGAGTGTCCCAGGAGGGGAAATTGGAACTGATCCGACATGATAATATTTGCTTCCAAAAGCTCCCAGGGCTCCAGGACCCACCAAACCGTAAGCCAACCTGCCAGCCACCACTCAGTTCCTAGGAGGAGCCTTAAAGAAGAACACAATACATTGGTCAGCTTGCCTGTGTCCTCCTTCTGTTCTCTGGTCCTTTAAGGAGCCTGTCTTCCCTGCTCACCTGCTTCTTGTGAAACCCACCTAGTTCCTGGGGTCTCCTGGCAGGACAGACAATTTCTCATTCACAGCACTATGTGCATGGGGGTCAGGTCTCTGTTGTTCGGCCTGTCCATACTGTGTGTAGGATCTTCCTGGCCGCCACCCACTATATGCCTGGAGCTCCTGCCTTCCAGGGTAATGCCCTCCAAAATGTCCACAGGCATTGCCAAGTGTCCCCTGGAAAGCTAAGTCACCACAGTGTAGAGGTTGTGCATCGTCATGGACACCGCCTACCGATCATTTCCTACCTGCAGTGCCGGAATATCTCATCTCTGCCTCTGCGTGGTTGAAAGGCCATGTCCTCCTCTGGAAGCTTAGTCACCATCACAGAAATGAGCAATACCATTGACGTCGAACACGGGCACAATGGCTTCGGGCAGATAAAAGCAAAATGGTTTCTCCTTGGTGCAATTTCAAACAGGAGTGGAACAGCCATCATTGAAATTGGAAAGTCTCCTCTCTCTCCTCTCCTTTCTCTCCTCTCCTCTCCTCTCTCTCCTTTCCTTTTCTCTCTCTCCTCTCCTCTTCTCTCTCTCTTCTCCTCTCTCTCCTCTCCTCTTCTCTCTCTCTCTTCTCCTCTCCTCTCCTCTCTCCCTTCTCCTCTCCTCTCCTCTCTCTCCTCTCCTCTCTCTCCTCTCCTCTCCTCTCTGTCCTTTCCTTTTCTCTCTCTCCTCTCCTTTTCTCTCTCTCTTCTCCTCTCTCTCCTCTCCTCTCCTCTCTCTCTTCTCCTCTCCTCTCTCCCTTCTCCTCTCCTCTCCTCTCTCTCCTCTCCTCTCTCTCCGCTCCTCTCCTCTCTCTCTTCTCCTCTCTCTCCGCTCCTCTCCTCTCCTCTCCTCTCCTCTCCTCTCCTCTCCTCTCTCTCCTCTCCTCTCTCTCCGCTCCTCTCCTCTCTCTCTTCTCCTCTCCTCTCCTCTCCTCTCCTCTCCTCTCCTCTCCTCTCCTCTCTCTCCTCTCCTCTCTCTCCGCTCCTCTCCTCTCTCTCTTCTCCTCTCCTCTCCTCTCCTCTCCTCTCTCTCTTCTCCTTTCTCTCCTCTCTCTCTTCTCTTCTCCTCTCTCTCTTCTCTTCTCTTCTCCTCTCTCTCTTCTCTTCTCCTCTCCTCTCTCTCTTCCCCTCTCCTCTTCTCTCCTCCCTCTCCTCTTCTCTCTCTCTTCCCCTCTCCTCTTCTCTCCTCCCTCTCCTCTCCTCTCTCTCTTCTCCTCTCCTCTCTCTCTTCTCCTCTCCTCTCCTCTCCTCTCCTCTCCTCTCCTCTCCTCTCTCTTCTCCCTCCTCTCCTCTCTCTTCTCCCTCCTCTCCTCTCTCTCTTCTCCTATCCTCTCCTCTCGTCTCTCCCCTCTCCTCTCTCTCTCTTCTCCTCTCCTCTCCTCTCCTCTCCTCTCCTCTCCTCTCCTCTCCTCTCCTCTCCTCTCCTCTCTTCTCTCTCCTCTCCTCTCCTTTTCCAGTCACAGTTCTTCAGCTGAGAAATGGAAACACCAATAGAAGAGCCTCCCGGTGATCAAACACCAGAGAATAACAACTTGAAGGGGAGACTTGTTTTGGCCCACGATTTCAGAGATTCCAGCCCAGGATTGGCTGTCTTCACTATCTCTGGGCCCTGGTGAAGCAGAGAAGAACAGAGGGTGAACTTTATGTTGGTTGGGAAGCATAGAGTCAGAGCGAAGGGGGCCAGGACAGCGCAGCCTCCAAAGGCCCGCCGCTTTCAAGCAGGTGTCACTGCATTCACAGTTGCAGGTGACCTGCAGCAGCGGGACACAGGGCTGTGGGACGAACTCTCAAGGCTGCTTGGGGATCTCAGAAGCAAGTGTACTGGCCCCACACTGCTCGCCCTCAGACGCTCTAGCCTGCGGGGGAAGGGCATGAGTAAAGGGCCATCGGTAGACACAGAACCCAGAGTGTGGCAGGGTGGCCACTGGGACACCGTTGGAGCAGAGCGGGGATCCAGACACACCGATTCCGCCCAGCAGCTCCTGGAAGCTGGCAGCAGACTGTGCTCACAGGGCCGTTCCTCCTGCTGATGTTCCGGGCAAAGCTGCACGGGAAAGTGGAGAAGCTTGGGGCTCCGTTCAGGGAAACCGCTTCCCAAGGAGTGAGGGAAGCTGGGCATTATTTTGGCTACTGGATCTTTTCTTTTTGCAGAAAGCAGTTAGACATTTGAATGAAGAGAAAATGCATTATGCATTGGCAATTACTCAGAAAGAGCGGCTCCAGCAGTTCCTATCTCATTACTGAGCCAGTCCTACCTTCAGGCTGGGGAATCGGGCAATAAATCTGAATTCATGATTTAAATTTTGCATGTAATTAAATTGATGCAAAGAGCTGTAATCAATTGGTTTCTGGTTGGCTAATTGTTTTTCTTTTGAAGGATTGTCTGAGCATTTTCTGCAAACCACAGACACAGACGAACATGCCCACGAAGAAACATACATACATACGTAACACATGCATGTTCACATGCTTGTGCATGGCCATTTGAGACCTGTGACTTTTGAAAGAAGCCCAGAATGAAGTCTACTTGTGAGCAATTATTTCCTAGCATTTCTGTTCTGAAGACCCAAGCTCTCTCTGTGGTCACACTTGGGATATGTTAAGCTCAAACATGAAACAAGATTAGCATGGAAGCATTCCACCGCTTTCATCCAAAGCTCTAAAGCTTGGGACTCAACAAATATTTGCACTTGTCATTATGTGGGAAAATAGCTGTGTTTATTTTTACTTTATGCTGTGTGAAAAAAGTATTGACAGCAACTTTACTAAGAAGCGTGTGACAAGGTTTCCTGATAGGAATTGACCCTTTTCTCTTCAAATCCCTGGTTCCCAGCTTCGGAGGTGGAATAGGATAGAGCTTCTCTAAAATGTTCTTTCAACAAATGAATGAGGGGCCTGGAGAAATGGCTCAGCGGCTGAGGCATTTGCCTGCAGTCTAATGACCGGATTCTCTAGTTCCCACATAAAGCCAGATGCGCAGAGTGGCTCATGCATCTGGAGTTCGTTTGCAGTGGCTGTTGGCCCCAGTGCTCCCATTGTTTCTGTCATTCTCTCCTCTGTCTCTTCCTGCTTGCAAACAAGCTAATAATTTTTAAAAAATGAATGAAAATTAAGAATCATATATATATATATATATATATATATATATATATATATATATATATATATATAATTGTTCTGTCATATCCACAGGGCTAGCTACCCCCATTGGTGCTCCTTAGGTAAAGTGCATAGCATTTGCATATATCCCACACATGTCCTCCAATATTTCACCTATAGATCCTGTGTCATGCCCAGCATAATGTAAATGTTGTGCAGATAGTCATCATACCATGTATTTTTAGAGAATAACAAAAGACAAAAAGGCCTACAAGTGTTTGGTCCCTTCGAGATTTTACTTTCAGAATGCATTCAATGTCTACTTGCTGAATCCATGGGTCAGAACCCCAGGGTGCGGCGGGAGGCGATGGCCGCGATGGCCGTGCGCACCACCTAGAAGCACACAGAAGCCGCGTGCAGGGCACTGCGCCTGTGCTCCTGGCTACTAGGGAAGTGAGGCCAGGGGAGCTCTGGAGCCCAGGAAGTTTTTAAAATTAAAAAATATATTTTATTGAGTATGTATTTGCAAGCAGAGAGAGAGGGGGAATGGGCATATCAGAGCCTCTTGCCAATGTACATGAACTCCAGACACATGCACCACTTTGTGCATCTGGCTTTGTGTTGGGTACTGGGGAATCAAACCCAGGCCATCAGGCTTTGCAAGCAAGAACCTTTAAGCACTGAGCAATTTCTCCAGCACCAGAGCCCAAGAATTTGAAACCAGTCTGGGAAACAGTGAAACTTTAACAAAAAAAAATGGAAATAAACAAAAAATGATATATAGATAAAATGCAGCTGGTTATGGTGGTGCACATCTTTAATCCCAGCACTTGGGAGGCAGAGGTAGGCAGATCGTCATGAGTTTGAGGCCACCCTGAGACTGCAGAATGAATTCTAAGTCAGCCTGGGCTAGAGTGAGGCCTTGAAAACTCACCCCCCAAATAAAAGTAGAAGTTAAAGGAATGACACAAAGAATAAGGGGAGCGAGATGAGGAACTGGGACTAATATCGATCGAGTCCTCAGTACAGTCCATCACTCAGACATCTTTCCCCAACGAACCCGAGACCATCTCCTTCATCTCATGAACTTAGGTCACCGTTACAGAAAAGAAATCTAACGGCAGTGGGGCTTTGTGCCATCTGTAAGCTCTCATAACTCCTCAGAGGGTAGTCTGGAACGTGAGTGGCTCAGACTTGCAGGTCGCACTCTCTCAATGATTTCCCTTCAGCTTTGCTAATTAAGTGCCAATGTAGGCTTACAGGAGGGCAGCCCCCTGAGCCTGGGACTTGGAAAGGGCACAACAGGAGAGGGTAGACAGCTGGAAGAGAGAGCTGGCCAGCAGGGCAAGACAGGATTATCGTGGTAAAGAAGAAACAAGGTGGGGCTGGAGAGATGGCTCATTGGTTAGAGACACTTGCTTATAAAGCCTGACAGCCTGGGTTTCATTCCCTAGAACCCACGTAAAGCCAGATACAGAAAGTGGCACGTGTCTGTAGTTCGTTTTCAGTGACAAAAGGCCCTGGCACACCCATTGTCATTGTCATCCCCCCCTTCTTTCTCTATCTCTCATAAATAAATAAATTTTAAAAAAGAACCAAGGTATGGCAACCTCTGTCCAAGGTCAAGGCCTTTTCTAGTACCACATGCATTTATGGTTGGCCTGTGGCAGAGCCCTCAATGCCAGGCTGGAGACCGAAACTTTATCTCATGACAATAGCTCGTGAAGATTCAAGCCTGCTTAAGTCTTCGTAAGGGGAGACTGGAGCTCAGGAGCAGAGAGGAACTGAAGTTCCCTTTGCTACGCAAGCGCGCCTCTTCCCTTGTCCTCCCTGCCCCTGCCGGACTGCTACTTGACCAGCCCTTTACACACCTCCCCGGTGTGACGCGCATGATCTGGTGACCTTCGTGACTAAGGCCCAGGCTTGGTAGAGGACTCAGTGCACGCCCACTCACATCTGTCAGTAGAAATGGCTTTGCAGCTCCGCTTCTGGTAGGCAGCTGCAGCTTGCCTCCCGGGCGCTTTCTCTGGCTGGGTCCCACGTGACTCAGCATTTGCAGAATAAAATGGAAGGGCAAGCAAAGTGCCCTGGCTTTGCCTCTTCACAGGCCCCAGGCCCCGCTTGGCCATGGACTGTGCCCCAGGATGAGGGCAACTCCCAAAGGAGCAGGCCTCCCGGGGCCCGCTGATCGGGAAGAGGCAGGGAAGGTTGCGGGCCTTGGAGCCTCCCACAGTCTCTGAACTGACAAGCTGTTGGCCTGTACCAGGGCTGGGCTCTCTTCCAGAGGAAAGCCTGATTTGGACATCAGCAAAAAGATTTGCTATTCACTAACATCACTTCAGGTAAGACCTTGGCTTGGCCATATGGACTCGAACTAGACTGAAGGATGGCCTTTGAGGAGCACCACTGGGCTCATCACTCTCCTCACAGTAAATGCTTCTAAGAGGACACCAAGCACACCTAGGCAGTGGCTGACTTTTCATCTTAGAGTCCCACTGATCCACCTGTGAGATGTGTCTTTCTGAATCAGGGACATGTGACTCATCACGGATGACACCTCTGATCCCAGGTGCTTCTCCACCACTCTCTTGTTCTTCAAGCCAGGTCTCACGTACCGGTTCTTCAGCTCCAGGCTCACATCTCTTGGGCCCTCTCTTCTGACACCATCCTTTCTTTACCCCTGGGTTCTCTGGCCCTTTCACTCAGTCTGCTCAGCCGCCTCTCCCCTTCCCAGCTGTGCACTGCCCTATCTCCGAGCTGGCTCAGTGCACTCACCGCATTCTCCGCCCATCCCCAAAGCAGTGTGGAAGAACACTGTAGGCCAAATGCAGGACGTGGAGGTTTGCTGCTCCTGACTACAGACTGTCCCCACTGCTGGCAGCCATTCTTCTGTCCCTGGCCAGATCCCTTTCCGATACTGCATGGCACAGGTGACAGATCCATACTTCTGAGGAGACCCAGAGGTCAGGGCTTGCAGGTACAGCAGTAGCGGAGGTGAGTGGTCAGTGCGCTCAAGAGCAGACTTCCAGATCTGTTTGCTCCATCCATCCTGTGCATCTCCATGCAGCAGAAATGAGGTCAGAGGTGCCGCCACTTCCTGGGGGCTAGAGCTGCTCAGCTCTGGGGCTGAGCCAGGCTTCCTGACCGTAATCAGTACTCTCTCCTTGAAACCCTGTCTGTTTTCCCTGCTGCTGGGAGATGGGGAAGTGACAAGGACTGTTATCGCAGCAAATGCATGTGGCCCTGTCACATGTGCCCACACACTTGCCATTCCCAAAGCCCTGGCCCCAGTCCAAGCCTTCCAGTGTCATGTCTCAACAGCCTTTCCTTGGTAATGACAGACTAGATGGACTGCCAAATGCATTGAGAACCCCCCCACCCCCACCCCAGGGGACTTGTGAGGTCCACAGGAGGAGCCGAGGGCCTTGTCTGTCACCCCCATGCAGGAAGAAGCAGAATAAAGGAATAGGCTTTAGTTGGGGTTCTTATGAAACTGTCCTTATTCCCCGAGGCAGGGTCTGGGAATCTCAGGAAACACACAGTTTAAAGAAAAGACTACCAGGATGGAGAGATGGCTCAGCAGTTAAGGCATTTGCCTACAAAGCCTAATGACCTGGGTTTGATCCCTCAGTACTCAAATGAAGCCAGATGCACAGAGTGGTGCATGCATCTGGAATTCATCTGCAGTGGCTAGAGGGCCTGGCACGCCGATTCTCTCTCTCTCTCTCTCTCTCTCTCCTTCCTCTCTGTCTTTGCCTCTCTCTCTCTCTGCTTGCAAATGCATTTTTTTTTTTAAGAAAAGGCTATTCACAAACTTGCAAAAAAAAAAAAAAAAAAGGACATCTGTCATTCTGGAGAGGAAAATGTGTTTTCCACAAAGTAAGTTTTTAAAGAAGGAACCAACTTGTGATCTTGTCTTTAAGTTGAATGTTGGGTAGTGGGCTCTCTATAAACTTCACATGTTGAAGTGAACACGGGTGAGCTATACCAAAATCCAACAATATGTCTTTGTCTTTTTGATAAAACAGTGATGTCTTACACAAACAACAATAAAGAAAATAACCCCCACCCAAAACAAGTGCTAGCAGAGGCTTGCTGTAGGATTTCTCAGGTTCCATAACTGTACAAGCCAGCTTCCGTAATAAATCTCTTCTTGTTCATGTGTGTCCTCTTGGTTCTGCTCCCAGGAAGAGTTTAACTGGTAGAGATGAGGGTTGTTGCACCCGCCTGCCCTGGCCTCATTGGAAGCTTTCTCAAGTGTCTCAATGCTGACCGCTACTCCCAGGTGCCCAAGGCTGCCCTGCCTGGACCTTGGACTCACATCATCCACCTCAAAGCCCTCATTAGAGTGGCCAGTCACAAACTCAAGACCATTCAGTCTTCTCTCTCTCTCTCTTTCTCTCTGCTTGCTGGTTATTTTCTGCAGCATGCTGGGCGAGCAGCCTGTGTGAGGAAGTGGCTGTGACTTTGGTCCACGTGGCTCGCCTCAGCTGGTTACGTCTACAGAAGAGTTGGCAGCTGAAGATGGTCTACTGGGGACACTTGCAGCAGCTGGGGGAGTAAGTCCTTCTTTTCAGGAGAGGGACCTGGGAGGATGGCCCTTTCCCTAATGGGCACATACTTGTACACAGGTACTGTGCCAGCACTAACATTATCATGTTCCTTGTACCCTAAGGGGGCTCTGAGAGCACTGAAATATACCATTGATATTGACATGAACTTGACATTCAGTTCCATTCCTGTCTTTCAGGGGAGAAAAGCATGTGAAAGGACAGTTCATCAAAGGGCCATTCACTCCACTGGAGGGGAATTTCTAAGCCTGTCCTGTCTGTTCTGATGTTCTCCTCCACTTCCCCTTACCTGCTGGCACTTCCTTTTTAGACTGTCAGGGGAGATCAAGAATAGGTAGATGCAAACCAGTGTGCAAAGGTTTGATGGGGGGAACTGGCAGCCACAGTAGCACATTGCCCCCCCCCCAGCCCTTTTTGCTCTGGAGTCCTGTGATAAAATCTAAGGGCTGGAGAGATGGCTTAGCAGTTAAGTCACTTGCTTGCAAAGCCTAAGGACCCAGGTTCTGCTCTCCACATCCCACGTAAGCCAGACACAAAAAAGGTGAGGCAAGCTCAAGGTCGCACATGCCCACTAAGTGGCGTGAGCATCTGAAGTTCAATTTCAGCGGCTGAGGCCCTGGTGGGCCAATTCTCTCTCTCTCTCTCTCTCTCTCTCTCTCTCTCTATATATATATATATATATATATATATATATATATATATATACACATGTATATATATACTATATATATATATATATATATACTAAATATATATATTTAATGTAAGCTTTTTGGGCCTCCTCGCAGTAAGTGGCTACACAATCATAGGAATACTGGTGGCCCATGACAATTTACCAGCCCTCCCATGTGCCTCTACAAAGGAGGAGCCCACACATTTAGACAACATAAAGTCCACATGAGTGGGTGCTGAGCATCTTCCTCGATTCTCCCTGGGATCCGTGTTGTGGTGCTAACTGCTTCTCTGTTATGGTAGCCTACCATCACTTCCTACTCACACTATCTTCCCCAACTCTGCAGAGCTGTGGCAGCCAAGAAATGAGCCCAAGGAGGGCTCAGCCTCCCTGCTCAGATGACAGACCCACCAGGGGCTGAGCCTCTCTGACATTCAGATCTAGAAAAGTTCCACCCCCTTCCCAGCCTCCGTCACACACTTTCAAGGCCTAAAATTCCCATTGCTGGTGACTCACCCCTCCTGGCTCAGGAATTAGATCCCTCCTCCCACTTCATCTGCGTTTAAAGCGAATATTCCCCCTGGAGGATGCTGCTGTCAGAAGAAGGTTAGAACTACACAGACTCTGAAAAGTACCCCAGTTCTGTGTGCACATCAAAGTGTGTGTTGCTATCATCACAAAGGAGCCTGGGGAAGCCATAGGATAAATGGGGCTCTCCTTGGAACAAAAAGTTCCCAAACTCTGCAGAGGAAAATTTTTCTTAAATGGGAACATACTTCCAAAGAAATAAGAACAGTGTAGAACGCCAGACTCGGATGCACTTGTAAGACAGGTTGTGATGTGTTGGCTATTTGCGGAACAGTTACCAGCTCTTGAATTCACTGTCATTCCAAGCATGCTTGGATGTGGGAACTCCTGGAAAATTCAGGAAGGCTTTGCTTTAAACACAGCAAGCACTGTGTCATCCATCAGTCCCCTGTTTGGGTATTAACTCCAAAGAACTGAAATCAATCGGTATTTGCATAGATAAGCCCCAAACAGCTCTATGTATACTAGCCAAAAGTGTCTATCAACAGGAGTTAGCTGTTTCTGTTGCTGGGTCAAACACCTGACAGCTTATGGAAGGAAGGGTTTGTTTTGGTTTACTGTTTAGTGTTGCTTGAGGGTACTGGTTATCTGGGCAAGAAGTCATGGTGGGAGTCAGGTGTGGTAGCGCATGCCTTTAATCCCAGCACTCAGGAGGCAGAGGTAGGAGGATCACCATGAGTTCGAGGCCACCCTGAGACTATATAGTTAATTCCAGGTCAGCCTGGACCAAAGTGAGACCCTACCTCAAAAAACCAAAAAAAAAAAAAAAAAAAAAAAGTCATGGTGGCAAGAGCTTGAAGTGGCATTCACTGTCAGGAAGCTGGTGTTTGGCTCACTTTCTTTCGGTCTAGTAGCCTGGGCCATTGGAGTAGAGTGGGAATTCCCACCTCATTTAAACCTTTCTGGAATCACCCTCATAGACACAACCAGAAGTGTTTCTAGGCTGATTCTAAATCCAGTCACGCTAACAATGAAGATTCACCATCACTAAGACCCTATTGCTAAAGACTACATGCTTTGGCTGCAGGTCAGTGAGAAATCAAGCTGGAGACTTCCCTTTGACTAGCTGTCAGGATGCTGGAAAGAGCTACGCAGCCGGTGTGTGTGTGTGGGGGGGGGGGGGGGGCTCATCAATGGTCTTCAGCAATGAATCCTGCAAACTTCACGCCTGACCATCCAGGCCAAACATACCAAGTGGTGCAATGGGGGTGTGGTAGTTTGAATGTACGTTCCCCATAAGCTCAGGTGTTATTTATTTATTTATTTGAGAGAGTATGAGAAAGAGGCAGAGAGAGAGAGAGAGAATGGGCTTGCCAGGGCCTCCAGCCACTGCAAATGAACTCCAGGCACATGTGCCACCTTGTACATCTGTCTTACGTGGGTCCTGGGAAATCGAACCGAGGTCCTTTGGCTTTGCAGGCAAACGCCTTAACAGCTAAGCCATCTCTCCAGCCATAAACTCAGGTGTTTTATTAAAGCTTGTATCTTGGGTCTCCAGCTGCCTGGCTGGAGGAGGTGTCATTGGGGGTGGATGGTGGGATCCGGCCCAAAGGTGTGTTTGGGGCAGATGTGAATTCCAGCCCAAAGGTGTGCAGAGAGGTATGAGCTCTGGTGGGGCCCCTGCTGCTTGCTGCCCCTTATACTTGTTACTTGTGGGGTTCGCAGGCTGGTGGGTGATGGTTTCTCTCCGCTTGGATTTGTGAATGGGATCCAGCTTCTTCCACCATTTGATGGAACCTTCCCCTGGATCTATAAGCTGAAATAAATCCCATTCCTTCCCCAAACTGTGTCTGGTTTGAATGTTCATCACGGCAACATGACTTGACTGCAACAAATGACATGTCTGTTGTGGGGGAATCAACTGCTCTCCAACCGGACTTGAGGCTTGTTCAATGGCAGAGAATTCATACCTAGTACTGAAAACCTACTCAGAAGTCTATGTCTGGGAAGATCATAAGCCCTAGGAAGAAAGAAACTATTTCTGTTGTCTGGCTAAATGGATATACTATGCCCACCAAGCTCCCCTCTAAATACATATGTTTATGCCCATACATTAATGCTATGCTCACATTTTGTTAGACAGCTTCTCTTTTTCAGATGGTAGTGACTGCAGGGGAGACTCAAAACCCAGGTGCCAAAAAGTGACAGCCGAGTGCTCAGCACTGAGACATCTTATCAAGCCCTTCAAGGCTCAGGGACCACTGTGCAAGAGGAGATGGGAAGTATTTAAGAGTCCAAAGAAGGAGAGAAGTGCTTTGCAATGCTGTCTTCCAGAAACACGACCTCACAATGGCTGACACTACCTACACAAGGCCTGCACAGTGGAAGGGGAAAGTATGACATCAAAATAGAAGAGAGACGTGTTGGAAAGAAGGGATTCCATGGAGGGGAATTCAGGATGGGGAAGAGGGAGGTTGGTGGGAGAGGATTAATATCATGCTGTATGTCTATATGTTTGGTGGTTGTTAACAAAACCTTTAAAAAAGATTAACCATCACTGATTGATAATTAAAAGGTAATATATACATACAATGGAACATTTCTCAGACTTATAGAAGAAGAAATTCTGATACATTGTTGTCAGGTTCTCATTGCTGGCAGAAATCACCTGACCAAAAGCAGCTTTTGGGGGGAATAAAAGGGTTTATTTTGGCTTATACACTCAAGGGGAAGCTCCACGATGGCAGGGGGAAAAGATGGCATGAGCAGAGGGTGGACATCACCCCCTGACCAACATAAGGTAGACAATAGCAACAGGAGAATGTGCCAAACACTGGCAAGGGGAAACTGGCTATGACACCCATAAGCCTGCCCCCCAACAATACACTCCTCCAGGAGGTGTTAATCCCCAAATCTCCATCAGCTGGGAACCTAGCATTCAGAACACCTAAGTTTATGGGGACACCTGAATCAAACACCCACAAACATGATGCTAAATGAACAAGTTGCAGAAGGATGTGTAACATATGATTCCATTCATAGGAGGAACTGAGAGGAGTAAAATTCATAGAGACAGAAAGTAGAATTAGAGCTGTCAGGACCTGGGGGGATGAGGAACTATCTTTATGGGAGTTTCAGCTTAACTAATACTAAGTGTTGTGGAGATGGATGATGGCCATAGCTACATAGCAATGTGAATGTAGTTGATTCTCAACAGAACTTTCTTACAAGTCAATTTTTTTTTTTTTAATTTTTGGAGAGAGAGAGAGAGAGAGAGACAAAGAGGAGAGAGAGAGAGGGAATTGGCACACCAGGGCTTCAGCCACTGCAATTTAACTCCAGACATTTGTGCCACCTAGTGGGCATGTGTGACCTTGTGCTTGCCTCACCTTTGTGCATCTGGCTTGTGTGGGATCTGGAGAGTCAAACATGGGTCCTTAAGCTTTTCTGGCAAGCACCTCAACAGCTAAGCCATCTCTCCAGCCCTGAAAGGTCAATTTTTGAAGTGGCAATTTTGTGTCGTGTGCATGCTAGGACAGGGACAGGTTTCCAGATAGTCTTATCCCACCCATCCTGTGTATTTCCAGGCAGCAGAAAGCAAAGTGAGGGTCGCAGACATTTCCTGGGATGTACAGTTAGTTGATGCTGGGGCTGAGCCAGGCATCCTGACTCTCCATCAATGGTCTCTTCTCAAAACCCACTGTCTTCATTCTTTTCCATTCTAAGAGGACATGTAGAAGTGGCACGGGCTGGTAGCAAGCTAAATGTCATGGTATCAATTGTACCCTTTCTATTCCCAGGACTCTGGCCTCAGGTCCAGGTTCTCAGTAACCACCTGAATTACTGAAATATCCCTTAACTGGTGTCCAGACTCTGGGGTATTATGTTGTGCACACACTACTGTTAGACGACGGTAGGCGTATAATCTCCCTGCCTCACAATGACCCCTGGCTCCCTATTTTCAGAATAGAATGGCATAATGGGTTTTGTTTCAGTGTAATAGACACATTTTCCAAGAATTCAAGGATCAAGAGATTTTTTTTTTTTTTTCAGTTTTTCGAGGTAGGGTCTCGCTCTAGCTCAGGCTGACCTGGAATTCACTATGTAGTCTCAGGGTGGCCTCGAACTCACAGTGATCCTCCTACCTTTGCCTCCTGAGTGCTGGGATTAAAGGTGTGCGCCACCACGCCTGGCCTGAGAGATTTTTGAAGGTAGGTGCTTGTGAGGGCTAAGGGGTGGGGGGAGCAGGTGGGGAGGGAAGAAGAATGGGGCAGGAGGAGTACAGCCCTCGCAGCAGCCTTGAGCAGGTCCCAGACACATGAGTGGTTTGTCCTTGAGCCCGAAATTTGAGCACCACTCTGCAGTAAGTCATTCAAGTGTGGGCAGCTGCTGGAGTGTGTCAATCAGCTCTGGAGAACCCCAAAGAGGTTCTGTTAAGGGAGACCTGAGGGGTACCTCCAGGAAGCCTCTATACACTAGGTCATTTGGCATCTGGAGGCCTGTCACAGCTGATTCCTGGAATCTCCTCAGCCTTGTGTAGGAGGGAGGGGGATGGGGAGCACGTGGCCAGAGCATTTGACAAGCATTCTCTTACCCTACTACATAGGGCTAAATTCCATAGTCTGCCATTCAAAACCACTCATTACCTGATCCCTCTGCCCAGTGAATGCTATGCATCCCTCAGGCAAAAGCCATCTCCTCCACAGTCCCCTTTTGTCATCTGTCTTTCCTTTAAGTCTTACAGCCCCCTGGGACTTTCTTACCGTCCATCTTATGCTCTGCAGCCTCCACATTGACAGGTGTAATTCTCTCTCAAGACAACCCCCGAGGGTTGGCAGGAGTCCTCGTTTATCTTCACAGTGCACTGTCTGTAATGGCATGCTCGGTCTCCACCCCCATGGCACTGATTAAGCTAGCTTCCTCATATCAAATGGACTCATCAGCTAGGAATGCCGTGTTCAATGGCAGTGCCTGGGCAGATGCGTGCCCCCCCATTCCGGGAGCACAGGCAGTGCCATCACACGTTTGTGCTTCATGTGGCTAGGGTGAGGTTTTCCTTTCACTGTGCGTGTTGGCCTGTAATTCTGTTCACTTAAGAGAAGTCTACAGCAAAGCACCTTGTGATTGTGTTAGAAAGGTTCTTGGAGAGGCATTTCACTACCTACCACAACATAAAGAGCAGCACTGTATCTTTAAAAGTAGTTTTCTTTAAAGCCCTAAGGTCAGGTATGGTGTCCCACACCTGCAGTCCTAGCACTCGGGAAACGGAGGCAGGAAGATCAGAAGTTCAAGGTCATCTTCAGCTACACATGAGACCCATGTCAACAAGAAAAACCCTAGAAACAGGGATGGCAGATGTTCAATATCCTCAGAAAGCAAGCTAGGAATGAAAAATTGGAGCAACACAGAGGGAAGAAGAGCATTAAGACACAGATGCACAGTGCAACTTCCCAGGCTGGCTCTGGCTGGGCTTGCTTGGCCCCAGAGTGGACTACAGGCCACATACGCAGCAGCAAGTAAGGGGACCCTGACTCAAGCCAGGCGGAAAGAGGATGAACGCCCTAAAGACGTCCAAGACCACCCCGCTTGTGCATGCACCTACACCCTCCCACACACATTTTTTTCTTTTTTATTTATGAGAAAGAGAGAGAGAGAAAATGGGTGCCCCAGGGCCTCTAGCCACTGCAAAGGGACTCCAGACGCATGCACCACCATGTGTGGCTGGCTTATGTGGGACTGGAGAATCAAACCTGGGTCCTTAGGTTCCTCGGGCAGGTGCTTTAACTGCTAAGCCATCTGTCCAGCCCCCCACACATATAATTTTTTAAACTAAGGTAAACGATAGAGCCATAAACAGACAGACACACATGCATATGCACACATCTAGTTACACACATACACACCATACACATGCATACACATACAACTTTTAACAAGGAAAGAAAAAGTTGGAGCCATGAAGAGAGACAGACCCGTACAGATACAGGAGGAGACAAAAGGTAGAAAGACAAAGAAAGGGAAGTGAAGGGGTGAAGCTGTGGGGAAGCGCATGGGTTAGAAAGGATGAATTTTTCCCCCTTTTCTCTCCCTAGTGGTTTGAAACTTCCTTAGACCTCCCCTTTTTCTTTCTATGAAAAGATCCATTCTTCTTCTCCAGAGAGCCCTGACATGCCGAATGAGCCCACACACGTACGTTTGTAGCATCCGTAGATGGCCTGCGCGCACTGAGTCTGGGGCTCTGTCTGGTGCCCAGCGTGGGAGCTCCACAGCAGGAGGCAAGAGCCCATTGTCTTCATTCAGTTCATGTGCTCTGGGTGGTCCCTGAGGGCTGAGCCACTGTGGTCAGTAGCAGACAGTCACAGCGCAGAGGGAGGAAGGGGTAAGGAGGTGTGATCTTGAAGGCCAGCCCACCGCTCCTAGCCTGACCCAGAGCCCCAGTCACGCCACCCTTCTCCAGGATGAATCCCAGGACTGAGCTGTGGCCAGTGACTGACAGTCCCCAGATGAAAGCACTTCTCCACTCAGTGTCCATGGGACTAGTTTTGACTGAGGTCAGAGACACCAGGGTTTATGTTAGTCCCTTCCAATGTAGCCTGTGTGACATGTTATCTGGCCTCTCCTGACAGCTTTGGGGGGGCGGCATGGATAAATCCTTTGTACTAGTGTTGTTGTGAGTTAAAGCTGCTGATATGATTAGTGGAACCCAAGTTTGCAAGACGGCTTCATCCAAGAAATCAGACCCTGGCCTGAGGGCAGGGGGAGGTGAGGAACACTGTGTGCAAGGGGCCGACCCGCCTTCTGCCAGCCCACTCCTCCCGGGACAAGCGTCGGGAAGGTGCTTCACCGCTGTGAAGAAAAGCCCCCAACCCTCTGAAAGTCGGCTTGTGAAAGGCTAAATTCTTGGAAGGATTGCCTGGGTTTTTAAAAAATTACTTATTCTTCTATACGTGTGTGTGTGTGTGTGTGTATGTGTGTATGTGTGTGTGAGTTTGTGTGTGTGAGTGTGTGTATGTGTGTGTATGTGTGTGTGTATGTGTGTGTATGTGTATGTGTATGTGTGTGTGAATGTGTGTGTGTATG
The DNA here is from genome assembly GCA_036346955.1 of Dipus sagitta. Lineage (NCBI taxonomy): Eukaryota > Metazoa > Chordata > Mammalia > Rodentia > Dipodidae > Dipus > Dipus sagitta. The sequence goes on from CM070786.1 coordinate 67,175,655, forward strand.
TGTGTGAGTGTGTGTGTGTATGTGTGTGTATGTGAGTGTGTGTGTATGTGTGTGTGTATGTGTGTGTATGTGTATGTGCATGTGTGTGTGAATGTGTGTGTATGTGTGTGTGAGTGTGTGTGTGTATGTGTGTGTATGTGAGTGTGTGTGTATGTGTGTGTGAGAGTGTGTGTGGGCATGCATGTCTATGGGTGCAGGCTCATGCCATGGCACTCGTGTGGAAGTCAGAGGACAACCTCACAGTGCCTGTACTCCACTTTCTGTGATACAGGGTCTCTTGCTCCTGCAAACGAGTCTGGCCCCCAAGCTTGGGATTCCCCTGGCTCGGCGTCCCATTGTCATAGAAGCTGGGATCCCAGACATATAAGCCACTTTGAATCTTGTTTTTCATGGGTGGTGGGAAAATCAAACCTGGGCCCACAGGCTTTGCAAGCAAGCACCTTTAACTGCTGAGCCATCTCCACAGGCCCCTAAGCTTGTTCTAAGAAACTGTTGTTCCAGCCACTCAGTAAATCTGAATACATAGTATTCTTCTTAGGCATGATATCAAAATGTTTATCGTTTTGTTTTGGTCAACAATTAATTTTTCATTAACTTTTTCATAATGTTATACATTTGGATTTTGATCACATTCCCGCTGTTCAATTACCCTCTGTTGTCTCCCTCCCTCTCCTGCTAAATCCTATCTTCTTCCCAACAAGTGTCCCTGATACTATGATGCCTCTTTTGGTGACCATCCGTTGAGTTACATTGAGTTACGATTGCTTGCATGAGCATGGGAGGGAGCTTATCGGCCAGAGCACATGCAGCTTGTCTGTGGCTAAACCAGTGCACAGCATGTATCCCCTCCCCGCAAAGCCACTAACGGCCAAAGGCTCCTCACGGAAGTGGAAGGGCAGGACAGTAGGAGCCCCTTTCCCATCGTGATGGTTTGAAGTAGGTGTCCCCATAAACTCATGTGTTTTGAAGGCTTTGTCCCCAGCTGGTGGCCACTTGGGAATTGGAGCTTTGCTGGAGGAGGTGTTTTGTTGGGGGTGGGCTTACGGTTATAACCAGCTTCTCCTTTCTAGTGTTCAGCACATTCTCCTGCTGTTGTCTTCCTGATGTTGGCCAGGAGGTGATTTCCAGCCTCTGCTCATGTCATGTTTTCCCCTGCCATCATGGAGCTTCTCCTTGAGCTGTAAGCCAAAATAAATCCTTTCCTCCCACACGCTGCCTTTGGTTGGGTGCTTTGTCCCAGAAAAAGACAGTAACTGCAACCCCCATCTAAATGGGAATGTCAACGGGCTGTTCTTGTGCAGGTCTTATGCAGACAGCCACAGCTGCTGTGAGTTCACGGCGGCAGCAGACATGTCATGTCTGCCAGACAGCACATCTTCCCATTCTCCAGTGCTGACGTTCTTTCCACTCCCTCTTTTAAGATGCTCCCCGAGACCAAAAGGTTGTGATGTAGATGTCGTATAGATTTAGGGCTGAACACTCAACAGTCACTTGTTCTTGGCACCCTGACGAGTTTTGAGCCTCTGCAGAAACCACCCACTACGAAAAAGAAGCTTCTCTAACCAAAGCTGTACTAGTCTGAGCTCCATACTGCTGGGACGAGCATCCAACCAGACACAGTTTAAGGAAGGAACGGGTTCATTTCAGCTTCCAGATCCAGGGGGAAGTTCCACTGACAGTGAAAGCAGCTGCCTCCTTCCACAGATTCAAGCAGAGGGAAAGAAGTGCAGCCAGCACCCGCACCAGCAAACCCCCAAACACCAGAGCTCACTCTCTCTACACTGGGCTGGAATTCAGCCTCAGTGACAGGCCCCTCTTGCCAGAAATCTGCCAGCTAGGGTTAAAGTTGCAAACTCAATTTCAATAAAACACCCGAGTCTGTGGGGCCATGCATTCAAACTACCCCAATGTCCATTTAGCAAAATAACGGTAGTACCTTCCCCTCTAGGGCCTCTGACCTCCCCAGTCATGGACTTTTGGTCAGGTTTACAGTACCGGCATGAATTCCTTCCTGTGAAGTGGGTCTCAAATCCAATTAGAAAGCAGTTGGTCACCCCCATAACAGTCATGCCACTATTGGGCCGGTGGGTACCTCTAGCCTGGCAGATGAGTTGTGTAGCATGTAGGAACCATACTTGGGTAAGACTGCTGATTTCTCTCTCCCAGCAGCCTGCCTAGCACCTTCCAGCTTAGGACAGCCAGCCAATATGGAGCAAGCTTCCCGCCCAGTTCCAGCTTGACTTCTCTCTTTCTTTTATTAGGAGGATGTGTAGTGTGTGTGGTATGGCGTGTGCATGTGTGTGTGTGTGTGTGTGTGTGTGTGTGTGTGTGTGTGTGCGCATGTCTCATGTGTGCATATGTGGAAGCCAGAGAACTACAGGTGTCCCCCCTCAATCACTTATCCATGTTCTTCTTTGACATAGAGTCTCACTGATTGCAGATTGTACACTGGTTGTGAAGGATGCTGTTTTCATTGTCCCCAGTGATCCTCCATTCTTTGTTCACTCCTCATAGGACTAGGGTTGTAGACATATGTGGCCATACCTAACCATCTATGTGGATGCTGGGATTGAACTCAGGTGGTCCTAGGCCCTGTCAGGCCTTTGTGCTTATGCAGGAAGCACTTTTACCCACCGAGTCATCTCTCCAGCCCTGCAATTGAATAGGGTCATATCATCTTGTTCTAGTTGGCAACCAAGTGCAGTGTCAGTAGCTTGTGTTATTTTGGAGGCTCCATGACCCCCTCTGATCAACAACTCATAGCTCCTGGCTCTGGGATTTTTATCTAGCACCCTGTAGCTTCTGAGATTGCAGTGTCCATACAAGGTGCTTCTGTTCAAATTATATTTAAAATTATTCATTTTAAATTGGCTTACAAAATAATAGGTTATAAAAATAAATAGTTTTTTTTTATACCTTCTCAGGTTGGGTTAACCCCTTCACCCAGTCTCTCTTCTTCCCATCTCCCATCCCCACTTAAACCTTTCCACCCAAAAGAGTCCCTCTTCTATTTTCATATTGCATGTACTCTAGTACATCCCCCTCCCATAATGCACCAGCTCCGTGGCCCCATCCTATCTTCCTGCCCTCTATAGACACTCACTTGACCTCAAACACACAAATCTAAAACTTTGAAGCTAGGATCCACATAGGAGAGAGAACACGTGGTGTTTGTCTTTCTGAGCCTGTGTTACCCCACATTCTCCAATTCCATTCATTTTCCTGAAAATTTTATGATTTCAATTTCTTTCTTTTGTGTCTATGTACTACATTTTCATTGTCCATCAGTTGATGGACATCTAGGCTCCTTTCATTTCCTAGCTAATGTAAACAGAGCAGCAATGAACATGGGTGTATAAGTATCATGGTGGAAGAATATAGAGTACTTTGGGTATATACCCAGGAGTGGTATAGCTGGGTCATATAGGTGTTATATTTTTATCTTTTTGAGAAACAGCTACACTGATTTCCATAGTAAAATGCTGGCTATAGGTTTGTTGACATTGTCCTTCCTGTTCCCCCCAGGACTGTCATCATGAAAGGATGTTGGATTTTGTCAAATATCTTCTCAGTATCTGTTGAGACTGTCATGTAATTTTCTGTCATTGTGTCCACTTATATGATGTATTACATTTATCGACTTGCATATGTTAAACCATCCATGTATCTCTGGAATGAAGCCAATGTGATCAGAGTGAATAATCTTTTGGACATGTTCCTGTATTTGATTTACAAGTATTTTACTGAGAATAAATTTTACATTTGTATTGATCAGGAAGATCAGCCTGTAATTTTCTTTTTTTTAAATGCCTTTTTCTGTTTTGGTATTAGGGTAATACTACCTTCACAAAACAAGAGTGTGATAGTGTCCCTTTCCTGTTTTGTGGCACCATTTGGAAGCATTTAGTGTTGGTTCTTAGAAGGTTTGGTAAAATTCACCATTCATCCATCTGGGCTTAAGCTTTTTTCAGTTGGGAGATTTTTTTGGTTATCACTGCTGCAATTTCACTGCTTATAATAAATCTGCTCATTTATTTTATCTTGGTACAATTATTTATCTCATCTTGATAGGTCATATGTGTCTAGAAATTCATCCATTTCTTTTAGATTTTCCAATTTAGTGGAGCATATACTTTTAAGTACATCCTTATGATCTTGTGAATTTTGTTGGTATCTGTCACAATGGCTTCCTTTTATCTCTAACTTTATTAATATGGGAGTTTCCTATTTTTTGGTTGGTTTTTCTAATTGTTTGTTGATCTTGTTTATTCTTCTAAAGAACAAACTCTTTGTTTTATTGATTATTTATATTTTGTTTTTATTTCTACTTCATTGCTTTTGTTTCATATTTAAAATACTTTATCTTTTATTTATTTAATTATTTATTAGAGAGTGAATGGGTGTTTCAAGGTCTTTTGCATGAAAGAACATGAACATGAACTCCTGATCCTGTGACACATTGTGCACCTGGCTTTATGTGGATACTGGGCAATTCAACATGGGCCAGCATGCTTTGAAGCAAGTGCCATTAACTGCTGAGCCATCTTCTCAGCCCTATTTCATTGGTACCTGCTCTTATTTTAATAATTTTTTCCATCTACTGAATTTAGGCTTCACTTGTTCTTTTTTTAATTCTAAGGCTGTAAGTCATTAAGTTATTTATTTGAGACATTATTATGGGATCCGGTGTTGCACAAGTAAGACCATCGACCAACAGAATGTGAGGCAAAGATTTATTGGGTAAAAAAAAGAAAGAAAGGGGAAAAAAGATAGTCTGGTATACCAGGTCTGAGCCCCAGAGGGCATCTCAGGGGGACAGCAGCCATAACTGTTCAAAGTGTCAGCTTTCATTGGAAATAACCACACGATGTTAAAAAAAAAACAGGATTGGAGATAAACCCTAAATCACAATTTACATGTGATAGTTACAGCCATAAAAGTTTAAAAAAAAACACAAAACTTGTAAACAGATCTTTTGGTCAGTTACAGGAAGTGCCATCTGGGGGTGCAAGGTAGGCCTGTGACCAGGAGTACCGCTTATCTTAAGGAGTTTGCTCAAAATGCAGGCCCCAGGAAATGCTATTCATCCCAGCAGAGCCTCCTGTTTGTCTCCCATCAACAGAGCCTCCTGACTTCTATATTTCTCTAGGCTAGGTATAAAGAAATTAAGGAAATATAACATTTTGCTCTCTTTACAATATCTCTGATTATTTTAATGTAGACATTTAGACCTATGACCTTCCTTCTCAGGACAGCTTTACTGAGATCCCATAGGCTTTGGTATGTTGTGATTTTGTTTTAATTTGTTTTCAGGAATTACTTGATTTTTTTACAATGACCCATTCATTATCCAATCATGTGTTGCTTAATCTACATCAATTTTTATATGTTTTTATAGTTACTATTGCTGTTGATTTGTAGTTTTATTCCATTGTGGTCAGGTAAGATATAAGGAATTACTTCAGTTTTACTATATTTGTTAAGATTTTCTTTGTGTCCTATTATATGATCTATTTTAGAGAAAGTTCCATGGGCTTCTGAGCATAATGTGCATTCTGCAGTGTTTTGATGGGACATTCTTTTGGTCTGTGATGTCATTTAACCCAGATGCCTCTCTGTTTACATTTTACTAAGATGACTTAACAATTTGTGGGAGTGGGATATTAAAGTCACCCACTACTAATTGTGCTGGGGCTGTGGCATTACATTTATTAGTGTTTGTTTTATGAAAATGACCACACACATGTTCAATGTATATGTGTTTAGAATTGGTGAAATTTTCTCTTAATCAATATAAAGTGAGACCTTTTTATTTAAAAAAAAAAAAAAAACTCTATTCTGACTAGCTCTGGTTTGAAGTCCGTCTTATCAGATATTAGCCCAGTGACGCCTTGTTTCTTAGTCCTATTTGCTTAAAACACCATTTTGCATCCTTTCCATCCTATGGTAACGTCTGTCTTTTATAGTGAGGTGTGTTTCTTGAAGACAACAAATAAAAGGATCCTGCTTTTAATGCATCTACGACTATACTTTTGATTGTGAAATTGAGATAATTCATACTTAAAGTTACTATTGAAAGCTGTGTACAATTCTTATCATATTTGTTGACTTTTGTCTGGTATTTTCCTTTCCCCCTTTTGCTTAACTCTCTCAGGTATGATTTGTTCTTTCCTGTGGCCTCATGGATATGTCTTTCTCTTCAATTTTTCCTTCTGGTTTTATCATGGAAAGTTCTTTTTTCCTCCTATAAGACAGAGAGCTTTGTTGGGCATAATACACTGAGCTGGCAGCTGTTGTCATTCAGAACTTGACACATACCATTCCAATCTCTCCTGGATTTAGTGTGTTCCTATTGAGATGTATGTGGCTATTCTGATGGGCTTGCCTTTGTAAGTGACATGGTGCTTCTCTCTTACCACTTTCATTATTCTGTATACTTAGTAATTTAATTATAAAATGAATTATTACAACAATTATAAAAAGAGTAGGCTATTTTCTGGTTTTCTCAACTTAGTGTCCTATATCTGGATGGTAATCTCCCTAATTTTGGGAAATTTTATTGAAAATGTTTACTATACCCTTAGACTGAAACTCTTCTCCTCTAGGCCCATAATTCCATGATTTGATCTTCTCATAGCATTCTGAATGTCTTGAAAATCCTGCTTGTATCTTATTATTCCTTTACCTCTGCCCTAGATGGAATATTCCAGTTCCTCTACCTTGTCTTTATGCTTAGCTGGTCTGCTTTCTCCTTGATCCAGTCTATTTGACTTATTATGACTTATTATGTTTTTAATTTTCAGCACTTCAGCTTGGTTTTCCTTCACTATTTCTCTCTCTCCTGAATTGAATGCCTCATTTATATCATCTACCTTATTATTTCATTCAGGGGTGTTGTGTGTTCTTTTGGGATTTATTCAGGAATTTATTTCCTTTGATTTCTTTGAACACATTTATAATCATTCTTTTGAGGTCTCTGTTTGTTTTTTATCTAATCCATTTTCACTGGAAGCCATTACTGTGAGATTAGCAATTTTTGCAGTTATATTGGATTTTTTTTATCAGCTGTATCATTGGGTATGTAGTTCAGAAGTTATATCCTCGGTCCAGGAGTTCAAGGTGCCTGGTACAGCTTTTATATTATTCCTAGAGTAAAATATTAACTTCAGGAGTGACTACAGCCACTGAGTATGCACACTATTCAAATGTTATACTAGCCAATTGATAACATTGGTCCCTTTGGCTTTGAGAACTGCTGGAGGATAAACAAGTAAGGGTCACATGGAGTACAGTAAAATTTTAGTAGCTTTGGAAGTGGGAGGTAAGTAGGGTAGGTAAGGATAGATACCAGTGAAAGGTCAACTTTGAAAAAGAATGAAGCAGGAAAAGCATTTATGAAGGGAGAGTTACAATACAGTTAGGGTTCACAGACTTTAGAAACCATATGGAATATTGTTCTTATGGGATTTAAAGAGGAGGTGATAAGAAAGAGAGAAAGAGGCAGAGGTTAGAATGAGAAGCAAAGTATGTAAGTGTGTGGGGGAAGAGTTGTAGAATGTCTCCAACTGGAGACTTGACAGAGAAACATACAGAACAACCCTAAAAGCTAAACAGAGCAATATACAAACAGTAGTAAAACTATTATGAGATATGTACTCAAGAGTGGAGATGAGTACATGGCACTAAAAGATAAATATTAAAAAAAGACACAGTTGCCACAACATACAAAAAAACAATAAAAAGGCAAAGTATATTAAATGCACATTAAATATAAAAATAAAAATATGGCATCGTTCAGTATCTATTCATTGGTGGGATGGGTTTTTAGTTCCTTCTCTTCCTGTGATGCTTTGTTTGGCAGCATGCACTGATAGAAGAGGTGCAATTCACACTTCTACTTCACAGCCATAGAACCAGATTTAGGGTGCATATTGCCCCAGAGTTCACACCAGTACCAAGTGGGGTGAGTTTCTCGCCCACCTGCATTGGATTGTGGAGTCAGTTGTCTCTTTGGCGCACTCTTGGCTCAGTATTGAGGGGGAAAGGGTGAGTGGGAGCCCTTGGCCACGGCTCAGTCTCCATGTTCCCAGTCGTGGTGTGGCGGAGGAGGTTGTGAGATGGTAACTACTGGTTCCCATGTTCTTCGCCTCACCTTCTTCTGATTCTGCAAGTGTGTTTGTGGGGGTGGGGAGGCTCTTCCCAGAGGTTTCCACTGCCCTCGCCTGCAGAGCCAGTGTGTGTGTGACAGAGAGTGTGTGAGTGTGTGTGTGTGAGTGTGTGACAGTGTTTGTGTGTGTGTGTGAGAGAGAGAGAGAGATAGTGTGTATGTGTGTGTGTGAGTGTGTGTGTTTATGTGTGTGTGTGAGTGTGTGTATGTGTGTGAGTGTGTGTGTGTGAGAGTGTTTGTGTGTGAGAGAGTGTGTATGTGAGTGTGTGTGTGTGTGTGTGTGTGTCTCCTCATAGCAGCTGGTGCCACTTGGGTGGGCACAGGAAGGTTTGTTTTTTTTTTAATATTTGCTGATTTCTTTCTAGTCCTTTGTGAAGGCATTTACTATTCTGTCAACATTTTATCCTTTTAAGGACCCTTTCCCCAGTTTTATTGTCTTTATGGACTTGCCGATAAAAACTTTATTTTAGTTTTCTAAATAAGCTTTTAGCAGTTGATTTGGAATGGCTGCAGTAGATTGCATGGCTTTTCATGGTCTCGTTGACTAGTTTGTGTGCAGAATGGCAGCTTGCTGCCCTGGTGGCTGTGGCTGTAGGTCAGGAGCAGGACAAGAACCCTGAGAGAGGCTGAGCATCACCAGGGGGTGGGAGGTGGGAATGAGCACAAAGTAGGCTGGGCTTCTGGTCCCAGTGTCGGGGATGCTGACGGGCATTGGAAGGAGGGTCTGGGGAGCAGAGAGGAATAAAGACAGGCATGAGAGAACGCGGCTGCAGCTCAGGGACAGCAAGCCATAAGACACAGGAAGAGTCTGAGAAGCAGAGAGGGGCAGTGTAGCAGCCACCCTCCAAGGACCCCACCTTTTGGTCCTCTCCTACTTAACAGCTCTCTCCCACACTGGGTAGGAGTGGCCTGTGTAGCCAAGGGCTTGGTGGCATTTCCCCCTGATACTAAGCAGCCCTCAGGAGAGGTGCACTTAGTGGGAACTGAGACCCCCACCTCGTAGCCTTGGGATCCCCTGCGGGAGTCAAGCGCTCCAGTTCAGCTCTCAAACAGCTGGTATCAAGTGGAAGCCCTACAGGAGGCCCACAGAAACCATGTGAGACAATAAATGTGTATTATTATTTTAAGCCATTAAGTTTTGAGACATTTAGTTCTATAGACAGAGAAAGAAAAAGGGAATGAAGAGACCAGAACCCCTGAGGTTGTGGCTCCCTGGGGCTCTCCTGGGCCCTGTCCTGCATCTGCAATGAGCTGCTCTAAGCTTCCTCACTTCAAAGAAACGTACATTTTTTTTTTTTTTATGTTGGGAAATCTGGACAAATTGCTGAATCAATCAGTGTGGAAATAAACCCTCTGATGAGCTGACGTCCAGTGGACTGATACTACTTGATGCCTAGAGTGGTTTTGTTCTTTGTAACCCTAGCAGCGGGGCTGTGGAGAGCATTTCTGCTGAGATGCACTGCAGAGGGGTTGATGTGAATAAGCACCGGACAGCAGGAGGCTGAGAATGAGTCCTGGGAGTCTCAGCGTCTGCTGTCCTCTCCCCACCACATTCATTCGGGTCATTGTAAAACAAATGCGATAAATCCCCTCTCCACAGGTGACTGTACTTACACTTTTTGATTTCTGGTAATCTGTGATTATGTTTGAGAATAAATGTACCTCTCTAGGATGCTGATAAGAATGTAATTTGCAGGCAGAATAAAGAGAAATTGGATTTATAAATAATGTCCCCACCCATGACTAAAAGATGAAAATACTAGCTTCAGGAGGATATGGAGGCTGAGGTCCCCTGCAAGTACCACGGTGACTGTCAGTACAGTACCCTGCAAGTACCACGGTGACTGTCGGCACAGTACCCTGCGAGTACCATGGTGACTGTCAGTACAGTACCCTGCAAGTACCACAGCGACTGTCGGCACAGTACCCTGCGAGTACCATGGTGACTGTCAGTACAGTACCCGGCAAGTACCACGGCGACTGTCAGCACAGTACCCTGCGAGTACCACGGCGACTGTCGGCACAGTACCCTGCGAGTACCACGGTGACTGTCGGCACAGTACCCTGCGAGTACCACGCTGACTGTCGGCACAGTACCCTGCGAGTACCACGGCGACTGTCGGCACAGTACCCTGCAAGTACCACGGTGACTGTCGTCACAGTACCCTGCAAGTTCCACGGCGACTGTCGGCACAGTACCCTGCAAGTACCACGGTGACTGTCAGCACAGTACCCTGCAAGTACCACGGCGACTGTCAGTACAGTACCCTGCAAGTACCACGGTGACTGTCAGCACAGTACCCTGCAAGAACCACGGCGACTGTCAGTACAGTACCCTGCAAGTACCACGGTGACTGTCGGCACAGTACCCTGCAAGTACCACGGCGACTGTCAGTACAGTACCCTGCAAGTACCACAGCGACTGTCAGTACAGTACCCTGCAAGTACCACGGTGACTGTCGGCACAGTACCCTGCAAGTACCACGGAGACTGTCAGTACAGTACCCTGCAAGTACCACGGCGACTGTCGGCACAGTACCCTGCAAGTACCACGGCGACTGTCAGTACAGTACCCTGCAAGCACCACGGCGACTGTCGGCACAGTACCCTGCAAGTACCACGGTGACTGTCGGCACAGTACCCTGCAAGTACCACGGCGACTGTCAATACAGTACCCTGCAAGTACCACGGCGACTGTCAGTACAGTACCCTGCAAGTACCACGGCGACTGTCAGCACAGGACCCTGCAAGTACCACGGTGACGGTCAGCACAGGACCCTGCAAGTACCACGGTGACAGTCAGTACAGTACCCTGCAAGTACCACGGTGACTGTCGGCACAGTACCCTGCAAGTACCATGGTGACAGTCAGTACAGTACCCTGCAAGTACCATGGTGACTGTCAACACAGTCCCCTGCAAGTACCACGGCGACTGTCAGCACAGTACCCTGCAAGTACCACGGTGACTGTCGGCACAGTACCCTGCAAGTACCACGGCGACTGTCAGTACAGTACCCTGCAAGTACCACGGCGACTGTCAGTACAGTACCCTGCAAGTACCATGGCGACTGTCAGCACAGTACCCTGCAAGTACCACGGCGACTGTCAGTACAGTACCCTGCAAGTACCACGATGACTGTCAGCACAGGACCCTGCAAGTACCACGGCAACTGTCAGCACAGTACCCTGCAAGTACCACGGCGACTGTCAACACAGTCCCCTGCAAGTACCACGGTGACTGTCAGTACAGTACCCTGCAAGTACCACGGCGACTGTCGGCACAGTACCCTGCAAGTACCACGGCGACTGTTGGCACAGGACCCTGCAAGTACCATGGCGACTGTCAGTACAGTACCCTACAAGTACCACGGTGACTGTCAGTACAGTACCCTGCAAGTACCATGGCGACTGTCAGTACAGTACCCTGCAAGTACCACGGTGACTGTCGGCACAGTACCCTGCAAGTACCACGATGACTGTCAGCACAGGACCCTGCAAGTACCATGGTGACTGTCAACACAGTCCCCTGCAAGTACCACGGTGACTGTCAGTACAGTACCCTGCAAGTACCACGGCAACTGTCAGTACAGTACCCTGCAAGTACCACAGTGACACTCAGTACAGTACCCTGCAAGTACCACGGCGACTGTCAGCACAGTACCCTGCAAGTACCATGGTGACAGTCAGTACAGTACCCTGCAAGTACCACGGTGACAGTCAGTACAGTACCCTGCAAGTACCATGGTGACAGTCAGTACAGTACCCTGCAAGTACCACGGTGACTGTCAGTACAGTACCCTGCAAGTACCACGGTGACAGTCAGTACAGTACCCTGCAAGTACCACAATGAATCAGCAGCCAAACAGCTCTGCCCACGGGCAGATGGCAAGGACTTAGAAACAAGAGTCGCTGCTGCCCAAGAACTTTCCATCTACTTACAGGGAAAGGACAGGCAGAATGAAACAAAAGGCTCCTCTGTCTTTCCCTCTCTCTCTCTTTCTCCCTCCCTTTCTCAATCTCTCCTTCCCTCTCTCCCACCTTCCCTCTCTTCCCCTGCACAGTTCCATGTCCCTGTTCCTTTTCTTCCCATTCTTTCTTCTCTCCCACCTTCCTTTCTTGCCTCACACTTTCCTTTGTCATCCCAGGGGTGAATTTCACATGTAAGCCCTCTCTTCTTGTCACGGCAACTATATTCCATTTCATGATTATGCTTTAATCATCACCCGCTGAGTTGCTGCATTGATTGTCAACCCTTTCTGAGTTGAGTCACACTGCTGTGAACAGTGTTACGTGGACATGAGTTCTTACGTCCTCTGCAGAAGTAGAGGTGGATTGCTGCACCATGGGCTCACAGAGGGCTGTACACCACACTTCACAGAAACAAGAAACCTGCTTTCAAGAGTATTTGCCCCATTGCCATGGTTGGCTTTGCAGGCAAGTGCCTTAACTGCTAAGCCATTCCTCCAGCCCAGGGTAGCTTTTTTTTTAATTTGAAATTTCCCATATAATTTATGATGGAGTAGCTGATCATGTGCATGTAGACATTCACATATCTTCCCTTATAGAATGTCTAGGTCAGTTGCCCATTTAAAACTTGTGTTGTCTTCATCTTACTATTGAGTTTTAGAAATTGGTTACATATATTAAGTTCGTAGCTCTAAAGGTTCCCTCTAAACTTTGTCTTACCTCTTCCTTTTTAAAAAATATTTTATTCATCTATTTACTAGAGAGAGAAAGGAAGAGAGAGAGAGAATAGGCATGCTAGGGCCTCTAGCCACTGCAAACAAAATCCAGACACATGCACCACCTTGTGCATCTGGCTTTACATGAGTAGTGGGGAATCGAACCTGGATTCTTTGGCTTTGCAGACAAGCACCTTAACCACTATGACATCTCTCCAACCCTTCCTTCACTTTTTATTTTTTTATTTAATCTTTTTTATTTATTTGTTAGAGTTAGAGAGAGACAGAGAGTGAGAATGGGCTTCTAGCCACTGCAAACAAACTCCAGACGCGTGCGTCCCCTTGTGCATCTGGCTAATGTGAGTCCTGGAGAATTGAACCTGGGTCCTTTTGGCTTTTGCAGGCAAGCACCTTAACCACTAAGCAATCCCTCCAGCCCTCCTTTACTTTTAAAAAAAACAGTTTATTTATTTACTTATTTGCAAAAGTTAAGAGAGACAGAAAGAGAGAGAGAGAGATGGGGTGCACCAAGGCCTCTGGCCACTGCAAACACACTCCAGCTACATGTACCACTTTGTGCATCTGCTTTACATGGATATTAGAGAGGTGGACCTGGGCCAAACCCAGGACAGCAGGTTTTGCAAGCATGTGCCTTTAACCATGGAGAAATTTCCCTGGCCCACCTCTTCCTTTTCTTAATGGTATCTTTTCATGAGCCAGATTTTTGTTTTTTGTGGGTTTTAAAAATCATTTTTAGTTAAGGATTGAACCCAGGGCCTCACACATGTTAGGAAAGTGCTATGCCACTGAGATGTACACCTTGAGTCCCAAGCCAAATATTTTTCATTTTTTTCCCCTTTTTTGTGGATTGGAGATTGACCCCAGAGCCTCATGCATGCTAATCAGGCATGCTACCACTGAGCTATGTCCCCAGCCTGACATTTCAAATATTAATAAAGTCTATCATATCAGTTTTTTGTTTTTACTCATTTGTTTTGCAACTGGTGCTTTTGCATATTTCCTAAGAGATCCTTGTCTATGTCCTCTTAGGTTCATAAAGATAGTCTTTTGTATTTTTCTATAAGATTTATACTTTAAGCCTTTGTATTTAAATCTATAACCCATTGTGGTGGTTTGAATAGAATAGATGGCCCCCAATATATTCAGTTGTTTATTTGTTTGTAGTTTGCATCTCTAGCCATCTGGCTGGAGGCAATGCCATTGTGTGGATTTTAAGGTGTGGTGGTGGGTTTCAGATTTCAGTCTAAAGATATGCAAAGTGTGTCTAGCTGGAGTTCCTGAAGTGTGCTGTGGCTTTTGACCTTTAGGCTTGCACTTCTCTCTCTCTGCTTGGTCCTGTGAAGGCAGGCCAGCTTCTTCTGCCATTTATGGAACTTCCTCTGGATCTATAAGCTTCAATAAATATCCCTTCCTCCATAACTGTGCCTGGTCTGGAAGTTCATCTCAGTGAACCTGAATCTGTCTGCTACACCCATCTATAATAACTATTTATGTATAGTATACAGTTAAGGATGAGGTTCAAGTTCTTTTTTTTCCATTTAGCCAGTTGTTCCAGAATTACTTGTTTAAAAGCTTTCCTTTCTCCATTGAACTCCTTTGAAGCTTATGTTTATGATTGCATAAAGAGTATTGTGCTGCATCTATCTAAAAGGTTTTTCACTACATTGATGTTGTGTAAGTTTTATTCACATTGATCACTTGGTCATTTTTCCACTTATCTAGTCATTCATACTGAGTCACAGCAGTGAAGAAAACAGAAGATGGGCCTATTCTAGTGGAATTTATAACCCAGCGAGAGACACTGTCACAGAGGTCGATGCTAGGAAAACATGGTAACAGATCAGGAAACCACTTCCTATGTGACCTTGATAGAGAGATAATGGAATAAGGGGTCAGCCACGGGCTTAGCCAGCCTTGAGTGGAGAAAATGCCACAAAACTGGGCTGTTGAGAGAGCTCTGTGGGTGAGGACACTTGCCGTGCAAGCATGAGGGCCTTGCAGGGCCTGATCTCCCCTGAGTGCAATTCCTCCACACCACGTAAGCATCTGGGCACAACCACACGTAACCGTAACTCTGCTCTAATGGGGAGTGGAGACCAGAGAATCTCTGGGGCTCACTGGTCAACCAGTTTGACCAAAAATAGCAGTTCTAGGTTCAATGAGATTCCGTCTGAAGGAAACATGCAGACAAGAAATATCTCAGGGGGCTGGAGAGTTGGCTTAGCAGTTAAGGCATTTGCCCGTAAAGCCAAAGGATCCCTGTTCGACTCTCCAGGACCCACGTAAGCCAGATGTACAAGGGGGCGCATGCATCTGGAGTTCAATTCCTGGAGGCTCTGGAGTACCCATTCTCTCTCTCTCTCCCTCCCCTCTGCCTCTTTCTCTCTCAAATAAATAAATAAAATATATGTTTTTAAAAAAGAAATATCGCAGGGCATCCACTGTTCTCCTCTGGTCTTTGCACTCATGTCCATGGTATCCACACACATCTGCACATACGTGTTATCTCTCTCTCTCTCTCTCTCCCTCTCCCTCTCCTCTCTCTCTCTCTCTCTGTGTGTGTGTGTGTGTGTGTGTGTGTGTCAAGGCCAGAGTGACCAGAGGTCAGGGTTAAAGGTAAGAAATAAGGTCAAGGATCACACGGTATAGAACCCTAAAGGCCAAAGTGAGGACACTGGATTTTACTTTTATAATGCTAGGTATCCCTTGATGTGGGGCAGTTGGACAGAAGAGTTGGATTCTATGAGGATAATGAGGAAGGAAGAGACAGACTGGAAGGTGAAAAAAAGTCCTAAAATTCATGTGGAAACACAAAATACATCAAATAGCCAATCCCAAGCAAAAAGAGCAATGCTGGAGATACCACAATTTCTGAACTTAAATTATACTGCAAGGCCTCAGCAAAAGCAGCATATTACTAGCATAAACATGGACCAAGACAATAAAGTAGAAGGCCTAGAAACAGCACAGACCTGTGGCCAACTAGTTTTCAACAAACATGTAAAAAATATACACTGGAAAAAGTTTTACCAACTGGGCGTGGTGGCGCATGCCTTTAATCCCAGCACTTGAGAGGTAGAGATAGGAGGATCACCATAAGTTCCAGGCCACCCTGAGACTACATAGAGAATTCCAGGTCAGCCTGAGCTAAAGTGAGACCCTACCTCGAAAAACCAAAAAAAAAAAAAAAAAAAAAAAATTCCAGAAAAAAAGGGGGGGCTCTGGGCAAAGTGGATAGTCATCTGCATAAGAATGAAACTAGATCCATATCTGTCACTCTACATGAAGATCAATTCAAAATGGATCAGAGAACTTGATTTGAAACTGTTACAGGAAAACAGAGAGAATACCTTTCTTTCTGAAGAGGACTCCAATAGCACAAGAACTAACCTCAAGAATTGGCAAGTAGAGTTATATGAAATTGAAAAGCTGCTCTACAGTGAATGACACAATCACCAGAATGAAGAGACAACTGACAGAATGGGAGAAACTATAGCCAACTACACATCAGACTGGGAATAAATACGAGAACATATGAAGAACTACAAAACTTCAACACCAAAAACTAAATCATCAAGAAATGTGCTAATAAGCTAAATAGATCATTCTCAACTGAAGACATAAAAATACCCAATAATATTTGAAGAAGTAATAAATATCCTTAGCCATCTTGGAAATCCATTGTCTCAATGGCTATCATCAGGAAGACAAATGCTGCAGCTAGAGAGATGGCTTAGCAGTTAAGGCGCTTGCCTGCAAAGCCAAAGGACCCAAGTTTGATTCCCCAGGACCCATGTAAGCTAGATGCACAAGATGGTACATGCATCTGGAGTTCATTTGCAGTAGCTGGATGCCCTGGTGTGCCCATTCTCTCTCTCTTTCTCTTTTCCTGCTTCGTTCTCTCTCTCAAATAGATAAATAAAATAAAATATTTAAAATAAATAAATAAAATAATAATAATAAAAGAAAACATTTTAAAAAAGAAAACAAATGCTGGCAAGAATATGGGGAAAGAAGACACCTTATACACTTCTGGTAGAAATGTAAACTGGTAAAACTATGGAAATCAGTATGACAGTTTCTCAGAAAACTAAAACCAGAATTACCACATGATTCAGCTGTGTCACTACTGGGCATATAGCTGAAAGACTTTAAGTCAGCACCCATCCACATTTATTGCTCACTAGTCATGATAGCTAGGACACAGAACCAGCCCAGATGTCCATTAATAAATGAGTGGGTGGATAAACTAAATATAGTTCCTGTACACAGTGGAATTCTATTCAGCCATAAGGAAAAATGAAATCATGACATTTTCAAGAAAATGAATGGAGCTAGAAGCTATTATGTTGAGTAAAATGAACCAGACTCAAAAAGACAAATACCTCATGTTTCATGTTCATGCAGAACCTAGGAGTGTGTGTGTGTGTGTGTGTGTGTGTGATGAGAGCAGATAGGAGGACTTCCCAGGACAGGAAGAGACCATAAGGCCAGGAGAGGGTAACGGAGTACATGTGACGGAGAGGTAGAAAGGAGAATTACTGGGGACAAGGAAAGGCACTAACAAGAGGAGAAAGCTCAGGCGGGAGGGCAGCGGGTAAAGGAAACAAATTAAGACAATATAATGGCACCCATGTACGAAAGCACCATAATAAAGCCGATTACTTTGTATGTTGACTTAAAATTGATTAACTTTTTAAAAAAGAATGGCAGCTGAGAGAGCAAAGAAGAAACCCTCCTGTGAGCAGGTGAGAGGATGTGGCTTGTGACAGGTGCTAGACAAATCTGGAAGCGACCACATCCTGACACTCTCTGCAAGGACAGCTGACGATGATGGGCACCTGTTGAATGCTGGTGCCACTTGGTTAAATGGGACACATTCAGGAAGAAGTGTTTTAAGGGAAATTAAAAGTTTGATTTGCATCAGTGAGTTTGAGATTCCTTCTAGGGATAGAAGTGCCACAGAGGCTGCTGCAAACGTGAATCTGGAGTTCAGCAGGAGGCTGTGGCCAGAGGGGATTTGTCAGGTACGGACACTAGAGAAAAGGTCTGAGAGCTTCTCACGAGGAACCTTCAGTATTCTGAGATTTGGAAAAAGAGAAGGGCCCAGAAAAGAAAGCTGAACATACAAGAGAAAATATTATTTCCACAAGAGAGTGTAACCTACCATCCTAAAGATGTTACCAGGTGGGGCTAAGTTAGGATGAGAATTGTCCATGGAGGGTTTGACCTCACGGATGTCTGTGTCAGTGGTGTGTAGGGACAGAACACTCATTGGAAGGTGTATGGGGCAGGGAAACAAGTGGCTGAGAGAATATATTGATTCTGAGGGAATCTTATGTCAGATCTACCCACTTTATACCTTAAGGCTAGAACTTTTGAGGTGTGCCACAGCCATTTGTTGGTGTTATAACAAAATACTCTTGGATAGGTACCTTATTAAAAAACAAGTAGAGAGAGGCTACTGAGCACTCAGGAGGCAAAGGTAGTTTAACAGGGAAATTGGGGTTCTGGGGTGCTTCCTGGAATGCCAAGCCCTGAGTTCATATCTATAAACTAACCAAAGAATTGGCAATTCCAGATTCAAGAGACTGATTTTTTAAAATACTAAATTTTATTCAGATTTTACAAAGGAGTGTAGGAAGGGGAAGGCTGGGAGGTAAGGGGAGATAAAATGGGGAGAAGAGAACTGCACCACGTGGAGCCCAAAAGTGTAGCTCAGGAGTCCATGGGATCTGGGTAAAAAGCATGGAAAGAAAAAAGAAAGTTCAAGGAGCTCCTGCCATGTGGGGAGCTGGAGGGGATAAAGAGCCCATGTGGAGAGTTAGGGCTAGGGGGCCTCCCAGCTGGGCCTGGACTAGGGTCTGAGCCTGGGCTTCAGCCAGCCCAAGCCCAGCAGAGAGAAGACAGAGTTTGCCTTCCCCATGCAAAGGTATTTATGACCTTATGGGGGGGCTGTCTTCAGGTGAATGAGAGGGCCAGCTGGTTGGTTAGGATTAGGGGCTGTCTAGGAAAAGGTTAGAGACTAAACTTGACCAACCACAATGTTAAATCCTATGAAAGACCTCTCTCCCTGGAGGGGTCCTGGCTGTTTGCAGAAAAACAGGTCTGGGGAACTAGACAAGACATTGGGCTTTTCACCTTCAGAGGTCCAGTCACCCTAACTCTACCCACCTCTCAGTAGGAGTATTGCTGTGAGTTTGAGGCCATTCTGGGTTGACAGCGAGTTACAGGTCAGTCTGAGCCACTTGGTTAAATGGGACCATTTAAAGTGAGATTCTACCTTGAGAAAAAAAAGGTATGGTGGCATATGGCATTATGAGCTGAGGTAGGAAGGTTGCTGTGAGTTAGAGGTCAGCCTGGGGCTAGAGAGTGAGCTCTAGGTCAGGCAAGCCTAGAGTGAGAACCTGTCTCAAATAAAACAAACAGGACAAAAAAAAAATTAAGGCCAGACTGAACTGCAGAGCAAGAAATTGCCTCTAAGAGAAAAGCTAGAGAGATAGCTCAATGGTTAAAGGTACTTTCTTGCAAAGCCTAACAGTCCAGATTTGATTCCCCAGTACCCAGGTAAAGCCAGACACACAAAGTGTCACATGCATCTGGAGTTCGTTTGTAGCAACAAGAGACACTGGCACACTCTCTCTCTCTCCTTGAAAATAAAATATATACATATATATAGAAAAATAATAAAAATGAAGTGAGACTTGGGTGTAGCTCAGTGGTGGGATGCTTACCTAGCATGTACAAGGCTGAAAGAAACGGAGGAGAGAACTGAAGTTACTTTATAAGTCACTTTATTCTGTGGATAACTGACCTTTTCTCTCAGGAAGTATGAAAATTGTTTTATGAGGGTCAAACCTATGACCTAATCACCTCTCACAGGCCCCTCTCTGCCCTCTCACCTTAGGCACCAAATCTCAATGTGTGTTTTGGAAAGAACAAACCACAGCAGGGAGATCTTATTTAAGAAATCCACAGTTATTCCAAAGGGTCCACAATTATCTCTTTGATTTTCTTTTGTTGGATATGGGATTCTTGTTCAGGAGTGAATCTTTTTAATCCTATCAATTTGTGTATATGATCTGAGGTTCAACACTCTCTTATCTGGAATATTTTTATACCTTTGCATTCTCTCTCCTTCCTTCTCTTTCCAAACTGCTTCCTATTTCATGGAGAGAAAAAATGCAAGTGTCCCCAAACTGTCCCTCCAAGTTGGTCCCCTGTCGGTGTCTGCACGTCTCAGCTCCCTCCTGCTGAGGCAGGTGGACCATCTGGGGTCTGCAGGGGGTCCTCCCCACTGGAACCTTTGTTCCATTTCCCCGACTGCTCTGTGCCAGTGATGGTTAAGCTCCACTG
Organism: Dipus sagitta; assembly: GCA_036346955.1. Classification (NCBI taxonomy): domain Eukaryota; kingdom Metazoa; phylum Chordata; class Mammalia; order Rodentia; family Dipodidae; genus Dipus; species Dipus sagitta. The sequence continues at coordinate 67,195,881 of CM070786.1, forward strand.
CCAGCTTCACACCTGGAATTAACCAGGAGATACGCCCCTGGGCAGGCCCACGAGGGTGTTCCCAAGGATCAAGTGAGGGAGGAAGATCCTGGGATCACCATTTGCACAGCAGCATTCATTCATTCACTCATTCATTTGTTCAGCCTGTGGGTCCTTAGCACTAACTCTGTTTGAGGTTTTGTTTCTGGGTCAGGACCTCACCAGGAAATCAGTTAGGAATCCCTGCTTGGTATAGAGACATCCAAAGAGGGTTGCTTCCCTTCCTCAATGGCCATGTGTGCTGAGGATGGACTCAGTGTTGTATTTTAAAACATTATAAGATGTATACAACATCCATTTTTCAAAATACCTACTCTGCAATATTTCTGAAAGCAGCCCGATACTTTACTTCTCAAGCTCAGTAAGTACATTTTATTTTTTTCATCAAAGATCGTTATTCCCTCCTCATACTTTGAATAGTATCTTCTAGCTTCTTGAAAATATGTTTGGATAACTGTTTTGCTCTGTTTGGTCAATTAATTCTTATTTGTCCCGTATGATGTATTCAGTTTATCATATTACTTTACGGCATTTGTGCTCTAGAAATGTGCCATTGTTTTTCTTGAGCTCCTATTTCCTTGGTTCTATCAAAGCTAATAGTTGTCCTCCTGCCAGAAGTAATTGGAAAGCTGAGAAAAATATCAAAAAACTGTTTTCAGACATTGGAGAGCAGGCAGTACAAGGCTGTGACCTCAGGAAAACAAAAACAATTTCAATGAGCCCCATAATTTTCCCAGATTCCTGCCTGGAGGCAGTTTCTGTGTGGGGAGGGGGACAAGACCCTTGCCAGGGTGGGGGTGGGGGTCATGGAGATCAAAGTCTGGTGAGGCTGAGGCAGACCCTCATGGCTGGTCAAGAACTGTGAAAGCTGTCTGGAGACTTCCAGAAGTCCAAGGAGTCTCCTGGAGACTTAAGATGCCGCAGCTCTAGGGGAAAGAACCACTGAACAACCATAGAACAAACAGTGCCTGGAGCTCCCCTGAAGCGAGGACGAAATGACGCTTTGCTAAGCATGAGAAACCTCATCACGCAGGGGGCACTGAGCAGACTGTAATGGTAGGGCTGTTAGCCCTAATGTTTACATCAGGTAGCTCTGGATTGACCCCCATAAACCTGAAAAGCAAGACCACAAAGGGCCCATTGGGTCTGTATGAAGAACACAGACAAGCACTCCTTAAAGGCATACAATAAAATCCAACATTCACCAACCTGACATTTTCCCTGTACAGGAGTTGTAAGTTCTCTGAAATTTGTAGTAGTCCTTCCTGATGTCGTGCCGTCTTGCTTGTCTTATTTAAATATATTCCCCAACCATAAAATGATCAACTTACTATGCAGAGAGGGGTTGAGAAGATAGAGCTGCTGGTAAGGTGCCTACCCTGCAAGTGTGAAGGCCTGACTTCAACCCCGGGGACCTCTGTAAGAACAGCCAGGGGGGTGGCACACGTGCTTATAATCCCAGAATGGGGGTATGGAGACAGGGCAGCCAGTCTGGACTACTTGGCAAATTTCAGGCCAGTGAGAGACTTTATTTAAAAAAAAAAAAGATGGAGCTGGAGAGATGGCTTAGTGGTTAAGGCATTTGCCTGCAGAGCCAAGGGATCAAGGTTCAATTCCCCAGGACCCATGTAAGCCAGATGCACAAGGTGGTGCATTCATCTGGAGTTTGTAGTGTCTGGAGACTCTGGTGCACTCTTTCTATCTCTCTCTCTCCTCCTCTCTCAAATAAATAAAATAAAATAAAAATATTTTTAAAAGATGGTAGTACCTGAGGAACAGCACCTGAGGTTCTTGTCCGGCCTCCACATGCATGTACACACACATGTGCATGTGCATACAGGCGCCTGCACACCCATGAATAGCACGCACACAAACACATTTAGAAAGATTAAGTATCAGAATACTAAAAGTGTCTGTATCATGTCAGTATCATGTGCTCAGGAGCTATGACATGCATTCTAAGCCAGTATTTCTCAATCATTTTGTTTCTGTTGTTCACCTGGGAGACTACTAAACAACTTTTTAAAAAAATATTATTTATTTATTTGAGAGAAAGGGGCAGTGAGAGAGAGAGAAAGGGCGTGCCAGGGCCCCCAGCCACTGCAAACGAACTCCGGGCACATGCGCCCCTTGTGCATCTGGCTTACGTGGGTCCTGAAGAGTCAAACCGGGATCCTCTGGCTTTGCAGGCAAATGCCTTAACTGCTAAGCCATCTCTTCAGCCCCCAGCTAAACCATTTTCTATAATCACTCCATCCTAACAAAACTTAAACATACAGATACACTATATACATTTCATGTGTGTTTATGTATGAGTGATGTTTGTGTAGGTGTGCGTACACATGTGTGTGCATATACAGGTGGAGGTCAGAGTTTGACATCTGCTGTCTTCTCAGTCACTCACCACCTTACTTACTGAGACAGAATCTCTTACTTGAACCCAGATCTCACCATCTGGCTGATCTAGCTAACCAGTCTATCCCCAGGATCTGGCTCCCACACACTAGATTACAGGCAGGCCACCACACCTACCTAATGTTTGCATGGTGCTGGGTGTCCAAACTCAGGTCCTTATGCTTGCATGGTAAGCACTTTACCAACTGAGCCATCTCCCTGGCCCCTGCATACCTTCTAGCATACTAATTTTTGTACTAGTTACACTTTAAAGATGTAAGTGAGAGGCTGGCAAGATGGTTCAGAGGTTAAGACACTTGTCTGCAAAGCCTAATGACCTGGATTCGATTCCGCAGTACCCACGTAAAGCCAGATGCACAAAATGGTGCATTCATCTGGAATTTGTTTGCAGCACTGTGCAGGGAGACCCTGGCACATCCATATTCTCTCTCACTCTCTGTCTCTGTCTCTGCTTGAATATAAATAAATAAAAATATTTTAAAAGAAGATGTAAGTATATTTTCCGCTCCCTTGGGGGCAATATCATTTCTACCAACAATGTGTGCTCCAGAGCTTACATAGTTTATTTTTTCGGTCCCTTCAAACATTGAAAATAGGCCCTTTGCAGCTATTTGCCTACATTTAAACCTTTTAGTAACAAAAAATAGAAATCAAAAATTTCAAGAAGCATCTCCAGTACCACACCAAAACACAAAATATTTAGAAGTAAATTTGACCAATGTTTAACTGAATACACTGAAAACTAGTAGACATGGCTGAGAGAAATCATATAAATGGAGTGACACACCATTTTCATGCACTGGAAGAACTTCAGTGTTTTTTTCCTCCAAATTTTAAGATTTCCTACAAAGCCATAGAAATCAACAAGTGCAGTGACTGTGTGAAGACAGACATGCGGGTCCGTGGACTAGAATAAAGAGACAGAATTAGATCACACACATATGCTCAACTGCTTTTTTAACAAAATTGCTGAGGTACTTTAACAAGGAGAGGACAGGGCTTTTATTTTCAACAAAGAGTGCTGGATCACTGGGTATCCACAAGAAAAAATATAAATTTCAAAATGTGTCATATACCATATTAAAAGATCAATTCAAAATGGGTCATACACTCAAATATAAAACCTGGCACTGTAAAATTTCTGGAAGAACACAGGGGAAGCTATGGCCCTGAGTTAGAACATTTCTTAGCTACCACCAAAAAAGTACAAAGATACAGGAAAAAGCTGACAAATCAGACACCTTCAAGATAAAATTAAAAAGAAGAAACTTCAAAGCTGTAAAAGGCACTGCTAAATTTTACTTTTAAGAAAGGCTGCAGACTGAGCCGGGCGTGGTGGTGCACGCCTTTAATCCCAGCACTCGGGAGGCAGAGGTAGGAGAATCGCCATGAGTTTGAGGCCACCCTGAAACTACAGAGTTAATTCCAGGACAGCCTGAGCTAGAGTGAGACCCTACCTCAAACAAACAAACAAACAAACAAACAGAAAAGGACAAAATATCTGAATACCATACGCATAATAAAGTACTTATATCCCGAAAATGTAAAGAATTCTTAGAACTCAAGAAAAACCCAATTTTAAGATGTAGGGAAAAAAGATTTAAACAGACAGCTCACCAAATAAAAGGTACAAGTAATGCTGGGAACTCAGAGCAAGAACAGAAATGACACCAATTTTCACCCATCCTCTTCATTTACAGTTGTAGGAAGGAGGCCAGGGCAGTCAGGAAGTAGCTGGTGGCAGGGACTAGAATCTCATTTTCCTGACACATCTGTGCTTGGGACTGGCAGCAGAAATTCTCTCCTGGTGGTGCAGCTAGAAGTTGCACGATTTTCTGAGACTTTCTGTTTGTGGAGGAAGCAGTAGAAAACCATCAGATTATGGGTCTTTGCAAGCTCATGCATAAGAAAGACTGCTCAGAAGAAAAAAAAAAAAGAAGAAGTGGAGTTTCCCATTGTCTTTCCAGAAATTTCTCAAATAGCATGAGATTGAGCAGCAGCTTGGTCATTGCTAACGCTGGCTCAAGCTCTGGCCCCATTTCACAATGGCAGGTTTAGCTGGTATGCAAGTGACATGCATTGTACCAACTTGATAAGGAAAAGAAATCCCTGTTTTTCTTTTTCTTTAAATATTTATTTGAGAGAAAGACAGAGGAAGAGGCAGAGAACTAGAGAATGAGCACGCGAGGGTGCATCTGGCTTACGTGGGCCCTGGGGAATCAAACCAGGGTCCTTAGGCTTCGCAGCACGCGGGAGGCAGAGGTAGGAGATTCGCCATGAGTTCAAGGCCACCCTAAGACTACAGAGTTAATTCAGGACAACCTGAGCTAGAGTGGAAAACAAACAAACAAAAAAAGGGACAAAATAACTGAATACCATCTGCATAATAAAGTACTTATATCCTGAAAATGTAAAGAATTCTTAGAACTCAAGAAAAACCCTGTTGTGAAGACTTTTTCTCTCATCTTTTTCGTTTCTCTAATCATTGTTCAGATGACCTTCAATTTGACTTTCCAATGTCATATAGATAGCACACACTTGCTCACCTAATCCATTCCTCTCCTGTCCCCTCCTCTCCTGATTATCACCTTCCTGCTCAGATAGCCTCCCTTCTTCTTTCACGTCTTATTTTTTAATCTACATTCTATGCATGACAGAAAACACGACATTGTCTTTCTGAGTCTGGTATAATCTCCAGTTCGATCCATTCCTGCAGATGACATAATTTCGTTCTTTTTTATGGCTCAATAAAACTCCAGTGTTACGAGAGAGAGAGAAGTCTGGCCCAAGACCGAGGAGCAGAGATGAAATGCCCTTTTAGAGATAAAGGTCTATTAGGAGTGATGGAAGCCCCATGCCAAGGTGGCAGAGTGGAGTTTGAAGTGAGGGAAGAGGCAGAGGGAAAGGGAGAGAAGGAGAAGGAGGGGAAGACAGAGCGACTCCAGAGATTTGAAGAGCACAGTGAATGAGATCTCGGGAAGCGGGGGGCGGGGTCTGTGTGGCACAGACTTGTGAGAGAAGTTATGAGGCGGTGAGAAGTGGGAGGCGAAGAAGGCTCTAGCCCCCCAAGGTCTCTCGTCCCGCACTGCTGTGCTCTTAGATAGGACCCAAGGCCATACTTCGGGTTTCCATGGCAGCAGGGCCTTGGTGTTCCCCATCTGGCCCTCATCCCAGGGGAGCTGGCCCTGTTCTCCCGGCCTTGTCCTAAGGCCTGCAGGGTTTCTTCAAAGTGACCACTGTGTGTACTAACACACACACACACGTTTCATTTGTCCATTCACTTACTGTTCGACATCCAGGCTGGCTCCGTGGCTGGGCTGCTGGCAACAGAGCAGCAGTGAGCACGGGGATGCAGGCCTCTCCTCTGAGGCTGACTGGATTCCCAGGGCGTATTCCCAGCAGTGACAGAGCTGCATCACATGGTGTCTCTGGTTTAAGCTGTTCTGAGGAGGCTGCTTGTGATTCCCACAGTGGCAGCGGGAGCTGCGTTCTGGTGGAAGACTAGGGAACACCTCTCGGGCTGTGTTTTATTCTCAGACCATCAAAGTTTGTGAAAGCACAAAGAGAAGGGAAAAGAGACAACTAAGAATTTTTTTTTTTTTTTTTTTTTTTAGAGAGCAAGAGACAGAGAGAGAGAAAATAGGCACTGCAACTGAACTCCAGACGCTTCCGCCACCTAGTGGACATAAGCGACCTTGCACTTGTCTCACCTTTGTGTGTCTGGCTAATATGGGATCTGGAGAGTCAAACGTGGATCCTTAGGCTTCACAGGCAAGCATCTTAACCTCTAAGTCAAGTCTTCAGCCCAAGAAATTGTTTTTCAGTATGGAACTAGGAACTGAATAACATGCGTTAATTCCTGGAGGTGCTTCCTTGTCCTTTCTCTTCAGCATGACAGCCTCAGTCACTGCAGCCTGTGGGAACCACATGCACCACATTTGAAGCTTCCCCATCTGTAACAAATACTAGATCATTAACAGAATTCGACAAACTGACATGTAAAGAATTGGCCAAAAATGCCACTGAGGTCTCTACAGCTCTGGATAGAAACAGGACTGGATATAAACAGCCATGTCTTGGTTGGGAAACAGAGGACTGATGCACGACTACACTGAGCAACTTCTCACATACTAAGAGAATCCCCTCTGTGTAATTTATCTCTCACCCACTGAGGTCATCGTCTCTCTGCTCTCTCTCATCTCTCATCCACCGAGGGCATCGTCTCTCTGCCCTCTCTCATCTCTCACCCACCGAGGGCATCGTCTCTCTGCCCTCTCTCATCTCTCACCCACCGAGGGCATCGTCTCTCTGCACTCGCCTCCATCTATCCCCTGCTAAGAACATTATTTCTGCACTATCATCTCTCATGTTCTCATTGGTGCTGTTCAAACAGCCAAACAGTCACAGTGAAAATCTCTCCTGAACCCAAAATTCACATTGTGTTTTTCAAGTATTTGGACTGGTTGGAGAAATTGTGATGAAATTTTTTTGAAAGTAGCCAGCATGAATACATGTGTGCATGCAATATATTGGACTTACTAGGCTAAAGAAAAAAGCAAGATAACTACATTTTTTTAAGATATATTAATTCATATTCATATTCATTCAGTATTCATGACATATATTGTCCAAAATATAATAGAGATCATATGTAGTAAAGGAAAAAATATACACCCAAGCCAGGTGTGGTGGCACATGCCGTCATTCCCAACACTGGGGACATAGAGGTAGGAGGACCACTTTGAGTTTGAGGCAGCCTGAGTCTACATAGTGAATTCCAGGTAAGCCTAGGCTAGAGCAAGATCCTACCTTAAAAAAAAAAGTAGACCCTGAGATAATCCAACCATACTGATTACTGTTTTGTAAATTCATTTTATAAATTCTTTTGCATTTCTTCTACATAATCAGTATTAGAGTTTTAGATATATCTTAGTTCCCTTTGGATCATAGCCACCTTGATTCCTTAAAGTTTTTACTCCTTCAAGACATCTTATCTACTGTAATAATTACTAATAAATCTCTCAGCATGGGAAATAACAGGGCTGATCGACTTTGTGATGACTAAGGAGGGAGGCTGGCTCCTCTCCTTTCCTCTTGATAATCTTCATTGCTACGTAAACAGTAAGACACGAACATGATTCATGTTCGAGGCAATTTTTAGCTCAACACTAATTCCAGAGACAGTCTGTCTAATAAACTGTTTTATTAGGGTTGCAAGGCAACAGCAAGAAACTAGCAGGAGACAGTGATGATGTGAATTCGTAAGTGAATGTGTGTGAGCTGGGCGCGAAAGAGGAACGTGAAGAAAGGCGATGGCTTGCTGTGACCTCAGCCTCTTTCACTGGCACATCCGTAACCAGAGATTCTTCTGAGAATGGCTCAACTACTCACTTTTAGTTACTCTTGTCAGAACCCATGTTAACTCAAGTTAGTAGACACCAGGATTAAAGAGCATATTCCACATTCATGTTTCATATTGTTCTTATTTTTAACACCCTAAAATTTGTAAGTATCAAATCCACGTGATCACTCTAGGGGACTGGTGTTAGGTAGATGCTCTGGAAATGACTGATAGGAGCTAATTTTCAAAACATGTCCAGACTTCTCTCATTTCAGCCCCGTTAGAAGAAACACTTCAATGTAAGAACATAATTCTTAGGCAAGCACCTGGAAGAAGACATATTTGCCAAAAACATTTCCAGTGAACCGATTTCCATCTAGAGACACCCGGGACCCAGCCATTTGCATGGTGTTCTGATGCTAGAAAACCAGCTGGAGCCGACAGGATCCACCTGCTGGGCCAAGCCCAGGGGAAGCTGGCTCCTCCCTCAAGGATTCTTTCCTCTTAGAAGTTCCCACCATTTAGAAGTGTATTTTTTAATCTTTTTATTGAGAAATTTAATATTTGGACATATTGCAATTTGGTCATGTTTCCCTTGGGTTATACTCCCCCTCCCCCATCCCGCTGAGGGCTCTCTCTACAGTCACTCTGCGGAGGCAGACAATACCTCAGGAGGTAGTGTACCTTCCCACCCTGTGGCTCATACATCTCTCCACCCCCTCGTCTGCAATGTTCTCTGAGCCTTGGAGGGCTTGCGTGAGAACCTCCTCCAGGGAGATGGTGATAGACACTGGGATTATTTTTAAACTTTGGTCTGAAATCTAGCATAGCCCTGCTCTTCAATATCACAGCATAACGTCAATTTTATGGGGTGCTCCTTCGTGAAGAGCTAAAGGGAAGTGGCCCAAAAGACTGCTTTTCCCACTAATAAAGCCATCGGTTCTGGGAACATTACCACTGTGTGGTAACACTTGTATTGTTTTACTAGTGTAAAATTTGAACTTTGAAATATGCCAGTGGGTTTAGTTTTTGTAGTTTTTTGGCTTGGATGACAATTATGTTGGCTGACAAAGACTTGAACCTCTGTAAGCCAGATCCATGAATAAGGCACAAATTACAGAGCCCAATTTGGCCAACCAAACCTCTTCTCATTATGGTTTGAAATTGTAAACATTGAGAGAAAGAACATCTCACTGTAAAATGCTCAAGGGAGACCTGACAAGATCGCATGGCAGAGAAGGGAGGGACCCCACACAGATGCCAGACCCCTACCAGCTTGCATTCAAACACAGACTTTTGCTTACAGGCATGGCTGCACAGTGGTGCCCCAGTCTCCTCCTCCAGATGGGAATGGAAGCAAGAGCAGGTGGTGCACAGCTGTGATGCTAGTACTGGGGAGACCGTGGCAAGATCATGAATTCCAGGACAGCCTGGGACACTCAGGGAGGCACTGTCTCAAAAACGAGAGTCAGTGTGGAATTTGCTTCATGAAATTTAAGTACAAAAGCTGCACAGGATGGATGAGGTGTTCCGAGAAGAGCGTGAATGCCATGTGACGCGCTCTCTGCTCCCTCAGCATCTCGGGCTGTCACGAGCTCTACGCCCCTGAGCCTCATAAAATGCATGTGAGGAGAGACCCAGTGTCTAGATGTGATGACGAAGACTTCACAGCTTATTCCAGAACCATGACAAGAGGGTTTACTCACAGGTGCCTTTGTGCAAACAAGCGCCTGTAACCACGGAGTCCTCTCTCCAGTCCTGCTCTCTTTTGTGATGTTGACACCTCCGTGTATATTTTGTGAGGTTAGGACCACATACATATTGAGTAAATGCTCTGCCACAAAACTGTATCCCCAGCCCTCTTCTCTCTTTTTAAAAAATATTTTATTTATTTGTGAGACAAGCAGAGAGAGAAAGAGGGAGAGAGAGAGAGAGAGAGAGAGAGAGAGGGAGGGAGCATCAGGACCTCTAGCCACTGCAAATGAACTCCAGATGCATGTGTCACCTTGTACATCTGGCTTATGTGGGTATTGGGGAATTGAACCTGGGTCCTTACACTTCGCAGGCAAGCACCTTATCTGGTAGCCATCTCTCCAGCCCTCAAGCCCTCTTTTTACAGTGGATTTTTTTTTTTGAGGTGGGGTCTCACTGTAGCCCAGGCTGACTTGGAACTCACTCTGTAGCTCCAGGTTTGCCTCAAACTCACAGTGATCCTCCTAGTCCAGCTTCCCAAGTGCTGGATTAAAGGTGTGCACCACCACAGCCAGCTTTCATGATTTATTTTGAGACAGGGTCTCACTAAATTGCCCAGGCTGGCTGGCCTTGAACCTATTATCTGCTTCACCCTCCCCAGTAGCTAGAATTATAGGCTGTGCCACCAGGCCTGGCTCTTCAGCGCCTGTTTGAGCTGACCAGGGCCATTATTCCAAGGGCTTTGAATGATCCCCCTTTCTCTACTTCCTTTCATCTGTTCTGAATTTTCTCCCTTTCTCCTGACAAGTATATTTGTAGCATCTCCCATGGGCAAAATGCCCTCGCCATCCCCATGAGATAGTTACATAATACAGAATGCCCTCTCCATCCCTAAATAACACAGTTACAAAGCACAGAAACACACAAAGAGCCCCCTGGTGTCCATGTCACCCAGAGCAGAAGGCTGTACAGGCCATACCTTCACTGCCCGCTTTGATGTGGCCTGAAAGCATTCAAGTCCATTTTCCTGTGAGTGCTTCCACATCAGGGAGGTGTTCCGATCCAGTCCGATTTGCAGAAGTCAAGGCCACCTGGCAGCAATGACTCTAAGAAGAAATCTTCTTTATGTGTCATTCAAAAGTGGCCTCGTGTGTTCCAAAGGACACTGCCCCTTATGCCCCCTCTTGCCACAGACCCTAAAGAGTGTCTCTCTTCAGTGATACCCAAAACTCTGGCTAAGAAGCAATTTTCTCAGTGAATGGTGCCATCAAAACCATTTTATTCTTTTTAATGAAATGGAAGCTTTTAAGCAAAATTCTTATTTCCATTCCCATAAGAACCCTCAACCCAGAACACTTTTTGGTGAAATACGTGGAGATTTCTCCTACAGCTTTCAGTTCTCTGCAGACACTAGCCATGTGTCCTGATTCGACTCAACTTGACATCATCTAGCGGGAGTTAACCCAAACCCCAGGGTTAAGGGCTCAGTCCTCCAAGAGCATCCCTTACCCAACTTCATATTCCAGTCGCAAGTGATCACAATCTCCCAGTCACCCACTTTATCTGACTTGCTTAAAAATTGCAGGTCCCCCATCCCTTCTTCAAGTGCACTTGCTAGAACAGCTGACAGAAGTCAGAAAACCACATTGCACATTCATGGGCTCAATATATGAGTAATGGGTGTTCTAGAGCATGCAGGCCAATGGCTAATGGAAGGGGTGCATGGGATGAGGTCTGGAAGGGTCCTGAGCTCAGAAGCCCCTACGCTGTGGAGTTGGCATATGCCACCCTCCGGGCTTGTGGATGTGTTCAGTAACCTGGAGACTCTGAACTTGGAGATCTTTAGGGAAACTTATCACATAATGATCTCAATTAATCCAATATCCAGCTTCTCTCCTCCCCCTAAGCCATGGGGGCGGGGCTCAGAATTCCAAGCTTCTAATCATGGCTTGCACCTTCTGCTCACCAGCCCCCACCAAGGACCTCACCAGGAATCACTCTATTAGAACAAAAGATGTTTCTACCACCCACCTGGGAAAGTCCCCGGGGAATCTTTCAGGAACTTGGTCAAAAACTACAGGAGAATAAAAGATGGCCCAGACATTACTGTTACTCAGAAAATTCCACAGGTTTTAGGAGTTCTGTGAAAGTAACTGAGGTCAGAGACCAACATGTACATACTTCTTATTATGTCACAAAGGACAAATGCAATTTTAAAAAGTGTACATAATTGGGCTAAAGAGATGGCTTAGCAGTTAAGGTACTTACCTGCAGAGCCAAAAGATTCATGTTCAATTCTCCAGGTCCCACATAAGCCACACGCACAGTGATGCAAGCATGCAAGGTTGCACATGCGCATAAGGGGACACATGCATATGGAGTTCGACTGCAGTGGCTGGAGGCCCTAGCATGCCCATTCTCTCTCTCTCACTCACTCACTCATTCTCTCACTCTTATGTTAAAAAAAAAAAAAAAAGGCAGTCTGTTGGGCTTGCCTCCAAAAACTGTATATCACTGCTATCTTTTTCTGTAGGAAAACAAGAACAAGAAAATACGAGGAGCAGAGAAACAGATCCCCGCCCTTCCCCACCCCAAGGTGCCACCTCCAGCCGGCAGATGCAACCTCAGGCTTCGTGCAGGAACCTCACCGCTTAAATCTCTACAGTTGCCATTTCAGGCTGGTCGAAATGCATCCAGCTCATCTGATTTCATGATGCGTGTGCGTGCACGTGTGCATGTGTGTGTCCATGCATACAACAATGTGAATTTTCCTTCCTCTGGCTGCGAGCATCAGAGACTGCGCGAATATAAAAGCCTGCGTTCTCCCCGCAGTGGTGTTGTTTGAATGGGCGGCCTGGACATGCTGTGTTCACAGATGTGAATCTCAGACGAGAGCTGTCCATGTTAATGCGATTAACACGCTCCTGGGGGCAGTGTCTCCTGCTATCCTGTGTTCTCCACGCACGAAGACAGATCACACTCTGCCCTGTGGCTTCCAGCCGGGCAGGACAGGCTGAGCAGGAAGGGGCCAATCCCACCGGACCCCTGCCCTCCCCCTGCTCGGCAGATGCTGTGTGCACACAGGGCTGGCTCCTGGGAAGGGAACGCCACACTTGGGGAATGTGGAGCGGCCAGAGGGCCTGATTTTTCACCCTCCCTCTATCTCCCTGCCCCGTACACTGCCCCGTCAGATGTCTAGCGTGAAAAGACAGACTGGCTAAGCGGATGAGGTGGTCTTCTCCTCCTCTGGTGTTCGCTATCTGGCTGGGGTATCGTAGGTGGATACTACAGAAACCACTTCCCCTCAGCCAGCGAGCAAAGGAAGGGAACTCAGCAGCATCGCTCAGCCATAGTTTACCAGCATGAAAGATGGATGAGGAAAAATGTGATTTGGGGGCCAATCTGAAGGCTTCTGGTGTTGTGAAGGTGAGCTGAGCTAGGAACAGCCGTGGAGACCAACCCAAAGGTCTTGTCCTTCTAGACTCAACATAGTGGGTGACAGATTGGGGGAGGGTTATGGGAGAATTTAGGAAAAATCTGAGCTAGGCATGGTGGCGCACACCTTTAATCCCAGCACTGGGGAGGCTGAGGTAGAAGGATCGCTGTGAGTTCAAGGTCACCCTGAGATGACATAGTGAATTCTGGGTCAGCCTGGGCTAGAGTGAGACTTCCTTGAAAGACAAAAAACAAAAAGGATAAATTTAATGTCTACAGCTGACAAGTGAACATGTAACCGACAGAGAGAAAGAGGGAGAGAGGGAGAGAGGGAGAGAGAATGGGAGTGCCAGGGCTTCCAGCCACTGCAAACAAACTCCAGACTCATGCGCACCCTTGTGCATCTGGCTTACGTGGATCCTGGGGAATCGATCCTGCAACCAGGGTCCTTAGGCTTCACAGGTAAGCACTTAACCGCTAAGCCATCTCTCCAGCCCAAAGATAGAAGTTTTTATTCTGGGGGAAAAACACCAGCTGCAGGACTAACTCTCAAGAGTGGAGCAGTCAGTCTGGAGTTACAGATAGTGGGCTTTATAGGATTTTTTCAATTTGGGGAAGGTGAGAAAGGGAAAGGAATTTTCTTGTTAGGGCAGCAAATCTCTGTTCTTTTACATTAGCCATGTGGAGAGCCCAGGAGTGACCTGGTGAGAGATAGGGGGACAGTAAGTCTCTGATCTCAGGGTGAGACCAGGAGTGACCTGGTGAGAGATAAGGAGGGGTGGTAAATCCTGTTGTGGGGCCATCGCTCTTGAGGAATGTGGATGATCCATTTCCTTGTATCTCCCTGTAGCCATCCTATTTTTCTTTTGGTGACTCCCCTTTTGGGAAGCCCATTTCGACCTAACAGGAACTACTTGCCAAGAAAAGAGCCACTAGCCATAAGAGTTGCCTTAGAAACTGATGTTTTCCAATTACACTTTAAATGTTCCTGGTAGGAATTTGGAGTCATGTGTGTCACTACCAGAAGGCTCTAAGGACAGCCCGTACCGGGATGTAAGAAGAAAGGATGGAATACCTGTATTTGATGGTTTCTGCTCCACTCCACCCCATGGGTTTGTGACCTCGACTGAAAGAAATAGCTCAGTGACTGAGAGGGGACATACATGAAGTTGGCCTTGACCTTTACTTGTAATTTCTTAAAATCTCCATAGTAATTATCCTACTTTTGCACAGGGTGTGTAATTATGGCTGTTATCATCATAAATGTAATTAACCAAATGGTAGACACTACTGCAGCTAGATTGTTCCCTTAAACTTGGTAGGAAATGCCAAAATCCTGCAAATTTTTTTTTTATTTCGATTCAAGGGAACAAAGTGAGTATTGTTGTCAGACTTTTGAATGTGGTAAGTGGAGCAGGATAACTCCTTTTGTTAAAAGAGTACCCTGTCTTCTGACTGCAGCCTTCCTTTCCAATGTACACAATCACTGCAACAGTGTAAACAACACAGTTTAAAGAAGTCAATAAAAGCCAACCATCAGGTGCAAGCTTCCCAACAGATGATAGAGACAGACAGTGTCTTGGGCCCAGGGTCTTATTTAATGCCAGAATAGACTGATGTGACCTGAAGCGCAAAGGGAGGGGAGCTTCGGACTGAGTCAGATAGTTTTCTTGGGTACAAGACTTTACTGCAATGGGGGGAGAGAGAGAAGAAAAAGTACAGAAGGAAAAGAAGAGAAGGAGAGAGAGAAAGGGGTGCATGTACCAAAAATAGAGGGAGGATAAAGAAAGAGGAGAGGGAGCAGAGGGGAAGGATGCACACACCAGGAACAGGAAAGCTGAGAGAGAGTGAGGGCCGGGGGAGGATTTTGAAGAGGGGAGAAACCGCCCTGCGAGGGAGGACCTTCAGTGAGGTTGCCTTGCCTCCTCCTAGCCCAGCAGGGCACTCCGTTAGCACACCAGGAGGCAGTCCCAGTGTCCAGCCAGTGACTAGGTAAACAGACCGTGGTCTATACATACAATGGAGTAGTATCTTTCCATAAAGAAGAATTACTGATACATGCAAAAATTTAGGCCTCAAAACACTGCGGTAAGTGAAAGAAGCCAGCCCAAAGAGGGTCACACGCTCCACAGCTTTCTTACGTAACCGTTTTGAAAAGACAAAGCTCTTACAATGCACACCATGTCTATCAGGAGTTCCATGGAAGACAGAGTTTCTATGCACTATGCAAGTCACAGGAAATTTTGGATGAAACTGTTCTATGCCTTGATTATGGTCATATCAATCCATACATATGTTAAAATTTGTAGAACCAAAACCAAATAAAAAGGTCAACTTCCTTCAAAGGCAATTCAGAATAATTCTAAAAAACTAGAAATCTAGTTTTCTGCAATCAGATTGTTTTGAAACTGCTTTGGGTTGTAGCTCCACTTGAATGACACTCCAGTCATCCAGGGGCATGGAAACATACTGAGGGAAGGACTTACTTAGGAAGAATAGTGAGGAATTAACGTCAGCAAACCAGATAGACTGAGATCTTAAGGCTACATCAAAAAGTTACCGAGCTCATATTTACATTTGCAACTTAAAATTTAGAGAATATTCTTTTTTACATTGGACTGGAAATTTTTTTATTAATCATGTAATTCATGATCTCATTGAATAAGAATTTTAAAGAGATGTTTTATTGTATAAATTCATAGTTTTATCTCAGGATAGAATCTCACCATGAAGCTCACGCTGGCCCTGAACTTCAGATCCTCCTGCCTCAGTCTTCCAAGTGTTGGGATTATAGGCTAAACTCAGAGTGTTATTATGTAAAGTACTTTTATTTTGCAATAAATTACTCTAATAGTTCTTTGCTACATTTTACTCTCCAACTTAAAACAAGGTTATTTGGACTGTAGATATTGTGGTGGTTTGATTCAGGTGTCTCCCATAAACTTAGGTGTTCTGAATGCTAGGTTCCCAGCTGATGGAGATTTGGGGATTAATGCCTCCTGGAGGCAGTGTATTGTTGGGGGTGGGCTTATGGGTGTTATAGCCAGTTTCCCCATGCCAGTGTTTGGCACACTCTCCTGTTGCTATGGTCCACCTTATGTTGACTAGGGAGTGATGTCCACCCTCTGCTCATGCCATTGTTTTCCCTATCATTATGGAGCTCCCCCCCCCTCGAGCCTGTAAGCCAAAATAAACCTCTATTTTCCCACAAGCTGCTCTTGGTTGGGTGATTTCTACCAGCAATGCAAACCTGACTGCAACAGATATATACCACGTACCTTTGATACAATGGATTCTGTGATTCAGAAATGATGTGGTTCAAAGAGAGGTGAGAATGAAGACCATGTGGTGCCTGTTCCTAGTTCAGTGCCTTTGTTGCTAGGCAACAAGGTGAAGACAATGGTCATTGACTTCATTTCCTGGTATTGAACCTTTGTTAGTGAGACAACTGTCCACCCTATTCCCATTAAATTGCCACTAGTATTCAAGAAGTTAAATTTCAGAGTTGGGGCTTAGGAAACTCGGACTGAACAAAGAAATTACTGATTTCATGAATTAAATTGGGTGTAGTTGTTGTCTATGGTGTGCGTCCATAGCTCTCTCTGCAAGTGGTGAGGCACTCTTGCAAATAACGGACATTGTTGCTGCATGCTTTATACAAACCCCATGTATGAGCAGTGTTTCAAGAAATAGGAAGCTCATATTCAAAAGTGATTTTGTGTAATGCGACTGAACTTGCTGGAACATTCAAATGGTACACCATTCAATATTGTCCAATGTTTCTGACATTTTCCAGTGTGTGAACATTCTCTATAGTCAAAGTGGCCAGGAAACAAGCTACTGGTGTTCTGTCATGGATATGAAGAATCCCACAAAGGGCTCATGTATTGAAGATCTGGTCCCCACTGCAAGCAGTGTTCAGAGGAAGAGCTTTGGGAAGTGACTGGATCTTGAGTGCTCAGCCTTCACTAATGGATTAATTCACTAATGGATTTAAAATCTGAATAGGGCTGGAGAAAGGGCTGAGTGGTTAAAGATGCTCGCTTGCAAAGCCTGATGGCCAGGGTTTGATTCCCCAGCACCCAATGTAAAGCCAGACACATAATGTAGCACATGTATCTGGAGTTAGTCTACAGAGGCAAGACAGCCTTGTGCACTCATTCTCCTCTCCCTCCTCTCCTCCCTCCCCTCCTTCTTCCTTCTCTCTCTCTCTCTTGCAACTAAATAAAATAAAATATTTTTAAATGCAATAGTTGAAAACATTAGAGTTATTTCTAATGTAATACTGTCGTGGGAAACTGAGTCACACAGAGCTGGTACCAGAGACAGAGTGGAAAATCAGAAGATTTGTTCATGTTGACATGGACTCAGGGGAATAACTTCCAAAGCCTGAATATCTAGTTCTGATATCCCTGGGTTTTATAAGACAGTATGGCAGGTGGCTGGACATCATCTTGAGTTCTTTAAACTATTGGTGCATTAAACTCCTGGGCTACATGACTGGGAACTACAAGCAGAAAACTACAGAACTTTGGGGGAGTTTGCCTATGGCTGCACTAACCAGATAATTTACAAGCAGGGTGCAGCTGCAGAGACAGGAAGGAGACTCGGGGTCACGATGTCTCCCTGGTACAGCTTATACAATAGAAACTGTGTTTTAGACTATCATATGGGTCTGGTTTTACTGTCAAATTTCTTCTACCACAATACAGTTTCACAAATTCCCCAAATCCTAAGGCCTAAGTATATGTTGAGAACTTGTCCACAGCATAAGTGAGGCACATGGGGTGTTCACATTTCTACCCTGCCGCTGCTGACTCCACTGATTTCCTCGTGTGTCCTGTGGGGACATTCATGAGTACCGTGTGGTGTCCCACGCACCTAAAAGATTACACAGGGCATTGCCCCTCCCTCCTCCTTCCCTGAGCTTCTCCAAGGCTCCTAGAAGCTCTAGAACCCCTCACCTCTGGGTGGCTCCTCCTGTGTTCAGGACAGCATCTGCTCCTCCACCAGTCAGATGAGGCTCCTGACGCCTCAGCATCCTTAGTCCTCTGCAGTGGGGTGAACAGTCTGTAGTTCCAGAAGGCCTGTGGAGGTTATGGGCTGAATTCTTGGTGTCCCCTTTAAATATGAGATAGAGATGGCTGAGCAGTTAAGGCAGTTGCCAGTGAAGCCTAAGAATTCAAGTTTGAATCTCCAGGTCTCACATAAGCCTGACGCACATTGATGCAAGCATGCAATGTCACACATGCACACAAGGAGGCACACGTGTCTGGAGTTCATTTGCAGCAGCTGAAGGCCCTGGCATACCCATTCTCTCTCTCTCCCTCTTTCTCTCCCTCTCTCTCACAAAATAAATACAATTTTAAAAAATCATGGGTTTGAAGTCTAACCCCATGGTAGGATAATAAAGTCCTTAATACCCAGGAGTGGTATAATTGGGTCATATGATGGTTCAGTGTTTAGCTTTTTTTTTTTTTTTTTTTTTTTTTTTTTTTTTTGGTTTTTCGAGGTAGGGTTTCACTCTAGCCCAGGCTGACCTGGAATTCACTATGGAGTCTCAGGGTGGCCTCGAACTCACGGCGATCCTCCTAC
Organism: Dipus sagitta; assembly: GCA_036346955.1. Classification (NCBI taxonomy): domain Eukaryota; kingdom Metazoa; phylum Chordata; class Mammalia; order Rodentia; family Dipodidae; genus Dipus; species Dipus sagitta. Next base: position 67,214,398 of record CM070786.1, read on the forward strand.
CTCTGCCTCCCGAGTGCTGGGATTAAAGGCATGCGCCACCACGCCCGGCTCTCAGTGTTTAGCTTTTTGAGAACCCTCCATACTGATTTCAATAGTGGCTGTACCAGTTTGCATTCCCACCAACACTGAGTAATAAGAATTCTTTCTTCTCTGCCCACAACTTCGCCGACATTTGCTGTACTACTTGCATAGCCAAGTTTTCTACTCCTCGTCACCATAGCTAGGAAATATAACCATCCCAGCTGTCCATCAACTGAGGATTGGATAATGAAGACGTGCCACACATATACAATGGAGTTTCATTCAGCTGTGAAGAAAAATGAAGTTATGAAATTTGCAGGAAAACGAATGGAATTGAAAAAAATTATACCATGTGAGATAACCCAAGAGCCCCCCCCCAAAATATACCAAGTGAAGTAACCAAGACCAGAAGGAAAACACACATATTCTCTCCCCTATGCAGATCCTAACTTTTAATGTTTGTGTGTATGTGAAATAAGGGAATGCAAGACTGAATATGGGCTATGATTTTGAGATATAAGACCACTGGAACCCTTGTCTGGCTGATCTCAACTCTTCCACTTTTCTCTCTCACAAACTTCCCCAGCTTCCTTGGGGTTCCTGTGTGGACTGTTTTTAGTTGTTTTTTTTTTTTTTTTAATTTATGGACAGTATGTACCTAGAGAGGAGCTGTGGCAGTTACCACTGACGTCGGATGCTGGCAGTGAGGGAGTATTGTGTTCTCTGTGGAGAACTTTAACACGATAATGGCACAAAGACTTGTCTGTGGCATCGCGCATGAGTTGGCAGCAACCATAGACAAGGGCATAGAAGAAGGTCCTCCATGAGCAAGACTCCGTGGTTCCTCAGGCTAGTTCTCGGCACCTGCAGAAGTAGCTAGAGAGAACCCCACGTAGGTGGGTGTGCTCCTAAGCTAGCACATTTCTTTTGCTTGTCCTTGGATTGACTTCCATAGAGACGAGCATTCTGAGACTGTTGAGTCAGAGCCAGCCTGCATGCCCACGGGTTTCTCTCCGCACCTTCCCTCTGAAGGTGGAGCCATGCAGGGTCAGACACTCGGCATGAACTGAAGGAGAACAGCACAGGGGCCGCAAACGAGAATCAGAAACTGGATTACTTCCACTCTGACATTCTACGTGACCACTTGGGAGTTTCTATTTGCCTTGGAAATTTCTGGAATTCATGATGAAAAGGAATGCCTATGATTCACTGACAGGTTTTTAAGAGGTCTTTGTGATCTACATACATCTTCTGTTTCATGTGAAAGAAACAATCCCAAATTAAAATCGCTCTTTTGCGACTGACAAGCCGTGCCAATATTGCTACTTTGATGAGGTCACTGGCAAGTTTGTAAATGCTCCTTCTCCTTCTCCTTCTGCAGTAGACTAACGCGTAGGTATGTTTTCATTTTAAAACGTTTAAAGGCGCCAGGTATGTTGGTGCACGCCTTGAATCCCAGTACTTGGAAGGCAGAGGTAGGAGGCTCACTGTGAGTTCAAGGCCACCCTGAGACTACATAGTAGATTCCAGGTCAGCCTGGGCTAGAGTGAAACCCTACCTAGAAAAACAAAAACAAACAAACAAACAAACAACAACAAACTTTTAAAGGCTAATCTATTAATACTTTCTTTCTGTACAAGAACAATTATTGTTATACCAACCCCAAATGACCATGATACTCTGTCACCCCTGCAATGTGCAATTTAATATTTGTGCATATGTAGCACATAGAATCGTAACTTGATGGTAAGTGTTAGGAACAAAGGTCAAACAGGGAAGGAGAGCGAGGAGGTGTTTGTTTTTGTTTGTAATCAACGGCCAGAGATGCTCTCTCTAAGTAAGGGCATTTGAGAAGAGACCTGAAGGACGAGGTACTGAGCCCTGAGAGCGTCCGGGGAGACCACCCCAGGCACAGACAGGAAGTGCACAGATCCCCGAACTGCAGCGAGCTTCCTGTGCTCTGGGAGCGGCGCGCATGCCTGTGGCCGGGGTTGTGCGTGAGAGAAAGAGGGATGTGAATGGGGCTGAGCAAAGACACGAGCTCACACTCGAACAAGTGCCGGGCCTCAGGAAAGCCTTGCATTTCGTTCTCCTGATCAACACCAGCAGTCTCCCTCTGCGGGGAGGCTGCGCGTGAGAAGAGCTGGAGACAGAGCCTCACTCTGGAGCCCAGTCTAGCTGCCGCTCCCAGCTTCTGCCTGCTGGGTTCTGGGACTACAGAGATGAGTCACCGCATCCAACAAGTCATCCTGTAACTCTCCCTTCTTCCTTTTCTTACACTAAGTTAGCTCTGATCGCTCAGGTATCTGTTTCATGATTTTAATCTTATTTTACAGTTCTTTGAGATCATCCCTTCCCCACCATTCACTCCTTCTAGGAAACTGGAAGCCTAAATAAAATACAAGAAAAAAAAATCTTAGTAAGGGACATGCTAGCCCTCACTCTAGCATAAATGTAGATAGAGAATGCTCAGTGGTGGGGTTGTCCACACAGAAGCCAAGTAGCCAGCCGGATTTTTCAATTAGCAGAAGGAAGTCCCCTGTAGCCAGAAGAAAGCTCAGCAACTCTTTCCCTGAGGTTGCTGCAAGAGTGAGGATAAATTAATCTTTTGAAAACTAAAGCTAAAGAAGAAAAAGGAGGAGAGAGGGCAGAGGAAAAGGACAGGACACATTCTTAGCACTAGCACTGCCATTTCCTGAGTAATGCAGTGCAGGGGTCTATGGAAAGTGTTTTCAATTAAGATAGACAAAACTTCCTATCCCAAATTAATCAAAATTCACTTGAAGTAACTTAAATTAGCAACAGGAAAGGAAGCTTCATCGACTTGAAAATTAAGCTAAGCAACATGTGGTTTATTATTTGGAAATACAAGTCAAAAAGAAAGCTTAATGGAAATTTCTTAATAAAACAGCATGTGCCTTAGATTTCCTACTGCAAAATTCAATACCAAGTGTCATAGCAGAGCATGTATCAGGCAGCCTGGTACGGAAGGCATCTCTGAGAACGCCCCCAGACAGGTCATGGCTTCCTCATCTTCCTTCACAAAGGGGGAGACACTATGCTATTTTTTACTTACTTACACCCCCCCCCCTGCTGTGTGGCTTCACACGTGTGTCCTGTCTGCACAGAAACCTCTTCCAGTTCTGCGTCATCCTTCCATCCCCTCTTCTCTCCTGTGTCCTGTGGCCTTCGAATCCCAGCTCACTGTCACCTCCTCAGGAAGGCTCCTCCTGACCTCTTGGACTAGAGTATCACGGTCCCTCCATTTGAGGTGCTTATCACGTGGATGAATTCAATTAAGTAATAGCTTTCAAAAGATCCATTTACCCATGGCCCATGGATAACTGGCACGTGCAGGACGGAGCCCATGGCACTTGCCCACAGTGCTCGCTGGAGCTCGGTGGATACCTGCGGACCCGCTGACCGGAACAGCGCTCTGGCCGGAGGACCCGAGCTGCCATCCTCAGCTGCCGCCCACTGGCAGGGACCCGGGGCACCCTTGAGTCTTTGCACGGTGCCAGTACGCGGTTCAGACTGCTGAGGGCAAAACGCAGAAGCGCAGGGCCCGAGGCACGGCTGTGCCCTCGGCCAGGCCGGGCTGTGCCGGTCCCTCCCGGGGAGCCCCGAGCCGGGTTCCTGTTTGCGTTTCCTCTGGCAGCTGCTGCTGTCCTTACCGCCATTGTCACTGGGTTCTAGGAAGACTAAAAATAGAGCAGACGGAGACGTGGGGAGAGGCGGGAGGGATGGGGAAAAGAACACACCCCCGAAGCAGAAGTGCTTGCTGGGGACGTTCGGTGCAGAGAGCTCCTCGCCCTCGCTCCTCCGCGCTTCTCGTGAGCCGGGAGAAGCTGGCCTTGGGGGGCTCAGCCTCCTCCTGTGTCTGAGTGAGACTGAGACAGACTCTACATTCATGTACTTCAAAAACGGTTCATGGGCTGGAGAATGGCTTAGCGGTTAAGGCGCTTGCCTGCAATGCCCAAGGACGCAGGTTTGATTCCCCAGGAAGCCACATGCACAAGGTGGTGCAGGCATCTGGAATTCTTTTGCAGTGGCTGGAGGTCCTGTCAGGCCCATTCTCTCTCTATCTGCCTCTTTCTCTCTCTCGCTCTCTCTCTTCCTCCAATATATAAATAAATTTTTTAAAACTTTTTTTTTAAATTTTTTTGTTTATTTATTTATTTGAGAGCGACAGAGAGAAGGAGGCAGAGAGAGAGAGAGAACAGGCGCGCCAGAGCTTCCAGCCTCTGTAAACGAACTCCAGATGCGTGCGCCCCCTTGTGCATCTGGCTAACGTGGGTCCTGGGGAATTGAGCCTCGAACCGGAGTCCTTAGGCTTCACAGGCAAGCGCTTAACCGCTAAGCCATCTCTCCAGCCCAAAACTTTATATACATGATAATGGATAGAATACGATACCAACCTGAGAATCAAATTTAATACCTCAGTGAAATAGTAGTGCAGACTCTTAGGGCCGGACATCTTCTTTCTGGTCCAGTATTATCCTAGCTGTGGAGGTCTGCAGGCCACCAGCACCTACATCCACAGGGAGCATTTACTCTCTTTCTCTCTCTTTTTTTTTCCTTTTTTTCCTTTTTTTTTTTTTTTTGAGGTAGGGTCTCACTCTGGCCCAGGCTGACCTGGAATTCACTATGTAGTCTCAGGGTGCCCTTGAACTCACGGCGATACTCCTACCTCTGCCTCCTGAGTGCTGGGATTAAAGACATGCGCCACCACACCCGGTGCATTTACTTTTTAAAATGCTCGTGTATGAACAATGGATTTCATGAAAGTATTTTGATACCTGTATGCAGTGTACCTTGATCATATTTCCTCTCATTCTCACTCTCCCTCCAGCCAAAGGTTTAAAAGCAGAATTTCTGAGAGTTCCCCTGAGGGCCTCATTTTTAATATGCTGCCTAGATGATTCCTATGGACTCTGACTTGAGGGCCGTTGATCTTGTCTGCTCCTCTTCTTTTGACAACAAAGAAGGTTGGTCACATCCTGGGACTATCCAGCTGGTAAGGAACAGAGGAGAGACCAAACCCCTGATGGGGGCCCTTCCATCCTGATCACCCCCAGGCCCAAAGCTTACAGCAAGGCCTGCTAATGCTAAAAATAACACACACTTCCTGTGGTATAGCTGCTTCCTGTTCACACCATTCTGGAATCCTTGGGAGCAAACATCTCGGCCGTGACAGCTGGCTACAGCACCGCAGGCTGGGACCATCGCAGGTCTCTAGCCAGAGGTGAGAGAGGCATTGCAGTGCGCTACCCAAGGTTTCCTGCACCCTTGGCCTGCAGAAAGGCCATGAGCTCACAGCGTCAGGAAGTCAGCAATGTGTTTTCAGATTTTCGGTGAAATTTTACAGCCTGCCTGGAATGTCACTAGTTCAGACCCGGTCATGTCTTTGGGGTGTACAGTCTTCACAGAGGTCCAGTAAAACCATCCAGGAGCGAAAGGCCATGTGATCAGGGCAGGCCGCAACAATCCCACTGCCCTTTAGAAAGTAATTTATTTTCCTTTCCAGAAAAGAGAGCTAGGTTTACCATAACACGAAGTCCTCAGTAGGAAGTATCGCTTTTTCATTGCGGGGGCTTCAGGGGAAAGGAAGTGAGGATTACTCAGAATAACTTTCCCATCTCAACCAAGACTGTAACTGCAAAGAATGAACTTGAGAAATGTCTGCGCCGCGAGCTGAGCTTTTCATAACTTCAGAAAGTATAGCACACATCCTGCAAGGGTCACTGGAAATCGCTGCTGCCCCTTCAATGCCGGTGGGGTTGCCTGGGAGTTGACTGACTGTCATTGAGATGAGATAACAAGTGACATAATGTCGTCATGGAAATCAGCAAGTTGATCCATCTGTGGGAATGTGGCCGAGGGCAGCTTAAATACCACAACCCCGGGGAGAACAGGGCTAGCTTTCCTCTGAGAATGGATAACCCCCAGTCACACATGCACCCCTTGTGGCTAGGCAGTTGGTCTTGGAAGCTGGGGAGGGGAGTGCCTGAGCCTTGGCAGTCTGTGTGCCTCACTCCTGGACACCTCTCTGCTCCCTCCCTGCCCACCACACAAAGCCTTCTAGGCAGCCGCATTGTGTCCTTGCCCGTGTTTGTCGTTTTAGGACTTTAATTTGTTTTTAATGGCTTAGTGTTAATAGCACCTATTAGGATCTTAGAGGGGGGGGGTAGAGAGATGGCTCAGCAGTTAAAGGTGCTTACGTGCAAAGCCTGACAGGCTGAGTTTGATTCCCCAGTACCCACGTAAAGCCAGGCACACAAAGTGGCACATATGTCTGGAGTTCATTTGCAGTGGGAGGAGGCCATGACAGGTCCATGATTTCTTTCTATCTCTCTCTCTGTCTTAAATAAATAAGAAAGACAAAGGCTGACAACATCTTGGTAGATCTCACTGGTATTGTGACACCCATTTGGATGAGGGTGTCTCCCAGCTTTTTCTAAAACATATGTTCTGAACAAGGCTCAACACAGGAACAACAACAACAAAACCCTTAAGCTCTCCCACCTCAGTGCTTTTCAGTTTCAAACACCATCCACAAGACACCGTATGGATGTAGGAGGACGGTATGATGAGGAGAGGTGGAAGCTATCAGTCACGCAACCTTCCTTGGGAGCAGTGCTCTGCTTTGACAAAATGTAACTCCTCCCATTTCCAGGCTTGTATTTTGAACACCTGTTCCCTGGATAGTGGAGTTATTCTGGGAGGCTACAGAGCCTTTAGGAGGTGAGGACTGGCTGGCAAAAATAGGTCACTAGGGGCAGTCTTTGAAAGTGATAGTTTGGCCCTAGGGTTTAAGCTGCTCTCCGCTTCCTGGTCAGTCCTGATGTGAACAGCCTCGCCAGGTGCTCCTGTTGCCACAGACAGGGCCTTCCCTACCTCGATGGGCTGCAACCCTTTAAACCATGAGCCAACACAAACCTTCCCCCCGGAAGTTGCTTCTGTTGGGCAAAAGATATCAAAGTAACTAGTACCAATGGCTACTCTTGTGTCTCCTGTACTACCTTTCCTGGTAGCGATTGCCCTCATAGGCTCTGCTGGGACCTGAATCTTACCAGACACTCTATACTAGTGGTATTGCATGAGCTCCCTCCCAAAGAGAACAATCATGTTAACAGGGAAGAGCTCATACAATTAATGCATTTAATGCAATGAAGGCCAGTCATTCTAAGACAAAGATCTACATAGGGAAGTGTGGGGTCTGAGAAACATGCAGGAGGAATACTCACTGGAAGGGCTTGGACGCCCCTGACACAGAGTCCAGAGCGCCTCGCCCCTTCGCTAGAGCAATGGCTGGCTGTTTTCCTGGCAGCTTGCTCCAGCGAAGAGCTTTGCATGCCTTAAAGCTGCAAAATGCTACGATGGAGACAGGCAGGGGAGGTTGTGACTTCTGGGCTTGCAAATATCCCACCATGGCACTGATGGTAACCAGCGGGCCAAGGCTGACCTAGGTTTCCAGGGACCAACAGAACCATGAGCTCCTGATGAGAAAGGACTTTGCTCCTAACGCTGCCTAACTCAGCAGCCGCTATGGGATCCTAATCATGCAGGCTGCCTGGTTAGTTGGGGAAATCTTCGCTTCTCTACCACATCCTACGTAACCTGGTTTCAATATCTGGACAATCCTGCAGGTCCACTCTGCTTTGTCCAAACCCCGGGGCAGGAAGATACAAATGCCCGTCACTGCAGTTCTGAACACAGACAGACAAGGTCGTACCCCTTCAGCTCGTTAGGGGTGCCTAGATGCCCTGTGTGTGCCATTGCCTCTCACCTGGCTCGCACTGGAGCCCATCCTAGACCTGGATCCATGCCTGTGGTCTTCAAAGGGGGCTTAAACTAGAACCCATTCAAGGGGTGAAGGTATCCTTTATGGGGTACAGGACCTAGTGCCAAACAACCTGAGGACCCAACTTCATCTGCCATGCCCCAGAAATTTTATCTTTATGAGAGCAGACCAGACATCCAGCATTCAGAAATGAGAAAAGTGCACCTTTACTCCTTATGACTGTATGACATTGAATGTGAGCCTCCACAGGGTAAGACTTCTCTTGTTCTATGACATTACATAACACTGTTTCTATATAACATGCATTTCTTAATATCTTTGACATGCTCTAGAGTTTTAGGCGTCATGCTCAGAGGACAGAAGAGGAGTCACGTAGGATCTTTCCATCCCAAAGCCAATGTTTGTCAGAAGACCAAGTCCTTCCACTAGAACAGGTCTGAACCGCGTGGAGTGCACACCCACCCTCCATGTCCTGAAGAAGACAAGCACTGGTGTGGAGGTCAGCATGGGGCCCAGTCCTGGGAAGGGGCAATGGGCTGGAGGAAGGTATTTCTTGAAATTTCTCTTGCTCTTTCTATCAAGGATCTGGAGCCTTCGAGAACAGTGCAGTACCTCCTATCATAAAAGAATGCCTCCTTCTCAAGAACACTTGTAGTAGTTTTCTAATAATCTAGACCTCACTAATGATGGCCAAAATGAGAAAGTCATCCCCTTATGTAGGTCCAGCCCATCTGACAAGCATCCTTATTTTTATTCAGAAATTGAAAGTTGATGATGATATCATGAATAATTCTCATTTCAGGAATGGCTCTGTCTGTGTATGATAATCATATGATAAAGGTTATACATTTAATGAAACTCATTTCCCCTGTGGCCACTCAGTGACATTGTCTCATGCAGCTGGCTGTACCAGTTGAGAGATGGCCCTTCAATGATGCATTATTTAAGCCAAATAGATTTTGAAGGCCCTATTAAACTCCTGACAATTTTCTAATTGAGTGCACCGCTGGTTAAATGGAGATCTTCAGTCATCTCAAATTTATGATGCACAGAAATTAAGACGGAGCACGTGGCAATGGCCTCTTGTCTGCAGAGCTGTTGCCATCTCAGCATAGACAGGACCACTGAGAAGGGACTAATGGACTTCCAGGTCAGATGATGGCATAGGAGTCACACGAAACCAGCCCAGGGAGGGATTTAAGCAAAACCACAGCAAAATACACTCTTCTTCCAAAATGTAAAGGTGTATAGATTATTATCAGCCACAGTGGAGAAGCAGGAGAGACCGAGATCTACCAGAAAGGAGGAAATCAGCCAGAATCCCACCAAGGCACCTGCGGCCTGGATCCTCATGCCCTCCTGGCCCTGCGTCCAGCTGAAGGAGCAGAGACCAGACAAGGGGGTTTTCCAATCATATCAACCTCCTCACAAAGTTGAGACACCTGAAGGGGAGACAGCAGAGACCAGCCGAGGAGCTGCTGAAGGGGACACAGGCGGGACCAGCTGAGCAGTTCCAGTATAGCTCCAGGTGCCCTGCATTCTCCCATCCCCCAACCATCAGAACTGCGACCCTCTGGAGAACACGTTCAGCCTCTGGCTGCAGGGCGTCCAGCACAGCTGCTCAGAGCACCAGCTCCACAGTACAACACAGAGGGATCGAGGTGAGCAATCAGCATTGGTGTGATCAGAAGCCACCCCAAAAGGTAACAAGGCCGACTGACAAAAAAGCAGGTACATAGGCCTGCACTGGAAGTGCTAATCTCTCCTTCCATGTCAGGGCAGGTTATGGATTACATATTCTTGGTTGGCTTTACCACTGTCAATTAAGCTGCATTTGGGGGTTGGCTATTATTGCCTTGGATATTTTCAGATTTGTAGATTTTCTACTGTCATTATTGGCGGCAGGGTCTGATTCAGACCCAGGCTGATCTGGAACCCATTTCAGAACATAAATCTCAACCTCCCAGCTGATAGGATGAAGGGAGTAGAGCAATTTAAAAAAGTCCAAACCCTGATGGGTTCACTGGTGAATATTACCAACCTTCATGGAAGAACTAACACCAATGCTTCTCAAACTTTTCCATATAGTAGAAAAGGAAGTAATTCTACCAAACTCCTTCTATGAAGCCAGAATCACCTTGCTACCAAAACCAGACAAAGGCAGAAGAAAAAAAGAAAATTACAGACCAATCTCCCTCGTGAACATAGAAGCAAAAATTCTCAACAAAATATTGGCAAACAGAATACAATAATATATCAAGAAGATCATTATCCCTGGCCAAGTAGGCTTCATCCCAGAGATGCAGGGATGGTTCGACATATGCAAATCAGTAAATGTAATACATTAAATAAATGGGTTGAAGGACAAAGATCATATGATCATCTCAATAGATGCAAGAAAGGTATTTGACAAAATCCAACATCCCATCATGGTAAAAGTCCTAAATAAACTGGCAGTAGAAGGAACATATCTCAACATAATAAAGGCTATTTATAACAAACCTACAACCAACATAATACTAAATGGGGACAAACTTGAAGTTTTTCCACTAAAATCAGGAATGAGACAAGGGTGTCCACTGTCCCCACTCTCATTTAATAAAGTACTGGAAGGCTTAGCTATAGCAATGAGACAAGAGACACTCATAAAAGGGATACAAATTGGAAAGGAAGAGATCAAAGTATCATTATTTGTAGATGATATGATTCTATATATAAAGAACCCTAAAGACACTACCAGAAAACTGCTAGAGCTGATAAACATTTTTAGCAATGCAGCAGGTTACAAAATAAATACACAGAAATCTGTAGCTCTTCTGTATACTAACAACAAATAAATGGAGGTTAAAATGAGGGAGTCACTCCCATTCACAATTGCCTCAAAAAAAAAAAAAAGTACCTTGGAATAGATCTAACTAAGGAAGTGAAGGATCTCTACAATGAAAACTTTAAAACACTCAAGTGAGATGTTGCAGAAGATATTAGGAAATGGAAAGACATCCCATGTTCTTCTATTGGAAGAACCAATATTGTGAAAATTTCAATCTTACCAAAAGCATTATACATATTTAATGCAATCTCCATTAAAATTCCAATGGCATTCTTCATGGAACTAGAAAAAAAATCCTAAAATTCATTTGGAAGCACAAAAGAAAGCCCTCAAATATCCAAAACAATTTTGAGCAACAAAAATAATGTTGGTAGTATCACTATACCCAATTTTACATTATATTACAAAGCCATAGTAACAAAAACAGCATGGTACTGGCACAAAGACAGACACATAGATTAATGGAACACAATACAGGACCCAGATGTAAATACAGTCAGCTATAGCCATTTGATTTTTGATAAAAATGCCAAAAACATGCATTGGAAAAAAGACAGCCTCTTTAACAAATGGTGCTAGGAAAACAGGGTATCTATATGTAGAAGGATGAAAATAGATTCTTATCTCTATCCATGCACAAGAATCAAGTCCAAATGGATCAAAACCTTAATATCAGACCTGAAACTCTAAAACCACCAGAGGAAAAAGTAGGGGAAACCCTTCAACATATTGTTATAGACAATGACATTTTGAATATAACCCCAATTACTCAAGGCATAAAACCAGTAATCAACCAATGGGACCTCATGAAATTGCAAAGCTTTTGTACAGCAAAGGACACTGTGAATACAGCAAAGAGGCAACCTAGAGATTGGGAGAAAATCTTTGCTAGCTATACATATGACAGAGGATTAATATCTAGAATATACAAAAAACTCAAAAAATTAAATAATAAGAAATCAAACAAGCCAATTAAAAATGGGCTAAGGAACTAAATAGAGGGCTCTCAAAAGCAGAACTACAGATGACATATAAACATCTAATTATTTTTCTAAGTCCTTAGCCATAAGGTAAATGCAAATTAAAATTACTTTGAGATTCCATTTCATTCTTGTTAGAATGGCTATCATAAAGAAAGCAAATGACAATAAATGTTGGCAAGGATGCGGTAAAAGCGGAATCCTTCTACACTGTTGGTGGGAATGGAATCTGGTATAGTCATTGTGGAAATTAGTGTGGAAGTTCCTGAGATAGCTAAAAATAGATTTGCCATATGACCCAGCTATAGCACTCCTAGGCATATATCCTAAGGACTCTTCTCACTACCTTAGAGATACCTGCACAACCATATTTATTTGTGCTCTATTCACAGTAGCTGGGAGATGGAACCAGCCTAGATGTCCCTCAACTGATGAATGGATAATGAAGATGTGGTACATTTATACAATGGAATTCTATTCAGTGGTAAAGAAAAATGAAATTTGCAGGGAAATGGTTGGATCTGGAAAGGATTATACTAAGTGAGGTAACTCAGGCCCAGAAAGCCAAACAGCATATGTTCTCTCTCATATGTGGATCCTAGTTACAAATGTTCAGACTTGTGTGTGAGTTGGAGTAAAAATAAGTAGCAGAGACCAATAAGCTAGGAAAGGGCTATAAGGGAGGGAGGACAGGGATGGACTTAAGGGTATGGTATTGTATATATGTAAGTAGATGGACAGATTACTGTGGGTGGAATAGCCTAAGCAAGGTCAGGGGAAGAGATTGAGTAAAAGGAGAGTGGGGGGAGAGTAAATCAAATTTCAGGATATTGTGAATAAGCCACATGATAACCTACTTTTTTGAATAATGGCGCATCCAGAAGCTGTAGACTGTTACTAGAAAAATTTCAGTGCCAGGGATGGGATACCTTCCAGTGAGTTATTGGCCAAAGAGGTCCCTCATGCCCCCAAAACATTACAGGCTACTGCCAAGGCTTTTTGTTTCCCACTGAGAATAGATGATAAGACCCTATTGGTGAAGACTCCACATGCCTGGGCTGCAAGGCCACCAAGAAATCAAACTGGGGCTGAGCTGAAAACCTTCTCCCTGTAGACCAGCTGACAGAAAGCTGGAAAAAGCTGCACTGCATGCAGCCCTATGGGAGAGAGAACTCATCAGTGGAGATAAATAACAGTGGCCACAGCAAGCCTCAGGTTTGGCCAGCCAGGTCAAATGAGCCAATGGGTGCCATAATGGCATGTCTGTCATGGGGGAAACCTACTGCTCTCTAATTGGACTGGAGGCCCACTCTGTGGGAGGTAATACATCCCTGATGCTGAAAACCTAATCACAAGCCTATGGTGGGGGAAGTCATGAGCCTTCAGAGTGTAACCTGCTCTTGCCTGGCTAAATGCATATATTATGCTCATCAAACTGCCCTGTAAGCACTTTACTTAATGTTCCTACCCATATATTAATGCTACTCTCACTTTTATCTTTTCAAGGTAGGGTCTCGCTCTAGCCCAGGCTGACCTGGAATTCACTATGTAGTCTCGGGGAGGCCTTGAACTCACAAGGATCCTCCTACCTCTGCCTCCCAAGTGCTGGGATTAAAGGTGTATACCACCACACCTGGCTACTCTTACTTTTGATTAGAGAAGCTTCTCTTTTCAGATGCCAGTGACCACTGTGATGACCCAAAAGGCACAGTAGAGCTTGACAGAGGAGTGTTCAGCACTGAAACATCTCTGTCACACCTTCCAAGGCTCAGGGTCCACTGTGGAAGAGGTGGTGGAAAGAATGTAACAGCTAAAGGAAGGGTAGGACTGCTTACAATGCAATCAACTAAACAGAAATTGCCCTTGATATCCATGACCTCGCAGTGCCTAGTACTACCTTCACAAGACCCTCATGATAGGAGATAAAGACGATGGCATCAGAATAAAAGAGAAACTAATGGAGAGAGGGAGGGGATATGATGGAGTGTGGATTTGTGAAGGGGAAAGGGGGAGGAGAGGAAATTATCATGGTTTATTGCCTATAAGTATGGAAGCTGTCAATAAAAAGGGTGAAGAAAGAAGGGGTTAATGGCTTTTCCCAGTGGTGAAGGAACTGGCAGCTATAACCCAAAGAGTGACCCCTGAATCATGTCATTCAATGTTGTGTTCAGTGTCAGCATTCATAGGTGAGCCCAAATGTTGTCAACGGAGCAGACACTAGATGACACACGGTAGTGATGGGAAAGGAATGTCCCAAAAGCACTGTTTTACCATTTGGAATGTAAATTGCTCTTGTTCCTATCTCATTAGCAAGGTAGCTTGGTAAAATGTAGCCTTTTTCCTGGGGAAGTTCAAACAACTATCTGCTTCCCTCAGAAGACCGAGGACAGAGCCGTGACTCCACTGAAGGGCACCTTGGTGAACCAGTCTTACTGGTCTTTCTTACAGAACATGTGCCAGAGGTTATTTACAAGAGTGTAGGTGACCCCAAAGCAGCCACATCACCTCAGCACGGGTGGGCTGACGGCTTCCCCATAGCCACAGAGATGGTGCCCCCCGTCAGGTAACCTTCCACACACTGCGCTCTTCCACCTCCTGAGACCGGGCACAGGTGGGGCACAAGTGCATGCAGTGCGCAGGGCGCTGCGGGTGGGCCTAGCGCTTCCCCCTCCCTCTTTTTGTGAGGGGCTTTGTTAACAGGCTGGACCCTGGGCTCCTCTTGCTAGTAGCCACAGCTCTGGTGAAGAGGGCAATGGCTGTTATATTCAGAGGACAGTGTTCTGGTTCAGCGACCACACAGGATCCAGACCCAGCAGCCCTCCCTCACCGCTGCTTTCGTTTTCTGTACTTTACTCCAAGTCAATCTCAGCCTGAAACCATTAAATAGAAAATCCTGGGCTGGAGAAATGGCTTAGTGGTTAAGGTGCTTGCCTGCAAAGCCAAAGGATCCAAGTTCAATTCCCCAGGACCCACGTAAGCCAGATGCATAAGGGGGCACATGCATCTGGAATTCGTTTGCAGTGGCTGGAGGCCCTGGTATGCCCATTCTCTCTCTCCCTATTTCTTTCTCTCTCAAATAAATAAAGAAAAATAAAAAAGAAAAAGAAAATCCTAGGGCTAGGGATATAGCTAAGCAGAAAGGGCTTGCCATGTAAGTCTGAGGACCTGAGTTTGGATTCCCAGAACCCATGTAAAAAGCCAAGAGCAGTGGCATGTGCCTGTAATCCTAGCCCTGGGGAGGCAGAGACAGGAGGATCTCTAGGGCTTGCTGACGAGCTAATTAACCAAATTAGTGAGCTTCAAGTTCAGTGAGAGACCAAGACTCAAGCATATGGTGGAGAGCAATTGAGGAAGACATTCAGTGTCAACCTCTGGTCTCCTCGTGTACACACTCACACACACACACACACGAAAATTCTAGAAATGATTAATAAATTAAAACAGTGTACAAGTCTAAGAAGCGTGATAAAATTCTACACTGTCCTGCTCTTGCCCACCCAGGACATCAGCATATCCACACTGTGTACACCACCGTCCTGCTGGTCATTCAGTAGGTCTGAGCTCTCAGAACATTTGTCATGAGATCACCATGCTTGAGCACAAAGCAACCATTCCTTTACTTCATAATGTCCTCAAAGTGCAAGAGAAATGACACAGGACAGGCAGCAGAGGAGATCAACCTGTGCGGCTACATGGCAATGCTGTAGACCATGGTAAACACAGAGCTGGGTACCGTCTGTGGCTTAAGGCATCCGCTGGGAACTTTAAAAAGGTGTCCCCTGTGGAGAAGGCATAAAGACACTCACCCAGGGCCATGTGAGAGCAGATGCTCATTCACTTCTTTTTCAAATGTATCTGAGGTGCTGCACCCCTACAGCTATTTCTTTTCTTTTTTTTTTTTTTTTTGAGCCAGTTATCTATCTACCCATCACCCTCTCTTCTCACTTGGTGCAGCGCTGGGGTGTGTCTGCTTGTAAATGCAAGCATGGAGTTCACAAAGTGGCCGCTAGACAAGGCAGGGGAGGATGCTTACTGGATCACCTCTATTCACTTAACTCAGGATGCGTTACATCCTTAAACATGAGTGTCAAGATACGTTACCAATTAGTGACAGCTGTAAGTACAAGTGGACCTTTGTCATTCTGTCCCTATGCCTCTTGCAGCCTCTCCATCCATCTTCTTTCAAGGTACTTAAAACAAGCTCTTCCTCTCCTTCACAGACTTTGGTATGCCAGGCTTTGCTTCTGATCTGGATCTCTGACAAACCATCGATCCCAGCAGAGCAGGAATGATAAAATAGTCTTAGTTTGCCACTATAACCACATGCTGTCACAATAGAGATGGTCCATTTATCTGTGCAGAGCTAATGCTCATTGAACGAATGAGTGACTGGCATCCCCAGAGGTGGCTGCATCTCTGGGGCCAGGTTCAGACTCTCACTCTGCTTCCACTCTTACCCGCTGATGGCTGCTTCCAGGCTGCCATCCACAAGCTACTCCAGTTGCCTCAGCTGGGCTCCAGAGTGCTGATCTGTTCTTACTCTAAATTTTTATTTATTTATCTATTTGTAAGCAGAGAGAGAGAGAACGGGCTTGCCAGGGCCTGTGGCCGCTGTAAATGAACTCCAGATGCATGAGCCACTTTGTGCCTCTGTCTTCATGTGGGAACTGAACTCAGATCGTTAGTCTTTGTGGGCAAGAGCCTTAACCGCTGAGCCATCCCTCCAGCCCTTTTCTTACTTTCATCATGTCTTCTCTGCTCATGAATACTAGGGGAAGCAAGTTGTTGGAGTTGCCTTCCAGATGCTGGAGAAGCATCTGACCAGAAGCAGCTCATGGGAGGAAAGGGTTTGTTTCAGGCTTAGAGAACCCAGGAGACGCTCCATCATGGTGGAAGGGGCCGGCTCCCTTTATCACATGTCCACAGCAGACACAACTACAGCCAGCAACGGCTGCAGCTCCAGCGGCTCTTCACACACCCAGTACAAGGTCTGCCCCCAGTGACACACTCTTCTCCAGAGGACTTCCCCCACTGGATAGCAGCTCAATCTCTCTCTCTCTCTCTCTCTCTCTCTCTATATATATATATATATAGATAGATAGATATAGATATATGTGTGTGTGTGTGTATGTATATATTATTTTTTGTTTATTTTTATTTATTTATTTGAGAGCAACAGAGAGAGAGAGAGAGAGAATGAGCACATCAAGGCCTCAGCCACTGCAAGCGAACTCCAGATGCATGTGCCACTCTGTGTATCTGGCTTACGTGGGTCCTGGGGAATCGAGCCTCAGACCAGGGTCCTTAGGCTTCACAGGTAAGCTCTTAAACCACTAAGCCATCTGTCCAGCCCGTCTAGCTCAATCTTAATAAAAACACTTGAGTCTACAGGGTTCAAACCACCACGCAGTCATGAGGACTTAAACACGTTTTCACTATCCCACTTGCCGACCCCACAACAGAGCAGCTCAGATTTCCGCTCCAGGGGTCTCCTAAGCTGGGGCGGGAAGCGGGGAGAGTCGCAGGGTGTGCTCAGCCTCGCCCCCACAAAGTATCTCTGAAGATATCTCTTCTCAGATTCCTGGGGATGTGGAAACAGGAATTTCCAAGCTTCACCCCCAGAGTTTCTGGCTCAGTGAGTGTAGAGGGAAGGCTGTAAGTTTACGAGCCTGTCATTTTCCCAGATGCCCTAAGACTGATGCTGCTGATTCGGGGAGGGACATCAAGCAAGGATTCAACCAGGCACTGAAGATGTCCCTCACATGTCACACAGGCCTGGAGCAAGGGACCAGGTAAGTGATGTCCCTCCCCGTGTAGGATTGGAAGTCAAGAAATACTAACTGTAGGTTAAGCTGTAAGCAGTGTGTACGAGGCGGAATGCCCTAGAAAAGGCTCCAGACTGATGGGCTGAGATTTTCTTTAGGCCCCAGAAAAGAACTGGTTCATAGAGTGACTTGCAAGACCCAGTAGAAGGAGGAGAGTAGTCCCTTTTGTACAGCAATGCATGGGAGTCCAGATCCTTCCATACACCAGCTGCATTTATCTTTCCAATATCTAAGAACAGGCTTTTTTCCTTTTACTAATCAAACCTTACACTCAATTTCCATCTTCTTATATGCTACGAACTGTGCAGATCATTTCAATGTAATGTCTCACTTCATTCCCAGCAGTCCTGTGTGAGACCACCATCTACTGAACAGAACAGAGGGCTAGAGAGGTGGCTTAGCAGTTAAGGCTCTTGCCTGCAAAGCCTAAGGACCCATGTGTGACTCTCCAGATCCCATGTAAGGCAGATGCACAAAGGCAAGGCAAGCTCAAGGTCACATATGTCCACTAGGTGGTGCAAATGTCTGGAGTTCAATTGCAGTGGCTGAGGCCCTGGCATGCCAATTCTGTCTCTCTCCTCCCCCCTCTAATAAATTAATAAAATAGTTTTTAAAAAGAACAGAACAGAACCAATGGTACAGATCCATTCACTTATTCACATGGGCTGCGAATGGAGCATCTGGGTTCAGAAACTGAGTGTTCATTCTCTGGAGCTGGGGCTCGTTGCACAGAATTCAGACCCCATAAGGCCATTGGACAATTCTGGAGACCTTTGAAGACATGCTTCTGGCATTACAGCTCCACATCCCACACCGAACACCTTCTGGAACAAGCACAGAACGGCCTCCTGGAAAAAGAACTGTCCTCCCTCACTGTCCTTACTGTCATTCCTCTGCATCTGCAGGGCATCAGCTCCAGGACTCCTGCGGATGCCAAGATTTCACACCTCCTGTACAAAATAAGGGACTCGTGTTCCATTATAAATCAGAGGCCCTATGTGTCCCTACAGTCTTCTCGAGGGGTATCAAAGCAGAAAGTGCGATCCAGGCATCAAAAGCACTTTCCCCCATGAGCTTCTCACTCCTTCATTCTGGAACCTCTTCTAGCCACAGACATTCTCATTTCAATAAATAAGATATTCCTTGTAAGGTACATGACTCTGATGGGTAGGATGGAGCAGAGAAATCATCTCTAGATATAATACCATATACAATGTAAATGCTATGTAATTAGTTGTTATACTGTATTGTTTATGGAATTGATGCCCAGAAAAAAATCTGAATATATTCATATAGACCCTCAGTTCACTTTGGTTCAATGGGTGGATGTGGAATCCATGGATACACCAAGCCAACTGCCTTGCTGAGCCTGGAAACCTTATTCTTCTGCCTCCCCCTTTTATTTACTGTTCAAATGGAAATCATTGTGATTATGAAAGTAATATGTCATTATAAAAATCAGCCAACAGAAAAGGTAGACATTAAAAAGTAGAAATGACCTGTCATTTACTCACCAGACAAAACTATGGTTCACCTATTTGTTTGCTTATATTCAGATTTTTCTTTTTGGACATACATATGCCCAAAGATAGAAAGGTTTCTCATTTATGCAATCTTTTTATGATTTTCTTTACTAAAGATGGAATCTACCACAGATGTTATCTTTAAGCCTCCAATTCACTTCACAACGCGCATCGTAGACTTCTCCTGGCAGTAAACACAGGTCAGGTTCATGGAGAGGCTGTGGGCCCCGTATTAAGCAGGGTGGAAAGTGGAGGGCGTTCTGTGTCTGGGTGCAGGCTTCTGGCACCTACTGGGAAGGGTCCAGGGATAACAGACGTCAAGTCAGGCCCTTCATGGAAATGGTGCCATATAATTGCAAAATATCACACCAGACATTCAAATAGTTGAAAACACTACTTAGATCAATCTGATGTAAGGCACAAACTTCATTGGAATTTAGCTACAATTGCTTTTTTTTTCCACATTTTTAACATACAGGACACATTCCAGGAATATGGGGAGACATTGAGAGAGGATTGTACCTTGCTGATTTTTTTATGTTATTTTGGAAAATCCCGTCACCCACCACTGGTAACAGTGCAACTTCTGAGACCTGAGCTCCCAATACACACTTGAAGAGTGAGCCGTCCTGGATGGGAAGTTCACGCAGATTCTGTACATGGGGTGCCCCTCCCCCCGAACATGCCTCTGTGGTTACAAGCTGACACATTTCAACATAGATTCCACTTCCCCTTTATGTCACAGTTAAGGCACTACGTATATTTTTAATCTTTCTCTCTCTCTCTCCCTCTCTCTATATGTGGTGTGCATGCACAAGTACAACTTTAGGTCATTTACTGACTTTTTGAAAATCATACATAGATGGCACCTATGAATCTCATTTTAGTATAGTTAAAAAGGGGTGGGAAGCATTTCTCAGGTGGAGGAGGAGGAGTGAGAGTTAGGCCCCAAGTCTAAGGAGGAGGAGTGAGAGTTAGGCCCAAGTCTAAGGAGGAGGAGTGAGAGTTAGGCCCGAGTCTAAGGAGGAGGAGTGAGAGGTTAGGCCAAAGTCTAAGGAGAGAGTGAGAGTTAGGCTGATTCTAACGGAGGAGGAGTGAGAGTTAGGCCTGAGTCTAAGGAGAGAGTGAGAGTTAGGCCCTGAGTCCTAAGGAGGAGGAGTGGAGCGTTTAGGCCCGAGTCTAAGGGGAGGAGTGAGATTCGAGGAGAGGAGTGAAGTTAGGCCAGAGGTCTAAGGAGAGGAGGGAGTGGAGAGTTAGGCCCGAGTCTAAGGAGGAGGAGGTGAGAGTTAGGCCCTGAGTCTGAAGGAGGAGGAGTGAGAGTTAGGCCTGAGTCTAAGGAGGAGGAGTGAGAGTTAGGCCCGAGTCTAAGGGAGGAGGAGTGAGAGTTAGGCCCCGAGTCTAAGGAGGAGGAGTGAGAGTTAGGCCCGAGGTCTAAGGAGGAGGAGTGGAGAGTTAGGCCTGAGTCTAAGGAGGAGGAGTGAGAGTTAGGCCCAAGGCGAAGGAGGAGGAGTGAGAGTTAGGCCTGAGTCTAGTGGAGGAGTGAGAGTTAGGCCTGAGTCTAAGGAGGAGGAGTGAGAGTTAGGGCCCGAGTCTAAGGAGGAGGAGTGAGAGTTAGGCCCGAGTCTAAGGAGGAGGAGTGAGAGTTAGGCCCCAGTCTAAGGAGGAGGAGTGAGAGTTAGGCCCAGTCTAAGGAGGAGGAGTGAGAGTTAGGCCCGAGTCTAAGGAGGAGGAGTGAGAGTTAGGCCCTGAGTCTAAGGAGGAGGAGGAGTGAGAGTTAGGCCCAAGTCTAAGGAGGAGGAGTGAGAGTTAGGCCCGAGTCTAAGGAGGAGGAGGAGTGAGAGTTAGGCCCGAGTCTAAGGAGGAGGAGTGAGAGTTAGGCCTGAGTCTAAGGAGGAGGAGTGAGAGTTAGGCCCGAGTCTAAGGAGGAGGAGTGAGAGTTAGGCCCGAGTCTAAGGAGGAGGAGTGAGAGTTAGGCCCCGAGTCTAAGGAGGAGGAGTGAGAGTTAGGCCCGGAGTCTAAGGAGGAGGAGTGAGAGTTAGGCCCGAGTCTAAGGAGGAGGAGTGAGAGTTAGGCCCCGAGTCTAAGGAGGAGGAGTGAGAGTTAGGCCCCAAGTCTAAGGAGGAGGAGTGAGAGTTAGGCCCCAAGTCTAAGGAGGAGGAGTGAGAGTTAGGCCCGAGTCTAAGGAGGAGGAGTGAGAGTTAGGCCCAAGTCTAAGGAGGAGGAGTGAGAGTTAGGCCCGAGTCTAAGGAGGAGGAGTGAGAGTTAGGAGTCTAAGGAGGAGGAGTGAGAGTTAGGCCCGAGTCTAAGGAGGAGGAGTGAGAGTTAGGCCGAGTCTAAGGAGGAGGAGTGAGAGTTAGGCCGAGTCTAAGGAGGAGGAGTGAGAGTTAGGCCCAAGTCTAAGGAGGAGGAGTGAGAGTTAGGCCCAAGTCTAAGGAGGAGGAGTGAGAGTTAGGCCCGAGTCTAAGGAGGAGGAGTGAGAGTTAGGCCCAAGTCTAAGGAGGAGGAGTGAGAGTTAGGCCCCGAGTCTAAGGAGGAGGAGTGAGAGTTAGGCCCCAAGTCTAAGGAGGAGGAGTGAGAGTTAGGCCCAAGTCTAAGGAGGAGAGTGAGAGTTAGGCCCCGAGTTAAGGAGGAGGAGTGAGAGTTAGGCCCAAGTCTAAGGAGGAGGAGTGAGAGTTAGGCCCCGAGTCTAAGGAGGAGGAGTGAGAGTTAGGCCCCAAGTCTAAGGAGGAGGAGTGAGAGTTAGGCCCAGAGTCTAAGGAGGAGGAGTGAGAGTTAGGCCCAAGTCTAAGGAGGAGGAGTGAGAGTTAGGCCCAAGTCTAAGGAGGAGGAGTGAGAGTTAGGCCCGAGTCTAAGGAGGAGGAGTGAGAGTTAGGCCCGAGTCTAAGGAGGAGGAGTGAGAGTTAGGCCCAAGTCTAAGGAGGAGGAGTGAGAGTTAGGCCCCAAGTCTAAGGAGGAGGAGTGAGAGTTAGGCCCGAGTCTAAGGAGGAGGAGTGAGAGTTAGGCCCGAGTCTAAGGAGGAGGAGTGAGAGTTAGGCCCGAGTCTAAGGAGGAGGAGGAGTGAGAGTTAGGCCCGAGTCTAAGGAGGAGGAGTGAGAGTTAGGCCCGAGTCTAAGGAGGAGGAGTGAGAGTTAGGCCGAGTCAAAGGAGGAGGAGTGAGAGTTAGGCCAGAGTCTAAGGAGGAGGAGTGAGAGTTAGGCCCCAAGTCTAAGGAGGAGGAGTGAGAGTTAGGCCCGAGTCTAAGGAGGAGGAGTGAGAGTTAGGCCCGAGTCTAAGGAGGAGGACGTGAGAGTTAGGCCCGAGTCTAAGGAGGAGGAGTGAGAGTTAGGCCGAGTCTAAGGAGGAGGAGGTGAGAGTTAGGCCCGAGTCTAAGGAGGAGGAGAGTGAGAGTTAGGCCCGAGTCTAAGGAGGAGGAGTGAGAGTTAAGGCCAGAGTCTAAGGAGGAGGATGTGGAGTTAGGCCCCAAGTCTAAGGAGGAGGAGTGAGAGTTAGGCCCGAGTTAAGGAGGAGGAGTGAGAGTTAGGCCCGAGTCTAAGGAGGAGGAGTGAGAGTTAGGCCTGAGTCTAAGGAGGAGGAGTGAGAGTTAGGCCCAAGAGTCTAAGGAGGCTGGAGTGAGAGTTAGGCCCGAGTCTAAGGAGGAGGAGTGAGAGATAGGCCAGAGTCTAAGGAGGAGGAGTGAGAGTTAGGCCCCGAGTCTAAGGAGGAGGAGTGAGAGTTAGGCCCGAGTCTAAGGAGGAGGAGTGAGAGTTAGGCCCGAGTCTAAGGAGGAGAGGTGAGAGTTAGGCCCCGAGTCTAAGGAGGAGGAGGAGTGAGAGTTAGGCCCTGAGTCTAAGGAGGAGGAGTGAGAGTTAGGCCCGAGTCTAAGGAGGAGAGTGAGAGTTAGGCCCGAGTCTAAGGAGGGAGGAGTGAGAGTTAGGCCCGAGTCTAAGGAGAGGAGTGAGAGTTAGGCCCGAGTCTAAGGAGGAGGAGTGAGAGTTAGGGCCCAGAGTCTAAGGAGGAGGAGTGAGAGTTAGGCCCCGAGTCTAAAGGAGGAGGAGTGAGAGTTAGGCCCAGAGTCTGAAGGAGGAGGAGTGAGAGTTAGGCCAGAGTCTAGGAGGAGGAGTGAGAGTTAGGCCTCAAGTCTAAGGAGGAGGAGTGAGAGTTAGGCCCTAGTCTAAGGAGGAGGAGTGAGAGTTAGGCCCAAGGTCTAAGGAGGAGGAGTGAGAGTTAGGCCAGTCTAAGGAGGAGGAGTGAGAGTTAGGCCCGAGTCTAAGGAGGAGGAGGAGTGAGAGTTAGGCCCCAAGTCTAAGGAGGAGGAGGAGTGAGAGTTAGGCCCAAGTCTAAGGAGGAGGAGTGAGAGTTGGCCCAAGTCTAAGGAGGAGGCGAGTCTAAGGAGGAGGAGTGAGAGTTAGGCCCAAGTCTAAGGAGGAGGAGTGAGAGTTAGGCCCGAGTCTAAGGAGGAGGAGTGAGAGTTAGGCCAAGTCTAAGGAGGAGGAGTGAGAGTTAGGCCAAGTCTAAGGAGGAGGAGTGAGAGTTAGGCCCGAGTCTAAGGAGGAGAGTGAGAGTTAGGCCCGAGTCTAAGGAGGAGGAGTGAGAGTTAGGCCCTGAGTCTAAGGAGGGGAGGAGTGAGAGTTAGGCCCGAGTCTAAGGAGGAGGAGTGAGAGTTAGGCCCGAGTCTAAAGGAGGAGGAGAGTGAGAGTTAGGCCCGAGTCTAGGAGGAGGAGTGAGAGTTAGGCCCAGTCTAAGGAGGAGGAGTGAGAGTTAGGCCCGAGTCTAAGGAGGAGGAGTGAGAGTTAGGCCCAAGTCTAAGGAGGAGGAGTGAGAGTTAGGCCTGAGTCTAAGGAGGAGGAGTGAGAGTTAGGCCTGAGTCTAAGGAGGAGGAGTGAGAGTTAGGCCTGAGTCTAAGGAGGAGGAGTGAGAGTTAGGCCCAAAGTCTAAGGAGGAGGAGTGAGAGTTAGGCCCAGTCTAAGGAGGAGGAGGAGTCTAGGGGAGAGTTAGGCCCAGAGTCTAAGGAGGAGGAGTGAGAGTTAGGCCTGAGTCTAAGGAGGAGGAGTGAGAGTTAGGCCCCAAGTCTAAGGAGGAGGAGGAGTGAGAGTTAGGCCCAAGTCTAAGGAGGAGGAGTGAGAGTTAGGCCCGAGTCTAAGGAGGAGGAGTGAGAGTTAGGCCCCGAGTCTAAGGAGGAGGAGTGAGAGTTAGGCCCGAGTCTAAGGAGGAGGAGTGAGAGTTAGGGCCCGAGTCTAAGGAGGAGGAGTGAGAGTTAGGCCCCGAGTCTAAGGAGGAGGAGTGAGAGTTAGGGCCCCAGTCTAAGGAGGAGGAGTGAGAGTTAGGCCCAAGTCTAAGGAGGAGGGAGTGAGAGTTAGGCCCCAGAGTCTAAGGAGGAGGAGTGAGAGTTAGGCCCGAGTCTAAGGAGGAGGAGTGAGAGTTAGGCCGAGTCTAAGGAGGAGGAGTGAGAGTTAGGCCCAGAGTCTAAGGAGGAGGAGAGTGAGAGTTAGTCCCTGAGTCTAAGGAGAGGGAAGAGAGAAGTTTAGGCTCCCCGAGTCTAAGGAGGAGGAGTGCGAGTTAGGCCCGAGTCTAAGGAGGAGGAGTGAGAGTTAGGCCCCGAGTCTAAGGAGGAGGAGTGAGAGTTAGGCCAGAGTCAACGGAGGAGGAGAGTGAGAGTTAGGCCCACACCGAGTCTACGGAGGGAGGACCAGTGAGAGTTAGGCCCGAAGTCTAAGGAGGAGGAGTGAGAGTTAGGCCCCCGAGTCTAAGAGAGGAAGGAGTGAGAGTTAGGCCCGACCGGTCTAAGGCGGAGAGGAGTGAGGTCTTAGGCCCAGAGGTCTAAGGAGGAGGGATTGTGAGAGTTAGGCCCCAACAAGTCTAAGGAGGGAGGAAGTGAGAGTTAGGCCCTAAGTCTAGGTGGGTAGGCCAAGTAAGAGAGAGTTAGGCCCGAGTCTAAAGGAGGAGGAGTGAGAAGTTAGGCCCGAGTCTAAGGAGGAGGAGTGAGAGTTAGAGCCCTGAGTCTAAGGAGGAGGAGTGAGAGTTAGGCCCAAGTCTAAGGAGGAGAGAGTGAGAGTTAGGCCCAGTCTAAGGAGAGAGGAGTGAGAGTTAGGCCCGAGTCTAAGGAGGAGGAGTGAGAGTTAGGCCCAGGTCTAAGGAGGAGGAGTGAGAGTTAGGCCTGAGTCTAAGGAGGAGGAGTGAGAGTTAGGCCAGAGTCTAAGGAGGAGGAGTGAGAGTTAGGCCTGAGTCTAAGGAGGAGGAGTGAGGAGTTCTAAGGAGGAGGAGTGAGAGTTAGGCCCCAAGTCTAAGGAGGAGGAGTGAGAGTTAGGCCCGAGTCTAAGGAGGAGGAGTGAGAGTTAGGCCCGAGTCTAAGGAGGAGGAGTGAGAGTTAGGCCTGAGTCTAAGGAGGAGGAGTGAGAGTTAGGCCCAGAGTCTAAGAGGAGGAGTGAGAGTTAGGCCCTGAGTCTAAGGAGGAGGAGTGAGAGTTAGGCCCGAGTCTAAGAGGAGGAGTGAGAGTTAGGCCCAAGTCTAAGGAGGAGGAGTGAGAGTTAGGCCCAAGTCTAAGGAGGAGGAGTGAGAGTTAGGCCCCAAGTCTAAGGAGGAGGAGTGAGAGTTAGGCCCGCAGTCTAAGGAGGAGGAGTGAGAGTTAGGCCCCAAGTCTAAGGAGGAGGAGTGAGAGTTAGGCCCCAGAGTCTAAGGAGGAGGAGTGAGAGTTAGGCCCGAGTCTAAGGAGGAGGAGTGAGAGTTAGGCCCAGAGTCTAAGGAGGAGGAGTGAGAGTTAGGCCCGAGTCTAAGGAGGAGGAGTGAGAGTTAGGCCCAAGTCTAAGGAGGAGGAGTGAGAGTTAGCCAAGTCTAAGGAGGAGGAGTGAGAGTTAGGCCCAAGTCTAAGGAGGAGGAGTGAGAGTTAGGCCCCAAGTCTAAGGAGGAGGAGTGAGAGTTAGGCCTGAGTCTAAGGAGGAGGAGTGAGAGTTAGGCCTGAGTCTAAGGAGGAGGAGTGAGAGTTAGGCCCGAGTCTAAGGAGGAGGAGTGAGAGTTAGGCCCGAGTCTAAGGAGGAGGAGTGAGAGTTAGGCCCGAGTCTAAGGAGGAGGAGTGAGAGTTAGGCCCAAGTCTAAGGTGGAGGAGTGAGAGTTAGGCCTGAGTCTAAGGAGGAGGAGTGAGAGTTAGGCCTGAGTCTAAGGAGGAGGAGTGAGAGTTTAGGCCTGGAGTCTAAGGAGGAGAGTGAGAGTTAGGCCCAAGTCTAAGGAGGAGGAGTGAGAGTTAGGCCTGAGTCTAAGGAGGAGGAGTGAGAGTTAGGCCCAAGTCTAAGGTGGAGGAGTGAGAGTTAGGCCCTGAGTCTAAGGAGGAGGAGTGAGAGTTAGGCCCAAGTCTAAGGAGGAGGAGTGAGAGTTAGGCCTGAGTCTAAGGAGGAGGAGTGAGAGTTAGGCCCAAGTCTAAGGAGGAGGAGTGAGAGTTAGGCCTGAGTCTAAGGAGGAGGAGTGAGAGTTAGGCCCAAGTCTAAGGTGGAGGAGTGAGAGTTAGGCCCGAGTCTAAGGAGGAGGAGTGAGAGTTAGGCCCCAAGTCTAAGGAGGAGGAGTGAGAGTTAGGCCCGAGTCTAAGGAGGAGGAGTGAGAGTTAGGCCCCAGTCTAAGGAGGAGGAGTGAGTTAGGCCCCAGTCTAAGGAAGCTGAGCGCTGACAGCATTACACTCAGTGTGGCCTTGTCCCACCCGCCCCCCGCTCATTTGCATGACGACGATTCATTCAACAAGTCCCTCAGAAGTGGCTGTTTACATGAGCAACAGTCAACTCAACATGTCTGTAAGTCTATCTCCAGGCACTCGTAGGTGTTTCCTTAAGGAAGAAACTTCAGAGGAGTGGAATGGCTGAGCCAAAGGCTATGCACATTTTCCAAATTATCCTATCAAGAGTGTAAGACACACCAGGCATGATGGCGCATGCCTTTAATTCCAGTACTTGGGAGGCAGAGGTAGGAGGATTGCCAAGAGTTCGAGGCCACCCTGAGACTACACAGTGAATTCCAGGTCAGCCTGAGCTAGAGTGAGACCCTACCTTGAAAAACCAAATATATACATACACATAGCTGTAAGACACACCTATGTGATGAGGAAGATGATGTCAGGCAGCAGGTATTGCTGATGCTCGTCCCCTGGGGACCCTGGTGGTGTCCTGTGCTGAGAACACAGGGACTCAGGTCCAGCACTGCTCCGCGCCAGCACTCCCTGTGGTCAGCAGTGAGGGCAGGGCCATCTCCAGGGCACTGCCACATGTCTTTGTTTGCAAGAGATGCTCCTGCCTGATACAGACATCCAGCTCAGTTGCAGGGGACTCTGGCACATCTTCATGGTACTTGTCACCTGGTCTTTGTCGTATGCTGTGTTGAGACCCCTCCCCATATTAAATGCTGAAGCTCTAACCCTTGGGCTTGACTATGCCCCTCATTTCATGTGCTGTACACTTAATCCTCAAAGTCACATACATGTTGGTGGTATTGTGAGGTGGGGCCTGTGGGAAATAATTAGATGAAGTCATGAGGGTGTTGCCCTGTGACGGTGTTCATGCCTTCATGAGGAGAGGGAGAGAGACCCGAGCAAACACCTGTTCTGCCAAGCCCCCTTGTGATGCCACCACCACGTCAGACCACAGCAGGAGGTCTTCACCCCATGCCAGCACTGTGCTCTTGGACTTCCCAGACTCCAGGACCATGAACCAAAAAAGCATCTATCCTTTACAAATTTCCCAGTATTTGCTATTCAGTTATAATAAAAGAAAATATTCAAATATGACCTTATTTGGAAACAGAATATTTTAAGTGGAAGTATGATAAGGTCCTTCTGGAATAGGGTGGGTCTCTAATCCACTATGATCTGTATCCTTACAAAAAGGTCAGATCTGGGGCTGGAGAGATGGCTTGGCAGTTAAGGCCTGCAAAGCCCAAGGATTCATGTTAGATTCTGTAGGTCCCACAGTGACACACAGGAGCACACAAGGTCGCACATGCACACAAGGGGGCACAAGTGTCTGGAGTCTGATTGCAGTGGCCGGAGGCCCTGAGGTGCCAATTATCTCTTCTTCACTCTCACTCTAGCATAAAGAAAAGGTGAGCTCTACACACAGGACCACAAGGAGAATGCTATGTGGACAGGAAGGCGTGGATCACATTGAAGGTTCTCCAACCCAGGACCATCAGTAACAGCCACACACCACCAGCCCCTCTGTAAGAGCAAGCACCAGGTTTCCCCTCAGGGCTCTGAGGTAACTTACCACTGAGAATTCTAGATGTTTCTGAGGTAACTTACCACTGTGAGAATTCTAGATGGTTCTGAGGTAACTTACCACTGTGAGAATTCTAGATGGTTCTGAGGTAACTTACCACTGTGAGAATGCTAGATGGTTCTGAGGTAACTTACCACTGAGAATTCTAGATGGTTCTGAGGTAACTTACCACTGAGAATTATAGAGTGTTCTGAGGTACCACGTGAGAATTCTAGATTATTCTGAAGTAATCCATCCCCTTGGTGTGAGGGAACCATTTCTGCCAACACCTTGCTCTTGCGTGTCCAGCCTTAGAACTATGAGAGGCTAGATCTCTGTTGTTTGACAGGCTCAGTCTGTGGGACTAAGAACCTCATGCTGACTACTGATCTTTAATGAGTGAACTTGGCAGGCCCTGAGAGGGGCAGTTAGAAGAAAGCTCCTAAGAGAAATCTTCAGCTGATTTCTGCTGCTTACCTCACTCATTCATTCTGCTACCTGCATCACTGCTGCAGTTCTAGAATGACTCCGGTGCACGAGTTCAAGCCCAGCTGCTTCTGGACGCTACACCCAGGTGTGCTGACTCCTTCCACATTCAGCCCCAGACCCCAAATAAAAGGCCTGGCTGCTCATGAGGGCTTTTATCTTGGTAGGGGTGGAGGGGTGCTTTTTCCTGCTCCTGGACTGCTCATCTCTCAGCACCTGTGGTTTTTTTTTATCATTTTTAATTTTAGAGAGAGAGAGAATTGGTGTGCCAGGGCCTCAGCCACTGATATTGAACTCCAGATGCTTGTGCCACCTAGTGGGCATGTGCAACCTTGTGCTTGCCTCACTTGTGTGACTGGCTTATGTGGGTTCTGGCGAGTCAAGCATGGGTCCTTGGGCTTTGTTAGCAAGTGCCTTAACCACTAAGCAATCCATCCAGCCTAACACCTGAGGGTGTTTTTTTTTTTTTTGCCACTGGTAAGGTTTTGTCCTTCCTGCCCTTAGCTACTGCCAGGGTGGGAAAGGATATTTTTGTTTTTCCCTAGGCCCATGGACTTTTACATGGGCCCTTAGACCACATGGGTATATCTATGCCCCCTTCTTTGGTCCATGGACTCCCCCTTACCCCTTCTGACTTCTGAATAAATACAATAATTTACTAATATCCTTCTCAGTCTTGTTTTATTTCAACTAGCTGGTAAAACAGACATGAGCTCAGGTATGGGGTTTGCATTTGAACCCTCATGAAATAAAACCCCATCACAACCTAAAAGCAGGGACTCAGCAGTTGGTGAGTAGGATTGTTGGACAACAAAGGCAACGGTGAGGCAACCTCTGATGTTATCTGCTCCACCATCGAGAATTAAAGTTCAAGAGCACACCTGTCCACCCAAAATCAGACAGCTGGTTAGTGGCAGGGCCAGGTCTAGAGCCCCAGACCACCACTCCCATGGGTCCTGTTAACTTTGTTTCTACTGTGATGAGAATGGAAAGGGTAGGTGAGCCCAGAGAACCAGTGTGAACAGTAAATGTCCTTTTAAGGCTTCAAGTTGTCACCCCAAACCACCTGCTGTAGCTCTTTTTCTCTTGGAAGGTGGGGAGGCTAACAAAACCCACAAGCAAATTAGAAGATTCACAGGGTCTCTCCATGAGCTTAGATAAGCAGTAAACAACCTCTGGGAGGAAGGGTATCTTTGGTGGAGCTGCCTGCAAGATGGGTACCTATGGTGGTTTGGATGTAAATGGCCCCATAGCCGCCAGTGTTGTTGATTAAGCTTCCTACTTAGCCTCTAGCAGGTACAGCTCTGCACAGGAGCATCACTGGGGGCAGATACCGAGTCTAGCCTGCCGTGTGTTCAGAGCCAGCTTGCGCCCTGGCTGTTCACTCTCCCTGCCGCATGCATATGTGATGAAGCGAGTCAGCCGCCTCCACCATGGTGAAGCGCCTCCCTGACGCCATGAGCTGGGAATACACCCTTGCCTCCATGGGCTGCTTTCAGCGGGTGTTTTGTTCCAGCAATGAGAAGGCGACTACCACAGCAGGGAACTCTAGTGACACCATGCTGGGGGGACACCACAGTGAGGTGGGGCCTTTTGGTGATGCTGAGGCCTTGAGTCACCCAGGCTCCTGTAAGTAACTTCAGTAAACTCATTGGCTCACCAAGCTAGACTAGGGTGGGGTCATCTCTTTGGTCTGTCATGGATGTCCTATCCCCAGGGGTAAAGGGAACATCTGCTTACGTCTCCCCGCAAAAAGTCATGCAATACCACCAAGATCCCTAGGACATCTGTAAAATCACTGTTTTCCTCCCAAACCCATTGAATCTTACTCCTTAGCATGAATCTGAGAATCTATATGTTTTACAAGTTCAGCCAGCAGGGAAACTCTTGCAGCATATGGTGGCCCCTGGCAACAGGTGACAGGGATGGACTTGAGCTGTGGGGCAGGCATCTTGTTGACAGCCGCCAGCCGGGTGGCTCTGGCCACAGCAGTCATTAGTCTCAGTGGAGAACTGGTTCCAGAAACTTCCACAGCCACCAAAGCCTGAAGATGCTCAAGTCCCTTTATAAAATGACATTTTGTGTACACAGAGGTTATGCGCTGCCTCCTGTGTGTTTTAGGTCATCTCCAGATCTCTACCAATGCCTAAAACAATGTCAATGCCATGTTAAAAAATTTGCTATCCTACAGTGATTAGGGAATGATGACAAGGAGGAAAGTGTGTTCATGTGCATTAGAGAATTAATTCTTTTCTGGATATTCTCCATCCGCGACTGGCTGAATCCACAGATGTGGAGCCCATGCGCAGTGGGCTCGCTGTACCCTCCTGGGTCTCAGCCTTCTTGGCAGTAGAAGGAGGTGGTGCCCTTGATTGCCTCGTGTAGCACTAAGAGAGAAGGTTCACAGAAGGCACCACAGGATGTCTGACATCCAGGAATCACTCACTGGCATTCAGTTATTGACTCGTCATTCATAAAGAAGTGACATGACATTTGCAACGCCTACTCTTTAGGCCACACCAGGCTCTGGCTGGCAGAGGCTGTTTTTTCCTTTATTTATTTATTATTAGTTTTGCTTGCTTGCTTGCTTGTTTTTCCCTCTAATAGGATCATGAACCAATACAGTTATCCCCACCTGGGCATCTTCTCCCAGCTTTCCAAATCCTACTCACTCTTCAAGGTCAAGTACCACCTCCTTTTAACACCTCCTCAAAGTCCTGTGTTATCATCGCTCCCTGTATCCCTCAGCCCCTTGCTGAGCCTACCCTGGCCGCATCCGCCGTCTAGCTGTAGCACTGCTGCTCTCTGTCGTGCTGGCTGGTGGCTCTGGCGCTTGGGATATGTGAAGGCGAAGGCCCATTGCAGTCCAAGCAGCATGCCGCTGCACTGCTCACGGTTCCCAGTCCTCACTGGCGTCGGCCTTTGTGAGAAGGGCAAAGGATGGGCAGGAGAAGCAGCATCTGCTTTGAGGGTGGCATTGAACTTCTGTGCAGTTACGAACGAATAGCAAGGGATTGCTGGGTCTCAGGGTTCAAAGCATTCTCTTTCAAGGCTGCCCCGGCACCCGTGGGATCTCCAGGGAGCCCTCAGGGCAGACGCCGACTCTAATGTAGGACGCAGCCCGTCCGTTCCCCGAAGGCGAGAGCGGCAGTTACGGAATGAAAGCGTCACTTGTGTGCGGGGCTGCATCTCTCACAGCGGATGCTCTGTGAGGAGGCCGTCGCTGGGAACATGATCTGTGCCCACGTTTCCTGCTGAGGGTGAATCGGGGGATTAGGCCAGGCTAGATGAAAGAGGGAGACTGAGAGAAAGAGAGAGGCGAACTTGATTAATGGCATACTGCTGAGCTATTTCTCTCTTAAATACCTTCTCCTTTTCATCCATTATAACGTCCTGACCTGATAGGAAATCTCTTCTGCTCACTCCTATTAATGGAACGTGGCTGTGCAGGTTTAAGGTAGATGGTGTCATTCATGGGGATGCTAGTGTAGGAAATTGAGTCATCTCTCAGTAGTCAAGGTCAAGGCATAAAGGATGATGCAGGGTGACTAAGATCCACCCCAAACCTCCAGCTTCTATTTATCATACACCTCGTCCCTGTGCTCCCAACCCTCCCGTGCTTAACAGCCCTGTAATGAGTCGGACCCCAGTCACCTGGAATTTTTCCACCATTGTGCAGTGAAGTAGCAATCACTGCAGAGAGAGGGTTTTTCATTTCTTTCTCAAAGGCCTCTTCCCCTCCAAGCCCGGCTTCTTCATTGTTCTCTCCTGGCCTTTCTTTTCACTCTAGGGGCTCCGTCCGTTCATCGTCCCTCTGCCTCCATGGCAGCATCGCCACAGTTCTTTCTCCCTCCCTCTCCACTGCCTGCACATTTTCCCAGAGTCTCCTCACTTCCTGCCTGGGCTACAGCAGCCTCCTCTGTGCCTCGACCTCGCTCAGACAGCTTGGGTCGCCATCTTCCAGCAGACACACCAGCAAGCTACTTATTCTGACCTTCAGAGCTCTCGGCTCCTGACCACCCTCGGCCGGGGTGAATATTGCTCTCTGCTACAGTTGGAACGTGCACCTCCAACTTCCATATACCGAGAACTTCATCCCCAAATCCGTATGCTAATGGTTCATGGATGGGATCTTCCTTTGTGCATGGGCTAATTCACTCACAGATCCACGGCTAATGAGTTGCCAAGGGAATCTCCAGACACCACATACTGGACTTCCTAGTCTCTAGAGCCATGGGCTAAATAAGCCGCTACTGATTATAAGCCTCTACTGATTATAAATGACCCAGTCTGTGGGATTTAGTCATAGCAACTGAAAATGTTCTCCCCACCTCTCTCCATATGTGTGTGTGTGTGTATGTATGTGTATACACACACACACACACACACACACACACACATATATATATATATCATTACCTCTTTACCTATCCTATCTATCTATCTATCTATCTATCATTACCCTATGTAACTGCACAATTTAGTTGCATTAGGATATTCCCAGTGTCCCCTGACAGGTAGCCAAACTTACTCTTTGCTACTAGTAAGGGCTCTTTGCATGGCAAAGCACATTAAGTTCAGTTGACCAACTTTATGACAAAAAGGGTTAAAAAGTCTAGAACAAGGACCAGCTTCCAGCAAGAATTTATATAGCAAATCAAGAGACGGTGCCATAGCCAGTTTCTCCCTGGCTGCGTTCTGCCTCTGATCTCCTCATGCCCAGCTCCCCTAGTATCCATGCCCTGCCCTCAGCGGCCCAGGCTCTGTCTGAAGAGAAAGAAGCACAGTCTTCAACCTCACCCCCTCCACACGGTCTTCCTGAAGCCCCCAGACAAAAGTTGGAGTGTTTTATTTTTTAATTTTTTCCCTAAGCAGTCACATATGTGGCCTCAAGTGTTCTTGGCCCTGAACAATCATTACAGATCAATCCAATCATGATTCACCCTGAGGCTGAAGAGCAACCTCCAGAGGGGAGGAGAGACTAACTGGCTGAGAACAGGAGCCGTGTGGTTTGTCTAAAGAAATGCAGGGCTCAGCTATAGGAGGACGTGAATACAACATGGACAACAGTCATTCAAGGTGGCTCCCATCCAAACTTCCGAAGGCGTCCCTGAGAACTCCAGACAACCGTGACATCTCTTCTATACCCTTCCATCCATATGGTGTTTATGATGCGTAGCACAAACGTCACTCCTTTCACGCACAGTGCTTGTCTGTGCAGTGACTCAACTGTGGAAGCCTGCTCTCCCACTGTTATTTGTTTCTGCGTGGCAAAATACGCCAAACTTAGTCATCTAAAACCATCAGCTTCCTGTGGTCATGGATTCTGTGAGTCAAGGATTATGAAGGGTCATGGTTTGGGTAGCTTATCTCTGAGGTTTCTCGGAATCTAAAGTTGTGGCTAGGAGAGCTCCCAGGCTAAATCCATATTGCAGAATGAAATGACACGTGGGGATGAGAATATCTAGGAGTGTCTTTACTCACATAGCAGATAGTTGAAGTTTACTACTGGTTGGATGTCAGCTGAGCAATGGGCCAGAACGATTTCCGATGACCTCCTTGTGTGCTCTGGACTTCTTCACAACATGGTAGCCTCATGAACATCCTAAACAAGGTGGGGGCCAAGACTCCAAAGACAAGTATCCCTAGAAAACCAAGGGCCATCTTATCCTTTTGACCAGTCCTCTTTCTGTTGCAATAAGAAAATCCTTTCAGGAAACCAAGGGGTGAGGATTGCCATGAGTTCAAGGACAGCCTGGGCTACAGAATAAGATCCAGATCAGGTCCATGTGGGCTCGAGTGAACCCCTGCTTCAAAAGGAGAGAGGTCAGGCATGCTGGTGTCTACCTTTAATCCCAGCACTTGGGAGGCAGAGGTAGGAGGATCACTGTGAGTTCGAGGCCACCCTGAGCCTACATAGTGAATTCCAGGTCAGCCTGGATTAGAGTTAGACCCTACCTCAAAAAAACAGAAAAAGAAAGCAAGAGAGAGAGACTGGAGAGATGGTTCTGCAGTTAAAGGCACTTGCTTTAAAGCCTAGCACCTGGGGTTCAAATCTCCATTAACCATGTAAAGCCAGATGCATATGTATCTAGAGTTTGTTTGCAGTGGCAAGAGGCCTTGGCATGCCCATCATCTATCTATCTGTCTGTCTATGTATCTATCTATCTATCTATCTATCATCTATCATCTCTCTCTCTATCTCTCTCCCTCTTTCTCTGCTCTTAAGTAAATAAAAAATATGAAAAAAAGAGAATAAAAGAAAGAAAAAATAGATAGATACTTGACACTGGGTCCTTATAAAGAAAAGAAGTTTATTTAGCTCGCGGTTTTAGAGGCTGACAGTCCATGGGTCCACCGTCAAGGATGGTCACCTACATTGGCCTCTGGTGAGGGCCTCCTTGGCTAAACCACCACATGGAAGAGAAGTGAGAGGAAGCTGTCCAGAGGCAGAGGAGGAGGAGCACATAGGATGGCTTTGATTTGTAACAGCCTGCTTTTGTGAGAACTAACTCATCCCGTAGGACGAGCCTTCATCCCTCTGGAGTCAGTGCTCCAGTGAACTAACCGCCTCCCATAGGGAGCCACCTTGCGGGGTGGCAGAAGACCCTCCCCCTCTGGACACTGCCACACTGATGCACACAAACCAATCATGTCCACAACACGGTGCCTTTTAGTCACGGCCCACCCAGTGACAGGAGGAAGGAGAGAGGGATGCCTAAGTCATGTTAGGAAGATTGTGGGTTAGGGGGTGACGAACAGTTAAGGTCGTCAATCATAATCACAAGTGGTTTGTCTTGAAAGAAAACAACCTCGCGAACTACGCAGTCAGTTTCTGACTTCTGTACCCTCTGCCCAGGCGCCTGGTGCGCCGTTTCTCACCCTCGCTCTCATGCTCGCTCTCTTGTTCTCCACCCTCCAGGCATTGCGAGTTTATGTCGTGATTTTTAATAAAAGTTTTATTTATTTATGAGGAGAGCAAGAGAGAAAGTATGGGTCCTGCTGCAAACAAACTCCAGGTGCATGGGCCACCCTGTATATCTGGCTGTATGTGGGTACTGGGGAATAGAACCCCGGGCCGGCAGGCTTTGCAAGCAAGCACCCTTAATCTCCAAGCCATCTCCCTGGCCCATGTAGTTAGTTTTTAAGAAACAACTGCCTACTCACTTTCCCCAGGACCTTCGCACATGATGCTGCTCCACCCTCCCCCCGCCAGCCCCGCCCCCTGTCAGTATTTTCGGTCCCAACTCAGGTCTAGTTTTAGATAACACGTTCTCCTAGAGCATTTCTTTGACAAAACTCTTCCTCCTCTCATAAACTATCCCCTTTGAGGAGGGGAGGCTCTGCCTGGTTACCTGCTTGTCTTCTCTAAGCTGTAGAGGCTGTGAAGGCAGAGTAAAAAGCCCATCTCCATCATGGTCATGGTATGTGGCCCTCCCTGGCACAGCAAGTCCTCCAAAAACGCCCTGCAGCACTTGGAGGCAGAAGGATCAGGTGCTCACGGGCATCCAGAACGGAGTGAGATGGGCCAGCCTGGGCCCATGATTCTTACCTGAAGACTGAGTTTGGCCCAGCCTGGGCCCATGATTCTTACCTGAAGAGTGAGTTTGGCCCAGCCTGGGCCCATGATTCTTACCTGAAGAGTGAGATGGGTCAGCCTGGGCCCATGATCCTGACCTACACAGTGAGTTTGGGTCAGCTTGGGTCACATGATCTTTATCTGAAGAGTGAGTTTGGGCCAGGCTGGGCCCATGAACATCAGCTACAGAGTGAGTTTGGGCCAGAGTAGACGTGTAATCCACACTGCCACCCAGAGCCTCCTAGGCTGTGGTACAGTCTGGCCCCTTTCAACTACCAGCATTTATTTACATGCCTTGTCTGAGGGAGTTCTAAGGACAGGCTCCAGGCAACAGGGCAAGAGTTTCGGGAAATCGTGTTCCTTGGGAGCAGTCCTTAGGGAAAGATTGACGGGATGGGTGGGCACATACCCAAGACCCCTTGCCCTG
Source organism: Dipus sagitta (assembly GCA_036346955.1). Lineage (NCBI taxonomy): Eukaryota > Metazoa > Chordata > Mammalia > Rodentia > Dipodidae > Dipus > Dipus sagitta. Next base: position 67,251,079 of record CM070786.1, read on the forward strand.
GGAGAGAGAACTCTGGTGCTTGCATTGCATGCTGGATCCTAAATGGTGCGTGACTTACGATGCACCTTCTCCTGCCGCCTCCTTCCCATCTTCCAGAAAGCCGATCCGCTGGTGCCTGGCTCTGGAATCTTGGACTCAGGACCTGCTTCTCAGAGAGCTGACACGAGGCCAGGACACGTGCTGAATGAACAATTGAGCCTTGCTCTGGTCCCTGCCACCCAGCTGGCGCATGCCAACAGCCGTACACGTTCCGAGGCAGCTCCCGACAGTGCTCAGCAGAAAATTGCAAAGCTTCGTTTCTGCCTCTACTGACAGCTGCAATCCGACGTTGAGGCAGAAGAACATTATTTGACTTCAAAGTACACTGCTGAAAAGTGGCACTAAAAGATGTGATTCAATTGGTAAATGACATGGCACCTGCAGACGGAATTCATTCTCACCGGGGAGACAGCCCAGCGAGATTCATCGCCAGACAAATAAGTACTTGCCTCGTGTCTGCCTGACACTTGACTGGCATCGGGCAACCCTTCCCTCCCGCTGCTGCAGCCACGGGGACGAGAGCCACGCTGGTGTCTCTCCCAATGGGGCACCTGGACTTACGCAAGACCGGAAGGGACAGAGCTCAGCATGTCCTTCCTCTGTAATAGCTCAGCGGTCAGGGAGGCGCCTGCTGTTTCAGTCCCCCACCACGCTGCTCCTGGTACTTCTCCTGTTCTCACATTTCCTTTCCGGTTAATAAATAGGTGTTTGCTGAGCGTAGAAAGAATATCGCACCTGCGGAATGACCACGAGGACAGCTTGAAAGCTATGCACACAACTTGACCCTGCCAAGGGCCCTGAGCTCAGAAAAGTCAGTGTTCCCCAGATCTGAAGTTCTCCTTGCCCCACAACCCAGCCCCGGTGTTTGTGCTTCTGGCCATGGTGAAAAGAAAATAATCTTAAAATCGGCCGTGACTGATTGAACATGGGACAGGGCACCCTTAAGAAATCTAAGACGATCGGGGATTTGGCTCAGGATGCACTGTTCACCTAACCAAGTGCAGAGTTTTGTCACAGGCTGCAGGAAGGGAGGGGAGGGGAGGAGAGGGAAGGAAAGGGAAAGAGGGAGGAGGACAGGAGGAGAGGGAGAAGAAATTTCAGCACTTAACGTGTTGAAGAAGATAGAGGCGTTTTCCACACTGTGCCTGCAGATGCCTGGGAGGGAGGGAATTCCCAATGTGACCAGAGCTTGCGGCCTCCTCTTCTCTGATGTCTCCCCACTTCCACTGCCCTCTCTGCAAATGCAGTCACCTACTCTTTTTACCAATCCCGCCTTAATCATTAGGCCTGTCTACTTAAATCCAAGGACCTTTGTAGTCTGGAAGGAGCAGGCTGAGCCCTTGCAGGGTCACAGCAAAGGACAGGGGCCCCACAAACCCAAGGTTTGCTTCCACCCGCCCCGTCACGTAGGGCCAGCCTACCACAGGATCCTGAAACCAGAGACAACTGCTTTTGCTTTTTCCAAGTGATGCCAGAAAGGTGCTGACTTTGTCACTTAGCAAAATAAACCCCTGGGATTAAAACAAAAAAAACATGGCCACCAGTTTACAAGCTCCAGCCTACAGCATAAATCCATTGCTTTAGCATGGCTCCAGAGCCCTTTATGATCTCTGTTTCGTACCAGTCACCCTCCACTACCAATCAGTTCATTTGTCCCTCAAATCCCAATGCACACCCCTCCCACCCAGTCGTTCAAGTTAGTAAGCAGGTCTCAAAGGGGGGGGGGTGGCAGTGCCGGCTTGAAGTGTATACAACAAATGTGTCCCTTTTTTTTTCTTTTTAGTTTTTCAAAATAGGGTCTCGCTATAGCCCAGGCTGACCTGGAACTCATTATGTAGTTTCATGCTGGCCTCAAACTCACAGTGATCCTCCTCCTCTGCCTCCCAAGTTCTGGGACTAAAGGCGTGTGCCACCACGCCCGGCTTGTCCTTTTTACTTGGCATGCCTATTTAACGTGTCTCTGAAAGGTGATAAAGGAGGTTATGGGCGATGCTAAAGCCCCTCCCACCTCAGTTTCCCCTCAACATGAATGTTCTACATGGCCGGCGGGGTGGTGCAGCCTTTAGTCCCAGCACTCGGAGGCAGAGGTAGTAGGATCACTGTGAGTTCAAAACCAGCCTGAGACTACATAGTGAACTCCAGGTCAGCCTAAGCTAGAGTGAGACCCTACCTCAAAAACAAACAAACAAACAAACAAACAAACAGCAACAACAAAAAAAGAAAGTTTGTCCACTTAGCAAGACTGTACCCACCTGGCCTGGCGCCTTTAGCCACTTCCAGGAAGCCTTCATTTCCCTGGTACTCCAGGAACCATCACTGCTGTGTAATTACTGTCTTCCAAGTCACTTGTATGCACTGAGAGTTATTTGGGAATTGTGTCTTGTGGTATCTGTGTTCTTGAGTCTTTCCTCTGCCTCTGGATTCTGACTTCTAGAATGTTCTATCACAGTCTGTGAATGCACCAGATATCCCCTAGCTGCTGACAGGAGACTTGAAAAGGAACTGAGAATTTTCTTGGCTGAGCTCCTGATTGGACTTCCATACAGAGCACACCTCCCTGCGCACCTGCCTGATCTGCTTCCATAACCCACTTTGCCAGTTTTGATTAATTCTTTGGCTGGGAGATTATGCCACAGGCCCACCTGCTGTGGGATGAGGGGTCTGCCAGCCCCTGTGGAGCAGGTCCACAGCGCACAGGGCTGTGTCCAGAGCGGGAGGCTAAGCCGTGGCCTGGGCTGCATTCAAAGCTGGTGGGAAAGCAGCTGGAGAGAGAGAGAGGACTCTGAGTCCACCTCTGACCTCCTCACACATGCGCAGGAGTCCATGTATCTGCACACACTCACCACACACAAAGAAAAAGAAAAATGAGGGCTGGAGAGATGTCTTAGTGGTTAAGGTGTTTGCCTGCAAAGCCAAAGGACCCAGGTTCAATTCCCCAGGACCCACGTAAACCAGATGCACAAGGGCACATGTGTCTGGAGTTCATTTGCAGGGGCCAAAGGCCCTGGAGTGCCCATTCTCTCTGTGTCTCTCTTCTCTCTCTCTCTGCTTGCAAATAAATAAATAATCATATATATATATATATATATATATATATATATATATATATATATGTATGTATGTATGTATATATATGGGCTTACATGGTCCAGGAATTCTTTCAGCATCCTCCTCCCTAACCCCCCCCCCCGCCCCCGACACCTGGGGTTGTTTGCAGAGGAGTCTTGGGAAGACCCTTACCTGGGTGGATGAACATGCTTCTAGTTTGGGTGAAAAACATCTGAAATGACCACAACTAAACACCTTGATGCATGGGCAGGGTAGCAGGGGACAATGGTATTCTCTGCGTCCTGATGGTCTAGCCTCAACCAACCCCACAGAGAGGGTCCTGCATCCCTTAGGGGCAAGGCCGCGGGCAGAAGAGAAGGGATTCAGATTCCAGGTCTCACCTGTTTCCTGGTGGGTAGTGAACCAGGAAGAAGGGCTATGGTGGTCGTTCCAGAAATCACACATGGACCACAGGAAAGATCCCTGAGTCCTGGGGAAAGGAGACTGCTCCTAGCTTCTCCGGTGTGCTTAGGGCAAAGGAAGTGACTCCAGGAAGAACCAGCTGTCTCTACCAGCGTCCGAGGAAAGTAAGGCACGGGGTGACGATCACACAGCTAAGAAGGGCAGAGCAAAAACTCAAAACCAGCACGAAGGTTTGGTCTGGTCCACGTGGTGCCCCCGCCTCCTGTCAGATCCCCAGAGTCTTTTCCCCTTGGTGACTCTCTCAAGTCTCCTGCCATAAGTGTCCATCCAGGGCACTGACACGAAAATCATCACAGAAAGTCACAAGACTGATGGAGATACTCATTTAAGATAGCTTTGAGCTTTTCAGATTGATGGATAATTTATGTGCAATATTTTCTTCCCAAGTTGTTTTTCTTGATTAACTTCTGCACTTCCTCATTCAATATTACCACCAAGTGAAATGCAGTGCACCACTGCACTGGTGATCTCTGAAGTCACTGTAGGTTTGTCTTCTCAAGAGCAGACTCCAGTGGCTCTCTGCTTCTTAGGGACTTTCAGCCAATGGAATCTGCTGCCACCAGGTGGAGGGGGCCGCTGGGTCCTGTCTCACGTTCTAAATAGTAATGCATGCCTGCTTGAAACTAGGTGAACTGAGATAGTCAGTAGAATGCATGCATGAGGTCCTCAGTTCAACCCCTGTTTATGCATGTATATGTATGTACACATACATATGTACACATACATATGTACACATACACATACACACACTGAATCAAATAAGTATAAGGCTTTATCAATCCAGCACCATTAAATAAATACAGAGGACCAGAAACATGGTTTGGTAGTTAAAGAAGCTTGCTTGCAAAGCCTGATAGCCTTGGTTTGATCCCCCAGTACCCATGTAAAGCCAGATGCACAAAGGGGTGAATGCATCTGGAGTTCATTTGCACTGGCAGGAGGCCCTGGCTCTCCCATACTCTCTTGCTTTCTCTCTCCCTCTTTGTCTCTCTGCCTCTTTGTCTCTCTCCCTTTCTATCTAAAATAAATAAATCAAAATATTTTAAAAATAAATATAGATACCTGGATATATTTATTTAATTTCAAAAACATTTAAATGATCAGAGATCTGACTAACACCATCCTGACACTTCAACATATTTTGTTTTATTATTATTATTATTATTTTATTTTTGAGAGAGAGAAGAAGACAGAAAGAAAAAGAGAGAGAGAGAGATTGAGAATGGACATGCCAGGCCTTTTAGCCACTGTGAATGAACTCCAGACGTGTGTGCCCCCTTGTGCATATGTGTGACATTGCATACTTGCATCACTGTGTGTCTGGCTACAGGGGACTTAGAGACTCGAATATGCATTCTTAGGCTTTGCAGGCAAGTGCCTTAACCACTAAGCCATCTCTCCAGCTCTCAATACAATTTCTTTGATCACATGGTTTATGTTTGGGGGGGAGTATTCCTAGTCATGTTGTACAGACAGCAGCTTGTGTGCCTGATAGAGAGCAAGTAGATTGGGGTCCATCTTCTTGGTAACCTCTTGCTACTGATTTTTAATCTTTCAGAACCCATTTTATATGAGAAGAATGATGAGGAATAAACATGAAAAAAACGAATAAAATAACGAAATTTTTCTCTTAAGGTCTGAGGGAGAATTGAATGGGATACTACTTGTAATCACTATTTGTCTTACATATAAGGGAGTGTACACTCAGACAAATAATTTTCTTAAACAGCCAACAAATGGTAAGGCTGAGATTTGAATTTAGTTCTGACTAGGTCTAATGCCTGAACTCCTTTTATCTCCTGCTGCTTCTAGTGAAATATTGTCTTGGACCATTTTCTGTTGCTATAACAAAATACCTGAGGTTGGTTTCTTTATAAAGGACAGAGACTTATTCTGGCTCATGGCTTTGGAGAGCACAGTGCTGCCCAGCTTCTGGTAAGTATCCTTCACCTGGTGTAGGAGGGAAGGAGGGAAAGTAGACAACAGGAGGAAAGGGGAGATCACATAGCAAGAAGCCAGAGAGCAGGTGAAGATAGCGGCTGCCTTGTTTTATAAAAACTCATTCCTGGGACTAGAGAGATGGCTTAGCAGTTAAGGCGCTTGCCTGAGAAGTCTAAGGACCCAGGTTTGATTCCCCAGTACCCATATAAGCCAATAAACCAGCTGCACAAGGTGGTGCATGCATCTGGAGTTTGTTTGCAGTGGTTAGAGAGTCTGGCACACCCATTCTCTCTCTCTCTCTCTCTCTCTCTCTCTCTCATAATAAATACATTTTTAAAAACCCCATTCCCCCAGGATCCAATCCAGGAGCTAGCTCTGCACTGATCTGTCCACATTGGAGCTCCCAGACTGACACCTCCTAAGCATCCCACCACCCCTCACCGTCTCCACTGAAGAGCAAGCTCCCAGCACATGAACCCTTGGGGGACTGAGCACACCCCATCATGGCATGCACCTACGTTCTGAGCCTGATGAGCTCACAGCGCTTAGGAAAGAGCCTTCCTCTTTAATTTATAAAAGGTCCCGGTCGCTGTCGATTCAAACTCTACCATTGTTGCAGTTCCCTTCTTGTTGCTGAGACAAAATACCCATCCAGAGGTGGCCTGTGGAAGGACAGGACTTATTTCTAGATTAGTTTCAAGGGGAAGCTTTGTGCGGGGTGAAGCATGGCAGGAGTAGGAAGCTGACTCATATTGTCACATAGCAGCAGAGGAAGGAGCAATAGTGAGCTAGCTGGCACTGCCCGTGGGACGGGGGGTGGGCTAAAACACCCCAAGGTGTGCTCCAAGTGACACACCTCCTCCAGCAAGGCTCCGTGTCCCAAAGACTGCACCAGCTGAGGATCACGTGTGAGGATTAACCACAAACACATGAGGCTGTGGGGGCCATGTTATATTCCAAACTCCACCGCTGCTTTCCTCCTTGTTCTTGCTCAAGCTTCTTTTGCTCATGATTATTAAAAGCTCAGTTCACTTATCTTCAGTGTCTCTTACCCAGGATGAATCCTCATCTGGAAATTCGAGAGTGTCTGGGGCCATCTCTGAAGATCACGGAATTTATCATGGTCTCTGCCATCTCAGTCCGCTTGGCCCACGGCGAGGCCTAGAAGATGGCACCTGAGGAAATGAGCGTGCCCTCTGCAGTCACAAGACCTGAGCGCCAGTGCAAGAGATGCCAACTGAACTTCCTCTCAGCTTCCTCAACCATAAAATGAAGGTGCCTACAACTCACCTCTTCAGCTCCCAAGCTTGTCCCAAGGACACAAAAGCCTGTTGCAAATTGTAACCACCCGTGTGACTGTTCTGTAACTAAGCCACAACCCACTGCCAATCAGCTCCTCAGAGAGGAAGAGGGGCTTTCTTCCCTCAGCAATGACCGTGACTGACGAACTCCACGATGGCTTGCATCTCCATGGCCACAAACAAAGCTGAACCCAAACAAGAGTTCAGACATGGTTGTCCACTCTAGGACTTGTATTGTCTCCTTGCTAGGGTTTGGATAAGCGTCCTCCAAAGGCCCATGGGTAAAATGCTTGATCCCAGCCTGTAGTGCTGTTGGGAGGTGATGGAGCCTTCAAGACGTGGGGCCCACTTGGAAGTCTTCTAGCGAAGGGACTTGGTTTTGAAGGCAATATTGGGATTTGGGGCCCCTAGTCTTTGCTTCCTGGCTGTGAGGTGACCGAGCCTCCTCCACCGTGATATAATCATGGCCACAACCACGCAGCAACAGTGCCAAACAACCATGGACCGAAAACCCTGAAACCAAGAGGCAAAATACATTTCTCCTCCTTGAAGCTGATTCCTTCAGGTACTTTTTCCCTGGCAGGAAGCTAGCACAATCCTGCTGTGGGTCTTGGGGCTCAGGGCTAGTGATCGGTAGGGGGTAAAGACGGTGTTGCAGTCACCCTTTCACTGCCGGGACAACCCCCCCCCCCCCCAAGCAGCTATTTCAGGCTGACAGATTACTGCAGCAACTACAGGAGAGAGAGAGAGAGGAAGAGAGGGGGAGGGAGGGAAGCCAACAGCAGCAAGCTTGGGCAGCAGAGCTCAAACTGGCTCTTTACATACCTAATAGGGCTGGACTCAAGAACTGCCCCCAGCGACACGCCTCTAGCCAAGGCTCCACCTGCTGCAGACTAAATAGGAAGTTTAATCTTAATCAAAACACCTCAGGCTACTGGGGACACGCAATTACATTCAAACAGCAACAGATGGCTATGATTCGGTCCCACCTCAGGGAGATTATGGTCTAGTGGAAGAAGCCAGACATCAAGGGTATTTCACATCATGATGGACAGAGAAGCAATGTCAGAAAGAGCTTGCTTTTAGTTTAGGAAAATCAGCTAGCGCTCCTTGGAGGAGACAGTATCTCAGTCATATTTTAGAAGTTGGCTACTATTCTAGGAAAGAAAATGCAGGCTATTATGCAAGAGAGTACTTTGGCTTGACTGATAGGACAGAGGAAAGGGTTCTAGCAGAGCATTGCAGAGTGGCCTAGAGAGACGGGCATGATGGGCACACACCTGAGGTCCTGGCACTGGGGAGCTGAGGCTGGTGGTTGTGAGGGAAGGCCAGCCTAGGCTACACAATTATCAGGCCATCCCGAGCTGCACAGTGAGACCTTGTCTCGAAAACGTAAAAACAAAACAAAAGCCTGTGATAGATGAAGACTTGAGGCTGGCACAATATTTCAGAGGCCATCATAGTGACCCCTCATATAAGGAAATTCAGAAATGGGACAGCAGAGGTGGAACAGGGAACTCTCTTGAGAACATAAAATCCCAAAGACTACCAAAATAAAGAATGGAAAAGGTCAGGGACTTTAAGGATTGGAAATTCACTGGAAGTTTGCTTCAGTATTTCTTTTCTTTTTTAAAAAAAAATATTTTACTATTTATTTATTTGAGAGAAAGACACAGGGAGAGAGAGAAAGAGAGAGAGAGAATGGGTGTGCCTGGGCCTTCAGCCATTGCAAACAAACTCCAGATGCATGCATCACCTTGGGCATCTGGCTTACGTGGGTCCTAGGGAATCGAACTGGGGTTCTTTGGCTTTGCAGGCAAATGCCTTAACTGCTAAGCCATAAAGCCATCTCTCCAGCCCCTCTCTTCTTTTTTAATATTTTTATTTATTTATTTGAGAGAGACTGATTATGTGTGCATCAGGGCCTCTTACCACTCCAAACAAATTCCAGGCACATGCACTACTTTGTGCATCTGGTGGGTACTGGGAAATTGAACTCATGCCAGCAGATTTTGCAAACAAGCACCCTTAACTGTTGAGCCATCTCCTCAGCCTGTTTCAGTATTTCAAGAGCTCTAACAATTCATCCATTCAACAATGTCAGTCTGGTATGTGCAAGGGGCCAAAGACACAGCAATGGGCAAGACATTCAGGACTCCTCGTGAGCTCCCACACTCACTGGGAGGAAGACCTGAGCAAGAAGCATAGGTTAGAACAGAGTGAGTATGTGGCAGGGCGATGTGACAGTGCTGGAATAAGGAGCCAGAGAGCAGCGGAGCTACTTAGCGAGTTCAGGGGTCTTCTTAGAAGAGGTAGCATTTTGGCTGGATGTTAAATAGCTATGGGAAGTTCAAGGACTTGGAACCCAGTTAACTCTTTATGGAGATTGCCTTATGGCTTTAAGGTATGAAGGTCCCTCTGTGGCCCCCAAACAAGGGACAATCTTTTACTGTACTACAGAAATAACCTCATGTCTGTGTGTAATAGATTTTCAACCTATAATAACATCTTCTTTTTCCCACTGGTACTCTGGGGTCAGATTCCCATGACTTCTTCCAAATAGCTGACCTGTGTGTGTGTCCCAGTGTCCTGAAAGAAACAGCCTCATAGGTGACACTTGCCACCAAACTGAAGTTTCCAGGAAGCTCAGACACTGGACATGCAAAGCACATTCATTGACATGTGATAGAACCAACATTCCTGCTCATTTAATAAACCACTAGCCAGTTTTCGGGAAAAAAGGGAAAATGAATTTTTCCAACCAAATAAGGAGCCCTCCCATCTGGTGTGGCAAATGCTGTTTTTGGTAGATGCTGTGCCAGAAACCATTTGCCAAAGCCTTCTCCTTCTCCATGAGTCAGTGGTGAAGGCGATCAGGGCTTCTTCTAGTGGATTTAGCCATACTCTAGTTCCAGGCATACAATGTCAATTTGGTTGTTGATAAAATTCAACACTCTAGGGCTGGAGAGATGGCTTAGTGGTTAAGGAGCTTGCCTGCAAAGCCAAAGAATCTCGATTCAACTCCCCAGGACCCACATAAGCCAGATGCACAAGGGGCACACACGTCTGGAGTTCGTTTGCAGTGGCTGGAGGCCCTGGCACACCCATTCTCTCTCTCCCTCTCTCTGCCTCTTTCTCTCTCTCAAATAAATAAATGAAAATAAAGTTAAAAAATAAACTCAGTACTCTAACCAGGGAGACCCAACAGCCATCAGTATGACAAGAACAGAAAGCCGTCTAGCATGAGACAAGTCACTCTACCACATGTGCCAGGGCGCAGGAGACGTGGCAGAAGTGCCAGGTCAGACACGAGTGCCGCTCTCACTGCCTGTCTGAGCACCTGCTCCAGGGACAGGGAGATAGGCGCTGAGGAGACTCACTCTCGTCTAAGCAGAAGATTAGAGGCTGATGGGAGCTCAGCACTAAAGACTTATAACTCGCCCTCCAGGGCCCAGAGCACACTGCAGAAGAGGGCGCGGCAAGCATGTAAGAGCCACAGGGCAGGAAGGTGCACGCTGAAGCCTTGCCCCTCCCTGCAGATCCTGACTGGTGCATTCTTATGTCACCCACAGCCCCACTAAGGAATGGTGGTGGGAGAAAGGGAACAAAAGAGTATGACCTGGAGAAAATATGACCAATATGCATTATGTTCATACTAAAATAAAGTTCTCAATTAAAAAGAATAGAAGTCAATCTCCTTATGCCCAATACTGCTGCATGTCATTTTGTATAGTAGATTTCTTTACAAATATCTTTTACAACATGGCCTATAGCTCACATTATATATATGAGTAAGAATGACATCTTGCACCTTTCTATACCTAATAGTATTATCTTTTAATTGGAATATGACTAGGAAATAATAAAGTTAACATAAATGAAAAAATGATAGTCTATGATTCATAGAGAATCTAATCCATTCACCAAGTTTTGACTGGAAAAGTTCAGAGACTTAGAAGGTTAATGTGCCCCACCCTCTTCCCCATGTCATGAGAAACCTGTCCACTGGGATTAGAATGTAACACTCTTCCTGGAATATTACACTCTACTTCAGAAATGATGAGTTCTTGCCTCCTGGTTGGCTTTGCAATCTGTCTGTGGACGTTCTCATTCTCCTGGTATAACTAATAATGTCAAACCACATTAAATTCCCCCTTCCCCATAGTTGAGGGCTATGCCCATCAAGGTACAATCTAGTTAATGTTCTTAAAGCACTCATTTATCCTTTAGTAATCTGCAACTTTTCCCAAACATCTTCACTTATGTATCTTGATTTGTTCTCCTGTTGACTTGAGAACATCCCTTTGAAACAGAGAAAAATAAAAAAACAGTGATTATTATCCCCATTTTATAGATGAAGCTAGTTAAGCACAGAAAAGTGACATGGTCCAGATTTGGGGCCCCTTGTTCCATCTTCTGTGAGTACTTTGCCCAAATACTGAACAGCCCCCGTCCCCGCTGAAGAAAACAGCAAATCTCCCGTAACCTGGCTTCAAGCCTTTCCATGCAGCTCCATAACTGTTTATGAACCAGATTTGTAGCTGCCTTCACATTGTTGGGACAAAGGTAGCCGGTGGGAGGAAAGGGTTTCCTTTGGCTTACAGCTTCAGGGAAGCTTCACGATGGCAGGGAAGGATGCTAGGGCAGAGGCAGGACGTCGCTCCCCGTGGCAGCAGGCAGAAGATAGTAGCAAGAGAATCAGGAAGACTTCGGTATGGAGGAGCTGGCTATAACACCCCAAATCCCACCTCCAGCAAATCTTCTCCTCCCAAATTGCCACCAGCTGGGGACTAGGCATTGAGAACACACGAGTTTACAGGGGAATTCTGATTTAAACCACCACATAGGCTCATTTTGCCCAGCTCCCGGAATACAGTCATTGAAATGATAGGCTGACAAGTATATGTGGAAAAGGGGGAACCAGCCTCAGCCCCACCTCCCTGAGGGTAGGACTTAGGGGTACTAGTGGGATAAAGGAGGGTGCTGCTCCAAGGTTAGACAAAGGTGACTGGAGTCGGGAGGAAAAGTGAAGAGCTCGGTGGTCCCTACCTGGATAATAAAACACAGCTTTGGAAAGTGTAGCTTCTTGTGTGCAGACCACCCGTCCCAAGGGAGCTGGAGACTTAGTGTACGTAGTCTGCTTCACCCCGCAGGGCTCTGCTGACCTCCCTGGGTCCCTCGAGGAGCTCAGGGTGGGCTTCAGGTTGCTGAGCACCCTGTGGAGATGTGTGGGGAATTTTGTGCAAGTGCTCCTCTGGAAGAACAGATGTCCAAAGAGGCCTGACACTCACCCACCCCGAGCAGAAGGTTAGGAATCAGGGTTGTGTGCCTCTTCCTCGTTCCAAATGTCCTTCCCTCTCCTCTTCACCTACCTGATGCTATGCTTCTTCATTCCTCTTCAGAGCTTAGGACAAAGCCAGCTGCTATCGCTGGGGCTTGGCAAATGTCCCCCTCTTGAAGAGTTTAATCATTCTCTTCTTTCCAAATATTAATTTAAAAAGGGAGAAGCCAGATTATTCCTAGGGTGGCTTTTATATATGCAAATAACATGTGATAACTTATCTCAATTGATAGCACAATTATCTGGTAAGCCCTAATCACTCCCTTCTGAGTCGATTTACATCCTCCCATGAGCACACTGTCCCCGCGTGAAGAGTGGGCAAGGGGCTGACTAGATGTACTTAACCACTTTGACACTGATAGGTCTTCAACTATTAAAGAAATCCACACTTTCCTCTGTGAAGGTTGCGTAATGATGTCACGGATGGGGGAAAGTAGAAAGGCTGGACTACTGCCCAGATACCAACACAGACCCTCCTATCGCTGCTGGGGCCTGCATGCCCAGGACGCCTTGTAAGAGTACATTGGCTTTGGGGCACCTCCTCACAGAGGTTAGCTGCAGAGTAGAAGGTGAGCGTGGGCTCTGAGGAAGGTGGTGGCAATGCCAGATTCAGTCCTGGTATCCCTCCAGCCTTCCACCCCTGGAGGTTTCTCGCTCTCCTTGGTGGAAACCTCTTGTGCTAGCAGTGCCCACCCACGTTTGAACTTGGTGCACACTGCTCCCCCATCCGCAACCCCATGTGATTGCTCCTCCTCTCCTGCCCTGGCTGATCCCTGACTTTCCTTCCCTTGGGCACAGTCTATCCTGAACACCCTGCCTGGAAGGTTGGTGTGAGCACGCAGCAGGGCTGAGCTATGACATTCCTCATGTCCTCAGCATTGTCATTAGTCATCAGTGCTGTCGTGACTTTCTCACTGCTGAGACAAACACCTGAGCAGAAGCTGCTTATGGGAGGAAAGGGTTTATTTCTGACTCACAGAGTCCAGGGGAAGCTTCAGCTCCTCCTTATCATACATCCTTAGCAGACAGAAAAAGGACCCCGGTTCGAGGCTCGATTCCCCAGGACCCACGTTAGCCAGATGCACAAGGGGGTGCACACATCTGGAGTTCATTTGCAGTGGCTGGAGGTCCTGGCATGCCCATTCTCTCTTTCTATATGCCTCTTTCTCTCTCTGTCTGTGGCTCTCAAATAAATAAATAAAAATAAAAAGTTTTTTTTTTAAAAAGAGAAATCACTGGTTATTTGTTCTGATCTTAACTCTCAGATGACACATTACTCTTCACATGGGTTTAGAATATATAGTACACAGAATGTCTCAGAAGGATCAGAGAGGCTGGAGTTCACAGAGGCCTTCGGAAGGCAGGAGCAGAGAGCCCATACAGATGCAAAGAGTGGTTACGCATTGTAGGTGGTGAGCTGCTAACCAACCCAGTCACAAAGCTGTTGGAGCCAAAGAGAGCCTCAGGTTCAAGCAGAGTTGGTTCAAGGCTGGTCTAGGCTCAGGTGCTGGGCTGGATCTGAACCAATGGGTTTGGGCTCTGATGGCAGGTGGTGTTGGAACAGTGGAACAGGTCTAGCTAAGTTCAAACCTAGGGACACAGTTGAGAGCTCATCACCTACTGATCATGGGATGCGTGTACCAGCTGGTCTGGGGAGGGGCTGGTGGGTGTCGCCATACCCAGCATTAGGTGTCAGTCTTGTACAATCCAGATGAGGGTGCTGTATCTTTCCTTGGTCAGGGGCACTGATGAGTTCATGGGCCTGGTTTTTCTGAGGTGGTTTTGCTCACTCATGTGTCTTTGTGTTCCTAATTTAATTTGGGAAGTTCATAAGTGGTCATATTTTATTTGCATAAGTGAGCTATCCGTCTGAGCCATGGTTTGTGCTGGACAGGTGGCAGTGAATTATGTGCATAAACAAAATGCAGGGTCATTCTGCCTCAGCATTCACACTCAAAACAGAGCCAGCTGCTTTGGTTTTTAAATCAAGTCACAGGACAAGGCATGGCCTGAAAGCTACTGTTTTATACAACATGGAATAACTTAGAACAGAGCGCAGCCTGATCTCCACACCAGTGATGTGTGTCCTTACTTGAGTGGGACAGAGGAGCATTGGGAGATGGGAGAGGAGGAGGTAAGGGTGTTACTGGTTCGGAGTTCGGGTCTTATGACTCACAAGGGACTGACAAGTGTGGACGCAGTGGAAGGACAAGCTAAGGAAGAGCAATTTTAGGGAAGGAAGTAAAGCCGACGGCTCTCCAACTGGAGGGGATCTTAGTGGGTAATCCCCAGGGTGACTTGGATCTTGGGAATGTAAATTAGGCATCAAGTCAGGATGAGCTCTACTGGTCAAGTTTAAATGTATATGGAGGGCCCTTAACTGGTGGTGGGTCAGGGAGAAGAGCACAGACACAGAGTGAGCCCTCCAGCTAGAGAAAGGGTGCCCATGAAACCCCCCAGAACAAGGAAGAACCAGGAAGTAAAACAGGGCCGTCCTTAGTCACCACCTTGATGAATCAGGTTCATCATGGAATTCTTTTCGTCTCACCAGGGCAGGCTGACATCAGTTTTCTCTGGGGCCTGTGCCCCTAAGTAACCACCTACAAAAGAAGTCTACCTTGCTCCTGATTTCTTGCTGCTGCAAACAAACTCCAGATGAATGCACCACTTTTTGCAGCTGGGTTTATGTAGGTACTTGGGAACTGAACCCAAGTAGACAGACTTATAAGCCAAGTGCCTTTAACCACTGAGCAAACTCCCCAGCCTGTTCTCTCTCAGTGGAACTAGAGAGTCAGGCATTGGAATGATGTGCAGAGCCACTAGGTGACAATACCCTTAACAAGTGCCCCCCGAATCCATCTGGACATACAGGGCGCCTGCTTTATAAGCCTTCTCATCTCTTCTCTTCAGTTCATGTTCTCTGTGTCTTTTCTGGCCACTCCGCAGATGTGCCAACCCTCCTCTCATCTCCTGTTGCAGTCGCTCTCTCGTTGCTGAGACAAAGCACCCGGCCAAAAGCAGCCGATGGGAGGAAAGGGTTTACTGTGGCTTCCAGTCTTGAGGGGAAGCTTCATGATGGCAGGGGACAGCATGGCACGAGCAGAGGCTGGACATCATCTCTGCCACAGCAGGTGGAAAGCAGCCATAAGGGAGTGAGCCAAGTCCTGGCAAGGGGGAGCTGGCTACAGCACCCCAAGACCACCCCCAACAACACACCTCCTCCAACAAGGCTCCACCTCCATTTTGCCACCAGCTGGGGGGTTGCCAGGCACCCAAAACACGTAAGTTTATGGGGGGCACCTGATTCAAACCACCACAGTTGCTTCACACACTTCCCCCAAAGTCCCTTAACTTAGTGTCCGCAGCAGTCCTCATGTACAACTCAAGTGTGCGCACTTTCCAAGACATAGTGGGTGTGAGCAGTTGTATGAAAGCCATACTTTAGACCCTGAACTTTCAGGCTATAGTTTTTTTTTTTTTTTTTTTGAGGCAAGCCCAACAGACTGCCCCTTTTTTATGCGGAGAGAGAGAGAGAAAGAATTGGTGTGCCAGGGCCTCCAGCCACTGCAATCGAACTACAGACACATGTGCCCCCTTGTGTGCATGTGCGACCTTGTGCGCTTGCATCATTGTACATCTGGCTTACGTGGGACCTGGAGAGTCAAACATGAGTCCTCAGGCTTTGTAGACAAGTGCCTTAACTGCCAAGCCCTCTCTCCAGTCCCCCCCCTTTTTAAATTTTAAACCAGTTTAATTTTAAGAGTCTACATAAGGTAGAGAATAAAGGCCATATACAATAACTTTATATACCCAAAAGAAAGACACAATGATAGTAAAATGTTCCCTATTATGAAGGTAGGAGAGCATGAGAGGGGAACAGAGGTGATGCAAAGGGAGGGGGATAAAAGGAAACATATAGGGCAAAAGAAGAAGAGAGACTTGTGTTGAGAGGCACGGGGAGGGAGAAATAGGGAAGAAGGGAAAAATTGTTTGAACATACCATAATGAAGCCGAACTCTTTGTGTGCTAAAAATAAATGAATAAATGATTTAAAAAACAAAACAGATGGGTACTCATCATCCAGAACAGACCAGCAGGTCCACCCAAACCCTCCGTGCATACACCCACACTGGGGAGGGCCATCTGCTTTCCTCTGCCCACCCTCCAAACGCATCCCTCTTCTAGAAACACCTGGATGTTTGAGTAAACATCCTGCCAGCCCAGCTCTACCTGGAGCCACAGCAAACCCAGCCCTGTCTCCCAGAAGGGTTTTGCAGTCCTTCTTGCAACGGTCCGCATCGACACGGACTCCTAACGTTCTGTCCTTCTTCCTGTGCATCTTTCTTCTCAGGACATAAACAGACTCTGGCTGAAGATATCAGGACCACCAAGTCCCAGATTGCTGCCCTCTCCATGCCCACAGGGACCCCCTTTCCTGGGCCCGCCTCTCCCAGTCGGGCCTCACTCTGCACAGCGTCACACTCTTCTTGATCCTGGTGACACAACTTTTTTTTTTTTTCTTTTTCGAGGTAGGGTTTCATTGTAGTCCTGGCCGACCTGGAATTCACTATGTTATTTCAAGATGGACTTGAACTCACAGTGATCCTCCTACCTCTCTGCCTCCCGAGTGCTGGGATTAAAGGTGTGTGCCACCACACCCGGCTTCTTTTTCTTTTTTTTAATCTTACAAAGATTTAGGTGCCATTATGATGCTTTCATACAAATTTGTTGTTTTCCTTCCCTCTTATTTCCCCCTCGCCTTCCCACCTTGTGGCCCCCCACCCCCAACTCAGCCCCATGTCTGCTTTCTGGTCACATGTTTCCTTGCCCCTTCTTGTCGCCTCTTGCTCCTCTCT
The DNA here is from genome assembly GCA_036346955.1 of Dipus sagitta. Classification (NCBI taxonomy): domain Eukaryota; kingdom Metazoa; phylum Chordata; class Mammalia; order Rodentia; family Dipodidae; genus Dipus; species Dipus sagitta. The sequence goes on from CM070786.1 coordinate 67,268,088, forward strand.
CAGGGCCTCCCATCTAGAATCACGGCTCATATGTAGAACCTAACTTGTAATGTTAGTATGCATGTAGACAAGGGGGTGTGGGATGAGTCACACCATTGGAATAAGCCACCTGTCTTCCCAATTGGTGCCTTTCAAACCCTGCCCTGCCCCCTTCCATTCTTTTTTGGGGTCTTTCTTTCTTTCTTTTTGAGGTTGGGTCTCATTCTAGCCCAGGCTGACCTAGAATTCACTATGTAGTCTCAGGGTGGCCTCAAACTCACAGTGATCCTCCTACCTCTGCCTCCTGAGTGCTGGGATTAAAGGCGTGCACCACCACGCCTGGCCCCTTCCTTTCTTTACAGCATCAGCTTATGGCTGACTGGTGACCTCTCCCCTCTTTGTCCTGTCCTCCTGTAACACCACCATGGCCCGCGATGACCATGACACCTCTGTGCAGCAATGTTTCCTTCCTCTCTTAAGATGACACCTAGGACCCTCCCTAAAAAAAAATAAACATTACACTTAGAGCTTGTCCTTTTTAATAATTATGCCTCACCTGAAATCCTTTCTCAAATACAGCTGGCCTTTCATATCTGTGGGTTCTTTAGCCACAAACTCAACCACCCACAGATCAAAAGTAATGAGAGTAAAAAGTCACATCACTGTCGATGTATACTATGTGGTTAGACTAATGGTGATTGTGTCTGTACTGAACATGTGCAGACTTTCTTTTTCTTGTCATTACTTGCTAACTAAGTAATATAATAAATAGCTGGGCATGGTGTATAGTCCTATAATTCCAGAAGTCAGACGATTGAAGCAAGTTGGTTGTCCCAAGTTCAAGGCTAGCCTGGTCCACATAGCAAGACCTTGTCTCAAAAATAGAAAACAAAGCCGGGCGTGGTAGCGCACACCTTTAATCCCTGCACTTGGGAGGCAGAGGTAGGAGGACCACTGTGAGTTTGAGGCCACCCTGAGAATACAGAGTGAATTCCAGGTCAGCCTGGGCCAGAGTGCGACCCTACCTCGAAAAAAAAAAAAAAAAAAAAAGAAAACAAAAGAGAATTTAACAGCTCTTTACATAATACTTATATCGTGTTGGATATTATAAATAGTTTAGGGACTATTTAAAATATATAGCAAGTGTGCACGAGTTATGTGCAAATACACCCATTTGTATGACAAGCACCCATGGATTTTGGTGTCTGCAGGGGTTCTATGTCCAGTGCTATATGGATTCTGAAGTAACCCATAATAAGCCATAGCCCATAATCTGCATGCTATGTACATTGGTTCCAGAAAACCCACTATGCAATTTTTACTCCATCAACACAGCTGGTCAGTGAGTCACAACATACGTCAATGTCCATCACAGTACTAAAAGTACTAACTTGCAGTCACCCCCTTTCCCCTTTTCCTTTTCTCCCTCCCCTATCCCTCCCTCGGACCCACCGGGGCAGAGACAAGCCTTGTGGGATATACTGGCGTATGATTCCTTCCAAGATAGGTCCAAAGACAGTGATACATCTGGGTGAGTGTCTAGACATGCTCAAAGCCATAAGCACTAGAAGCATGCTCACCTCCCCAGGAGCCCTCTCACCCCAGGAAGCTGTTTCCATGCTCTTCCAAGCCCTTTTCTCTCTGTCCACCCTCAGCTGATGGACGTGCCTAGTCTTTGGGGGGCAGAAACAGAGGCAATCCAGCAGGGAAGACCCCACTCTAAACACCAGCCCACTTCCCTGGACTCCAACTGTCAACTTGAAGCGGGTCTAACCAGCACTCCTAGCTTAATCCCACAAGGCAATGCTTCTTCCCAGTCTTAACCTTGGCTCCACTGTCTAGTCAGTTACTCATTATTCAGTGTTTACTGCCAGATGCCACCCAATGGCCATCTTCCTTGTTAACAGACCATGAGTTCAGGGGTCAGTTTAACCAGCTAAAATACTTGTCATGATAATGTCATCACAAAGAAGAGTGGTCATATGACCTAGTCCTGGCCAATATGATACACACAGATGTCCCTGTATGAGATTTCCAAAGAAACTTCTGCGAGGGGACAAACGGATGAGAAACACCACTCTTGCCGCCCCCCCCCCCACATGCCCCAACCCCTCTTGGCCAACACACAGGACACCATGAGGCTGAGTCACACCAGAAGGCTGGAAGAGCAGGATGGCTTCAAGCCCCCTGATTCGGTTGTGATCCCTGTGTCTGGACTTCTTACTGCTTCAAGAAAACAAAACATTTGTACAAGACTGAGAATTTGGGTGTCTGTAATGAGCAGTCACCTAGCTTTGCTGCCCCATGGGCTGATGGGCAAGTTCGGAAGCTCTGTCTGCAGACAGGCCATGGCGCATGGACTCACTGGTTGGGGAGAGCCAGTGGGCAGGGAGGACGCCGCTCGGGTTTCACACCAGTCCCGTATCAAAGAAGCAAACATCCAAAGGCGAATGAGGGTTCTAAAAATACACGTTTTCTAATGCTTTCTACATTTAGGACACTAACTTTTCTTCTTTGGTTTTGAGTTACCACAGAACTATCTGGTTTGGATTTTTTTTTCCATTGTGACTTCTCTGATACATTTGGAAACTTGCGTTCAAGACCCTCACATGTTTACTTGTGGAAGATTTTTCCATATAAGCCTTTCCATGGACATGCAGATCAGAGCTTTGCCAGATCAACTGATGTTTTTTTAAAACCTTATGATGGCCCAACACATTGCCCTACTGGTTTTAGAAATTCACTTATAATTTCTCCATGGAGTAGGGTCAATATTTACCTCTATTATTGAGACAAGGAAAATGAGGCAGGAGAAGTTACTAATTCTTTTTTAAAAAATATTTTATATATTTACTTATTTATTTATTTTGAGAGAGAAAGAGACAGATAGAGAGAATGGGTGCGCCAGGGCCTCCAGCCACTGCATACGAACTCCAGGCACATATGCCCTCTGTGCATCTGGCTTATGTGGGTCCTGGGAAATTGAACCTGGGTCCTTAGGCTTCACAGGCAAATGCCATAACCGCTAAGCCATTTCCCCAGACCCCAGAAGTTACTAATTCTTTTCAGCATCACACAGCTATTAAACAGCAGAACAAGAAGTAAAGCCCCTTTTCTCTATGAATTAATCAACCACAAGTGTCTTTTAAAGAGAAGAAAAAAAAACATGGAGGGAGCCGGGCGTGGTGGCGCACGCCTTTAATCCCAGCACTCGGGAGGCAGAGGTAGGAGGATCGCCGTGAGTTCAAGGCCACCCTGAGACTCCATAGTGAATTCCAGGTCAGCCTGGGCTAGAGTGAGACCCTACTTCGAAAAACCAAAAAGAAAAACCAAAAAAAAAAAAAAAACATGGAGGGAGGAGGAGGGCAGAGGGGTGGGGGGAGAAGACAGGATGGCTCTAGTATTCGCATTTGAATCTCCTTGGTTGCTGGTGATCTGACCAGTGTTTCATAAGCTTACAGGACAGTCACAGGGCTTCTTCAGTGAACTACTGTTTGAAGCCTTTGTGCATTTTTCTGCTGACACCTTACATCTTCCTTATTGATTTTAAACTCAACAGACCTTTGTCCATTGCAGCTGCTGTGTCTTACAGCTTCGGAAAAGCTAACGCCTCATTACTCATTACACACGCTACAGGTATGGTCCATCATGTGGCTATGTCCTCGGATGGAAACACTCCCGGCTGGAGGAAGGAGGGGCACAGGAGACCCTGGACGTAAAGAAGTCGGGGGAAAGCTGAAGCCTACCAGGTCACAGAGCCTTCCCCAAGGTTATAAGAGTAGCACACAACTGCTGGGTTTGGGGAAGGGGGGCTGGTGGTGATGCTGGGGTGGTCTTTTTGATGACACAGCTGCCTTGGGGTCATCCATTGTTCCTGTGAGTAACCCCTCATTCATCCTCTGTAAGTAACCCAAATAAACTCGTTGCTTCACCAAAATTGGATTTTTGGTACAATCTCTGTTTTGGTGTGTGCGCCCTATCTGGGGCGAATAGACACGTCTTCACCTCTCCCCAGGGAAAGGTTCACACACTTGGCACCCAGCATGGAGCATGGCAGAAACAAACATAACTTTGGGAGAGTGATTGTGTGGCTCTGGCTGTGGGTAGCAAGACACGCAACTGAGGCTGAGGGTGGGCATCTGCCGGGGAACCCTGCATGAACACCCTTCCTGTGTGGTATGTGGCCCTGTGCCTTCTTGTGGCGGTGCCCACGCTTGCATGGGTCATGCTCTGGGTAGCAAGACGTGTTACTAAGGCTGAGCCAGGGAGGGAGTGTCAAGTGACAACTCTCCATGTGACCAGTTGCTTTTTAACATTGTTTATGACAACTTAGTTGAGCTGAACTGGTAAACTCCTATGTAGACCAGGAAGAAGGAAACTGCTTCTATCTATAAAGCACCAACAGTAAATATTTTAGGCTTTGCAATTTGTGTAATTTCTGTCACAGCTGCTTAACTCTGCTGCTATAGCATGAAATAAAACAAAACCACAGGCAATACGTAAGCGGAAATGGTTGTGTTCAATAAAACTTTATTTACAAACACAACTGGTGGACTAGTTTTGGTTGCTGGCTATGGTTTGCTAACCTCTGGCCTTGGGTAATCTATTTTTCCATGTTAAGTGCTGGTGTTTAGCCCTTCTAACATCAGCTCTCCCCTGATTGTTCCTTGAGGAATTCCACACAGCCTGAAGTCCCTCAACTGTCTTTCTTTCCTTGAGGCAGTCTACTCTTGATGTCAGCGAGTGTTGCTTGGTTTAAAGAAGTAAAAATACTACTGTGGTTCTAGGCAGCCACTTTATGAAATAAAAAATCAGAGTGTTCTTCCACTTTGAATCTGAGGTTATCCAAAACATACTTTGGAAGATCACCTGCTAAAGAAAAATTATAGCTGTCTGTGAAATAGCCAGTTTTCACAAGCTGGAGTTTCATTTAAGGATGTATGGTAGGTACTGGCCACCATTGAGAAGTTGGCCCTTTAGAGCTACACATTCTGTCTTCAGCACTTGACCTGTGGTTAGGATCGTTGCTAAGGGTTATGTGCTGAACATTGCTAATGATTATTATCTGGATCAATACATTTCCTCTAAGTATGTGTGAGGAAAAAAGAAAACACGACTTTCACTCAATTATACATTTCAATTTATGTTATAAAATAAAACTTTATAAAAACAGCTAGGCAAGTACTCAATGGAACTAAATAAATCACTAAATCTAAACTGATAATACATGAAAATATTTTTCTCAACAAGAAAAATCATAACATGATTTTTTAAAAAATCAGCAGAGAACCCAGACCCAGATTGTGAGGAAAAGGTTCGGAGGTGAGTTTGGAAGGAAGAAATTGGCAGGAATCTCAATGGCAAAAAAGCAGACTTTATTTAGAGTGGAGGCTCTGAGAGGCTGACGCCTCGGGTTCTAATGGCACTATGACCCTGGAAACAAGAGTGTGCACTGGGTGGTGTGTGCTGGGGGTTTTATTAGCTTTGGGGTTGGAGGTAGGATGTTCTAGGGAGAGGGAAGTGAGGAAGCAGGGGAAGTAAGCCTTTATTTTTATTTTAATTTTATTTATTTATTTATTTACTGTTGAAGGTTGCAGGCTGTGAGTAATCCGCAGGCAGACTGTTCAAGGTTGTGGACCCACTTGTAACTTCCAGACAGACTTTTAGCATCCAAAGCCTGTTTGAAGACCCCTTCACTGATTGTTAACCCTTTATAGATGATGCTCTAACACACAGTTTCTACTGTGCAAGCTTTACCAGAGAGACAGTGTGACCCAAGTCTCCTCCCTATCTATACAACTGCATCCTGCTTCTATGTTATCTGGCTAAGGCAGCCATAGACAAGCTCCCTTAAACTTCTGTAATTTTCCACTTGTAGTCCCCATTCATGTAGCCCAGAAGTGTAGCTCAGCAATAGTGTAAAGAATTCAAGATGATGTCCAACTACCTGCCATATTGTCTATAAAAACTCTGAAAGCGGGGTGTGGTGGCACACGCCTTTAATCCCAGCACTTGGGAGGCAGAGGTAAGAGGATTGTCATGAGTTCAAGGCCACCCTGAGTCTACATAGTGAGTTGCAGGTCAGCCTGGGCTAGAGTGAGACCCTACCTCAAAAGAAAAAAAAAAAACCCTGAGCTATCAGAGATCAGTACTCAGGCTTTGGAAGTTATCACCCTGAGTCCATGTCAACACGACTAAATGTTCTGACTTTCCACTTTATCTCTGGTGCCATCTCCGTGTGACTCAGTTTCCCATAACAACAAGGGAATGACACAAGAGACACAGTTCACATTTGCAAGCATTCTGTGTGTCAAGACCACACTGAGTACATCTCAGGCGTTCTCTTTCCTAACCCTTACAACCCTGCTCAGGCAGCGTTAGTATTGCCCCTTCCTTTCTTTTCAAGGTTTAAAAATTTTTATTTTATTTATTTTTGAGAGACATAGAGAGAGAAAGAGGCAGAGAGAGAGAGAGAGAGAGAGAGAATGGGAATGCCAGGGCCTTTAGCCACTGCAAACAAACTCCATACTCATGCACCACCTTGTGCATCTGGCTTACATGGGTCCTGGGGAAACAAACCTGGGTCCTTTGGCTTCTTTGCAGGAAAGCGCCTTAACCACTAAGCCATCTCTCCAGCCCAGTATTGCCCTTTCTTATAGACATGGGCACTGACTCTACATGACACCACTGTCCTTCAATATCTGTGGTGGGTTGGTCCAGGACCTCCCTCCTCGGGGTACAAAAGTCCCTTACGTAAATGGAATACTATGGGCATCTTCCTATTTCCTTTGAATCATCTCCATTTTTTATTTTTAATTTAATTTAATTTTTTATTTTGCTTTTTCGGGGTAGGTTCTCACGATAGCCCAGGCTGATGTGGAATTCATTATGGAGTCTCAGGGTGGCCTCAAACTCACAACAATCCTCCTACCTCTGCCTCCCAAGTACTGGGATTAAAGGCGTGCGCCACCACGCCTGGCTTGAGTCATCTCTAGGTGCCTATGTAACACCTACTACGGTGGAAACGTGGCGTGAATGGTGACCATCCTGCACCATTTCAGGAGTGATGACAAGCAGCCTATCTCGGGGTGGCTTTGACCTCACAGCAATCCTCATACCTCTACTTCCAGAGAGCTGGGATTAAAGGCCACCATGCCCAGTTTGAGGGAAAACTCTTTAAATCGTTTCTGTTTTCAGTAATTCTGCATGACAACTCTTCAAAGCAGCTCCCTCTCCTCTCCCCGAGTTACAGTGTCAGCCGCTGCAGCAGAGCGCGCAGTGCTCAGTGCTGCCAAGCCTGCTCCGAGGGACTTCCGCGCTCTGACCACGCTAACCCTCGACTGCACGAAGCAGGCTCTGCGCTGTCCCTGTCTTTCAGACAAGGAAACCCAAACATAAAGTTAAGAAGAGCCGGGCGTGGTGGTGCACCCCTTTAATCCCAGCACTCGGGAGGCAGAGGCAGGAGGATCACCATGAGCTCGAGGCCACCCTGAGACTCCATAGTGAATTCCAGATCAGACTGGGCTAAAGTGAGACCCTACCTCAAAAACCCAAAAAGGGCTGAAGAGATGGCTTGGCGGTTAAGCGCTTGCCTGTGAAGCCTAAGGACCCCAGTTCGAGGCTCAATTCCCCAGGACCCACGTTAGCCAGATGCACAAGGGGGCGTACGCGTCTGGAGTTCGTTTACAGAGGCTGTAAGCTCTGGCGTGCCCATTCTCTCTCTCTCTCTCTCTCTCTCTCTCTCTCTCTGCCTCCTTCTCTCTGTTGCTCTCAAGTAAATAAATAAACACACACAAAAAAAATTTTTTTTAAGTTAAGTCAGTAGATGACAGACTACTCCGCAGATGCCACAACAGCCACATGTCGCTTTCCGGATGCTCAGGAATCCCTGAAACCATTAGCTGTCATCAGTCACACCTCAGCTCAACTCTTGCTGATCCGAGGCAGATGTAAGCACTTCTCTCCTGCTCCGCAGGGAGGGCTCGCGGGGACCTTGCTGTAGTTACCTTCTCATTGCTGGCACAAAGAACCCGACCAAAGCAGCAGGAGGGAGGAACATTGTTTATTTTGGCTTACAGACTGGAGGGGAAGCTCCACGATGGCAGGGAAAAGATGACATGAGCAGAGATTGGACATCTCCTTTGCCACAGCAGAGGGAAAACAGCAACAAGAGAGTGAGCCAAGCCCACACAGGCAAACTGGGGGCTGAGAGACCTCAAGGTCCGCCCCCAGTGACACACCTCCTCCAGCAAGGCTCCGCCTCGCAAATCGCCATCAGCTGGAGAGCACGCATTCAGAGCACACGAGTTAATGGGGGACGTCTGAGTCAAACCACCACAACATCCAAGCAACAAGACTGCCTGTTCTTTTTGGAGCTGCATGCACAGTACCATCTCCAGTGAATACTCACCCACGCTATCTACAGTGATGCTGGCGAGATTACACGGAAAGAGCAGGCCACTGTGGGAAAGGCTGTGACCCAGGCGGGATGTCAGGGGGAACAGACTGTGTTGGTTCCTGAGCTCGCTGCTGCTCAGGCTGAGGCCACAGATGGTGTGCAGGGAAGCAGGGACCTACGTGCTCAGCCTGGCACTGAGGCCTGGCCCATGGCTCCCAGTGCTCAGCTGCTGAACGAGTGGGAGCATTCCCAGGTGACCTTCGGCTGTTCTGAAGACACAAGGAAAATGGAAGTAAAGGTGGCAGAAACAACACCCGTTTCAAACATAAAACAAAATGTGTTCTTCATACTGTACACTTCCATGGCTTTCTGTGAACGGGAGGGGGGGGAGCTTGTTTCTTCCACTCTTGGAACTTTCTTTTTAATATTTTTATTCACTTATGAGACAGAGAGAGACAGGGACAGAGAGAGGGAGAGTATACATCTGGCTTTATGTGAGTTCTGGGAGTCAAACCTGGGCTATCATGCTTTGCAAGCTAGCCCCTTTAACAGCTGGGCCATATCCTCAGCCCTTTCTCTTTTTTAAATTGAAGTTTATTTGTTTAAAGGTTATACTCTTATATCCCCTCTCCTCTGCCCCCACCCCTCTCAGGGCCCTCCTTCGTGGGGTTATTGGTATTAACTGTTGATTCATGAAGGCCTCAATCAGTCTCTGTGGTGGGGTGGGGGCCCGTGCCTCAGGATATCCCCACCCACCCTGTGGCTCTTTCTTTTTATTTTATTTTATTTTATTTTATTTTATTTTATTTTATTTTATTTTATTTGAGAGCGACAGACAAAGAGGCAGAGAGAGAATGGGCATGCCAGGGCCTCCAACCACTGCAAACGAACTCCAGATGCATACGCTACCCTGTGCATCTGGCTTATGTGGGTACTGGGGAATCAAGCTTTGAACCAGGGTCCTTAGGCTTCATAGGCAAGTGTTTAACCGCTAAACCATCACTCCAGCAGGGCTCTTTCTTTTTCTAAGCAAACAAGACCTAGAACTTCTTCTAAGTAAAGAGCATTTCATTGCTTTCTTAGAATTATCCATCATCTCTTTGATAGCCAAGAGATCCTTTAACCACTGAGTCACGTCCCCAGCCCCAGACACTTCCTGAAATCCTTTATTCTATGTACAGCTAAGGAGCAACATGCAACCCTCCGTCTGTGGAGATACGTGGTATTGGGATACCCAGAGATTTCTTTCTATGAGAACAAGAGAAAGCAGTTCCTAGTGATCTGGATAGCTTGCCTTGGGGATTTGTCCTTTAAACAGAGCCTAACATTTGTCCCTTTAGAATTATTAGTCATTTTCAACTCAGCCAACTTCAGCAAGTAAGCTGTCAGTAACAATGTAGGCTTATCAGTTCATAATATTTTATTACACATTGGTACAAAACAGTTTAAATCATGAAGACAGAGGTTTAGTTCAGCTCACGTATGAACTTTTAGCCTGGGCAGGAGAGCAGTGCTCTGCATGACAATCATGGTTGCTCCTGCTCGTCAGTGCTAGGGACACTGGTGAGAGTTGGTCCCAACCTATGTCTGAAGACCATCCTGGTGACACCACTGCATGCGTTATCCCCACCATCGCCTAGAGAGCCTCTGTTTGGGACTCTGAGTGACCAGCGCATGTGCACAAGGGCTTGTTTTTGATCTGATGAGGTTGCTTCAAATGAGCCTTAATGCAATTGTAACACTGGAGTGCCCCTGTTGTTAAAAATCTCCACCCCTATTGGGGACTGGAGAGATGGCTTAGCGGTTAAGGCACTTGCCTGCAAAGCCGAAGGACCTAGGCTCGATTCCCCAGGACCCACATAAGCCAGAAGCACAAGGGGGCTCATGCATCTGGAGTTCATTTGCAGTGGCTGGAGGCCCTGGAGCACCCATTCTCTCTCTCTCTCTCTCTCTCTCTCTCTCTCTCTCTCTCTCTCTCAAATAAATAAAAATAAACACTTTTTTGAAAGTCTCCACCTCTCTTACTAAAGAGACTAACAGACACTGAACAGCAAAAGTGAGGCAGTTTATTTTCCATCTTACAAGGTTGGATACAGCCCAGAAAAAAAAAGTCATGCTGTCTGATCACAGCAAGCCACGTTTGTAGTTCCCCTACCCTGTGTTCTAATGCAAGCCATCCTGAACCTCTTCAGCTCCTTTATTTAGCTGACCTCTGTTCTGATTCTGTTTCTGAAGACATGAGGTTTCTCTCTACATCTTGGGGCTCTGATATCTACAGAACCTAAAGTAAACCAGGCATCATTTGGTGCCTCTTGCTTGTGAAGCTTGGAAACTCATCTTATGTGATATACATATATATATATATAGTCATATTCTTATTTTTATGTCATAAGGACTGGCATCTGGTTATAAGAATCTTAGTTGTCACAAGGGGTTACTGTGTCCAGTGTACCCAATGCCCCCAGCTCTCCGCCAACACCTTGACAGGGAGGAGGAACAGCTGGGTGAGAATGAAACTGTCATTCTTTCGCTGGAAAAATATTAGCTGGAAGCATCCTATCAAAGACATGGGCCTGTCTGAGGAGCTGGCCATCCTGCTATTGCTGGCCCCATTTTTCTGGATTTAAGAGCTTCAGAAACCAGTTTCAGTGAGACTCTGATCAATTCCAACATGTTAGGAAATCCAATAAGAACATATGCTGAAATTTATGTTTATTGATAAGCTTGCCACAGGATAATTATCCACACTCCACTTATAATCACTTGCTACAGTTTATAAGTCACTAGCAACCACAGATGTTTTTTGTAGACAGAGGAAAAGAAATTAATTCTTTATATGTCACAGTGCGTCTGACACCACCCCAAAGCTGCGAACACATCATATCATAACTAGAGGCCCCAAGGGCTACTGTTCTCTCTCTGTCTCTTCCCCTCTCCCTTCTCCTTGTCTTTCTTTTGCTCTTCCTTCTTCTTTCTCTCTCTCCTCTCTCTCCTATTGTTAGCTAAAACTCAGAGAGGCCAAAATGCAAAGCACCATCAGAGAAGTCCCCTGCCACACAAGAAAAAAGCGGAGCGCCACGGGTGTTTGTGCCAGTCCTGCAGGGAGGCACTGTGCTCGGGCCACAAGTGGAGGCTTGCTGTCTGTCAGGAAGGGGGATGGACCTTGGAGACATGGCAGTGAATGATCATCACGGGATCCAAGGCTTCGTGGAACTTACAAGCCATCAAGGAAGACAGATACTAACAATTAGAGCCTAGGAAAGAAATCAGTGAAATATGTGAAACCTGCACTTCCAGAGCTGCGGGACGACAGCAGTGTGTCAGTCGGGTTTTCTTTTGTGTTTAACACACGAGAGAAGCAACTCAGAGGAGGAAGCGCGCTTTGTCTCACACTTCCACAGGGGTCTGTCCAGGGTCACTGGGCTCTGCCTAGGGACCTGCAGGGCAGACGAGCAGATGGCAACAGGAGCGTGTGGGTGGAAGCTGGTGAACCCACGGTGACCAGGAGCAGAAAGGAAATGGGGCCGGGACCAGACAGCCAAGTACATGATCCCAGGAGCCCACTGCCTCCCATTAACTTCCCCTAAAATTTCCAAGGCCTCCCAAAATAATGCCACCAACTGAGGACCACACCTTCCACAGTGAGCCTGTGCAGGACATTCCATAGTCAAACCACAACACAGGGTCCAGTGAAGTGACATTTAAGCCCATATCGGAAGGACCAGTGCGCTTTAGCCAAGTGAAGAAAAAGTGGGAGGGGAGCATTCACCCCCTATTCACTTTCTCTGCTCTGGTCGGGAAGTCTTCTTCCATTGCCTTGACAACCTTCCTTAAACTGACAATGTGTCTCTAGCTCCCAAAATGCCACTGTGGCCACACAGCAGGAAGTGAGTCCTAAACAGGTTCTTCTCACAAGCATGTCGCAGGCCCCAAGTTGTACTGTCTAAACTTGAAAGCCTTGGGTCTCTGCGGGTGCTACAGGAAGCCTTTTCCTACTGTTTACTTCACAGCTAACCTGGGGTGGTGTCTACAGAAAACCGCCTCTGGGTGTCACACAGTCTGTCATGGTCCTCGGGCCGCATTGTCTTCCATACCCATTCTGAAAATCTTCGTTGTTCTCATCCATGATGGCGTCATCGCCCCTGTTCACGTTCTCTGGCTCCTTCTTCCCCATATGCTGTTTCTTGTGTTGTCAGTGGACTTGGGTTTGTCTATGAAGTGCAGAAACCCACAGCTGAGGTGACTCATACAAGTCTACCTTGTTTTCTCTCTCTTCTGTCAAAGACAGACCATCCAAGAGAGCACAGTGGCTTCATGAGGTTATCCAGAGCCTTGGCCCCCTGCAGCTTCTACTGCCCATCCCTAGGGTGGAACGCTCAGCCTCACAGTGCAAGGAGGCTGCTAGAACTCCAGCCTTCACATCAGAATTCCAGGAGGCGGGATGGAGCATGGAACAAGAAAACATCTGTAACAAATGCCATTAGAACTTTTTCCAGAAGGCAATGGCATGATACTTATTCTTAAATTTCTTGGCCAAAACTTAGTCTCATGGCTACATTTAGCAACAAGAAAAGCCAGACTTGGGCTGGAGAGATGGTTTAGTGGTTAAGGCACTTGCTTGCAAACCCAAAGGACCCAGGTTCAATTCCCCAGGACCCACATAAGCCAGATGCACAAGGTGGTGCAAAGTGTCTGGAGTTCATTTGCAGCAGCTGGAGGCTCTGGCATGCCCATTCTCTCTCACTCTCTCCCCCTCCCTCCCTCCCTCCCTCTTTTTTTCTGTCAAATAAATAAAATAAAAAATATTTTTATAAAACTAAAAGCCAGACTAACTAAATAGATTTATTTCAGAATTATACAATGCTGCATCCAAGCCAAAACTCTGGGCTTTAGGCGAGGAAATGGCTCAGGGGTTAAAGGCACCTGCATAGCCAGGCATGGTGGCGCACACCTTTAATCCCAGGACTTGGGAAGCAAAGAAGGAGGATCACTGTGAGGTTGAGGCCAGCCTGAGACTACAGAATGAGTGCTAGGTCAGCCTGGGCTAGAGTGAGGACCTACTTTGAAAAACAAACAAAAAAGTCTCTTGCTCCATAATCTTCCAGGTGAGGTTTGATTCCCTAGTACCCACACAAAGCTAGATGCACAAAATGGTACAGACATCTGGAGTTTGATTACAGTGGCAAGAGGCCTGGTGTGCCGGTATTTGTTCACTCATTCATTCTCTCTCTTACCTCTCCCTGGTAGCAAATAAATAAATAAAAATATACAAAACTGGGGTTTTTCTATCATGGAAGAAAGTGAGATGGATAATAACAGACAACTTCCTTCATGGATATGTCTGGTGCCCTGGTTCTGGTGACGGTAGCATGGGTATATGCATATGCCCAAGTTAATGGAGAGAATACATGAAATGAATGAATGACATTTGGTTCCCTGAATCATTCCCCAGGGAAGCTAAAGTAAGATGAATGAGCAACCATGAGTGTGTAATTCACAGACCCCCATCACCATTGTGTCATGACTCACAGACCCCCATCACTAGTGTGTCATGATTCACAGACCCCCATCACCAGTGTGTCATGATTCACTGACCCCATTACTTGTGTGTCGTGATTCACTGACTCCCATCACTCGTGGGGAAAAAGAGGGGCTGGGAAGATGGCTCAGTGGTTAAAGGCAATTGCCTGCAAAGCCTGTTAGCCCAGATTCAATTCCCCAGTACCCATGTAAAGCCAGGCGCACAAAGTGTCGTATGCATCTGAAGTTCATTTACCCTGACATTCCCATATTTCTCTTTCTCTCTCTCTCTCTCTCTCTCTCACACATACATAAATAAAAATATATTTTAAAAAGTAAAAAAGAAATAACTGCAATAAATTTTAATAAGTTATCTCATTGAATCCAGTGCATCCAAAATATTATCAACTCAACATGCAATCAATATGAAAACATCAATGATGAGATCACTTACAGTTACATACTAAGATCACATAGCTACAAGGAAACTAAGGCTTGGTATATTTCATATTTACAGAATATCTCAATTTGAAGTAGTAGTCTCACTATAAACTATACTGTACTATAAACACGCCTCTAGATTGCATTTCTGGACTGACATGGCATCAAGACAAGGCAGTTGTTGGTGCTCCGGGCACCAATGTGTCGTGTATACAACAGGAACCAAATGAGTAGCCCGCAGCATAATGAAATAAGGAAAGCGTATTTACCAAAAATGCTTTTAAGGGAAACAGATGCCATGCCTACTTGAGGGAAACTCTGAGAACTTTGCCATGCCAAAGATGAATGTGGAAGCTGGAGACAGGAAACCTCCCATGGAGAAGCCTGGGGTCACAGACAAATGGCTGAACTTGAACCTCTCAAGGATTCATTGGCACTTGAAAGTAATTTTTAATTATCTTTCTAGAGTTAAGATATGAGACAACAATGACTCATTTAATTATTAAAAACTGTGACAACTTCAATGTAGAGAAATTATAAACCACCCACATAGAAGACTGTTTGCCCTGATTAACATGCCATCTAGACATGATAGACCTCACATAGATATACAGGTGGAAGACAAAGCAGGGTGGAGTGTGATTATTCATACAAGATAACACGTGTTTAATAAGTGCCGAGAAATGGGCCAAAATATTGCCACTATTTTTTTTTTTTTTTTTTTTTTACTAAGAGCGCAGTTGACTCTCCTGGACTTCCCAGTTTTCTTTAATGAATGCCCATTACAGAGGTGAGGATAAGACAAAACAAAAGCCAGTGACTCCCGGCTGGAACCCCCAATGTGCACTCACTCCATCACATAGTGTCTGTGGCAAGTGTGTGAGGGACGCAAACGCGTGCAGCGTGTAAGGATCTTCCCAGGCTGCCTCTGGAGCAGAACTAGGGAAAAGCAATCTCCTTCCTCAGTCACATAATTATTACCCTGAATTGTGTGATTTGCCTGGAATAACCTTTCCGTAGGCATGTGGGTTCCATTTCTCATCCTCATGTCCCCAACTTCTTGTAAGACATCTCCTGAACATTTCTAGCTAAGTGTGCAATCATGTTCCCTCTTTGCTTCATGTGTAAATAAAGCAATAAATTACCTCTGATCTTCCAGGTCACTCTCCTCGATCTCAGCTCAGAGGCAAAGGATTGAAGTGACTATACAGCCGCAGAGAAATCCGTGCCACGTCACTTTCTTGACATCTACTCATACCAGGGAGGCCGCACAGCTCCGTTTCTCCATAGCCTGTCTTCTACCGTACGGTTAAGAGGGAGAAAGAAAGCTGACAGCAAACTGAACTTAGAAAATTTAAGCTATTGAGAGAAAAAAAGTCCCAAGTAATGATAAAACTGCAGTCATGGTTAGTACTAAATCATGTTGAGCTAAGAGACATATGCTAAGAAGGTAAGGGTTTATATAAGAAAATTATATATATTGTTGCATATTTATTTTTCATACACTCTGATCAGTTGGATACTCTAACGCCTGTCTCCAATGAAATAACCCAAACATTAGATAAGAAGCCTTTAAAATAGTATGAAAATCGAATTGTATTAAAGTAAACTAGATGCCACTCTCCAAAGCAAAGGGAGACTGAATGAAATTCTAGAAGGGCCAGAGCTCACATTGGTCTGAGAGCTCCACCATGCCTGGGAAGCTTGAGCTTCCGGGTTAATCTCTGTCCCAGAAACAGGAAGAACTAAAACCAAGGACACACAGTGAGTGTGACGGACAATCTGACTGTCAACCTCATGAGATCAGAAGCAACTAAGACATTCATCTCTGGGTGGGTCTGGAGGGCCTTCCAGGAAGGGTTAACTGAGAGAGGAGACCCACCCCCCACCCCAAATGGGTTCTCTTCCGGTGGGCGGCCCAGGTGTAAAGAGGGCTGAGAACAAAACAGGGCTGTTTGCCTGCCCGTGCTTCTCAGCTGGTGATGCATCTGTCTCCGTTGCTGCTGCCGCCACCACTGCCACCACCTTTTACCAATAATGTATGCCAGCTACTTTGGCTTTCCAGCATGGACTAAAGCCAAGTGACTATCCAAGAATCTTCCAGGCCTTCAGCTCCAGACCAGGACTGCTGAGGCTCCCAGCCTCGTGGTCCTTAGCTTCTCCAGCGTGCAGACAGCCACTGCTAAACTACTCAGCCCCTATCATGTGCAAGCCAATCTAGTAGCTAACAAATCTTATTTATTTATTTATTTATTCATTTATTTATTTATTTATTTTAGAGCAAAAGAGAGAGAATTGGCATGCCAGGGCCTCAGCCACTGAAATCAAACTCCAGATACTTGTGCCACCTAGTGCAACCTTGTGCTTGCCTCACCTTTGTGCGGCTGGCTTAGTTGGGATCTGAAGAGTCAAACATGGGTCCTTATGCTTCACAGGTAAGCACCTTAACCACTAAGCAATCTATTTTTTAAAAAAATATTTTTGTTTATTTATTTGTGAAAGAATTATTATTTATTCACAAGCAGAGAGAATGAGAGAGAGAGAAAGGGGGAAGGAAGGAAGAAAGGAAGGAAGGGAGGGAGAGAGGGAGGGAGAGAGGGAGGGAGAGAGGGAGGGAGAGAGGAAAGAAAGAAAGAAAGAAAGAAAGAAAGAAAGAAAGGAAGGAAGGAAGGAAGGAAGGAAGGAAGGAAGGAAGAAAGATGGAGAAAATGAACTTGGGTAGACCACAGCCTCTTGTTACTACAAACTCCTTGCTTGTGCCACTTTGTATCTGGCTTTACACAGGCACTGAGAAATAAAAACCAGGTCAGCAGGCTTTGTAAGGAAGTGCCTTTAACCGCTGAGCCATCTACCCAGCCCAAATCACATCACGTACATTCTTCTATTCCTTATGTTCCTCTAGAAAACCCTGCTTAATGCAGTGGTAAATAAAAATGAGATTTCTGGGCTAGAGACATGGCTTAGTGGTTAAGGCACTTGCCTGCAAAACCGAAGGACTCAGGTTCAATTCCCCAGGACCCACATAAGCCAGATGCACAAGGTACATGCATCTTGAGTTCATCTGCAGTGGCTAGAGGCCCTGGCATGCCCATTCTCTCTCTCTCTCATAAATCAATAAAAATAAAGAAATATAGTTAAAAATGAGATTTCCATAAAAATCTAGGACTAAAAAGCCAAAGCCTTTCTCAACAATGAAGTCCCACAACACAGAACACAACAGCAAGGAAACTAATTAGCTCAATCCTAAGGTTGCTAGAAGCGAAATTAAGACAGTATCCTGAGAATTCATAACCGAATTCAACCTCATGTGGATTTGGGGTCCTACATATCTATCTATTTCTAATCTCTATCTATGCCTATCTGTAGCTGGAAGACCTTCAAAGGAAAATTTAATTTACAATGAGTTCCAAAGTGACCAGCAGGAAATGCTCAAGTTCCACATAGGCCTAAAAGATGAATTAGCATCTTCTTGGTAAGTTAACTGGACCACCAAAAAAAAAAAAAAAAAAAAAACAGAAAGCAATAACGACCTGCAGTAAAAGGACTAAAGAGAGAGCCAACAGCCAAAAAGGGCCTTGCATAATTCAACCACAGGAGTTTTCAGGCAACAAATGCTTTGTGGAAATTCTCAGAAACGTTAAGAGGAAACTCAGTTTCCTAAAATCAAACATGGAATATTAACTCAAGCTATTTTACTTGGGTACAAAAGGAGTGGTTACAGTTCAGTATCTACAGACTTGGGAACGTCCAGATTATGTTATAATGACTGTGTTAATAAATAACATTTTTATGAAACTCTAACACCACATAGCTTGCAAAGCATTTTCATTTTTTTATTATACCATTTCACGCATGATTTTTTACTGTTTTACTCTCTGAATCTATCTTGGGAAAGGTGATATATTTCCCCTAAGTAATATACTTAAAGCCATTTAAACAGAACCAAACACCATTTTAGAATAGAGCTACACAACAATTTCTTCACAAATATTAAATAATCCATTCTCTGTATAATAAAGCAAACATCCAACTTGTTTGAAATTATATCTTTCAAAAGGTAGTGCACAGCTCATATTCCAGAGACTTCTTCATTGGGGAGCTTGTGGGTGCTCTCCAGTGGCAAAGCCAGCCTCCTGTCCACAGAGGCTGCGGGGCTCAGACATGGACCAGAGAGAGAGCAAAGGAAACGTCCGAGAAGCTCGCACTGCGCGTCCCTCAGCACGGGTGGACCTGTGGTGTATATGGCAGCAATAGAAGTCATGTATGGGACGCATGGACTTCACTGAACGGCTTCTGTTTGACCAAGCAATGTTTTCACCTGGTTTTCCTTTCCCTAAACTGTCAGTTTGTGACAAAGAATTGGCCTTTCTCACTAACTACTATAAAAAAGCCACTTGGCAAAATTTCACCAGAAGCAACCAATCCAGAGGCTCTTTTGGGGACGGCAGTAAGGTCAAATGTTTCAGAAGTTAACAACACAAATGCCACCCAGTTCTAGAGTGAGCTTGGTGAGGTCAAATGTTTCAGAAGTTAACATCACAAATGCCACCCAGCTCTAGAGTGAGCCTCAACAGCTGCTGTCCTTCCTCAGCGAGAGGACGGCAGGCCTAAAGCTGATGTGAAGGGAACTCCAGGGAACCACGGCGCTGACGGGAATGATGCTCAGGCAAGATCCTGGAGAGACGTAACACTGCTTCCTGAGGGCAGGGCGATAATACCGGACCCCTTTGCTGTCTTTTCTAGTGGGGAGAAATTATGCTGCAACGCCACAAAATCACCGCAACTGAGGACGTGCACCCAAGTGCTGCACAATATCCTATCAAGCTGCAGCTTCCAGGTCTTTGTGAGTCGACGAAAACTAAATTTAAATTTAAAAAATTCATGTCCACCTTATAAACCTATTGCAACTCATTTCATAGAATCTGGGCCCTACCCAGCAGGACATGAAACCAAGGCCAGGCGTTCTAGACAACACTCAGGTGTGACCATGAGAGGATGTGGCCATTAATTCACTTTTATGCTGGTCTGGGGGTCTTTCTCTTAATATTTGGAATATATTAAGGAATGAATGAAATAAATTTTAAGCACGTGAATTTAAAGCTTTGCCCTTTTCGGTCTATAAATGGCAATAAGTTTCTCCAGGGTTTGCGCATTCACTGGCATGTGTACTTCATCTTTACAAAAGGCTGAGCCCGGGGAACACTGACCGTGCCCGGCCTGCTTTTCTTTTCTGCAGACGAGGGCTTCAGAAGACAGGGCTGGCAAGAAAGAACTCAGAGCCCACTCCGTCCCGACCTTTCCCTGACCTGTGCAGCTGAATGTCAGGAAGCTGCAGAAACAACCCTTGAGGAAGGCAGGCCAGACCCACTCTGAGAACAGCAACAAAATCTAACAGAAGCTGACCCTGTATCCGAAACGAGGTTAAGAAAAAGCAGACTTGCCACTCTCGTGGCCCGCGAGGTCTGAACCAGCTGCCGGCACGCAGCCATGAGCGTGCGCTGCAGAGCCAGCCGGGAACGAGGGCATCCTACAGGGCATTCCACCGCGGGGCAGCACCGTGGGGATCCAGTCTGTACTCCAACAGAACAGGGCATGCTGCCTGCCCGGGAGAGCTCGTGGGAGAGAGAGGACCAGGACACAGACGGCTCTGAGATGGGGAGAGAACACACTTTGTAGCCTCTGGTAGCCAGTCTCATTCTCCAGCGAAAAGGGCCGTCACACATCTTGTTAGAAATATCTGGAGTAGGGACTGAAGAGATTGTTCAGTGGCTAAGGGCACTTGCATGTAAAGCCTGAAGGCCCAGGTTCTCTCTCTCTGTCCGCTCCCCTCTCTCTCGCCTTGCAAATAAGTAAATAAGTAAATAAATAAGATTTTGAAAAAGAAATATCTGGAGGGACGCAAAGGTGACCAGAGGAATCATCAATAAATGAAAACTTTGGTGTTCAGTGACAACTTAATGTCTACACTGGTTTGGGATCTTCAAACTGAAGCCACCGACGTCAATGCATGTCAGCGCTGGCAGCCCCAGAGCCTGGTAAGTGTCCTGAACCCCGTGAGAGATCAGACGGCCACCCCCGCTGGAAATGGCGGCTCTCCCCACAGCACTGCTGGTTGCTCTGTGGGAGCGCTGGCTGCCTAGGGCCACGTCTTCAGATTGGTTTTCAACCTGGAATCTCAATTTGTAATCCTTCAGTTTTGTAGGGCTTTTAAATTTTGACTCAAGTATTTTAAAACGCTGGTACAAAGGGGAAAAAAAAAAAAAAACACCTCTATCCAGTAATGAATGACCTTTGCACCTGCGTCTCCCTAGTGACCCAGTATCACTAAAACTCTGCAAAATTCCTTTTTTTCAGACCATCTGGTTCCATCCCCAGACACCTCACCTCCAAATTATCTCTTTCTCTCTTGCTTCTTCATATGGAAGATTCTGCCAAATATTGGATTCAGTCTCTCCTAAGCCTGGCCTTTGCGTGGCACAGCGCGTTCTACCTGAGTTGGCCTTTGACATCAGAAAACACACTCCAATTCAGGCCTGGAATCCCTTCTATAGCTTACATGAAGAGAGGTGTGTGTGTGTGTGTACAAGTAGGAGTACTAGTCATGTCCTGTTGCTGGGACAAAACACTCCACCAGAAGAAGCCTGTGGGAAGGAAGGGTTTATTCCCGATGTGCAGTTTGTGGGCAGCTTCGTCATGGCATAGTCAGTGCCAGGAAAGATCCCAGCAAGAGCGGGGTGGCTCTGAACACCCAGTAGGGCTGAACTAATTAAGCTCACGGCCCACCTCCTCCAGCAAGGCTCTGTCTCCTGAAGGCTCCATCAGCTGCAGAGAAAGTTCAATCACCAACGCTCAAGGTTATGGGGACACTTTACAGTCAAACAACCGCAGTGTGTGAGTGTGTGGGGGGAGGGGAGAGAAAGAGAGAGATTAATAACAAGAATATTGAACTGCCCTGAGAAAGAAAGGATTTGTCTTAACATTCAAACAACCACAGTGTGTCAGTGCGTGGGGGGGGGGGGGGCGGTGTGGAGAAAGAGACAGATTAATAAAAGAATATTGAACTGACCTGAGATAAAAAGGATTTGTCCTAACACAAGTTGAGATATGAATAGCACAACACACAGAGGATTAGAACTTAATAAATCAAGGCTATCTCTTAGTCACACTGCTTAATAATTGTTAGAACTGGCTCTCAACCTTGTCTATTCATAATTGTTTAAGAAACCTTTATCACACACAAATGCTCAGGCGCCACCCTGGAGATTCCAAAGTAATTTATCCACATTACACAATTTGGCATCAGTACTGTTTCAAGTTTCCCATTGAACCTGAGGAGCGGCAGATGCCAGGGTTCCAAGATTGGCTCACCAGGGGTTCCAGGCTGACCGCCCGGCAGCCATGGGACCGCAGCCAGGACTGAGGCACCCTTGGTCCTGAACGTGGCAGCAAATGCCTACTTGAGGAGCCCATGGGACAGTTAAATGAAGCCCGAGGCAATGTACAGCAAACAGGAACAAGCAATGAGCACTGCTGTTAACAGCGGGCTGAGGGAGAATACGGAGGCCTTTATCTATTTCACTTTTGTTTATTTTGGTTTTTTGAGGTAGGATCTCACTCTAGCTCAGGCTGACCTGGAATTCACTATGTAGTCTCAGGGTGGCCTCGAACTCACGGCGATCCTCCTACCTCTGCCTCCCGAGTGCTGGGGTTAAAGGCGTGCACCACCACACCCAGCTTATTTCACAATATTTTGAATAATCTTATTATATAAAAGTAAAATTTTAAGTACTCATTTAACTCCTATTGGAGATATATGTATGTATATATGTAATCCAATTACATACACATATATAAAAATCAACTTTGCAAATATATACTCATTGTCAAAATATTCTTCAATAAAATCATTTTGAGAGCAACATAGAAATTAGTTGAAGAAACACTTGGAGCACTGTGGCTGGCAGATACCTGGGCAGGTGCGACATGAATTTGTGTGACATAGCTGTTGCCTTAACATTCATATTTAGGCCTGTTGGAAATCCAGTTGAACCTTCTCCCTGTGGTTGAGGAGACACAGCCTGCTTCCTTCTAGACTCCCTGATCACAGACCAGCACAACCCATGCTGCTGGCCAAAAGACCTACCGACACGAGTCATGAAATTAGTACTCTCCTTCTCTTTCTCTGCTTTCAACTCTTTTCCCCCCCCTCTCTTTCTCATGTTCTCTTTAAACTAGGCAACCAAATCCTGACAGAAAAGCCTGAGAACCTTAGAAAAGAAATAATCCTGCAGGTCCCTTTTTTCCTGTTCCTGACTGCCTCTCCCTCTTCTTCCTCTTACGCTCTCCCTCCTCTCCCCAGGCTCATTGAACTAAGGGTCATCTTTGAATTCCCTGTTAATATATTTCTCCTCTTGAGCCACTAATCTCTCCGGGCCCTGTGAGTGACAAGGTCTTTCTCCCCTTGATAGCTGTAGTGGCTTGATTCAGGTGTCCGCCATAAACTCAGGTGTTCTGAATGCCAGGTTCCCAGCTGATGGAGATTTGGGAATTAGCGCCCCCTGAGGCAGTGTGCTTGTTGGTGGCGGGCTTATGGGTGTTATAGCCAGTCTCCCCTTGCCAGTGTTTGGCACACTCTACTGCTGCTATTGTCCAGCTGATGTTGGCCAGGAGGTGATGTCCACACTCTTCTCATGTCATCATTTTCCCCTGCCATCGTGGAGCTTCTCCTCGAGTCTATAAGCCAAAATAAACCTCCCCCCCCCCCCCACACACACAAGCTGCTCTTGGTCTGGTGTTTTCTGCCAGCAATGTGAACCTGACTACAACAATAGCCTATACTGTTTTTATAATAAGTACTAAGATGGCATAAAACCTTTAAATAGTACAGTACAGGAGGAAAGGCAAGAGAAAATGAATGAGCAACAATGTTTAAAGATCCTGCCTTACTAAGCTTTATTTTGTGTCTTTAGACCAACGTACAAGCAACTCCTACCCTTAGGTACTTTGGAACAATGAGATTCTCTGACCAACAACGAACACTGTAGGGAGGCCAGAGGCAGACTACAGGTGTCTCTCTCCAACTTATTTGTTGAGACAAAGTCTCTCACTGAAGCAGGAGCTCACCAACTCAGCAAGTCTCCAAGATTTTCGGGCCTCCTTCTTCCTGCATGCACCACCATGCCTAGCATTTACATGGGTGCTGGAGACCCAAACTCAGGTCCTCATGTTTACATGGCAAACCTTTACTCACAGCACCAGCTCCCCAGCCCTGACCCTTGTGTTTATACCACTGGGCAAAGTCAACAGAAGAGAGGAGCCTGTGAAGTCATAAATGTTCTCAAGGGCCCTATATCCTCTGAAATTTCAAGAAAACTAATTTCATAGAGAACCAGTCAATGAAATATGATTGACATCAAAGAGACAAAGAAGTCAACTAGCATCCTCCCAAAAGAGCCTCAGAATCCCAGAAAATAGAAGAAAAATGTAAGCTAATGTTTTAAATAAACATAAGGGCTGGAGAGATTGCTTAGTGGTTAAGGCACTGCCTACAAAGCAAAAGGACCCAGGTTCAATTCCCCAGGACCCATGTAAGCCATATGCACAGGGTGGCACATACATCTGGAGTTTGTTTGCAGCAGCTGGTAGCCCTGATGCACCCATTCTCTCCCTTTCTCTCTCTCCCTCTCTCTCTGCCCCTTTAATCTCAAATAAAAATATAAAATAAACAGAAGAAAATATGTGAAAGGAAAATATACATCTAAAATAGAACATCTAAGAAGTCAATAAAACTCAGTAAAGAATTAGAGATATGACCTCAGAAATAAAGATTAAGATAGAAGAAGCACATAAATATAATACACAGTGCCTTAAGAGAAATAAAATGTTCAGGGCTGGGCAAATGGCTTGGCAGTTAAGGCGTTTGCCTGCAAAGCCTAAGGACCCCAGCTTGATTCCCCAGGACCCACGTAAGCCAGATGCACAAGGGGGTGCATGCATCTGGAGTTCGTTTGCAGTGGCTGGAGGCCCTGGAGCCCCCATTCTCTCTTTCTCTCTGCCTCTTCCTCTCTTGATCTCTCAAATAAATAAATAAATTTAAAAAAGAAATAAAATGTTCAGATTAACTTTTTAAAGTGAAGACAGGGGCAGGGGAAACAGTTCAGTCAGTAAATGCTTACCATGGAAGCATGAGGACCTGAGTGTGGATCCCTAGAACCCATGTGAAAAACCCCTGGCATGATGGGCTTGTGCCTGTAATCCAGCACCAGGGCAACCCTGGGCTTGCTGGTCAGCTAGGATCCGGTTCAGTGAGAGGCCCCTGTCTTGAAAACAAATAAAAGGTTGGAGAGCAACTGAGGAAGACATTCAACATCAACCTCTGGCCACTGCATGCACACATGTGCATGTGCACACACACACGTGTGCATGTATACACCAGAGAGAGAGAGAGACACACACACACAGAGAGAGAGAGAGAGAGAGAGAGAGAGGAGAGAGAGAAAAGAGCCAGGCATGGTGGCTCACATCTGTAATCCCCAGCATTACAGAAGCTGAGGCAGGAGGATTCTAAGTCTGAGGATAACTTGGGCTACACAGTGAAATCCTGTCTCAATAAACTACAAAATAAAGTTAAGTTAAAAATAAAAAGATTAAGTTGGTTGAAGAGCCTCTGCAGCAGAAGAAAGCAGAAAAACAGAACAAATTCTAAGATTTGTAATTCAGAAAACCTTTCCTTAAATTTAAAAAAAAAAAAAAAGCATTGGGCTGGAGAGTTGGCTTAGCAGTTAAGGTATTTGCCTATAAAGCCAAAGGACCTCAGTTCAATTCCCCAGGACCTACATAAGCCAGATGCACAAGGGGGCACATGCGTCTGGAGTTCATTTGCAATGGCTGGAGGCCCTGGTGTGCCCATTCTCTCTCTCTCTCTCTTTCTCTCTCTCTCTCTCAAATAAATAAATAAATAAAATATTTTTTAAGTGTTGAAGAAACCTATACATACAGAGCATCTATGCGCCAGAAAGAAACTTAGTCAACACCAGAAAACAGTCTAATGAAATTACTAAACTTTAAGAATAACTAAGAATCCTTAAATATCCAGATGAAAACATCAAGCTACATATATAGGAAAGAAAATTTTATCATTTTTATGAAACTTTGATGGCACTATTTTTTCTAAAGAAAATGATGTGACATATTTAAGTAAGGTAGCCAAAGAAAGAAAATGTCAGGACAGAAAATCCCCAACATAAAAGCAGTGGCAGGGCCTGGAGGAACATTTTGAGGCTCATAAAGAACTCCAGTGAAGTAAAACCCACGCAGACCCCCCCCCCTTAAGCACCAGTGGTAGAGTGTGTACTGAAAGGTGCATGAAGCTGAAGTAAAGTGTGAGAGAAGGCGTCGGTAGTTACATGTGTGCTCTGATGGTACAGGCTGGACTACAATTGTGAAGAAAGAAAGTGAGGAAAGAATGGAGAAGGCATATATAACTTTCTTAAATTTTACTTATTTGCAAGTAGAGAGAGAAAATGAGAATAGGTTTGCCAGGGCCCTAGTGCCACTACAAACAAACTCCAGACACATGTGTCACTTTGTGCATCTGGCTTTATGTGGGTACTGGGGAATGAAACCCAGGTCTTCAGGCTTGTCAAGCAAGCACTTAACCTCTGAGCCATCTCACTAGCCCTAACATTCTTAAAAACTTTTTTTAAAAAATTTATTTGCAAGTAAAGAAGAAGAGAAAGAGAGATATGGAGAGAATGAGCACACCAGGGCCTCTTGACACTGCAAACAAATTCCAGATTATGCTCTATTTTGTGCGTCTGCCTTTATGTGGGTCCTAGGGAATCAAACCCAGGCCATCAGGCTTTAAAAGCAAGTGTCTTTAACTGCTGAGCCATCTCTCCAGACCCGAATTGTTAAAAATGTCTTCAATAATCCCATTAGTGAGTTGGGTGTGATGGTTCACACCTGTGTTCACAGCACTCAGGAGGCTGAGATGGGAGAATTGTGAGTTCACGACCAGTTTGAACTCAGAATAATAATGACAACAATAATAATAATAATCCCACCAGTGAAAATGTTGGAATTGTTATTCTGAATCAAGTTTGGGGAAAGCAAGTCACTAACTTGGCCATCACATGTGACCTCATGGCAACTCCTCAAGGGACTGACCCCAACATCCTGAGAAGCTCTGCTCCCATGATGAGGTCATGCCTGCCTCTTTCTGGCCCTCTGCCTGGTTATTCACAGACATCTTTGCTGACAAAGAACACCATATATGCTGAAATTCTTCTGAAATCATGGCGTTATTTTCATTTTCTTGTGAGCGACTCTCCTGGCTGGTTCTGGTCCTTCCCACACCATTAGCGTACGGCCCACAGTGCAAGCCTCCGCCTCCTCCCTCCCCACAGCGGGCGGAGAACTTCCAACTCAACCCCAGTAGTGCTTCAAGTTCACTTTGGGAAACGAAATACATCAGCCACCAACTGGCCTTCATTTCCTCCTTCTGCCTCCCCTGGTTCTGTGCACACCACCACCCTTTCTTTCACAAGCTTGAAATCTGTGCTCACCTGTCTCTCCCCTCCCTGGGCTGACAGGTACGGTAGCCTGTCCATCTGTCTTCAAAATGTCTCTTCCTAGGTCTCCTTCCCCCTCACTTCCTCATTGCCCACCACCACCTCCAGCAGAAATTTCCCCACTGCCTCTACTCCTCAAGCCATTCTACTCTCACTTTGAATATAAGGGAAGACAGGGCTTTCTTCATGCTATTACCCAACCAGGTTGGCTTTTTCCTACCATGTAGAATGCCAATCACTGAACTGATGAGTTGTGCAAGAGAAGAGTTTATTCACAAGGTGCCAATCATGTGGAGACGCGAGTACAACCCTGAAATATGCCTCCCTGGGGCAGTACCTTATCAACTCTGACATCAGTAGGCTACCCATCAGATACTTGCTCAAGCCCAATGAGAGGGCTTAATGGTTTCTACTGGTCCCTGCGCTAGATGAGACTACCTCAAATTCCTAAAAAATAAAAAATAAAAAGCAACTCTAACAATCATTACCACAGACCTACACATTAGATGGTTAGCAACAGCTGAGCTAGGTGGGATCTAGCCCCTTATTGTATAGCTAATAAGCAACTTCTAAACTCAGCAATGAAAGCCAGAAAGCAGAGGCCAGGGGAACTGGAAGGTTCACACAGGTCTCCCCTTGGTTCCTCGGTTTCATTCCTCCCAAAGTCACCGTGTGAGTCCCTGACAGCTGCAACAAGCTGACAGGCGACCCAGGGAGAACAGTGCTGTCTGTGTCATGAGGAGGGTTCGCTGAGCCATGTATTCCCGCGTCTACTGCCAAGAAACACAAGCTACACACCTTAAGCAGCTCCTGTGGGCACAGGTTCTCTCTGTGAGAATATAGAACAAGTTATCTGTCCCTGCTGTCAACTGTTTGGCTTGTTGAACAGTCTCCAAAGAAACAGTGCAAAGTGAATGCTCAGTGAAGATAGCCACAGGAACACAGGGACCAAGAAGAGGGCATGTGATGTGTAAGAACTGATTTGAAAGCCCGGTTCCATTCGCATGATCGTTGGAGCAGGCATCCCTCTGCTAAAGCTGCCTAGAGAGGAAACGAGAGTCAGAGGTGCCAGGGGTTGACACACCTTTAATCCTGAGAGGGAATACAGTTAGGGTGACTGGACCCCTGGAAGTAAAATAAATAAATAAATAAGCAGGAAAGTCTGCACTGGCTGGAAATCAAAGATGATCTGACTTCTTATCTCCTGCCTAATTCCCTAGACCTGTTTTTCCACAAACAGGAGGGAGGTCTTTCATAGGATTTAAACATTGTAGTTGATCAAGTTCAGCCCCCAAAACTTGGTGTCAGGGCTAGCCTCTGCCTGAGACAGCCCCTAGCCCTTACTAACTAGCTGTCCCTCTGGTTCACCTGAGCCGGAAGACAGCCTACCACTATAAGGTTATAAATACCTTTACAAGGGAAGGGCAGGCTCCCTGACCACTTGGAAACTTCGAGCTGTGGGTGAGTTTCTCCCTCAGCTGGGCCTGGGCCAGCCAGGAGAGCCCCCTAATCCTTACTCTCCACATGGGTTCCTTTATCCCCTCCGGCTCCCCAATGCCAGGAGCTCCTTGAACTTTCTTTTCTCTCTTTTCTTTCTACAGTTTTTCCAGGCCCTTCACGTGGGATCTCTAGCCACGTGGGTGCCTTCCCTTGACTCTGTACTTCCCTCAATAAATATAACTTAATAATTCTCCTTATCAGTCTTTTCTATTCAATTCTTTGATTAAAATTAGAAACAAACCCAGGGTTTGGGGTTCAAGGACTTTGCAATCCCAGCACTTGGGAGGCAGAGGTAGGAGGATTGCTGTTAGTTTGAGGCCACCCTGAGACTACATAGTGAATTCCAGGTCAGCCTGGGCTAGAGTGAGACCCTGCATAAAATAAAAATAAAAATCTAGAAAGATGCACAGGCACCCTTCCACAGCTACTGGATTCAGGCCCTCCCATAAGGCATTGCAGTCTCCAGGCCACATCACCCCTTCATTAGCAGATTAAGCAGATAATGTTGTGCTCACTGATTCTGAGTATTCTAAAATCTCCCTCCCACTGAGCTTATATTTTAATTCAAGTTCCTGCAAATCTGAAAATTATAAGAGCAAAAGTGAATGAGTGAGTGAGTTGCACCAGCTGTAGGTGGAAGGTATTAGGAAAAGGGTCTTTTAGTGGCTCTAGAACTTGGCTGTGTAGTGCAATCTTTGTGGAAAGATTTAAAATCCCAGTACCTGGGTTTTCTGGATCTATGTGAAGTCCATCAGTCCCACGGGGTGAAGCAGACATCCCCTGGGGATGAGCTGGTGGAAATGAAGCTGTGACCATTATCTTCTTTCTCCTTCCTTAACTCTGTCTCTCTTGGCTCAGCACCAAGTCTATCAATCATGTCTTTCTATCTGCCATGTTTTACAACTCCTCCTTTGACCAAGGTTGAGAACCAGAGCTCTCTTAAATGCTTCATTTATAAATAGATCATGTTCTCCTCTCTGCTTATTTAATATGATAGAGCAGTCAAATTAAAAGAAAAGAAGCTAGGCATGGTGGATCACGCCTTTAGTCCCAGCACTAGTGAGGCAGAAGTAGGAGGACTGCCATGAGTTCAAGACCAGCCTGAGACTACGTAGTGAATTTCAGGTCAACCTGGGCTAGAGCGAGGCCTACCTCAAATCCCCTCCCCAAAAAAGAGGCAGAAAAGGAAGGTTGGTCCCTCCAGGCCTGCCCCCTCATGGGATTTGGGGCCCCCTTCATTCTGCACTTCGTTATGTCTCGGTGTGAACGTGGTACTCCCCCCCACCCAAGGCTGAAAACTCCTGAAGGCAGGTCACCACCTGCTGCCTGGACCCTTCCTGGCACTTTGAAGGTGTTTTGCAAACCCTGGGCACATGTGTGGCCCTGCAATTTCTCCAGACATTTCTCTTCCATTGAATAATAACATTTAAAACCATTCTTAAAACCTAATATGCCTGCCTGCTGCCTGTGCACGCGTGTGCGCTCGAATTTCTCATATCCCCCTGCAACAACTCCTCTTCCTCACAGGGCTCTTGTGGCTCTTGCCACGCCTCGCTTGACAAATTGCCTCTCCAGAATGTTCCCTCTGCGTTTGGTTTCCATGGAAATCTGTCTCTGGGGGGAGGGGGAAAGTGTACTTGCTAAAGAGTTCCATAAAGGCCCCCGTTGCTTTCTGGTGCAAAAAAGCCACCAAGGGGATTGAAGAGAGAGCTGGTGGGAAGAGAGCGCGCTCCGGCCAGTCCAACCCATCCTGAGTGTACCAGGAGAGGCTTGTTTTTGTTTTTAAAAACCAACTCAAGACAAGAGCAAAGTATTAGTCACCTGGTCACACAGACTGGCGCGTATGAATTTAGCGGATTCCTGTTTCGGTGGGGGGCGGGGGCGGTGTGCGGCAGGAAGAGACTGCGCCAAGGCGGTGCAGACGTGGGGGCCAAGGGGGCTGGGGACTCGGATTTCCACTTCCCCGGCTCACCACAAGTCGTCAGAGTGGGCCAACATAAGGCTCTTCCTCGTTCTCTTCCCGAGGGAAAAATCAATTACTGTCTTCAAATATCCAACTATCAGGGCTGGAGAGATGGCTTAGCAGTTAAACGCTTGCCTGTGAAGCCTAAGGACCCCAGTTCGAGGCTCGTTTCCCCAGGACCCACGTTAGCCAGATGCACAAGGGGGCGCACGCGTCTGGAGTTCGTTTGCAGTGGCTCGAAGCCCTGGCACGTCCATATTCTCTCTCTCTCTCTCTCTCTCTCTCTCTCTCTCTCTCTCTCTCTTTCTCTCTCTCTGTCACTCTCAAATAAATAAATATATATATTAAAAAATGCAACTTTCAGACGCTCTGGAACAAAGCTGGAATATTGAAAAGGGAGCTTAATGGAGGTAGGAGGAGGGGATCATTCAAGGAGAGGCTCCAAGTGCATGCAGGTGTCCTTACCATGTCGGTAGGACCCACAATTTAAGACAAGCACTACAACGGACCCAGACGTACTATTAACAGGGACAGGCTGTGGGGGATATTGCAACACTTGTCACAGGATGGTCTTGCTTTTGTTTCTGCATGTGCCTGTGTCCACGTATGGGCATGCATGTGAATTTAGGTGCACGTGTGTGTGGCAGTCAGGACCGCCTCGGGTGTCGTCCTCAGGCATACTGTCCACCTCTTTCAGTCAGCGCCCGCTATTGGCCTGGAGCTCATGAATTAGGCTAGACAGACAGGCCAGCAAATTCCAGGGGCGCCCTTGTCTCCCCCTCCCCAGAGCTTGGATTACAGCGTGCGCCACCTTGCGCAGCATTCACATGGAGATTGACCTCAGGTCCTTATTCTTGTTAGGCACTTTACCTACTGAGAGATTTCTCTAGCCCTGTCGCAAGTTTTAATGCTTTGCTTTTGTCAGTAGTTAAATATGTGTACATGCTTGAAACTACTTTTGAACTCAATTATTTATCAATTACAGGGGCAGGGATCATTGGGCATAAGCTAGGGTTAAAAGCATGTGCCAGTTATTTCAGTATTCTCGGAAATCACTCTAGACCCTTTGGAGACGTTTTCATCTCTGACATCCGCAGCATTCCCTGAGCACAGTTCCAAACCTGGCCACAGAAGACACTGCCTGAGGACCCCCACCCACCCACCCACCCAGTGACACTGGAGACGCAAAGCTGAAGTTAAAACGTCCCCCAGGAGAGTGCGGCAGCCCCAGGAGCGGGCTTTGGGAAATTGAAATTACGAGAGAGCAACACACACAGCCCTCTCCTGCACCCTGCCGCAGTGGAGAGGAGTCACCCCAGACTCCACAAGCTTCCACCCGCTGCCCAGCAGCGCAGACCGCAACCAGAGAACTCTCCCGCAGGGAGCACCCAGGTTGCTTCCTACACCCACAGACTTGGCTCCGGAGGGGCCTGACCGCAGAATTAAGACTCGATGAACCCAACTGCTTGTCCCAGGCAACAGAGAAATCCCAGCCAAGAAGTCACTGGTCCAGGAGCTGAGGAAATCCACAGAACCAGTCAAACACACCGTGTCTCCACCCACGCTTTCTCTTTACCTGTCCAGGTTCCAACACCTGCTGTCATCTTAGCAGGGCAGCTTAGCCCCAAACTACTCTTACTCCCTGGGGTAGTTTGGATGTATGTCCCCCTAATAGACTCAGGTGGGGTTTTTGTTTTTGATTTTGTCGTCATTGTTTGTTGTTGTTAAAATAAATAAATAAGAATTAAAAAAGCTTGTCTCCAGCCACCTGGCTGGAGGAGGTGTCACTGGGGGCAGGTCTGATTTGTAGCCCAAAGGTATGCAGAGTGCTTGAGCTCTGCCTGGGGTTCCCTGACGTTTGTGGCACTAGCGTCCTTGCTTTTGGATCTGTGAAAGGGGATAGCCTCTTTCACCATTATAGAACTTCCCCTGGATCTGTGAGCTTCAAATTAATCCCTTCCTTCCGTAAACAGTGTCTGGTTTAGGGGTTTATCCCAGCGGTGTGAGAATGATGACAACAGCTATTATTCCGTTGTCTGTGTGTGAGAGTGGGGAGGGGCTGTGACTGGTGTGGGTGTGAGGGGGCTGTGCTTTGTTTTTGCTTTCTGTGTGCTATTCAGCTTGCTTTCTTCTTTTTTTTTTTTCTCACTCCTTCCCTCCATATTTTTCTCTCCCAAAGAATATAGTCTGTTCTGGTTTGTAGGAACTCTGAGCCGTAGCTTCCAAGAGACAAAATGGGTCCACCTTAACTGTTAGCAAACCACCGCCTCTATCTCCTTGGACGATCTTTAAACCAAACTCCCACCCTCCCTATGCTTTTATTCTCTTTTGCTCCACCAGCTCCACTTTACGCATGTCCCCTCTACTTTCTCCACATCAACTAGCTTGTTCTACTTTTTCCCATCCTTATCTTTTTCTTCCCTCACAACCCCAGAAGAACTAACATATTAGTGCATGCAATAATCTCCATGGTCCCTCACTCCCTAAAGTGATGAGCATTTCGGGTGGGAGAGATGGCTTAGCAGTTAAGGCACTTGTCTGCGCAGCCTAAGGAACCATGTTCTACTCTCTAGATCCCACGTAATCCAGACACACAGAGGTGAGGCAAGCACAAGGTTGCACATGCCCACTTGGTGCGCAGGCATCTGGAGTTCAATTTCAGTGGCTGAGGCCCTGGCGAGCCAGTTCTCTCTCCCCCGCCTCACTGTCTCTAAAAATATGATTACCATTTAAGAGGTGATTATACTGCAGTGCACTCTCACTATTTTTGTAGTGCATCTGTTCCAAGATAGTGACTGTTGGTACGAGCAGTGTTCTACTCAAAGGAAAGAGTGGGCAAGAGAGCCTGGCACCCTGAACACCAGTTTGACTGAAGAAAATGACACCTCAACCCTACCACAAGCCAGTCCCTCCTGAAGATGGCAAACACCTCCCTTGAAAGAAGGAAGGTGACCTGCAGTTAAAAATAGAAGTAGGGCTGGAGAGATGGCTTAGCAGTTAAGGCACTTACCCGCTAAGCCTAAGGACCCATGTTTGACCCTCCAGATCCCATAAAAGCCAGATGCACAAAGGTGAGGCAAGTGCAAGGTCACACATGCTCACTAGGTGGTGCAAGGATCTGGAGTTCTATTGCAGTAGCTGAGGCCCTGGCGCACCAATTTTCTCTCTTGCTCACTCGCTGTCACTCTTCTAAAAATAAATAAATAAATAAATAAAATTCAACCAATGACCTCTGATGAAAAGGTCCAAGTGTTATAGATAGATAGATAGATAGATAGATAGATAGATAGATAGATTACACAATATACTTTTGAATGAGTCATTGAAGAAATCAAGAAGGAAATTTAAGTTTCTAGAATTAAATGAAAATGAGAACAGAACATACTAAAAGTCATGGGACACATTAAAGGCAGTCCTGAGAGGGAAGTGTATAGCTCTACAAAGTC
The DNA here is from genome assembly GCA_036346955.1 of Dipus sagitta. Classification (NCBI taxonomy): domain Eukaryota; kingdom Metazoa; phylum Chordata; class Mammalia; order Rodentia; family Dipodidae; genus Dipus; species Dipus sagitta. Next base: position 67,301,907 of record CM070786.1, read on the forward strand.
CGTACATCAAAAAGTCAGAAATATCTCAAATAAACAGCTTGATGATATACCTTAAAGCCTTAGATAAACAATAACAAGACAAACCCCAAAATAGTCTATGAGCAGAAATAATTAAAAATAGAACAGAAATCAGTGAAACAGAAGTGAAAAACATGATACAAAGAATCAATGAAACATGGAGTTGGCTTTTTGGAAAAATAAACAAAACATTTGCCAACTGTTACAGTTCCCTTGCAGTTGCTGAAACAAACACCCAACCAGAAGCAGCTCATGGGGAGAACGGGTTTATTTCAGACTCACGGATATGGCAGGCCTCACCATGGTGTGGAAGTGGCTCACTTCACACCCACAGCAGAGAGAAAACAAACACCAACAAGCACAAAGAGCCAGAGCTCAAACTGGCTCTCTGCACACCCAGTAGGGCTAGACTCAAGATCTGATCCCCATGACATACCTCTGGCAGGACTCTGCCTACTACAGACTTAAGTAGGAAGCTTAATCTTAATTAAAAAAAAAAAAAAAAAAAAAACTGAGTCTATAGGGCAATTTACATTCAAATCATCACACCAAACCCAACCAAAAGAGACCACCCAAAGTAATAAAATTAGAGGTGAAAATTAAGACATGATGATAGATATCAACAAAATTCAAAAAAATCATAAGGATGTAATTTAAAAATCTATATGCCACAAAATTGAATAATCTAAAAAATGGATGAATTTATAGATACATAATACCTAGCAACATTATACCAAGATGAGATCAATAATTTAAACAGATCATACTATAACAAGCAATAAAATTGAAGCAGTATTTCAAAACCTTCCAACAACAAAAAGCCCTGGTCTAGATGTGCTCACTGCAACATTCTACCAGACCTTCCAGAAGAACTGAAACCTACACTTCTCCAGTTATTCCCAAAAGAAGAAAGGGAAGGAATTCTTCCAAACTCCCTCTGTGAAGTCAGTTATTACTGATACCAAAACAAGATAAAGACATAACAAATAAAGAAAGTTACAGACCAATTTCACTGATGAACATAAGACACAAAAATTCTTAATAAAATACTTCCAAATGGGGCTGGAGAGATGGCTTAGCGGTTATGGCACTTGCCTGAGAAGCCTAAGAACTCATGTTCAAGTCTCCAGGTCGGCAGGCACCCAGATGCACAGTGACACAAGCATCCAATATTGCACACATGCCACAAGGGGGTGCACACATCTGGAATTCATTTACAGCAGGCTGAGGGTCCTGGCATGCCCTATTCTCTCTCCCTCTCCCCCCCCTCTCAAAAAAAAAAACCTTGCAAATGGAATTCAAGAACATATGAAGAACACCACATACCAAAATCAAGTGGGTTGCATTCCACCACAGATGCAAGGACGGTTCAACATATGTAAATCAATAAGCATAATACCACACATGAATGGACTTAAGGACAGAGATCATATGACCATCTGAAGGGTTAGTGACTTTCCTTGAAGCTAGAGGGAATTGGAGGATTAATGACTATCCTTGAAACTAGGGGGTCTTAGAAACATCTGAGACATCCACTCCCAGACAAGGTTGACAACTCTCTTGATTGATAAACTTCCCTTAACTCAGAAGGACTTGAAGGAACAGAAACCATCTGGGGTCACCCTGCCATAGACAAGCTCCCTGAAACAGCTTATTCTGACTCTTTCAGTACAAGGCCACAAGTAGCTACAGTTGCTTATCAGCTTCCCCTAGAAAACCTGACCCTATCTGTTTTCCTTAAGGTCCTCCTTATAAGCCTGAACCCTAGCCGAGCTCAATGCCTCAGCCTCCATCCCACAGGAAGGCTGAAGCCCCTCACTGTGCTTCCATAAACAGCCTCTGTCTGCTTGAGATCAAGTCCAGTGTTTTCTTTCTCACTTTCCTTACATTCAGTTCCTTATACTCAACTGATGCAGGAAAAAGCCTTTGGGAAAACCCAACATCCTCTCACTTTAGTCCTGGAGAAGATAGGGATGGAAGGAATGTATCTCAGCACAGTGAATGCTACATATGACACACCTGTAGCCCACATTATACTAAATGGAGGAAAACTCAAAACATTCCCATTAAGTCCAGAAACAAGACAGTGGTGTTAACTCTCTGTTCCTATTCAACATAGTACTTGAAGTCAGAAATAAAAAGGATAAAAATAGGGAAGGGTGAGGTTAAAGTATCCTTATTAGATGACAAGATTTTATATAAAAGAGATCCTAAAAGGATCCAAGAGTGGATAAACACTTTCAGCAAATTGGCATGATACAAAATTGACATGTAAAAATCAGCAGCTTTCTAATATACCAATAATAAACATGGATAAATAATTCAGGAAAATTATCGCCTTCACACTTACCTCAAAAATATACCTTGGAATAAACCTAACTAAGAAAGTGAAAGACTTCTAAAATGGAAACTTAAACACTGAAGAAGGAAATTGAGGAAAATACTAGAAGGTGGAAAGACCTCCCATACTCATAGATTAGAAGAACTAGTATTGTGAAATTGCTCATCCTACCAAAAGTAATCTACAAATTCAATGTAATTCCAATCAAAATTTAAGCTGTATGCTTCCCAAAAACATAAAAAGCAATCCTATAGTTCATACGGAAGCACACAAGACTCCAGGTAGCCAGAAGTCCTGAACAAAAAGAATATTTCTAGAGGTATCATTATACCTGATTTCACGTTATATTACAGAGCCATCATAATAAAAATAACATGGTACTGGCACAAAAACAGACACTTAGATCAATGACAGAGGACAGAGGACCCAGAGATCAGTCCATGCGACCACAGCCACAGCCACCTGATTTTTGACAAACATGCCAAAAAAAAAAAAGGATAAAAAATCACTGGTTTTCTTTTTCTCCCCACCCCCTTTGTGGAGGTTCTGGGAACTGAAAAAAAGATTGCTTCTTCAACAAGTGGTGCCTGGAGAACTGAATATTTGTATGTAGAAGAACGAAGCTGGACCTTCATCTTTTGTCCTGCACAAAAATATCAACTCTAAGCTGGGCGTGGTGGCACACGCCTTTAATCCCAGCACTCAGGAGGCAGAGGTAGGAGGATCGCCGTGAGTTCGAGGCCACCCTGAGACTCCATAGTGAGTTCCAGGTCAGCCTGGGCTAGAGTGAGACCCTATCTCGAAAAACCAAAAAAAATATATATATATCAACTCCAAATGCATCAAAGACCTAAACGGAAGACCCCAAACTCTGAAATTGCTAAAGGTAGGGAGTATACTATAAGATACAGCAAAGGTAAGGTTTTTCTGAATAGGACTTCAGTTACTCAGGAAATAAAATCAACAACTGGCAAACAGGCTCATAAGGCTTTTGTACAGCACAAGAAACAATTTAATTGAGTGAAGAGGCAGCAGACAGAATGGGAGAACATCTCTGTTGGCTATACATCTGACAGAGAATTAGCATCTAGAATATACAAAGAACTCACAAACCTAAACTTCAAGAAAACAATCAAATCAAAAAGTGGGCGATGAGCTAGGCATGGTGGTGCACACCTTTAATCCCAGCATTAGGGAGACAGAAATGGGAGGATTTCTGTGAGTTTGAGGCCACCCTGAGACTACATAGTGAGTTCCAGGTCTGCCTAGGCTAGAGCAAGACCCTACCTCAAACCACCAAAAGAAAAAAAGAAAGAAAACAAAAACAAAAACAAAAACTGGGCAATGGAACTGAATAGAGAGTTCTCAAAAGAATGCCTTCCAAATATTTGTATAATAAGAGTAAATATTTTTAAAATGTCCAGCATCCTTAGCTGTTGCATAGCAGATTCCTCAGAATTGAAATATTCTCTCCTGAAGAGAGGAAGAAGGCTCTGTAAGGAAATCAAGTCTGGGAGACCTGACAGTTAAATGTCACACAACCACTCCCAAAGGTTATAGGAGTGATAAACTGAAGGCAAACTTTGACCAATGTTAGTTAGAAAAGGAAACATTCCTTCCTGTGGGGAGGAAAGAAGTTCTGAAGACTGGAGAAGTCAACGGATCTGGGAAAGGGTGGCTAGACCCCTCCCTAGGCTATGTGACGGGAAAACAACTGCTTGGGGAGGAGATGTTCCCACTGAGTTGCCTGCAAGTCACGCAGTGTGCTGGGAACTCCAGCCAGCGGAGCTGCCTCGGCTGTGCAGTGAGCTCCAGAGCCGCAGCTGCGGGGGCCATCCCCTGTGCTGGGGGCGGTTTCGGTGATATCACCTTGGGGTTTCTATGCTCTGTAAGGAAGTCCTCACCCTGAGGCTGAGAGAAGATCATCCTTGGGGGTAATCCTGACATGGGGCGCTCCATTTTAGCAACTATGGGGAGGTCATCACTTCTCCACAGCACAGCTGCTTTGAGCCGTCCATTGCGGCTGTAAGCAGCCCCTCACCCTGCTCTGTAAGTAACCCCAGTAAGTCACTGGTTCACCAAAACTGGTTTTTGTGGCATTGCACTTCAGTCTGTCACCTGTACCCTTTCTGGGGTGAAAGATGTGTGTTTGAATCGCTGCAGGGGTTAAATTTCCTGTGACATTAACTATGAAGAAAATGCAAATTAAAACTATTTTGAGATTCACTGAAGGGTTAATGGACTTTCTTCATAAACTATTGATGGACTTTCTTTAACTCAGAAAACTGAGGAACTGAAACAATTCGAGACATCCTGCCAGGCAGAAGACCACCGGGCCAGCTCCTCTGACTCACTGTGGAAGATCCAACAAACCAGACATTGCTGTTATTCAGTTACTGTCCACCCCACCAGACTGCACCTGACTCCTGTCATGTGCTCAGATAGCACCCTTATAACCTGAGCCCCTTCCCCTGCTGAGTGCTTCAGCCTCCATTCCACGGGAAGGCTGCGGGCTGCGGCCCCTCACTGTGCTTCAGTAAACAGTCTCTGTCTGTGGAGATCAAGCCCAGTTTTCTTTTCTCTTTCATTTTCCTTACTCTCACCTGTCAGGATGGCTACTATCAAAACAAAAGTCCATGTAGCCAGATGTGGTAGTGCATACCTTTAACCCCAGCACTGGGGAAGAAGAGATAGGATTGTCTTGAATCCTTGAATTCAAGGCCAGCCTGAGACTACAGAGTGAGTTCCAGGTTAGCCTGGGCTAGAGTGAGACCCTACCTCAATAGAAAAAAAAATACAAGAGCTGAAGAGATGGCTTAGCAGTTAAGTCACTTGCCAGTGAAACCTAAAGAGCAAAGTTCTGTTCCCCACTACCTACAGAAGCCAGAATCACAAGATAAAAAATCTTATTGTAACAAATGGTAAACTATCAAATGCCTATAAAACTAGAAGAAGATGATGACAACAATGACTTGTTCCAAGGGCTGGAGAGACAGCTCAGCAGTGAAGGTGCTTGCCTGCAAAGCCTAATGACCCAGATTCTATTCCCCAGGACCCATGTAAAGCCAGATGCACAAAGTGGTGCATGCATCTGAAGTTGGTTTGCAGAGGCTGGAGACCCTGGTGTGCCCATTCTCTCTCTCTCTCTCTCTCTGCAAATGAATGAATAAATAAATAAATAATATTTTTAAAAGGCTTGTTCCAGCCATACCAGCACATCCCCACAGAGAAACAGATCTTTGAGTGGATATGGATTTCTCCAACAGAACTTTTTTGTTTGTTTGTTTGTTTGTTTTTCGATTTTTCGAGGTGGGGTCTCTAGTTCAGGCTGACTCTGTAGTCTCAGGGTGGCCTTGAACTCGCAGCGATCCTCCTACCTCTGCCTCCCAAGTGCTGGGATTAAAGGCGTGGACCACCACACCCGGCAACAGAACTTTTTTTTTTTAAACCAGCCCTAACAGAAAAGGTTGCTGACTTGGAAGAATCACCAGATTTGCAACAAATGCGCTGCTGCCAAGGTGCAGAGTCTTGTTAACAGAAAGTAATCAGTGAATGGCGTGTCTTGATGAAAAAAAAATACACTCTGGCCCTTACCCCACACAGCACATAAGTACCAAACCCAGGAGGATTTCAAATATCTAGATCAATAGGTAAGACAAACAAGGCTTTTTAAGGTGAGATGCGGAACACCTTCATGACTCAGTAGGCAGGGATTTATTAACCAGGACTCTGTTGTGCATGTGTGTGTGCACCTGTGCACAGGGTATGCACATGTGTGTGCAAATGCATGCACATTTTGTGCACACATGCCAAAGACAAAAGAGAATATCAGATATCCTTCTCCACTGCTTTTCCATGTCATTTCCCTGAGAATGTCCCTGAACTCAAAGCCGCATTTTCAATCAGACTGGCTGACCAATGAGCCCCAGTGATTGGCCATGGCCATGCCAGCTTTTTTTTTTTTTTTTTTTTCATAACATGAGTTCTGGAGATCAAACAACTCAGGCCATCTCAGGCCCTCATGCTTGTATAACAAGCACCGTTACCAACTGAGCCATCTCCCCAACACCCAGGACAGATTTTCTCCTCTTTTCTTTTCTTTTCTTTCTTTCTTTTTTTCTTTCTTTCTTCATTTTCTTCTTTTTCCTTATTTGTTCCTCTCCCCTAAAAAAAAAAATTCAAAAAACTAGTAGTGCTATATATAGGTAGTGCTACCTCTAATCCCAACACTCATGAGCATGTGCTACACGGTGAGACCTTGTCTCAAAAAGAAGGGTAAGAAGAGGATGAAGGTGAGTAAAGGTGACTGAGGAATTGGAAAAGTCAAGAACTTTTGTACATTGTAAAAGAAAGCAAGTAATGAAACAGAAGAAAAATGTCTACAGTTGTGGAACCTATTTGTATAGTCTTATAACTGGCAGTGAATATTGTAAATTGATCAACCTAATTTAAAAAAGACGGGCAAAAGCTTAAATAGGCACTGCATGAATAATATGCATAAGTGACCAAAGATATTTAACCTCATTATTCAGCAAGGGATGTCAATGATATTGCTCCCTTGAGAACCGGGTGTGGCAACTTTAGAGATAGTTGTCATAAACTAAAGTTGAGAAACTTTAACTTTTTAAATATTTTATTGTATTTATTAGAGAGGGCAAGAGAGTATGGGTGCTGCAAATGAACTCCAGATGCATGCACCCATTTGTGAATCTGGCTTTATGTGGGTTCTGGGGAATTGAACCCGGGCCTGTGGGCTTTGCAAGCAAACATGTTTAACCACTGAGCCAACTCCCCAGCCTGAAAGTCAACTCTTTAAGACCCAAAAATCCCATTCCTACATAGCAACATGGATACGCAGCAGTCTTGGCACAGCCAGGAAGAAAGGCATGAGATCCAGAAAACCGTGGACACAACTCAGGAAAAGGCACGGGGAATTCCAAGAACACCAGCAAAGCAAAACCTCTGGGTCAGAGCTGCGCGGGGAGCCCCGGGGTAGTCAGCACAGGGGCCTGTCCAGAGGAGCGCGCGGAGGGGTGGAAGTGATGAATTACTTGATGAGAAACCCAAGGAAAAGTGGAGCACTGTGATGCAATGTGACGTGTGCAAATGACGAGCAGCAGCTACACAGAACTGAGTAAAGACACGGGCCAATGCCACTTTCAGAACAGCAGCTGAAAAGAAGGAAGTGGCCCTGGGAGGCTCCAACCTTCAGCTGTGAGGGTTATTTGCATTACCATATTATATTCAGAATGAAGTCTCCATCAAATCGAAGGTTACATGGAGAGGACGGGGGTGGGGTGCTCAGAGATGGAGGGATTGTTAGAAATCCAACTCTTGGCAGAATAGGAAGCCAACAGAGGAAGCGCACATTCCGGAAATGGTGTGGTGTGCAGTGGGAAGGGGCGGAGAGGGTCAGAGGGGCTGGCCCATGGAACGGGAGCATGGAGGGAACTGGGCACGGAGAGAGGGTACCACTGCGTTGCAGGTAAGTCCTTGTGGCAAGGGCCCTCTGAGAACAGAGACTACAGCTGTGTGTCTGGGTACATGCAACGACCTTGGAGAGCCCTGTATGTGCCCAGTAGCTTGGAATAGTATGTTCCTGTGTTGTGATAAGAGGGAGGGAACTGACAGTAAAGGGCCCAGAGGGACTGAAGAAAAGAAAAACAAGAAACATCTGCGGCAGGCTAGTCACCGTCCTTGAGTCTACCTCCTCCCCTGCTCCCCTGTACACAATGGTGATAAATTCTGATTTAATTAGTAAACCCTGCCTAACAAATTCAAAGTAACCAATCAAAATATGAGACGCAAAGAGACAAAAGCAAGTATAAGGCAATGCCCTGCTGTGTTGGTTCAGGCTTTGAATATGAATCCAGTGAGTCTGTGTTAACAAACATAATGCCTCAGGCATGCAGCAGTTTGGGGTCACCCACAGCAACATAATTCTGTGTTCATATTCCTTTAATAAAATAAGTACTCAGAAAGCCGGGCGTGGTGGTGCACGCCTTCAATCCCAGCACTCGGGAGGCAGAGGTAGGAGGATCGCCATGAGTTCGAGGCCACCATGAAATTACATAGTGAATTCCAGGTCAGCCTGAGCTAGAGTGAAACCCTACCTCAAAAAACCAAAAAAAAAAAAAAAAAAAAAAAAAGTATTCAGAGAAGGAGTAAAAATCCCAAGACAACATAAAGCAAATATTGCTTTTGTTTCCCTTTTGCTTCTCTGATATTTTTCAACAGTGAAGATGTTTACTGGTAAAAATATGTAACAGATTCTTAGGCAGAATGTTTGATTTGGTCTGAAGTCAGAATTGCTTTGTCTCTGGGAACTCTCTTAGCCACCATTAAGAGTTACTAGGGCCGGGCGTGGTGGCGCACGCCTTTAATCCCAGCACTTGGGAGGGAGAGGTAGGAGGATCACCGAGAGTTTGAGGCCACCCTGAGACTACATAGTTAATTCCAAGTCAGCCTGGACCAGAGTGAGACCCTACCTTGTAAAACCAAAAAAAAAAAAAAAAAAAAAAAGAGTTACTAGGGCCATTAAGAGAGACTTCCAGGTAAGATGGCAACATAGTGGCCACACCAAAGCATCCTAGAGAGGGAAAGAAGAAGAAAAAGAGCAAACTACACTCTCCTACTGAAAAGCGAAGGTGTAAAAGTTATCATCAACCACAGCAGAGAAGCAAGAAAGACTCAGATCTTCTTGAAAGGAGGAAATTGGCCAGAATCCCACTGAGGCCATGGCAGCCCTGATTCACACACCCACCCACCTGGCTGGAGCAGAGCTGTAGGAGCAGAAACCAGATGGATGGATTTTCCAATCACATCAGCCTCCTTGCAAAGTCAAGAGACCTGAAGGGGAAGACAGCAGGGACCAGCTGAGCAGCTGCTGAAGGATTAAGGAAAAACAGGACCAGCTGAGTAGCTCTGGTACAACTCCAGGCATCCTGCACAGCCTCCCATCCACCAACTGCCAGTGCCGAGAACCTACAAAGAACTCATTCAGACCCTGGCCACATGACATCCAGGACAGCTGATCGGAACAGCAGATCCAGTGACCCAAGCAGCCTAACAGTTCACAGCACAACAGAGAAAGGATCGAGGTGGGCACTCAGCATACTCAGATGGGAAGCCATCCCACTGGAAGTTCTAAACTCACCTTCCATGTCAGGGCAGATTATGTGTTAGATCTGAGTGATATATTCTTGGTTTGCTTTACCATTCTCAAATAAGCTATATTTTGCTATTGACTATTGCTGCCTAGACATTTCCTGATTCATAGGGCCTTTGTCTTTTTCATCTGTCATTATTGGGGGCTGGGTCTCACTTGTCCCCAGGCTGACCTGGAACCCATTTCAGACCAGAAATCTCAACCTGCCAGTTGACAGGATTAAGGGTGTGGGGCAACACACACCCTTAGGGACTTTGGCTTTATAAGATCTATTTGTTTTAATCCCCACTCTTGCATAAATACTCTGTGCTGGTTTGATTGAATGTGTATATTGTTCAGTTGAGTTTTAGAATTTGCCAGTAATTTTCTGTAACCAGTCTACTAGAAAACTTGAATAACAGGCAAATTCAACACCTATGGTCACTTCTGCTGTTTCTCTAAGAGTATAAGAGCTACACCTGGCACCTTAAACTCTTATGCTCAAGATATATAAAGTGAAATATACATGACTAAGAACATTGTAAATAATTAGAAAACCTAAGCATCACATTGACTCAAGATGCAAAAATCTCTACATTATAATACAAGAAACACAAAAAATCAAGATAATACAATTCCACCAAAAAATATAAATCTATCAGAAATGACCTCCAGTGAGACTGTTTTAGATGAAATGCCTGACAGAGATTTCAAAAAAATAATGGTTCTATCTATGCTCAAAGAAATCAAAGAAGAAATCTAGATAATCAGAGAATAAAACAAATTCCTAAAGGAATCCCAGGAAAACACAGGAAACCAGCCTAATGAAATAAGGAGGTCAATATAAGACATGAGTGAGGAAATAGAAATAATTTAAAATGCCAATCAGAAATACAATTCATGTAAAACAGAGTAAGTCAAATAAAAAGATTTGTAGAAAGTCTCACCAGTAGAATAGATCAAGGAGAGGACAGAATGTCTAAACTAGAAGACCAAGTGAATAGGAAAGCATGAATGGGAATTTCATGAGATTTCAGGATGCTTTGAAGAGATAAAACATAAGAATTTGGGGCATGGTAGAAGGAGAAGAATTCACTACAAAAGCATAACAGGCATTTTCAACAAAATCATACAAGAAAATTTTCCCTAAATGAGGAAAGTGATGTCAATACAGACACAGAAAACCTTCAGAATGCCATACAGACAAAATGAGGAAAGAATCTCTCACCATCATATTATAATTAAAATACAAAACACACAAAATAAAGAAAATGTATTGAAAGCAGTTAGAGAGAAAAATCAAGTCACATGCAAAGGCAAACCCATCAGGATAACAGCAGATTACTCAACTCAAACTTTAAAAGCCAGAAGGGCTTAGAATGATGTATTCCAAGTTCTGAAAGATAACAACTATCAACCAAGATTACTTTATCCTGCAAACCTATCCATCCAAATTGACAGACAAATAAGGACATTCGACAAGAAAAACAGGCTAAAGAAATATATCAACACTAAACTAGCTCTACGGAAAATACTTGAAAGACTCCTCCATGCTGAAGAGAAAGAAAAGCACACACACAAGGAACCAGGAAAAATAAACCATACTCAAATAATAGTTAATACAGAGAGCAAAGGTAAAACAGGGAGAACTACAAAACAAGAAGAATGGCAAAAATAAATACATATCTTTCAATAATAACTCTTAATGTAAAAGCCTCAGTGCCCCAACCAAAAGACAAAGGTATGCAGAATGGGTTAAAAAGTAGGATCCTTGTATTTGTGGCCTCCAAGAAACTCATCTTTCCATAAAAGATGGACACTACCTTAGGGTAGAAGAAAGGAAAACAGTATTTCAAGCACTTGGGCCTAGAAAGCAAGCAAGTGTCACTATCTAGTATCTGACAGGGTAGACTTCAAACCAACATTAGTTATTAAAGATAAGGAAGGTCACTTTATACTGATTAAAGGAACACTTTAACAGCAGAACATTACAATTCTAAACATACATGCATCTAAAATGGGGGCTCCCAATTTCATCAAACACTATTAGAATTTAGATCATAGATAACACCAAACACAGTTGTAGTAGGTGACTTCAATAACCCATTCTCATCAATTGACAGGTCATCCCAGCAAAAGATAAACAGAGAAGCATCTGGATTAAATGAGGTCATAGAACAAATGGACCTAACAGATATCTATAGAACATTCATCCAAATGCTTCAGAATACACATTCTTTTCAGCAGCACATGGAACATTCTCTAAAATGGACCATATATTAGGGTACAAAGCAAACCTTATCAAATACAGGAAAATTGAAATAAGTCCTTGAACTCTATATGATCATAATGGGATTAAAGTACAAATTGACAACAAGAAAAGCTATAGCGCATACACAAAATAATGGACACTGAACAGTACATTACTAAATGATGAATGTGTCAATGAAAAAATATCAAGAAGGAAATAAAAAACATTCATAGAATCAAAGATAATGAGAACACAACATACCAAAACCTTTAGTATACAATGAAGGCTGTTCTAAAAGGGAAATTTATAGTTTTAGGTGCCTATATTAAGATATTAGAAAAGTCACAAGTAAACAACTTAAAGCTTCACCTTAAGGCCTTGGAAAAAGAAGAACAAGGTAAACCAAAAATCAGTAGATAGGAAGAAATATTGAAGATTAGGTCAGAAATTAGTGAAATAGAAACCAAAGAATCAATTCAAAGAATCAATGAAACAAAGAATTGGTTCTTTTGGGCTGGAGAGATGGCTTAGCAGTTAAGGTGCTTGCCTGTGAAGCCTAAGGACCCAGGTTTGATTCTCCAGGTCCCACGTAAGCCAGATGCACATGGTGACACATGTGTCTGGAGTTTGTTTGCAGTGGCTAGAGGCCCTGGTTTGTCCTCTCTCTCTCCCTCTCTCTCTCTCTCTCTCTCTCTCTCCCCCTCCCTCCCTCCCTCCCTCCCTCTGTCTGTCTCTAATAAATAAATCAAAATGAAAAGAAATTTTTAAAAATCTTTAAAGAGTTGGTTCTTTGAAAAAATAAACAAGATTGATAAACCCTTAGCAAATCTGACCAAAAGAAAGAGAGAAGAGACACAAATTAATAAAATTAGAGATGAAAAAGTCACCATTACAACAGATACCAAAGAAATCCAGAAAATCATGAGGACATACTTTAAGAACATATACTCCACTAAGTTTGAAAATCTGAAACAAATGGATGATTTCTTTGATTTATATGGTCTCCAAAAATTAAATCAAGATGAGATTCACCATTTAAACAGGCCTATAAAAAGCACAGAGATCAAAACAGTTATAAAAAGACCACCCAACCAAAAAAGTCCAGTCCTAGGTGGATTCACAGGTGAATTTTACCAGACCTTCATGGAAGAACTATCACCAATGCTTCTCAAATATATTCATAAAATGGAAAAGGAATGAATACTACCAAACTCCTACTATGAAGCCAGCATTACCTTGATACCAAAACCAGATAAAGATGGAACAAAAAAGAAAAAGAAAAAAGAAAATTACAGGCCCATCTCCCTCATGAACATAGATGCAAAAATTCTCAAAAAAAATGCTGACAAACAGAATAAAAAATATATCAAAAAGATCAGGCTGGAGGAATGGCTTAGCAGTTAAGGAGTTTGCCTGCAAAGCCAAAGGACCTTAGTTTGATTCCCCAGGACCCACGTTAGCCACATGCACAAGGGGCCGCACACATCTGGAGTCCGTTTGCAGTGGCTGGAGGCCCTGGCACACCCATTCTCTCTCCCTCTCCCTCTCCCTCTCCCTCTCCCCCCCCTCTCTCTTTCCCTCTTTCTCTGTCAAATAAATAAATAAAATTATTTTTAAAAAAATCATTCACCCAGACCAAGTAGGCTTCATCCCAGAGATGTAGGGATGGTTCAACACACAAATCAATAAATGGAATACACCATATAAATGGACTGAAGGATGAAAATCACATGATCATCTCAATAGATGTGGAAAAGGAATTTGACAAAAACCAACATCCCTTCATGGTAAAAGTACTACAGAAAATGGGAATAGAAGGAATATATCTCAACATGATAAAGGCAATTTATGACAAACCCACAGCCAACATAATACTAAGTGGGGAAAAACTTGAAGCTTTTCCACTAAAATCAGGACCAAGACAAAGGTGCTCACTGTCCCCACTTTCATTTAATATAGTACTGGAAGTCTTATCTATAGCAATAAAGCAAGAGACATATAAGATGGATACAAACTGGAAAGGAAGAGATCAACTTATCATTATGTGTAGATGATATGATTTTATACATAAAGGACACTAAAGACTCCACCAGTAAACTGCTAGAGCCGATAAACACTTTTAGCAATGTAATAGTATACAAAATAAACACACAGAAATCAGTAGTCTTCCTATATACTAACAACAAATATGCTGAGGATGAAATCAGTCAATCACTTCCATTCACAATTGCCTCAAAAACAATAATAAAGTACCTTGGAATAAACCTAACCAAGGGAGTGAAGGATCTCTACAATGAAACCTTTAAAACCCTCAAAAGAGAAATTGCAGAAGACACTAGGAAATGGAAAGACATCCCATGTTCTTGGATTAGAAGAGTTAATATTGTGAAAATGTCAACCTTACCAAAAGCAATCTACACATTTAATACAATCCCCATCAAAATTTTAATGGTATTCTTGATGTAAATAGAAAAAAAAATCCTAAAACTCATTTGGAACACAAAAATCCTTGAATAACCAAACAATTTTGAACAACAAAAATATGGCTGGTGGTATTTCCATACCTGATTTTAAGCGGCATCACAGAGCTATAGTAACAAAAACAGCATGGTACTGGCACAAAGACAGACACATAGATCAGTGGAACAAAATAGAGGACCCAGATGTGAGTCTAGGAAGATACAGCCATCTGATCTTTGACAAAAATGCCAAAAATATTCATTGGAGAAAAGATAGCCTCTTTAACAAATGGTGCTAAGGAAATTGGATATCTATATTAGAAGGATGGAAGTATATCCTTATTTCTTTCCATGCATGAGAATCAAGTCCAAATGGATCACAGACCTTAATATCAGACTTGAAACTGCTAGGGCAAAAAGTAGGGGAAACCCTTCAACACATTGGCATAGGCAACAACTTTCTGAATATAACCCCAGTTGCTCAGGAAATAAAACCACTAATCAACCACTAGGATCTCATGAAATCAAAAAGCTTTTGTACAGCCAAGGGCACTGTGAATAGAGCAAGGAGACAACCTACAGAATGGAAGAAAATCTCTGCCAGCTACACATCTGACAGAGGACTAACATCCAGGATATACGAAGAACTCAAAAAATTAAATAATAAGAAATAAAACAACCCGATTAAAGAATTGGCTATAGGGCTGGAGAGATGGCTTAGTGGTTAAGGCACTTGCCTGCACAGCCTAAGGACCCAGGTTTGATTCTCCAGATCCCATGTCAGCCAGATGCACAAGGTGGTACATGCATCTGGAGTTTGTTTGCAGTGGCTAGAGGCCCTGGCATGCCCATTATCTCTCTCTGACTCTAATAAATAAATAAATAAGTAAATAAATAAAATGTTTTTTTTTTAAAAAAGAATTGGCTATAGCACTAACTAGAAAGTTCTCAAAGGAGGAAATAAAGATTGTCTATAAACATCTAAAAGAATGTTCTATACCCTTAGCCATCAGAGAAATGCAAATTAAAACTACTTTAAGATTCCATCTCACTCCTGTCAGAATTGCTATCATCAAGAAAACAAATGACAATAAATGTTGGTGGGGATGTAATCTGGTACAGCCACTGTGGAAATCAGTGTGGAGGTTCCTGAGACATCTAAAAATAGATTTACAATAGTCCCAGCTATACCACTTCTAGGTATATATCCTAGGGACTCATCTTACTACCTTAGAGACACTTGCACATCCATGTTTATTGCCACTCTATTCACAATAGCTAGGAAATGGAACCAGCTTAGATGTCCCTCAATTAATGAGAAGGTAATGAAGACGTAGTACATTTATACAATGGAGTTTTATGCAGCAGTAAAGAAAAATGAAATTTGCAGGGAAATGGCTGGATATTGAAAGGATTATACTTAGAGAGTTAACCCAGGCCCAGAAAGCCAAGCACCACATGTTCTCTCTCATATGTAGATCCTAGATACAAATATTTGGACTTGTGTGTGAGTTGGAATAAAACTGGGTAGCAGTGGCCAGTAAGCTAGAAAAAGGGCTATAAGAGAGGGGGGAGAGGGGAGGACTTAAAAGGGTGGTCTTGAATATATGTAAGTAGAAGAACAGAGTTCTGGGGGGTGGGAAGGCCTAAGTGAGGTCAGGGGAAGAGATTGAATAAAGGAAGTGTGGGGGGATGATTAATAAAAATCTAACAGGGTATGATTAAGTCATATGGAAACCTACTTTTTTGGACAATGGTGCACCCAGAAAACATAGATTGTTACTGGAAAATATTCAGTGCCAGGGATGGGATGCCTTCCAGTCAATTGTTGACCAGGTAGGTCCCTGATGCCCCCAAAATATTATAGGCCATTGCCAAGGCTCTTGGTTTCCTACCAGGAATAGATAGTAAGACTCTATTGCTGAAGACTCCACAAGCTTGGGCTGCAAAGTCACTTAGAAATCTTCCTGTAGCTGAGCTGAAAATCTCCTCTGTATAGAATAACTGACAGAAAGCTGGAAAAAGATATGTTGCATGCAGGCCTATGGGAGAGAGAAGTCATCAGTGGAGATAAACAACAGTGGACAGTGCTAGCCTTAAATCTGGCCAGCCAGGCCAAATGAGTCAACAGGTTCAATAGTGGCATGTCTGTTATGGGGGAAGCCAACTGCCCACTAATTGGACTGGAAGCCTGCTCTATGGGAGGAATACATGCCTGGTACTGAAAATCTATAACAGAGGAGGTCATGAGACCTAAGGGTGTAATGCCTTCTGCTGTCTGGCTAAATGTGAATATTATGCTCACCAAACTGCCCAATAAGCACTTCTCTTAATGTTCATACCCAAATATTCATGTTCCTCTCACTTTTAGTTAGAGAAGCTTCTCTTTTCAGATGGTAGAGATGTTAAGATGACTCAAAAGGCACCATAGTGCCAAGAAGAAATGACAGAGGAGTACTCAGCACTGAAACATTTCTATCACACCCTCCAAGACTCAGGGTCTATTGCGGAACAGGGGGCAGAAAGAATGTAAGAGCCAAAAGAAGGGTAGGACTTCTTACAATGCAGTCTTCCAGACACAATTTGGCTTCGATATCCATGGCCTTGCAGTGCCTAGTACTACCTACACAAGACCCTCATAATAGAAAAAGATGATGACACCAAAATAAAATAGAGACTAATTGAGAGGGAGAGGGAATATGATGGAGATTGGATTTGTGAAGGGGAAAGTTGGGGAGGGGAGGGAATTATTATGATTTATTGTCTATAATTATGGAAGTTGCCAATAAAAAGTTTAAAATTGAAAAATAAAACTTAAAAATTACATATATGTGCACATTTGTATGTGAAATGGACTTTTATTGAAAAATATGAATATTTTCATCTCAACAGGATTACTTAAGTTTTCAGGATCTCTTTCCCAAAAGATGCTCCACTTTTCCAGAGAAGTTCCTGTCTAGCTGGTAGGAAGAACCTCCTGAACACCTAGCATTCAGGAGAATATGGATGGTAGCTTCATGTACCCCACTACCCCTAAGAAGAAACTCCAAGGCCATCCGTGGGGCAGGTAAACCTGGGTGGGAGGCTGCTGTCATTCATGTGAACCATTGGCTTGTGTCCTTTGTTTCTCATTTCACGGGGTCCTGGAAGGATAAATGACTCTTTGGACAATGTCACAGCTATAAAGCATTTTGTAATTCTTGAAGGAAGACACAATAGGTCTAAGATCATTGGCAGACTGAAACAAAGATGTCTCTCTATTTTGGAACTTGCGAATATAGTTTTCTCCTTATGTGAATCCTTGTTACATTGCTGTGAACAAATTTCAAAGAAGAGCTATGGGAACCTCTCCCACCTCCTGCCTCTGCAATTCAACATCATTCTCAAAATGAATGTGTTTTTATATCAGAAATGTTCAGAGCTGGAAGAGTTCAGGCTCTGAACTTGGAAGTTGGCTCCATCCCTCCTCCACAGGCATCTTTAGAACATGACATGAGGACCAGGCTGCTTCTTCCCTTCCCCCTCCCACTGCTCTTCTCTTGGCTTAAGGGCTCCCCAGAACCCCTTTGGGGACAGAAGAATACAGAGTGTATGAGTGGCAGAAGCAGGGAGACAGGGCAGAGAAGGCTTTTTCAGTTCAGGCTTAGCCTCTCATTTAAAAGGGCTCTGAACACACCCTTGAGGGGCTGACCCTAATAAACATCAACACTCATGACAACCAATCAGTAGCCGAAACACTGTGCTCTTAGGACAGACACAGGAATGTGATGTGTAATAACCCACACAGCTTTGAGAGGGAAGAATCAAGATGGAGAAGTACCACTATCTGAGTTCAGGGATTATTCTAGGGCTGGAAAGATGGCTCAGTAGTTAAAGCTGCTTGCTTGAAAGCCTGACGGCCTGTGTTCAATTCCCCAGTACCCACATAAAGCCAGATGTACAAACTGGCACATGTATCTGGAGTACATGTGCAGTTGCAAGAAGTCCTGACACACCTACCCCCCCCTTCTCTTATGCTCTACTTGAAAATAAAATTAAAGTATTTTTTAAGTAATTATTCTAAATCTACAGTAATGGAGGTCCTATCGTTTTAATGTAAAGATACACAGACTGATGCGTAGAACAGAAGATTTCAAAACAGATCTATGTGTAAGGCTAGAAATGGAGCACAGTGATAGATCATCTGCCTCGCATGCATTCAGCCCTCAGAACTGGAAAGAAGAGAGTAATGTGTAGATCTATAGTATATGTATACATTTATATGCATGTATGTTAACTGATTCTTTTATTTTTATTTTAGAGAGAGAGAGAGAGAGGAAGAGGGAGAGGGAGAAATAAGGATAAAGAGAATTTGCATGCCAGGGCCTCAGCCACTGCAATTGAACACCACATGTTTACACCAACTAGTGGGCCTGTGAGACCTTGCGCTTGTCTCACCTCTCATACATGTGACTAATGTGGGATCTGGAGAGTCGAACATGGGTCCTTAGGCTTCGCAGATAAGCTAAGCCATCAACTGATTTTTTTGTTTGTTTGTTTGTTTGTTTTTCAAGGTAGGGTCTCACTCTAGCCCAGGATGACCTGGAATTCACTATGGAGTCTCAGGGTGGCCTCGAACTCATGGCAATCCTCCTACCTCTGCCTCCCGAGTACAGGGATTAAAGGCATGCGCCACCACACCTGGCTTCCATCAACTGATTTTTGACAACAGTACCCAGAAAATTCAATGGGGAAAAGAATAATCCCATCAACATATGGCACTAGTCACCTTCGAGTTGCTGACACAAAGCCCCCAACCAGAAGAAGCTGGAGGGAGGAAGGGATTTTTTTATAGTCTGGAGGGGAAGCTTCCTGATGGCAGTGGAAAACATAGCATGAGCAGAGACTGCACATCACCTCTGCCACAGCAGGTGGACAACAGCAGCAAGAGAATGAGTCCAACTCTCCCTAGCAATGGGAAGTGGCTGTAACACTCCTAGGCCCACCCCCAACAACATACCTCCTCCAGGAAGGCTCCACCCCCAACAATACACCTGTTTCCAGCAGGGCTCCACCCCCAACAACACACCTCCTCCAGCACGGCTCCACCCCCCAACAACACACCTCCTCCAGCACGGCTCCACCCCCAACAACACACCTCCCTCAGCACGGCTCCACCCCCAACAACACACCTCCTGCAGCACAGCTCCACCCCCAACAACACACCTCCTCCAGCACTGTTCGACCCCCAACAACACACCTCCAGCACAGCTCCATCCCAAACAACACACCTCCTCCAACACAGCTCCACGCCCAACAACACACACGGCTCCACCCCCAGCAACACACCTCCTCCAGCACGGCTCCACCCCCAACAACACACCTCCTCCAGCACAGCTCCACCTCCAACAACACACCTCCTCCAGCACGGCTCCACCCCCAACAACACACCTCCTCCAGCACGGCTCCACCCCCAACAACACACCTCCTCCAACACAGCTCCACCCCCAACAACACACGTCCTCCAGCACGGCTCCACCCCCAACAACACACCTCCTCCAGCACAGCTCCACCCCCAACAACACACCTGCTCCAGCACGACTCCACCCCCAACAACACACCTCCTCCAACACAGCTCCACCCCCAACAACACACCTCCTCCAGCACAGCTCCACCCCCAACAACACACCTCCTCCAGCACAGCTCCATCCCCAACAACACACCTCCTCCAGCACAGCTCCACCCCCAACAACACACCTCCTCCAGCACAGCTCCACCCCCAACAACACACCTCCTCCAGCACGGCTCCACCCCCAACAACACACCTCCTCCAACACAGCTCCACCTCCAACAACACACCTCCTCCAGCACGGCTCCACCCCCAACAACACACCTCCTCCAGCATGGCTCCAACCCCAACAACACACGTCCTCCAGCACAGCTCCACCTCCAACAACACACCTCCTCCAGCACGGCTCCACCCCCAACAACACACCTCCTCCAGCACGGCTCCACCCCCAACAACACACCTCCTCCAGCACGGCTCCACCCCCAACAACACACCTCCTCCAACACAGCTCCACCCCCAACAACACACCTCCTCCAGCACAGCTCCACCCCCAACAACACACCTCCTCCAGCACAGCTCCACCTCCAACAACACACCTCCTCCAGCACGGCTCCATCCCCAACAACACACCTCCTCCAGCACGCTCCACCACCAACAACACACCTCCTCCAGCACGGCTTCCATCCCTCCAACAACACACCGTCCTCCAGCACAGGCTCCACCCCACAACACTCTACCAGCACGCTCCATCCCCAGCAACACACCTCCTCCAGCACAGGCTCCATCCCCAACAACACACCTCCTCCATCACAGCTCCATCCTCCAAGCAACACACCTCCTCTCAGCATACGGCTCCACCTCCAACAACACACCTCCTCCAGCACTCGGGCTCCATCCCCAACAACACACCGCCTCCAGAAAAAGCTCCACCCCCAACCAACACAACGTCCTCCAGCACGGCTCCACTCCAACAACACACCTCCTCCAGCACAGCTCCACCCCCAACAACACACCTCCTCCAGCACAGCTCCACCCCCAACAACACACCTCCTCCAGCACGGCTCCACCCCCAACAACACACCTCCTCCAGCACGGCTCCACCCCCAACAACACACCTCCTCCAGCACAGCTCCACCCCCAACAACACACCTCCTCCAGCACGGCTCCACCTCCAACAACACACCTCCTCCAGCACAGCTCCACCCCCAACAACACACCTCCTCCAGCACAGCTCCACCCCCAACAACACACCTCCTCCAGCACAGCTCCACCCCCAACAACACACCTCCTCCAGCACAGCTCCACCCCCAACAACACACCTCCTCCAGCACAGCTCCACCCCCAACAACACACCTCCTCCAGCACAGCTCCACCCCAACAACACACCTCCTCCAGCACAGCTCCACCCCCAACAACACACCTCCTCCAGCACGGCTCCACCCCCAACAACACACCTCCTCCAGCACAGGCTCCACCCCAACAACACACCTCCTCCAGCACGGCTCCACCCCCAACAACACACCTCCTCCAGCACAGGCTCCACCCCCAACAACACACCGTCCTCCAGCACAGGCTCCACCCCCAACAACACACCTCCTCCAGCACAGGCTCCACCCCCAACAACACACCTCCTCCAGCACTGCTCCACCCCCAACAACACACCTCCTCCAGCACGGCTCCATCCCCAACAACACACCTCCTCCAGCACAGGCTCCACCCCCAACAACACACCTCCTCCAGCACAGCTCCACCCCCAACAACACACCTCCTCCAGCACGGCTCCATCCCCAACAACACACCTCCTCCAGCACGGCTCCACCCCCAACAACACACCTCCTCCAGCACGGCTCCACCCCCAACAACACACCTCCTCCAGCACGGCTCCATCCCCAACAACACACCTCCTCCAGCACGGCTCCACCCCCAACAACACACCTCCTCCAGCACGGCTCCACCCCAACAACACACCTCCTCCAGCACAGCTCCACCCCCAACAACACACGTCCTCCAGCACAGCTCCACCCCAACAACACACCTCCTCCAGCACGACTCCACCCCCAACAACACACCTGCTCCAGCACAGCTCCACCTCCAACAACACACCTCCTCCAGCACGGCTCCACCCCCAACAACACACCTCCTGCAGCACGGCTCCACCCCCAACAACACACCTCCTCCAGCACAGGCTCCACCCCCAACAACACACCTCCTCCAGCACGCTCCACCCCAACAACACACCTCCTCCAGCACGGCTCCACCCCCAACAACACACCTCCTGCCAGCACGCTCCACCCCCAACAACACACCTCCTCCAGCACGGCTCCACCCCCAACAACACACCTCCTCCAGCACGGCTCCACCCCACAACAACAGCACGCTCCTCCAGCACGGCTCCATCGGCTCCACCCCAACAACACACCTCCTCCAGCACAGCTCCACCCCCAACAACACACCGTCCTCCAGCACGGCTCCACCCCAACAAACACACCTCCTCCAGCACGCTCCACCCCCCAACAACACACCTCCTCCAGCACGGCTCCATCCCCAACAACACACCTCCTCCAGCACGGCTCCACCCCCAACAACACACCTCCTCCAGCACAGCTCCACCCCCAACAACACACCTCCTCCAGCACGGCTCCACCCCCAACAACACACCTCCTCCAGCACGGCTCCACCCCCAACAACACACCTCCTCCAGCATGGCTCCACCCCCACAACACACCTCCTGCAGCACGACTCCACCCCCAACAACACACCTCCTCCAGCACGGCTCCACCCCCAACAACACACCTCCTCCAGCACGGCTCCACCCCCAACAACACACCTCCTCCAGCACAGCTCCACCTCCAACAACACACCTCCTCCAGCACAGGCTCCACCCCCAACAACACACCTCCTCAGCACAGCTCCACCCCCAACAACACACCTCCTCCAGCACGGCTCCAGCTCCACCTCCAACAACACACCTCCTCCAGCACAGCTCCACCTCTAACAACACACCTCTTCCAGCACTGCTCCACCTCCAACAACACACCTCCTCCAGCACGGCTCCATCCCCAACAACACACCTCCTCCAGCACAGCTCCACCTCCAACAACACACCTCCTCCAGCACGGCTCCATCCCCAACAACACACCTCCTCCAGCACAGCTCCACCTCCAACAACACACCTCCTCCAGCACAGCTCCACCTCCAACAACACACCTCCTCCAGCACAGCTCCACCCCCAACAACACACCTCCTCCAACACAGCTCCACCTCCAACAACACAGCTCCTCCAGCACAGCTCCACCTCCAACAACACACCTCCTCCAGCACAGCTCCACCTCTAACAACACACCTCTTCCAGCACTGCTCCACCTCCAACAACACACCTCCTCCAGCACGGCTCCATCCCCAACAACACACCTCCTCCAGCACAGCTCCACCTCCAACAACACACCTCCTCCAGCACGGCTCCATCCCCAACAACACACCTCCTCCAGCACGGCTCCACCCCCAACAACACACCTCCTGCAGCACGGCTCCATCCCCAACAACACACCTCCTCCAGCACGGCTCCACCCCCAACAACACACCTCTTCCAGCACGGCTCCACCCCCAACAACACACCTCCTGCAGCACGACTCCACCCCCAACAACACACCTCCTGCAGCACGGCTCCACCCCCAACAACACACCTCTTCCAGCACGGCTCCACCCCCAACAACACACCTCTTCCAGCACGGCTCCACCCCCAACAACACACCTCCTCCAGTACGGCTCCACCTCCAACAACACAGCTCCTCCAGCACGGCTCCATCCCCAACAACACACCTCCTCCAGCACAGCTCCATCCCCAACAACACACCTCCTCCAGCACTGCTCCATCCCCATCAACACACCTCCTCCAGCACTGCTCCACCACCCAAGCTGCCACCAGCTGGGAATCAAGCTTTCAAAGCACATTTTGAGTTTATGGGGTATACCTAATTCATACCTCACATAGAGCAATGAGATATTCATATGTCAACCTCTACCTTTACCTAACACTACCTATAAAAATTAACTGGATGAGCTGGGCGTGTGGTGCACGCCTTTAATCCCAGCACTTGGGAGGCAGAGGTAGGTGGATCACCATGAGTTTGAGGCCACCCTGAGATTACATAGTGAATTACAGGTCAGCCTGGGGTAGAATGAGACCCTACCTCAAAAAAACAAACAAAAAAAAATTAACTGGAAAGGGGATCAAGAAATGGCTTAGCGGTTAAGGCACTTAGCTACAAAGCCTAACAACCTAGGTTCAACTCCCCAGTATGCATGTAAAGCCAGATGCCCAGTGGCACATGCATTTAGAATTTGTTTGCTGTGGCTGGAGGCCTGGAGTTCCCATTCTCTCTCTGTCTTTCTCTCTATCTCTGATTGCAAGTAAATAAATAAAAATAACTTTAAAATTAGCTGGAAATGGAACATAGGTCTATATATGAGTTAATACTATAAAAATTCTGGAAGAAAATGGGAGGGAAAATCTTAGTAAACCTGGTCTGGGTGAAGATGTCTTTTTTTTTTTTTTTTTTTTTTTGCTTTTTTGAGGTAGGGTCTCACTCTAGCCCAGGCTGACCTGGAATTCACTATGGAGTCTCAGAGTGGCCTCGAACTCACGGCGATCCTCCTACCTCTGCCTCCCGAGTGCTGGGATTAAAGGCGTGCGCCACCACGCCCGGCTTGAAGATGTCTTAAACATGAAACAAACAGCACAAATTATAAAAAAAAGTAAGTTTGCCTTTATCAAAGGTAAAATGTTTTCTCTTCAAAATAAAACGAATTATGAAAATAAAAGGCAAGACAGACAATGAAAACATATGTACAACACACAAGACTTGTATACCTAGATTATATTAAGAACCCTCTCAATTGAAACATAAGCCAATTATAAAAAACACTAACATGATTTGAACACCAGGAAATGGAAAGATGTCTGCCCTGGAAAACCATTAGGCAAGTGTTCATTGGCACTGCACAGTAAGGTAGTCTACACTAAGCCAGGTATGGTGTGCACACCTACTGCAGTACTTGACACTACACTTGACACTGCACAGCAAGGTAGCCCACATGAAGCCAGGTATGGTGTGCACACCTGTAATTGTAGCACTTAGAAGGCTGAGGAGGCAGCAGGATGACAAGTTTGAAGCCAGCTTAGGCTATACAGCAACACCTTGTTAAAAAAAAAAAAAAAGATATCACCAGGCATGGTGGCACATGCCTTTAATCCCAGCACTCGGGAGGTAGAGGCAGGAGGATCGCCCTGAGTTCAAGGCCACCCTAAAATGACATAGTGAATTCCAAGTCAGCCAGGGCTACAGTGAAACCCTACCTCGAAAAAACAAACAAACAAACAAACAAAAAAAGGCCCTCACTTTAGAAATTACAATAAGAAAGACGGGTGCGGTGATTTGATTCAGGTGTCCCCCATAAACTCAGGTGTTCTAAATGCCAGGTTCCCAGCTGATGGAAATTTGGGAATTAATGCCTCCTGGAGGCAGTGTATTTTTGGGGACGGGTTTATGTGTATTATAGGCCGTGTCCCCTTGCCAGTGTTTGGCACACTCTCCTGTTGCTATTGTCCATCTGATGTTGGCCAGGGGGTGATGTCCACCCTCTGCTCATGCCATTGTTTTCTCCTGCCATCATGGAGCTTCCCCCTCGAGTCTGTAAGCCAAAATAAACCTTTTTTGTTTTTTTTCCAAAAGCTGCTCTTGGTCAGATGATTTCTGCCAACAATGCGAACCTGACTGCAACAAATAGCATGCTTATGGCTGGCAGAGTTTGGAGCAATGGGAGATTCTGTGTGCTGCGAGGAAGCAGACGGCAGCAGTGCGGTGGAGAGCGGTTCTCAGAACCAGAACGTTCAGCATACTCGTGCAGCCTGCGACTTCCACAGCCTCAGACTCAACCAAGCACAGAAGCAAAAATAGCATCTGTACTGAGCATGTGTAGACTTTTTGCTTGTCATGACTCCTCCAGATATGGCAGGCTAACAACTATTTACATAGTGTTCACATGAGACATCAAGAGATGATTTCAAACCCATGGGAGGATTGCAGGAATAATATGCAAATATGATTACATTTTTACATAAGACCTTGAAAGAGTTTCAAAACCAATAAGGGTTCTGGGAATCAGTCCATGGTGGATATTCAGGGACAACTGTACTATGTAACTCAGCCATTCAATTTCCAGATAAAGGTACTCAAGAGAAACAAAAATATCTACCCATACAATGCAAGGCAAAGGAGAAATGATTCAAATGCACAGGGGTGTTCACAGGGGTCTCTGTGACAACCACCGCCAGGGAGTTAGACAAACGCTTGACCTTTGGGATCTCATGAAACTAGAAAGTCAGCATACAAATAAGCCAAGAAAGCCGAATGCTTAGCAGAGGGCATCTCGACCACAGCTGCCAGTGAAAGGCTCAGAGAAAGCTAGCTTCTTTCAGACAGTTTCAGTTAGGGACAGAAGTCCAAAAGAGAGAACCAGGAGATGCCAGCTCACATGCCAACCCTCCTTGGCAGGAATGGAGCTCAAGAATGGAACACGCATCTAATCCAGACTCATCTACAACAGCTGCAGTGCCCCCTGCTGTCCACAGCCTAACATACTACCCAGGTGGGCTGCCCTCTGGGGTGGGCCCTTCCAACCTACAAACCCATCCGGTCTTCCGCTTACATAGCTGAATCTGGTGAAAGAATACATTTTCAGTAGACTATAAAGGCTGTTTTCAGACTTCTTTTTCTCTCTCTCTGCATCCCCTCGCTCTGCCCCATGATCTCCACTTGGATACACACGAGTCTGGCTTTCCTAGGGGAGCAGAACACTGTTTCTTGGTCTGGGTAATTTTCTGATTGTCTCTGCTTTATACTTAGGGGTAACTTCTCCCTCTGATAACATATATGATATTCTTCTGCTCTTTGAATCTGCCACATACGTGTTTTCCTTACATTTCAGATCTGCCACATGGGTGCTTGCTCTAAACTCTGGGCCTGTTGCCTGTGTAATTTCTCTAAGCTTGGGGTAAACATGAATATAACTCTCTTTACTACTCATTTCTCATCTGAATTTCTTGGTCTCTGCTTTGGTATTTTCTCTCTGTTATTCTTCCTTAAGCCAGCAGCATTTGCCCTCTTAACTTTCTTCTGTAGGGAACCTCGGGGCAGATACTGTGTGTGTCTCTTCGAAATCTCCCTACGTAAGCGCTAGGTTCTGTCTTCCATGTGTCTGCGGCTCTGCTTTGGCATTTCTGTCGAATGTGTCTCACCGACTCTACTCGGTTTTCCACCTGACACGTGTTTCCTACTTTCTACGTGCTTAGGACTCTGCTCTGGCCTTCTCCTCAATCCCAACTCCCCTTAAGCAAACCCCACAATTTGTGATTTCTCCCTAAATAAACTTAATAATTCACAATTTATCCTTATTGAGTCCTTTTTCGAGTCCTATTTTGTTAAAGATAGGACAGGAACCAAAATTGGGGTTCATAAATTTGGGAGACCAATCCTGAACCCCGAAATTTTGCACCAATATGCTGACTGTTACCCAGCAGTACAGAGGACTGACCGCTGACATGTGCAAGATGATAGACGACTCTCTGAATCACAGTGCCAAGTAAGAGCGGACGGAAGAGCCAGCACGCCAGCACGCCAGCACGCCAGCACGCCAGCACGCCAGCACGCCAGCACGCCAGCACACGCCGCGGTCCGCGGTGTACATGAAAGGTCCGACGAGGGGACCTGGTCTGCAGGGACGGAGCTCGCGCCCACCATGGCCCGGAGGGAGCGCCGGGAGGCACGAGGAAGCCGTACGGAGTGATGGATAACGTGCAGTATCTTCACCGCGGTCACAGCTTCGTTGGTGTCCCACTTACCAAAATCATGACATGGGACATTGTGGGTATGTGCCGTTCATTGTAAGAGAGGGGTGGGGGTCATATAAAGATGAGTTGATGACTTAAATTCACCCCCATCATTCTGAAGTGCTAGAGACAGAAGCCAGGGCCTCACACAGCTTAGGCCAGAGCTCCACCTCTGAACTCCACCACTAGTCGGTCCCCATCGTCTACAAAGAGGAAAGAAGAGGAAGGGGACGCCAAGTCTTCTCTCTGGCATGACATGAAAACGTGAAAGTCACGGGCTGACTGTTGTCCCCAGCTCACCAGCCAGACCAAAGAACTACTTAGCTGCAGATCTCCAAAGCACGGCCCGAAACAGAACAGAACTTCCCCGCCAGGGCAGGAGTCAGCTGCGACTGCACACGAGTATATCACACAGTGACGGGTTGGGAGCAGTCAGTGCTGATGGGCACAATCAGGCAGTAGAGAGAACAGGGCAGCCCTTGCGGGTCTCATCCGACTGGAAGAGCCTTTTCCCTCTGGTGAAACTGGGCTCTCACGCACACAATGATGGTCTTTACAAGCAAAGGGCCAGAAAGGCCTGGCTATGCACATGGGCATAGGTGACTTGCCCACACCCACCACAGCCATAAAGACAGCATTTGACTCATCCCCCAATCCCAGGGGCAGTTCAAAGCCATCCCCTCCTTCTCCTTGTCCTTTCTAGCCTTGTCCCATGCCATGTCCCAGAGGCTACCTCCTCCCTGTGAATGCTGCGCGCTGACCCCCATCCCAGCCTGCCTTGCAGCACGGGTGGGGGGGGGGGATGAGAACGCAGCAGCCGTGGAAGGTCCTGTACATTAAGCCTCAAGTTACCCAGAGGCGCTGGGCCCTGTCCGTTATTCACCCTCCTGCCTGCATTTCTGGGGCTCTCACACTGCCAGTCAGGGCCTGGAGGGCTCTTGTTTATTCCTCCAAAACTCAAGTCTTCAGGAATCAGTTCATCAGATGAATGGATTTGCTATACAACTGATGGCCAGAGACCAACTTGCTGCCTTGTTTATAGGGCTTAAAAATGACTGACTGAGGCCCAGCAAGCCAAGCTTTCTCATAGGGTTGAAGTAACGTCAAAGGATAATAAAGAGAGATTTTGCCCTGGGCACTGAGCATACTCCCTGTGGATTGAGATAATGGTGTTGGCTACTGGCACAAGGATTTGGAGACCCTGGATCTCACGCTGCCCATTCTACTGGTTGCTTAGGAGCTGTAGTCTCCCCCATTATTCTGGTGTCATTTGTGACAGTCCCCAGGCCTCTCATCTGAAGGTCCACGCTGCTGGTCACCAACGTGTGGATGATGACAAAGTCTTAGTTTGCACTGCCTGAAGGTTCTCTGCAGTAAACTGATGCTCAGGACAGGGAAGCTCAGGAAGGGCCTGACTTGAGGCAAGTTCCCATTCATCCCACATGGCTCCACCCTCCGCCTCCCCTCCATGGCGCCACCCCAGCATCACAAGATGTCATCACCTCTACCCTCCACCTTCCTATGATGCCATCTCAGCATCACAAGACAACATAAAACTTAACCTCTATTCCCCCCTCTGTTACCATCTCAGCATCGCAAAATGTCATTAATGTCTACCCTCTTCCTTCGCCTCTATGACACCACCTCAGCATCATAAGATGTCATCGTCTCTACCCTCTACCTCCCCTCTATCACCGTCTCAGCAGTGGAAGATATCAACAACCTCCACCCTGTACCTTTCCCTCTAAGACACCATGATCGCAGCACACAACGTCTTCAACCTCCACCCTCTACCTCCCCCTCTATGACACCATCTCAGCATCACAAGATGTCATCACCTCTACCCTCTACCTCCCCTCTATCACTGTCTAAGCTTCACAAGATGTCATCAGTCTGTTGATCATTTATTGTGAAATACAGTTTGAAAATATAATCTTCAGATCTTCTCCTAGTCAGCTTGGAACACTGCCACTGGCTGGTAGTTAGAGGGAACTTCCTCACCTAGAGCCTTTGTATCTAGATTTGACTATCAAAAAGGAAGCTGGCTCCCTGTGACCTGAGCTGCCTGAAGATGGATCCCATCTCCCTCCCATCCAAACTGCAGACCGTCAGCAGGGAGGTCTAGCCTGAACCACCTCCCTGGAGGCTTCTGCAAAGACCTGAAGAATCCGTTTCTTCCTGGCAGCAATACAGACTTTCAACATCTCCCCCAGACTTTTGGTAACCCATCACAGCCCCACAGTCTCACTTCTTGAGGGCTGGCAGGATATCCCTCCTGTTCCCTCGAGCTGCTCCCCTCTCCACATCCCAGCTTGGTGCCGCTGGAAACCCAGAGGGACCAGCTTGTCTGCTTGCCTGCTACCCAGGGCTGCTCAGACAGCAGTGACCGCCTCTACCTAACAGCTGCCATCAAAACTGTTTCTGGGCTGGTGAGATGGCTCAGTGGTTAAAAGCACTTGCATGTAAAGCCTGTTGGCTCAGTACTCACATAGAGCCAGACGCACAGAGTGACACATACTGGAGTTTACAGTGGCAAGAGGCCCTGACACTATCATGCTTGCACGCTCTCTTTCTCTCTCTTCCTCAATCTCTTCTGTCTCTTTCCCTCTGTTCACAAATATACATATATGTATTTAAAATATTGATTTCTGATTACTCATTCAAAGTTTTTACAGGATAAGAATGAACTTGTCAGGGAACTAATTCCACAGGAGTAGAAGAAACTGCTGAGTTGCCGTACCTCATTTGATTTAAGGTGCTTTCTACAAAGCTCTTCCAAGCAGTATGAAACCTCTGTGTTCCTTACAAGAGCATCCATGGAAGCAGGCTTCCATCTGAATGAATCTAGTCATTGAAAACATATTCAAGCAGCTCAGTGGTTAAAGGCACTTGCTTCACAAGCCTGCTGACTGGAGTTCAATTCCCAAGCACCTACATAAAGCCAGAAGCAAAAGGGGCATGTGCATCTGTAATCCCAACATGTGCCTACAAAATGAGAGGTGGGGTTAGAATAATCCCCAAGATTGGGAGGAGATAGCAGCTGGCCTTCTTCCAGGAGAGTGCAAAAGAGACAGAGAGAAAGAGAGAGACCTTGTCTCAAATAAAATGGAAGGGGAGACTAACACTCCAAGGTTGTCCTCTGACCTCCACATGTGCAAGAGGCATATGTGTACCCATATACACACATCATCACCCTCATACATTTGCACAGACACACAGGGCACACACACAAATAAGTATAACTTTCAAATCGGCACCTGGAGAGGCAGTTGTCTCAAAGGCCAGCTGTTTTCTGACCCCTTAGTGGCCCTGAGAGGTTTGCTCTGGGAGATCAACCCTGGGACTGAATTGCAGCCCCAGCACGGAGGTTGAGGGCAGGGCCTTGCTGTGCTTGGTTAGCTGCTGGGGCTCAGCTGAGCTCCGGAGTTGGGAGCAGCAGCTCTTAGCAGTGCCTTGGGGTGGAGGGGGAAGCCTCAAACAGACAATGATCCTAGTCCACTTTTCCCAGACCACAGCCACTCCTGACTGTCACCCCAGGGCTTGGCCCCGGACCTCTTCACCCTGCCTGGCTACATGACCCACACTCATATGGGGAACTTAGATGAGGACCTTTTAGCTATTTTGGTTTGTTTGCTTGTTTTGAGGTAGGGTCTCACTCTAGCCCACACTGACCCAGAACTCACTCTGTAGTCTCAGGGTGCCCTCCAATTCACAGTGATCTTTTTACCTCTACCTCTTGAGTGCTAGGATTAAAGGCATGCACCACCATGCCTGGCCCTTTTAGCTAGTTTTGATTTTCACATTTCACAGGTTTTATTAGCATCTCTTGTGCCCGGATCCCAGTGGGGCTCTGCCATGACTGAGTCAGGATTAATCCCCTTAAATTATTACAGGTCTTTCAGTCAGGGACTATCTGGCTATTCCATGAAGAGCTCCTACGTTTGCCTCTCCTGGTAGCTCAAAGCTTCTCCATTCAGGTTTCCAGCCTGGACATACAAAGGCAGGACAGATCCCAGAGGGTGGCCACCTATTAGGGAAGCACTGGCAAGTTAGGTATGCTGCAAAGAAGGCACTAAGGACTGAGGAGCAAGCAGACAGGCTAACCTTGTGGCTCAGAGTGATGTGGTGAGAGGGTGATCCAAAGCGAAGGGGAGTCCAAGGTTTAAGGTAACATGTTTCAAAAAGAAGCAAGGGGCTGGAGAGATGACTTGGCAGTGAAAGGCACTTGCCTGCAAAGCCTGACGGCCTGGCTTCAATCCCCCAGTACACACATAAAGCAAGATGCACAAATTGGCACATGTGTCTGGAGTTCGTTTGAGGTGGCAGGAGGCTGTGGGGCACCTATTCTCTCTCTCTCTCTCTCTCTCTGTGTGTGTGTGTGTGTGTGTGTCTGTGTGTCTGTGTGTCTGTGTGTGTGCCTCTCTGTCTCTCTCTCTCAAATAAATAAGTAAAAATAGTTTTAAAAAGAAGGAGGAGGAGAAGAGGCAGAAGAGGAGGAGAAGTAAGGAGGAGGAAAGAAGGGAAGTGGACAGGGACTCTTGCTGGTGGCCAACGCGTGGGGTGAGAGGCACAAGTGTCTGCCCTACCCCCGGGAGTGCCAGCCCTCCTCTGGTGGATGCAAGGGAGCTGGCATCTCTATCACTGCTGCCTCGGGTGATCTTCGTGTTCTCAAAATGCTCTGACATTTCAGATTCACAGATCCATCGGCTCACAACAGGGAGCGTTTGGAATGATGGTACCCATCTCAACATTAAAAACATTCCTTGTTACATGGAGCCATTTTCTGAGCAACAATGCTCACCTCCAATGCTTACGGGCTCCTAGCAAGTGCATGCCCCAGAGATCGGAACATGTTGCATGTGCCAGCAAGGTTTTTGGTTTGTTTATTTGTTATGGAAACGCATGACAGAAACCTCACAGAGAATAGCTTAGACTCTTTCTCAGGAACTTAATCACTCATTATGAATTACTTGCTCAATACTTGAGAATGCACTGGAAGATACTATCATGTGTCCTGCAAGATGTTATGGTTGGGATGTGGTTTGTCCCTTTAGGGTTCAATAGTGGGCAGCTTGGTCCTCAGTGTAGTGACTTAAGAGGTGGGGCTTGCTGGAAGGCTGTTGGATCATTGCGGCTTGCTCTTGGAAGGGATGACCACAGATCTATCTTCACAGGACCTGTTCTCTTGTTTACTGTCTCACCACGTGATCTCTCTTCCCACATATGCCCCTGCCATGATGGCATCGGCCATGTGGCACAGTCTGGGAGCCCTTCTTAGAGTCACTTTCATAGTTTCCAAACCAGTGAGCTAGATGGACTTCCACTTTCATAAGTTATCCAACCTCTGGCATTTCTTTGCAGTAACAGAAAAGACTGGTATATGATCTAAGGAAGGACTGACCAGTGAACCAAGAGAAGAAAAGAATGTGTCTGGGTCTCAGTGACAAACAGAGTCAGAGTGTGTGTGCCCGCAGGACACCTCATCTCTCTCTGCACCTCCCTTCATAATCCTCCACCCTCCCTCCCTTTGTGGGGGGCTTTCTCCCAAGGCCAGGGGCATGAGTTTCACACCTGTTGCTCCGATCTGCAGAAAGAAGCACTTCACTGCAATTGAAGACATTCTGGGAACAGACTCCACAGACGCACGAGATAGTGTGCCCGCCTGAACTATCTATCACCTGTGGCCACATGGCCCGCCCATGACACCATTTACCTACATGGCCCAGGAAAGAGCTCTCCATGAGTCTAGCAGCTCCCAGGAAAACTGCAGAGCTGGAGGCCAAGGCCAGGCATGGTGGAAGAGAGGACGAGGCCGATGTTCCCCAGCACCGATGCCTGAGCCCCCGCCCCCCCCCAGTTCTTCCTCTTCACCAGTTTCCCTCGAGGCTCATCTCGGATAGTGCCTTCAGAAAACCTCTGGTCCCTGCTCCCAATATGGGTTAGGAGCTCCTGAGTGCTCAGCGTGCCCTGACCCTTCCCAAATGTGCCTTCCTTGAGAAAGTAACCGTGGCATGCATTCTAATGCCCAGCCCGGTGCCTGCCGAATGGCTAATCCTCAGTTTCTCAAATACTGCATCACGGAAACATCGCAATGGTAGGGATCTTGCAGTAGTGGCAGGAGAGAGGAACATACCCAGCCTCTTCAGGACAGTTCCAGGGGTGTGTGGTGCACAGGAAAAGACGTGTGAGGAGGGTCTGAGGGTGGTATTGTTTTCCAGCTCAGAGCACCCAGCTATATTCAATGTGTGTGTGTGCCTGTCCATTGAGGGCTGGCGATATAGCTCAGTTTGTGTAGGATATAGGCAGGGCCCTGGGTTAAAGAAAACCTAAGCTGTCTGACACGAAGGCCCCAGGCTATGGAGGGTGCGCAGCAGCCTGAACCGCTGGTCATATCCCGGGAACACAACAGGCAGAGGAGTTCCCCCCATTCTCGGGGGTTGCAGTGAGCTAGGATCCTCCCCCCATTCTTGAGGGTAGCAGGGAGCCTGGACCCCTGGACAAAATCTTAGACCCCGAGATCAGCAGGAAGTAAGGCCACTCCCTCTCCAAGCACGGGATACCTGGACATTCAGATAAGACTTAGGCTTTGCCCATAACCCTGTGGCCTTTGGCCAGTTGCCTAGGAAACTCCTTATATGGTATCAGCCAGCACCTTTGCACAGCCCCTCCCCCTGTACCATTGTCTACCATGCTGGAATGTATGTCCCCTTATGCTAATTAGGCATCAGCAAGCAACATTGTACGTCCAATCCCCTTAGGACCCTCTTCCCACCCTCAACTGCTTATAAACCCATTTCCCTGACAATAAGCCCAGAGCTGTTCACGGAAACTGACTCCCAAGAATGATTCTTCCACACTACCACCACAGTTGCCTAGGACACCTTGGGGCACCACAGCTGGCCCAAGGACCCAAGAACCCACAAGTTTGTAGAGCATTTTCTCAGCATGCACCAAGCCCTGGGCTTGATGCCCAGCCCCACGCAAAACCAGGCGTAGTGCATGCCTCCACTCAGGAGCTGGCGGCAGGAAGATCAAAAGTTCAAGGCCATTCTTAGCTACAGTTGGAAGTCAGCCTGAGATACAAGAGACCATGTGTCAAAATAAAAGGTTTCTCTTGATTTCTGTACAACAGTACTCTGCTGATTCTATTTATTTTTAGTGAAGAAATGCAGCACTCACATGCCAACTCTGGCAGGGTTGCTGCTAGACATCAGTGCCATCAATGGGCACAGCCTGCAGAGTCCTGTGGTCCAAGTAGAACCAAGCACTAGGTGCTCTGATACAGCACCCCACAGAGTGTTCTCTGTCGGGAGGAAAGGTCTAGAGTCTTCATTGTAGAAGGCGAGAAGTGCGTTGACTTGAGTCTTTATCTTGCAAGTACAGGATCTGGATGTCTCTTTTTAATGTCTCTTTTTAAACTTTTTATTCACAATTTCCATACCCATAGACAATATACCATGATCATAATCCCCTCCCACCACTCTCTTCCCTCCCTCCTCAATCCTCCCTCCACTGAATCCCTTCTTCTTTCCAACTAGTCTCTCTTCTATTTTTTTTTTGTTTGTTTGTTTTTGGTTTTGGTTTTGGTTTTTCGAGGTAGGGTCTCACTCTAGCCCAGGCTGACCAGGAATTCACTGTGTACTCTCAGGGTGGCCTCGAACTCACGGCGATCCTCCTACCTCTGCCTCCCGAGTGCTGGGATTAAAGGCGTG
Source organism: Dipus sagitta (assembly GCA_036346955.1). Classification (NCBI taxonomy): domain Eukaryota; kingdom Metazoa; phylum Chordata; class Mammalia; order Rodentia; family Dipodidae; genus Dipus; species Dipus sagitta. Next base: position 67,337,271 of record CM070786.1, read on the forward strand.
CACCACCACACCCGGCTCCTCTCTTCTATTTTGATGTCATCATTTTCCCCCTCCTATCACACAGGTCTCATGCAGGTAATGTCAGTCATGAGCCATGGTCCTGAATACCAAGGCCACTTTGTGACTGGAAGACAGTATAGTAAGTATTCCTCCCTTCCTTTGACTGTTACATTCTTCCTGCCACCTCGTCTACGTAGGCCCTGAGCTTTGGAGGGGTGTGATAGAGACAGTGCTGAGCTCTTCCCTGTCGCTTCTTCTCAGCACTTTGATGAGTTTTGAGTCATCCCAGAGGTCACTGCTATTTCAATAGAGAACTAAAAGTGAGAGTAGCGTTAATATATGGGTATAAACATAAGTATTTAGTGGGCAGTTTGGTGGGAATGATATATCTATTTAGCCAGACAACAGTAGTAGCTTTTCCCCTAGGGCTTATGAGCTGCCCAGCCATAGGCTTTAACTAGGTTTTCAGTACCAGGCACGAATTCCCTCCTATGGAACAGGCCTCAAGTCCAATCACATAGCAGCTGTTTTCCCCCATAACAGACCTACCACCATTGTGCCAGCTTGGCCAGCCGTAAGGCTTGCAGAGTCCACCGCTGGTTAACACTGCTGATGACTTTTCTCCCCCAACAGGCTGCGCAGGTCTTTCCATCTTCATGACAGCTAGCCAACAGGGAAGGCGGTTCCAAGCTCAGTCTTACAGGCCTTAATACTCTTGTGGTGGCTAAATTCTATCATTAACTTGCTGCGATTGGGTGGATCCGCAAGGGAGCTTCCAGAAGGGATTGGTGGATAAACAGCGTCCCTAGCGTGGACATCCTTCTGGCGGCGGGCTACATATAAAAGTTCCGGGAGGACACGGGGTCTTTTCCCTGCCGCCTGTGCCGCATGCTGGCGGGCGCCCGCACCCTGCTGCTACCATCCGTCATCGGAACCCAGCTGCTCCAGTGTTCCAACACGGACTGAAGCCCAGCAGCTCTCCCAGAATCCTCCAGGCCTTCAGGGCCAGACTGGGACTGCTGACCGCATCCAGCCTCATGGCCTGAGCAGCTCCTGGGCTTTCGGACTCTCCAGCCTGCAGACAGCTATTGGTGTACTACCCAGCCTGTATCTTGTAATCTAATTATCTCCTTCAGAATAAATATTCACTCCACTGGTTATGGTCCTCTACAGAACCCTGATTGGTACAATTCTGAATCCTAACAGCCTCATTATAGATAATAGCAAAGCTAACCACACTATTCTTCACTCATTTGCCCATCAAGAATTTCACGACTACTGTAATGTGTATGCGTTGGAAATATAGTACTTGACACATTCTTCTCTTTTAGGACTCCCCATGCAATGAAAACAAGTTAACCAAGGCATACAAGATAAAATGCTGTTATGCAAATATAGAAAGGCTCTTTCCTCTAACACTATCTGACGGGAAGCTAGAAAGGGGTGGAAATAGGATGAGACTTTTGTTATTATGGCATTCCTGACATCATTTTCTAGAGATTTACTAACCTGTACATCTTCTACTCTGCAAGGATGTTCAGTTTTCAAACTGAGATAATATGAAATGATTTTAAACTTTTCTTCTGCAGGTCCTTTGCGCTCATTTCAGTTAAATAAGCATGCTCATATTAAGACATGTCTTAGCTGGGCGTGGTGGCACACGCCTTTAATCCCAGCACTCAGGAGGCAGAGGTAGGAGGATCACCGTGAGTTCAAGGCCACCCTGAGACTCCATAGTGAATTCCAGGTCAGCCTGGGCTAGAGTGAGACCCTACCTTGAAAAACCAAAAAATAAAAATAAAAAATAAAAAGCATGTCTATATCACCTTGGTGAACAGAGTGACCAAGAAGAGTTTTCAGATAGCAATAGTAACCCACAAATGTGGGCTGGGGTGCCATTCAGCCATAGAGTACTTGCCTAGCATTCCTGAGTCCATGGCTTCTGTCTCCATTGCAAAAAGAAAAAAATTCAAACAATACACTTCTGAGACTCGAAGTTGGTAGAAAGCCAAGAGGCCACATGATCCTCAGTTGCTGTCTGTATAATAGTGCAGTCCTGGGAACAGATCCATCTTCGTCCATATTCTGAGGCTATAACAGAATACCAAAGACTGGGTGGTCGATTAAGGGAAGGAATGTATTTGTGACAATTCTATGGCCTGGGAAGACCAAGACAGGGCCCTGACATCTGGAGGTAGCCTTACTACTACATAATGACATGGTGGAGGACCATGATGGGAAGATGTGACATGATAGCCTAAAAGATGCCATTTCTTAACAGCAAGTTCTCTCTCATTGTAACCAGCCCACTCTTCCACTAAGAGCATTAATGCACACCCTTATCACGTGGGCATTATTTAAAGGTGATAAAGTACTATGGCCTGAATGTCCCCTCCAAATCTCATATGGAAATTGCCACTCAGTATTTTCTTATGATCCCCAAAATGCACATCTTTAGCTCTGCAAAAACTTCAGTCTTCAAACTGTGAAGATACAGTTATTCTTAAACTTTTCCTCCACAATTCTTTCTGTTTTGAGTCAATTAAGTATTTACTAATGCTACTGAATGGCAAGCTTCCACATGAGTTTTAGAGGGATGTCCCGGCCACAGAGATGTGCTGTGGGCACTGTTCTTGTGCTCTTGAGCAGTGCGGTGAGGGAAAGATCAAAGGTGAACACTGAGCCCTTCCAGCTCTTTGCAGAGGGAACAGAGCCCAGCTGTGGTGGGTGGCTTGCTCCTGGCCAACCGGAAGCACACATTTCTATGACAGCTACCAAACAGATCTTCTAAGTGCTTCCCTGGCACTTCACTGGGACAGTTAATGTCATATGTCAACTTGGCTGGGCCAGGGTGCCCAGATCTTTGGTCAAACATCCCTGCCCACATTCTCATTTGACAGTCAATCCCACATTGCAGGCACCTGTTGCAGTGGTTTGACATGCTTGGTGCCAGGAGGAAAAGCCCCGCACTCACCAACAACCAAGGTAAAACGAGGGAGTCGTGATATACTGGAAAAGTTTTTAACCATGTTCCAATAGGAAGTATGCAATTCTCTTCTAATGTTCTGTTTTGACTTTAAAAAAAAGAGATTTAAAACTCAGTAAATTGCAGGGATGAAAGTAAGGATGGTAGCAAAATGTACTGGTATGTCCATAACTAATAATAAACAAATAAATAAAAACTCAGTAAATTTTTTAAAGATGTGCCCTTTAAGGAAATGCTAAATGCTATGGCACCAATTCAGGGTGGACCAAAGAGAATTCAGAGTGGAGGAGAGAGAATTGGTGCACCAGAGCCCCCAGCCACTGAAATCGAACTCCAGATGCATGAGTCACTTTGTGCATCTGGCTTATATGGGATCTGGGTAATCAAGCATGGGTGCTTAGGTTTTGCAAGCGAGTGCCTTAACTGCTAACTCATCTTCCCAGCCCTACAAACTCAATTTTAATGACACCTGAGTCTATTAGGGAACATAGATTCAAATTGCCACATATGTTGACCAGGTCCCATGGAATTGCTTCTTAAAATGGTAACACCCAAGCACGTGTCCTCATGTTAGTTACACCTCACATTGCCAAGTTTTCTCAAGCATTTCCAAGTGACTGCATGATATGGAACACAAATGCCTTTTCTGGGGCCATCAGGATCATGCAATAGCAAAAGCACAGACACACATCTGTGTCTTTCCACAGGGTCAGAATTTATTGAATAATGATAAATTCACAATCTGTATTCATTTTGGGGGCCTGCAAATTACCAGGTAGTTTCAATCACAGGTTCTTTTTTTTTTTTTTTTTTTTTTTTTTTTGGTTTTTCGAGGTAGGGTCTCACTCTAGCCCAGGCTGACCTGGAATTCACTATGGAGTCTTAGGGTGGCCTCGAACTCACAACAATCCTCCTACCTCTGCCTCCCGAGTGCTGGGATTAAAGGCATGCGCCACCACACCTGGCTCAATCACAGGTTCTTTTACCCCAAGTTTAATTACTAATATTAACTCTCACATCACCCATTATAAGTCACACTGTGCTACATGTGTTTCCACACGTATAGTGTCCTCTGACCACCACATGCATACCTTGCCACATGTGTCCACAGTCATACACACCCATAAACACAGAGTCTTCTGACTGCCACATGTACACCATTACACATGTGTGTCCACACACACACATATACCCACACTGAGAGAAAGGAGAATTTCTTCTTGAAATTAAAATTATTAAAGTGCTTTTGTGAAGTACACTGTTTAGACTTAGGAATCAAAAAGGAGTGTTAACATGGCAAAAAAAAACAAAACAAAATAAAAAAACACTCAAGCCAGGCGTGGTGGTGCATGCCTTTAATCCCAGCACTTGGGAGGCAGAGGTAGGGAGGATTGCCATGAGTTCAAGGGCACCCTGAGACCACATAGTGAATTCCAGGTCAGCCTGGGTGAGAGTGAGACCCTACCTTGAAAAAAATATAAGTAAAACAAACAAACAAAAAACAAAACACTCAAGGTCGCAAACATTCTGGCACTAAGTTGTGTAGAAATTTCCTGACTCTAAAGTATCAGGAAAGGCAAAGTAGATCCCCGGCTGAGGGCCTTCCTCTCTTGTGTTCCCTTCATTCCCTCTTTCTGCCCTGTCTTAAGAGGAGTCAAAGGAAATAACCCCATAAAGGGGTTCATAACCTCTGACCTAAGCATGGACACATGGGACCCTACTTATCTTTCCAAAGAACTAGGGACTCAGCTAACAGGTGGCCCAGATTTTAGGCCAGAAATATCAAACTCCCAGTTAACAGGATTAAGAGTGTGAGGCAACAGTCACCCTTTGGGACTTTGGCTTTATTAGATTATCTGTCTGTTTTAATCCCCACTCTTGCATAAACACTCTGTGCTGGTTTTGATTGAATGTGTATATTGCTCAGTTGAATTTCACAATTTTCCAGTAAATTGCTCCACCTACTCTACTAAAATACTTGAATAGCAGGCAAACTCAACTCCTGGGGTCATTTTGCTGTTTCTCTTGGAGTATAAGAGCTACACCTGGCACCTTAAACTCCTACCCTGAAGATATGCAAAGCAGGATTTACACAGCTAAGAACACTGCAAGTAATTAGAAAACCCAAACGTCAAATTAACTCAAGTTGCAAAAACCCATACATTATAATACAAGAAACACAAATATTTAAGACATTCAATCCCACCAAGAATTATAAATCCATCAGAAATGACCTCCAGTGAGTCTATTTTAAATGAAATACCTGACATAGCTTTCAAAAAAAATGACTATATCTATGTTCAAAGAAATCAAAGTAATCATTGAAGAAAAAAATGGACTCAAAAAAGAAAACAAACTCCTGAAGGGGAACATAGGAAACTGACTTAATGAAATAAGGAGGTCAATACAAGATATGAGTAAGTAAATAGAAACAGCAAAAAACTACCAATCAGAAATACCAGAAATGAAAAACAGAGTAAGTCAAATAGAAAAATCTGTAGAAAGTCTCATTAGTAGAATATATCAAGGAGAGGACAGAATATATAAACTAGAAGACCAGATGGCAGATCTAATACAATCCAACAAAGAGAAATACAAACTAATACAATCCAACAAAGAGAAATACAAACTAATAGGAAGGCATGAATGGAATTTCAAGACATTTGGGACACTATGAAGAGATCAAACAAGAATTCAGGGCTTAGTAGAAGGAGAAGCATTTCACTCCAAAGGCATAGTAGGCATTTTCAACAAAATCATAGAAGAAAACCTCCCCCAAATTGGGAAAGAGATGCCAATACAGACACAGGAAGCCTTTAGAATGCCAAATAGGCAAAATGAGGAAACAAACTCTAAACATCATATTATAATTAAACTATAGAACACACAAGTGAAAGAAAATATATTGAAAGCAGTTAGAGAGACAAATCAAGTCACATACAAAGGGAAGCCTATAAGGATCACAGCAGATTACCCAACACAAACTCTAAAGCCAGAAAGGCTTGGAATGATGTACACTTCCGACTTCTGAAGTATAACAACTGTCAACCAAGATTACTTTATCCAGCAAAGCTATCCCCCAAATTGATGAAGAAATAAGGACATTACACAACAAAAACAGGGTAAAGGAATAAATGAGCACTAAACAAGCTCTACAGAAAATACTTGAAAGGATCCTCCATACTGAAGAGAAAGAAAAGCACACATATAAGGGTCCTGGACAAAACAAACCATATGCAAATAATGGTTAATACAAGAGAACAAAAGTAAAACTGGAAGAACTACAAAACAAGAAAAATGACAAAAATAAATACACAACTTTCAATAATAACTCTTAATATCAATGGCCTCAACCAAAAGACACAGGTTTGTAGACTGGGTTTAAAAGCAGGATCCTTCTATTTGTTGCCTCCAAGAAATTCACCTTTCCATAAAAGATGGACATTATCTTAGAGTGAAAGGATAGAAAACAGTATTTTAAGCAAATGGGCCTAGAAAATAAACAGGTATCACCACTCTAATATCTGACAGGGTAGACTTCAAACCAACATTAGTTAGGAAAAATAAAGGTCACTTTATATTGATTAAAGGAATACTCCAACAAGAGGACATTACAATTCTAAACATATATGCACCTAACATGGGGGCTCCCCATCTCATCAAGCAAACACTCTTAGAATTAAGGTCACAGATAACACCAAGCTCAGTTGTAGTGGGTGACTACAACACCCCACTCTCATTAATTGACAGGTCATCTGAGCAAAAAGTAAACAGATGCATCTGGATTAAATGAGGTCATAGAACAAATGGACCTAAAAGATATATATAGGACATTTCATCCAAATGCTGCAGAATACACATTATTTTCAGCAGCACATGGAACATTCTCTAAAGTAGACCATATATTAGGACACAAAGCAAACCTTTACAAATACAGGAAAATTGAAATAATTCCTTGCACTCTATCTGATCACAATGGGATTAAACTACAAATCAACAGCAAGAACAGCTATAGAGTATACACAAAATCATGGCAACTAAACAGTACACTACTAGATGATGAATGTGTCAATGAAGAGTTCTATTCAGCAGTAAAGTAAAATGAAATTATGAAATTTACAGGGAGATGGATGAACCTGGAAAGGATTATACTTAGTGAGGTAACCCAGGCCCAGAAAGCCAAGTGCCACATGCTCTCTCTCATATGTGGATCCCAGCTACAAATGTTTGGACTTGTATGTGAGTAGGAGTAAAACTGGGTAGCATATGCCAGTAAGCTAGAAAGGGGCTACAAGGGAGGAAGTAGAGGGGAGGACTTAAGGGGATGGTCTTGTATATATATAAGTAGAAGAACAGATTTCTGGGGGTGGAAAGGCCTAAGTGATATCAAGGGAAGAAACTCTGTGTGGCGGATGGTTAATAAAAATCTAAGAGGGTATGATTAAGTCATATGGAAACCTACTTTTTCAGACAATGGTGCACCCAGAAAACATAGATTGTTACTAGAAAAGATTCGGTGCCAGGGATGGAATACCTTCCAGTAAGTTGTTGGCCAGGGAGGTCCCTAATGCCCCAAAACATTACAGGCCATTGCCAAAGCTTTTGGTTTCCCACAGGAATAGGTGGTAAGACCCTATTGCTGAAGACTCTACATACTTGGGCTGCAAGGTCACTGAGAAATCTTGCTGGAACTAAGCTGAAAACCTCTTCCCTGTTGAACAGCTGTTAGAAAGCTGGGAGAAATCTACACTACAGGGGCTGGAGAGAGATGGCTTAGCGGTTGGACGCTTGCCTGTGAAGCCTGAGGACCCTGGTTCGAGGCTTGATTCTCCAGGACCCACGTTAGCCAGATGCACAAGGGGGCGCACGCATCTGGAGTTAGTTTGCAGTGGCTGGAGGCCCTTGCGTGCCCATTCTCTCTGTGTCTATATCTGCCTCTCTCTCTCTCTCTGTCCATCGCTTTCAAATAAATAAAAATAAACAAAAAATTTAAGAAAAAAAAAACTACACTACATGCAGCTCCATGGAAGAGACAGAAGTCATCAGTGGAGATAAACAACAGTGGACACTGCAAGCCATAAGATTGTCTAGTCAGGCCAAATGAACCCACAGGTGGAATAGTGGCATATCTGTTATGGAGGAAACCAACCACTCTCTAGTTGGACTGGAGATCCACTCCATGGGAGGCAATACACCCTTGATGCTGAAAACCTATGACAGGGGAAGTCATGAGCCCTAGGGTTGTAATGCCTCCTGGTATCTGGCTAAATGCGTATATTGTGCTCACCAAACTGCCCAGTAAGCACTTCTATTAATGTTCATACACAAATATTAATGCTCCTCTCACTTTTGTTTAGAGAAGCTTCTCTTTTCAGATGGCAGTGACCTCTGGGATGACTCAGAAGGCACCAGAAGGCTGAGAAAAAGTGACAGAGGAGTGCTCATCACTGAAACATCTCTATCACACCTTCCAAGGCTCAAGGTCCATTGCAGAAGAAAGAATTTAAGAGCCAAAGGAAGGGTAGGACTACTTACAACGTGCGCTTCCAGACACAAAATGACCTGGATATTGATGACATCACAGTACCTGGTACTACCTACACAAAACCATCATAATAGGAGGAAAAGATCATGACATCAAAATAAAAGAGAGACTGATTGAGAGGGGGAGGTGATATGATGGAGAGTGGAATTGTGAAGGGAAAAGTTGGGGACGGGAGGGAATTATCATGGTTTATTGTCTATAATTATGAAAGTTGTCAATAATAAAAAAGAAAACATTGTTTAAAAGTCCACAATGAGCCAAGTATGATGGTGTAGTCCCAGCACTGAAGTGGCTGAGGCAAGAGGTTCAATATCAGTTCAAGGCCAGTCTGGGCTAGAGTGACATCCTACCTCAAAACTACAACAACAGAAATTCACAACAAAGCAAATTATCCCTCATGCTGCATTAAAAATATGTATGCCTTTAGGTACATTTATCATTACTTTTTTTCACTGAGACATGGTCTTTTTTTTTTTTTTTTTTTTTTTTTTTGGTTTTTTGAGGTAGGGTCTCACTCTGGTCCAGGCTGACCTGAAATTAACTATGTAGTCTCAGGGTGGCCTTGAACTCACAGCAATCCTCCTACCTCTGCCTCCCGAGTACTGGGATTAAAGGCGTGCGCCACCACGCCCGGCTTGAGACATGGTCTTGCCCAGGTTTGTATCAATCTCACAGTCCTTCTGCCTCACCCTCTGAGTGACGGGATTACAAGCATGCACTTCCATACCTAAATGCCATTACTTTAAGACGGAACTTATCGGATGTGAGGACAATATGATTGTGACATCTACCCAAGTGAAATTATTCGGTAGACGTGAAAGACTAGGAGGATGTCTCCTACCTCCCTCACCTCTCCACATGCACAAAGCTGTGTGTAATATCAGAGAGAGCAACCTTTCCCAACAGAGGAGACCCAGTTTTGGTTAAAGGTACACAGGTAGAGCTGTGCTTCCCTGTCAGGACCTCCAAACAACCTTTCAAAAGGAACTCCATGACAAAAAAGGTGAAACAGCCATGAACCATCTCTTGTGTGATCTACCATTTCTCCTTAAAATAACTCTTTTCTAAGGTTGCTCTCTGGGATGCATGATGTAATAGAATTCTCTAACAGACAGAGACCTACTCTATCTTGATGAGCCCTTATTTTCTTGGATGGAGTGATATAGGAGAATTATCTCACATAGATAACTTTAGAGCTCTATAGTTTGTGAATTTTTAAAAAGGGCCAATAATGCACACTATAGTGTACATCCTATAACAGTATATACTGCCAAGCCAAAGACCTGCTCTATTGTCATGCAATATGGGGTCTGTATCATAACACTAGAAAATAATTTTTTTGTGGCTGGGCATGGTGGCACATGCCTTTCATCCCAGCACTTGGGAGACAGAGGTAGGAGAACCACCATGAGTTTCAGGCCACCCTGAGACTACATAGTGAATTTCAAGTCCACCTGAGCTAAGATGAGACCCTATCTCAAAAAACAAAAATAGAACTTCTGGTTAAGATGGCAACATAGGAACCACACCAAAGCAGCCTAGGGGAGAAAAAGCCAAAAAAAAAAAAAAAAAACAGCAAAATACACTCATACTAAAAAGTGAGGTGTATAAGAAATTAAAATGGCAGCAGAGAAGTAGGAGAGATCCAGAGCATCCAGAGCCCACACAGGCAGGCCGAAGCGGCTCCAGCAGAGGTGGCACCAGGTCCGCAGGGCCACAGCAGCCAGGCTCGGCTTGAGCCACAGGAAAAGCCAGGTGAGGGGATTTCCGTCTCACACCGGAGCTCTTCACAAACTCAAGAAACGTGAAGGGAGGACCACAGCGAACAATGGAGGAGCAGATCACGAGGTAGAGGATCATGTGGACCAGGGGGAGAACTGGAGCCAGCATCCACAGCCACCCCTCCCCCACCACCAGTGAAAGCGCCAGCAAGCACAAGAGACCAGGGGAAGGGAGATCACAGACCCAGCACCAGCGAACAGAGCAGTGATCCAATGACCCAGCCAGCATACTTGAACCAACAGTGCAACAAAGAGGGACCCAAGCAGGAACACAGCATAACAGAGACCAAATCATCTCAAAAAGTAACTGGGATTACACCAGGTCAGTACTCACCAAATAAGCCTAGTATATAGGCCTAAACTGGAAGTGCTAACTTCACCTTCCATATCAGGATAAATTATATGTTAAAGCTGATAGATGGTCAGATTTGCCATTCTTAAATAAGCTATATTTTGGGCTTGTCATTTGTGGCTTCCTGATTTATACTGGTTTTGTTTCTTCTTCTGTTGTACATTAGGGAAGGGTCTTACTTGGCCACAAGGTGACTTGGAACCCTCAACAGACCAGAAATCTTAGCCTCCTGGTTGACAGGATTAAGGGTGTGGGGCACCACACACCCTAAGGGACAGCAACTTTGTTACAGGATCAGGTTGTCATAATACCTACTCTTGCATAAATACTCTGTGCAGTTTTTCATTGAATGGGTACATTGTTTAGTTAAATTTTAGAATCTGCCTGTATTTTATTCCACTCAGCCTACTTGAATATGCTCATAGCAGGCAAACCCAACAACTAGGGTACTTTTGTAGATACTCTGAGAGTCTTAAGAGCCACACCTAGCCCCTTAAACTCCTACCTCAAAGATATGTAACATCAGATTGATACACCTAAAAATATAGCAGCTAACTAGAAAATCTAAGCATTAAATTAATCCAAGATGCAAAAATATCTACATTATAACACAAGAAACACCAAAAATCAAGACAATATAAATCCACCAAAAAGTATTAATGCATCAGAAATGACCTCCAGTGAGAATGAGTTAGAGGAAATGCCTGAGATTTCAAAAGAATGATTGTAAATATGCTTAAAGAAGTCAAAGATTAAATCAAAGGAATTAAAGAGGAAATCAAAGGAGTCAAATAAGACACAAGAAACCAATTTAATGAAATAAAGAGGTCAATACAAGACATAAACAAGGAAATAGAAATAATAAAGAAAAACCAGTCAGAATTAGTAGCAATGAAGAACACAGTTAATGAAATTAAAAACTCTGTAGAAAATCTCACCAGTAGAATGGATGAAGGAGAGGACAGAATATCTAAGCTATAAGACCAGGTGGCAGATCTAATACAGTCCAACAAAGAGAAAGACAAGCTAATAGGAAAGTATGAATGGGAATTTCAAGATATTTGAGACACTATGAAAAGATCAAACATAAGAATTCAGGGTATAGTAGGAGGAGAAGAATTTCTCTCCAAAAGCATAGTAGGCATTTTCAACAAAATCACAGAAGAAAACTTCCCCCAAATTGGGACGCAGCTATAGCACTCCTAGGCATATATCCTAAGGACTCATCTCACTACCTTAGAGATACTTGCTCAACCATGTTTATTGCCACTCAATTCACAATAGCTAAGAAATGGAACCAGCCTAGATGTCCCTCAACTGATGAGTGGATAATGAAGATATGGCACATTTATACAATGGAGTTCTACTCAGCATTAAAGAAAAATGAATTTATGAAATTTGCAGGAAAATGGATGGATCTGGAAAGGATTATACTAAGTGAGGTAACCCAGGCCCAGAAAGGCAAGCGTCACATGTTCTCTCTCATATGTGGATCCTAGCTACAGATGACTGGACTTCTGTGTGAGTAGGAAGAAAACTCAGTAGCAAAGGCCAGTAAGCTAGAAAAGAGACATAAAGGGAAGAGAAAGAAAGGGAGGGGGGTACTTAATAGGATGGTATTGTATATATGTAAGTAGAAGAATAGATTAATGGAGGTGAAAAGGCCCAAACTGAGGCCAGGGGAAGAGATTGAGTAAAGGAAAGGTGGAGGGAGGGCCTATCAAAATCTAAGGAGGATATAAATAAATCATATGGAAACCTACTTTTTTGGATAATGGAATACTCAGGAGTCATAGATTGTTGCTGGAAATTTTTCAGTGCCAGGGATGGGATACCTTCCAGTGAATTGTTGGCCAGAGAGGTCCCTGATGCCCCCAAAACATTATAGGCCATTGCCAAGGCCCTTGGTTTCTCACCAGGAATGGATGGTAAGACCCTATTGCTGAAGACTCCACATACTTGGGCTGCAAGGCCACTGAGAAATCCTGCTGGAACTGAGCTGATAACCTCCTCCATGTAGACCAGCTGACAGAAAGCTGGAAGAAGCCATTCTGCATGCAGTTCAATGGGAGAGAGAGAAATCACCAGTGAAGATATTCAACAGTGGACACTGCAATTCTTATATTTTGCCAGTCAGGCCAAAATGAGCCAATGGGTGCAATAGTGGCACATCTGTCATGGTGGAAACCAACTGTCCTCTAATTGGACTGGAGGCCCTCTCCATGGGAGGGAATACATCCCTGATACTGAAAACTTAAAACAGGGCTAGTTATGAGCCCTAGGGGTATAACGTCTGCTGCTGTCTGGCCAAATGTATATACTATGCTTATCAAACTGCCCAGTAAGCACTTCTCTTAATGTTCATACCCTTATATTAATGCTACTCTCACTTTTGGTAGAGAATCTTCTCCTTTCAGATGGCAATGACCTTGGAATGACTCAGAAGGCATCATGGTGCTTGAAAGAATTGACAGGAGTGCTCAGCACTGTAATATCTCTATCACACCTTCCAAGGCTCAGGGTCTATTGTGGAAGAGGTGGCAGAAAGAATGTAAGAGCCAAAGGAAGGGTAGGACTCCTTACAATGTGTTCCCCCCAGACACAAAATGGCCTGGATATCCATGATCTCACAGTGCCTGACACTACCTACACAAGACCATCATAATAGGAGGAAAAGATCATGACGTCAACATAAAAGAGAAACTGATTGAGAGGGGGAGGAGATATGATGGAGAATACAGTTTCAAAGGGGAAAGTGGGGGAGGGAGGGCATTACCATGAGATATTGTTTACAATCATGGAAGTTGTTAATAAAAAATAAATTTGAAAAGAAAAATAAATAAATAAAAATTTGTGAGAGAACATCATCCCATAGACCTGTACATGCAGCATTCCTGAGGCCTATCCCAACCACTCCAGTCCAAGGGGGCAGCTCCAATGTGAGACTCACTAGCTTGCATGCAATTTAAGCCAAATAACAAGCACTTGGCTTTTCTAACAAGCACTGATTCAATCTAGTAACTTACCAGCCACTTGGGACCAAGGGCAAGCAGCGTTGTGTAAGTGTCCATTGCCCAAGAGTAGCAGGTGGAAAAGATATGTAGGGCAGAGGTGACAGGCTACACCAAGGGGTTTTTGGCCCCTTCATTCCCAATCAGATGCAGGGCTAAGTGAACTTGAGACACTGTTGCCATTGCCTACCTGCTGCACTGGCCAATCTGAAGTCTTAGATCCAAGAAGCTGCCTGTTTCGGTCTTCTGTTGTGAGACCTGGGATGGGGGTACCCCAAACCTGACTGCTTTTCTCGGCTCCACTCCTTCCCTTTTCCCCTGCCTTTGCTGGGGCTTTTCCAATAGTCAATGCTAGCTCCCTTCTCTGGTGAATCAGGTGACTGGGACCAGGTCCCTCCAGGCACAGTCCAGGACCACGTTGCTCTCTTCCTGATTCATTTCCAGAGCTTAGAGCCTCCCACGTTCCTCCCAGATGTCCCCCTCATTCCAGGACCTCCTCGCCCCAAATCTGCCTCAGCCCAAAAGAAGACATAAAGTCTAAGTGCTTCACTTTTTTACACTTTGGCCACAATACAAATTAGACAATGATTCCTTCTGGTCTAAATGACATTTAATGTCCAAATTTCTTTTTAAAAAAAATATTTTTATTTATTTATTTATGAAAGAGAGAGAGAAAGAGGCAGATAGAGAGAGAAAAAGAATGGGTGCTCCAGGGCCTCCAGCCACTGCAAATGAACTCCAGATTCATGCACCACCTTGTGCATCTGGTTTACGTGTGTACTAGGGAATTGAACCCCATCCTCAGGCTTTAACCACTGAATAATCTCTCCAGCACTGACTTCCAAGTTCTTAAAGACCTTGAGAGCTTCATAAACCAGAATGGCAGCTGGCCCAAAGCCACCCATATCCAAGTATTCTTCTCCTCTGATCTATTCCCTCTTTGTCAGCTCCACTCTTTGATCCAGGTCCTCCTCTGGGGAGCAAGCTTCTCTACCCCATTACACAGTTCCTATTAGCCACCCACCTTGCCCAACAAGATGACTACAGCCTCCTTCACTGTGCCACTGCAAATGACAATCTCCCTCTCTTTCTCTCCCTCCCTCCTTTCAGTGCAATCCTAAACTGCAGTTTACTTTGCTTAAACTGTTTCTGTTCAAAGTACAGCCGTGAAACTGGCCTTTAAGAATGGGCTCCAGCCATTCTGCAGACCCCTCTTCTTTTGCCTCTTGTTCTGCCTTCAAGATTCCTAACATGATTTGCTTTCTCAGGGAGATCTGCCTGTGATCAACAGCCACATGGTGAGATAGGGACTTGTTCTCCCCTGTGTGGGCCCTCCTTTACCTGTCATAAGCAGTGGCCACATAGACTCTTCTTTATGGCTCCAGGTAGAAGCAGTAGGACCTGCTCATCAACTCCATGCCTTCCCAGAGGGCATGCAGGGCTCCCCACATGTTAGAGTCTCCCCAGACCCAAAGAAAAAAAGTGTCAGTTTTAAATTCAAACTGCAAGCAACTGTTGCCCTGTCTTTAAGATTATTTAATGCCTTAAAAAAATCAGGACAACAATTTGGCATTAAAAATATTGTCTAGCAGGCTGGAGAGATGGCTTAGCAATTAAGGTGTTTGCCTGCAAAGCCAAAGAATCCCAGTTTGATTCTCTAGGACCCATGTAAGCCAGATGCACAAGGGGCACATGCATATGGAGTTCGTTTGGCTGGATGCCCTGGGGCGCCCATTCTCTCCCTCTCTCTCTACCTCTTTCTCTCTCTCTCAAATAAATAAATAAATATTTTAAAAAATATTGTCTAGCTTTTTCATTTGTTCTTCTAAAGCTAAGACCTTTTATCTTTGGACCAAGTAAGTAAAAACTATAACCTTTCTACATTAAAGACTTACAAAACGCTTTTAAAAATATTTTATTTATTTATTTGAGAGACGCAGATAGAGAAAAAGAGAGAGAATGGGCATGCTAGGGTCTCTAGCCACTGCAAACAAACTCCACATGTGTCACCTTGAACACTTGGCTTACATGGGTACTGGGGAATCAAACCTGGGTCCTTAGGCTTCCCAGGCAAGTGGCTTAACCACTAAGCAATCTCTCCAGCACCTTACCAAAAAAAAAAAAAAAAAAAAAAAAAAAAAAAACTTTTAAGCCTGATAACTAAATTTTAAAAATAGTTAATTTTTTAAATTTCTATCATATTTAAATTTTGAACTTTCTATTTCAAGTATTACTTCAAAACTAGTTTCTTTTTTGTTTATTTGTTTTGTTTGTTTTTTGAGGTAGGGTCTCATGCTAGCCCAAGCTGACCTGAAATTCACTGTAGTCTCAGGGTGGCCTGGAACTCACAGCAATCCTCCTACCTCTACCTCCCAGAGTACTGGGATTAAAGGCGTGCACCACAACACCTGGCTTAAAATTAATTTCTTATACTTCCCACCTCCACCTTACCTAAGTCAAATTTTTTTATTTCCAGAAATTTCAATTAACAATTCCTTCTTCCTTACTTTTAAAGCCAGCACTCCTTGTTTCCTTACCTACCACCTATATTATAATTTTCAGCCTTAGATAAAATATAAGTGTCACCTATAACTGTCATGTCATAAATAAAATTCATATAGATACATGCTGACCAGATCATGATGGCTAATAGATTTAATATGAGCGGGAAGTTCCTTTCACAGTGGCTATGATCAGTATCACTCTTAAAGAAGCTGCCCGGCCTGTCCGGCACCATCTATAAGACTCCAAGAGAAAATTTCCAGCCACGTGGGACCACAGCCTGCCATGCGCCCAAGGGGCAAAATGATGTTCAGCAAATGGAGAACAAAAATCTGAGGCTCCCAGAAGCCACAGCTGTGTGACTAGAACTTCAACGGTGGACCAACGCAATTGTGGAGAAGTAAATGTTACCAGCCCAGAGCCCAAATAAGCTGGGGCCATAGTAACCTTTTTTTTTTTTTTTTTTTTTTTTTTTTTCGATGTAGGGTCTCACTGTAGCCCAGGCTGACCTGGAATTCACTCTGTAGTCTCAGGGTGGCCTCAAACTCATGGTGATCCTCCTACCTCTGCCTCCCGAGTGCTGGGATTAAAGGTGTGTACCACCATGCCCGGCCTTATATTAGCCTTTTAAAATTGCCAGTTTATTTATTTATTTATTTTTGTTGTTTATTTTTTTTTTTTCTTTATTAGTTAGTTTTGTATTCAACAAATACAGTCAGTTTGGTACCATTATTAGGCTCATCCGTGACCTACCCCCTCCCCTTGGCCCCTCCTTGTTGAGGTACACGGGTCATGCATTGTGGAGTTAGCCCACAGTTATGGGTAAGCTAAATGTCTCTGCATATCATGACCCAACATGTGGCTCTGACATTCTTTCCGCCCCCTCTTCCGCAAAATTTCCCTGAGCCATGTTGGGTTCATTTTTGGTCTGCTTCAGTGATGAGGTGTTGAGGGCCTCTGAGCCTCTGGCTCTCTGATTTGGTAGGAGTTGATTTTTCTCTGTGCTGATCTCCTTCCCCCTTGTGCTGGTATCCGGTTCATCAGGAAAACAGCCCCCTTGCTTGTTTCTCCAATTTTTCTTAGTTTCAGCCAGGGCCCTTTTGAGGTATGATGGGGTGGCTCTCTCCTTAGGATCTACATCTATCTGAAAAAGAGAAGCAGATTCTCCAACGGAGAGTAAGTTAGCACCAGGACAAATGAGATAACCCTTACTTTTTTTTTTTATAGAGAATTTAATAGGTGTAGGCCCTCTTGTAGCCCACAATTGATGGTAGCTTGATATTGGAGAGTGGGCTTATGTTTGGATATGGTTCTGACTTGTTTCCCAGCTCCAGCTATGGGTCCCATACCACTGAGGGGATCAGTTAGCCAAATTGAGAGCAGTTGGTTCCCCACCATGGCTGTGTGCCACCACTGCACTTGTGTGGGCATCACAACAAGTTATTTGCTGCTAAGTAGGTTAGACCATGCGTTGCTTCAACAGATATTGGTCATTTTCCCCCAGTCGCCCATGTAGCACCTTCTGGCACTAGACGCGCTGACTGTCTGGGGACTGACTCTCTTCCAACTTCCAGCCATGCCATTCTAATTTGCATGTCAATCACATAAGGTGTCTTCAGCAGTAGGGTCTTACCACTAGCCTTTGGTGGGTCATCAAGTACTCTGACAGAAATCTGTCTGTCTTTTAGGAAACCTTGTAGGTCTCTCTGATCAAAAGCTCATTGTGGATGATAGCCCCATGCTGGATCTGGGAGTTACAGGTCAGTGCCCACTAAGAAAATGAGGAAAAAGATAACTAATATACAAGAGTTAGAGATAAGAGAGAGAGAGAGAGAGGGAGAGGGGAAGTGAGGGAGGGAAGATGTAGAAGATTAAGGTTAGTCTTGATCTTACCCTCTCCAGTGTCTTCTGGTTCAGGTGTTCCCTGTAAGGGCCTGGTGAAGGATCAGCCATTTGGTCTGTCTTTTAGTAAGTATAAAATTATGGTACCATTGCTGTTTGGGTCTAGATTTGTGTTTCCCACCCCTTTGATGCCCTCCCCTCCCTCCCCTTCCATCCTAGTGTCTAGTCTAGGAGATGCTTGCTGGGTATGTAAGGAATCTTGGGTAGATTCAGGTTAGGTGCTGTAGATGACTGAGACTATGTGGCGATTTTTTTTCTGTGATTGGGTAAGTTCACTGAGAATGATCTGATCCTATACTTGACTTGACATCTCTGTGACCATGACCAACTGAGGCAAATGTAGTTCTCATAGACATATTCCTATTAAACCAGACCTATACAGACCTTGCTTATTTCCTCTGAGGTAAAATGCATTCTCTTGTCTTTCAGGCCTCCCTCACATTTACTGGGAATTTTTTCTCTTTCCAATGTCAGGAGTCAATCTTTTATTTGCCTATCATAGAGTTTGTTTCAGCAGCTCCAGTTCCAAATGGTTTCAGAAGTACCTGTTGCTGGGGCTGGAGAGATGGCTCAGCAGTGAAGGCGCTTGCCTGCAAAGCCTGCCGGCCTGGGTTTGATGCCCCAGTACCCACATAAAGCCAGATGCATAAAGTGGCACATGCATCTGGAGTTTGTTTGCAGTGGCTGGAAGCTCTGGCAAGCCCATTCTTTCTGTTTCTCTTCTGTCTCTCTCTGCTTATAAATAAATAAAGACCCTGTTGATACTTGGGATTCTGAGACTGCCTCCCAGTACATTTTTACTTTCAGAGCCACCTCTTGGGACAAGACCGAATCCATGGTCCTGCTGTACCCCACTGGGCCACACATCCACCTCAACCCCCATGATCAGAACCATGTGACCAGAACCACCTTTGGTAACATTCCTACCATGGCTTCCCATATAATAACAGAGATGGGAATGTTAGAATCAGAAGGACACCATCGTAGGACTCTGACTTCCATTTCACTGTAATCCTGTTTCCCACGAGTGACCCAACCACCCCTCCCAATGATCACATTCCTGGGATGACCCAGACCACCCATACCCACTATCACTTCCTGGAATGGCCCAAGCCCTGCAACCAAAGAATTCCAATGACCCCCACCACCCCAACACATAGTCTGTAAGGGAAGGGTCATGCTTTTACTAACTGAAATAACCAGAAGTAGGTTAAAATGCCTGTATATTATTGTCACCATCTCTGACACAAGCTGGAAAGGTGATACAAAGCCTAGCTAGAGAAAGCATGGAGAGACTTCCTGTAAGCGTCCTGAGGTGACCTGTGGCCTGAAGTCACTGTGAAAATGGTTTGCTACTCTCTCGACTCCCCCCAAAAAAGAAACCCACAAAATCAAGAGGCTCAAATCTTTGTGTTCACTTGAAGAACATCCAAGAAACTGTCCCAGTCATCAAAGGCATGCACATCTGAAAAGCCAAAAAGTGGTGTGCACCGTGGCACCACGGTGCAGTTGGTAGGTGTGCCAGGCTCAACAGAGGGCTGGAGACAGGATTGGTGGCCCAAAATGAGCACTGGATTTTTCCTGAATATGCTTTAAAAAGTAATGCTGAGCAGGGTGTGGTGAGGTACACCTTTAATCCCAGCACTCAGGAGGCAGAGGTAGGAGGATCACCATGAGTTCAAGGCCACCCTGAGACTACATAGTAAATTCCAGGTCAGCCTGAACCAGAGTGAGACCCTACCTCAAAAAACTACAAAAAAAAAAAAAAAAAAGTAATGCTGAGCTTAAGTGTTTGGATGTGGCTCCTCTGGTCATTGAACAAAGCACCCAAGATGTGCCTCTGAATTCACAGAGCTCGGAATTGGGTTAAGCCACACATGAGCTGCCCTGCCATGTGGAGATGACTCTTAGTAACAAAGAGCAAACTGTCCCTAAGCCAGAAGAGGAGATGGACAGGGAAAAAAAGACGTATCCCAGAAAATGGAAGAGACAAGATCTGAATGAAATGGGAATTCAGCAGAAAATAAATGTAAACAAAAAATTAAAAAGAAAGAGGGACCTGAGAGCTGACTCATGGTTAAAAGCACTTGCTTGCAAAGCCTGCTAGCCTGGATTTGTTTGCAATGGCAGGACTCCAGGGACCACCCATTTATTGTTCTTCTCAAAAAATTGATAAATAAAAAGAGAGCAAGGAAAATAATAGAGAATTAATTTCATAAAGAATGCGTAGTAACACTGTTGCCAGAGTTGAAGATTCTATACCGCTTTTGCTGCTGTACTGAAAACTTGGGAGACAGAAGATAGTGGAAAGAAATAGATTTATTCCAGGTGGGCCTGGGGTAGGACAACTAACTTGGAAGTGGAGGTGACAGGCGTTAGGGAGGCTGCCCCCTCACTTGGTTCCAGTTTCTATCTCCCACTGGCTGATACCCAGCAGTTTTCAACATAACTGACCAGACCACCTGTGAAAAGCGCTGCACTCCCCTTTCTGAGACACGTCACAAGTGAGATTGGTAAGAATGGCTAATGAACTATGCTTTAAATCCATCTTCTGTTTTTAAAATATTTTTATTTACTTATTTGACGGAGAGGTAGACGAAGACAAAGAGAGAAAGAGCACCAGGGCCTCTTGCCACTGCAAACAAACTGCAGGTGTATTTGCCGCTTTGGGCATTGGGATTTATGTGGTTACTAAGGGCTCAAACTCTGATGGGTAGACTTTGCAAACAAGATCTTTTAACTACGAAGCCATCCCTCCAGCCCTTTAAAAAAATATTTATTTGATAGAGAGAGCGGGGATAAATCCACCTTCTCCGTGGTAAGAATTCCTCTGGTTTTATCTCTACTAACATTCGCTTCTCCAGCTGCAAGCCTGAACAGTGTGCCTAAGAGTCTCCTCTTCAAGGACAGACTCGTATAGATAAGACAGAACTGCACCCGTGCACACTTTCCTAACATCTAAACTTAGTTACAGTTTGTGGTGGTTTGATTCAGGTGACCCCATAAACTTAGGTGTTCTGGAGGTTAGGTTCCCCAGCTAATGGTGGCAATTAGAAATTAAAGCCTCATGGAGGAGTGTATTGTTGGGGGCAGGCTGATAGGTTTTATAGCCAGTTTCCCCTTGCCAGTGTGTGGCACACTCTCCTGTTGCTATTGTCCACCTTATGTTGACCAGGGGGTGATGTCCACCCTCTGCTCATGCCATCATTTTCTCTGCCATCGTAGAGCTTCCCCCTCGAGCCTGTAAGCCAACATAAACCTCTTTTTCCCCCACAAGCTGCTCTTGGTTGGTTGATTTCTACCAGCAATGCGAACCTGACTGCAATGCAGCTCATGTAGCTTTGAAGCCCCCAAATCACATGTGCAGTTGAGTGCTGGGGCTCTTGGGGGTTCTTCCAACATGCACGCCTGACTCTCATGCACCTTATCTTTCTGCTTAATCAATCAACCCGCCAACTGCTACACTCTGACTCTCCCTGCAGCATTAAGTCAAAACTCAAGTTGTGCCTGAGTACAGCCCCATCTGAACACAGCCTGGTCTCTGATGGGGTCCTCGGGCTCCCCTGCAGAAGTTCAACTTCTGGTTGCCCCTGACAGGCACTGAGGAAAACAAGAGTCTTTTCTGTCTCAAATCTCCATCTTGAGAGGCTCAGGGATCCAAAAGGCTTTTAAAGGGTACAGTCAGAAAATGTGCAGGAACTTCTTGTACTGGGGGCATCGTCCTCTCCAGAACTTGTATCTGAATGTCTTCCTCCCCATTGAAATGAACTTGGGGCCAGGCTTGGTGGTGCATGCCTTTAATCCCAGCACTCAGAAGGCAGAGGTAGGAGGATTGCTGTGAGTTCGAGGCCACCCTGAGACTGCCTAGTGAATTCCAGGTCAGCCTGGGCTAGAGTGAGACCCTACCTTGGAAACAAAAAAAATAAATAAAAAATAAAAATAAAAAAAGAACTTGGGAACTACAGAGATATCTCAGTGGCACCTGCTTGCTTGCCAAGCCTGAAAGCCTGACAACCGGGGTTTGATTCTCTAGTACCCACATAAAGCCAGATGCACAAAGTGGCCCATGCATCTGGAGTTCCCTTACAGTGTCAGGAAACCCTGGAACACCCATACTCACTGTTGTAGTTTGAATGGATGGTCCCCAATATATTCAAGATTTTATTAAAGTTTATAATTTAGATCTGTAGCCACCTGGCTGGAGGAGGTGTCACTGTGGGTGGGTCCTAGGGTCCAGCTCTAGGATGTGGGGTGGGGTGGATTGGAATTCCAGTCTGAAGATATGTAGAGTGCTTGAGCTCTGCCTGGGGTTCCTGACGTGTGCTTGTGTGTGCCAGTGGTGTGGTTTTGGGGTTTCGGCTTGTGGCCTCCCTCTCTCTCCCTCTTCTTGGACATGTGAAAGCGGGCCAGCTTCTTCTGCCAGTATGGAACTTATCCTCTATCTTCAATAAATCTCTTCCTCCATAACTGATTTGGAAGTTCATCCCAGCAACATAAAGCTGACTACTACAGTCACTCCCTGTCTCTCTCTTCCTCTCTCTCTCTCTCTCTCCCTCAAATAAATAAAATAAGATATAAAATTAAATTAAATTAACTTGGACCTTGACCTCTGGGGCCAATGTTATAGACATGCTGCTTTTTTGTCAGGTAATTCATGAGCCAAGAAGAGGATGGGGTGTCCCTAGGCTTGTCTTTAGAATTGGGCTGAAGAGATGGCTCAGCAGTTAAGGTGCTTGCCTATGAAGCCTAAGGACTCATGTTTGACTCTCTAGGTCCCACATAAGCCAGAGGCAGTGACACAAGTGCAAGGTCGCACATGCACACAAGGGGTGCACATGTCTGGAGTTCAATTAGTTATAGCTTGTGTAGCTGTTGCATATTGCAGTGGCTGAAGGCCCTGGTGTGCCAATTCTCTCTCACTCTCGCATAAAAAAAAAGGTGCACACCTTTGAGGTAACAGGATCACTGTGAGTTCAAGGCCACCCTGAGACTACATAGTAAATTCCAGGTCAGCCTGGGCTAGAGAAAGACCCTACCTCAGAAAACAAAACAACAACAAAATAATAATTTAGAACACCATGTGAAAGAGGTGGGTCATTAAAACATTATGGAAAGCCGGGTATGTTGGCACATGACTGTAATCCCAGAAAGGCAGGGCAATCTTGAATTAGAGGCCAGCCTGGGCTACACAGCAAGAACCAGTTTCCCCAAAAAAAATTAGTGGGAGAGAGGAAAGGAAGCTGGGCCTGGTGCACACCTATAATCTAGCACTAGGGGGGATGAAGCTGAGGCTGGGAGATGATGAGTTTGAGGCTAACCTGGGCTCAACCTGATCTCTGCCTTTAGAAGGGGGGGATGGAGATTAAGGAAAAATTGAGGGCAACGATTGAGAGGCAGATAAAAGTAATAACTTCTGTCTGGTCTGTTAAAAACAATATGGGTTCTATTTACCTCAAGCAGTCTGAGAAAATGGAAGCAGGAAACTGGTGATGCAGAACAAAGAATTCAGCTAATATTCCCCAGTGACCGAGGCAAGATTCTATAATACATCCCCTTCCTCCTGAGATCTATAGGGTTGAATATCATCGTTTCCTTGACACCATTTTCCTAGTTTATTTCAATATAGGAACCTGGAAGAAGTCAAATTCCTTGGCCTCGAGCTAGGACTCACTGAAAAATAAATATTTGAAAGCACCCAGCCACTCCTGTTAACACCTTCTGACAACTTAATGAAAAGGTAGCAACTGAGCCTGAAGTTATCATCGCATGTGGAAACACACAGGCTAGACAGAAACTTTCAACAGTTCACAGTCAGTAAATACCCATTAACTACTTCCTGTCAAGCAACGTGTCTGGAAATGGGAAATGACACTTAATACAGGGTAGAAGTCTTCCCAGGCTCATCCTTGGTGAGTAATCAGAAATGAACATGGAAATACACAGAGTAGCAGACAAGCTTGGGAGACCACATGTGCTCAGGAGGACAGAACGTGCTGAACGGTTGCGTCAGAGATTCCCTGGGGACAGTATGTCTGGACTGAGAACATACGGGACCATGGAGACTCAGAGAAGCTGAGCGTGCAGGCACGCATTCACACTTGGAATCCGAGCCCTCAGAAGGCTGAAACAGGAAGGTCACCATAAATTTGAGGCTAGCCTGGGCTACATAGTGAGCTCTTATCTCAAAAAAAAAAAAACAAAAAAACGAAAATTAGGGCCAGTAATATGGTTCAGCAGTTGAGAGTGCTTGTAGCTTAAGTATCAGAACCTTGTAGGGCCTGAGACTACACAGAACCCATGTAAAAATGGGAAGTGTGGCCACCCACATCTGTATCCCAGTCTGCAGAGGAGTGGGGAGCAGAGAAGAGAGAGCTGCTTGTGCTCACTGGCTTAACAAACTACAGCTCTGGGATGGAGAGAGAGAGGCCCTGTCTCATGGAAGCACATGGATGAACAATAGAGAAAGACACCTGAAGTTCTCCTCTGGCCTCCACAAGCACATACACGTCACGTGTGCATCTGTGCGCGTGCACACACACACACACACACACGGATACTATACATAATACTTCATACCATACATGCTCTACATACACACACAGTAAATACATACATACATACAGAACTAAGCAAGGGGCCAGGCATGGTGGCACACAGGAGCCTGGGCCAGAAGGATAACCACAAGTTCAAGGCCAACCGCGGTTAGATAGTGAGACCCTCTCTCAAGGAATGGATGAATGAATGAAATGGCAAGTAAGTACAAGCATGAGAGATGACTGGACAGGGAGACACTTGAGGGCCTCCTGTGGCAGTCTCAGAAGTTTGGATTTACTTAGAAGGCAAAGGGGCCTACTACTGAGAGTGCAGTCATGGATGAAGACCAAAGAAGCATTAGGAGTCATGTCAGTGTCAGTCCATTATACACTTCTGCATCCAAATCCTACAGCTAAATGCACTACACAAAATAGAAGCTAGTTCATGATTCTGGAAGTGGGGAAATCTCCTTATCAAGATTCCTACACCTGGCCAGGGCCCCCTGCTGCATGCTAAAATGGCAAATGGCATGAGGGGGGGTACTATGGAGAGATAGAGCATTCTGGCTCCGATCTCCATTTTCTTATAAAGCCACCAATACCATCATGAGGGTCCC
Source organism: Dipus sagitta (assembly GCA_036346955.1). Lineage (NCBI taxonomy): Eukaryota > Metazoa > Chordata > Mammalia > Rodentia > Dipodidae > Dipus > Dipus sagitta. The sequence continues at coordinate 67,362,500 of CM070786.1, forward strand.
GCCCTGAAAATCTCATCTAACCATACATTCCAAAAACCGCCACCTCCAAACGCCATCAACACAGGAATTTGGAAATTTGAGTTTCCCAGATGTGAGCTGTTGGGAACAATTCAAACCACAACAGTCAGATTTACAACATGGGAGTTCGGTCAGCAAGCAGGTAGAGAATGAACTGCAGAGGCAGGCCTCACAATATTGATTCTTCCAATCCAAGAACAAGGGATATCTTTCCATTTCCTAGTGTCTTCTGTAATTTCTGTCTTGAGTGTTTTAAAGTTTTTTTTTTTTTTTTTTTGGTTTTTCGAGGTAGGGTCTCACTCTAGCCCAGGCTGACCTGGAATTCACTATGGAGTCTCAGGGTGGCCTCGAACTCACAGCGATCCACATACCTCTGCCTCCCGAGTGCTGGGATTAAAGGCGTGCGCCACCGCGCCCGGCTGAGTGTTTTAAAGTTTTCATTGTAGAGATCCTTCACTTTCTTGGCTAGCTTTATTCAAAGGTACTTTTTTATGCAATTGGGAATGGGACTGATTCTCTGATTTCATCCTCTGTGTGTTTGTTGTTAGCATATAGGAAGGCTACTGATTTCTGTGTGTTTATTTTGTATCCTGATACATGGCTATAGGTGTTTATCAGCTCTAACAGTTTGCTGGTAGAGTCTTCAAGGTCCTTTATATATAGAATCATGTCATGTGCAAATAATGATAACTTAAGGTCTTCCTTTCCAATTTGTATCCCTTTTATGTGTGTCTCTTGCCTTATTGCTATGGCTAAGACTTCCAGTACTATATTAAATAAAAGTGAGGACAGTGGACACCCTTGTCTTCTTCATGATTTTAGTGGAAAAGCTTCAAGTTTTTCTCCATTTAGTATTATATTGGCTGTAGGTTGTCATAAATAGCCTTTATTATATCGAGATATGTTCCTTCTATTCCCATTCTCTGTAGGACTTTTATCATGAGGGAATGTAGGTTGGATTTTATCTAATGCTTTTTCTGCATCTAATGAGATGATCATGTAATTTTTGTCCTTCAGACCATTTATGTAATGTATCACATTTATCAATTTGCATATGTTGAACCATCCCTGCATCTTTGGGATAAAGCCTACTTGGTTGGGGTGAATGATCTTTCTGATATATTCTTGTATTCTGTTTGCCAATATTTTTTTGACAATTTTTGCATCTATGTTCATGAGGGAGATTGGTCTGTAATTTTCTTTTTTTGTTCTATCTTTGTCTGGTTTTGGTATCAGCGTGATGCTGGCTTCATAGAAGGAATTTGGTAGGATTCCTTCCTTTTCCATTTTATGGCAAAGTTTGAGAAGCACTGGTGTTAGTTCTTCCATGAAGGTCCGGTAAAATACACCAGTGGGGCTGGAGAGATGGCTTAGCGGTTAAGGCATTTGCCGGCAAAGCCCAAGGGCCCAGGTTTGATTCCCCAGGACCCATGTTAGCCAGAAGCCCAAGGGGGTGCATGGGTCTGGAGTTCATTTGCAGTGGCTGGAGGCCCTGGTATGCCCTTTCTCTCTCTTTCTCTCTCTCTCTCTCTCTCTCTCTCTCTCTCTCTCTCTCCCTCTTTCTTTGTCAAATAAATAAATAAATAAAAATAAAATATTTTTAAAAATTCTCCAGTGGATCCATCTGGACCTGGACTTTTTTTTAGTTGGGAGATTTTTGATAACTGCTTGGATCTATTTAAGTGGTTAATCTCATCTTGATTTATTTTTGTAGGTCATGTAAACCAAGGAAATCATCTATTTCTTTCAAATTTTCAAACTTAGTGGAGTATATGTTCTTATAGTAAGTCCCTATGATTTTTTAAATTTCTCTGGTATCTTTTTCATCTCTAATTTTATTAATTAGTGTCTCTTCTCTCTTTCTTTTGGTCAGCTCTTGTTGCTGCAAACAAACTGCAGTCACATGTACCCCTCTGTGCATCTGCCTTTTTACACTGGTAATGAGGAATTGAACCCTGGGCAGAAGGCCTTGCAAGCAAACACCTTTAACCTCTGATCCATCTCCCCTGCCCTGGAGTAGAGATGTTTATTTTTTGAATTTTTAATTTTATTATTTATTTGAGAGAGAGAAAGAGGCAGGGGGAGAGAGAGGAGAAAGTGGGGGTGGAGGGAGGGAGATAATGGTCACCAGAAATGAACACCAGATATATGCGCCAACCTGTGCATTTGGCTTAGGTGGGTACTGGGGAATAGAACCTGGGTCCTTAGGCTTTACTGGCAAATGCCTTAACCACTAAGCCATCTCTCCAGTTCCTGGAGTAAAGATTTTTTTTTCTTACTTATTGCACAAAGAAAAACCCTTTACAAGTGCTTTGTGGGACCCTAAAAGTACCCACCCATGGTTAGTGACAGTCTAAGAGCGCTCCTGATCCGCAGAGTGAATAACGTGGTTACTCTGAACCACATCTTACTCTGACTGCCACCTCCAGTCTCTAAGGCTGGGTGTGGGCGTCAGCGACCCCCACACGACCACAGGATGAACTGACTCCTCCACGTGGGGTTCGGCGGGACCCTGGGATGAGGCCCTCGCTGCTCTCCCGCAGCTGCAAGCACTGAGCCAGTCACGTGGTAACCTCCTTCGCCAATGCCCGAGCACCCGGCGGTCAGCCCCGGGACTTCCGCCAGGGTCAGCGCAACTGGACATCGCCCCTAGTCCCGCCCACATGGCAAGAGACCACGCCCCGTCCCTGGCATCCCTCCCCATCTATGGCCCTCTCCCCGCCCCGCCCACGCACAGGCCCCTTGCTCCGGCCCCGCCCCCGCCGTCTCGCAGGCCCCCCCCACCGCCCCCGCCGTCTATCAGGCCCCGCCCCCACGCAGGCCCCGCCCCTCCAGGCCCCGCCCCGCGCCCGGCTCCCTCGGTCCAGCGTGGCCATGGCTTTTGCGACCTGGGCCGTGGCGAGGCCGCCGAGTCCGAGGTAAGGGTGGAGGCCGGGCTCGGGACGGCTCTCGAGCGTCCGTCAGTGACCGGCCTGCGGGCGGCTGCGGCGGGACGGTGCTGGGGCGCCGGTGACCTCCGCGGCCCGGAAGGGTAAGGACCGCGGGGCGCGCAGCGCCATCCTCCACCCCCCCGCGTTTCCCCCGGGCGCAGTATGCTCCGAGCCCTTCTCTGCCGCGCGAGGACATGGGGAGACACGGCCACGACTGTGCAACACGAGTGTCTGCGTGGCCTGTAACTTGCTGCCTGTCTTAAAACGGTGCTTTGATGAGGGATTTTCTGAAACGGTCGTGGCTTTGCGATTTGTAAAAAAAAAAAAAAAAAAAAAAAAAAATAGAGGGTATATGTATGCCACGTCCTGGCGAAAGTTGCCTACGTGGGCCTTCTGGGAATATTTGAAGTTGCATTTTTTTTTTTTTACTTAGATTTTCTCCCATGCCAAGTTCAAGTCAAAGGCAGATAGATGTTCGTCTTTGGGGAAAAGAAAAGCACTGGGCTGAAAATGTAGCTCAGTTGGTAGAGGGCTTGCCTAACCACGAAGCCCTGGGTTGGATCCCCAGGTGTGGTGGTGCTGGCCGGTAATCCCAGCACTCAGGAGGCAGAGGTATGAGAACCAGAAGTTAATGGTCACCCTATGCTACAGAGTGAGTTTGAAGTCAGCCTGGAATATGAGACCCTGTCTCAGTGTGTGTGTGTGTGTCCTTATTGTAAACATTTCATTGACTAACATACTCATAACAAGGCTAATACCTAAAGTTCATTGTGTCATTTGCAAGTTACATAATGCAAGGGAGGTAATACATTAGTTGTATTTGGGTATTATCTCTTATTTTAATCAGGACCCTTAACTTTATTATTCACGGCCATGGTTGGAAACATCCAGTTTGGGGCCTGTACCTCAGCACTGCTGGTTAAAAGTGTGCCACCCTGTCCCCACTGACTGATGTGCCAACGAACTCACCAGCAGACTTTGCTGGGTGGTTCGGCTCTGCCCTGCCTGGCTCCTAGGGGTGGGGTAGCCCCCTTCCAGGGCAGGTAAACCCATTGAAAGAGAAGACTGTGGAGGGCCAACAACTGCTCGCGGGTCTCAGAGAGGTGTTTGTTTCTTCACCCATCCTCCTTCCCCTCCATGTCCGTCTGTGTCGAGACGTGTTTTGCCGGCAGAGGAGCAAAAGTTCACCCTGTAGTTCACATGTGTTGGGCATCAGTGAATGCCGAGGCTGGACTCTGCCCTGTTGCACTTTACTGCCTCTTTTCCTGCTCACCTCTGCCCTGTACTTACTGCTCACCAATGGTGCAGTTTACATGGCTGTTCACAGTTTGAATTGCTTACAAGTGACCTCACTCCGTCCCAGCCTCCTTTTCCAGTTTCTACAGATCGCAGCTAGCTCGTTGGGGCAGGTAGACTAGTCAGGCATAAGCATGCCGTTCTAGTGTAGACCGAACAGCAACTGGACGGCAGCCAGCAGCCTGCCCCTTGTAGTCTTCTGCAGGTCGTCAGGTTCCTGGCGGCTCGGGTGCATCTGGGCAGAGCAACAATGAGAGCCAGTCAGAAGGACTTTGACAGCGCAGTGAATCAGGTGAAACTCTTGAAGGAGGACCCCGGAAACGAAGTGAAAGTCAAGCTCTACGCACTGTATAAGCAGGTAACTGCCCAAGGTCTTGGGTGATTGAAAACATTTTGAGCACGTATTGCCTTAAACAGATAAAGTGTTTGGCTGCTAAAATGCAGCTTGAATACTTTCAGGGTGTGTGGCTACCTTCCTCTGGCGTGTTTATATGCAAGGTTGGTGGGTTTGCTTTTTTAGGGCTTGAAATGCTATTAAGACACAATATAACCCCCTAGTAACACAGAATAGAGACTTGACAGCTTTAACCTTACTTAATGGCTTCCTGATGAGAAGAAATCACCCGAAAAGCTATTTTGAGACAACTGGGAAGACTTGAATGAACAGAGTTTTAGAAAGTAGGAGTTATTGTTAATGATGTCATCATTATGTAACAAAGTGTTTCTGTTTGTAGAAAGTATGCAGGGCTGAATTAGCATGGTGTTTGTAGTGTCTGAAATTCATTAACACAAAACAAAGGAGAGAAAATAGATGAAATAAGAGTTTGATGTTTTAATGATTGGATGCTAGGAACCCATACCTTTGAGAGTTTGAAAAATAGCTTTTTAATATTTATTGTGGGGAGAGAGGATAGAGACTATATGGGTGCGCCAGGGCCTCCTGCCACTGCAAATGAACTCCAGACGCATGCAACACTGTACATTTGGCTTATGTGGATACAGGAGAACCTGACGCAGGCCGTTAGGCTTGGCAAGCAAGTGCCCTTAACTGCAGAGCCATCTCTCCAGCCCTGAATTTTTTTTATAAGACCAAAAACAAAGCTTTTAAATTGTAATGGCGTGCCTGCCAGTCGGTTAGCTGATTTCCTACTGGATTAGCATGAGCAAGTCTTTCTTTCTCATGGGTGTGTGCAGCCATGTGTTTTATCTTGTCCAAAAGGACTTGCTTTTAGCCTCTGGAAGCTTAACTTAAGCCCATAGACTGTCATGCCTTGTAGGAGTGCCACCCTGCCTGAATAGTGTGGCGGTGGGGCCAGGCTGCAGAGCGGGGCTTCAGGATAGCCATATTGCCTTTGTGTGATAGATAGAGCCTGGCCAACTGGACCCTAAAGCTATGGAGAACTTCTGCAGTTGGCCAGTCTCCCCGCACATTCCCATCTCCTGACTCTTGAGGAGAGGACCACAGAAGCCCACTGTTGATGTTTTTCAAAGCCTCTTCTGTCCTCTCTCAGCTACCTGTATTGTCAGATTTAGAAAATGTTAAGTTTTTAAACAGCCACTTCTGAAGAGTAACTCCGTAGGACATTTTACTCATCTCCAGACATCCATCCTACCCATCCTCAGACAGTAAAATTCAGTGTCTCTTTCTTCTTCTCAACTGGCTTGTCCTTAGGAATTAGGCTTCCCAGGGTCTAGCAGTTTTAACAGCCCACACCCCACCTCCACCAGCTACAATCCTGTTGCCCAGTTACCAGGAGTCGACCACTGAATGTCCCCGTAGATGAGATTTCAAAATATCCTGTGATCTTCCAAATGTTTGCTAATTCCTTTTGAAAATTATTTGAGGGCTGGACAGATGAGTTAAGGTGCTTGCCTGTAAAGCTGAAGGACCCAGGTTTGATTCCCCAGGACCACCTAAGCCAGATGCACAAAGTGTCACATGTATCTGGAGTTCGTTTGCAGTGTCTGGAAGCCCTGGTGTGCCCATTCTCTCTCTTTCTGACCACCCCTTTCTCTCTCTCATAAATAATAAAATATTGTTTTAAAAAAGAAAATGTGAACATTTTCATTGTCTGTGAAGAATGGATTATAAAGTTAGTGGACTGGTTTTAGAGCGACACTCACGAAGGCTTCCTCCGGCATTATTCCCACGCACGGTTGTTACTTGTTTCAGGGCTTCGTGGCCGGGTCACCCGTTGTCCCTTCTCTTTTTTTCTGTTCGTATTTTCAACAGCAAATCAGAAAGTAATGAGAGACCTGAGATAGTTTTGCAGGCCCTGGGAAAGAATCTGGGGGAGGTGTTCTTGCTAGCTCTGTGTTTTGTGGATCTTAAATACTTAGAGCTCCAGTTTGTACGGACATTTGGCCATTAGTGACCCTTGTCTTCTTTGCAGGCCACAGAAGGACCTTGTAATGTGCCCAAACCAGGGGTGTTTGATTTCATCAACAAGGCCAAGTGGGATGCCTGGAATGCCCTTGGCAGCCTGCCCAAGGTGAACTTAACTTGTTTACTTTTGTTGGCTGGATATCTAATGAAGCCTGGTTTCTCCACAAATCATTACCAATGGTACCTTTGAAATCCTTTTGTTTTTTCTATTGATAGCCAAGATTGGCCTTGAATCCATGACGCTCCTGTCTCAGCCTCCCGAATGCTAGCATTATAGGCCTGCACCACCTTGCCCAGCTCCTTTGAAATCTTGACACGCTTGCATTGCATCAAAGCCTCTGCTCTTTATTGGAAAGTGCTATGTATTAGTATGTCATAGTATGTCAGCCAACACGCTTACCCACCGCCATGGGCTAAAGTTCTTTGCCGTCTGCTCTTAGGAAACTGCCAGGCAGAACTATGTGGATCTGGTGTCCAGCTTGAGTCCTTCCTCTGAGGCCAGTAGCCGGGGAGAGCCTGGCACTCAAGAGAAACTCCCTGCATCTAAGGACGTCATAGTGACCTCAGAAGACGGCATCACAAAGATCGTGTTCAATCGGCCCACCAAAAAAAACGCCATCACCACCCAGGTAGCGTCACCTACTAATTTGAGTGGTTCCTGGTTTTCTTTTCCTCTTCTATTTGATTCACTTTAAAAAAAAAAAAAAGAAAGAAAGAACTGTAGTTTCAGCATTATTTCTATTTTCTGGTAGCTCTGGTTGGATTTGTGTAAGGTTAGGAATATTGGCCTCTTCATTTAGCATAGTTGAACACTCTGGTTAGAATGTGTGAGTTTCAGGTAGGTTCTACATATCCTAAAGGCACTGCAACTTTCCTGCAAAGGGAAGCACAGATCAGTTACATCCATGTAAGTAAAATATACCCAGGAGACAATGCAGAGAGGCCCTGCAAGGGTAGTCTAAACTGTCCCTAAAGTGCCTTCATGTCTCTCAGACTTCTGAGTCTTCTCCCCTGTCAGGGAGCTGTGTTTCGTCCAGGTCGAGGGGGAAGGAAGGACTTACCTTCAGCAGCGCTTTAGCGAGTCCTGCTCTGAATGAGCTGCACCAGGGCAGTTCTGATCCCTCCTTGGAACTAGAATGGTTCTAACCCAACCACTTTTGCCCTTCCTTTTGAAATTACAGAGAACTGAACCAGATGCTTGGAGTTGGACAGGGAGTCACATTTGAGAGGACTGTAACCACTGGGATTGTAATCCACAGTGTGGGAGAACATGCTAACCTGAGACCTTCGGATTTGCATAAAATGTCCTGTGTGCCTTGATAAAGCAGGAAATGCCCTCTGGTTTCCCAGAGTCGCCTCTGTATCACTAGGGCAGTGATGACTGCACATTATAGATGCCCAATTAGTGAACCAACTTTCTGCCCAGAGGTTTCTTTCACTTCTGCAAGGAGCCTGCTACCGTTATGTAACCAAATAGTTCAACAGGTTAAGAAATAGCTGAACTTCACCTCGCTAGTACAGGAGGATCTAACTTGCCCTCTCCTCACCCTGGTTACTGCCACTCACCTTGTCAGGCGATGTCACCATTTCTCTAACACTCATGGGATTATTTTCTGCTTCTTCCTTCAGGGGAAATGATTGCATGGTTATTCATACAGTATGTAATGTCCCTGCCTTTACTCTTTCCGTGTCTTTATAAATACTTGCCCTCATATCTTGTCATGTGATCTTATCATGTGGTTTATCTTGTCATGTGATGTCACCATTACTGTAACATTCCTGGGATTATGTCCTGCTCCCTTCAGGGAAGTGACCACATCCAGTGTGTACTGTCCTGCCTGTATCCTTTCAGTGTCGTTACCACCATATTTACCCCCTCACGGTTCTTTCCCACATGAAATCTGAAAGCACAAACTACCTGCTTTAAACGAATTCAAAACACATCCGATTTTCAAAAGAGTTCCTGATTTCAAAAGTGAAGGCCACTGTCTTTGACTCCCTTGATACCATCCCAGAAATCCCAGCCTTTTGGCAGTTATTATTTTCCATGCTGCCAAGAGACTTGCTTTTTTTTGAGGTTGGGTCTTACATTAGCTCAGGCTGACCTGGAATTCACTATGTAGTCTGAGAGTGGCCTCAGACTCACAGCAATCCTCCTAACTCTGCGCCACCAGGCCCAGCTGAGACTTGCTCTTTCTTGAGGTCACAGTTGAGATGCTATTTTGGATATGTTTGCCTCAGCAGCTCTAAGCCTTGTGCTGCTCTGAACCCCCTCCTGCCACCCCGCAGCCCTCGTGTGAGCACAGCACTCAAGGACCCTGTCTCTTGTTCACCTTCGGTGAAATTCTCTCTGTCTGCTGCAGCGCCCGGCATGTAACTGTCAGAGGAGCGAAGAGCTCCCGGTATACTGAGCTCCCCTCTTGGCTCTGGAAATACGTCTCTCCTAAGAGCTCGGCACGTGCTGGGAGCGTTTGCAGACTGGCGGCAATGGGGCCACTGGGTAACGGCTCTCGTTCTCACCGCTCTTCCCCTTATCCTCTCGCTCACATAGATGTACCAAGAAATCACACAGGCACTTAAAACCGCAAGCAAGGATAACTCAGCCATGACTGTTTTCACCGGTAAGTATTTGCTCAGACTTCTTAACTAAATGTCTGCCTCGGGGAATCTCTGCCTGGGTAGGGAATTGAATGAGAAAACGTGAAGATTTTCTCCAGTACTGTGCTAGTCTCGTTTATAAATGTACAACAGTGTCACAGATGTAGGATAGCCACTGTTTTGGGTGTGGGTTTCTTTTTATTTCTGGGGGCCTCACTCTAGCCCAGGCTGGCCTGGAGCTCACTCTGTAGACCTACGCTGGCCTCAAACTCACGGTGATCCTCCCACTTCTGCCTCTTCTAAAGGTGGTGGCCACCACACCTGGTGATAACTAGTTTTTGATAATCACCCCTGTAAAGCCCAGGAACCCCCCCCCCCCTTGAATAGTCAAGGTGGCCTGGTTCACAGTAGCCAAAATAGGAAGCAACTCAGCATCCAAAAGCAGATCAAGAGCAAGGTTTTGCTGTCCACAGGAGAATTCTGCTCAGCACTGAGTCACACAAAAATGTGTGGCTTAAACCATGGTTCAGCAAGCTCAGCATCTTGGACATCCTGAGGTGTTGTGTGAGAGCCCCCTTATCCAGTCTTTTCCCCCTCTGGTTTCACCTGCCTAGGTTTCAGTTATCCTCACAAAAATGTGAAGTGGAAATTTCAAGACGAATAATTCATGTTACTTAAAATGTTTATTGTTGTTGTTAGTATCTTACCTGATTTCTAGATTAAACTTCGTCATAGGTATACATGTATGATCACCCCTCAGCAACCTCGGGGGATTAGATCCACGACCTCCACCAATGCAAAACCCTGCTCTGCTCGTCTCCTTGTGAAAATATTGTACCGGCGTAGAAGCTGCCTCTCCTCCCATACACCTAAATCATACCTGCATCTTTTACAACACCTAATACAGTGTAAATGCTGTGTCAGAATTTGTTAGGTTTTTGGGAAATAGTAACACAAAGTCTGTGAATGTTCAGTATGCGTGCATTTTCACTCAAATATTTTTGGTTGGTTGAACCCATGGATGCAAACCTGAGACTATAGAAGCCCGGGTGCAAAGGAAAAGGCAGAATTCTGGCTGGCAAGCTCTGGGTTGTACCCCGAAGGGCAAAGCAGAGCCACCGCACCTAATTCGGTCCAAACAAGTGATCACTCTGGTATCTGCAAAGATCAAAACTCATGAAGCGGGCTAGCTGGGAAACTCAGCTGACGGCGTGTGTGCGCAGCATGCACACAGCCCTCAGGAGGCAGGGGCTAAAGGGTCAGAAGTTCAAAGCCAGGGCCTGGGGAAAGAGCTCGTTTGGAGAAGTGTTCACCTGGCAAGCATGGAGACATGAGCCTGATTTTCAGATTCTGTGGCCACATAGAAGACGAGTCTGTTTATAGTTCCAGCACTGCGGAGAGCATCAGGGCCTGCTGGCCAGAGACTCTAACAAGATCCAGGCCAATGAGAGACTCTGCCTCCAACAAAACGGTGGATGGCACCTGAGGAGTGACAGCTGAGGTTGTCCCTGGCCTACACACAACTATGCACACACATCGTAACAAAGAAGTTCTAGGTCATCCCCAGCTCAGTGAGCTCATGGCCAATGGCCAGCCTGGGTTACAGGACACTCTCCAGAGGGGGAAAAAAAAAACTCATTAAGAACTAGTTCTATTGAAGGCAAACTATACTTTAATGAACACACACACACACACACTTCAACTTTTAAGATAGAGGCAGATTCTTACTGGAATCTAGAAAGCCCCACAGGACTCATCTGCTCATCTTTTTACACACACACAGGCCTGGTGGATCTCCTTTCAGGCCATCATATATATCCAAGAGAACCCAGACTCAGAACCTCTACTTGAACTATTTTCACATTCTTTCTGCCAGCCTGTCCTCCAGATCTCTGCCCAGCTGTCCCTTCCAGAACCACTCTGCTGAGCCCTGATGAGGCCATTCCCATTTCATAGTCGTATCATCTGTACCTCTAGTTACAGCCACACCATGGGCATCTCTTTGTGTTCTTTAAACTGTACATCTGTCTACTCACTAGTCGATAAATGAGGGCTCACCAGTGCGTTTCCAGCGCCTAACACAGAGCCCGATGCACCACAGACGCAGCAGCTCAAGAGTAAGGGAACGCGTGAAGGAATGGTGGCTCTGTTATCTTTCTTACAGGAAACGGTGACTACTACAGCAGTGGGAACGATTTGACTAACTTCACCAGTGCTCCCTCTGGTAACATAGATGAATTCGCTAAAACGGGTGCTGACATACTGAGGTGAGCGACGATTGTCTGTGTGGCGGTAGTCAGAGGAGCAGAAACAGAATGCCCACTTCTCTGTGCTGGCGCTGGCTATGGTGACATTTTGTGTCACCTTGATTCCTGTTGTTCACCCTGCCCTTTGCACAAGAGTGACTAGGGGGTGTAAGGTGAGAGAGACGGGTGAACATCGTTCTCTCATGCCGAGCCAGCGGGTTCTCATCCTGTGAGTGGATTCGGCGTCCGGAAATGCCAGCAGTAGGAGCCTGGAAGCCGTCTTGAAAGACACAAGAGCAGTTTGAGGCTCACTCTCCTGTCTCCATCCATGACCATGAGTCCCTCAGTCACCAGCTCCAGTCTCAGGCCACAGCTGACCCACAGTCCCAGAGCTCACTGCCCAGAAGATGGTGTGCACTGAGCTCAGATGGAGTCATGGCTGAGCCTGTGTCCAGCTCCCTTCTGGAAAGCTCACCCTGGGATGTGGCCTCGTAAGAGGCTCCCCTGCTAGGTGTCTCTGGCTCCACTTAGGAATGCCGCTTCGGAATGTGTAATGCTTTCTTGTTTTCATTTTTGTAGGGATTTTGTAGACACCTTTATAGACTTTCCCAAGCCACTGGTTGCAGTGGTAAACGGCCCTGCTGTGGGAATCTCCGTCACTACTCTAGGGCTATTTGACGTTGTGTACGCATCGGACAAGGTAAGTCACCACGAACAAGCCTGGCCAGTCCACGAAGCCTGATGGCGCTTCCCTTGTGTGGTCAGCACTAAGCACACCAAGTGGCGTTGGTGGCCACGTGCGGTGAATTGGGGCTGTTCTTAAAGAACTGTCTAGCTGCACAGACAAGTTGTATCTGTGTCTCCATTACTAAGTTGAGTTGTCCTCAACACGAACTTGCTGTGAGCTCTGTCCCAACCATGGCGGTTCTGTTTTAACCAGTGCACAGCAATCCTTTTGTTTTCAGTTTTAAGACTCATGAGGTGCTTGAAAGCTTGTGGGGAGAGAATAGCATCCCTGTGGTTCTTGGATCCTCTCTCTTAAGTTCCTGGGGCCTGGTGTTCAGAAGTTTAGGGTGAAAAAGGTGGAAAGGACTTCTCTAAGAAAACAGAAGCTCAGGCAGTTCTTCCTTCAGCTTTCTGTTTGCCATTAAGCTAAATACTTTTTTTTAAATTTTTTGTTTATTTGTTTATTTTTATTTATTTATTTGAAAGCGATGGACAGAGAGAGAGAAAGAGGCAGATAGACAGAGAGAGAATGGGCGCGCCAGGGCCTCTGGCCACTGCAAACGAACTCCAGACGCTTGCACCCCCTTGTGCATCTGGCTAACGTGGGTCCTGGAGCATCAAGCCTTGAACTGGGGTCCTTAGGCTTCACAGGCAAGTGCTTAACCACTAAGCCATCTCTCCAGCCCCAAGCTAAGTACTTTTTTTTTTCTTAACACTGTATCTCTCTGTAGTAGTAGAAAATTAAAGGTCTTACTCTGTAGCCCAGGCTGGCCTCAAACTAGCTCATGGAGATCCTCTGACCTCAGCCTCCCTCCCCCTCCCACCCGCCCACCCAGGGTTGGGATTAAAGGCATGCACCACCGCAGCCAATGAAAACAAAAATTTCTACAATGTAGAAAATACAAGGGAAAAAATCAAGTTAGAAAGTCACTCCACAGAGGCTAGGGGTGCTGCTGTGTTAGAATACTTGTGTAGAGCCGGCAAGGCTGTGTGGGAGCCCGAACCCAGAGGGGCCGGGGAGTGGGGGAGGGAGGAAGAAGGAAGGAGGGAAGGGGAGAAGAGGAGAGGGAAGAAGGGAAGGAAAAGGACTCCTTCGGTGGGTGGGGAGACGAGAGGTGTAGTCCAGGGGTACATGGTAGCCAGTAAGTAGGACAGAAGGATCTAAGGTAGTGTGAGGACTTGAGAAAATAATAGTTACTATGTCCAGGAATTTTGCTAACCGAGTAGAGTACAGCCGCCCTGGGGCTGTGCCGTGAGTTTACTTGTCCACTAAAGCTACAGTTTCACTCTCTGTATCATACGGTGCATGTTGTTGGCCTGAACAGAAATACAACCGGAGATGTTACTCTTACAAAGCCACTCCTTATTTGCGCTTCGCATTTAGTCTACATATTGTACCAAACCTCACCGGTCCCTGGTGCTGGGACCCTTGGCTGCTTCTAAGTCTTGTCGTTATGAGCACAGGATGAGCCTGTGTCCTAGTGTCTGGACCTGGACACTTGCCACAGAACTGTAGCACCTGGGTGCTGTCAGGCCCGCAGGTGCTTTTGCTACGAGGTCGTGAGGTCTTCCAGCCCACTACTGAAGACCATTTTCTTAATATTTTATTTTATTTGAGAGGGAAAGAGACGGAGAAAGAGGAAGAGTGGGCATGCCAGGGCATCCAGCCACTGCAAATGAACTCCAGATGCATGAGCCACCTTGTGCCTCTGGCTTACATGGGTCCTTTGGCTTTGCAGGCAAGTGCCTTAACTGCTAAGCCATCTCTCTAGCCCTGAAAACCATTATTGACAGCATAAATAAATCACATGAAATGTTTGGCTCATATTCAACCCTCTTAAAATATTCATTAGAGTATGCAGTCTGTAATGGATAGTGGTCATTAGTATAATTTGTGGTTAATAATGCTTATTGGCTTATCTGTCAGTAAATAATATCTTTTCTGTGTGAGTTTAAAAAGTTATAGCTGGGTATGGTGGTACATGCCTTAAATCCCAGCACTTGGAAAGCTGAGGTAGGAGGACCACTGTGAGTTTGAGACCAGCCTGGGACTACATAGTGAATCCAAGGTCAGCCTGGGCTAGAGTGAGACCCTACCTCAAAAAAAAATCAAAAAAGTTATAAAAATGGGTTTGGGGAATTGGCTTAGCAGTTAAAGGGACTTGCTTGCAAAGCCTGTTGTTCTACATTCAATTTCCCAGCCACCCACATAAGGCAGATGGGAATTCATTTACAGTGGCAAGATACCATGGCATGGCCCATGCACACACACACACACATGGTCATAAGAGGAAGTGTTTGCGTGCTCACTGTGTGCTAGGTGCTCTTCTAATACGTATTACCCCAGCACATACATAAATTCATTCACACACTGTTGACACGCATTAGACATGGACATACATCAGCACGTGTGTACAGACATACGTACCCTCACATGTGCACACAGTGCTCTAGGAGACGGGTGCTCACACCAGCTTTGCAGAGAGGGTGAGCACCTTCTCCGAAGCCGCCGGTGCCTGAGCCTGAACCCTGCACTGCGTCAGCTGCTCTGATGCTGAAAGGTAGCGCTTCACTAGCTGCTCCTGCCCGGCCTGTATGTGTTACCTGTTTGGGTTCCTTAGCGATGGTTGCTTTTTGTTTTCAGTTCTCTACTGGGATTATTTAGCCTGTTGAATATTTTCTTGAATAAGCTTTCTTCTGAGTAAAAAAAAAGAAAAAAGAAAAATGACATTAATAAGAGCATTTTATATTCTAACTTATATTCTGTATAGGTTGTATGTAAACACATGTGCATTAAAGTAATACTGTATCTGACTGTCAGAAATATTCTCTGTATATTTATAAATAAATTCTCTTTCATAAGTATTTATTGTTCATCAAATAGATTTATGTATTGGCTTCTGCCTGCAGTTCTAACATTCAGAGGCAGGAGGATTACTATGACTTTGAGAACAGCCTGGGCTACATAGCAAGACCCTGTGTGAAACACAGACAGAAAGAAAGAGAAGTTATGATCAGAGAGTAATTTTTAAAAATGATTTTCTTCTTCTTCCATCCCAAACAGGCAACATTTCACACTCCATTTAGTCGCCTGGGCCAAACCCCCGAAGCATGCTCCTCTTACACGTTCCCGAAGATAATGGGTCCAGCCAAGGTAACTTTGGGAACCTTAATATTTAAGGGATCATCTTGCTTCCAGAGCCATCTCAGAGTCACTCTCCTTTCACTTGTTAATGTGGACTAAAGCTACAGAAACTGATTATTTATCTGGCATGGGGAGAAACAGGCCGTGGTGGGAGGGCCTGGAGAAGGGAGAAGTAGAGACTCTGCGGCAGCCAGTCGTCTACAGGGTCACTCACTGCCCCACGTGCCCTCGTCCTCCTCAGCTGTGTGGCCGTCCTCGGGAGGCTGGGCCCGTGCAGCTCCCTGGGTCTGCTCACCCAGCCGCATCATGGATGAGCTACATCCTCTGAGAATGATGTGGTGACATCGTTGGAGCCCTGGGAAGTGCCAGCGGTTGGCACTGGGGCTTTACCAGGTCCAGAGCCGCTCCCAGTCTCAACTTCCTTTCCAGCAGCCATTTTGCCCATGAGCAGAGACCAAGGTGGCCAAGTGGGTGCCCAGGCCTGTCTGTGTGTTTGCCCAGACCTGCTTGCTGGCACTCTAGCAGACTGCAGGCGTCACAGTCGGCTGAATGGGTGGGACGGGGGAAAGGCTTAGCAAGCACTCCCTCACCATCTGAGTGCCTAGTGCGAGTGAATGGGGCCTGGCAGTGACCTTTGAAGTTTTGTTGTTGTTGTGGATGTACACACAAAATGCATTCATATAGACGTGCACACATATGTACGTACATGAACACATGCATGCACACACATACATACACACACATATGCATGCACAGATACATGTATGTGCATTTTGTTAACCTCATCCTGCCTTGTATTGCTTTCAAAGTTGAACTTTGGAAAGAACCAACTCTTCACACTAAGAACCCTTGGGATAGTGTTTACTTTTCTGGAAAAGAGGTTGCAGATGTTCAGAGAACAGTCGGTTACTGGCCTCAGTTTTCATAGAAATACAACTCAAGTCCTCTTCAGGTAAATGAAATTAGTTTGAGGGCCTGTTCAGCTCAAGAACGAGCTCAGAGCACCGCTGGGACAGGCCACCAGGGAATGGGACTTTGAAAGTCTCAAAGGGTTGCCCCTGTGGCCATGATTTTTCTGTTTTCTCTTGTTTTCATTTTTGTTCTTCTGTGATCACTTGCAGTGTAAACAGAAAACCATAGCTGCTGTGGGTTCCGATCAGTTCCACACCAGGCTCCCCATTCCTGCCTCTCCCAGGTCCTTCCCACCCCTCAGCCCGCCAAGGGCCCTTCCAGCCCATCCACAGGTGATGCTTACAGTGGCCCAGCAATTTGCGAACTGCCCTGCTGAGGTCTTCAGTCTCACCCTCATGAAACACGGGCAGCCACACAAGTCCGTGACCACCCTTGGGTCTCCTGCAGGCCGTCAGTCCTGTGGTTGCCCCAGGCAGTGTTGAATTAACGTCTTAACCTTCCTTTTCCTTGCAGGCAAATGAGATGCTTATTTTTGGGAAGAAGCTAACAGCAGGTGAGGCCTGTGCCCAGGGCCTTGTTACTGAAGTCTTTCCTGATAGCACTTTGCAGAAAGAAGTGTGGACCAGGCTGAAAGCTTATGCAAAGCTCCCGCCAAACGTTAGTATTCGTTGTTCACTTGGAGGAACCATGAAAATAATTTCTTGAGGGAACAAAATGCATGTGCCATAGGAAAGGACACCTTGAAAAAGGACGAATCTGTTGTTGTCTGTGAGCGCATCTAAATTTGGGATTAGAAATAACTACAGTGGGGCATTTGCTTGCAAATCCTCACTGCTAAGCCCGCCTGCTTTTCTGAGTTCTTGCACAAAAAGCATAATCTTTTCTTTACTCCTCTTTTTCTCTTTGGCTGCTGGCCAAGTCCTAAGCATGTTTGCCCAAACACACTGGGCCCTTTTCACCTGTTTCTCAATAAATCTCTGCACTTTATTCACACACAAAAATAACAAAGTGTAGTGGGGCTAGGGGCTGCTCAGTGGGGAAGCGCTTGCTGCCCAAGAGTAAGAACTTGAGTTTAGATGCCCAGAACCTCATAAAAAGTCAGCATGACTGCACGTGCCTGTGACCCCAGCAGTGGGGAGGCAGAGACCAGCTGATCCCCAGATTCTACTAGCTCTGATCCAGACAAACTTGGGAGCTTTTAGGATGAGTGAGAGACCCTGTCTTAAAAGTGAAGCGGAAGCCAGGCATGGTGGTGCACGCCTTTGACCTCAGCCCTCGAGAAGCTGAGGTAGGAGCGCCACTGTGAGTTTGAGGTTAGCCTGGACTTACTACAGACTGAGTTCCTGGACTAGAGTAAGACCCTGCCTTGAAAAGAAAGCAAAAATAATAACACCAACAGTAATCATGTGGAGAGCAACATCACCCAACATCAGCTTCTTTATGCACGTGCATGAGCACTCACACACACACTTGCACACATATACACACTCCAGATACACATATATCAAAACGTAAATAACTGTTGGAAATGCTGCCTTTTGTGAGCCTTCTCAACTGGAAAGTTCTTTTTCTGTGACCTGGGGGCAGAAGGCCTGTTTTTTGTGGGGCTGGCTTGAGGAGGAGAACACTCAGCCCCCGTCAGCTGAGCAGTTGTGTTTCGGAATCCAGGTGAGGGGCAGGTTGGTCATCCTGCCTCCAGGAGGCTCCTGCTGTGCAGCTCTTCTATTTTCATGTGTGGCAGTTAGTGACAGATTTGCTCTTATGCTTGTTTGAGAGAGAGAGAGAGAGGCAGAGAGAGAGAATGGGCATGCCAAGGACTCCAGTGCTGCAAATGAACTCAGTGCATGTGCCACCTTATGCATCTGGCTTACGTGAGTCATGGGGAATCAAACCTGGTTCCTTGGCTTTGCAGGCAGACGCCTTAACTGCTAAGCCATCTCTCCAGCCCAGCTCTTATGCTTTTGCTGTTCAGTTTGTAGGCCTGGAACTAGAAGCTTCTTCATCCACTAGGACTTTAGAGACCTGCCATACCCCCACCCACACACACACACACTGGTGACTTGTGTGCACACGTGTCTTAGTATGTAACAGGATGAATTAGTGACATGTTAAGAACCATAACCATAGAGTCATCCCACTCCTGTTAAAATTCCTCTTCTCCTCATTGGTGTCCTGTCAGGCCATGAGAATTTCCAAGAGTTTAATCAGAAGCAGCGAGAGGGAAAAGCTGCATGCCGTGAACGCTGAGGAGTGCACCACCCTGCAGGCCCGGTGGCTGTCGGAAGAGTGCATCAGTGCGGTCATGAGCTTCATATCCAGGAAAGCAAATCTGTGAAGCCACTACGGCCAGGTGAAGCGTGGCCAGGGAAGGGCTCTGCTGTGGGCTGCAGGTTCTAGTGCTTGCACCACACAGACCTCCCTGTGCCTTTTCAATGCTGACGTGTCAGTAGTGGTGAGAATGTGCCCCGTGAATAAACAGTTTGCTAAAACAAGCTTTAAGAATTCGCTGTCTTTGTGGCCATGGAAAGGAGATGCTTACTTACGTCTTTAGACATGAACAGGTGCTGCCAGGTGCACTGGAACATGGAGCCCGGGGACCAGCGCCGAAAAGCACTCACAGCCTTACAGGCCGACGTGACGTCTTCGAAGACCACGATGGCGCTTTGCCGGCCGCACGAGCTGACCGAGCGGATGGGGCCGAACTCCGACAGTGTGCGCGTCACCGACTTGAGGTCCTCAGTGGGTTGCATGTTTTTCTTCAGCCACCTAGCAAGAGGGGTGTATGTGGGGGACACAAGAAGCTTCACTTGTCTGCTCTTCTCCACACATACACAATTGAATGAAGATGCACGAGGCACAAAATGGGTCATTTCATTGAAAGAGCAATACTCATCCTCTGTTTACAGGAACCTCACCCCGTCGGTGGGGTACTGTGTGAGGCACCCCTGCCAGCGGCCCTGACTACTCTTCTCCAGCTTGCTGTTTTGATTAGTGTCATACATGTCACTCGACAAGGACTGTGCAATAGAACTGTCATGGAGTATTTTGCATTTTAAAATATTACTGTTTTTTGATATTTCAGGAGTGAGTCTTCCAGGTAGCTAATTTATCAGAACTTGTCACTTTTCACTTCTTAATTTGTTACTCCAGCGATTTTATCTATAGTGTTCACTTTTATTGAAATTGTGAACATAAATCACCACTAAGATTTATTGAACAACTATTCATGCTTAGCGCTATCATCATATTCTATCTCAGAAATAATGCCACAAGTTCACGATGAGGTAGGTAATGTTGCTTTTACAAGTTGACATCCTGTCACATAGACAATAAAGTGGCTTTTGCTGAGTTAATGACCTGGTAAATGCCGAAGTACCATTTTAAAAACTAATGTGGACTAGTTTAAGTAGATGGCTCAGCTATTACAGGTGCTTGCTTTCAGAGCCTGCCGGCCTGGGTTCAGTTCCCCAATACCCATTTAAAGCCAGATTCAAAAAGTGGCACAAGCACATGGAATTTATGTGCAGCAGCAAGAGACCCTGGCATGTCCATGCGCTCTTGCTCTCTCATCAATAATAAAAAATTCAAACCCAGAGTCCAGAACAACCATAGCCAAAGCCAGCCATTGTCCATCCGTCCATCCCTCCCATTAGTTACAACTAGGATCTCTGAACAACATACGAAGAAAAACTACTTGGGATCCTTATGTCAGACAAAGGCAGCTAGACTGAGAAAAGACATCAGAATGCAGAGGCAAGTGTGTAGGCGTGACTCCCAGTTGGGAGGGGTATGCAGTTTCTAGCATGTCTCTCCTAAACATAAAACATTTTCCTTAAAGGCAGAATCTCTCTCTAGGGAGCTGTGGGCATCATGGTCAAGAGAAGCAAAAAAGTGTGTGTGTGTGCAGGTATATGTTACAGTTACCTTCACAGTGGTGGACAAACACCTGACCAGAAGCAGCTGTTGGGAGGAAAGGTTTTATTTCAAGCTGACAGGATCCAGGGGAAGACCGTCGGTGGTGGAGGAAGCTGGCTCCCTTCCATAGATCACAGCAGAGACGCCACCATCAGCCAGCAAACATGAGCAGCCAGAGCTCGCAATGCCTCTGGACATATCTTAGGGCGGGACTAAAGATCCACCCCCAATGACATACCTTGTCCACAGCAGGGAGCTCAAGCTCAGTAAAAAATAGTGAGTCTGTGGGACCCCACATTCAAACTATCATCTAGCTATACATGTGAGTTTGTCTTCACATTCTTTTTAGCCAGAAAAAGGACTCCTTGGGAGTTACAGAGTGAAGGCGAGGAGAGAAACCCAGAGCAGAGAAAGGACTTAATTCCACATATAAACCACAACGTTCAGTCACAAGACAGACGCAACAGTGCCCACAGGAAATCAAGACAGAGCCGGTTGTGGTAGGCCAGATGGGTCACTTGCTAAAACAAAACAACCTCCAGATGCTTGTGACAAGACCCAAAGGCCATGCAGCATGATTTGTGCCCTGTTTAAGACACTCCAAGATCGTTTAACATACAAGAAGCCATGAAAATAGGAACATGCGCAGGTCAAAAGACGTCCATCCACCCTAAGATTACCCGGGTGTCAAAGTTGTCACTCAGACTAAAGTGGTTCTTGGAAATGTTTGCCCCACCGGCTGCAGCCTGACACCTCCCTCGGTCCTCCGGGCACAGCGCGCACCCCTTCATGCTCTGCACCAAGCTGATGCTGAGAACATTCCAGGAGCAGGGGACGGTGGAGTCACTGCACACCTGGCAGGACCATGGCTATTGAGCAACCTACATGAACAAAAATGGAAGCTTTGGTAACTTGAGAATTTATCCACACGGATTGGTGTTGCTGGACCCCTCGACTTATGACAGCGACATACCAGGCAAAGAAGAGACTGATAGATGGTCTTTCGAACGAAACAGAAGAAAAAGCCGGGCGTGGTGGCGCATTCCTTTAATCCCAACACTCGGGAGGCAGAGGTAGAAGGATCGTTGTTATTTAGAGGCCACCCTGAGACTACATAGTGAATTCTAGGTTAGTCTGGACCAGAGTGAGACCATACCTCGAACAAACAAACAAACAAACAAAAAAAAAAAACGAGAAGAACTGAGTCAGGACGGTACTGGGCAGGTAAAGTGTTTAGTCTCATCTGACTCTCGGCACAGACAGAAGTAGTTGTTGAAAGCCATGTGAAGCATGCCGGGCGTGGTGGCGCACGTCTTTAATCCTAGCACTCAGGAGGCAGAGGTAGGAGGACTGCTGTGAGTTCGAGGCCACCCTGAGACTCCATAGTGAATTCCAGGTCAGCCTGGGCTAGAGTGAGACCCTACCTCGAAAAACCAAAAAGAAAAAAAAAAAAAAAAGAAAGCCATGTGAAGCAGTGGTGAGAAATGTGCACGAAAGCCACAAGGGCACTGACTACTGACCTGTGGACTCCCAGGGCAAGAGGTTACAGGCGGAGGGGATCGGCAGGACATCTGTGACCCTGAGAGAAGCTGAAGTGAGTGGGAAATGCAGACACTGAGGGGCAGCTGGGGCTTGGGGGAGCAGGAGGGGAGCAGAACCAGGTCCAAGATGGCACCAGCAGGAGGCTGACAAAGGAGCTTGAAGATCAGCAAAGAAAACCCTGGCATCAGGCTGGAGAGATGGCTTAGTGGTTAAGGCACTTGCCTTTGCTTAAGGACCCAGGTTCAATTCTCCAGATTCCACGTAAGCCAGATGCACATGGTGGTGCTTGCATCTGGAGTTTGCAGTGGCTAGAGGCCCTGGTGCTCGCTCGTTCGCTCTCTCTGTCTCTGTCTCTCTTTATCTCCCTCCCTCTCTCTGTCTATAGAAATTAAAAGAATAAACCCTGGCATTGCCCAGGCTGATAAAGTAAATGTCTTGACTTGTCAGGGCCTTTTTGTTCCTGACAACCTTCCACATGAACAGGAGCCTTCAGAACTGAACTCAGCTTCCCAGCAGAGGATCCGTGTGAACTACCCAAGGTCACTGTCAAAACCAAGACCCGCCTCGAGCGTGGATGGACAGAGGCAGGTCCGCATGCTGGTGTTCAGTCAGAACCGGAGGCCAGCAGCCAGGACCGAGAAAGCAACCCAGTCCCTCAGAGCACCACAGATAACCCCGGCCCCAGCACCTCTTGCAGGCTGGCCTAGCTGAAGAGTCCACAAAGAAATATGGGGACCCCACCCGCAGACTGGAATCGGCCATGGATGACCCCAGCAGCTCATTCAGACGCTCCACGGAGCAGAACTCCGGAAAATTCATATGTGCCGCCACCTGGCATTGGCTCGTGGCCCTCATTAACTTTCTGCAGTTTTCTGAATCAAAAGTGGTCTAGGTAACCTATAAAGAAAGAGTTAAAAATTTCAGATATTCCAAGACAAAAATAAAAACAACCAGCTGGTTATTGGGTGAAGAGGGAGTCACATGCCCAGAAAATACCTGATCAGATTTGTGCTAATGTCAAAGCTCATGGGCCACAAATTAGCAAAGGTCTTATACAGCAGTCTTTAAAGATTGGGCAAATGAATACTTTCATAAATGCCACTTATCAGAGATCATAAGCCATGCAAAGGAACAGGGAAAGATAAAGTAAAACTCCAAAATAATCTTCAAGAAGACACAGACATCAGGCTTACTAAAAACTCAAACTTTTGTATACTTAAAGGCCTAAAGGAAAGTAGGAAGTCAACACTGACACATGGAAATTGTAAAAAATAAATAAATAAATAAAATTTTTAAAAGAACCAAAAAATTCTTGAGCTGAACAACAGAATAACTTGGGGCTGGGCAGATGGGTCAGTGATTAAAAGCGTTTGCCGCATAAGGCTGATGATCAGAGTTCAGATCCCAGAACTCACTGAAATCCAGACACAGGTAGCTCATGTGTCTGTAATGCTCACAGCTGTGGGAACTTGAGGCTCCCAACGGTCTGGATGGTAAATGCTGGAGGTGGATCATGAAGATGATGGGTTAGCATGTGCGCATGCTTGTGCCACTGTGCTGTGCATGTAATATGTGCCTTAAACACAAGCTAAGCTACATGCGTCTTACTGTGATTAAGAGAAAATCGTCGGGCGTGTACATGTGCCCAGCCAGAACACTGCTCTGGGAGAAGCCGACGGGGCTGCAGCAGACAAAGGTGGAAGCAGGACCGGGAGGAGCAGATCCGGAGCAGAGCATCACGCTGGCTCTGAGCAGCGTCCCGCGGACGTGTGTGCGGTGGCCCCGCGGGAGGACAAATGGCAAGTGGAACAGGGCACCAACCTGGGCATCACAGCACCAGCAGCGGGTGGCTGGGGGAACCCCATGCAAACAGCTAGAGTCAGCGATTTATCAAGGGTCCTGGGTAGAATCTTCCAATTAGCACTTCCCACCACAGACATGTTTACAGCATGGGATAAATGGTAATGATTCTGCTCAAGTCTTGAGATTTAGTGGCGGCCACCAGACAGTCCTGAGAATGACCTATCCTCCAGCTGTTCTCAGTTTAGTTCTCTCTCAAGCTGTTTTGCCTCCTTTCTCTCTATCATATGGCCAGGGGCCAGCCTGCCCAGGACAGAGGGTCTGGGACAACTCTTGAGATAAATAGCTTTGGGTCTGGGGCAGGAGGGTGGCTACCTGGTTCCTAGAGTAAGCACTCAGCCAACTTAAATGGCACATGGGATTTATTAGTAATTTATATTACAGCATGCATGTTGTGTATGTAGAGGCCAAAGGTCAATGTCAGGTGTCTTCCTCAGTCACTTTCCATCTTAGTTTTGAGATCTCTCACTGATTTGGGAAGTCATCGTCTCAGCCTCCCTAGCATTGGGTTGTAACACACCACTCCTGGTGTTTTACGCTTTTCACACCTTAGTTCAGCATTGTACTGGGAATCTTAACCATTGTAGAAAGAAAGAAGGGGGGAAATGAATAAAAATTGGAAAAGAAGTTATAAACTATCCCAGCTTAGCTACTTAGATAGAATAGGGTGGGAACAATGAGAGTGTCCACTGACTGATGGTAAATAAAAACGTGGCCAATGCATGTGAAGGAATGCTATTCAGCATTTAAGAAGATAGAAATTCTGCATCCTGAGGATGTTATGCCAAATGAAATGAGCCAGTCACAGAGAGGCTGTGTTTTCACTTAAGTGAAACATATAAATAGTCAGATTCATAAAATCAGAGTAAAATGGTAATTTGTAGGGTCTGCGATAGGGAGATGGGGAAGGTGCTAATCAATGGACACAAAATTTTTGTCATAGAAGAAAAAAGCTCTAGAGATGAAGGAGTGAAACACTAGCTACCATCAATAATAACGTACACCAAAACTTGTCCATGCCTCATGTTCAGTGTCATCAGCAAACGACAAACAGAAAATCTAAAAATACCTACTAGGACTAGCAAATTAATTGACATATTTGCAGTATCCAACATTAATAAAAATAACTTGTATTCTTTTAATTTCCATTTAGAATAGTGCTGTAAGTATCAAGTATAAAAGGTATCCAAAACTTCTATACTGAAAACTATAAAGTGTTGCTGTGGAGAAACACAAGACCTAAAGAGATGGAGAGATGTGCTGTGTGAACTAGGAAAATCATATTACAATTGGTCTGTAGAGTCAACCAAAATCTAGTTGATTGTGTCATAGAACTTGGTTCTAAATCTTTTTAGGTTCTAATTTTTTATAGAAAGGCAAAGAACATAGTGTTATGAAGTCATCTGTGAATGCATATGGGGTGTGCCGTGTGTGCAGGTGTGCCACGGTGCGTATGTGGAGGTCTGAGAACAGCCTCAGGGTGCTTGCCCTCTCCTCCCACTTCTGCTTGAGACAGAATCTCCCTTATAATTTTTGCCACTCGGTATGAGCTAGTCTGGCTGGCCCACAAGTCCAAATCCTAGCTCTGCATACCATTGCCAAGGTGCACTGGGATTACAGACACGTGTGCCATTTTGCATCCAGCTTTACATAGGTACTGGGAATCAAACTTGAGCAGACAGGCTTCCAAGCAAATACCTTTAACCACTGAGCAACCTCCCCAGTCCTATAAATCCATCTTTAAAACAAAAGATCAAAGGTGCATGACCTAGCCTATCTCATTCCAGAACTTACTATAAATACAATAAGGGTTTCATTTTTGGCAGAGACACATAAGTGGAGCAATGTAGGGTTCAGAAATATAGCCATACATGTGGTTAAGTCATGTTTAATGAAATTCAAAAGAATTCAATAGAAAATAATAATAAAACATTTTTGAGAATAGCAAGACAGAAAAATAAAAAATCAATAAATATTAAATAAAATCAAAACCATCAATCAACTTAAGGTTATATAAGTCCTACAAGAAAACATAGAAAAATTTGCAACCTTGGGCTATACAAAGGATTCTTAGAACACAAAATGTATAAACTCCTTTTAAGAACTGTGAACTGGTCTTCAACAAATATTAAAACCTTTTGTTTTCCAAAAGACATCATGAAATAACACAAGGCAAGTCACAGTCTGGGAGAAAACATTTGCCATGCTTACACCAGACGGAGAATTTGCATGGAGAGTTTATAAAAGACAATGGAAATTTTAAAAAGGGAAGATTTGGACCAGCCACTTCACGTGAGAAGATCGGTGAGTGGCTGGCAGGAACAAGAAATGAGGTACACTCAGCAGGAGACAGCTCTTGACCGGAAACCCCCAGACTTTCCCAACACCCGCCCTCTGGCTCCAAGAGAATAGCACGTTCCCATGGACCCAAGTGATAAGGGGCAGTCATAAGGCCACTGCAGATGGCTCAGCAGGAATTTCTTCTCCTGGAGTATTTCCATTTCTCCCAACCCTGCCTTGGGCATCTGTCTGTCACCTGGTCACTCAAGGGCCATTTTCCTATCTTCCAATATTTGGTTTGTGGTTTCTGCCTCATTTCTGAAGGACAGTGTTGCAGTCAGGTACGCATTGCTGGTAGAAACCACCCAACCAAGAGCAGCTTGTGGGGATAACCGGTTTATTTTGGCTTACAGACTTGAGGGGAAGCTCCATGATGGCAGGGGAAAACGATGGCATGAGCAGAGGGTGGACATCACCCTCTGGCCAACATAAGGTGGACCATAGCAACAGGAGAGTATGTCAAACACTGGCAAGGGGAAACTGGCTATTACACCCATAAGCCCGCCCCCAACAATACACTGCCTCCTGGGGGTGCTAATTCCCAAATCTCCATCAGCTGGGAACCTAGCATTCACAACACCTAAGTTTATGGGTGACACCTGAAGCAAACCATCATAGATGGCTTTTTTCTTTTAGAGTTTGTCTTTGGAGACTTGTTTTTTTCTCTCATGTGTTTTCTTTCCTACCCCCATGCATCTGAGCTCCATTTCTGGGGTCCCTTTTATTCTCCTTTACAACCCCAAGGGCAGAGAACCATTTCTTTAAGACTTTTTTCTCTGTACTCAGGCCAGCTGGCATCTGCCCAATGCCTCATGATTGCTTCTGGAACGTGAAAGGGGCCAGAGCCACGCCTCACAGGAGAACGGCTTCAGTCTCTTCCTTAGCCTCTAGCTGGAAAGCGTCGCACTGCTCCTGTCCCTGGCTGCCCCTTCCCACCGCCAAGGGAACATTGTAAAAGTGACAGGGCCTGAGCCCCACTCCCAAAACCATGACTCTGGAGGTCTTGGATGACCCAGCAAGATTGGAGTGGCTATGAGGCAGGCTCCAGAGCCTCCGCAAGGCTAGCTGGTGATGAACACCTCCCTCCCGAGCCACCACCCAGAGCAGGCTGGTAGAACCTCACCCCCCACCGAGCTCCTAGCCTAAGCACTGTGCCCAGCAGGCTACAGCTGTTGCCAGGACAGGAGTACCAGGGAGGGAGAAGGGAGGCGTGACAACAGAGCTGCCTTCCCTCAGGGAATGCAGCTTCTAGTCGTCAGACTGCTCCTGACGGTTCTGCCTCGTCTTAATTTTCGTTAGACGCAGCCTTCATTGGCAATGTGAGAAGCCCTCCTTACGCACAGCGGAGACTGCCCACGTGCAGGATCAACGGGGTAGGTTACGGTTCACCACAGAAGCAGACCCACGGGGCTCTATGCCTGTATCTAGCACCTGTATGTAGATGCATATAGTCATCTCCCTGGGCATTTCGGGTCAGTGGTGGCCTTTGTCTACAATGGTCTGTAAGATGACAATGGTACTGAAAAACTAACAAGGCTGTGGTCATGCTGAGGTGATAGGGCAACGCATTCCAAGTGTGTGGAAAGGCTGGCGCCAGCAAGCCCATTACCTACAGTGCAGCCAGTGGTTTGAATGTGCAGTATATGGTACTTGACAGAGATAATGTTACTGTAGTAGCTTAGGTATTCACAATGCTAGACTTCTATCCTTACTTTAGAGTCTACTCCTACTTATTAAAAACTATGACAAGGGGCTGGGGAGATGGCTTAGCGGTTAAGGCACTTGCCTGCGTACTCTAAGGACCCAGTTCAATTCCCCAGGATCCACGTGAGCCAGATGCTCAAGGGGGCACACGTGTCTGGAGTTCATTTGCAGTGGCTGAAGGCCCTGGCATGCCCATTCTCTTTCTCTCTATCTGCCTCTTTCTCTGTCTCTCTCACTCAAATAAGTAAAATAGTTTTTAAAAACTGTGAGAAGTATTTCTTTGACCCAGTAAATAACTCCGTGTGTAGTGAAATTGGCTAAGGACAAAAACTTTGCCTGCTGTGTAACACTAGCAGCTGCCTCACAGTCGTGGGTGTACCTCTCCTCTTGTCCCGGGGTTATTTGTTGTATAGTAATTATACACTTGAACAGGTTCACTGTGATAGTTTCACAGAAACATAATATTGTGACCATGTTCACCTCCCCTCTTGCCCTTCTTGCCCCTTTCCATGCCTCCCCTGTCCCGTCCCACATCCCTGAGTGTTCCGGTCTCACTTTTCATGCTCCCACCAGCTCCACATACGAGAGCAAACTTGTCTTTCTGATGCCGGCTTATTCTGCCTAACATGATGGCCTCCAGTTCCATCCACTTCTCTGCAAGCAACACAATATCATTCTTTTCTATGGCTGAATAAAAGTGCCCTGGGTGTGTCCACCACATCATCTTCATCCATTCACCCTTGATGGGTCCTGGCCACTGCAAATCCTGCTTTGATGAACATGTGTGTGCAGGCTTCTCTTTTGTATGCCGACTTTCGTCGATCTATTTCCGCCTCTCTTGGTTAGGTCCAGAGAGCACATTCAGAGGACGACTGGCATGCAGGTTTGTGGGAGTAACTGTGATGCTTGCACAGTCATGTCTCAGAACATGTCCTTATGGTTAAGGAACAAATGACTGTAAATGAAAACAGAATGGGACTGGAGAGATGACTCAGTGATTAAAGGTGCTTGCTTGTAAAACCTGAAGGTCCAGGTTGATTCCCCAGTACCAACATAAAGCCAGATGCACAAACTGGTGCATACCTGGACTTCATTAGTGGTGGCAGGAGTCCCTGGTGTGCCAATTCTCTCTCTCCCACTCTCTCTTGCTCACTCACTCGCTCGCTCACTCGCTTGCTCCTCACTAAAATAAATAAAAATATTTACAAAAATTAAACAGAAGGCTGGAGAGATGGCTTAGTAGTTAAGGCACTTGCCTGTAAAGCTAAAGGACCCAGGTTCGATTCCCCAGGACCCACATAAGCCGGATGCACAAGGTGGCGCATGCGTCTGGGGTCCGTTTGCAGTGGCTGAAGGCCCTGCTGTGCTACAGTAAGAATGATAAAGATGGGGGGTGATACTGACTTGCTGTGTGGAGCTGGCCCCGTGTCAGGCTAACTGCCAGTGTCTGTGGCAGAAAGGGAAGCAGAATAAATCAAAATTGACTACTGGCCCTGTCCTCGGTTGCTACCATGTTGATTTAATGAAAACAGTTTGGAATCTAAACTGAAGGCTTTGTACGGAACGCCCAGCCCTCTTCTGTTCAAGTCTGCTCTGTCACAATTTCTAAACAAATAAATAAGCTCTATAGCCCATGAATATGACATATTGAGCCAATAAATACAGTTTACAAGTAATTATACTTTACATACAGTTTCCAGTAGGGATTTGCAGTAATAGAAAACTGGGGTCTGGGATCCTGCCAAGTTCTCCAGCAGAAATAATTCACCACCATCTGCAGCTCTACCACCCAGGAAATCTGTTTTCCAGAATGGTGTCCCAGGACTCTGGCTTCGGGCCGGCTGCCTGAGTGACTGCAGCAGCACTGAAGGCTCTTTGTCCCTTGCAAGGAGATAGAGCTCCTCCCCTGGCAGCGGATCCCTTTCCTCAGCCCCGGAGTCCTCACCCAGCACCCCTCCAGTTCTCTCTGATACACCCGCCCCACCCACCAGTGAACGGTTCGCACTCGTTTCTTTACCAGCACTTGTTGGTCAGAAACCCCTGTCTGCAGCAGCGACAAAAACAAATAAATCGTCCCACCTTTAAGGAAAGCAGAGAATGCTTATAGAAGGAAATGGGAAAGCTACACATCAGTTCTTGTGTTCTTTTGTGTTGTCCTTTTTTGTTGTACTTTTTTTTCCCTTGCTTTTTATATTCATTATTCACAAACAGAGAGAAAGAGAGAGAGAAAAGAGGCAGTGAACGGGTATGCCAGGGCCTCCAGCCACTGTAAACGAACTTCAGAAGCATGTACCACCTTGTGCAGCTGGCTGAGTGGGTACTGGGGAATTGAACCTGGGTCCTTAGGCTTCTCAGGCAAGCACCTTAACTACTAAGCTATCCCTCCAGCCACTTTTTTTTTTTTTAATTTGTGTAGGGAATGGAGGGTGAGCATGCCCAGAGCCTCTTACCACTGCGAACAAGTGCCAGACACTTGAGCCGCTTTTTGCTTCTGGCTAACCTGGTGTGGGGTTTGATTCAGGTGTCCCCCATAAACTTAGGGGTTCTGAATGCTAGGTTCCCAGCTGGAAGAGATTTGGGAATTAATGCCTCCTGGAGGGAGTGTATTGTTGGGGGCGGGCTTATGGGAGTTATAGCCAGTTTCCCCATGCCAGTGTTTGGCACACTCTCCTGTTGCTATTGTACACCTTATGTTGGCCAGGGGGTGATGTCCACCCTCTGCTCATGCCATCATTTTCCCTGCCATCGTGGAGTGTCCCCTCAAGCCTGTAAGCCAATATAAACCTCTTTTTCCCACAAGCTGCTCTTGGTTGGGGGATTTCTTCCAGGAATGTGAACCGGACTGCAACACCTGGTTGGCTTAAGAATTGAACTCAGGTCAACAGGCTTTGTGAGCAAGCTGCCTTTCACTGCTGAGCCACGTTCCCAGCTCAGTTCTTAAGTTCTAACACTCAAGATATATTTTCATGGACCAAACTTGGATGAAAAGTAAGATGTATCATTTCATGTGATGATGTCATGGCCTAAAGCCACCTTCTGTGGTGTTGAGACTTGATTTAAAACACAGAGGCAAGCCAGGCATGATGGCACACGCCTTTAGTCCCAGCTCTCTGGAGACAGATGTCAGAGGATCACTGTGAGTTTGAGGTCAGCCTGGAGCCTGGGACAACAGAGTGAGAGCCAGGTCAACCTGGGCTAGAGTGAGACCCTACCTCAAAAAAAAAAAAAAAAAAAACCATACAGCTTCCAGTATACTAAATGACCTTGAGCATCTGGAATCACCCCCAACATTTTCTGACCCTCCACCCCAACACATGAACACACACTACCAATGTCGCTGGTCCAGGAAGTGCTGTGGCTCTGACGACCACCTTCCTCCAAGGTGGAGCTTTGCCTTCTGTGGCTGTGAGTTTCTTTTTTTTCTTTAAGGTAGCGTCTCACTCTAGCTCAGGCTGACCTGGAATTCACTCTGTAGTCTCAGACTGGCCTCGAAACTCACGGCAATCCTCCTACCTCTGCCTCCAGAGTGCTGGGATTAAAGGCGTGCACCACCACACCCAGCTATGGATTCTTAAATCCGCTTGGCAAATTCTACCACTGAAGGCCCAGGGGTCGGGTAGGGGGATGTAGATAAGGACATTAGTGCACTGGGGTGGCAAGCCCAGTGGAAACTTCCAGTGTAGGCAAATGCAGGTCTGGAACTCTATCCTGTATGTGTTCTCTTAGATCTAAGAGGGCTCTGTTTTTTATAACAAAGTACACATTCCTTTCAACCTGACAGCAACGGCGTCTACACATAACCACAGACCAAGTATAGGACAGCATCATTCAAGACAGCAAGCGATACTAGAGGAGCAGATTCAAATACATCACCTAACTGGCATAAAAAGGGAAATGTACAAAAAAGATAATTTGGAGCCGGGCGTGGTGGCACACGCCTTTAATCCCAGCACTCGGGAGGCAGAGGTGGAGGATCGCCATGAGTTCGAGGCCACCCTGAGAATGCAGAGTGAATTCCAGGTCAGCCTCAGCTAGAGTGAGACCCTACCTCAAAAAAAAAAAAGAAAACTAAAAAGAGATAATTTGGGCTGGAGAGATGACTTAGTGTTTAAGGTGCTTGCCTGCAAAGCCTGGGGTGCAATTGTCCAGTACCCATGTAAGCTGGAGTTCATTGCAGTGGCTAGAGGCCCTGGTGTGCTCATTCTCTCTCTAGTTGCCTCTCTCTCACTTTCTCAAACAAATAAATAAATAAAATATAAATAAAACAAGAACAAGATAGTTTGCCAAATAACAAAGCCTCCGACTTTAAGTACCAGAATCCAGCTGAGTCCCCCCCCCCCCGCACCCTGCACCCGCTTCACCACCTGGCCTGAGGCCCACTGCCTGTCACCAGCATGCAGGACAAAAGCTCCCGGCAGCCTCCGGCTTCCATGTGCACCGCTGGAAAGCCGGAGAGCGTTAATGTGACCGCCTCGCCCTTGTCAAGCGCTCGCTGTGGCTCCCGTTTCGCAGTGTAAGACAGGCAGACTGGGGACAAAGCGGGGCTCTGCCGTGCTGCGCGGTCAGTCGGCGTCTCAGCCTTCGGTCGTGCCGAAAGCTGCGCTGGCTCCCTACTCCTGCCGCAGAAAGCCCCCCTATGCCGTGGACGATGACTGTCACTCCAGCGCTGCCAGACCTCTGCTTGCTAGACTAGCTGGAGACAACCAGGGTCCCATCTCCGTGAGTTTTCTCCAAGCGTGGAACATGTGAAAACATAGGCTGTGTGCTTATGTATACAGAAGAGCTTGTTTACAAGTTCACATCTCACAAAGACCACATGAAATCATTGCTTAGGCAATAGAGTGTTGATTACTATGTAATCTCTGAATATGAGCATGGGACAAAAATCCCACAGGAGCCAGATGTGGTGGCACACGCCTTTAATCCCAGCACCAGGAGGCAGAGGTAGGAGGATAACCATTAGTTCAAGGCCACCCTGAGACTTACATAGTGAATTCCAGGTCAGCCTGGGCTAGAGTGAGACCCTACCTCGAAACCCCCCCCCATAAAAAGAAATCCCACAGGGCCTACCTGACAATGATGGTACACATGGGAGGCTCCCTTGTGTTCCTCTTCCATAAGTGACATTTCTTCCAGTTGCCACTCGCATTGTTGATAATTTTTCTCTTCCATGAAGGCATTATGCTTGGCTTTGGGGTCACATTGATCTCTCTTGGCAAGTTATGTCTTGCTAGTATCCTTTCTAAGCCGGAGAGTTCAGGGTCCTCACCTGGTGACAAGATAGGATGCACGCAAATCAGCTTTCATTCCCACCCTGGCACGGCAGATGAGCATGGCACTGATGTGAGAAAGACCCTTCTGCACACCGGAGTGTGTGCACGTGCCCAGTTCTGAGCGTGGACCAGGCCGTCACACGTGCTGGGCCGGGGTTCTCCTCACGAACCCCACCCAGCCCTCTAGATGCCGTCTAACCATTCCTTTCACCGGTCACCCCCACCATCCCAGAAATATCGCTGAGCAACACGTAATTCTTTTACTTAATTTAGTGGGGGGGGGCATACATTTGCCATGGCAAGCCCACGGAGATCAGGACAACCTCAAGTGTCCGTGCTCACCTGTTGGAGGCAGGGCCTCTCATTTCCCACCATGGCGTTTACCAACTAGCTCACCTCTCCACAGTGTGCTGCAATTGCAGACGCCCGATACAGCATCCGGCTTTTCATGGGTTCTGAGGATCAGAACTCAGGGACTCACGTTTGCAGAGCAAGTGCTTTGTCCACTCACTGAGCCATCTCCCCAGCTGCAACACACGGGTCTTAGTTTTGTCCTAAACATCTACTAGTTGCTTTGGATAGAAATTGATAAATGCACAAGGTACATATTAGGACCACCATAAACATAGTTCCTGACGCGTGGTTCTCTAGTGGCAAGTTACTATACAATGGTTATTATCGTCAGTAATGTTTCTGTATTTTCAAGCTTGTCAGGAGAACTGAGGCAAATGCTACCATCATTGCTCAGTGCTTAATGAGGTTCCATCCAGCTGGTGATTTTGCCTGACATGGACCACAGCATACTTCTGCAGTAAGAATGTGAGAGTGTGGTTTATTAATCCTTTCTGGTTTCACAAAGTTTACTTCTGGCCAAAAAGAAACTGATTTTCACATGGTAGCATAAGCACGCTATCAAGAAATGTCAGCCTGCTTTTCCAGCTGCAGTCATTGAGACTCGGGGTCCACACCTTGACAGCCTTCTGGGCGACCAGTGGCACAACTACGATGATAGCCTGGTGGAGGAGGCGAGGCCAGTGCCACAGGGGCTTGTACCCCGTTTGATCAGAACTGGAATGGCACCCCTCTGGGGCTGGCCAGCAGCTGCATGAGAGGCAGCTGTTGAAGGCTAGTTCTCCAGGTGACCTTGGACCAACCCAGGTCTCCAGCACCTCTCATTTGTTCTAGAGAAAAGCTAGGAAGTGTGGAGAAGGCGACATCTGGTGACAAGGGACAGCAGGGGCACGCCTGGGCTGTTCCAGTCCCCTGCTTCGAGCAGGGTGTCCCTTCAGTGCTCTTCCGCTGTTCCTCAAATGTCCCCAGGGCATGACAACTGGGGTGAGCACTCCGGCAGTCCTCAGGCTCGGTACAAGCGGGGCGCACGTAGTCAGGGCGTCACCTAGCCTGAGCAAAGGCTTGCCAATGCAGGGGAGGGGGAGGGCCTCAGTGCATCCGAGGCGTGCGCCGTCCCTCACTACATGTCTGTGAGCCATAGACTCGGTTCAAGTGACTGTGTGTGTG
This sequence comes from Dipus sagitta, assembly GCA_036346955.1. Lineage (NCBI taxonomy): Eukaryota > Metazoa > Chordata > Mammalia > Rodentia > Dipodidae > Dipus > Dipus sagitta. Next base: position 67,396,909 of record CM070786.1, read on the forward strand.
CACACGCACGTGTGCTCTGAGGGTCTGCCATGCTGGACAAGTCAGTAAGTGTCCGGGCTTACTGTGAAGTGGCTGCCCACAGGCTACTGCTCACTGAAGGACAAGCGGGAGGGATCTGCAAGCACGAGGAGATGAGAGGAGAGGAGGGGAGGGAGAGGAGAGGAGAGGAGAGGAGAGGAGAGGAGAGGAGAGGAAGGCAGGAAGCCAGAGGTGATATCTGAGCATGGCTGCTCGCACACCTGCAAGGCTGTGGGATGGATGCACTGCAATGCAGAAAGAGGAAAGCAGCTTTTGGCAAGTGACCACCTTCCCAGTCTCACTCTTATCGAGCCACATTTAGTCCAGCATTGGAGAATTAATTTTAGTCTTTGGACACGTTCACTACATTCTGCATTTATGCCACAAGCGCCGGTTCACACTGACCTCAGTTGGTCCCTAACCAAACTGCTCTCCCTCAATGAGACAAGAGACATGTACCAGAATGGAGGGCAAAATTCTCTTCTTTCATTGAGACAGTCTCACTGCAAGAAAAAGAAAAGAGAACAGAGCAAAGACAAGGGGGAAAGGAGAGAAGAAGAGATGGAAGGAGGGAGAGAAAGCCAGTCAGCCGAACTCCATGGTATTATCAGTGACTGTGTCATCAACTTTCCACTGCTGGGAACAAGTTCCCGACCAGAAGCAGTGCACGGAAGGAAAAGGCTGAATTAAGCCTGTAGTTCCACAGGGCAGAGTCCATCGTGGTGGGGACAGGATGACAGGAGCAGGAGTCAGAGTCAGAGTCATGTCATCACGTCGGCAGGATCCAGACAGGAGGACGGAGGCTGTTGCTCTCACCCTTTTGTATCATCCAGGACCCCAGTCCATGGAACGGTGCTGAGAGGGAAATGACCCCACCTGTCCACTCTGCTGTCTGCAGCGCTCCTGCAGAGCTGGTTCTTAGACGCATGCGTGTTCAAGCCCAGCCCCCTCCGGACACTGCACCCAGGTGAGCTGACTTCTTCCAGAGTCAGCCCCAGACTCAAAATTAAAAGCCTGGCTGCCGGGTGTGGTGGTGGACACTTTTAATCCCAGCACTCGGGAGGCAGAGGTAGGAGGATCACCATGAGTTCGAGGCCACCCTGAGACTCCATAGTGAATTCCAGATCAGCCTGGACTAAAGTGAAACCCTACCTTGAAAAACAAAACAAAAAAAAGCTTGGCTGCTCACAGGGCTTTGGGTGGGTTTTAACTCTTTTCTGGGTCCTGGGCTGTTCATCTCTCAGCATCTGAGGTTTTTGGCACAGGTAAGATGCTGCTGCCAGGGTGGGAAGGACATACGTGGTCCTTAGAACATGTGGATGTTTCCCCGTCTCACCCTTTGGTTCTCAGTCTCTCCTCTCCTGCCAGCTCCCCTTCTTTTTGGTCGGCTGACTCTCCCTCACCCCTCTTGACTTCTGAATAAATATAATTAACAAAAATAATCCTTCTCAGTCTTGTTTTATTTCAATTATTTAAGTAAAGCAGATGCCAGCTCAGATTTTGGGTTTTGTGGTTAAACCCCCAAAAGTAAATCCCATTTCAGTGCCACCCACAGTTACTGTAAAAAACCTAATTAAGATAACCCCTCACAGACATGCCCAGAGGCTACCTAATCTACATAATCCCTTACTGGTAATGAAGGGCTAGAGAGATGGCTTAGTGGTTAAGGCACTTGCCTATGAAGCCAAAGGACCCAGGTTCAATTCCCCAGGACCCACATAAGCCAGATGCACAAGGTGGTACATGCATCTGGAGTTCCTTTGCAGCAGCTGAAGACCATGGCTTTCCCATTCTCTCTCTCTGTCTTTCTCTCTCCCTCTTCCTCTCTCTCTTTCAAATAAAATAAAATAAAAAGTTTAATTTTTTTTTAATTGGCAATCAATAGAAACCCATCACAGTGACACAGTCGGTGGGTATTGTAGGGTAACTTCCTAACTCTTCTTCAGGTGGTAACAAGAGCCTGCGGCTGCTTGTAGACACCTTGAGTACCTTCGTTCTTCTAGGTGCTCCACCATGGTGCTCCCTCACGACAGGCCAAACACAAGGACGCCAACCAACCACTGGATGGCAAACTCTGAAATTTCAAGCCTTAAGGTAGATTTATCTCAGGTACTTGTCATGGTGATAAGACATGAATACAACCTTTTTTTTTTTTTTTTTTTTTCAGTTTTTCAAGGTAGGATTTCACTTTAGCCCATGCTGATCTGGAATTCACTATATAGTCTCAGGGTGGCCTTGAACTCATGATGCTCCTTCTACCTCTGTCTCCTGGGTGTTGGGATTAAAGGCGTGTGCCACCATGCCCGGCACAACCTTCTTTTTAATGGCACATTATGGATAGAATCATTCAGCTACTGAGTGACGCTAGACTATTCTCAGCTTCTCACTGCTAAGCACAGTACCTCAGCATAGCCATGCTGGTGCGTCTCTGCACAGTGTGAATGTGTGTGGACCACAGTGTATGGAACGGGAATTGCTAAGTGACATGCATGCATAGCAGGATATGGAATATGATCTTTCTGTAGTTGTGGTGCAATGGTTTGAAAATGTCTTTCAATAGGTCCCTGCTTTAATTGATGTGATGTACCCATAGGCTCATGTGTGAAGATGTGATTTCCCCATAAGTTCATGTGTGAAGATGTGATGTTCTCTACAGGCTCATGGTTTAAACTCGTAGTCCTCAGCTGGTGGTACTCTTTTGAGAGGCTCTGGAGACTTAGGAAGTGGGGCCACACTGGAGGAAGAAGGTCATGAGGTAGGTCTTGATGGCTTTCATGGCCTTTTCCTTTTATGTTTCCTGTTTCCTGGTTTATGAGGTGAACAGATCTCTGTCACACACTCCCACTGCCATGGTGTTCTTTACCCAAGCACATGGGATCCTGTGAGCTCCAGAACTATGAGCCAAAGTACACACTTCCTTCTTTAATTAGTTTCTTTCAGGTATTTTGTCACAGTGACAAAGTAACTAGTACATACATTGTTTTTCAAAGGCACTAAGGTCAGAGAAAAATCCAGTAGGTGCCAGAGTCCTAGGTCTAAGCAAAATACACACACACACACACACACACACATATATTTATTTAGTTTTTATCTGTTTGTTTAATCTAAGCATTGTTTAACGCATTGAGGATTTCCTTAGGTACAAAGTTATTGTTGTTCTACCCATCATAGCATCTTCCCTCCCTGCATACTGACTTGACCAGGTACGTTAATTAAGAGAACTAACTACCTGGAGAGTTAGTCCTTAAAACTTTTCAACAGTACTACAAACTGGATTGCTTAAAACAACAAATTAACCATCTGATAATTGAAAGGTATCAACTGTTGCCAAGGCCACGCTCCCTCTGAAAGTCATGTGGGAGGACCTTCGTGCCCTCATCCTCACTGTGTCATGGACCGCAAATCCCTGGGACTCCCTGGCATCACTTTCATCTCTACCTCTGCTGTCACATGACCATCTTCTTCCTCTCTGTCCCCTTACAAGACACCAGACAAACTGGTTTAAGCATTGGGTAAGGCTTAGCGATTAAAAGCACTAGTTTACAAAGCCGACCAGCCTGAGTTCAATTCCCCAGGCACCAACATAAAGCTGGACACAAAACATTACACATGCATCTGGCGTTCGTTTTTAGCTGCCAGACCCTGGTGTGCCGATACACATACTTGCAAATAAATTTTTATAAAAAGAACTCATCCTGCCCCAAGTTAGACCTCACTTGACCATAATTGCATCTATACCCTGTAAAGACACTGTTTCCAAATATGGTTACAACCTGGGGTAATGGGGCTAAGGTATAGATCTTTTCAGAGAGACACAGTTCAACTCCTAACACCTAGAAACATGCATTGGTGAATGGCTGGGACCACAGGCTCAATTTTTTCTAGAAGGTAAAACCCCTGGGAAGTAGCTGACTTGGAGCCACCTTGACTAGGATCTCAAGAGGCATCTTGTAAAAGGCTGAGGCAATCTCAAGTGAAACAGGATGAGTGTGCTGCACAGAGACAAGGGTGGCGGAAGGAGTGTGTGCAAGGACTGGAAAGGGCGGTGCTATGGTTTGGATAATAGTGCCCTTCAAAACGCAAACCTTGAAATCTTAACCCCCAAGGGATGGAGCCTTTAGCAGATGAGGCTATGAGCAGAAAACCTTTATGAGTTGGATCAGTGCCCTTATGAAATACTTGTGGGGCTGGAGAGATGGGTCAGTGGTTAGGGCCCTTGCCTACAAAGCCTGACAATCCTGGTTTGATTTCCTCAGTATCTACACAAAGCCTAATGCATAAAGGGGCACATGCATCTGGAGTTCATTTGTAGTGGCTCAAGACCCTGGTGTGCCCATTCTCTCTGCTTATTTTCTCCCTCTGCTTGCAAATAAATAAAAATTTAAAATATAAAATAGTTGTGGAGGTGGGGAAGATGTCTTAGCCATCAAAGGCACTTGCTTACAAAGCCTGATGATCCACGTTCAGTTCCCCAGTACCCACATAAAGCCAGATGCACAGTGACACATGCATCTGAAAGTCATACACACACTCCCTCTCCCCACCTCAAATAAATTAATAAATAACAAATAAATAGCTATGAGGGCCCTTGCCTTTTCCATGTGATAACATTGCTGAGTCAGAAATTTCCCAGCAGACACTGAATCTGCCTTGGCCTTTGACCCCCACTCCCCCTTAGCTCCAGGATGGCAAGAAACAAATGTCTGCTCTTTTTAAACCACTGCCTACGATGCTTCATTACAACAGCCAGAACTAGGGCAGGCAGGAAAGGGAAGAGTTGGAGAGAGGGTGTGAAAATGAGACCCTCACATGCCCAGGAGAGAGAGGTCTGGTTTTGATATCCAACACCACGACTGACATCTTCTCAGTCAAGGGAAAACCCTTTTATTTCTGGTCCTCCCCTTCCTCCTGTCTTCAACCTTGTTGAACTAACGGAACCTAAGAGAAGCCTGTGGAGAAGTGGACACAGAAAAGGAGGGACCCTGCACACTGCCTTTAGAATGCTTTTAGAGACTTTAGAATGCGTTGTTAGGGTGGAATTTTCATAAAGACATGACCTAGAAAGCTGTGTGATTTGCCTGTAACTTCACCCAAAACAGCCACAAAAAGTCAGCAGAGTGGATCGAAAGAAAGAGTTGGTCGATAGCTGGGTGTGGTGGCACATGCAGAGGTAGGAGGTAGGAGAATTGCCATGAGTTCGAGGCCACCCTGAGATTATATAGTGCATTCCAGGTCAGCCTGGGCTACAGTGAAACTCTACCTCTAAAATAAAATAAAATAAAATAAAATAAAATAAAATAAAATAAAATAAAAGGAAAGAGTTGGTAGAAAGAAGAAAGTTATTTTCTGCTTCCGGTCTCTACTTTCATTTGTTTAAGCCATTAACAGACACTGGGCATTTTGATAAAGACTTCCACATTACCCTTCCAAAATCCCGGGTTAGTTACGCTGTTGGCACGTGTTAGATATTAAGTTCCCCACATCTTCATTATCATTGATCATTTGAAATTGACCAGTCAGATGGCCTGAAATATCTCCTTGATGTCTGTGCATCTTCCCTTGTTTCCAGTGTTTCGTAGTCCATCTGTGGACGACCTTTCATACAGCTGTCTATTTTATTGAGCTTTATATGTTTTGTCTTGATGGTTTATGTGTTATTCATGCAACATGTAATATAATCTGGATGTATGGATTTATTCGCGGTCCTCTGGATTTGAGGGATAGGGATTAGTGAGAATGCAATTAACCACGTTTGCTCTAAAAGCAAATTTTAGAAGTTGAAAAGTGATTATGTCAACATCTATCTTCCTTTCTTTCTGGTTTGTGTCTTTTTCACTGTGGAAGCTTCTATTTTGTTTCCTGAGCTCATGGGCACAGGTGACTGCCATCTACTGGCGCTCAGCATTTAGTCACGACCAAACAGTCCAGGAAGCTCCGCTAAGCTCTACAAATCAGCCACATTGTCAACCACCTTAACCAAATGGCCTGAGCAGAAGGCCATCAGCTGTGTGGGGTGGCATGTGCCTGTGTCCTAGCTACCTGAGAGGCTGAACCCAGAAGCTCAGGCCGGTCTGGGCAATACTGTAAGACTTTATCTTAAAATAATAATACTGAGAAAAAATTCAGCAGAGCATGGTGGCACACGCCTTTAATCCCAACACTTGGGAGGCAGAGGTAGGAGGATTGCCAAGAGTTCAAAGCCACCCTGAGATTACAGTGAATTCCAGGTCAGCCTGGACTAGAATGGAACCCCATCTCAAAAAACCAAAAAAAAAAAAAAAATCAGGTTACTTATCATCCACAGAGGAGCCATAAAGCGGTGACAATGGGAGAAAGGAGCAGTAGCAAGTAGAACAGAGGGATAAAATTTCTAATCTGACCTTCAGTTCGGAAGTTCTCTTGCTAACCTTAAAATCAAGCCTAAAGGGCTGTAGAGATGGCTTAGTAGTGAAGGCACTTGCCTGAAAAGCCTAAGGACCCAGTCTGGCTCCCCAGTATCTCCACAGAGCCAGTGCTCAAGGTAGGCCATGCACCTGAAGTTCGTGTGCAGTGGTTACACGCCCTGGCACACTCATTTTCTCTCTCTTTGTACCTGCCTCTTGTGCTCTCTCTCTTGCTCTCTCTCTCAAATAAATATAAATCAGGCCTAAACCTTAATCATTTTATATTTTTATTTACTTATTTGAAAGAGGGACACATACACACACACACAGAGAGAGAGAGAGAGAGAGAGAGAGAGAGAGTGTGTGTGTATTGGCATGCCAGGGGGCTCCTGCCACTGCAAACCAACTCCAAACACATGTGCCACTTGGTGCATTTGGCTTTACGTGGGTACTGGGGTATTGAACCTGTGCCATCAGGCTTTGCAAACAAGTGTCCTCAACTGCTGAGCCATCTCTCCAGCCCTAAAGCTTAAAATTTTAAATCGAGCATATTTCCTACTTGGACTATTTTCCTCTTTGCACAGGTGTGCTTTGTCTAAAGATGAGGGGCAAACCTATCTAGGCCCGTAAATGATGACTTAAGTGTAAGGAGCATGGAGAAGGGACAGCTAACTCCACACAAGGGTAAACTCCAGTCAGCTCTGAGAATGCACGGTCCTAGCCCTGCAATGGGGAATGAGTCTCAGGAGCTGATGGCACTCAAAATGAAGAGGACGCCTACACCAAGCCAAAGCGGGGGCTTACTTTCAAAAGCATTCCCAGCCAGGTGTGGCGGCCAAGCACTTGGAGGTTGAGGTAGGAGGATCTCCATGAGTTTGAGGCCAGCCTGGACTAGAGTGAGACCCTGCTTCAAATAAGACAGCATCTTCACTTTCCCTCTCCCCACATACATTTCTTTTTGTCGTCTTCACTCCTGAAAGAGTGCAGTTCTTCCACCAGGTGGTTGGGAAGCAGCTTGTGAAGGTTCGAGAAAACCTCAAAGGTGTGGCACAGCACGTCAGGCTGGGCATAGTTTTTCGGCTTGAGTGAGAGTTTGAGGGCAGAGGAAGTGGCTTTGGCTGCTCCCATGATGGCTACTGGTGTTGCCGGGAAGGATAAACAGATCTTGAAGAGTGGCTGGTATGTCTCACCGTTCTTCCTTCCAGTCCCCTGCCATCAGTCTCCCAGGGGAGATTGTGAGAACCGCTTGCTGGTCTCCAGGCCCTGAATTCTTAGCATCACAATGGTTCCAGGGATTGGCCTGGAACCCCGAGAATTTGCTGGACATCCTGGAAGCAAGGTAAAGCTGCCCGTGGAAGTGATGCTGCAAGGCTTTCAGGGACTCCCCACAGAAACTCCAGTCTTCTGTCTGGACATGGATGAGCTGTAGGGAGTGAGAGAGAAAGTTCCTGAAGGGAAACGAGGGACTGATGTGCACGTAGTCTGTGTTATTTTCCCCCCTGCCATCTCGCAGTGGCTTTGCACCCGTGGGCATAGTTAAGACTCCCCAGGCCTGCAAGGTCCCAAGAGAGCGTAGTTCACCAGCAGGACCCTGTGCAGAGCTAAGGAAGGAAGGGCTTCATGGTTCCCACCTGAGGAAATGTCCAAACCAACACAGGTAAGGGGCACCCCTGCTTTTTATTCTCTTCTCCCATGAACGATGAGGGGATAAAGTCGACAAATGAAACTACTCTGCTCAAGCTTGTGGGCAGAGCTTCACCTCTGCAGGTGGTGGAGCAAAGGTCCCTAATCGGAAAGCGCGGAAGTTCATAGCCCATGCCCAGAAAGAGGTGCTGGCAAGAAGGACTACGACTCGGCCAGAAGCGTACATAAGCGGGTTGGCTAGTGTTGCCCCTTTGTACCTATCTCAGCCAGCCAACCAGGGAGACTGGGTTCCCTGTAATTACTCAGCTCTTTGAACTGGCTGGGAAGCCACACTGCAGAATGGTGAGAAATTAGGAAAAAAGTAAGCCAGGCCCTGTTGGCACCAGTTGCTGGTACCTGCCAGCTTTTTTGTTTTATTTTCCTTTTTTTAAATATTTTATTCACTTTTATTTATTTATTTGAGAGTGACAGAGAGAAAGAGGCAGATAGAGAGAGAGAGAGAATGGGTGCGCCAGGGCCTCCAGCCACTGCAAACAAACTCCAGACGCATGTGTCCCTTGTGTATCTGACTAACATGGGTCCTGGGGAATCGAGCCTTGAACCGGGGCCCTTAGGCTTCACAGGCAAGCGCTTAACCGCTAAGCCAGCTCTCCAGCCCTTATTTTCTTTTTAAAATAATTACACCATGTAGCATATCTGTGTCCAGAACAGGAGATAAGAAATTCTACTTTATTTTCAGTTGCAAAGTAGAAAAGTAAAGCTTTTAAAAACAAAGAGTTATACAACCCTGTTTAAAATATTTTATAGAATGAACAGGAACTTCCTGGACACAGCTGATTCTTATATCTGTGTTTTTTGGCTTGAGAAGGGAATTGATGGGGAAAGGAGGGCAGAACATACTAGTAATGGAAATGTGTATCTTGGCTTCTTTCTTCTAAGCAAAGTTGAGCACATTACTCTCAACCTTCATTTTCATAAACAGAAAAGAACAGATCATTTTTTTAATCATTCCACATGCCAAAGAAGTGATCTGTTGAAATGACAGTACTTGACCTGCAGTACTAAGAGACCTAGGCTATTGGAACCAAACATAATGAGTTTGCAGCTTGGTGAGCACAGAGCCAAAACAAACATGGCCAAGACCTAGGAGTGGAGGAAGACTTCTTCCCGACAGCAAGGGAGGACGGCCCAGGAGTTATCTCCAAAGCAGCGCCCTCTGACTGACAAGGGAAGCGCAGGGGCTTTGTTCCGTGATTTCACGTGGGAAAGCATTTCAAGGGTGGCCATGTTTCTGAGCAGGCTGAGTTAGGGAGTATATTTAAGGCCATAATTTAAGAAGGCAAGATGACAGACAAATTTTTGGAGATACTTAGCTCAAGATCATGGCAAAATGGTAAACAGGAAACCTCTGGGCATGCTAAGCTTGTAACACAAAGTTTTAGCTGAAAACAAAGGAAAAGATATTTTTAAGGGGCACTAATACAGGAGTTTGCCCTACAGGTAGGTGCCTACCTTGTTTACTAGCTAGCAGTATGTTCATTGTTGCTATAAACAGCTACTGATGAAAACTTTATAGCCAGCTGAAGTTTGTTGAATGTGACTAAAAAAGAAGTATATCATAATCACTAAAGGTTATATTTTTGTAAAATTGATTCTCATAGGGGCTGGAAAGATGGCTCAGTGGTTAAGGCACGTGCCTGCAAAGCCTAAGGACTCAGGTTTGATTCCCCAGTACCCACGTAAGCCAGATGCACAAGGTGGCACATGAATCCGGAGTTTGTTTGCAGTGGCTAGAGGCCCTGGTGCACCCATTTCCTTTCTCAATCTGCTTCTCTCTCTCTCTCTCAAATAAATAAATAATATTTTTTTAAAAAAATTGATTATCATCAAAAAGACAAGAAATGCTAGCAAGAATGCAGAGAAAAGAGAACTCTGAAATTCCTTGTCATTGTTGGAATGTGAATTCACACAGCCATTATGAAAAACAGTCATGAGAATCCATCGAGAAAATTAAAATGGAAAACTGCAGATCCAGCCATCCCGCTACTGGGTCGACAGCAAAGGAAAGAAGATGCTCAGGCGGCGGACACTGCTGCACCCCGGGCTCCTCGCAGAGCTGCTCACAATAGCCAGGAGATGGAAAGAGCCTAGACGCCCATCAATAGATGAACAAATAAGGACGATATGACACCTATTCAAACTGCAATACCATTCTGTTGTACAGTTTAATTTTTAACTTTATTTATTGGAGAGAAAGTGGGGAGAGAATGGGCGTGCCACAGCCTCTAGCCACGCCACCATACCCATCTGGCTTACGTGGGTTCTGGGGAATTGACCCTGGGTCCTTAGACTTCGCACGCAAGCACCTTAACCACTGAGCCATCTCTCCAGCCCACAGTTTAGTTTTTAAGTTAACTTCTGATGGATATATGCCCATGTATATGCATACATACATCCATGTATACACATATATACATATGTACATAAATACATAAGTATTTGCTTGGTTTGTTTTACTTTTTACAATGAAGAAGACTTGCAGGAGTCAGACTCATTCATTTTTCTCATCATGCTGAGACAGAGAAAACCACCGGGGTGGGAGCTGACCGTAGGGTGGGGAATGCGGACTAGCCCTGTGGTCTTGGTCCAAGCCAGCCAGGCTCTGCCCATTATACTAAGTCTTACATGGAGCAAATATTTTCATTTTTATACTGTTTAGTATTCCACCTAATTCCAATTCTACTCTTCAGTGGCCAGTGCATTATTTACCTTTTCAAAGCAACAGGCTTTGAATAGATGATTGTTTCCACCCAAGAGCAGATGAGGGAGTTGTGCTGCGCCTGGCCCCTGCTCCTTGCCCACAGCCTTGCCGCCGAGGATGGACTCTGCCCAGGCTGCACTGGCTTGTTTTGCTACCCAGGCGGATCTCCCTTCACAGCTCTGGGATAACCAGCCATTCCTCTTTTGTTTCAAAGAGGGCTGCTGTGTCTCCGAAGCATCTTCCTCTGCCTCCTGGCCAGCTCAGTGCAAGCGACAAGGGCGGCTGGCTTCCCGAGGGCCGAGTGTTCAGCAACGTCCAGAGGGAGAAGATCTCCAAGTTTCTCAAGGGAAGCGTTCTGAAGAGAGTGTTCAGCTCCCAGCAGATGAGGTGGGAGGGCCCCGGCTCCCCGAAAAAGGATTCCAGCCCCACCTTTCCTGACACCAGAAAGTAAGTTCCAATACTGAAAAGTAGACCAAAAGGTAAGGTGAGCTCTTCATACACAGCTTGGCACGGCATGTAAAGAGCAGGAAGGGCGGTCATGTATCGCAGACACAGGGTTCAGATGAGCCGGAAGATGAAAATAAAACAGGAAATACATGATCAAGAATTCAGTCACAAACATCAGAGGTGGGATTTACAGATGCATGTGTTTATCTTCAAACATATCCACATATAATCACATATGTATTCATTGCTCTTTCTTTGGGGAGGCGGGGGTTCCGAGGTAGGGTCTCGCTCTAGCCCAGGCTGACCTGCCACTCTGTAGTCCCAGGGGGGACTCGAACTCACAGCGATCCTCTTACATTCCTCCCAAGTGCTAGGATTAAAGGTGTGCACTACCATACCTGGTTCATTCCTCTTTTTTTTTTTTTGTTTTTGTTTTTCGAGGTAGGGTCACACTCTAGCTCAGGCTGACCTGGATTTCACTATGTAGTCTCAGGGTGGCCTCGAACTCACGGAGATCCTCCTACCTCTGCCTCCCGAGTGCTGGGATTAAAGGCGTGCGCCACCACGCCCAGCTTCATTCCTCTTTTTTATATCCACTTAATTCGTGGAACTGGTAAGAGATATGCATTTCGTTTGTTGGGTACAAAATTGGGCTCTGAAAAATCTAAAGAAACAACCAATGTTTGTTCATATTTTTATCTTGGTGTGTTGTGTGTGTGTGCATGTATGAGCATGTGTTCACATGCATGCAAGCCATGGCCTGGCCTGGGGAGGCTGCAGACAACTTTGGATGAGGGCCCTTGCCTTGCACCTTGCTTGGGCCAGGGTCTCCTTGTGGTTTGCCCTGTTTGGCCAGGCTAGCTGCCCCGGAGCTTCAGGTTCTCCGACTCCTCCACCTCCCACAGTAGCTACTGCTTCTGGCTTTACACGGGTGCTGCCGTCTGAAGTCCGCTCTTCACTCTCGCCAGCAAGCACTTCATCCACAGGGCCATCTCCCCAGCCTCTGTTCTTATTTTTAGACAGGGGACTGACCTAAACTGACCTGAGGGGGGTTTGCTCTCAGCAGGGATACTATCTTTTCCATTTTAACTATTTAATGTACTTCCATTATAGGCATAAGTAGAACCTGAGGGGCTGGAGAGATGGTTCAGTGGTTAAAGCACTTGCATGAAAGGCCTAAGGACTGGGGTTCGATTCGCCAGTACCCATGTAAAGCCAGACGGACCAAGTGGAACATGCATCTGGAATTCGTTTCAGTGGCTAGAGGCCTTGGTGCATTCTCATTCTCTCTCTCTGTCTCCCCCACACCCTTTGTCTCTTTCTACCATCTGTAAATAAATAAAATAAATAGAACCTGATCGATACCTAGTTTAGGACATGTAGGGCAAAGCTCCTGGCTTTATTTGAACAGATGGAGGTCTGTGCTCCAGGACCTGCATCCTGGCCACTGAAGGAGTCCTCAACCCCAGCTCCGGAAGGCCCAGAAAACTCAGAGAAGCCAAAGGTCCCGGAGAAGGAAAGAGGGGGTCCAGGATTGAGGGAAGGCCCTGGGGGTGCCCGAGGAAGGCCCGAGGGGCCTCAGAAGTCTTCCAGGGCACTGAGGAGGCCTGGCGAGGTCTACAGAGCCTTGAAGGAGGAACCACGTTGTGCCAGGGACCCCCCGGCAGGCAGAGAGGCCCTGGGTGGAACACGGAACAGAGTTGCCGGGCAACGGAGCCCCGGCCCGGCTGAGGCTGGCCTGGATGGGCCCCGCCTGGGCCTGGTCCGAGCCGTGCCCGGCGCTCAGCATCCTCTTCCGCAGGGAGGCCGGGGCCCCGCCTGCGCCCGCGGGGATGCTGGCCCAGCAGGCCGACGCCGGCGGAGACTCGTGGGCCTCCAGCGCTGAGCGGTAAGAGCCCTGCGCGCAGCCCGGTACCCGGTACCCACCCCGGTCCACAGCGGGGACTCTAGTCACCGAGGCAGAGCCGGGAAATGCCCGGCCCCGCGGGCCCTGCGGTGGATCGGAACCGTGCCCGGGGTTCCTGCCCGGCCTGAGTCGTCAGGTTAGCCTGGCTTTCAAATGGAACACTTCGTTTTGAATAACCACGAACAGGCTTGGGGCCTGTTTTATAACCTCTAGACAACTCAGATTTTCTCTCAAACTTGTCCTCAATCTTAGCAGATACCTTGCACGAGCTCTTGCAATTGATTTTTGTTAGGTGGGCTTCCCAGGGTCACTCGCCCGCGCTGCGCCCGCCCGCAGTCCCCCTCTGTTCTGAGCACTTGGTGGTTGTGGTGTTGGGGGAGAGGAGGAATGGATCCCAGGGTACACCCCAGCCCCCCAAAGCATGCTGTAACCTTCTTTGTGGACAGCCGGAACTCGGGCTTTCTTTTGCATAAGTGGTAAGTGTGCTGTCCCACGACCTGTACAGGGCTGTGAGGGAACAGAGCAGCGGCTACACCAAAGTGGTGAGAAGACGTGAAGACAGCTGTGACACCACCCTACATGTGCCAACCATCTCTCAGGAGGTACGGCCAGTGCCCTTGAACTCCACGTAGCCTGCGGGCAGCAGCTCCCGCTGCCCAGACAAAGCTCCCGAGCCTTGCTGTGGAGATGAACTTGCTGCTTCTGAGCAGTATTGCCTGGACCACCTGGGTAGTGACTGCAAGTGTTTTGTTTCTTTTAACAAAGGGAAAGTTAGCTTCTCTCCAAATCTCAAAAAAAATTCTCTAATCAGAAAAGGCTTTTTTTGTGTGTGTCTTTTGTGTGTGTGTGTGAGAAAGTATGGGGGTGCACCAGGGCCTCCTGCCACTGCAGATGAACTCCAGATGCATATGCCACTCTGTGCAGCAGACTATGTGAGGACCGGAGAACTGAACCTGGGCGGGCAGACTTTGCAAACAAGTGCCTTTAATTGCTGAGCCATCTCCCAGCCCTTCACATTTTAAATTTAGTATTGAAAACCCATGTGTCACTATTTTTTTAAACAAATGATTGTAAAAGCCTTTCCATTTGCAAAGTAACAAGCTGGCACTGGCTGGATAAGACAAGCCCACTGGCTCCTCAGAAGTGGATTGTCCGTATGGGAGGTGGGGGTGGGGCAATCATAAACCTGCATGTCTTTTTGTCATATTTTACTAAAAAAAAAAAAAAGTAAAATTATCTACTTGAGCCTTTTAAATTTTCTTAGTGCTAATTTTATCCTTAAAAAAATACTGTTTCAGAATCTATCTCAGTGGAACTTGGATTCAGAATACTCATTCCTAAAAATAAAGGCTTCTCATCAGGGAAAGATAGTATGGCCGGTGGTAAGAAATCCTGGCTTAAAAAAATTAACTTGCTGAGCGTGGTGGCACACGTCTTTAATCCCAGCACTCAGGAAGCAGAGGTAGGAGAATTGCTGTGAGTTCAAGGCCACCCTGACACTACATAGTGAATTCCGGGTCAGCCTGGGCTAAGCCAAGACTCTACCTTGAAAAACAAAAAACAAAACAACAACAAAAAACAAAATTAACCTGTTTTATGTAACTATTAATTGCCATTTTTTCATACAAATTCTTTCAGGCAAAATTAACAAGGTAGGATATTTGATTTAAAATAGTTAATAAAATATAGCACTTAAAATTATATGCATGTTTAAAAATTTTTTTTTCTTCCACAAAGTTAAACTTGAAATTTTATTTCTACAGAGTCCTTAAAACAAGCCAAGGCCTTTACTATTGTACAGGATTACAAATCATTAAATTTCTATTTTGGGGCTGGAGAGATTGCTTAGTGGTTAAGGCATTTGCCTGAGAAGCCTAAGGACCCAGATTCAATTCTCCAGTACCAGTGTAAGCCAGATGCACAAGGTGGCGCATGTGTCTAGAGTTCGTTTGCAGTGGCTAGAGGCCCTGGAGTGCCCATTCTCTCACTCTCTCTCTCATAAATAAATAAATAAAACATTTTTTAAAAGTTTAAATTACTATTTTGGATAGGCCCAGTGGTACAGTCTTATAATTCCATGTACTTGGGTGGCTAAGGCAGGAGATGGCAAGTTCAAGGCCTACCTGGGCTAGAGTGAGCTCAGAGCCAGTTTGAGCAACTTAATGAGACCCTGCCTCAAAATAAAAGTTAAAACATGGCTGGAGGTAATGCTCAGCAGAAGAGTGCAAGTTCCTAGTTTCCATCCATACTATTGCAAAAAGTATTCGATTACATTGCCTTATTTCAATGTTTTCAATATTTGCAAAAAGGGAAGTCACTTCAGTTTTTAGATGTTTTGAGGCAGTTGCACAGTCAATATCCTGATTTGAACATTTACCCTTTTTATCCAAATGCCAAACACTTAGCTGTAAGGTGAAAGTAACATGAGTGGTGGCATAGAGATTGCTCAGTGGTTAAAGGCCCTTGCTTGCAAAGCCTGGTGACCTGGGCTCTAATCCCCAGTACCCACGTAAAGCCAGATAGTTGTACAAAGTGGCTCATGTGTCTGGAGTTTGTTTGCAGTGGCAAGAGACCCTGGTGTACCCATTCTCTCTCAAAGTTAATAAATAGAAAATATTAGTGGCATTTAAGTCTTATTAACAGTGCTCAGTTGGAATTAATAGATACTAATTTCTGCTGAAGCGAACAGATATCTCTATGTGTAAGGGAGCACATTGGACTTTATGGTCCTTGCTTGGAGCAGTAAGTATAGATTCTTAGGACAGAACAGGGAAACAGCTATGCTGTATTTAAACGTCTTCTGCTGCCTTGTAGAACCATCTGGAAAACCAGGTGGAAGAGGTGATACTAGATCTTCCTTTGTCAGAGAATGCTCCCAACAGGACACAGGTGAGTTTTATTCACCACACTCTTCAATTATTATTTTCTAAACTCATGTAGTTTCTAAAACACCTGTCCATGGTTTTTGTATCAGCAGAATCATAACAAAAGGATATTTCAGTTATGGACTCATCCTGATGAAGAAAACACCACTGACAACAGGTGAGAAGATACTGAATATTCCACTGAATTAAATTTAAATAACAATACTTGAAATACAGTGACCAAGCCCAACTCCCTCCCCAAAGAAGATCTGTGTAAGTGAAGGGAAATTACAGAAATTCACTGTGAAAGTAGCGAGTGGCACCAGCCACAAGACAGCCGTGTGCGTTATAGGTTACAAGCTTACTGCCCTTCACAATGAGGCTTATGGATTGAGTCTGCTTGTTGAGGGGAAAGGAAATGTCGTAGGAAAGCACTGTTCCACGTGCCAGAAACCACTTAATCCCTGCAGTAACCCCTGAGCTTTCACAGCAGTCTTACAAGGAAGACGGCTGTCAACATTCCTGCTTTAGAGATGAAGACACTGAGGTCTGGCTCCAAGTGACCCAAAGTCACCCAACTAATATGTGCTCAAGCTGGGATGTAAAGGTAGCTTGGTTTGTGTTCAGTTGCTAGACTGTGTCTCATCACATCTTTCTTACCTGAGTCTTAAATCTTATTTTTCAATTCTTTTTTTTTTTTTTAGTTTTTCAAGGTAGGGTCTCGCTCTAGCCCAGGCTGACTTGGAATTCACTATGTAGTCTGAGTGGCCTTGAACTCACTGCAGTCCTCCTACCTCTGCCTCCTGAGAGCTGGGATTAAAGGCGTGTGCCTGGCCCCATTTCTTTTTTCTTTCTTTCTTTCTTTCTTTCTTTCTTTCTTTTTTTTTTTGTTTGTTTGTTTTGTTTTGTTTTCTGAGGGAGGGTCTCACTCTAGCTCAGGCTGACCTGGAATTCACTATGTAGTCTCAGGGTGGCCTCGAACTCAAGGCGATCCTCCTACCTCTGCCTCCCAAGTGCTGGGATTAAAGGAGTGCGCCACAATGCTTTCTTTTGAGAGAGAGAGAGAGAGAGAGAGAGAGAGAGAGAGAGAGAGAAGAGAAGAGAAAAGAGAAATGTCCTCAGTCACTGCATCAAAGTCCAGACACTTGCGCCACCTAGTGGGCATGTGCAACCTTGTGTTTGCCTCACCTTTGTGCATCCGGGTTTCTTAGGATCTGGAGAGTGGCTCTCCAATACTTAATTTTCAATTTTTGTTTAGTTTAGTTTTGTTTTTAGAGGTAGGGTCTCACTCTAGCCCTGGAATTCACTCTATATTCACAGGGTGGCCTAGAACTCACGGTGATCCTCCTACCTCTGCCTCCCAAGTGCTGGGATTAAAAGTGTCCACCACCATGCCTGGCGACTAATTTTCAGTTCTTAACAATATTGTGCTACCAGCTTGACTGCTTCCTTTTTATTTTTAATTTTTAAAAATTGTTTTATTTTTATTTATATTTGAGAGAGAAAGAGAGAGGAAGAGGCAGGTAGAGAGAATGAGTGTGCCAGGGCCTTCAGCACTGCAAACGAATTCCAGAAGCATGCACCCACCTTGTGCATCTGGTTTACATGGGTCCTGGAGAACTGAATCTGTGTCCTTTAGCTTTGCAGATAAGCACCTTAACAGCTAAGCCTTCCCTCCAGCCCATATTTTTATTTTTATAATTATTTTTATTTATTTGAGAGAGAGAAAGAGGGAGACAGAGAGAGAACGGCGTGCCAGGGCCTCCAGCCACTGCAAACGAACTCCAGATGCATGAGCCACCTTGTGCATCTGGCTTATGTGGGTTCCGAGGAATCGAACCTGGGTCCTTTGGCTTTGCAGGCAAGCGCCTTAAACAGCTAAGCAGTCCTTCCAGCCCTGCTTCGTTTTTTAAAAATATTGTATTTATTCACAAGCAGAGAGAGAGAATGGGCATGTCAGGGAATCTTGCAACTGCAAACAAACTCCAGATGCATGTGCCACTTTGAGCATCTGGCTTCACATGGGTCCTGGGGCATCAAACCCAGGCCAGCAGGCTTTGCAGGCACCTTTAACCACCGAGCCACCTCACTAGCCCTTGACTGCTTAACCTTGTGCACTGTGCTTCAGCACTTGATGTATTAGTCAGTGTGCATTCTGTGTTCTCCTGTTTAATCCAAGGGTAACAATAGTGCCTCCTAATAGGTAGATTTTTCCTCCCTGAGGCCCGGAGTAGGGCTTATATGTTAAAATTCACAGAGAAACCAAGAAGTGTAAAAGAGAATTTTGAAGACTAATGTCCTAAGGGAACACTGGTGCTACAGGGTAAGAAAGGCTGTCTTATGCCATGAGGGTGTCTCATTATGTTGCCCAAGCTGGATAAACTCCTGGGCTTAAGCTGTCCACCTGCCTCAGTTTCCTGAGCATCTGGGTCTGCAAGGTGGGCACCACTTGTTACCTGTTCTTTAGTTATCTTAAAAACAAACAACCTGTCAGGTGCACACCATTAATCCCAGCATTCAGGAGGCAGAGGTAACATGAGTTCAAGGCCAGCCTGAGACCACATAGTGAATTCTAGGTCAGCCTGGGCAAGAGTGAGACCCTGCCTTGAGAAAGAAAATAATAACCCAAATTGAAACTTGGTATTCTATGGCCTGGGTTTTTCCCCTTCACTTTTCTGTGTTTGTATTTTTTTTTTTTAATATAGGGCTTAGAAATGTGACTCCTAAGAGGACATCATTAGAAGAAAATTATTAGGAACTATATTTGGGACAATTTTTGTTCAAAAGACACCGTTGGTTTCCTTTCTTGTTAAAATAATTTTTTAAAAAATTATAACGGTTGCCAGGCGCAGCCTTTAGTCCCAGCACTCAGGAGGCAGAGGTAGGAGGATTGCTGTGAGTTCAAGGCCACCCTGAGACTACAGTGTGAGTTCCAGGTCAATCTGGGCTAGAGAGTGAGACCCTACCTCAAAAAAAAATTATAGTGGTTAAATAGAAGTCTTTTTTTTTTTATGAGCAGGCTCAAGGTAGGGTCTTAACATCAAAGTCTTTGCTAAGTAACCTATGTACATTCTTTAAGTTTCCTTTTATCTAATTCTGAATCAATAATATTACATTGTAATTTCAACTTGAGTTGGATAACCTGTTTTTAGAGATTACAACTGCATACACAATATAGGAAAATAGACATAATTATTCACTTTTAATTTAGTGCTACTCATAGCTAAAGCCAGTCATCTTTAGGGATCCTAAACTAATTGTGCTGATAGAAAGGAATGGCCAATCGCTGTTTTAATGTTTAAGAAATCTATATAGTTGTATTTAAACTAGAGCATTTTTGAAAATTATCATTTGTTAGAAAGCAATATACATAAATGTTGGAAACTAAAAATTAACCCATCTTTGATAAATCTTATCATTTAAATTTAGTTCTAGTCAATAAGCTACTCATTAATTAAATGATTTTTTAAAGGGAATCCCTAAAATCTTCAGAGAAAACTGGCTTCAGTGTAGCCAATAGTCCCATAAAGTTCCTCACATTGAACCACTCAAGTACCTTGGACAGTAAGCACGCTGGCTCTTACCCTGGACTGTCCATGCCAGTAGGACTCTGCTGGCCCTACGCTGATGGGGACTTTCTTAAGGACAGAAAGGAGTTTCATATGGATTCTTGTTCAACTGTAAAAAACAACAATGGCGACTCTTTATCTGCTCCAAGGTGGAATTTGAAATATAGAAATAGCAATGTGGAAGAAAATGTAACCGATGAGAGTGATTTATCAGAAAATGAGAAAATGAATGATACTTTGCTCAGCTATTTTAAAACTATGGACCTAAACTTAAAGCCAGAAACAATAGAAAACACCGAGGAACCTTTTACTTTAGAACCAAGTGAAATATTTGTATATGCAGACTTCCTTCCCGCTCCTTTCAACACTCTGGACTTGCACAAATTTGCCCTCTCAAAATGTGAGAACTGGAAGGCAACAGTGGGCCCTCCAGAAAGTTCCATCGAGCAGCTGATAACTCGTTTGCTGGAACTGGAAAGATTACAGCACATGACCATACAAAAAGAGAGGCAAAGACCACAAAGTACCTTGTGCCCTCAAGTGGTTTTGGAACGACCTTCTTCCTCCAAAGCTGCTGTGTCAAAAACGAGGCAGCCCAAGCCTCCTGACAATTCTAATCCACAGACATCCAGTACAGAGAAAAGTCGGGAAAAGAGAAAAAACAACTGTGTTTCTGGCAAGCTTGAACAAAATGCCTCCAAGTGGAATTGGAACAGTGCCGGCAAAAGTAAACTGAACTCTAGACCGGCCCTCAAATGTCCATCCACGACAAAACAGGATGATTTGAAAACCTCCAAAAGTTCCTGTCAGAAACTCCCACCCAAGCCTGCTCCTGCTCCAACAACCCAACCACCGGTTAAAATGGTCTCAACCAAATGTATCCCACCGAGGTCCCCAATGCCAGTTTCACCCATACCCTTGACTTTCCCTGAAAATCAGAGGGAAGAAGTTAAGGCACCAAGGAACAAAAAGAAACTTCCCCGAAAAAGCATCCTACTGAACAAACCATTGTACATCCACAAGCTGAACTGCCTGTCACCCTCCTTCATCAAGGGCAAGTGCTCACCCATCGACCAGAAGTAACTTTGTTCCTTTCACACATCTAACTGCAAGCAAAGCCAAAATTCCAGCTACAATAAGGTCCACCACCGAGATAAAGATACTGAAAGAAACCCCACCTGTACGAAACAAAGGCTTGCTGGGACACGGCGGCCTTGAGACCGGCGGTGCATGTCGGTGCCCACATCAGGGCTTCTATGCTGACACCCGAGTCTTCAGCCCATTGTATTTCCAGTGTTTACTTGGTAAACCAAGGACTCTGCATAGTCGTTTCTCAGCAAAATCCCAGCATCAATAAATGATGTAACTGGCTTGTTGTGCTCACGTTACTGACAGAACACACCACCTGAGGGGAAGGGTGTAGTTACCGCCCTGACCTGGACCTTCCCACCTTGGTACCGTTTCCCTCTCCCCGTCTCCACAGATTTATTCTTCCAACCTTAGGGCATTTTCTTGGCCCTTGCAAGTTAAAGTATTTTGCAAATTAAATATATGAGACCCTCACCTTCGAAGTCCTTAGAAACCCTCCATTTCCCAGGCCCTTTTCTGTCCTACACATGGAGTGAAATAACAATCTTTGAATCCAAGTACAGGCTTCGGTAAGAAATAAGCTTTTTTTTTTTTTTTTGTCTTCACTCAGACCCTTTACAAATGTTGGAGAAAAATGAAGACTGTTCCATTGAGCAGCCCAAATCTCATGTTGCCAGATTTTTTTTTTCTAATTTTTATTTATTTGTAAGCACAGAGTAGACAGAGAGAATGGGTGCACCATGGCCTTCAGCCTCTGTGCATCTGGCCCTACATGGGTACTGGGGAACTGAACTGGAGTTGTTAGGCTCTGCAGGCCAGCACCTTAACCACTGAGGCATCTCTCCAGCCCTGCAATTTTTTCCATGCTTCTACTGCAAGCTTATTGAGGCAGAGGAGTTGGGGATTCCATGGACATGTGATTAACACATCCCAGGCCACTTTAGTGCAGGTGGACTCTGCACCACACTTTGAGAAATGCAAGCATTTTTTACCTTCTCAGTTTTTTTTTTTTTAATTAAACATTGCATTCTTACACAGCCTGCTTGAAGCTCTATGCTTGAGTACCCAAACCTATCAAGAAGTTTCCATCCTACTAGAGGTCTGGAAGTAACCCAATCTCAATACTGAATTTTCTTTAATAAGTAAAACAAAAACAAAACTAGGTGATCATAAATATTAACTATAACCACCATTATTTCCATTGTTTTCTTTTGAAGCATTGATTTACTATGTAGCCTAGGCTGGCCCAGCTCTGCAGCTCTTGCCTCAGCCCTGAGTGCTGGGATTAAGGCACACACATCTAGCTCATTCCTCTTTAAAATAAAATTTAAAAAAATCATTTGCAGAGAATGGGGCGGGGGTGGGGGCGGGGAGGAGAGGATATGGTTACACCAGGGCCTCTTGCCACTGCAAAGGAACAAACATCAGGTTAAGCTTGTTCTTAAATATTTCTTTGTTGCTATTGTGTTTAATTTCTATTTTGGCAAGTTCATTATTTGTGTATATTGCTACTGCTTATGTTGACTTTGTACCCTAGTGTCTTACCAAAACCATTTATAAGTCTCTCAAACCAAGTAGTGTTTTTTTGTGAACCCCTTCAATTCTCCAGTCTGTGCTCCCTACAGGACTGGGGTTACAGAGATGCATGGTCATGTCCAGCTGTTTACACGGGTCCTGGGAATCAAACTCAGGTCCTCACACCCTCCTACGGGTCTCATGCATTTCAGTCTGGCCTTGACTTCACTAGGAAGCTGAGTCTGAATCTGACTCTGATCCCATCTGCACATAACCAAGTGCTGGAGTTACAGGCATGTGCCACCAGTTCAGCCTCAGCTTGTTTTTCCTTCTTTACACTAAACCGAGAAATGCAAACCTTCGATGTAACAGGCATGCGCCAAGGCTTGGTGTTTGGGGGACTGTGCACTTCAGGTTTCACGTATGTTAAGCATGTACCAGCAGCACCTCACCCTCAGGGCACGGGGCCAGCCACTCTTAGGCCCACTTCATGGAAACAGTCCCTAAAATGACAGAACCCGGACTGCCAGGACCTAGCAAAGGTAGTCATCTCAAATTTCTCAGAGATTGGTGAGCAGGGCAGGGAGAAGTCTTGCTCAAAAAGGCAGTGTGGAAGCTAGGCGTGGTGGCACACACCTTTAATCCGAGCACTGGGGAGGCAAAGGTAGGAGGATCGCTGAGAGTTCCAGGCCACCCTGAGACTACACAGTGAATTCCAGGTCAGTGTGGGCCAGAGCAAGATCCTGTCTTGAAAAAAACCAAAATAACAAGTAATTTACAAAGGTAGTGTAGGGCTGGAGAGATGGCTTAGTGGTTAAGCGCTTGCCTGTGAAGTCTAAGGACTCCGGTTCAAGGCTCGATTCCCCAGGGAGGACCCACATAAGCCAGATGCACAAGGGGGTACATACATCTGGAGTTCGTTTGCAGTGGCTGAAGGCCCTGGCATGCCCATTTTCTCTATCTGACTCTTTCTCTGTCTGTCGCTCTCAAATAAATAAAAACAAACAAGAAAAAGGTAGTGTGTGTGAATTCAGTGAAAAAGTAGTTCGCTGTCGGGAGGGGTAAAGACTGTCAAAAATATTTGGCCCTCTTTCAGACCTGCTGGAGGCCAATTAAAGCCATTATTTAAATATTTTATTCATTTGAGAGAGAGATAAAGAGGCTGATAGAGACTGAGCACACCAGTGCCGCCAGCCACTGTGCACCTGGCTTTACGTGGGTACTGAGGAATTAAACACAGGTCCTTAGTCTTTGTAGGCAAGCACCTTTACAACTGAGCCATCTCTCCAGCCCCATTACTGGTATTTTTGTTTTATTTTTTCAAGATAGGGTCTCACTCCAGCCCAGAACTCACAGTGATCCTACTTCTGGCACCCAAGTGCTGGTATTAAAGGCAAGGGGCACCACTCCTGGCAAAACCAGTATTCTTTTTTTTTGGGGGGGGGGTAGGGTTTTACTCTAACCCAGGCTGACCTGGAACTCACTATGTACTCTCGGGGTGACCTCAAACTTGTAACAATCCTACCTCTGCCTCCCAAGTGCTGGGATTAGAGGCTGTGTCACCACGTTTGGCTAAAGCCATTATTATCTCTTTGGGTTTTCGAGGTAGGGTCTCACTCTAGCCCAGGCTGACACGGAATTCACTGTATTCTCAGGGTGGCCTTGAACTCATGGCAAGCCTCCTACCTCTGCTTCCCGAGTGCTGGGATTAAAGGCGTGCACCACCATGCCTGGCTTAAAGCCATTATTTTTACCACTTTTTTTTTTTTGTTTGTTTGTTTTCGAGGTAGAGTTTCACTCTGGTTCAGGCTGACCTGAAATTAACTTTGTAGTCTGAGGGTGGCCTTGAACTCATGGTGATCCTCCTACCTCTGCTTGGATTAAAGGCGTGCAACACCACGCCCGGCTTTAAAGCCATTATTTTTGAGGGAAACATCTTAGAAGGGTTTTAAATACAGATTAATACAAAGTAACACTGCTCTATAAACTGAGACTAACCTGGCCTGCTCCCAAGTGCCAGTGTCTAACTCTGCATTACGCACACTTCCTCAGCAACTCCTCAAGATTATGTCATCAGGTAGAGTACATGCCAGAGTGTTCAGGCCTGAAGCACTTAACCCTTACTTCCAGCGATACACACTGTACACCCTCTCAGATGCAGTCCTCATGCCCGCTTGAGGCTGAGGATCATGTTCCTGTCCCCAGCAGGGGCCCTTACAAAGCCCATGAGAGCCTCCGCCATTGGACCCAGCCCTTACCAAGCCGACTCAGCCAGGATGGACTCTGCCTGCTATGTGGTGGCGAGCTCCTGTTAGAGCCAGACCCACTCACTGCCCACCCTCCAATCTTGTTCTGCATGTACTACTTTGTTCCCAATTCATTTTTTAAAGTGGAAAACATCTCCTTAAAGTGTCTGAGTGAATAGACCAGGCAGGAGCCCAGTGTGTCTGGTCTATTGCTGAAGAGAAGGGCCTGAGCTCATGACTTACGGCTCTATCAGCAGAGCAGCAGGGATGCACTGAGCCAGCTCTGTAGTGGAGTTCTGAGTGTCTGTGGGAAAACCACAGTAGTCGCTTGCAAGCTGCAGGCCCCGAGTGCTGGGTGCTCCTACAGGGCTCTTCCTCCCCACACCCCCTTCCTGCCGGTGGGGTTCAGGATGCACACTGAAATCTCCTGAGGACTTCGTATGTGACGATCCCATTTAACTTCAACCCACCTCCCTAACCACACTGAACACAGGCTACTTTTCAAACCATCTGTCATTGTACGGAGCTAGAAGCGGCAGTTAAGAAAATGGTGCCTCTACCTTAGATATGAAATGCCAAACTCAAGCAAAGAAAAAGCTCAGCCGACAACATGTTCCAAGAGACACTTTATTAAGTTTCCGAGGAAGTTGTTGGGAACCCGTGCTGCTAAAATACAAGTTACAATTCAAGTGACACCAGACAATTAGGATACACATGAAGCACGCCAGACAGCAGCCTCCGCGTCTTGATCGCTAACTGGAAGGCTCTTCAGAAGAACAGCCCTTACCCTACGCAGAAGAAGAAAAGGTAAGGGTGCCGCAACGTCTCAAAGTAACTGCATAACATTCCAGTCAATTTCATGTACATCGTGGACATGTACAAAATACAAATGAATTTGCAGCAAACATTTGTATAAGAACATTCCATGGAGAATAAAATCAGTGACTATGCTGCCACTAGTGTACATTTTTTTTTCTTTTGGTTTTCCGAGGTAGGGTCTTGCTCTAACTCAGGCTGACCTGGAATTCACCATGCAGTCTCAGGGTGGCCTTGAACTCACAGCAATCCTCCTACCTTTGCCTCCCTGAGTGCTGGGATTAGAGGTGAGCACCACCATGCCCGGCCCTAGTGTACTATTAAACGTACTGGTGAAGCCCAATCACAATGGGGTCACCAGGCTGAAGATTGCCTATCTGACTACACAACCTCATCTCCAAAGATGAGAAGACACTCTCTGAATGCCTGACCCATGTCTCTCAGCTGAGTCCGCCTCACTGCCGAGGCTGTACTTCAACCTGGGCAGTCAGGCTCACTCTCTCTTTAGCAGTGACGCTGATGCAGGTAAAGCAGCGGGGTGCCAACCCAGGAAAGAGAACGTTACTTCTCACCAGCTTTACCACACACCAGAATCTGCTCTGTAAAAATGTCCTGAGTGCTTTTGTTGGGAAAAAAAAGTAATAATTACAGTGGTAAGATGAAAAAAAAAAAAAAAGCCTTGTTTTTATTTTAAAACCCAAAATAGTTGCGCCAGTAGAGTGATGTGGGATGAGCATGGGGGTGTGGGGAATGGAACAGGTGGTGATTAATAAGGTCTGAAGGGTGACCACAAATGCAGGGAGCGTCATTTACAACAAGATGCTCCTCCTCTGTAAACCTCACAAGCTTGTTTCTAAAAGTCTCTACAGGCAAGGTATGGTGGCAGATAGACTGTCCCCAGCCGAGAGAAAGCACTACATTCTGGAGGGTTATCTTTCACTACAGATCGCTGTATTTGAAAACTACCAGCTACTTAGAAGCCTGAGGGCAGGTCTGTTGAATAGGGTCATTCAGTACATAACAATCTAACAGAGGTCCTACAGAGCTCCAAATTTTCATGTCAGCAAAATGACAAGTTCACTTGGTGTGTGTGTGTGTCCGTTCATCCCCAGCTGGATCTAAGACAGTTTCCAGGCATTTCAAGTCATGAATCAGTGAGTTTGAAAAGCCTTCAGGATCACCCTTTACAGTTCCCAAGGAAAATGGACACTTGCTGTTTGTAACCTATCTTAAGATTACAGTGTTACAAAATCAGGATGCTACAGTTAAGCTGGGGAATAGTTATCAACATTGTTCTTTAAATCCCAGTCTACAAAAGACGACCTTTAAACATATATTTTGGAGTGCTGGAGAGATGGCTTAGGGGTTAAGGTGCTTGCCTGTGAAGTCTAAGGGCCCATGTTTGACTCTCCAGGTCCCATATAAGCCAGATGCACAAAGTGATTCAAGCACACAAGATCACACATGTGCACAAGGTAGCACACATGTCTGGAGTTCAACTGCAGTGGCTGGAGGCCCTGGTGTGTCAATTCTCTCTGGCTCATTAAAAAATAAAGGGGGGGGGGAGGGACTGGAGGGATGGCTTAGTGGTTAAAACGTTTGCCTGTAAAGCCAAAGGACCCAGGTTCAATTCCCTAGGACCCACATTAGCCAGATGCACAAGGGGGTGCACACATCTGGAGTTTGTTTGCAGGGGCTAGAAGCCCTGGCACACCCATTCTCTTTCTCTCTTTCCCCCTCTTTCTCTGTTAAATAAATAAATGAAAATAAAATATCTAAAAAAAGGCCAGTCTGTTGGGCTTGCCTCAAAAATAATTTTTTTGAAGGAAACAGACACAAAAAAACAACCAATCAATCAAAACAACCCTGGGTCTCTTGTAGCCCAGGTTGGCTTTGAACTCCTGACCCTACTGCCTGTACTGCAGTCTAATGGGCTACAGGTGTGCAGTGCACAGCCCTGCCTGCCTGTGGACTCCTCTCAGATGAGCTACCCTGATAGGTGCCGTTTTCAGCACCTATCACTAGCACTTAGGATCTGACTTTCTGTTTTTGTTCTGTTTTTCAAGATAGGGTCTTGCTCTAGCCTAGGCTAACCTGGAATTCACTCCTCTGTAGTCTCAGGCTGGCCTCGAACTCCTACCTCAGCCTCCCAAGAGCTGGGATTAAAAGCGTGTGCCACCACGCTTGGCAGGATCCAACTTATGACCACTGTGATATGTAGCCTCTCACCACCCAAGAGTCTTTGATATGGCTAAATCTGACCACAATTTTTCTTGGGGGTGGGACTAACTATAGGAAGTATGATAAACAAACACTTTACAGATGAACACAATAGCACCACTACTCTAAGTGCCAAACACTAATGGAACCTATGTCATATGCTGAAAACTACAAATTACACACAAACTAAATGGAGAATTATCTGTAATCTTTATAGGACAGAAACCTTAGCTCATGTCTTCTGGCGTCATCATCTTCCACTGAGCTGCACCTAAAACACAAAGAACAAGTGACAAGCAACTTTGTTTGTTTAACGAGCAGGTAACAGTCTTGAAGGCATAAGATGCACTGTTTCTAGTGGAAGTTAACTTACTTATTAAGCAATTTAAAATGAAGTCATAAAAATCACCAGAAACATCAAAACATTAACTATTTTGAGTAAAAAAACCCTACAAAAGATAGATTTGCATATGCAGCCTCAACCATCAGGGTGGGAAGGGACTGCTGTACCATTAAGATGTGACTATGCAGCGACTGCAAAGTCACTGCCGTACCATTAGGGCAGAAGCTCTGCCTGTGATGCCTTGCTTAAAAGGCGTCACTTGACCTGCAGATGGAAATCACCTTGTTTTTATTGTAATAAATCTGACCCATGAAGAAACCGGGGTAGCTCAGAGGTGGCTTATTCTACCATCTACCAGACTCCTGGCTGTGTGGTTCATTTCATGTCTTTTAGATGGAGCAACCCCACCGGGAGAATGCTGCTATTCTGAACTCCATCTTGAATGCACCAAAACGTGCATGCGTGTTGGAATTAGTGCCTGGGTGAATAAAAGAATCCCATTTACAATTTAAAAGATATTATTTAACCCCCCCAAACTGATTATTTTCCATATTCCTCACATAGACAAGCATTATTTTAGCCCCCACACAAAAAAGATTACAAGCTTTTGAAAATCTCTTCTACTCTGTTCAAAAACTAGGAATTCCTTTGTGTTGCAAAGCCAAGCTGATTTACACTACACGGTTGTTTCAAATGGCTGCTAAATGTTACTACACATGCTGTCAGAAATAACCTTGTTAAGAAGGTGAAGCTGGTTGTCTCAGCAAATCAGACCCTGGGAGAAGGCGTCGGATGGCCTGTGCCCCGCTCTCCTTTTTCTCTTTCCGCACCATCAAAAGGAAAAGTGAGAAAATAGCAGAAACATTAGTTAAATCCTGAATTGTACCCCGTAACCTACCGGAATAACCTCACTACACTGAAAGCTGACAACACTTGTAGGATGAAATAATTGGGAATATACCTAATCATTAATAAAATGAAAAAATTTGGGCTAGATTTACATCTTTAACAGATAATGCTTTCAATTACTTTCAGGAGAAAAATAAAGGTTGCTTTTAATTATTTACGGTTTTATGGTTTATCTGACTTACCAGCACTGAAGACAAAAACTTTTAAAAATGGCTACAAATGCCTTGTTCACAAAAGACTTTATTATCTAGTGGTGCATACTGAGAACATACAGAAACCTGCACGGCCCACGCCACGTGCAGGAGAACAATCTTCACTTTACAGTAAGTGAGTGCCGACTGTTTTATGCAAGACAACACTTTAGGTCGCGTCTTAAAGAGAAGCTTCATTACAAAAGAGTAAGGTAAAGAAGCAATTACCGCTGTTAGAAAGCAGCTGCTTTCTCAAGACAAGAGTGGAGGGTGTGCCTGCGTGAAAAACAACACGGTCACAGGTAAAGACGACAGTGAGCAGATGACAGCACTCTCCCCACAAAGCAGCACGTTTTAAGATGACATACAAATAGTTAAAAATTTCATTATGTTTTCTAACCCTTTTTTTTTTTTAATATGAGGACTTTCAGAATTAGGCCTCAACATTTGTAATTAGTAAATGAAAACTACGCATTGTCTCTATGTCACTAGGAACTATATTTAACAAAATGTATATAAAGTCTATAGCAAGTTGATTTAAAAAAGTAAAGTTAGTAAGAAACAGTACACTGAAGGCGCTCTATCCATCAAGCGCATACTCTTCAAAGTTTTAAATGCGATGAAAAGAACAGAAACTTTAACTATGCCACAGTCGCGATGCCAAAAATAAAATAAGATCAGTTATCACACATGCAGGGAATTCTGCCACAAAGCTAACATCCCTCACTTGTCAATTACTCCAATACAATAACGTCTTAAAGCACTGGTGACGTTGATGGTTTCGCTTACCTTCAGTGTACTGAAAGTTGTACACAACCTGCTTTAAAAGAGGAGACATCCCTGCAGGCAGGCTCAAGAAGGAACAGACCCCCTTCGGCACTGACTACACCAAGGGCATGCTGCTGTGGCCTGCACACACACACCTAGGAAAACGTGAATATAAACAGCATTTATGCTGGCCATTGCATCTGAAGACAAACTGAAGCCAAGTCTGCTAAAACCAATCAACCACCCAGCACCACTGCTCATCACAGATGCTCTGTCTCTGATGGGAACTGCAGCCATACACATTAGCACTAGAGTTCTGTGCAGTGTGGGCAGTTAGAACAGTTCTACAGTGAAACTTCACATAAGACACAAACACATGAACTACCATTTCTAAAAGAAATATCACCCTTGGCATTAATTCAAATAGATCATGCTTCCTCAAATTTGCTGGAGAAATATTTATAAGTTTATATACATTAATAATAAACTGCTGTGAAATTTCTTCAGTCTTTGTATTGAATTACTCAAACCCTTGGAGTTTCTTCATCTCGTTTAAATTTTTTCCTGGATGAATGCATGCTGTAGGGCCTGGTTGATGCTAATTCGTTTAGCTGGGTCCAACATTAGAATCTGGTCCAACAAGTCCTTTAGCTGGTGTACTTTTTTACGCTGGTCTTCAGGAAGTCGCTGGCACCCAATCAAGTCAGCCAACAGGTCCTTAGTTGGATTAATGGTGCTCATGACAGTAACTTTCTCCTAAAAATAATTTTTACAATGCATATCTCTAAATAAGTTATATGTATGTAACTTAAATCAGACCTTTTGGTCTTCCAAAACTAATATATACATGTAAGAATATTTATATAAATCAATTAACCATTTTCAAACTTTTATGTGTTTTTCCTTTATCCTCCACATCTTTTCAAAAAGCAACCAAAAAAATGACATGGAAAAAGGCCAAGTTGGCCAAGACAACTTTGTACAGAAAGAGTCTGCTATCTGTACTACCCTCACTCCCTGTCTCCATGGCAAGAGACAAACAAAGGCAACAGGTCAGTGCCACTGAGAGCTCTGGCAAAACAAGGGACATGGTATTATGGATCAAAAATAAGGAAATGTTTGCTTCAACCTGGATGCTTCAGAAAGACTGATACAGAACGTGTATTTCAGCTGATGCTGAATGTTTTGATACAAATAGGTTCGTGGAAGCCTGTGAGCAAAGATACCAAGGTCTTTCTGAAACAGTGTGCCTGCTGTCACGTGGAACGGCAGGAAGAAGAGCTGCACACGAAGGCACAGTTCGTATGACGGAGAAAGCTCTGTCACTCTGAGCAACTCGACTGTCACTGTACAGGAAGCGAGCAGGATTTCAAACAAGGCAAATGGCAGAATCAGATTTGTCTCCAGAAAGATCACCCCAGCAGTCCAGAAGCTAAATGAAGCCAGATCACATGACCTAAGGGAGCAGTGACAGGGGCCTAAATATGACACTGTGAAATCCCTTTATTGCTTTCATGGCCTGATATGTGTTATTCACGAATTGATCAGTAGCAAAAGGGCGTTACATATTACAGTTCTGTATAGCACCTGGAACTCAAGTCCCTAACAACACAGCACAGCATTTACACAGAGCTGGGGCTCTCCTCAGTGCACAGCCCTGAGCTCAGTCTGCAGCACTGAACACATGCAACCCAGTAAGTTAAAAGAAAGCAATCCAGTGAGGATACTTGAACTAGACTTACCCTCTCTGTTACTTTATCAACTTCTATGTACATGAAGTTGAGATTCTGATCAAAGTGCTGGTCTTTGAACACACCTTTCCGGATCATCTACAAAACAGAAAGTCCTGGATTTAACCCATTCCACCTGGCCCATGCTAGCTACTGAGCCACTAAGTACTGACTTGACACGTGTACTAGTCTTCCTTGCTCTTTCTGCTCAGGCCTCACTGGCCTCTTTGAAAGCTCACGCAGACGCTGCACCTCAGTCCCTCAACATGAAGCAGCACCGTGCCAGGCAGTGATTGAGAACAATCATGTTGTATGTTTTCACTATTCACAGCTGGGGGTCAACCCTCAGTGTCATCTGTTCTTAGGAAAAATATTACACAACTGAGGCCTTCTCTCTTGGTAGCTTGGAAAAAGCCTCTAACATTTTAAAAGTTTTACTCCAACAGCCCTAACATAAGTCATGTGATTCATGAAAATAAGCTGTCAACACAGCTAAGTGCTGTGTGACCATCTCAAGTCCAATGAAATATACTTTGACAATCAAACACCACCATGACTTCTGATCTGTAAGAAAAATCTAACAAATCTTTCAGGAATCTGGTCCATAACACTGCTTTTGTTGGGCGGGGGGCAGGTTTCGAGGTAGTCTCACTTTAGCCCAGGATGACCTGAAATTCACTATGTAGTCTCAGAGTGGCCTCAAACTTGCAGCGATCCTCCTTCCTCTCTCTGCCTCTTGAGTGCTGGGATTAAAGGTGTGCACCACCACGCCTGGCCTCATATGCTGCTATCTTGAAATGATATGACTGGGCTCTCAGACATTTAAAATAAACATCTCATGTTCTACCTTCTTATTAAACAGAAACTGGGGTTATGTTCAAAAGACGTTCATTTAAATAAAGTGACCTGGTATCCTCCTTCCCCAACTTTTTTTTTTTTTTTTTTTTTTGGTTTTTTAACTCTAGCCCAGGCTGACCTGGAATTCACTATGTAGTCTCAGGGTGGTCTTGAACTCATGGCGACCCTCCTACCTCTGCCTCCTAAGTGCTAGGATTAAAGGCGTGAGCCACCACACCCAGCTGCCCTTCCCCAGCTTTTAATGAACGGCCGCTGAGCTCATCTCTGCTCTCAGCTTGTTTTGGCCGCTGCATGTCCTGTGCATCTTCTTCATCCCGTCTCTCTGCAAACCTCACCTACCAGGGCAAAAGAGTACTGCTGCTGTTCCTGATGGCCCTGGGCTGACTAGAACTACTACTGTGAACACCACAGACAGGGCAGAAAGGAGCTACGGAACCACGGGGCGATCCACCTAGCTCTCTGCACTCTGCATTTTATAGCTACAGTCTAGGTGACAAGTGCCAGCCTTTCAGTCTACAGGAAGAACAGGAGAAGGAAGTTCACGTTATTGCCCTACCTTATTTGGCATCTTTCCTTTGAGATCCATGGCAAGCTTCAACATATGGTTATTAGTTTTACCAGGAAATAAGATCTTTCCGGTGTAGAGTTCATATAGGGTGCAACCTACAGACCACATGTCTATGCCGTAGTCGTAGCTTTTACCTATAACTGAAAACAGAAAGAAAGCTTCAGCACCGACACCGACAGATGTATTAATTTTCCTTCTAGTACTGGGGACTAACTTAGCCTAACACCTCAGAGTTTGGCAATTAGTTTCATGTTCTTTCCCACTGATGCTCAACAGACTTAATGTAAGAACAAAACAGAACACTTTTCAAAGTAGGGTTGTAGGAGAAGGGGTAAAGAAAATATAGATGACTTCTCTTTTTTCATGTCACCTGTGGTGAAGGTGCACTTTAACCCAGGCAACAGGAAGAGAAAAACCAAAGGTCCCCGACAGTCTATAAACATGATAATCAGACCTTGAATAACCAAGAGCAGTCTTCTAAAGACGAGGGTTTTCCACAACTGTTTTGCTACTCTTGCTCGACATGATCAAGACTCCTGTCACAACTAACTTCATTCCACCTGAGGAGGGTGAACTTGCTACGGTTCCCTTCCTCAGAATGAGCTCGTGCAGCTGCTGAAGTGTGATGAAAACAGTACTTAGACATAGCACATGCTGCTTCCACCACTCAGGATGGCCCGGGGAGAACAACACTGGAAGGAACTTACTGATCTCAGGAGCTCGGTAAAATCTACTGACAAGATAAGGTGTTATGTCATTATCCGCAACATGTGAGGCCGACCCAAAATCGCAAAGCTTTAAAATTGTTTTTGATTCGTTAACCTGCAAGACATTGTTTCAAGGAAATTTAATTCATGCCAGGAATAATTAAGACAAAACATATTAAAATTGGCTTTAAAAAGTTATAATGATTTCAGTGTTACAAACAAAAGTCACTCATCTAAAAACTCCTTTCTATTCACCTTATTCACCTTAGTACTCAATGTTCTAATTATGAAAAAAAAACCCTTAAATACTTTATTATAATTAGCAAGACTTTTCTTTCAATGAGGTAATTCCAGATACATTTAATATATACTGGTTAAAGTAGGGTGGGCAGTGGAGAAAAATCTAACTCCATATGACAAAGCATCTCCTAAAGTCGCAAGTCCCCGGGTCAGGTCAGGTCACCTGAAGTTACCTCCAGAGGACCAAAGACACTACTAAGGAAGGAGTAAGGGTCAGGTTACCTGAAGTTATCTCCAGAGGACCAAAGACACTAACTAAGGAAGGAGTAAGGCTTACATCAAGTTTCAGTTGTCAGAAAATTACAATGGCAATGAGAACACTGGATGGTGCTTATTACATTGGGACACAAACCTAAAATCTCACACTGTTCTTCAACTAAGATGGCTTAGACCATCTTAAATCTAACAGTCACTTCAAGCCTAAAAAATGTTATATCCTTGGAACCAGGTGTGGTGGCGCACACCTTTAATCCCAGCACTCGGGAAGCCGAGGTAGGAGTATAACTGAGTTCGAGGCCAGCATGGGCTACACTGAGACTCTACCTCGAAAAAACCAAAAAGATGAAGGTTCTAGGGCTGGGGAGATGGCTCAGCTAAGCAGTTAAAAGCACGTGCTCACAAAGCCTGCGAGTACCTATGGAGGCCAGATGCACACTGTGGCGCGTTTGTCTGGAGGAGTTCTGGCTGCAGCAGGAGGTCCGGGCACATGGTCAGCCATCATTAACCATTTCCCATCAGTGAGCCGCCGAGCTGGCAGCAGGGCATCCGCACACACTGTGTACGCGGGGTTTTCTTCGGCTCCAGGGTTGGATCCCAGGGTCCACATGCACACAGTGGTGTGCACACCCTTAGCATTTCTATCACACTCTAGTTTGCTACACAACCTCCACTCCCCCATGTAGACTCTGTCACATTGGTGGCCGAAGCCACAAGCTTTTAGCTTTGGATAGTCAGTAATGAATGCCAGCTGCATGTCCTCTCTGAGATCTTTTGGGGCAACCGTTTCTAAAATGCATGTGAAAACCTACCCTAGCATTATGTAGTTTAGGACTAATTCAAGTAAAAATGTAATACTAAAAAACAAAAACGCTTCTAGGACATCGCCAAGCATCATCATTAAATGCCCCAGTGCTGCACAGGCCCACCAAGCTGCACACGCTTTACAGACTATCTGATACATATGCTTTGCTCATTTAAAGGAGAGAAAAACAAATCTGAAGTAAAAACAAAGCAACAAGAAAAAAAAATCATGAGAATCAGGGAGAAGGCTCAGTGGTTAGGTGTTTATTTGCAAAGGCTACCAGCCCAGGTTCAATTCCCTAGCCACCCATGTGAAGCCAGGGCGATCACTGGCAGTAAGAGACTCTGCATGCACACACGAACACACACACATACAATTGTGAAGCTGGTCAAACCACTGTACAACTCACAATGTACCTATCACTTCACTGTGCTTACTCAATCATCCAACCCTCAATTTATATTGGATACACCATACCACACAGCACAGACTCATAGCAATTACCAACAGAATGTGTCTCATGAACATTTTTAGGTGAAGTGATTCACGCAGAGTCTCATTCTAACCCCAGGCTGACCTGCAACTACTATGTAGCCCAGGCTGGCAATGAACTCACAGGTAACCCTACCTCAGCCTGAGTGCTGGGATTACAAGTGCCCACCACCATACCAGGCTTAAGGTTGCGTGTGCTCTTCTTGTGATCCCAATTCCAGGGCCTTCCACAGAGCCAAGTCTCCAACCCCCATGCCTCACTGCTCATGTGCTCATCTGGAAGGAACTGTTCAGGTAAGAGGTGATGTAAACTGAAAAGCCTCAGGAGTCTTAAATACAAGATGTCTTCTTATTTTTATTTTTTTGGTAGAAACTGGGGATTTAATCCAAGGCCTCATCCATGCTAGGTTGGCAAACACTCTACCACTGAGCTACAGCTGCTGCCCAAGGCCACAATCTTCTTAAAGATTTAGTTTGGGGCTGGAGACATAGCTTGGAGGTCAAGGTCCTTGCCTGAGAAGCCAACAGACTCGTGTTTAACTCTCCAGGTCCCACATAAGCCAAAGGCACAGTGATACAAGAGTTGCACATGTGCACAAGGGGTGTGTATGTGTCTGGAGTTCAACTGTAGTTGCTGGAGGCCCTGATGAGCCAATTCTCAATCTCTCTTGCATTAAAAGACACACACACACAAAAAAAAAAAGGCCAGTCTGTTGGGCTTGCCTCAAAAAAGACAAAAAAAAAAATTAGTTTTTTAAATTTAGTTTATGAGAACTCAAACCTGAGTTGCCAGTAAAGAGCATCTTAGACATTTGGCTTTTTCTCAGGCATTCTTCCTAGGCATTAGCTGTAAAAGAGCTGATGGAAGGATGAATGAAAGGGAGGGAGGGAAAGAAGGAAAGGAGGGAAGGACAGATTAGAACCCGATGCTCCAAGCTGTGAACATGCCCCCAACCGTAAGCCCCACAGAACAGGGTGAAGAATCAGGGCTAAGGAAGGCAGACGTGTGTGTCTGCATTCATCTCCAAGACATCTCTTCACACCTCAAAAGCACTCCGGTGTTACGAAATCTGAATCTTCCTGGACCAGATGTCCCTACAAGAGAGGCCAAGACTTCAGGAGAAATGCCTCAAGATAGCACCCGGCTCCAGGGGCACCTCGCGTTAACAGCAGCAGAGGGGGACAGGTCTTCAGTCCCAGCGCTGGGGTTAAAGAGGCTGAAGAAAGAATAGCATCAGCCTGGGGCCAATCTGGGCTAAAAACCAAGACCACGTCTCAAAAAACAATCAATCAAAACAGGCACCTTTTAAACCACACATCTATTCATGAGAGGGTGAATCCCTTCAGTATCTAACTCCACCTCTATTCTAAAGATGAGAGGACATAATTGTAACACTATGTCGTATTTTTTCAGATACACGAAGAACTTGTTACTATCATCAAACTAGGCAGAAAAGGAGGGTTGTGGGAAAGGCACGGAAGGTAGGAGTGGGCCTGATCTTGGAGTCTGGTTCCACTGGGCATGGCCATGTGTGCCTGTAATTCAGTCCTTAGTGGGCAGTAGGGTTGGAAACTAGAGAATCCCAGGAGCTCAGTGGTCAGTCAGCCAGATTAAAACCAGCAGCTCTACACTATTTTAGGGTAAAAGGTTGGAAAATGGTGTTTCAAGCAAATGGGCCTAGAAAACAAGCAGGGGTTGCTATCCTAATATCTGACAGGGTAGACTTCAGACCAACATTAGTTAGAAAGATAAGGAAGGCCACTTTATATTGATAAAGGAACACTCCAACAGGAGGACATTATAATCCTCAGCATATATGCACCTAACATGGGGGTTCCCAATTTCATCAAACAAATGCTTTTAGGACCAAGGTCACAGATTAGGACATTTCATCCAAATGATGCAGAATACACATTCTTTTCAGCAGCACATGGAACATTCTCTAAAATAGACCATACATTAGGATACAAAGCAAATCTTAACAAATACAGGAAAATTGAAATAATTCCTTGCACTCTATCTGATCACATTGGGATGAAACTACAAATCAACAGCAAGGAAAGCTATACAGTATACACAAAATCATGGAAACAATATACTACTAAATGATGAATGGGTCAATGAAGAGGAAATAAAAAAATTCACAGAATCAAATAATGAGAACACAACATACCAAAACCTTTGGACACAATGAAAGCAGTCAGTCCTAAGAGGGAAATTTATAGCTTTAAGTGCCTATATTAATAAATTAGAAAGGTTGCAAGTAAACAACTTAATGATTCACCTGAAGGCCTTGGAAAAAGAAGAACAAGGCAAACAAAATCAGTAGACAGGAAGGAATAATAAAGATTAGGGCATAAATTAATGAAATAGAAACAACAACAACAAAAAAAAATCCAAAGAATCAATGAAACAAAGACTTGGTTCTTTGAAAGGATACACAAGACTGATAAACCTTTAGCAAATCTGACCAAAAGAGAGAAAAGACACAAATTAATAAACGGATGATTTGATTTATATGACCTACGAAAATTATATCAATATGAGATTAACCACTTAAATAGACCTATAACAAGTATGGAGATCCAAGCAGTTATAAAAAAAAATCTCCCAACTAGGGCTGGAGGGATGGCTTAGTGGTTGAACGGTTTGCCTGCAAAGCCAGGACCCAGGTTCGATTCCCCAGGACCCATGTTAGCCAGATGCACAAGGGGGGCATGTGTCTGAGCTTCATTTGCAGTGGCTGGAGGCACTGGCGGGCCAATTCTCTCACTCTCTCTCCCTCTTTCTCTGTTAAATAAATAAATGAAATGAAATATTTTTTAAAAAATTAAAAAAAAAAATCTCCCAACTAAAAAAAGTCCAGGCCCAGATGGATTCACTGGTGAATTTTACCAGACCTTCATGAAAAAACTAACAATGCTTCTCAAACTTTTCCTTAAAATGGAAAACGAAGGTATCCTACCAAACTCCTTCCATGAAGCCAGCATCACCCTGATACCAAAACCAGACAAAGAAAAAAAAAAAAAAGAGAGAGACTAACAGACCAATCTCCCTCATGAACATAGATACAAAAATTCTCAACAAAATATTGGCAAACAGAATACAAGAATATATCAGAAAGATCATTCACCCCAACCAAGTACACTTTATCCCACAGATGCAGGGATGGTTCAACATAGGCAAATTGATAAATGTAATACATTACATAAATGGTCTGAAGGGCAAAAATTACACGATCATCTCATTAGATGCAGAAAAAGCATTTGATAAAATCCAACATCCCTTCATGATAAAAGTCCTAGAAACTGGGAATAGAAGGAACAAATCTCAACATAATAAAGGCTATTTATGAAAACCTACAGCCAATATAATACTAAATGGAGAAAATGGAAAGACATACCTTGTTCTTGGATTGGAAAAATCAGTATTGTGAAAATGGCAATTGTACCAAAAGCAATCAACACATTTAGTGCAATCCCCATCAAAATTCCAATGGCATTACAATCCAAAAATTCATTTGGAAGTACAAAAATCCACAAATATCTAAAACAATCTTGAGCAAAAAAAAGTAAGTCTGGTGGCATCTGCATACCTGATTTTAACCTATATTACAGAGCCATGGTTACAAAAACAGCATGGTACTGGCACAAAAACAAGACATGTAGATTAATGGAACAGAATAGAGGACCCATATATAAGTCCACGTAGCTACAGCCACCTGACCTTCAACAAAAATGTCAAAAATACCTACTGGGAGAAAAGAGGGTATCTTCAGCAAATGGTGCTGAAGGATGAAAATAGATCCTTATTTCTCTCCATGTATAAGAATTAAGTCCAAATGGATCAAAAGCCTTAATCTCAGACCTGAAACTGCTAAAGGAAGAAGTAGAGAAAACCCTTCAACATACTGGTCTTGGCAAAGACTTTCTGACTAACCCCAATTGCTCAGGAAATAAAACCACGTATCAACAGCTGGGACCTCATTAAATGACAAAGCTTTTGTTCAGCAACGGACACTGAACAGAACAAAAAGACAACCTACAGAATGGGAGAAAATCTTTACCACTATGTATTTCACAGAGGATTAATATCTAGGATATACAAAGAACTCAAAAAACTAATAAAAAAAATCGGCTATGGAGCTAAATAGAGAGTTCTCAAAAGATGCGATACAGAGGGCATATAAGCATCTAAAAAAAATGTTCTACATCCCTAGTTATCAGGGAAATGCAGATTAAAACTAGGTTGAGATTCCATTTCCATCTCACTCCTGTCAGAATGGCTACCATCATGAAAACAAATGACCATAAATGCTGGCAAGGATGCGGAAAAAGAGGAACACTTCTATCTACACTGTTGGTGGGAATGCAATCTGGTCCAGTCATTGTGGAAATCAGTGTGGAGGTTCCTAAAACAGCTAAAAATTGATCTAACATATGACCCAGCTATAGCACTCCTAGGCAAATATCCTAAGGACTCGTCTCATTACCTTAGAGATACTTGCTCAACCATGTTTATTGCCGCTCAATTCACAATAGCTGGGAAATGGAACCAGCTTAGATGTCCCTCAACTGATGAGTGGATAATGAAGATATAGCACATTTATACAATGGAGTACTACTCAGTGGTGAAGAAAAAGGAAATTATGAAATTTGAAGGAAAATGGAAAAAGGAAAGGATTATATTTAGTGAGGCAACCTAGGCCCAGAAAGCCAAATGTCACATGTTCTCTCTCATATGTGGGTTTATAGCTACAAAGGATTGGACTTCTTTGTGAATAGGAATAAAACTCAGTAGCAGAGGCCAGTAAGCTAGAAAGAGGATATAAAGGGAATAGAAAGGGAGGGAGTGAGGGGACTTAATAGGATGGTATTGTATATGTGTAAGTAGAAGACTAGATTAATGGGGATGAAAAGGCCTAAGTGAGGTCAAGGGAAGAGATTGAGTAAAGGAAAGGTGGAGGGAGGGCTAATCAAAATCCAAGAGGATATAAACAAGTCATATGGAAACCTACTTTTTTGGACAATGGAACACTCAGGAGCCATCGACTATTATCAGAAAATTTTCCGTGCCAGGGATGGGATACCTTTCAGTGAGTTGTTGGCCAGGGAGGTCCCTGATGCCCTCAAAATTACAGGCCATTGCCAAGGCCCTTGGTTTCCCACCAGGAGTAGATGGTAAGACCCTATTGCTGAAGACTCCACTTACTTGGGCTGCAAGGTCACTGAGAAATCCTGCTGGAGCTGAGCTGAAAACCTCCTCCATGTAGACCAGCTTACAGAAAGCTGGAAAAAGCTATGCTGCATGCAGTTCAATGGAAGAGAGAGAAATCACCAGTGAAGATACTCAACAGTGGATACTGCAAGCCTTATATTTGGCCAGCCAGGCCAAATGAGCCAATGGGTGCAATAGTGGCATGTATGTTGTAGGGGAAACCAACCACTATCTAATTGAATGGAAGGGCCACTCCATGGGAGGGAATACATCCCTGATACTGAAAACTTAAAACAGGGGTAGTCATGAGCTCTAGGGGTATAACATCTGCTGCTGTCTGGCTATATACATATATACTATGATCACCAAATTGCCCAGTAAACACTTCTCTTAATGTTCATACCCATATATTGATGGTACTCTCACTTTTAGTTAGAGAAGCCTCTCTTTTCATATGGCAGTGACCTTGGGATGACTCAGAAGGCACCATGGTGCTGAGAAGAAGTGACAGGAGTGCTCAGCACTGCAATATCTCAATCACACCTTTCAAGGCTCAGGGTCCATTGCGGAAGAGGTGGCAGAAAGAATGTAAGAGCCAAAGGAAGGGTAGGACTCCTTACAATGTGCTCCTCCAGACAGAAAATGGCCTGGATATCCATGACCTTGCAGCACCTGACACTACCTACACAAGACCATCATGATCGGAGGAAAAGATGATGACGTCAAAATAAAAGAGAGACTGACTGAGAGGGGGAGGGTTATGATGGAGAGTGGAGTTTCAAAGGGGAAAGTGGGGGGGAGGGAGGGATTTACCATGTCTATAATTATCAATAAAAAAATAAAAAAAATGTGTTCAAAAGATTTAAAAAAATCTACAGCTCCAAGTGAGAGGCTGATGCTCTCTGCACTTGTGTATACTCAGTGTGCTCATGTCCACATGTGAATTCACCTCATA
Organism: Dipus sagitta; assembly: GCA_036346955.1. Taxonomy (NCBI): domain Eukaryota; kingdom Metazoa; phylum Chordata; class Mammalia; order Rodentia; family Dipodidae; genus Dipus; species Dipus sagitta. Next base: position 67,438,447 of record CM070786.1, read on the forward strand.
GACATAGCACACACACAAGAAAAATAGGAACAATGACTCATTTCCCCTTTCCTCACTTTTCTATTTCCAAAAATTGTAAAATTGGCATCCACAGTATCATTATAAATGCTTATCAATATAAGTATTTATTATTTCATGCTTTAAGATATCATTTCTGAATATAGTTAAGAATCCTATTGCTAGAAGGAAGAGGTGGACACACAAGGTATCCTGGCTGGCCGACTTACCAGAATGTTGTCTGGCTTGATGTCTGCGTGCAGGATGTTGCACCGTTTAAGGAGCTTCAGGGCCAGGAACAGCTGCTGGCTGTAGGACCTCACCGCTTTGATATGCAGACCCACGTCCTTGCCGTACTTCTTTAACACTTCTCGTAAATTCATGCTTGTAGCAGAGAAAATACAGAAACAGGAGTCAAAATGCAAAATGTAGAGATCAAAGGCAGAAATATTTTCAGTCATAAAATGAAATCAACTGTGATGCCAGGTGTGGTGGTGCACACCTTTAATCTCGCCACCAGGAGGTAGAAGGAGGAGGATCACTGTGAATTCGAGGCCAGCCTAAAACCACATAGTGAATTCCAGGTCAACCTGGGCTACAGCAAGACCTTACCTCAACCTCCCCGCCCCCAAAAGAATCAAGTGAGAAATACATTTGCTTATGAAAACAGTGTGAGAATCCCCATCCCTAATCCTTGATGAAAGAATCACTGCTCCCATCTCTTTCCATTTGAGACATTCTCTGGTTACTCATAGGCTACCTGAGGTAACTAGTGAGTATACAGTACAGATCAGCTCATGTTGCAAATAGTAATTACTGTCAACTTCAAGTAGAGCCAAGAGCAGACCTCCAGACTCCAGCACTGTCAAGGCATCCCCCCACCCCCAGTGAGGCGGGCAGTTTAGTGAACAAGCTTTAAAACGGACCTGAGAGGCTCAAATACAAGACAAAGGTGCTGCTTATGATAGAAGTGTCTGAAGAGTCGAAGACAATGAAATTTGTCATCGGGATCAGCATCGTTAAGTTTTTTCAAGAACTCTAGCTCTTTTAAACCAGTCTTTTGCCTGCAATGAAAAAGAAAATTAAGTGTTGGAAAGATGGCTTAGAGGTTAAGGTGCTTGCCTACAAAGCCAAAGGACCCAGATTTGATTCTTCAGGGTGCACTTAAGCCAGATACACAAGATGGCACATGTGTCTGGAGTTTGTTTGCAGTGGCTAGAGGCCCTGGTGCGCCTATTTTCTTTCTCTTTCCCCCTTCTGCTTGTAAATAAATATTTTTTTTTAAAGGAAAGAAAATTAAGATAAAACTGAACATACATAGAACTTAGGGGAATGCTAGACCCAGTCTGATGTACCATAGGTAACATGTGTAAGCACTTAAGTGGGGTGTTGCTTGTTCTTTTGAGACAGAGTTCCAAAAGGCCCAAGCTGGCCTTGAAGTCATGGTTCATACACTCATCTGTGTACTGAGGGAAGCATATTATTCATGTCATAGTATGCAGTTGCTAAACAGGTCCATAGATAAGAGTTAATGTCCAAAACGATCAATGAACAAATACAAAAAATCATCAACTCAACTTGTTTTAAGGAAAATCAATCTTGCACACTTTGTCTAAAAATACCTTGATAAGATCATTTTTAACAAAAGGACTCGCAGTACAGACTGGTCTTGTTTTGCTAAATTTTACTATTTGTTCATCTTATGAAAGTCTGATTACAACTTGCCAATCAGCTGCATTTGAAAAGTGAGCATAAACAACTTACACTTCCCAACCAACCAAAAAATTCTTCCCATGCCCAGGACAATCTAAGTCCAGACTTCAGTAAAAATGTGTAATTCTACTAATTTCAAACCCAATGATAAACTGACTTACCACTAGCTCAGTGTGGGGTATGGAATATGTATTAAAACATATGTGTATGACAAATATTGAAATGATTAAACACAATCAGCCTATGGTTCTAGAACTTCACACGTGGCACATGGTAATGAACTGAAAATCTACACTTTCCAGGTCAGCCTTGGGTAGAGTGGTAGACCCTACCTCGAAAAACCACACACACACACAAAAAAAATCTACTCTTTTTTTTTTTAATTTACTTCATTTTGCATCTATGTGTGCACACATACATGAATGTGTGGAGGTCAAGGACAAGTCTGAGGTGTCTGTACTCTCCTTTCTCCTTCCAGACTAATGGATCTCGGGTCTGTCTCCCAGTGCGTCAGGTGTGTTGTGTTGGGATCACAGACTCACGTGCCACTTTGCATCCTGCTTCTCATGAGTCCTGGGAGGAACAAACTCGGGCCAGCAGGCTTGCAAGGCCTTTAACTGCTGAGCCATCTCCTGAGCGGGTTTTAATTTTAAAGGAAACTAAGATTCTTTTTGTTGTTTTAATGTGTTTTGCTCTTTGGAGATAGGGTCTTGTGCCATGTAGTCCAGGACTGGCCGTGGCAACTTCGAGAGCTGATGTCATAGGGACGAGCTTTGTGAAGGTGACACTTGTCTTACAGACTGTGTTGTTTCTGAAATCCTAAAACGACGTGCGTGTGTACAAGCTATGCGAATAGCTTCACTGTGGTAGGGACTTACATGAGCTCGTTGTTCCTGATGATCTTCACAGCCACCTCTTGGTTGGCTCTGGCATTATCTCTGGCTCGGACAACATTGCTGAACACGCCCTGCCCAGTGTAGCCATACACATTGTAGCGCTTATCTAGGACTTCACCTATGTTTACGCCTGCAAAAGAGAATTGCAAAATCAGATATCTCTACTTGGTACTATGCCTTGCTTTTTCCTTGAGGGTGTAAGACTCATCATGTGTTCCTTTAGGACTCAGCACCTGATCAGGACAGGGCTGAGTGCAGCCATGAATGTTAAGATCCGCTGTGTAGAGTAGAGGTCATACCCTCAGGTGGCGGTCTGGTCCTGTCCTTCCTGTCGGCTTACACTTAGGGACTGTCAGGAGATTTTGATAGCACGGTAGGTAGGGGGTGTTATAATTATACTCTCTCCTCTTCTGGGAGAGTTAAGGGGAGAGAATTTGGTCTGAATGCTCATGTGGGGTCTTAGTGTAGTGGCTTAGTTAAGCGGTGGTGTACATCTAGTTTTGTATTGGTGTTATTATTGGAGAAATCTTTAGGTATTTAGCTAAGTACTTAAACTTTACGTAATTAACTACTCTTTAGTTTAATTTTTTTTTAAGTTAGAAATCTGGTCATAATAGAAGTAGAAAGTAGGAACACATGACACACACTTAAAGACTGTGTCTCATCTCCACTACATTGCTTCCTAGACACAATCAAGGATCAAAGCCATGCCTCCCTCCACTGGTCCTTCTGAAAGGACAAGCTGCGAGCCCTGTGCAGAGGGAGTGAGTGTCTGTGGTCCTACCAACGGCTGTGCTCACTGCACGGCACAGCGGAGGACCTGCACCAGAGGAGCCAGTGACATGTGCTTCCTTCAGGAGGAATCACTCATGGCTAAAAAGATGCAGACTTGGGTTGCACACCAAATCTCTAATTCACCTTATCCTGTGACACCTCTGGGCTGCTCTCCAGACTACAGCAGTTTACTCTGCGGCTGGATGTGTCACACTTTTCCATCAAGACCATGCAAAGTTCAACAATATGGGATTTTATCAGAGTGTGCTTTCATGAAGTGGCAAGGTGAACTCCAGAGTGAAGGAGAAATGCAAGCTTACGGTAATAGCCTTCTGCGTCAGTCCAGTTGTCTCTGAGGTTGGGATTCTCCTTGAAGTCTTTCCCAAAGCCAGCAGCCCGAAGACGAGCACTCTGAAATCAAGGAGACAGTAAGTGCTGTTGCCACTGGCCACACACGTAAAGCACTTCCTTAAGAATAAAGAATAATGAAACATTCATTTTATTAACAATAACTACTACTGACTGTATTATTTCAATGTAACTGAGATGCAATCACCAAAGTCTCTTATACCACAGTAACAGAAAAATTATTTAACAAAGAACTTCAAAAGCTTCTATAAGTATAATTAGGGTACTATAAGTGAAAACAAAATATGAATTCAGACCTGATTTTCTTTAGCTGATATGACAGATATGGACAAAACCTACACACTGGTATTCAGTCAAGCAGTGTCCAACTCTTGTCTAGCAATTCTTCTCCATTCCCTTCGCTGTCTCCTGCTTGTGCAGACATCATGTGTACTCTCTCCATTCCCTTCGCTGTCTCCTGCTTGTGTGGACATCATGCGTACTCTCTCCATTTCCTTCGCTGTCTCCTGCTTGTGTGGACATCATGTGTACTCTCTCCATTCCCTTCGCTGTCTCCTGCTTGTGTGGACATCATGTGTACTCTCTCCATTCCCTTCGCTGTCTCCTGCTCGTGTGGACATCATGTGTACTCTCTCCATTCCCTTCGCTGTCTCCTGCTCGTGTGGACATCATGCGTACTCTCTCCATTCCCTTTGCTGTCTCCTGCTCGTGTGGACATCATGTGTACTCTCTCCATTCCCTTCGCTGTCTCCTGCTCGTGCGGACATCATGCGTACTCTCTCCATTCCCTTCGCTGTCTCCTGCTCGTGCGGACATCATGCGTACTCTCTCCATTCCCTTCGCTGTCTCCTGCTCGTGCGGACATCATGCGTACTCTCTCCATTCCCTTCGCTGTCTCCTGCTCGTGTGGACATCATGCGTACTCTCTCCATTCCCTTCGCTGTCTCCTGCTCGTGCGGACATCATGTGTACTCTCTCCATTCCCTTCGCTGTCTCCTGCTCGTGCGGACATCATGTGTACTCTCTCCATTCCCTTCACTGTCTCCTGCTTGTGCGGACATCATGTGTACTCTCTCCATTCCCTTCACTGTCTCCTGCTTGTGCGGACATCATGTGTACTCTCTCCATTCCCTTCACTGTCTCCTGCTTGTGCGGACATCATGTGTACTCTCTCCATTCCCTTCACTGTCTCCTGCTTGTGCAGACACCATGTGTACTCTCTCCATTCAGATTCTCAAGATGCAGAACTTAGTGGGGAGGTCTTTTAGGTCACTGAGTTTGTGCTCTTGAAGAGGATTATGGGACCAAAGACCCTCATTTTTTCCTTTCCTGTCCACAAGGCCTGCTCCTGCCATAATGTGCTATGGAGTCATGGATGTGAAACAACAGGGTCGATGTAGTATGGACTAGTACCTTCAAAACTGGACAAATCTTTCCTTTTTACAAGTTGATTTTCTCAGATATTCCATCCCAAGTACCATTAAGACAAATGACGGGTGCCTGATTCTTGACAGGGCTCAGTGTGCGTCTCACCCTCTTGACTCACCCGATCCAGATGAGCCACAGCACAGGCTACTTGAGCCAATTAGCAGTGTCTTCGGGAGGCTCACACTCTGTCTATTCTACCCCGTTTTTATTTTCTGTATTATTCTCCCTACTTCCTCTTACCAAGGCCTCTTATTCTCTTAAATATGTATTGAAATCATTACAGCAACAAAACAGCTAAGTCATGAGGCATCTTAATCCATTTCCTGCAACAGTTCCAGCTCTTCAATGAACTACAACACCATAAGGCTCCGTATTCTAACGTTCTTGACTGCTCACAATGCAAATACTGAGAACAGACTCAATTTTAAGGAAGGCCTAGAAAATACTGACTTTACATCACCTAACTACCACAGATGTCTTTTCTTGTTCCCGTGAAAACTGAGGCAGGCATGCACAAAGCAAACACTACTGGAAGCCATCAGGTGCGTGACTCTCCTGTACTCACTCTGCAAGGTCTGAGTAAGTTCAGACTTAGAGGAAGGTGCACAATGAGGACACTGGAGTTTTACAGACTGTTCGTCAAGATGCTAACACATTATATTAGGTTATCCTTATTCTAACACAGCACATATGTTCCCATGTGGGGGTGGTTTGATTCAGGTGTCCCCCATAACCTTAGGTGTTCTGAATGTTAGGTTCCCAGTTGATGGAGATTTGGGAATTAATGTCTCCTAGAGCAGTGTATTTTTGGGGGGCAGGCTTATGGGTATTATAGCCAGTTTCCCCATGCCAGTGTTTGGCACACTCTCCTGTTGCTATTGTCCACCTGATGTTGACCAGGGGGTGATGTCCACCCTCTGCTCATGCCATCATTTTCCCTGCTATAGTGGAGCTTCCCCTCGAGCCTGCAAACCAAAATAAACTTCTTTTTTCCACAAGTTGCTCTTGGTTGGGTGACTTCTACCAGCAATGCGAACCTGACTGCAACACATATACATGGTATATATGCTTTTTCTGTCCTACAGTTGATTTATAATTACATACATCAAAATATGCAGCAAACATGTCATCAGATTCTGTAAACATGTCAGGTGCCAAAAGCTTCTTCTGCGATGAACCTTAAAGGAAAAATATGTTAGTACTTGAAAAATGGAAAAATCAGTATCTAGCTTCATTTCCTTTCTGCACATTAGCTTTCAACTAACAAATCACTTTGGAGTCATTTTATTACTTAGCATATATAAAGCTGTCCACTCTGTACTTCTAGGACACTGCAAAAGGGCCAACACGGACTTCTGCCACCACTGGCTTAACCAAAGGCAACAGCTAACAGCTCAACAATAATTTTGGATGAAAATCAAAGTTAAAGAAACAATTTTTAATTTTAAAATTTCAAGGAGTTAATACCCCATTATAGAGTCAATGAATTCAACATATGAACACATCTCACCCTCACAGTAAGAGAAATACAAATTAAAATAGCAATGCCATACAGTTCCTTACCTATGACATGGGCTAAAAAACTCAAAATCCAGATCACACTATGTTTAGCAAGGCTCAGGATAAGTGCCAGGTATTATACATGGTTTCCGGGATGGCAGGATTATAAACTCTTCTGTTTAGGAGAACCTGACAACGCACAATAAAAGTACATACCTTGGGCTGGACAGGTGGCTTAGTAGTTAAGGTATTTGCTGGCAAAGCCAAACGACCCAGGTTTGAATCCCCAGTACCCACATAAAGCCAGATGGACAAGGTGGTGCATCTGTCTGGAGTTCGTTTATAATGGCCAGAGGCCCTGGCATGCCTATTGTCTCCCTATATTTGCTTCTTTCTCTCTCTCAAATAGATGAATAAGTATTTTTTTTGAGCAGTACATATCCACTCATTCTTCTGCCCAAGCAGTCCCACTTCCAGGGAACTACCCCAAACACACTGGCTCAACACTGAAAACAACTTGATGAGCAACGCTTTTCAGTTAGCCCAATGGATGGCCAAAAAAATGAACACAATTTACACACTCTCTAATCCAATGACCAAGTAAAGCTGGGGAGATGGCTCAGCTGTTGAAGGCACTTGGCAATGACTGCTGGCCTGGGCTCAAGTCCCTGCACTCATAAAGCCAGATGCAGAAAGCGTTGTAAACATCTGCTGTTCAATTGCACTGGCAAGAGACCCTGGTGCACATACACACACTCAAATAATACATAAATATATTTCTTAATATTTTTATGTATCTGAGAGACAGAGAACAAGAGAGAGTACGGATATACCAGGGCCTCCTCCCACCACAAATCAACTCCAGATACAAGCACCACTTTGTGCATCTGGCTTTATGTGGATACTGAGGAATCAAACTCAAGCTAACAGTTCCACTCATGTCCCAAAATTAACCTAAATCTACTTGTCTCTAATGCTAACTACTAGTATTCAAGAAATACGTCACACAGCCAGGCGTGATGGTGAACACCTTTAATCCCAGCACTTGGGAGGCAGAGGTAGGAGGATCATGGTGAGTTTGAGGCCACCCTGAGACTACATAGTGAGTTCCAGGTCAGCCTGGGCTAGAGTGAGACCCTACCTGGGAAAACCAAAAAAAGAAATACATCACACAAAAATCTGGCCAATCAACAACCACCGGGGAGAGCTGTGGAGATGGCTCAGTGGTTAAGTGTACTCCTTGTGCAAACATGAAGCACTGCGGAGGCACGAGTTCTTATCTCCAGAAGTCATGGAAACAGCTGGGCAAGGCCACACATGTTGGTAACCCCAGTCCTGTGAGGAGTGGAGACTGGAGAATTGCTAAGGCTTGTGAACAGCAAGCTCACTAACCAGAAATAGTAAGAGACTCAGTCGCAAGAAAAACAGGTGGGGGATGTGATGGAGAGGGACACCCGATGTTTTCCTCTGGCCTCCAGAGAGCTCACGGGTCGCTGCACTAGTACAGACACATGCACACAGCACACATACTAATAACAAACACAGAAAAAACAGCGGAAAACTTCGTAAGACGTACTGCTCAGTACCCTCCTGAGTAAGTGCCAAGAATAAGAACAGGAAAGGACCAAGAAGACCACAAGACTTCTACATCCGAAGTGTACTGTGTACAACCCATTTGGATGATGCCATAAAGTATAAACACAATGATGGGATACAAAAATCAAGCTCAGCAAGAATACACTGTTTCTTTCTAAAAGCCCTTCTCTGAGAGATACAAAAATGTATTTGCAGGTGAAATGAAATCATGGCTGGGAGTGTAGCAGGAACATCAGGTGGTAAAAGGTGGGAGCTCAGTACACCAGACAGGATATGTGAATAAAAACCATCCTAGGGAACATTCCTAAAGATCCACCTCACATTCCTGTAATCTTGAGGAGGTACAACAGCCCCACCCCTTCTTAAGTCTCTCCGTAGTTTCAAAACACCAGCGAAAAGCACGGCCAGCACGAGGCCCTCTCCTCTCACCGTTGTTCTGCTCCACGGCCATGAGGTTATGCTTGGCTTTGACAGCAGCCTCAAACGTGTCCACGTTCTCCCGCTCGTACTCCTTCACGTCAGCCGCCACCCGCTCCAGGATGTCCTCAGGAGAGGGCGAGCGTGTCCGAGTACTGCTCTGGGGGCTGCTGGGCTCAGACGGCACAGACATGTTGCTGTCCTCAGCAAGATATTTATATTTCTGTAATAAGAATACATCATTTCACCAAACTGAATGCTACCTGAACAATCACTTTGCTCAGAGTTGCTGACTTAGAAAGTTAAGAGCAGTGTCAAAGTTAAACAAGAGTAGTACTGATAGCCTGGCTGAGTTAGATACATATAATCCCCATGGAACTACAAGATTCACAAAACTCTGCAAAGGTTTCTCTATGTTTGGTAAACTCCATTTAGGTGTTAAAAACCTGAACAGAACAGATGAGATGCTATTTACCATGTTCATTCACCCCTGGGTGGACTGTCTGTAGACATTACTTTAGAGATAATCCTATCTTGACCATGGGGTCTGCTTTAGACCTTTCTGACAGCACTAAGTGTTAGGAATAGATGTAGCCCCTTTGCAGTTCTAAAATCTTTAAATTTCTGAGTTGGAAGCCCATCTGGCAAGGGTTGGCAGCAAGGGATTGTGGACCAGAGCAGGAACAAAAAAGATTCAACAAAGTTTTCAGGAGTGTCAACTTAATAACAATTTCTCTTTTCACCAGTGCTCCCAAAAATTTTTCCAGATATGACTTGCTTTTTGGGAGTTAATGCATATTCTTTCCCAAGCTGTCTTAGTTTGCTGTGTTTGATATACTATTATGGCTGCTTCCAAGAGGCCCAGTGGCCATGCTCAGTTTTTATCCCAGCGCAGCCATGGAGAAACTGCCTGTGTTGTATTATACAACTAGCAAGAGCTGTGTACAACAGGAGCTAGGGGGCTGGCTTGGTGGCAAGAGGCTTGTTGGAAGGCATGTGGACAGACATGAATTCAATCCCCAGCACCTGGGTGTGCAGTCCAACTGAAAAACCTCAACTCTAGGTTTAAGGAGAAATTCAGCCTCTCAGAACAGTGGAGAAAGGAGGACAACTTATGTCCTCTGTTCTGCACATGTATGCATGGGTCACATGCATTTGCCCACACGTGCATATACACTTCTTTCCCACTCATTTTTTTTTACATCTTAAAATTTTAAATGTTTCATTTAAATCACATTTGCACTATAAAATTTGGTATTACTTATTAGAAAATTAAATATTTGTATTCCTCACATAGTAACAGATATACTATTTACATAAATGAATTTCCTATTTATTCTACACTTATAAATGAGAATTTCTATGACTTATTAAGAAGTTTACATAAAAATTCTACATTTAAGCAAACAAAGGACAATATGTCAGTTATTAACTACAGGAACAACTATCTCAGGTCTCATGAGTGTCAGACATGCTCTTTGCTAGTGACCTGGTCAGCCACTAGCCAGCCACATCTCTGCCTATCACACAGGTAGTGCTAAGTGCTCACCAGGCCACATACCTGGACAATCGCCTGCCTCTGAATTCTTCTCTGTTCTATGACAGCTTCTTCGTCTTCTTCCTCTACATCAAAGTCTTCCAGGCTTGAAAGAAATGCAAACATTGTTATAGGTTCTAAAACTGTAACAGGCATTTTAAAATCATGATAAAAGCAAACATCTCAAGACATCTTTAACTGTCTTGGCAGCCTGGTAAGTCATTTGCCCTCGATCTACTTTTCTCCTCTTCCACTGCATAGCACCAAAGCTGGAGGCAAGATCTGTAAGTTTAAAAAAGTCACCACTGACTCTTTGAGGACCCCAGTAAGGCTGTTTTACTTCTGGCTGAGGCAGGTAACTTATTATTTTTTCTGGATCACAAAACTTTCTGAAAGCTCACCAAAGCTCTTGGTCTCTTTCCTATCAAAACCACACATGCAAACAGCCTCTGATGACGCATGTCTGTAAACCCAGCAACAAAAGAAAACAGAAGAAAACGCTTGCCTGTCTGCAGAAGGGAGCCTGGCTCACTGCCCAATACTACCCAAACGTCCTCCCATGTGGGAGGGCAGTTTATGTTCAGTAGCTGAGTGCTCCGTGCAAATACACCAGCAAAGGACACTGCACTGCCCAGGTTGTGTAGGAGACACACCACCCAGGTTGGTCAGCAAGCTCTGGCCAGGGCTTCTCAGCTTGAGTACTACTGGTGCTCTGCTATGAACCACTTTAGAAGGGGGTATCCTGTGTATGACAGGAGGCAGAAGCTCTGGCCGCCTGCCATTAGATGACAACTCAAAGTGTGTTAAGCAGCCAAATGTCACCAGGGAAGCAAGTCACTCTACAGAGAAAAGTCAACCAGGTTTGGTTTTGAGATTTTGCACTTAGACAAGACAACTTATGTGCTTTAAATTTTTCTTTAGTATGTTGGAAAATTTACTCACAAGATATTTCTCTATCACCAAATGATAACAGGCACATACCAACAGAGTCTACCTCAAATAAGAAGAATGCAACACAAAATGGCAAGTCTAAACTTTATATAGAAACTTCTCTCCCCAGATTGGTCTGCTGTTTCTAATAAAAATAAGGAAGAGTAACAATGACGGCCCAATATTCAATCTAGACTACGTGGAAACCCCTAAAGCCAGAAAAGTATTACCCCAATATTAACCTATTCAAGAATCATATAAGATTAACTGTTAAATTCTGAAGCGTATTACTGGGTCCACGTGAGACATTCAGGATGAAATCCTATGAAAGAGTTTGCTTTAAAAACCATGAAATTGGGCTGGAGAGATGGCTTAGCGGTTAAGCGCTTGCCTGTGAAGCCTAAGGACCCCGGTTCGAGGCTGGATTCTCCAGGACCCACGTTAGCCAGATGCACAAGGGGGCGCACGCATCTGGAGTTCGTTTGCAGTGGCTGGAGGCCCTGGCGCGCCCGTTCTCTCTCTTTCTCTCTATCTGCCTCTTCCTCTCTCTGTCACTCTCAAATAAATAAATAAAACTGAACAAAAAATTTTTAAAAAAAAAAAAAACCATGAAATCCTGAGGATCATTCTCACTTGTCATCAGATGACGACTCCTGCTCAGCTCTCATGCCCTCAGACAGGCTTCCCTTAAACCTGTCCTCTTTCACGGCGCTTCTGCTCCTCCGTCTGCGGCCACCTCGGGATCGAGACCTTCTTCTCAAGCGGGATCTGCTCCTCCGACCTCGGTCTCTATTTGAAGGTAGGCAAAAAGGAAAGATACATTAAAAGTATCAATTAGAGTGGGGGCAAGCTAGTGTGGTATGAGGATCTCTGAACTTTTTAGACAAATTTACTGTGAACTCAAAACTTCTCTTAAAAAATAGTTTATTAAGCCAGGCACATACCTTTAATCCTAGCACTCGGGAGGCTGATGAGTTTGAGGCTAGCTAAGACTACCTGGGGAATTCCAGGATAGTCTGAGCTAGAGGGAAGGAGGGAGGGAGAGAGGGAGGGAGGGAGAAAGGGAGAAAGGAAGGAAGGGGGGAGGTGAAGCTAATCCTAGTAGCTAAGAGGCTGAGGTAGGAGAATCATTTTGAGTTTGAGGCCAGCCTAGGAATACATAGTGAATTCCAGGTCAGCCTGTGCTAGAGAGACCCTACCTCTAAAAAAACAAATCAAAAATGTATAAAAACCAGTGATCTGGGGGCACATATAAGCTCAAGGCCCAAGTTCAGATGCCCAGAAACCACATAAAACTGAAGGGGGTGTGAGCATCTGTGCTCAAGAGCTCCTAGTGAGACGGGCGGTCTGCAGAGGCAGGAATCCCGCAAGCTCAGGGCCAAACGAGCAAACACAGACCTTACCTCAAACAAGGTAGAACAAGAAGACAGACACTCAAGGCTGTTTTCTGACCAACCTCCACATATGTTCTGTTGCACATGTGTGCCTAACCTCTCCTCCCCACCACACACAGGTAAGCCAGGCATGGTGGCACACGCCCATCCCTAACCCCAGCAAGAGAGCTGAGTTCAAAGCCAATGTGGATACAGACATGCATACTTACTCTGATGCAAACTAACTGGAACAGATGCCATACATATCAGCGCTCAGAAAAAGAATGTTGCCCTAAATATGGACCTAGATGTAAGCTCAAGCGGGAATAACTTTTTTTTTTGGTTTTTTGAGGTAGGGTCTCACTCTGGCCCAGGCTGACCTGGAATTCACTATGCAATCTCAGGCTGGCCTCGAACTCACGGCAATCCTCCTACCTCTGCCTCCCAAGTGCTGGGATTAAAGGCATGCGTCACCAAGCCCAGTTGGAATAACTATTTTTTGTTTTAAATTTGATTGCTCTACACACTATTTGTGCTAGGCAAGCAACTACCACTGAGCTACATGAATAACTAGCCCTTTACATTCTCATGGCATCACAGATGTGGTGTTTAAGATACTAAATATGTATGTTTTCATTAAAATAGTAAAAATGAGCTTTCTTTCTGGTCTTACTAGATTGCTTTCTGGTGTTTGTTCTGTTTACAGTAACTGAACTTATTCTACTGTGACCCTCAGACATCCTTACAGATGCCTCCAGTTTGTGGCCTGTGCTAACAAACATTGTAATTAAAGTACTAACGACGAAAGGTGCTGAGAACTTCTGGCAGAAATGGCTTTGAGTCTACAGCAAGGGACTGAGAAGCTCCCTGCTAATGTCACAGCTGTCTACAACACTTGACTGAAGTGCTGGAACGACAGCACAGAAACATGCACAGGGAGAGTGTGAAGGCCTGGCAGAGATGTCTGCAAGTGTCTTGAAGTGAACAACTGGACCAAAGTGTATGAACATGGAGCTGAACTTCGTGGGAATACCATGGGAGCAGACAAGCACGCCGGGTCACCTGTAGAAAGCCTGGCACCAAGACATGCTACATCCCCGGAAGGATAGGGCATGACACACAAGCGCAAATTGGGCGGACAGCGCACTCCTGTATCATCCCCTCTGACTCTGGGAAATGCCCATCACTCCCCTTAGCATGACAGAATATTTCAGACGTCCTTTGTTAAGAGTTGTTGGCTGTTTTAAGAACTGGTTTAATCCAGGCATGGTGATGCACACCTTTAGTCCTAGAACTCTGGGAGCTGAAGAGGGAGGTGTGGAATGAATCTGAGGCCAACCTGAGGCTACAGAATGAGTTTCCAAGTCAGTCTGGGCTATAGTGAGACCCTGCCTTGAAATCTCCAATCAACTAACCAAACAAACATCTGGAGGCATAGGACCAAATCCAGAGGGATTAAGCAGAAGTTTACATTTTGAGGAAGCAAAATGCTATTGGTATCCAGGTTTACAATATACCACAGACTGGAAAATTTACTAGCCCAAGAGAAAAGATCAAATCACCAACATCCCAATCACACTGAAGTGATGACCATGGCTGACCAAGTCTACATTGTCGACTGGAGGCCAGTGTCCTTATCCAGCCAGCATTCCCAGTGTTAGTGTGAGGTCAGAATAGTCGGCAGTGAAGGATCCAGGGAAAAACAGCTCCACTCAATGACATCAGAAATTACATGCTAATTCAATAAAGAAAATGTTTTTATAAAGCAACAAAAGTTGAGAAAACAGAATGTGAATACCTCCTAAAAGAAGACGGAAAATGATGAGAGGATAAAAACAAGTGGGACAAGAGAGGTCTAACAAATAAACCAAGCAAGGAGCAAGGCGAAATAATAGTAATCCCCCAGGAACAGAAAGCCGCAACCCTCTGCTTATATACTGACAACCAAGTAATGGAACAAAAACAAAACCCATTTTTAAGAAAGGCATGTGGTAGGGAGATTCCAGAACATGGAAACTGGTAATACAGAGAGGAAGAAATGGGCTGGAGAGATGGCTCAGTGGTTAAAGGCACTTGCTTATAAAGCCTGCCAGCTTTGGTCTAATTCCCCAGTACCCATGTAAAGCCAGATGCACAAAGTGGTACATATAGCTGTTCATTTGCAGAGACAGATGGCTCTGGTGCACCCATTCATACTCATATTATCTCATAAATAAATATTTTAAAAATAAAAAGAGGTAAAAGGCTTTTTTTTGGGGGGGGAGTTGAGGTAGGGTCTCACTCTAGCTCAGGCTGACCTGGACTTCACTATGTAGTCTCGAACTCGTGGTGACCCTTCTACCTCTGCCTCCCGAGTGCTGTGATTAAAGGCGTGCACCACCACGCCTGGCTAAAAGGCAATTTTTTAAAAGTCCTTTAACAATGAAGACAAGTCTGAGGAGGAAAGTTTACAGCTCTAACTGCCTACATTACAAAAATGGAGTTATCTCCAATAGAGAACTTCATGATTCATGTGAAGATTTGGAAAAACAAGAATAATCAAAACACAAAAATACCACACAAGCTGGGTGCTTTTAGTCCCAAAACTCGAGAGGCAGAGAGGTAGGAGGATCGTCATGAGTTCAAGGCCACCCTGAGACTACATGGTGAAGTCCAGGTCAGCCTGGGCTAGTGAGACCCCCACCTCAAGAAACAAAACAACAGATAGAAAGAAATAAAAAAAGAATCAGGCTCAGGGCAGAAATCAATGAATTAGAAGTGAAGAAAATAATGTAAAAAAATTGATGGAATGAAGAGTTGGTTCTTTGAAAAAAATAAATAAAACTGATAAACCTCTAGTCAAACGGATAAAAAGAGATGGCTCTAATCAACAAAATTAAGAGTTGAAAAAGGAGATGTTACAACAGATACCAACGAAACTGGGAGAATCAATAGGACATAAAACTTATACTCTACAAAATTGGAAAATATGAAAGGAACAATTTCTTCACTCACACGACCTACCAAAGCTAACCCAGAAGAGATCGAGTATCTGAACAGAGCTGTAACATCCAGTAACACTGGAAGAGTAAGTAAAGCCCCCCAACAAAAATAAATCAGGCCCAGAGAGATTCATTGGACCCAGACTTTGCCCAACTCCACTGGAATTTATAGAACTAACCCACTGCTTCTCAGGTTATCTCATGAACCTGAACAGCAAGGAGTGCTCTGGGCTCCTTCTATGAAGGCAGCATTACACTAAGAGCAAAACTGGACAGGGACACAAGACTATTATAGACCAATGCCCATGATGAACTTAGGATGCAAACATTTGTGATAAAATTCTCACAAACTGGGCTGGAGAGATGGCTTAGCAGTCAAAGCGTTTGCCTGAAAAGCCAAAGGATCCCGGTTCGATTCTCCAGGACCCACGTAAGCCAGATGCACAAGGGGGCGCATGTATCTGGAGTTCGTTTACAGTAGCTGGAGGCCCTGGCGCACACGCTCTCCCTCCCTCCCTTCCTCTGTCTCAAATAAAAAAATAAATAAAATATATTTTAAAAATTCTTACAAATCAAAGGGCTGAAGAGATGGCTTAGTGGTTAAGGTGTCTGCCTGTGAAGCCTAACGACCCAGGCTTGACTCTCCAGTACCCACATAAGCCAGATGTGGCTCAGGCATCTGGAGTTCGTTTGCAGTGGCTGGAGGCCCTGGTGCACCCATTCTTTCTATCTGCCTCTCTCTAGTCTCTCAAATAATAAAATAAAAAATATTTTTTAAATTCTTGCAAATCGAATCCAAGAATACATCAAAAACATCCACCCTGACCAAATAGGTTTCATCCTAAGGACACAGGGGATGGTTCAACATATGAAACCAGTAATAAATCAATACATCACATAAACAGACTTAAGGACAGAAATCACGTGGTCATTTCAATAGATACAGAAAAAGCCTTCAACAAAATGCAACATCCCTTCATGATTAAAATACTGATAGACTAGGGATGAAGGGAGCACATCTCAACATAATAATAACATACACAACCATGTAAAGCTCACATCATACTAAATGGGAAAAGACTTGAAGCATTCCCACTAAGGTCTGGAACAAGACGGAGGTATCTACTCTCCCCACTGCTATTTAACATAGTATTGGAGGTCTTAGCTTGAGCACCCCATACGCCAACCTGCCTTGGCAGGAATGGAACTCAGGAATGGAACACACGTCTGATCTTCATCTACAACAGCTGCAGTGCCCCCTACTGTCCACATTCTAACATACTACCTAGGTGAGCTGCCCTATGGGGCTGGCCCTTCAAATCTACAAACCAATCGCGTCTTCATCTTACATACCTGAATCTGATGAAAGAATACATTTTCAACAGACTATAAAGGCTGTTTTCAGACTTTTTTTTCTCTCTGCATCCCCTCGCTCTGATCACAGGGATATACTTGAGCCAGGCTGGGTCAGGGGAGAGGAGAGTACCGTTTCTTGGTCTGGGTAATTTAATGCTTGCCTCCATTTTATAGTTTGAGGAAGTCACTTCTCACTTTAATTACACATATGATTTTCCTCTGGTCTCGGAATCTATCATGTGTGTATTTCCCTTACACTCTAATCTACCATGTGGGTGCTTGCTCTAAAGTCTGGGTAACCATGGGGATAACGCTTTACTACTCATTTCCCATGTGAACTTCTTGGCCTCAACTTTGATATTTTCTCTCTGCCATTCTTCCTTAAGCCACCATCTGCTCTAGTAACTTTCCTCCACAGGGAGGCTCAGGGCAGATCTTGTTCGTGTTTCTCCTAAATCTCCCGACACATGCTGTGTGTTCCACACGGGTGTTTTCTATCTTCCATGAGCTTGTGGCTCTGCTCCAGACTCTTTCCCTAAAAACCTCAATTTCTCGTGAGTGAATCTCATGGACTATGCCGTGTGTTCCACATGAATGTGTGTTTCCTATTTTTCCACATTCTTATAACTGTTCTAGCCTTCTTTCTTGAGTCTGATCTTATCAATTCTTTGTTAAAAATAGGATAGGACCCAAAAGTGGGGTTCATAAACTTAGAAGACCTTTGGAACCCCAAGATCCTGCATCACCCAGGACCCGGGAAATATTACAAGGAAGTGGCAGATTAAATATGAGTGCTGCTCTAACTTCCAGCCTGAGAATATCCTCCAGGGAGATGGTGCTAGACACTAAGGAGACTCAGAATTCATCAAAGTGGAAAATCACATGCTGCAGAGAACTCAACACCGAAGGAGACTTGTAACACTCCCTCCCCGGCTCAGGGAACATTATAAAAGAGGGGCAGAGAGATCCTAAGAGCCACAGGGTGGAAATGCATATTCTGAGGCACAGCTCCCCACCCCCAGAGTCTGACTGGTGCATACCTACCCCGACAGTGAATACCACTAACCCCTCCGAGAAGGATTCTCAGAAGTGGGGTAGGGAAAGGGAACAGAGAATAACCTGATGAAAATATGACCAACTTGCAATATGTACATAAAGTTCTCCAAAAAATCAAACCAAAAAAAAGACCTTTAAAAATGTTAAGGAGGGGCTGGAGAGATGGCTTAGCAGTTAAGCACTTGCCTGTGAAGCCTAAGGACCCCACTCGAGGCTCGATTCCCCAGGACCCACGTTAGCCAGATGCACAAGGGCGCATGCGTCTGGAGTTTGTTTGCAGTGGCTGGAGGCCCTGGTGCGCCCATTCTCTCTTTGCCTCTTTCTCTCTCTGTCACTCTCAAATAAATAAATAAAAACGAATAAAAAACATTTAAAAAAAAATGTTAAGGAGGCCAGGCATGGTGGCACACGCCTTTTATCCCAGCATTTGGGAGACAGAGGAAGAGGATCAACATGAGTTCAAGGGCACCCTGAGACTACAGTGAATTCCAGGTCAGCCTGGGCTAGGGCGAAACCCTACCTCAGGGAGAAAAAAATGTCAAGGAGGGGCCTGAAGAGATGGCTCAGCAATTAAAGCACTTGCCTACAAAGCTTAAGGACTTCAGTTCAATTTCTCAGTTGCCACATAAAGCCGTATTACAAGGTGGAAGATGCATCTGGGGTACGTTTGCAGCAGCTGGAGGCCCTAGAATGGTGCCCATTTTCTCTGTCTCTCTCCTCTTTCTGCTTGCAAATAAAATAAATAAATACATAAATCTCAAAAAAAAAAAAGTTGAGGACTAGAGAGATGCTCAGTGGTCAAGGCACTTGCTTGCAAAGCCTGATATCCTGGCTTCAAATCTACAGAACCCATATAAAGCCAGAAGTACAAAGTGGCACATGTGTCTGGAGTTCATTTGCAGTGGTTAGAGGCCCTGGCACACCCATTCTACCACTCCCCCAACACCATTTGCAAATAAATAATACTCATTTATGAGCTTGCTAGTTTAAAGATAAATTTTCCAGGTAAAAATTCTTCAGGCTGCCGGACATGGTGGCACACGCCTTTAATCCCACCACTCAGGAGGCAGAGGTAGGAGGATCGCCATGAGTTCGAGGCCACCCTGAGACTACATCGTGAATTCCAGGGTGAAACCCTACCTCAAAAAAAAAAAATCTTTAAGCTGCCGGGCATGTTGGTACCCAGTATTCAGGAGGCACAGGTAGAAGGATCTTTGTGAGTTCCAGGCCAGCCTGGGTTAGAGTGAAACCCTACCTCATAAGAACAAAACAAAGCAAACAAAGAAAAACCTCCAAGCCTAGCTGATTTAGAATTCATCTCTTATGAAAGGGAAAAGAAGCTCTCTCTTAAAAGACTAAGTTAGCTGAGTCTCAATGAAAATAAGTTGCATAAATTAGAAAGGGAAGTGTGTTGCAGAAAGATCTCTGTGACATACTGCGTGCTGGCAAATCATAGCTAACTTTCTGGGGAAAGATGGTTTACGGGAACCTACCAGTGCAGCTCACTAGATTTCCAGAACTATTTGAAGGTCACTGAATCAAGAGGACATTTGGAATCCTTCTTTACCTCCTCCGAGGAGACCTGCTCCGTCTTCGTGGAGACCTGCTACGTCTCAGTGGGGACCGGGATCTCCTTCTAATGGGAGACCTACTTCTTCTTCGGGCTGGAGACCACCTATTGATGGGGCTGGCATCTTTTGACCGTTCACGTCTACTAAGGATATCATCTCGAGGTCGTGTTCTTAAGGAAAGAAAATGCAAATTAAGAGAAAAATGAATCAAACAAAAGTGAATGTGTTCTACATGTACAAGACATATTGAGAGAAGTCTGAGAGTAGCACTAATTCATTTATCTTCCATCAGAAGCTAAACTCTGATGACCCCAACAGCATTTCAGTATCACATAAGGCAACAATCAAAGTGTTATTTCCTACAACCAAAGAATTTGAAGAATGATTAAATGCTATTCAAATACTTAAGACATGGATTCTGATTTCAGAAAAGGAACTCCTACATGGGTAATAATATTCTCTTCATTTTGAAGTTTCTATACAGCGACTTTCTGCAGTCTAATACCTTATTTTTACTGTCAAGTATAACACTACCCTACAGTCAACGTTAACTTCAGAAACAAGGAGACACCTGTCATTCTTTTTCAAAATCAACTTTGCTACAACTGCTTTACACGTGCTCTGGAAGACCCTTACTCTCATTAGCAGTAGTATTAGCAGGGGCCTTTCTACAACTCAGTATCTTTTCCTTTTTTGAGGAAAGTCCAATGGGCTGACCTTTAAAAAAAAATTTTTAATGCAAAAGAGAAAGAGAATTGGCAAGCCAGGGCCTCCAGCCACTGTAATCAAAGTCCAGACACATGTGGACCCTTGCATGCTTGTATCACCTTGTGCATCTGGTTTACACGGGACCTGGAGAGTCAATCATGGGTCCTTAGGCTTTGCAGGCTAGCGCCTTAACCACTAAGCCATCTCTCCAGCCCCTCAATTTCTTCTTTAAAAAATAAATAACTTGACCATGTCCAGAAGTTTTAGATTTGTAGAGGACTATTTCAACTGAATGGTCAGGACAACTTGTAAATTGGTTTATCTCCACAATTAAATAATAATGCAACCAATTTCTCCAGTTGATAAGATACAATCCACCTTAAGTAGACATAGTACACATAACCAAGACCTTCTCTGACCCAGTCAAATAACAAGGTACATTTGCAGACTGGCAGGGTTTTTGATACACAATTAGAGAAATGGTTTTTAGTACATAATTTGCTAACAAAATACATTCTTCTCAAAGACTAACTAAACATTTTAACTAGATGGTAAGAAGTAAGAGTGTAGAAGGAATGGAGTGTTACTTGCCTTAATATCATTTAAGTAAAAAATTTAACTCCTATTGATCCAAGACATTTAGATCAAAATATCTACTCACTTTCCAAAAAGTGACAACATGGTTATTATTTAATATCCTAGATCATAAGGGCACAGTTATGGGTACACAAGATGGTCAAGCTTGCAAAGGGCACCTGACATCATGTGTGCACAGCAAGTTAGGGGACAAACTTTTTGAGTGGCTACAAAGAGATGGAGAGGCAGATAATTTTCACAGGCATCTGCATTATTTGGCTTTTTCTTTGATTAGTAAGCACCTCTCCCATAATTTTACAAAAATATGCTTCAAATACTCAGATCTGGTCTGTGAAGATGGCTAAGTGGTTAGGGGGCTTGCTTCAAATACTCAGATTTGGTTTTTAATAAACTTACCAAATTTCCTTTTGAAATTAAAAACAAACTTATGAAAGACTTGCAGGGTAAGAAACACTTAGGTAACTAAAAACCATTTCAATGCTAAAGGAAATGGAAGGAGAAAGTGGTGATGTTTTCTTACAATGCCACCTAAGAGTGAAGATACTCCCATGCAGACTTACCACATAACCTTAGAGATTCAACTACCTAACTAGAGATTCACACTGACTGTCATCAAGCTCAGCCCTGATAAACACTCGGTGGCCAAGTCTAAAGGGAGGAGCATGTCGGGGCACTGTCCTCCTCCACGAAGTGGCTGCTGTGTTCGTGACCTCCCAGCAGCTCCCATTACTCCACAGACCTGCACAACGTTTCGTCCATCAACATTTCAACGAAGATAATGGAGGAGGGGAAAAAGGACATCAAAATATTTAAGAGTGACTGGTTGGAAAGAAGGGGTTCAGTGGAATGGGGCAGGAGTGAGGGAACAAGGACTATGGACAGCAGGAAAGGATAATGATCAAATTACATTATGTATAAAAATTCTCTCAATAAAAAAAGTAAAAACAAAAAACCATTAAGTGTTGGAGGCTGGGGAGGTGGCTCAGTGGGTCAAGTGCTTGCCATACAAGTATGAGCCTCCACATGCCACACCTCCCCCAAGTATACATACTCCAAAGTTTAAGCACTGATAAAATTAACATACCAGAATATATTTAAAATTATGACTTACTATTCTCATCTTTAAAAAATTAGCCCCACTTTCTACTTTTCCCTTCAAAATAATACCCTGGGAGCTAGACAGAAGGCTCAAAGACTCAGAGCACCTCCTGTGCAAGTATGAGGGCCTGTGGAAGCCTGAGAGACCATTACTGTGCAGGACCCACATACGCAGCTGGGTGTGGTCACACATGTCCATATCTGTTAACCGCAGCCCTGCAGTCAGGAGTTCAACAAAAACAGCAAGCCCCGGGATCAGTGAGAGTGTACAGAGGCGGGAGGCAGGACGCAGGACAAGCAGCCACTGCATGGGGTGCCGCACAGGCACATCCAGTACATGCATCACGCACACCACATCCTACACACAAACGAATAAATAAGAAACTCAAAGCAGGGCACTGGGAAGATGTGTGACTATATTATGAACAGGTACCTTGGAGAAGAAAGCCGTCTCCTCTCTGGTTCCCTTCGTTTCCTGTCTAAGGATCGGCTCTTGGCTCTTCTGCCCGGAGACAGTGTCCGAGAAGGTGACTTGCTCTGCTTAGACCTCCTCTCGTTTACAAGTGGAGACCGGCTTCGCCTGGCTTTGTCGCGCTGTCGAGGAGACAGGCTTCTCCTCTTGGGGCTGCGGCCAGGCCTTCTGCTGGGCGAGCGGTTCTCTTTCCCAGAGGAAGCATCTTTGGAGGGTGATTTCATTGGCTTCTTTTCTCTGTCAATGTCAGACCGTTTTGATTTTCTCTCTTTGGACCGTGACCTTCTGTCTTTGGATTTATCTCTAAGGTCAACTGGGGATCTGGATTTTTTACCTCGATCACGACTTCTACTTTCATTTATAATTGGGGACTTTTTCCTATCTTTTGTCTTACTTTTGTCTTCAATTTTAACCTTCTCATCAGGAGACCTGGTCTTCCCTACTCTCTCTTGAGACCGCCGTCTAAGCATGGGAGACTTTGATCTTGCTTGGTCTTGGGACTTACTTCTCTTGGATGGACTTTTGGACTTTTTTCTCTCTTTTGACTTGCTTCTTGTTGTTTTGTCTTTAATTATTTCAACACCTCCCTTGCTTTTCTTTTTATCTGACCTATGTCTAGTCCGTTCTTTGGACCTGCTTTTACTTCGTTTTTTTGTACTATTTTTATTGTCCACAAGTTCAAGTTTCCCCTTCGCACTCGAAGATCTAGTACTAGACCTATTGCCATTTCTTGCCTTTTCATGGATCTCACCTTCCTCTTCCGAGCCAGACTCATAGCCTTGCAGAATGAGCCCCATCCCGGACTGGACCTTCCCCTCCATTAGCTCATTATCAAGTTCAGCTTTAATCAAGGCTCGCTGCTTTTCCAAGTCTTCCAGCAGAGCCAGATCATCCAGCTTGGTTCTTTTGGCTGGAGACGCGCCCTCCCTGTCAGAAGCGCCCAGCGCCTCCTTTCTCTTGTGTCTCTTGTGCTTGTGCCTGTGCCGGTGCCTCCTCTCCTTGTCCTTGTCCCTGTCCCTGTCCTCGTCAGAGCAGCGCTTGCGTTTCTTCCGCTTACTTCTGTGTTTGCGCTTCTTCTTCTTGTGGCGGCTGTGCTTATTTTGAGACTGCTCTTCGGACACGTCTCCATTTTCTTCATTTACACTCTTTTCAGAATTATCCGCATCTTCCATCCTATCAACACATGAAACACATTTTACACTCACAATATTTACCCAGGATCCAGTCATAATGGAATAACAGTAATGATACAATATATCCCAATGTAATAAATTAAGTTAGTCACCAGTTTTTTTTAAAAATCTTCAGCTATGTTATTTCAAAGAAGGCATTTATTTGACAAGCACTGGGCAGCGATGATAACTATGGGATAATTTACTTATGGTTGAACTTCTAAACAAAAAAATGTTAGAGAAAATATAGAATGGAGTACGGTTCAAAAAGTTAGTTGATTGAAAAAGAAAATCTAGACCAGTTAGAGGAAAACTCCACTAATTTTAGTTCTGTCACCCAGTAACTTCATTTTAATCCAGTACTTCTCATAAATACTTCAATAACAAAGAACCCTGTTCTTTTTCACACAGCACATCAACACTGACATATACTGAGAGACTAAATTTTTCTACTTGGTGTTCAGTAAACTTGAAGTTTTACAATTAACCTATCAGAGTATTTGTTTTGATTTCATCTCAAGAGCTGATACTGATGGAACCCAAGGTAATCCCTCAGTGTGCAGTGGAGGCTTCTGGAGCTAAGGTTAGCAGTGCAAACACCCCCAGCCACGCGAAGCAACCTCAGAACAGGACACCAGGCAAGAATAACCCTATACCAGAAACTAAGGGGTTCAAGACAATATCTGTTCAGTAATTTATTTAATCATCTAAATTTCAAATTGGAAACTATTTTTCCAAATTATGTGCTATGTGCAAAAGATTTTTCTGGGTTATACTGAGATAAAGTTTATGATTCTCAACTGATCATGTGGTTAAGTGGCAAGTTTACGGTTTCTGGATTCTCAGAAACAAGAAATCATAATCCCTTAGAAGGATGTTAGCCACTTAGAACAGTGCTCAGCATGAGCCAACTGCCCCAAATCAAGCTACTATTACTGGAGTCAACACTGGTTCAACATGCTGCCTCCAACACGACACAGCTGTGTGACCTTCCTTTGCCAAGACTAGAGGCATAGCACAAGTTTGCAGTGACAAACAAGCTCCATTATAAATGACACTCATGTAACTGCAAACAGGTATCTTTCCACATGCAGGTGAGACTGGCGTCAGAGTAGGTTTAAAGAACGTGCCTAAGGTCACACCTAGCCAAGCCAGTGGGAAGGCTAGTATTACATCCCAAACTGTTAAAGCTCTACCTTTCATCAAAGATGCTTTCATATATTAGGTTTTGTTACTAGTCTTTATGAAATTTCACTGTTTTCCTCCTAAAGCTAAAATCCTCTACTAGGCACTCCACTTCCCCAGCATTCTGCTCCAGACACAATCCCTAGCTGGACATGTACTCCAGCTCAGGGCCCTGGGGCTGGCACATGCACTCCCTGGATACGCACACTACTTGTTCCTTTGGTCTCCCTCAGGCCTCTGCACCAATGTTACCTTCTCAGTCAAGTTTTTCTGACCTTATTTTAGTTAGCTGTGTACTTGCTGTTAGTGAAATGATGTGCACAGAACGTGAGAGCGGCAGTCACCTGATTGGCACAGGTTTTGACTACCATATACTCTTAGAGCTTCCAAGTGAAGATTTTTACTTTTGCTCAGTTAACACCTAGTGCCACACAGCACTGCTATGGGCAAACACAGTAAACCTATTCATTTAAAGTGCAGCACCCTAATACCTCAATTTTAATCACCCCTCGAAAAAAGTTTTGAACAGTGATCTTTCTACAAATCTTAGCAGTCTCAATTCAAAATTCTTCGAAGCTTCCCATAGAAGAGCTGGAAACTTCAAAGAACTGGGATGGATCTGCATTGTTATGACCCCGTGTCGCTGTCACACTGATTCCTACCCAGGGGGTGATCCCAGTGTGGCCGACAGAGTGATTTCTACCTGGGGAGTGATCCCAGCGTGGCCGACACAGTGATTCTTACCAGGGGAGTGATCCCAGCGTGGCCGACACAGTGATTCAACCAGGGGAGTGATCCCAGTGTGGCCAACACAGTGACTCCTACCCGGGGAGTGGCCGACACAATGATTCCTACCAGGGGAGTGATCCCAGCGTGGCCGACACAGTGATTCCTACCAGGGGAGTGATCCCAGCGTGGCCGACACAGAGATTCCTACCAGGGGAGTGATCCCAGCGTGGCCGACACAGAGATTCCTACCAGGGGAGTGATCCCAGCGTGGCCGACACAGAGATTCCTACCAGGGGAGTGATCCCAGCGTGGCCGACACAGTGATTCCTACCAGGGGAGTGATCCCAGCGTGGCCGACACAGAGATTCCTACCAGGGGAGTGATCCCAGCGTGGCCGACACAGAGATTCCTACCAGGGGAGTGATCCCAGCGTGGCCGACACAGAGATTCCTACCAGGGGAGTGATCCCAGCGTGGCCGACACAGAGATTCCTACCAGGGGAGTGATCCCAGTGTGTCCGACACAGTGATTCCTACCCGGGGAGTGATCCCAGTGTGGCCGACACAGTGACTCCTACCCGGGGAGTGGCCGACACAATGATTCCTACCAGGGGAGTGATCCCAGCGTGGCCGACACAATGATTCCTACCAGGGGAGTGATCCCAGCGTGGCCGACACAGTGATTCCTACCAGGGGAGTGATCCCAGCGTGGCCGACACAGAGATTCCTACCAGGGGAGTGATCCCAGCGTGGCCGACACAGTGATTCCTACCCGGGGAGTGATCCCAGTGTGGCCAACACAGTGACTCCTACCCGGGGAGTGGCCGACACAATGATTCCTACCAGGGGAGTGATCCCAGCGTGGCCGACACAATGATTCCTACCAGGGGAGTGATCCCAGCGTGGCCGACACAGTGATTCCTACCAGGGGAGTGATCCCAGCGTGGCCGACACAGAGATTCCTACCAGGGGAGTGATCCCAGCGTGGCCGACACAGAGATTCCTACCAGGGGAGTGATCCCAGCGTGGCCGACACAGAGATTCCTACCAGGGGAGTGATCCCAGCGTGGCCGACACAGTGATTCCTACCAGGGGAGTGATCCCAGCGTGGCCGACACAGTGATTCCTACCAGGGGAGTGATCCCAGCGTGGCCGACACAGAGATTCCTACCAGGGGAGTGATCCCAGCGTGGCCGACACAGTGATTCCTACCAGGGGAGTGATCCCAGCGTGGCCGACACAGAGATTCCTACCAGGGGAGTGATCCCAGCGTGGCCGACACAGAGATTCCTACCAGGGGAGTGATCCCAGCGAGGCTGACACAGTGATTCCTACCAGGGGAGTGATCCCAGCGTGGCCGACACAGAGATTCCTACCAGGGGAGTGATCCCAGTGTGTCCAACACAGTGATTCCTACCAGGGGAGTGATCCCAGTGTGGCCGACACAGAGATTCCTACCAGGGGAGTGATCCCAGTGTGGCCGACACAGAGATTCCTACCAGGGGAGTGATCCCAGCGTGGCCGACACAGAGATTCCTACCAGGGGAGTGATCCCAGTGTGTCCAACACAGTGATTCCTACCAGGGGAGTGATCCCAGTGTGGCCGACACAGTGATTCCTACCAGGGGAGTGATCCCAGTGTGGCCGACACAGAGATTCCTACCAGGGGAGTGATCCCAGCGTGGCCCACACAGAGATTCCTACCAGGGGAGTGATCCCAGTGTGGCCATGACAGAGACTGCTACCCGGGGAGTGATCCCAGTGTGTCCGACACAGTGATTCCTACCAGGAGAGTGATCCCAGTGTGGCTGTCACAGTGATTCCTACCCCGGGAGTGATTCCAGTGTGGGCGACACAGTGATTCCTACACAGTTTATTTATTTATTTATTTTTTTTTTTAGGTTAGGTTTCACTCTAACTCAGGATGACTGGGAACTCATAGCCATCCACTCTCTTACTTCTGTCTCCCAAATGCTGGGATTAAAGGCATGAGCCTCCACACCCAGCTCCAGTTTTTACTATAACTTAGTGAGCAGAATAACCTCAAGAAATAAAGACTAGATTCCTGACACTGCTGTGTCAGGCACCTTAGGGCCATCAGCATGAACCACAGCAAGACCAAAATTCCCATCCACACACACATGGTAAACTTTGAGAGTAAATCTAAGAAAACAAGAATGACTTTTGGGACAGCTCAATGGCAGAGGACCAAGCATGTACCAGGCCTCAGTTCCATCCTCTGCACCACAAATGAACGAATGAACAAATGCGTAAGTAAATAAATAAAGCAGAAAAGCAGGTCCATTACCAACAACTTTCTCTTAGAGCTTAGGAAAAGGTTGCTGGTTAACAAAACTAATGGCTTCTTGACTAGTTTATGCTGATAATAAAGACTACATAAATTCCATACGTGTAAGTTTATGTTCCCATTTTACAATGTAGTATTACACAATCACCAAGTGTATGTGTATACTAGCCTATCTGCAAATATGCTACAATGCAAGTATTTACTGAGGACCTCTCAGACATGACCAGAGCAAAGCTGAATCAAATACAGGCAAGGGGGAAGGGGAAAATCAGCAGTATTGACTCATTTGCTAAGTTTTACACTATTAACAACCCAGGTCTTAGAGCATCTGACAATGAAAGTCACAGAACTTCACAATAATACAAAGTGATCACTTACCAAGCACTAGTGTTATTTTAACTTCTTTTCACCAAAATCTCTTGCAGGAGGATAGGGTATCACTATGCAACACAGGCTAACCAGAATTCTAGAAATCCTCTTGCCTCAACGCCCATAGTGCTGGATTACAGGCATACACCACCACGCCCAGGTGAAAGAACAGTCTTCATGAATTTATTTGGAAAGCATTCAATTCATGCCTTGGTATCAGCAGAGAACTGGAAAGTTTATATTTATGCATGAACAGAACAGTTTTCAAGCTAGATGATTCTCTCAAAGTGTTAAAGATAAGCAAGGTGGCTGTCACTACTTTTTGCAAGTAATTAACCTGCTTCACAAACTGAAATACTTTTAATATAGAATTAATGTAGATATTAAAAGGTTACCATGCACCCCAAAGACCAACTGGTACTAGACCTAGCTTCTGCCCTTACCTTTCCAAACTATATTCATAAATTAAGTTTTAATGAATTATAAATATCATATCAAAAATTAATCGTTGGCTGGGCATGGTGGCTCATGCCTGTAATCTCAGCATTTGGGGGGCTGAAGCCCTGTTGGAGGGCAACCTTGGTGGCAGAGTCAGACCTCATCTTAAAAAAACAAGCCAACAAACCTGGGGTTAGAGAGATGGCTTGGCAGTTAAAGTGCTTGCCTGGAAAGCCTAAGGATCCATGTTTGATTCCCCAGTACTCATGTAAAGTCATATGCACAAGGTGGCACCTGTGTCTGGAGTTTGTTTGCAGTGGCTAGAGGCCCTAGTGCACCCATTCTGTCTCCTTTTCTCTTAAATAAATATTTTTTAAAAACTGGCAGAATGCCACAGATCTGCAGTAGAATATTTGAGGCCCAGGGTCTTCCCCAGCACCCTACCCCTCAATGGACCTTAGTACGGGAATGCAGCTCAGCAGCAGAGCCCAGGCACAGCATAAGCAAGGCTGAGCTTGAGCATCAGGACCCACTTCTGACTTCCAAAACACCATCTTTCTAGGACATTGACAAGAAGGAAAAAAAGATTTTTTCAAACCTTAAGGACAGTTTAAAATAGAGCCATGATAAATCAGTTAGAAGCAGGGCTTTAAATCAGATTGTCCAAGCTCAAATGAGTCTTCCACGTAGCGTGACCTTCAGCAAGTTACCTTGGGCTTTAGTTTCATCATCTGTAAAATACAGACATTAGCAGTATCTACCCCAGAGTTGTCACAAGAACAAGTGAGCTCATACGTGTTCAATGATCTGAGTAGAACCTGGCTGTGGTGAACCAAGAAGCTGACAAATGTACAAGTCACTCCACTAAAAGCCACTGGGCTGAACCAGACGCACAAAGTGGCACATGTGTCTGGAGTTCATCTGCAGTAGCAAGAGGCCCTGGCACACCCATACTCACTCTCCCTATCTGCCTCTCTCATAAATAATAAATAAATAAATAAATAAATAAATAAGATATTTTTTAAAAGCACTGAGGTGCTGGAGAGATGGTTCAGTGGTTAAGACACATGCCTGCAAAGCCTAATGACCTGAGTTCAATTCCCCAGTACCCACATAAAGCCAGATGCACAAAGAGGCACATGTATCTGTAGTTCACTTGCAGTAGCTGAAGTCCTGGCATGCCATTCTCTAGGTCTGTCTGTCTCTATCACTCTGTTTGCAAATAAATAAATCAATCAATAAAAAATATTTTAAAAAACAACACTGGGCTTTTGAAGAGCTTAAAAACCATTTCTCTCTCTCTTACACACACACACTTTTATTTCAAATACAAAAGTATAAATATAAGTATAAACTACTGTGTCCTCCAAAGAACTGCTCAGACTCTGTACCAAGGATTACTATTTTTTTTTCCTGTTCTGTTCTGTTTTTTGAGCTAGGATCTCACTCTAGCCCAGGCTGACCTGGAACTCAGTCTATAGTCCCACGCTGGCTTCAAACTCCCAAAATGATCCTCCTACCCCAGCCTCCTGATTGCTAGCATTAAAGGTGTGTGCTACCACGTCTGACTTCTGAGGGTTACGAACTATTATCAGCAGGCATTGTACTTGCTTTCATATCAGTTACTACTTCATCAATTATTTTTCAATTAGTGAAAACAGGACACACACACAGACCAAATGTTCCATTATACCACATGCTCTGTTGAGCTGGGAGGGGGAAATTGAAGACTTGTGTCAGTGTTATTTATAGTTACAGGAGCCTAAACAAATACCTAATTGTAATTGAGATATTTTTTAAATATGAACATGAAATACGGCTGAATCACGCTCTCAAAAAGAATCTGAACTCGTCCCTGAAATCAAATAAGCGATCAGAAAGCTGGGAACCCTTCAGAGTACTAGGCTAACATGTGCACTGCACTGGCATGCTGTAACTGTGGCACACCATGAACTCGGCTGGAAACAGTAAACCAAGTCTAGTTAAAACCCCATTTGTTCTCTGCTAAGCCAAACTGTTATAATGACAATAGGACTTTCAAAACCCTTAATAAATGTTTTTCTCGTTTTGGCTCTTACATTTTCCTAGCGTAAACACGAAACAGTATTGTTTTTACTTAAGCAACAAATAGCCTCTGCTTACACGTGTGTGTTGGTCTCATGGATTCTATCATTAGCTTAATTATAGACACAAAGTGGTTTTGGTTTTGAAGTCGCTGGCAATTGCCAGCCCTTCCACGAGTCCTTCTACAAGGCTGCATACACTCGGGCAAGAACTGCCAAGCCTCAGGAACGAGGACCCTATCCTAGTCCGCCTCAAGTTTGCAAGTTGGAAATGAGCTGCCAAGAGTCAGGGCAGCGATTCGGGGTGGGTGCTGGGAGCAGAGGCTTCAGGGGTGCAGGATTCCGGGATGGTTACCAAGTGTGACCCCGAGCCCTCGCCCCTCTGCCGGCGGTCCGGCGGCTGACACCCCGCGCAGGCCGAGCCGTGGAACTGCAGGAGGAGCCGAGCGCCGCGGCCCGCTCCCGGGGCGGAAGCCGGCGCGCAGGAAGCCGCCGCCTCCGGGCCCGCCGCGCAGCCCGCACGCCAGCAGCCGGCCGGGAGTCCGGCCGGGGCCGCCCGCCGCGCCTCCGATCGCGGGCGGCCGGGCAAAGTTTGGTTCTCGCCGTTGGGCCTGAACTTTCCCGCCCGGCGGTGCAGGGTTCCGCGGCTCCCCGGCGGCCGCCCGGCTCCGGACCCCCGGGGCCCCGGCACTTACTCAGGCTGCTCCCGCAGCGACGGCGTCCCCGCGGCGGCCATCTTGAACTCCCCGACTCCTCCGCGGCGGCGGCGGCGGCTCCCGGGACGGCGGAAGCCAGCGGAAGAGGGGGAAGAAGGGAAGCGCCGTCGCGCATGTGCAGAGCGCTCCGAGCGCAGCGGGGCTCTGCAGTCCGCGTTGAGAATCCGGATAGAAAACCCTACATCCGGGGACAGCGGCGCGAGCGCAAGACGCAACTTCCGGGCCAGGGGGCGCGGCATGCCCTGGATTTCCCGGCTGGGGCCATGCTGGAGCTGGGCGCAGGCGGAGGGAGGGAAAGCGTGGGCTCTTTGTGCGGCGCCTTCGCGTCGCAGAGCTGGTGGGACTCTGCTGTCTCTGCCTTGTTGCTGGCCTCGTCAGCCAGCCACGGCGCTGCCCGCGAGCGGGTCTGGCTTTCTGTTCCTCGTGATATGCATGCGGTGCTCAAGTTTGCTGACAGTAACGGACACGAGTTGACAGGGGCCAGGTTCGGGTTTGCACCAGCCACTTTACAGAAGAGGAAAGCAGCCTGAGGACGTGGTGCCGGCAGGACGTTCTTCTTACCAAGTTCACCCGCACGGTACCAGCAGTTTGGAGAGAAACGGAGAACTTTCAGAGACACTCAGGACTGTGCTGTCATGGCGGTTTGTGAAGGTGCAGCGCACACGGTTAGGAAACGACCCGGAACGCAGCTCCAGCGGGCTCGGTTGTAGCGGGCCAACCGGAAGGGACCGCTCTGCCTAGCGCTTCCCGGAAGTGTCTAGCGGGCTAGGACGGCGCATGCGTGGCTGTATCCTGGAGCCGGCGTGCATGGCTTGGACGCGCGGTGCTCGCGTGCGCGCAGGTCCCCGGAGTTCGTGCTTGCTTCCGGGGACCGGCCGCTGCTGCAGAGTCCCCTCCTCCGGGCTCGCTCTCCTCTCTCCCACGGCGACGGCCTTTCCCAGATCGAGGCCACCCCGGGCTTACGCCCTCCGCTTCCCCGCGCCCTGGACCGACGCCGTGGCGGGTTGTGGGCCCTGCTGCGTGGGCGTCACCGCTCTGGGCACGTCGTCGCCGGCCAGCAGGACACGTGTGCAGGCTGTGGGGACACCCATGCGTTTGTGAACGCCTCGATCTTAGCTTAAGTATTATTCTAAACTAGATGCACAGTCCAGAAATAACTGGAAAATACTTTTGAATTGGGTCCCTTCTTGTGCAAAAGACTAGCACTTGTACTTTTTGTTTGTAGTCTCACCCTAGCCCAGGCTGACCTGGAATTCACTATATTCCCAGGCTGGCCTCGAACTCATGGCGATCCTTATACCTCTGCCTCCCAAGTACTGAGATTATTAAAGGCGTGTGCCTCTTTTTTTTTTTTTTGAAGCCGGTTCTCTGGTCCAGGCTGATCTGAAACTCCAGGCTTGCCTCAAACTCAGCGATCCTACTGTGATCTGTCTCTCCAGTGCTGGGACTAAAGGCGTTACATTTGTACTGTCTAAACTGCACTGTCGTCAGTCTCAAACCCTTTGAATACGCATCGTAAGGGTCTACAGATGCGCTTTACAAGACTGTAGATCGCCTTTTGGACAGCACTGTCTACTTCTAGATTTGGAATCTAGCTGTTTGGAAACAGCTGGGGTTATAGGTCTGAACTAGTGAACCTAAATTTACTTACTTGCTTGCTTGCTTTGTTTTTTCTTTCTTTCTTTTTTTTTTTTTTTTTTTCCGAGGTAGAGTCTCACTTTAGGCCAGGCTGACCTGGAACTCACTCTAGTCCCAAGCTATCCTCGACCTCACAATGATCCTCCTATCTCTGCCTCTTGAGTGCTTAGTGCTTGCTTTGTTTTTGTTCTGAAGTATTTCTGGTACATGTATTAAAATCAAGCAAATAAAGGAAATGGGCACATCTGGGGCTCTAGCTGCTGCAAATGAACTCCAGATGCATGTGCCACCTTGTGCATCTGGCTTATGTGGGACCTGCGAAGTTGAAGCTGTTTCCTTTGCATTTGCAAGCAAGCCCCTTAACTACTAAACCATCTCTCCAGTCCATTATTTGTCTCTCTCTCTCTCTTTTTTTAATGTGAAACATTGCGTTTTAAAATTTTATTTATTTGCAAGGAGAGAGAATGGGCATGTCAGGGTCTTTTGCTGCTGCAGATGAACTCCAGATGTGTGTTCCACCTTGTGCATCTGACTTTACTTGGGTACTGGGGAATTGAGCCCAAGCTGTCAGGCTTTCTAAGCAAGCACCTTAACTGCTCATTCTCTGTCTCTCTGCCTCTGTCTGCTTACAAAAAAATAAAACTTTTCTTTAAAAAAAAATTAGGATTAGAGGCCAGGCATGGTGGTACACGCCTTTAATTCCAGCACTCAAGGCAGAGGTAGGAGGACTGTCATGAGTTCGAAGCCACCCTGAGACTACATAGTGAATTCCAGGTCAGCCTGAGCTAGAGTGAAACCCTACCTCGAAAAACAGAAACAAACAACAACAACAACAAAAAATAGGATTAGGGCTGTAGAGATGGCTTAGTGGCAAAGCCAAAGGACCCAGGTCCAATTCCCCAGGACCCATGTAAGCCAAATGTACAAGGTGGCACATGCGTCTGAAGTTCGTTTGTGGCGGCTGAAGGCCCCAGTGTGTCCTCTTTCTCTCTCTCTCTTGCTCTCTAGCTCTCTCCTGCTCTCTCATAAGTAAAAATAAGATATTTTTTAAAGTAGGATTATATGATGGAATGGTGGCACATGCCTTTAATCTCAGCACTTAGGACACAGAGATAGATAAAGCTGTTAATTTAGTTAGTCCAAATTCCTTTCAAAACATAACTAAGCCGGGTGTGGTGGCGCACGCCTTTAATCCCAGCACTCGGGAGGCAGAGGTAGGAGGATTGCCGTGAGTTCGAGGCCACCCTGAGACTCCATAGTGATTTCCAGGTCAGCCTGGGCTAGGGTGAGACCCTATCACGAAAAACCAAAAAATAAAAAAATAACTAAAATTTAAAACAATTTAAACAAAAAGGATAATTAATCTTCATCAACATTTTATTAAGTTACTGTCTCAATTCTAATTTCACAGAAAGTCCTTATTGCTTAGACTAAACCTTAGAACATGATGGTTCCTGCATCAAGATTTTACTCTTTCCCTCATAGACAAATCCCCTCACCTGGAGGATGATGTAAAACATTGTACTTTTTCTCAAGACATATAAAAACCATCTTGAGATTAAAAAAAAAAAATACCTTGTCTAGGTAGCTACCACAACAGAAAACAACTCAGTGATATGAGGTCTACAGTAATGGTAATAAAACTATTGACAACTTTCTAATTAAAAAAAATGAGGATCACCAAACACCTAAATTACATTTGTTCCCTCCCATTTGCCCTTCCTTAGGTCAGAGTTCTCCTAGAGACAAGATTGTATCATTTCTGACTTTTTATAGCTGATGCTGTCTTTAAGATTACTTAATATTATAAAAAATAATGATTAAAATCATTATGTAATTTTAAAATTGACAAGTGACAAATTTAAAAACTACAAAGTTTATTTGGCCTTTACAGTGTTTTTTTGTGGCTGAAAGTGATTGTATATTATCTGTACTACTTATGGTTCCATTTTGGAGCTCCCCAAAGTACCCACTGAGGATGGAGGATATCCTCAGGGAGAAATTATTCATAACGTATGCATAATATTATACAATTGTTTTTTGTGTGATCATTTTCTCAATCACTTTATTGAGGTATAGTTACCTAAAATCACACAATTTTAGTATATATCTCAATGAATTTTAGTGAATTTACCAATTGTCAACAGCGACCAGAATTTTTCCAGCTTTATTGATATATAACTGATAAAAATTCAAGATAAAAGAGCCAGGCATAGTGGTGCACACCTTTAATCCCAGTACTTGGGAGGCAGAGGTAGGATCACCATGAGTTCAAGGCCACCCTGAGACTATATAGTGAAATCTAGATCAACCTGGGCTAGAGCAAGACCCTACCTTGAAAATGAAAAAATAAATAATAAAAATCAAGATGTACAGTATGGTGTTTTTAGTCGCTTCTCAGCCTTTTGGCCAAGATTAAGTGCAATATGACATTTTATTTTTATTTTTTTATTTGAGAGAGAAAATGGGTTGTTCCAGGGCTCCAGCCACTGCAAATGAACTCCAGACACATGCACCACTATGTGCATCTGGCTCACGTGGGTGCTGGGAAATTGAACCTGGGTCCTTTGGCTTTGCAGGCAAGTGCCTTAACTGCAAAGCCATCTCTCTAGCCCCAGTATGGTGTTTTAATATGCATATTTTATTGTGAAATAGTTCTGTAATCAAGCTAATAAATATATTCATCACCTCATAACTCCCTGTCTCTCCCTCTCTTCCTTCTTTTTTAAAACAATTTTATTCATTCATTTATTTATTTATTTGAAAGAGCAAGAGGCAGACCTAGAGAATGAGAGAGAGTATGGTCATGCCAAGGCTTCTAGTCACTGCAAACAAACTCCAGACACATGAGCCACTTAGTAAATCTGGCTTTATGTGGATACTGGGGAATTGAACTTAGGTCCTTAGGCTTTGCAGGCAAGTACCTTAACCACTGAGCAATTTCTCTGGCCCTCTTCCTTCTTTTACCTTCTTTTATTTTTTTCTTTTATTGTGTGACAAAACTTAAGACCTCCTTTCTCCACTACCCCCCCCCCCCATCTCTTTTTCGAAGTAAGGTCTCACTGTAGCCCAGGCTGACTTGGAACTCACTCTGTCATCTCAGGCTGGTCTCCAACTCACAGCGATCCTCCTACCTGTGCCTTCTGAATGCTAGAATGAAAGGCATGTGCAACCCACCCGAGAAGAGGTACTCTTAGCAAGGTGCAAGCACTGCTATTTACATTTGCAGAATATTGCAAATTACTTTAACTGTAGTTACCATGCTATATTAGGTCTCCAGGAATTATTCTAAATGAAAGTTTCTATCTTTGACCAATACGTCTGCGTCTGTCCTGGCCCTTGACAGCCCTCAATTTGCCCTCTGTTTCTGTGAGTTCCACTTAAAAACAAAACTTTATTTTTAAATATTTATTTATTTACAAGCAGAGAGAGGGAGAGAATATGGGCAGGCCAGGGCCTCTTGCCATTGCAAAGGAACTCCAGCCACTTTGTGCAAGGCACGTAGGCTCTTCAAGCACCCTAATTGCTGAGCCATCTCTCCAGACCCCTTCTAAACTTTTTTTTATTGTTTTTTCAAGACAGGGTTTCACTCCAGCCCGGGCTGACCTGGAATTCACTGGGTAGTCTCAGGCTTGCTTTCAACGCACAGGGATCCTCCTACCTCTGCCTCCCAAGTGCTGGGATTAAAGGCGTGCGCCACTGTGCCTGCCCCCTTACACTTTTAGTTGCAGCTTTCACACACAGACAGCATCCCCCCTTACATATTTATTTGCAATTATCACACACAGTATCCTACCTTAACC
Organism: Dipus sagitta; assembly: GCA_036346955.1. Classification (NCBI taxonomy): domain Eukaryota; kingdom Metazoa; phylum Chordata; class Mammalia; order Rodentia; family Dipodidae; genus Dipus; species Dipus sagitta. The sequence goes on from CM070786.1 coordinate 67,475,236, forward strand.
TTTTATTTGCAGCTTTCACACACACACACAGTATTAACCTCTACACTTTTATTTGCAGCTTTCACACACGCACACAGTATTAACCCTTACACTTTTATTTGCAGCTTTCACACACACAGTATCCCCCTTACACTTTTATTTGCAGCTTTCACACACACACAGTATTAACCCTTACACTTTTATTTACAGCTTTCACACACACACACACAGTATCCCCCTTACACTTTTATTTGCAGCCTTCACACACAGACCGTAATCCCCCTTACACTTTTATTTACAGCTTTCACACACACACAGTATCCCCCTTACACTTTTATTTGCAGCTTTCACACACACACAGTTTCCCCCCTTACACTTTTATTTGCAGCTTTCATACACACACGCAGTATTCCCCCTTACACTTTATTTGCAGTTTTCACACACACACACACAGTATTCCCCCTTACACTTTTATTTGCAGCTTTCACACACAGTACCCCAAGATGAGTTTGACTTCAGCGTCTACATTAAGTGGGTTACGTGTTTTGTTTTCCTGCACCTGGCTTCTCTTCCAAATTCATCCATGTGGTCACAGACAGCAGAATTGTCTTTCTTAGGGCTGAGTAAAATTGTGTGTGTTTATCACATTTTCTTCCGTCAGCCATTGGTGGACACCTAGGTTGTGTTCCCTCCTCAGCTATTATGAATAGTGCTACCCTGAGCATACAAGTGTGGGGTCTCTGTTTACACTCCCTGTAGAGTGACATAGCCAAATGGTTGTTCTGGTTTTAAGCTTTTAAAGAAGCTCTGCTTTCTCTAATTGTACTGAGTTTGCATCACCAGTGTGTGCTTGTTACCGGCATGGATCATCTCTTCCTTTCTTACTGCTGTTGGTTTCTTTGACACGGGGCCTCACGCTGTGGCCCAGGCTAACCTCAAACTCAGTGATCTTCCTCTGCCTCTGGAGCACTGGTGTTTTAGGTGTAACCACACCTGGCTTCTTCCTCTAGTTTTTATTTTTTTTTAATTTTTTTTTTCAGTCAGGGTTTCACTGTAGCCCTGGCTTGCTTGGAACTTGAAATGTAGAGCCAGCTGGCCTTGAACTTCTAGTGATCTTCCTGCCTCTGCCTCCCAAGTGCTGAGATTGCAAAAGCGTACCACCATGACTGGCTGACTTAGTGATATTGAACATGGTGTCATGAAGCTATTGGCCATTTGTTGTTTGTTTTAATTTTTGTGTGCATGTATATACATATTCATGTGTGGGGTCACACATGTGCCCAGGGTGTCCCACTTTACCTTCAGCGTGTTGGGATTTAGAGGGATTATAGAGGCCCACCACAGCTTCCAGCTTTTTTATGTATTGAACGCGTCGCCCAGATGACAGCATTCCACAAGGAGCCTTGGACATTGGAGGATGCAAGTTAGATGTCATGTGTGGGGCTGAGCACACACTAGTCACTGGTAATTGTCAGCTGTACATCTCCATGTCACCTCATCCCTGTGCAGACACCTCCAGGCTGTCACAGCAGCACCAATCCCTGGCAGTGTGGCATGGCTGGATGGTCTGTTCTTTTGTGAACTATCATAAATTAGATTTGTTTTGGTTTTAGTTTTAATTTAGTTTCTTTTTTTGGCATTTTTTTTTATTAGTAAGTAGAGAACAACTGATTCTTTTAAAATTTGTTTCTGTGTTTTCTTTTTTAAAATTTACTTGAGAGAGAAGGGAGGGAGAGAATGGATGCCCCAGGGTCTCTAACCAACTGAACTCCAGATGCATGCACCACCTTTGTGCATCTGGCTTTATGTGGTTCCTGGGGAATCAAACCCGGATCCTTTGGCTTTGCAGGCAAATGCCTTAACCGCTAAGCCATCTCTCCAGTCCGGAACTGATTCTTACATGTCAATTTTGAATCCTGTTACTTTGCTGAATTCCATTGATATATCTAACACGTGTGTGTGTGTGTGTGTGTGTGTGTGTGTGTGGTTTTTAAAAATATTTATTTGAGAGAAAGAGAAAATGAATGGGTGCAGCAGGGTCTCTAGCCACTGCAAATGAACTCCAGACGCATGTGCCACCTGTGCTCTAGCTTTACGTGGGCACTGGGGAATTGAACCCAGGTCCTTAGGCTTTGCAGGTAAGTGCCTTAACTGCTGACCATCTCTCCAGCCCGCTTTTGTGTTTTTGTTGTGTGTCTTCTGGTTAGCCCCAGCTGGCCTCAAATTCTTCACCTCCTGTTTCTATCTTCCAAATACTGGTACAGGCATGTGCCACCATGCCTGGAAAATATAACAGATAACTGTGTTCTTTTTTGAGGCGGAGTGTAGCTATATAGGCCGGACTGGTGTGGAACATCATGACCCCCTGCTTCAGCCTCCTGAGTGCTGGGATTACAGGCAAGAGCTGCCATGCATAGCTAGTTTTCACATTTTCTGGTGTAGGTTTCCTTATGCATAATCTCATGTTGGTGTTCTGGCTCTGAGCACCGACTGCTCCAGGGAAGGACACAGCTGTGGTCCCTCCAGGAGGAGCCGCACTGGGCTGATCCTGGCCAAGCACCCACTGAGGATGTCCCCAGGGAGAAATTTTCCTTCAGGAAGCCTTTCAGCTGGGCATGGTGGCACACACCTTTAATCTCAGCACTCTGGAGGACGAGGAAGAAAGATCACCATGAGTTCAAAGCGAGCATGGGCTACAGAATGAGTTGCAGGTCAGCCTTGGCTAGAGTGAGTCTCTGCCTCAAAAAAGAGAGGGAAAAAAAAAGGCTCAACCTGAGCAGTCTGTCTGAAATCAGGAGAGTGGGGTGATGTTCTCACACCTACAGTGTGGCAAGAAGTCTCCTTTCCTGAGGAGACCCAAACACTTGTCTGTTCACCCAGGTAAGGCTCAGAGGAGAGAACAAAGCATAATCACCAAAGTCCAGCGCAGGGAACCCGTGAGTGGGTTGGGTTACTTAGGAGCACAGGTGACTCAAAAGCCGCTGCTCCCCTGCAAGAGTCCCACCCCATCCCGGGCGGGGCCCTGGAAGCCGCATCATCAAGTTCCCGTCTCCTAACTGCTACACTGACCGTGTTGTTGGGAAAACGCGTGACCAGAAGCAGCTCTTGGGAAGAAAGGGTTTATTTCAGGCGGACAGGATCCAGGGGAAGACCGTGATAGTGGAGGAAGCTGGCTCCCTCCATAGATCACAGCAGAGAGACGCCACCATCAGCCAGCAAACAGCAGCAGCCAGAGCTGGCACCGGCTCTGCAGGCATCTGCGACACCAGCACCAGCTGCATCCCTGTGCGGGGCAGGGCTCTGCCTGCCGGAGACTCAAGGTGCAAGTTCAATCAAGAACACCTGAGTGGATGGACCATACATTCAAACCACCACACTAACCTAATTCCTGAGTAATCCAGTGTCTCCCAAGATCATTTGCAGGTGTGTGTGTGTGGGGGGGGCAATCAGCAGAAGCACCAGTAAGGGTTTGTGACTCCCCCTCTTCTGCCTTCTAGGGGGTTTCAGAAGGTTCAGTTTCATTACCATTACCATAGACCTGCTGTCACCGTATTCTGCTCCAAGGATGTCACAGCTACTGGGCCAAGGCATCATTTGCCCCAAGATGGCATCACATTATTCCTGGAGGAAAACTGCCATTCACCTCCCCCAGAGGAAGGGTAGGGCTGGGGGACCATGGCAACACCAGAAGGGCAAGGCTGTTACCTTTCTGGAAGCCAGAGCCTCAGCCAGTGCAGCAGAGGCTGTTCCCAAGAGAAAAACCAAAGAGGCAGGGCTGGGCTGTAGCGATGTTCTCTCCCTTCAGACAGAGAGTGGCCCTGCGTTAGCTGGATGGGGAGTCAGGGTGATGTCTATGCTGCTTATGGTCCTTGCAAAAACGCTGCCTGGTCTTGGTGCCCTGGTTGCCTTCCTGTGCCAGACAGGAGGGGTTTGTTGCCCCTCCCAGTCATATTCACTCTCCTCCCTTCCTGGGCTCCCCTACTTCTTTGGTCCATATCGCTTCATAGAGGTGGGATCCAGGACATAGCTAGGCGAGCAAGCACTCTACCACTGAGCTAAGTCCTCCTTTTAAGGACACTTGAAAAAGCCCTGTTCAGTGTCCTCAGTTTGGTCAATAATGTCAAATGTTTTCATCTCCATCTCTACCTCCTTCTCTGTAGAAAGCAATTGCAGCTCACCCCTCATTTTTTTTTCTAGGTAGGCTTTGCTTATTCTGGAAACATGAGCCAGAAGTGGGGCACCCTGAGCCTCCTGCCTTTCCCTGTTGGGTTTTACTTGTGCTGTACTCAGTGGCACCTGTGTAGGGCAGGCACTGCCTAATGTCTTGTTTCAATTTTTCAAAATATTTTCTTTGAGAGAAAGAGAGAGGCTGGTAGTGCGTATGGGCACACCACGCACCAGGGCTTCCTGCCACTGCAAATGAACTCCAGACATACAGGCCACCTAGTGCATCTGGCTTTATATGTGTACTATGGAATTGAACCTGGCCCATCAGGCTTTGCAAGCAAACACCTTTAAGCACTGAACCCTCTCTCCAGCCCTAATTTTTAAAAGGATCATCTTTTTGACATTTGAATACATATATATCGTGTTCTGATCACATGCACCCCACTTTACCCTCTCTTCTTCCCCAGTCCCATTGTACTGCTTCTTCCCACCATGGGCAGGTCCTGGGCAGGCGAGTTTGTGAAGGTCAGATCCAGATGACGGGGCTCTCCAGTGCTCCTCCCTATCTTCCAGCTCTGACATTCTTCCTAGATGTTCCTTGAGCTTTGAAGGGGATGGTATGTATGTCCTGTGTCATTCATCAGTCACTTTCTTTCAACACTGTTATCAGTTATGACTCCCCATCAGCCCCCTCCCACTGCCTGGGAGGGAGGGAGCTCTGACCAGGGCCGAGGGCAGAACCATTTGGTGGGCAGAAGGATAAATATTTAAAGGCAGTCTGGCAATATATCCATCCATTGACCAAAACAATAGTAGATTCTCCCTAGGGCCCAGGGCCTCCCCAGCCATGTTTTTTTTTTCTTCTATTTTTTATTTTTTGTTTTTTTATCGAGGTAGGTAGGGTCTCACTGTAGCTCAGGCTGACCTGGAACTCACTCTGTAGTTCTAGGCTAACCGTGAACTCACAGCAATCCTCCTACATCTTCCTCCTGAGGGCTGGGATTAAAGCCACCTGGCTCCAACCATTTTTGTTTTCCAAATGGTTTTCAAATACCAGGCATGAACTCCCTCTTGTGAAGTGGGCCTCAAATTCAGAGAGTGATTGGTTACCTCTGGGGCAGTGGTGCACCAGAAGGCAGGTCTTGCTTGGCGAGTTGTAGAATGCAGGATTGGCTGCTGGGTGAGATGGTTGAGGACTTACTTCTCTGCCAGCTGCCTGCATAGCACTTGCCCACATCGAGGAACCTAGGCCCCAGGGAGGAGGCTGCGACCGCAGCTCCACTTCAATTTCTCTGTGCTCTAACCACAGTGTGTGATGGCTTCAGCAATGGGGGAGGGGCGCTAAGCTAGGAGGACCATCGTAAGTTCGAGGCCAGCCTGGGCTACAGTGAGACCCTACCTCGAAAACAACAATAACAACAACAACAAAAATTCCCCCCCCAAAAAAAACTCATGTTTTAGAGTGATGAATCATTTAAATAATTATAGGATTCTTATCAAACAAGGCTCTAGTACATAGCAAAGGTTCAGTAAAGATTGCAGTCCAGTTTTACAGGAATTAGTTGTGACTCTCATATATACCAGGATTGTTTTAGAAAATCATGCATAATGAAAATCTGGGGTTCCTTGTGCCCAGTGAGGCTGTCTCTACCACCAGGGGGCAGCAAAGGCCCGGATGACTGTCCGGAGCCTGCTCTCCCAGCAGCCCAAGGGTAAGAGAAACTTGGGTCTTCATTGCTAGGTTGTCTTATGTACGGTCAAAGACAGGATTCATAGCACGTAGTAGATGATTTCCCAAGTCCTGAGGTATCCGAGATAGCCTTGTGACCGTTTGATCCGGAGGCCATTGCTCCGTGTTTGAATCCTGGCAGCAGGATTTCCTAAGATGATGACTTTCTCAGCCTGCCAGTATTGGGTGGACACTATTTACTTAAAGAAATTCTGTCTAGGACCTGGTAAAGGAAAAACGGGGTCATTACTCTCCGTTAAGCATTTCATTCACGTACACCCATATACTGACCAATTTGCTCATTTAATTTCTAAAGCTAATTAAATGCATACGAATACTATATTAAAATTGTTTATTATCTCAAATGGCATATCTTTTTTAAAAATTATTTATTTATTTGAGAGAGAGAGAGAAAAAAAAAGGAGGGAAAGAAAGAGGGAGATGGAGAGAATGGGCAGGGCCTCCAGCCACTGCAAACAAACTCCAGACACATGCACCACTTTGTGCATCTGGCTTACTTGGGTCCTGGGGAATCAAACTGAAGTCTCTTGGCTTCGCAGGCAAGTGCCTTAACCACTAAGCCATCTACCCAGCCCTCAAATGGCATATCTTAACCTCAGTTTGGGTACTATTTTTAATTTCCTAAATGAACAAGTTAAATGTTTAAGGTACTAAGCTTGCTTGGCTCTCTTCTAATTCTCACAAGTTTATTGTGGTTACTGACTGATGCTCTTCATTTGATAAGCTTCCTTATGTGTTCCCTTTGCTGAGAACCCCACCCCTCCCTAAAGATTTGCTGGTTGGGGATGGCTTCTCGGCAAGGGAGATTTTCTTCTGTGTTGTGGCTACTGAATTGCCCAGGCTCCTGTGGGTGACTCTGGTGGGAGTCTAGGGTTGCTGATGAAAACAGGAAAAGGGAAGGGTAGATTGGGTAGGTGCAGAGGTGAGGGGGACTGGATGGGAGAGAGGGATGCGGGGATGAGGGGTAAGCTTGGTTGGGTGATTGGCGTCCATTGTATGCATGTGTGGAGAATGGCACAGTGAGGCCCGCTGTTGTGTGTGGTTGGCATATGTTAATAAAAAAAAGAATATTTAAGAACATAAGAAATATAAAGGAGGAAAAAGAAAACAGTTCTTTTTTTTTTTTTTTTTTTTTTTTTGTAAAGATGGGAAACTGGATGTGGTGGTACATGTCTGTAAGCCCAGCACTGGAGGCTGAGGCAAGAAGACTGAGTTCAAGGCCATTCTGGGCTTCATAGGAAGACTTTTTCTCAAAAAACAAAACAGACAAAACCCCCCTAAAGATTAGTTTTAGGGATCAACACTTAAAAGAAGTAGGGAACCAAGGGAGCCAAGAGGCCCTCTTAGGTTTCTGTTGTTCGGCGTCATCGTCCTGTATCCGGACCAGGTGGCCATGCCTGGTGCTCACTCCGTGATCAGTTACCCCGTGCGACCTGGCCTGAGCACAGTGGCCTGGAAGGTAGGCAGACATCAAGCTTCCGGTACCTGGACTTCCTTCCAGTGGCTGGAAGCAAGTTCTTCCTTTCCTCTTCTCTCCTCTCCTCTTCTTTCTCTTCTCATCTCCTTCTTTCTCTTTTTCTCTCCTTTCCTTTCTTCCCTCCCTCCCTCTCTCCCTTCCTCTCTTCCCTTTTCCATGTGTTGGGAATGGAACCCAGGATGCTGTATGTGCTAGGCAAGCATTCCCCTACTGAGCTTTATGGCGAGGGCTTAGCAAGTCCTTCCTGGATGTGCGATGTGGCAGGTCTGTTCTGTGCTCTGATAACAGGATACCCCAGATGGTCTAGGAGCTGGCTCAGTAGTAAGAGCACTTGTCTCCAGCCTGCAGGGCCTGAGGCTGCCTGGGTTAGACTTCAGGACACCATGCAAGCAGCTGAATGTGGCCACACATACATGTTTAAAACCCCAGTCCTGTGGGGAGATCCGGAGAATCACTGGGGCTTGCAAAAACCAAAAACCACAGTTCCACACTCAGAGGGAGATGGAGTCTCAAGGAAATATGTGTGCAGATGAGCAATACAGAATAAACACTTGATATTCTGTCCTCCATGTGCTGTGAGCACAACTGCACATACATGAGCATAACACACACACACATACACAAGAATATCACAGGATGGGTAATTTTTAAAGAACAGAGATTTATTCTTATAGTTTTAGAGGCTGGGAAGTCTAAGGCCAAGGACAACATTTGGTGAGAGTCTTCTTGCTTTGTTTCACGAACAGATACAGAAAGAAGTGTGAGAAAGTAAGAAAGTGTGGGTATACCAGGGCCTCTTGCCACTACAAATGAACTCCACGTACATGCACCACTTTGTGCAGCTGGCTTTACGTGGATACTGGGGAATTGAACCCAGACTGTCAGGCTTTGCGAGCAAATGTCTTTAACCGCTGAGCCATCTCCCCAGCCCATGTTTCTTTTACTTTAATAATTGGCCACCAAATTTGATGTAAATTCTATGAAGGCAGAAATCTTGTCAAATTTTTTAAGAAAATCTTAATTTCTAAAATTTATTTGAGGGCTGGAGAGATGGCTTAGTGGTTAAGCGCTTGCCTGTGAAGCCTAAGGACCCCAGTTCGAGGCTCGATTCCCCAGGACCCACGTTAGCCAGATGCACAAGGGGCGCACGCATCTGGAGTTCGTTTGCAGTGGCTGGAAGCCCTGGCGCGCCCATTCTCTCTCTCTCCCTCCTCTCTGTCGCTTTCAAAGAAATAAACAAAAAAAATTTTTAAAAATTTATTTGAAAGGAGAAGGAGGAGGGAGGGAGAGAGAGAGAGAGAGAAGGAGAGGAGATAGTCTACATAGGTATGCCAGGACCTCTTGTCACTGCAAACTAACTCCAGAAGCATGTGCCACTCTGTGCATCTGTCTTTATGTGGGTATTGAGAAAGTGAACCCAGGCTGGCTGGCTTTGCAAGCAAGTGCCTTTAACTGCCCAGTCATCTCTCCATCGTTCTTGTCATTTTTGTTAGGAGCTGATTTCCTAGCAGTTGACATTACTTAGCATATGTAGGTGTATAATAAGTATTATTTAATTAATTTCAGCATAGTGAGCCCATACTTCAGTCTCTTTAACAAGAGAGACAGTTTATGTTTTTATATGAACTTATCCAGATTTTAGTAGTTTCTTTTGAAGTTTATACCAGAAAAAACCCATGTTCCTCGTAGGATTCTACCTAGTTCAACCATAATAAGTATTCAGCTTTGGGCTGGAGGGATGGCTTAGTGGTTAAGGTGCTTGCCTGAGAAGCCTAAGGACCCAGTTTTGATTCCCCAGTACCCATGTAAGCTACATGTACAAGGTGGCTCATGCATCTGGAGTTCATTTGCAGTGGCTAGAGGCCCTGACACACTCATTTCTCTCTGTGTAATAAATAAATAAAAGAAGATATTAAAAATAAGTATTAAGCTTTAATTTGGGATTCAAGTGATACAATAATTACCAACAGAAAATGACAGAATCTAGGTACTGAGCAATATCCTTAAGGACATTTTAGACAAGTAGCTCATTTCTATAGTGGCTGACACGTTTTCTGTTTTATAGACTAAAGGCATTTTGCCTTCAGTAAAAGCAGAACGCTGTCTGGATGGGACTTGCTGTGCTGGAAAGGGTTTCTTGTCAGCTGCTCTGTCTGGGGCGAGGGCGAGGGCTCTCTGTCAAGGCTGGCGCTCCTGCACTCCTGTGTGTTTCTAAGCATTGGGGTTTTGTTTAAGATCTGTGTTTGGGGAAGGAACATTTCCATGGTTACACCCTTTCCTTCTTCCATCCTTGAAAAAACAAGGACAAGTCTAGTAATCTGATTCCTGGATTACTGCTACACAGACGTCTTTTGTATCGGCTACACATTCAACTTTGGGGCAAGTTCCATTCCCATGCACTTACTCCCTTCAGTGCTTCTGCTAAATGAAGCATTTTAAGGTTAGAAGTAAGGGCACGGACCAGCAATTAAACAGGGAATGGCCCATGTTACGTAAATGATCTTAATTCATGTAGGATGAAGTTAGAGGTTTAGTATCTGAAGGGAGAGACTGTTTGGGGAGCAGAACTAAATTGCAGTTCTAGGCTGCAACCACACATGTAGTGAGGAGTTAACAGCATATCCAGAGACACTGTGGTGCTTAAAAATAGTGTCCAGTGTTTAAATACAAAGTCGCAGTGTTGGACTATTAAAAGAAGCTTATACACTTCAGCTCACACGGAGTAGTAAAGCGCACGTTTCCTCGTAACAGCGTGTGTGCCTAGTTGAAAGACTGCAGACACATTTTCATCCAGGCTTTTCTTCCATGAGCACTGCGAAGCATTTGCATAGACTGGTTTATATTCCTGAGTTAATTTCAAGAGTAAATCATTGCATAGAAGAGTGGAATATAAAATAACTTTAAAAATGAAACTTTGGGGGCTGAGGAGATGACTCAGTGGTTACAGATGCTTGCTTGCAAGTCTGTAGGCCTGGGTTCAATTCCCAGGACCTATATAAAGCCAGATACATGTACTGGGTGCATGTGTCCAGAGTTTATCTGCAGTGGCCAGAAGCCTGGCATGTCCATGCCCTTCTGCTTCCCTCTCTTTCTCACACCACACACACACACACACACACACACACGCTCACTCAAAACTTAAAAAGTAAAACTGTTTTGGAAAACGTATTTTTTTAAAAACTTTTTCCTTTTCCCTTCCTTTCTTCTTTCCTCCCTTCTGTCCTATCGGGAACTGCAGCTGCTCTCTGACCTTGGGAGCTGCAGGTGGTCTCTAATCCTCTAATCTCTTAATACAAAGGCCTTATTGATAAGGCGCCTGATCCTATGCATTGTTTAGTATACAGTATAGATAGAGTAAGCACCTGATCCTAAAGCATTGTTTAGTATACAGCCTGGGTGGAGCGGGCACCTGATAGAGGGATTAACATACGACCCTGGTGATACTGACCTTAGGCATGTAAGCATTGTCAAAAAAGGTTCTGTGTTCTAGATATAAGCGATGTCTGCCTGAATAAACGAGAGCCTTGATCAGAACTTGTCTTGGCTCCATTCCTTGTGTTCTTGTCTCAGGTTCATTCCCACTCCCTCCTTCGAGGTCTGTTTCGACTTGTGCTGCAGGCCGGCACACTGTCCTTCCTTTCTTCTTTTTTATTGTTAACGAAGCAGAGTCTTACTGTGACCCATGCTGACCTGGGACTCATTCTATAGCCCCAGGCTGGTCTCAAACTTATGGCAATCCTCCTACTTCAACCCCTAGAGTGCTGGGATTAAAGGTGTACAGTACTGTGGTCGGGCGTGGTGGTGCACGCCTTTAATCCCAGCATTTGGAAGGCAGAGGTAGGAGGATCACCATGAGTTCGAGGCCACCCTGAGACTACATAGTGAATTCCAGGTCAGCCTGAGCTAGAGTGAGACCCTACCTCGAAAAAATCAAAAGGTGTAAAGTACCATGCCTCACTCTAGAAAATGTATATTTCTTTTTAAAAATTATTTTATTAATTTATTTGAGAGAGAGGGAGAAAGAAGCAGATAGATGCAGAGAGAGAAAGAAAGAGAGACACTGGGCATGCCAGGGCCTCTAACCACTGCAACTGAATTCCATATGCTTGTACCACCTTGTGCATCTGGCAAGCATGGATACTGGGGAATCAAACCTGGGTCCTTAGACTTCACAGACAAGCACCTTACTTCCAAGCCTTCTCTCCAGCACATAGAAAATGCATATTTCTTAAAGACAAGTAATAAAATGGGCATCCTTATGTTAGACACTATTTGAAAAATGCCTAGTATAGTTCTTACTCTCACTGTTGTAGTCAAATGCAAATCTTGGTGGGGAAGACACGGCATTGGCAGTGCCATGGTGGAGGGAAGGCATGGGCAAGACTCCCCTGCTCAAATCCCTGACCAAGAATCAAGGACCCGACAGGAAGCAGGACCAGGGTATACATCTTAAGACCCACTCCCAAGTGACCCACATCCTCAAGAAAGGTGTTGCCTTCTAGAGGCTCCAAAGACGCCCAGAACAACATCATCAACTGAGGACTGAGCGTTCAGACACATGCGCCTATGCGAGATACTGGCATTCAAACCGTGGCCTTCCAACCCTGGCCCCAATAGGGTTATGGTCACTTCCTAATGCAAAATGCATCCAATCCAACCTCAAAAGTCTCTGTACTCTTCAAGTTCCAGTACTGTTCAAAAGTCCAGAGTCTCTCCTGGGACCAAGGGCACTCTGTTATCTGTCAGCCCCTACAAATTCCAAAAGCAGGTTACACCAGGCATGGTGGTGCACGCTTTAATCCCAGGAGGCAGAGGCAGGAGAATCGCTGTGACTTGAGGCCAGTCTGAGACTACAGAGTGAATATCAGGTCAGCCTGGGCTTGGGCGAGCCCCTACCTCAAAAAAGAAAAGGAAGTTACGTGCTTTCAACACACAGTGGAATAGAATAAACACTCCCATTCTAAGGGGGAGGAATAGGTGGGCCTCAAAGGAAGAACGGACGAAAGCAAGGAATAAGACCCCAATAAGAGTAGTGAACAAGCAACTGTGCAGCCCCATATCTGGCATCTGAGGCTTGTGATGACGTCATGGGGCTCTGATGGGCTTGGGTCGTGCCACCCTTCGGTTCTAGTGCCTGTGGCGATGACCTCTCTCTCCAGCTGGCTTCCCTCAGGGGACATGCCACATTTTTGCATCTCCAGCATTCTGGGCCTCACTGCAAGGCAGGCTTCGCCATCACAGCCCCATGCACGGCCCCCTCGGGAGCCGCGTGCAGGGAACCGGATGCTCGGAGGAATCCTTACCCTTGCCTCTCGCATGGCTGCAAAACCAGCGTCATGTGGTTGATTTCAAGTCCTTCTGCCAGCTCAGGATGTAGCCTGGTGTCCTTGGACCACCGGAAGAGCAGCTTCTGTGAGACTTCCTGGCCAAACCCAGGAAAAGTCTTCCCTTGACAGCTGTTTTGCGGCGGGGCCCATAGAGCTTTCCTTCTTGTGCCTGGACCAAAACACCCAGCTGGAAGCCACTGGCGGAAGGAAAGGGCTCCTTTCAGTTTACCGCCTCCAGGGGAAGGCTGGCCTCGGCAACACTGCAGAACAGACAGGTGGACATCACATTTCGTCACGTCAGCGGAGAGGAACCAGCAAGAGTGAGCTGAGCCAGCGCTGGCAAGCAGCAAGGCCCAGCCACAGTGGCAAACCTCTTTCCAGGCGAGCCTCCTCCATACCTCTTCTTCCTGAAGCCCCACCAGCTGGGCACTGAGCATGGGGCTTCGTCACAAACACATGAGCTGATGGGGACATTCTACCTTCAAGCCACCTCAGAGCCTGTGGGGTGACTTTCTCGTTCAGGCTTTCTTCTAGTCCCGGCATTGGGGAGGCTGAGGCAGGAGACAAACCATGACTCTGAGACCTTGGGTGACATAGTGAGTTCAAATCTACTCAAATGATTGTGCATCCTTACAAGATGGAACCCCCCCCCCTTTCCAAGTTAGGGTCTTGCTCTAGCCCAGGCTGACCTGGAGCAAACTCTGTAGTCCCAGGCTGGCTTTGAACTCACAGTGATCCTCCTACCTCTGCCTCCCAAGTGCTGAGATTCAAGGTGTGCACCACCAGCTCAAACAAGCTGGAGGTTTGGATGCATGGAATCTTGCCCTCAGGGTCCCTTTCCTATTGTCCCGCTGCAAACTGCTTGGCTTCTCCTTAGTAACACCAATCTCCTCCCCAATTATGAACACTCTGTCCTTGCCTGCCTTGCCCCTGCCCACAGCTCTAACCACACGTGCACTCCCTTCCTCACCAGACTGCACACTTTTTAAATTATATTTTTATTTATTTGCAAGCAAGCACAGAGGGACAGAGAGAGAGAGAGAGAATGAGCAAGAGACAGAGCTAATGAGCCCGCCAGGGCCTCTAGCCGCTGCAAACAAACTCCAGATGCATGTGCTACTTTGTGCATCTGGCTTGACATGGGAGTACTGGGGAATTGATCTTGGTTTGTGAAGGACTCAGGAGCCAGAGGGATGCCATGACAGGCTTCAGAGTCACCAGTAGGCCTAAGTTTCTGTTTCCCAGCAAGGTTTAAATAAGAATTTAACAGTTACTGAAAAAAAGATCACAAACTGCTTATGCCATACATTTCTATAGTCATAAGACAAGTTGCTTAAGTTCCTCAAACATACATAGCCAGTCACAATAAAGGTTACCTAATCTGCTTGAAATTCCCCTAGCCCCCTCCCACCAGCTCTGCCCCCCAGCATCCTAAGCCTATCAGAAAAATACAAGTGCAGTTACTACTTAAATCTACCAATCATGTATCTATCCCCTACTTCTTTGTTCGAATTCCTATATGAACCCCTTCCCCCAAAAGAAAGGGGCTCTCTCCCTCACTACCGCTGTGCCGGACTGTGGGGATGGAGCCCAGGCCTAGGCTTGCAATAAAGAAACCTGTTGCTTTTACATTCGAGTGTCTCGGCTTCTGTGGTGGTTCTCTGGGTGACTCCTGGGTAACCGGGGGTCTTGGCTCCTGGTCAGGGGTGATGGCACAACAGTTTGTTAGGTTTTGCAGGCAAGCGCCTTAACTGCTGAGCCATCTCTCCAGCCCCAAGTTGCATATTTTCCACATCTGTCTAATGTATACCATCAGTGTGGCTGGCAGCAACATGCCACTGCCTGGCTTGGTATTTCCTCCGCCTGACGATTTTATCAATTACTTTTTTTTTTTGGTTTTTCGAGGTAGGGTCTCACTCTGGCCCAGGCTGACTTGGAATTCACTCTGTAGTCTCAGGGTGACCTCAAACTCACAGCGATCCTCCTACCTCTGCCTCCTGAGTGCTAGGATTAAAGGCGTGCACCACCATGCTTGGCTATCAATTACTTTTATTTAAAATATTTTATTTATTTATTTGAGGGGGGGGCGAGGCAGATAGAGAGAATGGGCACCTCATGACCTCCAGCCACTGAAAATGAACTCCAGACGCATGAACCACCTTATGCATCTGGCTTACGAGGGTTCTGGAGAATGGAACCTGGGTCCTTAGACTTCACAGGCAAGTGCCTTAGCCACTAAGCCATCTCTCCAGCCCATTTTTATTAATTACTTTAAAATTCAGCCTCACACAAAATCTCAGGACACAAGCCAAATGCATCTAGATTAATTTTTAAAGTTTTTTTTTGAAATTTTAAACTTTTTATTGACAACTTCCACACATATAGACAATATATCATGATCATGGTCCCCTCCCCCACCCTACCTTCTCCTTCTCCTGAATCCCCCTCCACTGAACCCCTTCTTCTTTTCAACTAGTCCCTCATCTATTTTAATGTGTTCATTTTTTTCCCCTCCTATTATTCAGGTCCTGTGCAGGGGCATCAGCCCCTGTGAGGCCACTTGCATCCAGACTCTGGCAAGATATAACACGAATGGTTTCTAGCCCGCTTTGCAACAGAGTCCTCCTCACTCCTCTCTGAAACTTCTTCGTATGACTGTCTTTACCGTCTGCATTTCTACCAGCATTCTGGTCCTTGGCTTTCCCACCAGAACAGTCCAATAAACTTGGTTTGCATCGTTTTTAGGGCTTCTCCAGCCCACAGCACCAAACTTGTCCATTTTCCTCCAGCAAACCCATTCCTAAGGCCTGTGAACCACAGGGAGATTGCAGTAATGATCTCACTTCTTGGTCCACTGTTCTGTATTAGTTTCCTTTCTTGTTACTGTCACCAAATATATGACAAAACAACTTCAGAGATGAAGGGGTCATGTTGACTCATGGTTTGAGGAGCTACAGTCTGTTGTGGTCGGAGGCCAGTGGCTGCCTGCTTCATGGCCGTGGAAACGTGTCTGGGATGCCTGACCTCCTCACGCCTCTCTAGCCCAGGAAGCAGAGGTCAGACAGGAAGCAGGGCCAGACCGAGACACTCAAGGCCCATCACCAGTGACCCACTTTTTTCAGTATGGCTCCACCTCCTAGAGATTCCACATCCTTCCGAAAGCGGCACTGCCAGCTGGAACCAAATGTTGAAGCACACGTGCCCATAGGAGACATTTCACATCCAAATGGTAGCGATGAGCGAAGTGTGAATATCGTCAGCAATTTTAATAGTCTAGTTAACTTAAGGACCTCAGTGAAATTTTAAATTGTGATTTTAGAATAGAATGGTTTCCTGTCTTTGCATGGTGGTCAAGGCTTGCTGATTGTCACAACAGCAGGAACTTGGTCATGGGATAAAAATCCATGTGAAGTTTTGGTTTTGCATTTGAGCAGAAACTACTACATGATCAAGTTATTATTTTAACACCCAGGAGAGAATATCACAAGAATGTTGTATCATCCTGATAGAAAATCTGACATTGGGGCTGGGCTATGGCTCAGCTGTAGCACCCACGTGAAGCCAGACAGATGCACAAGGTGGTGCATGTATCTGGAGTCTGTTTGCAGCATCTGGAGGCCGTGGTGCACCCATTCTCTCTCTCTGTCTGTCTGTCTGTCTCTCTCTCTGCTTGCAAATAAATAAATAAATAACAGGGTGGAGAAATGGCTTAGTGGTTAATGTGCTTGCCTGTGAAGCCTAAGGACTCAGGTTCAATTCCCCAGTATTCATGTAAGCCAGATGCACATGGTGGTGCATGTGTCTGGAGCTCATTTGCAGTGGCTAGAGGCCCTGGTGTGCCCATTCTCATTCTCTCCCTCTCTCTCTCTCTCTCTATACACACACACACACACACACACACACACACACACACACATATATATATATATATATATATATATATATATATGTATATGTATATATATTTGCCTGTTTCTGTCTCCATGAAATAAAAATATTTTACAAATAAATAGCAAGAAAAGGGGGGGGGGGAGAAGACCTGTTGTGTCCTTGGGCTAATAAATAGGACAGACATCTAAAAGGAAGGCTATTTGTAAGTATTGGTGTTTCAAAAATAATTGTCTCAGTGATCCATTAGTTATATTTATACTTCTGTGACATCCACAGTGGTGTTTATTTGGGCACATTTGTGCTTTCATGAACATAAGACCTTGCATTAGGTTCCCTCAAAAGGTACAGGAGCATCATTTTAGCTAGACACATCTCTGGTTTGATCTGACTTAGTGAAGGAAAACGTTCTTTTTTGTTATTGTTGTTATATATTTTATTTACTTATTTGAGAGAGATAAAGAGAGGAGAGAAAGAGGCAAATAGAGAGAATGGACGCACTCTAATGACTGCAAATGGACTCCAGATACATGCACCGCCTTGTGCATCTGGCTATATGAGAGTACTGAGTCCCTTGGCTTTGCAGGCAAGCACCTTAACCACTAAGCCATCTGTCTAGTCCAGAAAACATTCTTTTTTAAGAGATCAGTGGGCTAATGAATGGGGTTCATCATTCAACTTCATATGTGCTTTAGGAAAAACCACCAGCATGTAACATGTCCTAATTTTAAAAATATATATTATTTATTTATTTATTTGACAGAAAGAGGGGAAAGAGAGAGAGAGAGTATGCCAAGGCCTCTAGCCACTGCAAACAAACTCCAGATGCATGTGCCACCTTGTGCGTCTGGCTTAAGTGGGTCCTGGGAAATCAAACCTGGGTCTTTTGGCTTTGCAGGCAAGTGCCTTAACCACTAAACAATCCCTGCAGCCCACATGTCCAAATTTTTATGAGTCATGTTTGATAGTTTATTACTCCCTTGATAGAGTTGTTGAACAATATGGGTTTTATAAGGGGCATGTGACTAAAACGTGCTTCATTACTGATGTTTACATCCCTTACCGAGGTCCAACAAGAGAAATGGGTCCATTGTGTACAAAGCCCTGGTTTTTGATTCCTATTTCCTCTTTTGCTCTCTTTTCCTGTTTCTTTTTGTTTTCTTGTAGCCTATTTTTTTTTTCACCTTCAGGGGGAAAAAAAGCAAAACAAAACATTTATGCAGGGCTTAGCCCAGCACAGCACCAGCAGAGCTGGCTCAGAATCAAAGTGCAGCTGAGAAGCGGGAACCTTGGGTGATTCATTCGCTGAAAGCCCTCGTGGGCCTCAGGGTGGGTCTGTGCTGCCGCAGGCCTGCGTCCCCACGCCCAGGCAGTCTCCCCATGCAGAAGCCCTGTCGTGCCTCGCTTTAACATTCCATCTGAAAATAAAGTTTTACACACATTTGATCAAATTATGCATTCAATTTTTAGATGAATATATACTACACTAACATTTATGTGTCTGGAAAGAGGTTTTTGCCTTAGGAGGTGTAGCCAACATACTATAAACCAGTATACCACCCGAAAATGAACCATTTAGCTTTCGAAGCAGGTTTTGCTGTAGCCCAAGCTGACCCGATCACTATGTGGTTTCAGGCTGGCCTCAAACTCAACAGAGATCCTCCTACCTCTGCCTCCCGAGTGCTGGGAGTAAAGGCGTGCGCCTCCACACCTGGCTAAAATGAACTTTTTTTCCTGCAATCTTAAAGTCTCTCAAAACTTTTCATACTTTCTTTCAGAAGCTGCTGCCTAGCCACTAGCATCGCTCGTTCTCTTTCTTTGGCCCCGGCAGCTCCCCTGCTCAGCACGTGCTCTGCCACTGAGATGCGCTCCTGGTCCAGCAAGCATGTTTTCACAATAGTGACAATCGTGATTAATCTTTTCTCACGAATATTGAATCGACTTTCCTGCAAACAAAAAGCAGCTCAGAGTAAATTTGTTGTTTGAAGCAGGTCCTCAGTCTAGCCCAGGCTGGTCTTGGCACTCATTCTGGATCCCACGCTTGCCTTGAGCTCACAGTGATTTCTCCTACCTCGGTTTCTGACTGACGGGAGCAAAAGAGTCCGCAACACACCTGGCTTAAATGCCATGTTTTTTTTTAGTTTATGATTATGATTATTTGTTTTTCAAGGTAGGGTCTTGCCCTAGCGCAGGCTGACCTGAAATTCACTATGTAGTCTCAGCGTGGCCTCAAATTCACGCTGATCCTCCTACTTCTGCCTCCCAAGTGTTAGGATTAAAGGTGTGTGCCACCAAGCCTGGCTTAAATTCTGTTTTTTTTTTTTTTTTTTTTAATGCAAGTAATCTAGATAGATAATGCTAAATCTTTATTTTGGGAAACAGAGGTGTATATAAGTAACTGGATTTTTATGTGGTGCATAAAGTCACTTAATACCCTATTGCAAAGAGGGATTATAAAAGTGTTGTAAGTATAAAAATGCTCCCATTCTAAGAATTATTAAATGATGGGCATGAAATGTTCTGGTGTGTTTGTGTGTATATGAATTTACATACTTTTAAATTTTTTATAGTTTTATTTATTTATTTATTAGATATAGAGGGACAGAGGGAGAAAGAGAGAGAGAATGGGCATGCCAGGGCTTCTAGCCACTGCAAACAACCTCCAGGTGCATGTGCCACGAGGTGCAACTGGCTTCACGTGGGTGCTAGGGAATTGAACCCAATTTGTGAGGCTTGGCAGGCAAGTGCCTTAGGCTGAGCCACATCTCCAGCCCAGAACTTTTTCTTTTTCTTTTTCTTTTTTTTCCTTTTTGGTTTTTCGAGGTAGGGTCTCACTCTAGCCCAGGCTGACCTGGAATTCACTATGGAGTCTCAAGGTGGCCTCGAACTCACGACAATCCTCCTACCTCTGCCTCCCGAGTGCTGGGATTAAAGGCGTGCGCCACCACGCCCAGCCAGAACGTTTTCTTGATGACACCTCTGATTTATTGCAGAGTACCGCTCTGTATCAAATGTTCAGCATGGTGTTCTGATGACCCACAACATTCCAAACCCTTTCCTACTCCTGGAGAGAAATACTGTTACACATCCACCTTCACTATTAACTGAAATGTCTTAATGGGTTACTGGGGGAGAGAGCTTGAGAGCTAACTAGCAACTCCAAGAAACCCCTAAGAGGGGAGCAAACAAATTCACACATAAGAAAAACCAGCCTGAGGCTGGAGAGATGGCTTAGCGGTTAAGCGCTTTGCCTGTGAAGCCTTAGGACCTCAGTTTGAGGCTCGGTTCCCCAGAACCCACGTAAGCCAGATGCACAAGGAGGTGCATGCATCTGGAGTTCATTTGCAGTGGTTGTTGGCCCTGGCGCGCCCATTCTCTATCTATCTACCTCTTTCTCTCTCTGTCTGTCGCTCTAAAAAATAAATTTAAAAAATTATATTAAAAAAGAAATTAAAAAAAAAAGAAAACTCAGCCTGGGCTAGAGTAAGATGCTACCTCAAAAAACCAAAACAAACAACCTCCCTCCCCCACCAAAAAAAACATCTTCTAGGCTCTAGAGGCACCCTTATCTAAGTGGACGACAGAGAAATTTTGTATAGAAGTTGAGGTCAGCCTGGTGTGGCAACACATGCCTTTAAGCCCTGCTGAGGTTGGAGAATTGCTGAGTTCGAGAACAGCCCAGGTTACAGAGTGAGCACCAGATCAGTCTGGGCTAAAGCCTCAAAAAACAAAACAAACCCAACCAAACAGCAACAACAAAAACGTTGCGGTCGGGCTGGAGACAGGGCTTAGCAGTTAAGGCATTTGCCTGCAAAGCCGAAGGACCTGGGTTTGACTCCCCAGGACCCACGTGAGCCAGATGCATAAGGGGGGCACATGTGTCTGGAGTTCGTTTGCTGTGGCAGGAGGCACTGGCATGCCCATTCTCTCTTTCTCTCTCGCTCGCTCTCTGTCTCTTTCGCTCTCTCAAATAAATAAAATTAAAAAAAGAAAACAATCCTTTAAAAAAAAAAGTTGAGGTCATGTCCACACCCTTGGCAGCTGAAAGGCGTGAGGAGAGGCCTGGGGGGTGACGGCTCCGTGGGGTTTGCTTGGGCCCCTCACACCGAGCCCAGCAGCATTGCTGAGTCTGCCCGGCCAACCCCGACCACAGCGCTCTTTTCTTTCTGCGTAGGGCAGAGCCTGGGACTTCTGCTGACACAGAGGCAGGACAGGCCAGTAGCTGATGGACCCCTTCACTGGAAACGACCACCACACTTTGTTTTTCTCCATGGTCACTGTCAGCGAGCTGCACCCATCCACAGACACCCACAAGTCAGCAGTGTCGGACCCCTGAGCACAGAGATGACCCCCTGCTTCTGGCTGTGCATGTGTCACGTACATGGCACTGTTTGATGCGCCTCTTGCTTGCTGTCAGCCCTCTTTCCCCCTCAATTAACTAAATAATAATGATAATAAATCTAAACTTGAACTCGTTGAGACAATTTCACTATGTAGCCTGGTCTCAACTGTCAGTTCTCCTGCCTCAGTGTTTATTTATTTTTTTATTACTAGCGTGCACTGCGTGCATGGTTCACGATTTTATTTTTAAAAGGCCATATTTTCTTCCTTACAGAGACTACATTCTCACTCTAATTTCTTTTTGAGTGAAAATCATTATGACAGCTGCAACTAGCCCTATAGTACTTTGTGCATCTTTTTTTTTTAACAATATTTTTAAATTTTTTTTATTTATTTTAGAGTGACAGACAGAGAGAGGAAGAGGCAGAGAGAGAGACAGAGAGAGAGAATGGGCGCGCCAGGGCTTCCAGCCACTGCAAACGAACTCCAGATGCTTGCGCCCCCTTGTGCATCTGGCTAACGTGGGTCCTGAGAAAGGAGGCAGTTCCCCTCCTCCCCTGCAGGCCCAGCTCTACTGGGAGGAGTCTGTTCCTGGGCAGATGCTGTCCTGCCTTCTGAGAATGGTTCCGCCCTTGTTCCTTCACTGACCTTGTCTGCACTGTCCAGTATGGTGTCTTAGGCACTAGCAAAATAATCCCTGTTTTGATCTAGAAAAAGTTATTAAGCTTATTTTATTTTATGAGACAAGCTCAACAGACTGGCCTTTTTTTTTTTTATGAGAGAGCAAGAGCAAGAGCGAGAGAGAGCGAGACAGAGAGAGAGCGAATGGGCACGCCAGGGCCTCCAGCCACTGTAATCGAACTCCAGATGTATGCACCACCTTGTGAGCATGTGTGACCTTGCATCACCTTGTGCGTCTGGCTTACGTGGGACCTGGAGAGTCAAACATGGGTCCTTAGGCTTCGCAGGCAAGCGCCTTAACTGCTAAGCCATTTCTCCAGCCCACCAAGCTTATCTATAAAAGTTGCAAAGTTAAACTGTTGAAACTTGTTCACCTTTGACTTGCATTAATGCTTTATATCCCCAGTTTATATTAAAATTCATGCACACATGGGACTGGAAAACTGCAATAGTTGATTTCTGTTTCCAACTTTTCCACTCTCAATCACACTCTGGGGTGCTTTTTGACCTCATGACAGGGGGTGAGGAATGTCTAACATTCAGCTGCCAATAAAAGGAAAAGAAAAAAAAAAATTTCGAAGCAGGGTCTCATTGTAGCCCAGGCTGACCTGGAACTCACTCTAGCTCAGGTTGTCCTCAAATGCACAGTGATCCTCTTATGCCAGCCTCCTGAGTGTTGGGATTAAAGGCATGCGCCGCATGTATGGCTAAGAAAAAGAAAAATTTTTAAATGTTTTTTATTTGTTTTTTTTTTTTTTTTTTTTTTGGTTTTTTCGAGATAGGGTCTCACTCTAGCCCAGGCTGACCTGGAATTCACTGTGTCATCTCAGGGTGGCCTCGAACTCATGGCAATCCTCCTACCTCTGCCTCCCGAGTGCTGGGATTAAAGGCGTGCGCCACCACGCCCGGCATGTTTTTTATTTGTTTGAGAGAGAGAAAGAGACAGAGAGAATGAGCATGCCAGGGTCTCCAGCCACTGCAAACGAACCCGAGATGCATGTGCCACATTGTGCATCTGGCTTATGTGGGCCCTGGGGAATCAAACCTGGGTCCTTTGGCTTTGCAGGCAAGAGCCTTAAGCGCTGAGCCATCTCTCCAGCCAAAAAAAAAAAAAAAAAAAAAAAAAAAAAAAAAAATTTATTTGAGAGTGAAATGGTTCCCGACACAGTGGGTTCTTAAGCACACTCTTCTCTCAGGCAGCATGCTAGCTGGGTATTTTCTGGCGTAATTGCTGCACGGTTTGCGTGGAGAGCTCACAGGTGGGTGCGTGCAGAGCTCCACCACAGAGGCTCGCTGGGCTCCTGCAAAGCACCCACAGCTGCACTTTGACAGCGCACATCTATTTGAAGTCCTGAGCAACTTCTTAGGCAGATGCTTGAAGGGCCGTTTGCTAATCAGAAGTTCAGTGGACTAGTCAGCATCTCATTTCACATGGAATTTCCACAGCACAGGTCATCCATGAGATTCCTTCACCCTTCCAGTAGAGGGCGCGCTCTCGCAAGCAGCTTCTGTAGCCAGTGTTTCCTGGGTGCTTTAACACGGGCGGTTTGGCGGGCAGTCTGCTTTGTTCCAGCCGTGGTGTAGAGATCTCTTCACCGGCCGGTTCTCTTCTGGCTGGAGCTGGGCGAGCTGAGCCAGTGATGTGCTTTTCTTCAACGTTGCTGCTCACCATGGAGTTGTTAGAAGCAGAGCCTGGGCCCCTCAGAGCACATCAGACCCCAGGACCATAGCACAGTAATGTAACATGCACTGTTCTCTTACTTCCAGCATGTAGAATGGATATGGCGAGAACGTAAGAAGACCCAATATAAAAAAAATCAAAATCCAGGGCTGGAGGGATGGCTTAGCGGTTAAGACGTTTCCCTGCAAAACCAAAGGACTCAGGTTTGATTCCCCAGGACCCATGTTAGCCAGATGCACAAGGAGGCACATGCATCTGGAGTTCGTTTGCAGTGTTTGGAGGCCCTGGTGTGCCTATTCTCTCTTTCCTTTTCTCTCTGTCGAATAAATACATAAATAAAATAAAAACATTTTTAAAAGTTCAAAATCCAAATATGTTGATCATTTTTGGGACAATTATTCACACTTCCTCCTTCCCTCCCCACCTCTTTCTTTTTTTTTCTTTTTGCCTATGTGTGTGTGCGTGCGCGCGCGTGCGTGCGCGTGTGTGCACACAGATGTCTGTGTGTGTACACAAGCCAGAGAACATGGGCTCACTCTTTTATCACTCATCTGCTTGTTTCCTTGAAACAGAGTCCCTCACTGACCCCAGAGCTACTGATTTTAGCAGTCTGGCTGACCAGGGAGCCCCAGTGATTGTCTGGTGGTCTCTGCTTTCTCACAGGACTGAGGTTAAAGGGGAGTGTGGCCACACCCGCTGTTTACATGGGCCCTGGGCGAGTCCAGCCCAGGGTGAAGGAGGCCTCCCAAGCCCTCGCGCTCGCATGGCAAGTGCTATAACCCACTGCACCATCTCCCAGCCTTGGTGAACTTTTTTTCTCTTGGGTTTTGGTTTTTTTGAGGTAGGGTCTCACTCTAGAGCCCAGGCTGCGCTGGAGCTCACTTTGTAGTCCCAGGCTGGCCTTGAACTCATAGACTCCTGCCTCAGCTAGAATTAAGGCATGTACCACCATGTCCGGCTCTGTGATGTTTTTTAAGGAGATGGTATTAAGGAACTTATTTCAATATCTAGTGAAGGCCACAGGTCATGGTTAAGTCAGCATGTCCTTGAAATTAGCACACATATTGCCAACAGTCTGTTACACACGTCACCGCCACCCTTCGGCTCTGCTCTCTTCAAAGATTAAGGCTGGAGCTCTGGGTCAATATAAACCTGCCAAGGTTTGGTGTACACACGAGCTATTTTCTAAGTCAGTTTTCTCTGTCTGTTCTTGTAAAATGAGGGACCAAAGGAAGCCAGAATGAACTGCCCAGACCTCTCAGGGTAGATAACGAAACAGCGCAGACGTGTGGCATGGCTTATAGACAGCGCGGGATTACTTCTTGTGGGAGGCTGAGAGCTCAGAGTGAGACAGCGGCGGATGTGGTATCTGGCGAGAGTTCCTTTCTGGCTCTTTTTTTTTCTTTTTCTTTTTTTCTGGTTTTTCGAGGTAGAGTCACTCTGGCCCAGGCTGACCTGGAATTCACTATGCAGTCTCAGGGTGGCCTTGAACTCACAGTGATCCTCCTACCTCTGCCTCCCAAGTGCTGGGGTGAAAGGCTGCGCCGCACCCGGCTTTTCTGGCTCTTGGATTTCATGGCTGCCGCATGTGAACAACTTGGCTCCACTGTGCTGTCCCCGCCACGATGGACCAACAGCTCTGAAACCATGAGCGAAACCAAACCCTTCCCCTTTAAGTCAAGTCAGTTTATCTTCAGGATGAGAAGAGTAACTAACCAGGTCTTCCGAAACCCCAAAGCACACTGTCACCCCGCTAGTAATATTGCCTTCAGGTTGGGATCTGCATATGTGGGTTTTGAGCAACACAAGCCTTTGCACAGTCACAAACACTACTAGAAAAATAAACTAGGCAAAAGGAACGCATTTCCAGCACCCGCAGGGTCACTCTGGTACGTGGAAGCCCTGTGTCCCTGTGTGGAATTCTGAGCCACCCCTCCCAGCTCCCCACCCCCGTGACTGAGCTGCAGAGTCACCTAAAATGACCCGCAGAAGTGGTGTCTCCGGGGCTCATTCATAGACTCCACATGTTGCTGAGCCACACACCAATCTGAACAGGATCCCGGGATAGCAAAGGGGTCCTGGCTTTGGGAGGGTCCCACATCCCTCTGTGACCCTGCAGCCACGAAGCTCCTGCGTAACTCGAGTTCAGAGCACACTCTCAAGATAGCTCCCCTCCCCCAGGGGACAAAGGCCCAAGTCCATCTCTCCGTGTGGCTGTGCATTGGCTTGACACGGGGTCTCACTGCGCAGTCCAAGCCAGCGTTGAACTCTCAATCCTACTGCCTCGGCCTCTCAGGTGCTGTGGTTCCTGATGTGTGCTCCCATGTTTGGTGACTTTTATGTTAATTGTCTCTCTTTTAGCTGTCTGATAGGGCTTGTGTTAATACATGTCATTTACGCAGAGGTAATTTTTATCCATTAAGAAGAAGCTGAAGGCTTCTTTTCTTCGAGACAATCGGTGGTCCTCGGAGACTACTTTACCAGTCATTTACATTGCTCTGTTTGATGGGTTCACTGCCAGGCCTCCTTTCTCTCAATTAACTAAAAAAAAAAAAAAAAAAAAAAAAAAAAAAAAAGCCTGACCTTGAACTTGTCATCTTTGCTCCAGAAGATACTCCCATCCCCATTTCTAAGAGAGCTAGCATTCTGCTGTCTCCCAGGCCAGAGGAGCTTTGATTCTTTTTAACTTTATTGACAATAATATAGATATTAGCCCATTCTCTTTTTCCCCATCCTGAGTGCCCCCTGCCCCGCATAAATCCCTTCTTCATTTCAACTAGTCTCTCTTCTATTTTAATTTCATCTCCCCACCCCCTTATTAGACAGGTCTTGTGTAGGTAGCACCAGCCACTGTGAGGTCATGAGTACCAGGGTCCCTTTGTGTCCGGAAGACAGTATTGCAAGCACTCTTCCCCTTCCTTGGCTCTTACATTCTTTCTGTCACCTGAGCCTTGGAGGGGTGGCGGGGGTGTCTCTCCTAGTGTTGAACACTCACATCACTGTCACTTCTCAGCACGTTGGTGAGTTTTGAATACTCCAGTGGTTGCCACCATCTAAAAAGAGACAACTTTGTTTCTTGATTCTTGGCTTTGACATTTCCCCTTGCAAATGTGTCCAGGTCTGCCCAGCCCGCGTCTTCACCTTTCCCACATGCACGTGCCAATCCACCTCTGAATTCTACTCACCGGCTCTGCAGTCACTGCCCTCAGTCCACAAGAATTGTCACATACTAAGTGTGTCCCTCCCCCCCGTCCCAGTGCCAGGCTGGTTGTCTGGACACACACACTCAGCACTGTGACACGGGAACCAGTTGTTCTCAGTAAGTGCTTTCCATACATGAAAAATGAATTTCCAGTTGGGACCATGGTCACCCAGTTCAAGGTTTCCTCATATCCGTTTTTCTTGTACTTCCCCTTCTGAAACGCTTCTGAAAGCTGTTCACCTCATGCTGTTAGGAAGGAGGGGGGGGGGGAGGGAGAAAGGGCTAGGATCTCAACATCACCTTAAGGCCATACCCCCAGTACTCTAACTTCCTTCCCTAGGCTCCATCTCCCAAAGGTCCCACCATCTCCCAGTGGTACGTAGGCAGGCCTTCAACACATGGGCGTTTGGGTGTAACAATCACTCAAGCTGTGTTTTAGCTTTCTTGGATCTGTTTTGATGACCACCCCTCACCAGGCTGCCTTCCAGCTGCCTAAATTATGTGTCTGATTTACAAATCTATGAATCATTACAGGGCTGTCTTTTGAGTTTTGTTCTGTTGATTTTGCTTTGCTTTTGATTGTTTTCTCCTGTTTACAATGGTATTTGTCTAAAAATCTGCTTGAAGCCTGGTGTGGTAGTGCATGCCTTTAATCCCAACACTTGGGAGGCAGAGGTAGGAGGATCGCCGTGAGTTCGAGGCCACCCTGAGACTACATAGTGAATTCCAGGTCCGCCTGGGCTAGAGTGAGACCCTACCTCAAAAATCAAAGAAAAACAAAACAAAACAAAAAATCTGCTTGAGACTTTATTTACATTTTTACCTATACAAGCTCCCCCTCCCCTTTTTGGGGGGCTTTTAAGATCACTATTTAGATTAGGCCTGACTAAAATTTATTATGCAGCCCAGGCTGGCCTTGAACTACTGATTTCCTTACCTTAACCTCCCAAGTGCTGGGATTACAGACACGTGCTTGGTGAAGTTAATTTGAATCATCTATCTATCTGTCTGTCTATCTATCTATCTATCTACCTATCTATCTATCTATCATCTGTCTGTCTACTTACCTAACTTTATTTCATAGTGCTAGGCATCAAACCCAGCACTCTACCACTGTGCTGCTAGAGTTCTGATATTTGACAGACAACTCTGGCAGGAGAGGAAATTCCCACCCTCTTCTTTTAAAAAAATATTTTTATTATTTATTTGTTTGCAAGCAGAGAGAGACAGAGAGATAGGGAATATAGACAGAGAGAGAGAATGAGCACGCCAGGGCCTCCAGACGCTGCAAACAAACTCCAGATGCATGTGCCACTTTGTGCATCTGGCTTTATGTGAGTACTGGGGACTTGAACTTGGGTTGTTAGACTTTACAGGCAAGAGCCTTAACCACTGAACCATCTCTCTAGCCCTCCATTCTTGTCTTTGCACTAGACCCTCCTCTAATCCCTGGCCTTTGACAAGCCAAACTGTTCTTTTAGTCATTCTACATTTGATTTTTGTACACGTTCATGAAATAGCACCAGACACTATTTAGGCTGTCATGTCTGACAGCCCGTGAGACACAGGATGACTTCTAACCACTCGGCAGAAACCTGAGCGTGAGACGCTTTGCCTGGGCAAACGTGCCCGTTACCCAGGCCTTCAGCTTCCATGTGGCAACCCCAAGGTGGAGGGACGTGGGCACGTTGTTGTGTTGTCACAGAGATTCAGAATTGCTCCTGGGATTCATTGTGTACAGCCAGAGACGCTAAATGCTTGCGACACACAAGGTAGGTCTGCAGAGCCACCACCTGCCCTGGTTAGGAGGGCGCCGGCGTCGTGCCCTGGGAAATCCTCCAGGCTGAAGTCAGCCTCTTCAGAAGAAGTGCCAGTGACAATTGCCTGAAAGGTCCTGGGTGCAATCAGATTGCTGTTCTGTATCTCGGAGCAAGCTCTGTGGGCCAGGGAAGGAAGGGTGACTTGGAGTGGGGGGGGGGACCGTTTGTTGATGAAAACTTCGGCGCTGGTCACAGAAGGAGCTGCCCACCAATGACCGCTGTGGGAGAGAAAGGTTGGCAGGACCAGACACAGGGTCTTGTTAGGGATTTGAGACTTAAAAAAAAGTACTTATGTATTTGAGATAGAGAGAATGGGCATGCCAGGGCCTCTAACCACTGTAAATGAATTCCAGATGCATGCACCATTTTGTGCATCTGGCTCTACATGGGTACTGGGGAATCGAACCTGGGTTCTTAGGCTTCACGGGAAAACACCTTAACCACTAAGCCATCTCTCCAGCCCT
Organism: Dipus sagitta; assembly: GCA_036346955.1. Lineage (NCBI taxonomy): Eukaryota > Metazoa > Chordata > Mammalia > Rodentia > Dipodidae > Dipus > Dipus sagitta. The sequence goes on from CM070786.1 coordinate 67,504,013, forward strand.
TCACTGAGATTTTTATTTGACTTAATTCATTTTTATATTTTCAGCATTCTTCCAGCTGTTTTTACGTTCTCTGTCTTTCATTAGACATTATTTTTGTTGTTGTTGTTTTGAAGTAGGGTCTCGCTCTAGCCCAGGCTGACCTAGAATTCACTGTGTATTCTCAGAGTGGCCTTGAACTCACGGCGATCCTCTGCCTCTGCCTCCCGAGTGCTGGGATTAAAGGCGTGTGCCACCACACCTGACTTTAAAAATGACATTTGCCAGCTTTTAACAAGGTTTAATTGGAATCTTAGTTTCTGTTTTTTTGTAGTGCTAGGGGGATTGGACACAAAACTTCACACATGCCAGGCAAGCATGCTACCTCTGAGCTAGATCAGTAGCCTTACTTTTAAAATACATTTTATTTTTTCTTATTTGAGAGTGAGAGAAAGAGGCAGATAGAATGGGTACACCAGGGCCTTCAGGCACTACAAATTCCAGATGCATTTACTGCCTTGTGCATCTGGTGTATGTAGGTCCTGGGGAATCAAATCTGGGCCCTTTAGTAGGGTCTCACTCTAGCCCAGGCTGATCTGGAATTCACTATGTAGTCTCAGGGTAACCTTGGACTCATGACCTCTGCCTCTCCCGAGTGCTGGGATTAAAGGTGTACATCACCACACCCAGCTCATTGGCCATATTTATAATCATTCTTTGTCTGAAATTTCTTCTGAGTCATTCTCACTTGTGACCGTTCCTCTGGGGTTGGCAGTTTTTGGAGGAGACAAGTTGTTTTGTGTTTCAGTCACACGTGTTTTTGCCTTGGGATCTGCTTTCCAGGTGTCTGTCTGCTCATTGACTGAATTTTCTTCTGACAAGAAGAATGGAGAGACTCCCATAACAGTAAGGCCAGTGTTTATGTGAGGCTCTCCACAGAAGATGACGACAGCCTTGAATATGCATGTTCTCAGATGTGACAGATCCTTGCTTCCTGCCTAGCCCTGACGTGTGGATGAAGCCCACAGGGGCGTGGCCCACGTTGCCTGGTCCACAGTGTTTATTCTCCTTGGCTGTTCATGGGAGTGTCCTGTGTCTCCATCCTCTGGAGCTGAGGCTTATGCTCAGCCCAGGGAACTTGACAGCGTCAGTCGAAAGGTCCTGGATAGAGTGACCACATGGACTTGGAGTGGGGTCCCTGACTCTTGGCTAGAAGGACATTTCTTGAAGTCCGTTATTAACATTTTGCTTTGGCCATTGTGCAGCCCTGTGGATGAAACCTTGCCCAGGCAACTGCTGTGGGACCCTCCGAAGGGCCCTTAAATAGAGGAAGCAGGTGGCTCCTGCCTTGATTATTTTCAGCAGGGATAGATTAGATGGGCCTGGAATTTTCTCCTTCTTCTCCCTCCCCACCACCTTTGTTAAAGGTTTCTTTTTTCCCAGGACAGCCCCTCCTTAGGAACTTGAGCCTGGAGCATCTTGTCCACACGGGACCCCAGAGTTGCTCCGAGTTCACTCTGCGGTGCTTACCTGTGACTCATGCTCCATGGTGAGGTAGGGACACCCACACAGTCGTCGCCTTGTGGATTTTGTGTTTCTTTTTCTTGTTTTGGTTTTTCAAGCAAGGTCTCACTGTAGCTGAGGCTGACCTGGAATTCACTATGTAGTCTCAGGGTGGCCTCGAACTCACAGCCATCCTCCTACCTCTGCCTCCTGTGTGCTGGGATTAAAGGCGTGCTCCTGGCTTTTTTCGGATTTTGTGTTTTCAAGCAGCCACTGGGCGAGGCGTGGTGGTGCATATCTGTGGCTCCGGGACTTAGATGCAGGGAGATTGCTAGGGCTCATGAGTTGCTGGCTTGAACAACATAGTTAAAACTTGTCTAAAAAGAAAAAAAAGAGGCAGGCTTGGAATTTAAAAACCATTTACATCTGCTTTACATCAATTTACATATCAACCTCTTGCAATCAACTCCTCTATGAATTCAACTAATTAGTGCGTCTAACCACTACTGCTGCTCGCTCCAGCTTTGAGAGCAGGGCGCATGCATGCGGAGTTCTGAATAGATCTGTACGGGCCTGACCGTACATTCACACATAGCTCGGGCCATTCACAAGAGCAGCTGGCAGGAGCTGCCTCTTAGCCTAATTCTGTACAGTCATAACTTTCTCTTCTTCTTTCTTCATTTTTGCTTTCTTCCTTTTCCCTGCCTTCTTTCCTTTTTTCTTCCTTCCTTTCTTCCTCTTTCCTTCTCTCTCTCCCTACCAGACTAGGAATTGAACCCAGAACCTCTCACATGCTAGGCAAGTGATCTACCACTAACGAACATCCCCAGCCCTAGTACACTCTTTTTTTAAAAAATATTTTTATTTATTTGAGAGAGAGAGAGAGAGAGAGAGAGAGAGAGAGAGAGAGTGAGAGAGAGAGAATAGGCACACCAGGTCTCCAGCTGCTGCAAATGAACTCCAGAAGCATGCACCACCTTGTGCATCTGGCATATGTGGGTCCTGGAGAATTGAACCATTGGTCCTTTAGCTTTGCAGGCAAGTGCCTTAACCACTAAGCCATCTCTCTAGCCCCCTACTACACTCTTAATTAGCAAATTCCAGGGAAGTATTCTTTTCTGACAGCTAAGGGACCCCTATACCACCATCCCAAACAGAACAAACAAAAAAGGAACAAAAAAAGCATTTGTCTGGTATCCTTCATTGCTAAAGCTGGTACCATGATTAGACCACATTTATTCTATCACTTGGCAGCTAAGAACACATGGAAAAGGGCACAAAGTAGCTGGTATGAAGGATTCCTTAGGGACTGCAAGGTACACCTGGCATGACTGCATACCAGCTCCAACATCCCTTTTTCTTTTCTTTTTAAACAGATTTTGCATTGAAATGGGCCTGGCTTTAAATATTTTATCTGTTTATTTGTGTATTTGAGAGAAGAGAGATAGAGAGGCAGATAGAGAAAGAATGGACACAACAGGGCCTCCAGCTACTGCAAACAGACTGTAGACGCATGCACCCCCTTGTGCATCTGGCTTTCCTTGTGTACTGGGGAATCAACTCTGGGTCCTTTGCCTTTGCTGGCAAGCGCCTTAACCACTAAGCCATCGCTCCAGCCCCCAAACTTTCCTCTTTTTTTTTTTTTTAAGGGAGGTTCTCGCTCTAGCCCAGGCTGACCTGGAATTCACTCTGTAGTCTCAGGCTGGCCTTGAACTCACAGTGATCTACCTTTGCCTCCTGAGTGCTGGGATTAAAGGCATGTGGCACCATACCTGGCCCACATCCAGTTTTCTTCTTTTTCTCTTTACTTACCTTTATTCTGGAGTAATTGGACCTCATCTTGCCTCAAGAAAGGGGAGCTAAGCCCTCACCACACTTGCCTTGTGATGATCCCCCATGTTATGGGTTTCACTGTGTATTGATACTGCCCTGGGCTATACTGAAATGACAGTGACCATGGCTTGTTCAGCTGGCTTTCAGTAGCTTCTGTTGTTTATTTCTCTCAGAGATCAGGACAGAGATAGACTAGGATGAATTCATCTTATTCTTTGCAGCCACCTTAAAGTAACATTGTTAATAAATCTTACAGAAACTGAATGGATACTTTTATTTTTTGTGACTAGTAAATCAGTGGGCCATTTAAACTACCTTCTAGTATAGGCCAGTATTACTACACCCCTTTTCCTCAAATCATGGGAGAGTAAACATGAAATATCTACCTGTTCTGTTTTTAAGTGATGCTAGCAGGGACGCAGCAGCCTTCTCCTCTGCCCAGTCTGCTCACAGTTCAGAGGTCACTACTGTGGTCATGTGGAACAGACCTGCAGTAGCAGGAGTCTGAGCATGAACATACAGGACATTTGTGGATTTTGTCTGGCTTTGTGTGTTTTTCATGTCAGGACTGTGAATCAGCTTCTTCATTCACAATGCTGTGTCAAGAAAGATATTTATAAGAATCTACCTCTAGGTTTTCTGTTTCATTCGACTAATAAATACATTTCTCTGTCAGTTCACAAAAGATTGATTTTGTTATGTAGCTTTATAGTAAGTCCTGAAGTTGGGTACAGTTATATATTTTTTAATATTTTTATTTATTTGCAAGCCAAGGGAGAGAGAGAAAAAAAGAGAGAGAGAATGAGAATATGGGCATCCCAGGGTCTCCAACCACTGCAAATGAACTCTAGGTGCATGTGCCACTTTCTGCATCTGGCTTTACATGGGTACTGGAGAGTTGAACCTAGATAATTAGGCTTTGCAGGCAAGTGCCTCAACCACTGAGCAATCTCTCCAGCCCCCAGTAGTCTTTTATAATAACTACCATAACCATAGACTGTGTACAGAGACCATCCAAGAGTGCTTTTTATGCATAGATTAGCTCATGAGCAGAGGATCTCCACGAGGCAGCAATTAGACTAGTATGGCCATTTTACAGATGACGTGTTGGCCTAAGACAGCCGTGTTGAACGAGGTTCTATTGCTATAACAATAGTACAGGGTGGGTGTTTTAAAAGGATAGATGTCCACTTAGCTTGAAGTTCTGGAGGCTGGGAAGCCCAAGATGAAGAAGCCACATCTGGCGAGGGCTGTCCTGCTGCTAGGAACTCTTTTCAGGATCTCACGGGGGCAGTGGGCATTCCATGACAGAGTGGGTGTAGCCAAGAGGCATGGCCAACCTGGCTGTTGGAGCAGACCCTTGAGATAATGGGTGTTCACCAAACCCTGTTTTCCATGTGCTTATGACCTGATGGCCCTCATAGTTTCCTGCTTTGTACCTCCCGGGGGGATTAACTCCGGGCTTGCAGCTTGCTGGGAATGTCTAACGCACAAGAGCAGCCCAGTCATTGCTTGCCGCTTCCAAGTCAGTCCCTGGCAGCTTGGACTCACTGTCTGCCTCACTCTTTCCTCTCCTCACCCCTCCTGGGTATCGTTCCCTTGTCTGCTGGCTTCCAAACCACAAACAGATACTTCAAAAATTACTAAATAGCATTTCCTTACTTGCATCTACTTTACGTAGATTTCATCTACTTAATGTGAACTGCTTTTGGCTTTATTATTTTTTCCAAATTTTTATTAACAACTTCCATGATTATAAAAAATAACCCATGGTAATACCCTCCCTCCCTCACTTTCCCCTTTGAAACTCCACTCTCCATAATATCCCCTCCCCATCTCAGTCAGTCTCTCTTTTATTTTGATGTCATGATCCTTTCCTCCTCTTATGATGGTCTTGTGTAGGCAGTGTCAGGCACTGTGAGGTCATGGATATACAAGCCATTTTGTATCTGGGGGGAGCATGTTGTAAGGAGCCCTACCCTTCTTTGGCTCTTAAATTCTTTCCGTCACCTCTTCCACATTAGACCCTGAGCTTTGGAAGGTGTGATTGAGGTATTAAAGTACTGAGCACTCTGATCACTTCTTTCCAGCACCATGATACCTTCTAAGTCATCCCAAGGTCACTGCCATCTGAAAAGAGAAGATTCTCTACCAAAAGTGAGAGTAGCATTAATACAAGGGTATGAACATTACGAGAAGTGTTTACTGGGCAGTTTGATAAGCATAGTATATACATTTATCCAGACAGCAGCAGATGTTACACCCCTAGGGCTCATGACTAGCCCTGTTGTAGGTTTTCAGTACCAGGGATGTATTCCCTCCCATGGAGCGGGCCTCCAGTCCAATTGAGGGCAGTTGGTTTCCACCATGATAGACGTGCCACTATTGCACCCGTTGGCTCATTTGGCCTGGCTGGCCAATTATAAGGCTTGCAGTGTCCACTGTTGAGTATCTTCACTGGTGGCATCTCTTTCTCCCATTGAACTGCATGGAGAATGGCTTTTTCCAGCTTTCTCTCAGCTGGTCTACATGGATGAGGTTATCAGCTCAGTTCCAGCAGGATTTCTCAGTGGCCTTGCAGCCGAAGTATGTGGAGTCTTCAGCAATAGGGTCTTACCATCTATTCCTGGTGGGAAACCAAGGGCCTCGGCAATGGCCTATAATGTTTTGGGGGCATCAGGGACTTCCCTGGCCAACAGCTCAGTGGAAGGTATCCCATCCCTGGCACTGAAAATTTTCTAGCAACAATCTACAGCTCCTGAGTGTTCCATTGACCAAAAAAGTAGGATTCCATATGATTTATTTATATCCTCTTAGATTTTGATTAGACCCTCCCTCCACCTTTCCTTTACTAAATCTCTTCCCCTGACCTCACTTTGGGGCTTTTCACCCCCATTAATCTATTCTTCTACTTATATATATATATACAATACCATCCTATTAAGTACCCCTCTCCCTTCCTTTCTCTTCCCTTTATATTTCTTTTCTAGTTTATTGGCCTTTGCTACTGAGTTTTCTTCCTACTCACACGGAAGTCTAATCATCTATAGCTAGGATCCACATATGAGAGAGAACATGTGACACTTGGCTTTCTGGGTCTGGGTAACCTCACTTAATATAATCCTTTCTAGATTGATCCATTTTCCTGCAAATTTCATAACTTCATTAGTCTTTACCACTGAGTAGAACTCCATTGTATAAATGTGCCATATCTTCATTATCCACTCATCAGTTGAGGGATATCTAGGCTGGTTCCATTTCCCAGCTATAGTGAATTGAGAGGCAATAAACAAGGTTGAGCAAATATTTCTAAGATAATGAAATGAGTCCTTAGGATATATGCCTAGGAGTGCTATAGCCGGGTCATATGGTAGATCAATTTTTAGCTGTCTTAGGAACCTCCACACTGATTTCCACAATGGCTGGACCAGATTGCATTCCCACCAACAGTGTAGAAGGGTTCCTCTTTTTCCACATCCTCGCCAGCAATTATGGTTATTTGTTTTCATGATGGTAGCCAATCTGACAGGAGTGAGATGGAATCTCAACATAGTTTTAATCTGCATTTCCCTAATGAGTAGGGATGTAGAACATTTTTTTAGATGCTTCTATGCCATCCATATTTCTTCTTTTGAGAACTCTCTATTTAGTTCCATAGCCCATTTTTAATTGGCTTGTTTGATTTCTTATTATGTAATTTTTTGAGTTCTTTGTATATCCTAGATATCAATCCTCTATCAGATGTATAGCTGGCAAAGATTTTTTCCATTCTGTAGGGTGCCTCTTTGCTTTATTTACAGTGTCCTTTGCCGTACAAAATCTTTGTAATTTCATGAGGTCCCAGAGGTTAATCTGTGGTTTTATTGCCTGAGCAATTGGGGTTATATTCAGAAAGTCTTTGCCAAGACCAATATGTTGAAGAGTTTTCCCTACTTTTTCCTCTAGCACTTCCAGAGTTCCCGGTCTGACATTAGGGTCTTTAATCCATATGGACTTAATTCTTGTGCATGGAGAAAGAGAAGATTCTATTTTCATCCTTCTACAGATACATATCCAGTTTTCCCAGCACAATTTCCTGAAGAGGATGTCTTTTCTCCAATGCGCATTTTGGGCATTTTTATTGAATATCAGGTGGCTATAGCTACCTGGACTTACATCTGGGTCCTCTTTTCTGTTCCATTGATCTACATGTCTGCTTTTGTGTCAGTACCATGCTGGTTTTGTTACTATGGCTCTGTAGTATAGGTTAAAGTCAGGTATGGTGATACCACCCGCCTTATTTTTGTTGCTCAGTATTATTTTAGATATTTGAGGTTTTTTGTGATTTCAAATGAATTTTTTCATTGTTTTTTTCTATTTCCGTGAAGAATGCCATTGGAATTTTGAAGGGGATTGCATTAAATGTGTATATTTCTTTTGGTAAGATTGCCATTTTCACAATATTGGTTCTTCTGATTCAGGAACAAGGGATGTTTTTCCATTTCTGGCGTTTCTTCTGCAATTTCTTGCTTGAGTGTTTTAAAGTTTTCATTGTAGAGATCCTTTATTTCCTTGGTTAGGTTTGTTCCAAGGTACTTTATTTTCTTTGATGCAATTGTGAATGGGAATGATTCTCTGATTTCATCCTCTGTGTGTTTATTGTGAGCATATAGGAAGGCTACTGATTTCTGTGTATTTATTTTGTATCCTGCTACATGTCTGTAGGTGTTTATCAGCTTTAATAGTTTGCTGGTAGAGTCTTTAGGATCCTTAATGTATAGAACCATGTCATCTGCAAATAATGATAACTTGATCTCTTCCTTTCCAATTTGTATCCCTTTTTTGTGCATCTCTCACCTTATTGCTATGGCTAAACTTCCAGTACTATATTAAATAAAAGTGGGGACAGTGGACACCCTTGTCTTGTTCCTAATTTTAGTGGAAAAGCTTCCAGTTTTTCCCCATTTAGTAATACATTGGCTGTAGGCTTGTCATAAATAGCCTTTATGACAAGCCTTTATTGAGATATGTTCCTTCTATTCCCAGTCTCTGTAGGACTTTTATCATGAAGGGATATTGGATTTTGTCAAATGCTTTCTCTGAGTCTAATGAGATGATCATGTGATTTTTGTCCTTTAGTCCATTTATATAATGCATTACATTTATCGATTTGCTTATGTTGAACCATCCCTGCATCTATGGGATAAAGCCTACTTGGTCAGGGTGAATAATCTTTCTCATATATTCTTGTAGTCTATTTGCCAATACTTTGTTGAGAATTTTTGCATCTATGTTCATGAGGGAGATTGGTCTGTAATTTTCTTTTTTTGTTCTATCTTTGCCTGGTTTTGGTATCAGGGTGATGCTGGCTTCATAGAAGGAGTTTGATAAGATTCTTTCTTTTTCTATTTTATGGAAAAGCTTAAGAAGCAATGGTGTTAGTTCTTCCCTGAAGGTCTGGTAAATATTCAGCAGTGAATCCATCTAGGCCTGGACTTTTTTTAGTTGGGAGATTTTTGATAACTGCTTGGATCTCCATGCTTGTTATAGGTCTATTTAAGTGATTAATCTCATCTTGATTTAATTTAGATAGGTCATATAAATCAAGGAAATCATATATTTCTTTTAGATTTTCATACTTGGTGGAGTATATGCTTTTATATTATCTTCCTATGATTTTTTAAAGTTTCTCTGGCATCTGTTGTGATGTTGCCTTTTTCATCTCTAATTTTATTAATTTGTGTCTCTTCTCTCTTTTGGTCAGATTTGCTAAGGGTTTATCAATCTTGTTTATCCTTTCAAAGAACCAACTGTTTCATTGATTCTTTGGATTTTTTTGGTTTCTATTTCATTAATTTCTGGTTTATTATTTCTTCCCATCTGCTGATTTTTGGTTTTCCTTGTTTTTCTTTTTCCAAAGCTTTAAGGTGAAGCATTAGGTCATTTATTATAGGCACTTAAAGCTATAAATTTCCCTCTTAGGACTGCCTTCATTGTGTCCCAGAGGTTTCGGTATGTTGTGTTCTCATTATCATTTGACTCTATGAATTTTTTGATTTCCCTCTTGAATTCTTCATTGACCCATTCATCATTTAGTAGTGTATTGTTTAGTTTCCATGATTTTGTGTATGCTCTATAGCCTTTCTTGCTATTGATTTGTAGTTTGATTCCACTGTGGTCAGATAGAATGCAAGGAATTATTTCAATTTTCCTGTATTTGTTAAGATTTGCTTTGTGTTCTAATATGTGGTCTATTTTAGAGAATGTTCCATGTGCTGCTGAAAAGAATGTATATTCTGCAGCATTTGGATGAAATGTCCTGTATATATCTGTCAGGTCCATTTCTTCTATGACCTCATTTAATCCAGATGCCTGTCTGTTTAGTTTTTGCTTGTTTGACCTGTCAATTGATGAGAGTGGGGTGTTGAAGTCACCCACTACCACTGTGTTTGGTGTTATCTGTGACCTTAGTTCTAATAGCATTTGTTTGATGAATTTGGGAGCCCCCATGTTAGGTGCATATATGTTTAAGATTATAATGTTCTCCTGTTGAAGTGTGCCTTTAATCAATATAAAGTGACCTTCTTTATCTTTCCTAATGGACTGAAGTCTACCTTGTCAGATGTTAGGATAGCAAACCCTGCTTGTTTTCTAGGCCCATTTGCTTGAAACACCTTTTTCCAACCTTTCACCCTAAGATAGTGTCCATCCTTTGTAGAAAGGTGGGTTTCTTGTAGGCAACAATTTGAAGGATCCTGCTTTTTAACCCAGTATGCAAACCTATGTCTTTTGGTTGGGGCATTGAGGCCATTGATATTAAGAGATATTATTGAAAGGTGTGTATTTATTTTTGCCATTTTTTTGTAGTTCTTCCAGTTTTACCTTTGCTCTCTTGTTTTAACTAGTATTTGAGTATTGTTTGTTTTTTTCCAGGTTCTTTATGTGTGTCCTTTTCTTTGTCTTCAGCATGGAGGATTCTTTCAAGTATTTTCTGTAGAGATGGTTTTGTCTTCAAATACTTCTTTAGCCTGCTTTTGTCATGGAATGTCCTTATTTCTCCATCTATTTGAATGGATAGCTTTTCAGGATAAAGTAACCTTGGTTGACAGTTGTTATCTTTCAGTACTTGGAATACATCACTCCAAGCCCTTCTGGCTTTTAAAGTTTGTGTTGAGTAATCTGCTGTGATCCTGATAGGTTTGCCTTTGTAGGTAAGTTGATTTTTCTCTCTAACTGCTTTCAATATTTTTTCTTTGGTTTGTGTGTTTGGTAGTTTGATTATAATATGGTGAGGAGAGGTTCTTTCCACGTTTTGTCTCGTTGGTGTTCTAAAGGATTCCTGTATCTGCATTGGCACCTCTTTCCCAATTTGGGGGAAGTTTTCTTCTATGATTTTGTTGAAGATGCCTACTATGCCTTTGGAGTGAAATTCTTCTCCTTCTACTATACCCTGAATTCTTATGTTTGATCTTTTCATAGTGTCCCAAAATATCTTGAAGTTCCCATTCATACTTTCCTATTAGTTTGTCTTTCTCTTTGTTGGACTGTATTAGATCTGCCACCTGGTCTTCTTGCTTAACTATTCTGTCCTCTCCTTCATCCATTCTACTGGTGAGATTTTCTAGAGTTTTTTATTTCATTAACTGTGTTCTTCATTGCTAGTAATTCTGACTGGTTTTTCTTTACTATTTCTATTTCCTTATTTATGTCTTGTATTGACCCCTTTATTTCATTAAATTGGTGTCCTGTGTCTTCTTTGGTTCCTTTGATTTCCTCTTTTGTTACTTTGATTTCCTCTTTGACTTCTTTGAGCATATTTATAATCATTCTTTTGAAATCTTTCTCAGGCATTTCCTCTAACTCATTCTCACTGGAGTTCATTTCTGATGCATTAATACTTTTTGGTGGATTTATATTGTCTTGATTTTTGGTGTTTCTTGTGTTATAATGTATATAATTTTGTATCTTGAATTAATTTAATGCTTGGATTTTCTAGGTAGCTGCAGTATTATTAGATGTATCAATCAATCCGATGTTATATATCTTCAGGGTAGGAGCTTAAGGTGCTAGGTGTGGCTCTCAGGACTCTCTACAAAAGTGACCCTAGGTGTTGGGTTTGCCTGCTATGAGAGTATTCAAGTAGGCTGAGTGGAACAAAATACAGGCAGATTCTAGTATTTAACTAAACAATGTACTCTTTCAATAAAAAAAAGCACAGAGTATTTATGCAAGAGTAGGTATTATGACAACCAGATCCTCTAACTGTCCTTTAGGGTGTGTAGTGTACCACCCACACCCTTAATCCTGACAACAAGGAGGTTAAGATTTCTGGTCTGTTGAGGGTTCCAAGTGAGCTTGTGACCAAGTGAGACCCTTCCCTAATGTACAACAGAAGAGGAAACAAAGCCACTACAAATCAAGAAGCAACAAATAAGAAGCCCAAAATATAGTTTATTTAAGAATGGCAAATCTGATCATCCATCAGATTTAACATATATTTTTTCCTGATATGGAAGGTGCAATTAGTACTTCCAGTTCATGGCTATATACCAGGTTTATTTGGCAGGTACTGACCTGGTGTAATCCCAGTTACCTTTTGGGATGATTTTGGTCTCCGTTATGCTGCAGTCCTGCTTGGGTCCCTCTTTGGGGCACTGTGGGCTCAAGTAGGCTGGCTGGGTCACTGGATCACTGCTCTGGTTGCCGGTGCTGGGTGCTGTGATCTCCCTTCCCCTGGTCTCTGCTGCTTGCTGGCACTTGTGCTGGCAGTGGGGGAGGGGAGGCTGTGGATGGTGGCTCTAGTTCTCTTGCTGGTCCACGTGATCCTCTACCTCATGATCTGCTCCTCCATTGTTGCTGCTGTTCTCCCTTCGCATTTCTTGAGTTTGCGAGGAGCTCTGGTGTGAGTGGAAAATCCCCTCACCTGGCTTTTCCTGTGGCTCAAGCCGAGCCTGGCAGCTGTGGCCCTGAGGACCTGGCATCGCCGCTGCTGGAGAGGCTTCAGCCTGCCTGTGTGGGCTCTGGATGCTCTGGATCTCTCCTACTTCTCTGCTCTGCTGCTGTTTTAATTTCTTATTCATCTCACTTTTTAGTAAAAGTGTGTATTTTGCTGGTTTTTTTTGTTGTTTTGTTTTTTGTTTTTTCTCCCTTAGGCTCCTTTGGCGTGGTTCCTACACCGCCATCTTAACTGGAAGTCTTGCTTTTGGTTTTATTTATTTATTATTTATTTGCAAGCAGAGAAAGAGAGAAGAGAGACAGACAGAGAGAATGGGTGCACCAGGGCCTTCTGCCACTGCACACAAACTCCAGATGCCTGCTCCACTTTGGGCATTTGTCTTTACATGGGATTTGGGGAATCAAACCATGGTTGTTAGGCTTTGCAGGCAAACACCTTAACTGCTGAGCCATGTCTCCATCTTAACCTCTAAGCTATGTTGGCGACATGGGCTCTAGGATTGTCAGAAGTGCTCTCATAGTGATGGTTGAGCCTTTTCCCCAAAGGCCAGCCACACACCTAGGTGGCTTTTGTCACTCTGAGTTGTGTGTGTCCCTCCAAATGCCAGTGCACCTGTTCTTCTGCCTAGGTGTCCCGTGTGCCTCCAAGCCAGTTCCCTTGGGCCTGGATGCCTGTTGCTGCCTGGCAGGTCTAACAGCAAGCCTTAGAATGGACTTATCTGCATGGTGGGTGAGAAAAGCTTCCAGGGCTGGGGACATATGTGCTGTGGCAACCGTAGGCGTCACTGGCAGGGGTATGACGTTGACTTCCCAACCTCAAAACTCGCCCCGTATAACTGACACGGAGCCTCTCTCTGTTGGCTGTTCGTGACTCTGTCTCCTTCCATTTATGAGTTGTCCCTCCCGACTTTCTGCTTCACACCACATGGAAGAAAGCATTCACTTAGCTGACACCCTTTCCCAGGGCACCTTGCTGCATGAGGCAAACTGATTTTCAGTCACGACTGACAGCTGGTTTTGAAGGAAAGCTGTTTCCCTCACTTGACATGCGGAGCGGTGATTAATTAAGCTTATCAGCCTGCCGCAGCCAATGCTAGAAAGCGCTCGCTGCGGACGTCCCTGGGGTTTTCTGCGTATCTGAACTTCCTAGCCTGGGCTGGCCCTCCAGCGGCCATGTAACCCGCCCCTGCCTCCCAGGCCACCCTCAAGACTCTTAGAAAAGATAGTCTCTAAAAGATAGTCTTTCCATGTCCCCTTGGAAATAAGCCATTAGCAACACCTTTGTTTTAGGATTCTGTGCACATTAGAAAGGGGATCATGCCTCAAAACGTGACTCACCAGTGCCCCAAAGGGGCAGAGTCTGATGCCTCTATCACGGGAGATAGGTAAGGCGCCCAGTTTCATTGTCTTTCTTTCCCCCTTCTGTGTACCTAGCAGGGAGAAGGGATGAGTGGGCCAGGAACTGATGACATAATGTCAAACTAGTTTTCTATTGGAAGCTCTACTGGGAGTGTCCACATTCCCCCCCTCTGACATCACAAGGATAGACTGGAAGGACTATGGTCAGGATGATGTCTGCAGCCTGTCTGTGGACCCTCACTGAGGAGAAGACAGAGGGGTAGCAGAGACCCAGGGCAATGTGGACCCTCACTGAGGCGAAGACAGAAGTGTAGCAGAGACCCAGGACAATGTGGACCCTCACTGAGGAGAAGACAGAGGGGTAGCAGAGACCCAGGGCAATGTGGACCCTCACTGAGGCGAAGACAGAGGGGTAGTAGAGACCCAGGGCAATGTGGACCCTCACTGAGGTGAAGACAGAGGGGTAGTAGAGACCCAGGACAATGTGGAAGGAGGAAGGAGAGATTCCGAGAGCAGAGCAGGAGGGGCTTTAAAACACCGATGGAGCAGAGTGCGTGGCAACCTGAGAGGGAAGGAAATGTGTAACCGGGTCTGCACCTCAGTTCTACATTTGAGCAGTCCCCTCCAGTGGCCCACAGATCTATTAGCTCTTCCAGATTCCATGTATTATCATCAACTGCAGTTTATTTTTTCTTGCTGGGATAAACACATGGGATGAAAGGGTTTATTTCAGACTTACAGAATCCAGGGGAAGTTCTATCATGGTGGACGAAGCTGATTTTCTCTAGTGTCCACAGCAAAGATAGAAAGACTGACAAACAGACAGACAGAAAAATCAACACCAGCAAGCACAAACAGCCTCTGGCTACCCCCAGGGACACCTCCTTCAGCAGAGGCTTACGGAGGAAGCTTAACCTTAACCAAAAAGCCATGAGGCTGCAGGGGGCACACGATCTCCTTCAACCACCACACTGTCAAGTGGCTTCCTGTCACTCTTCTCTCCCGTACTGTTAAACTAGCTCGTAGCATCTGAGCCACTCTGGAGAGCAGGGTCCCTAGGGAAAGATGTTGGTGGCGTCCCAGGCCATATCATGCCCTTCCTCAGACGGCTTCTGGGTCTTCCAGCAGCTGGCCAATGAAGCCTGGGTCCTGGAAGCCATAGATTCAGACCCTGAGGTGCTGTGTCAAGCAGGTGTGAAGGACCCAGGTCTCTTAAAACCATCCCCAGGTGACTTTCAAGTGGATACCAGGAGTGCCAGAGACAGGGAGGGACGGGCAAAAGATGCCCCCACCCTGACCCCCGAAAAAGACGAAGTGAACTGCTTCCGTCACCATCTCCAGCGCCTGTGCTGCCAAAGACGCTTCCCTCGACGGACCGTGGACCTGTGAGGTGACAACAGAGCTCAAAAGTGCCTGGAGCCTAATGACGTCATCGGTGTCACTCATGTCACCACAGCACAGTGAATTCCTTGTGTCTGTGGTGAGACGAGTGTAAATAATGGCACTGTGCTGAAGTATAGCACAGAGGCCTTGATGAGGTGATCAGGCTACCACCCCCCGGGACTGGCCTGTGTGCCCACCGCGCTGTGCCCATCAGCACCAGGGTTGCTGGGTGGGCTCTTCCCTCCTGTAAGAGCCCCAACGGCCCCGTGGTGCTGGCCGCAGCCCAGCCGCCTCTGTCTCCGCCTACCGGGCTCTTCAGTGCTTCCTTTTCTCCTGTATAGGAGGGCAATTTTGTGTCATGTTCTTTTGTGAATTCATCCTAGCACCGCCGCCACCACCACTACACACACACACACACACACACACACACACACACATGTGTGCGCACGTGTATGGGATGTATGTAATGTCTCTGTGTCCTCTGGTCTAGATGTGCAGCCGGCTCCACCCGTTACTCGTGTGCCGAGTGTTTGGTGAGGTTCCAACAGCGATGAGATCGCCTGGCGCTGGGTCTCCGAGAAGGGCTCGTTCTCCTCGGCGAGCTGAGCTTGTTCTCTGTGGTTCGCTCCCGTTCACGTGGTGCTCGTGGATTCTTCCGCCGTGATGACTCTAGAAATTAACAAAACTTTTGCGGGTTCCTTTGTCTGGACAGCCAATGAATAGGTGAACGGAAACTTTATGTACGGATAGTGTTGTAGATCCATTTCTGCTAGCTATTTATGTTTTTGTGGAAACCATATTAACACAGGTTGGTAAAAATCACAAGGATCAATTTGTTAAATTTGGAAAAGCACAGGTTATAGCTTTCGTCTTGAATTTCACAGTTCAACATTGCAATAATATTTTGATATTGGAGTTTGCAAGGTACTTACCCATGCCTTTTTAAAAATTATTATGATTGTTATTTGGCTCTTTTGTGACCATGTTCTGTTACATAGCTCAGACTGGTCTTGAAGTTGTGATCCTCCTGTCTTAACCTCCTGAGTGCTGGGCTACAGGCCCGTGTGCTATGATCCAGCTTCACACCTTTTAGCAGTACTTTCTTTTACTTATTTCATTGCCTCCTCAGCAGCCAGCGTTTTAAGACCCTCGTATCACAGACATGGAGATGATGGCTCAGAGAACTCAGCTTGTTCACAGTGGGCTTCCCGGGCTTCTGGCCCCACACCTCTCCTGCCATTGCGATCACACACGCTCTGAGGAAGGGCTGCTGTTGGAGATGGCACGACCGTCTCCCTGCTTCAGCAAGCACTGGCTGGCCCACCATGTGAGGCATGGCAGGAGTCAGGATTCCAGGGCTGTTGGTCAGGACTGGGCCTCACATTTCCCAGAGAGAAAGAGAAAGAGAGAGAGAGAGAGCAAGACAGCGAGCGAGCTGGCTGAGTTGAGAAACAGCTGGGTTTTCCTCACCTGCCTGGCCTTGAAGACGCAAGAAGCCATGTCCCCAAGGCAGAGGTGGTGGTGGCAGTCATCTGTGGAGTCTGCCTCCCTCCCACGCTGCTGTTCCCTGGTCCTCTGGGGCGTTCCTGCCCAGAGAAACCATCCGTGAATGCAAAACGTCACAGGTGTGCAGAGTAAGTTCGCACTCGGTATCTGGACCCAGGAGCTGCCAGATCTCCTCAGAGACACAGTCTGCTTGCACAGCGAGACAGCATCTTCCCGCCAGTGCCCAGTGTCACGTGTGCTGGGAATGACCTGTGTCACATCTTGGCTTTTGTCTGCAGCCCATTGAAAAGAGAACCACTCATGTGCCCAGAAGTCATTTCCCAGAGCTTGTGGATGAGCCAGATGTCAGCTCCTGGCCATCACAGTGTTATTTCTGGGATGGTTTGTCCCCACTAGCATAGTGCCACTTAAGTAGCTAAGATTGGCTCCGGAGCTGGGCTCAAGACTGCACATCAACCACCACCATCCTGTGATTGTTTAGCAAGTATGTGGGAGTTGAACCTTGAATCGTTTTCTTAATGGATTTCCCCCCCTTTTCCCTGGAAACAAGAAGCAGCTCAGTTTTCTCCCTGTGCCTTAGGCAAGTCACTTTCCCTGCCTTGTCCAGCAAACAAAGACACACACAGGCTCCCCAGCCTGGCAAACACAGCCTTTCTTTCAGGGGCAGCTGGTCCCAGGATTGAGTTTCCCTCCCCCTCTGCCTGCCCATGAAGACAGCAGATCTCCCCGTTCACACACAGGCTCTTTGTAACTGGCCGGAACAAGCCACAAAATGTTACTCTACATCCCTGTGGGAACAAGGTGGGGAGGTGTGAGTTCACACCCAGATCTCTGCAAACCCATCCGGAGAGAGAGATGGTGACCTAGCCAGTCCATGATGATTCTTGCCAGAAATGCTGTCAGCTCTGGTCTCAGTTAGCTACCGTGATAGCCTGAGGTGTCTGCTGATGTGTGGAGAGAGCCGCCCTGAGAACTCTCACCCGCATCACAGTGATGAACTAGGTGGGCCCGTCGTCACCGAGACTGTTTTGGTGAGGTTAAGGAGGGCTCTGTGGCTGCCCAGGCCCCTCTGACTGCTCAGTTAGGCCCCAGGGAGAGATCTGCAGCCAGTGGTGAATGGTCACTCTGGGGCCAGCTCCTGGCATCCAGAAATCCCTGTTTTTGCCCCTTCATGTTTCACCGGGAGAGCCCAGAGGCCTGGAGTCAACCCACCAGCTGTCTTTGGAAACGATCTGGTCTTGTGAGTGCTGGCTAATGTAGCATTCAGGCGTGACTTCAGAGGCTGCTGTCAAGGAGTACATGGGCGCCTCAATACTGTCTGAAAAGGGGGGAAGCCGCAACGGTTCTGTCTGCTGAGGAGAGTCCACATTGGCAAGCAGCCCCAACAACCCTGAATTTATGTCACCTCATCTCTCCGGGTTTCCCCACTCCCTTTCTTTTTCGGCAGTTTCTATGGTTTGGATGTATAGCCCCCAGAGGCCTGTGTGTTAAAGGCTTGGTCCTCATCTCAGTGCTGTTGGGAGATGAGGGGACCCTTAAGATGTGGGGCATGGGGGGAGGTCTAGCTTTCCGGAAGTGTGTCCTCAGAGGGCACTGTGGGACCTCAGCCTCTCCCTCTTCCACTTTCTTTTTCATATTCCAGACACGAGGGGAACACTTGGTCCATCACGTTACTCTAAAGTCATGGGGCCAACTGAGCATGACAGAAACCTCCAGACCACCGACTCTGTCCTGATTAGACCAGATGTTAGCAATAACATGAGGACCACCTCGGCTGGCCAGGAGGACCATGAGAACTGGGCAGGCACCAGGCGTTGTGAGCGCTGAGTCAAGGCTGTGCAGACAGTGTGAGCAAAGCTGGAGGTGGGGGGGGGGGGAGTGGACAGGCCCAGCGACACGCTGCCAGAGGACAGAGCGAGGAGAGGAGACGTCCGGGGCACGTTGTCTGTAGTCCTGGCATGGAACCGGTGAGGATCTTGTGTGCTAGTGGGGTCTACTTAGACAAAAGCAAACATGGAGAGGGCTCAAGAACAGTCTTGCACTGTGCTGAGATTTGGTAAGAGCATGTTGCAGAGGGCTAGGCAAGGACAATGCTGGGTGACCGGCAGGGACGGGCCATCCAGAAGACAGTGGCACAGATCCCCCAAGTGGATGGAGAGCTTCTTGGCTGTGGGGTGCAGGAGAATGCGCGCTTGAGGATGGGAAGAAAAGATGAGCAGAACAGGATTCCATCTGTTGACCAGATGGATGAAAGGGAAGAAGAAAGGCATTAAAGGAAGAGCCTTTCCATCTTCCCAGTGCCCCAGCACAGCCCCAGCCCCATGAGTAAGGCGGGGCCTGGGTGATGAGAAGACTTTAGAAAAATGGCCCTCAGGTGCATCACTGGCTTTCCCAGTGTCCTGGTGACCCCCCCCCGCCCCCCGCCGACGGCCTGACCACACATGGAACTACATTACGCCTCCCCATTTCCCAGAGGAGTTCATTACGGAACAGCAAGGATATGGGCCGAGAAACGTGCCATTAGGCAATTTTGTCATTGTGTAAACAGAGTGTATTTCCACAGACCTAGCTAGTGGAGCTGACCATGCACTTGGGCTAAGGAGGAGATATATATAGTACATCCTGCTGTGCTGGGCTGTGAACCAAACTCAAGAGCAATTAGACACAGGAGACAATAGTGTAGCCACGAGACCAGGCAAACACAGGCTTAGGAGAAAGCCGCCAGTGTCGCCTGGTGCTCTGTTTTCTTTTGTTAGTTTTTTGTTGTTGTTGTTGTTTGTTTTGTTTTTCAAGGTAGGGGCTCACTCTAGCTGGGGCTGACCTGGCACTCACTCTGTAGTCCCAGGCTGGCCTCAAACTTACAGCAACCTCCTACATCTGCCTCCTGAGAGCTGGGATTAAAGGCATGTGCCAGCACACTCAGCTTGTTAGTTTTTTTTTTTTTTTAATGTTTTTATGTGTTTGTTTGAGAGGGAAGAGAGAACGTGGGCATGCCAGGGCCTCTGCCACTACAAGTGAACTCTGCGTCTGGCTTTACGTGGGTCCTGGGGAATTGATCCTGGGTGGTCAGTCAGGCTTTGCAAGCTAGCTCTTCTAACCACTGAGCCATCTCCTCACCTTCTTTTGTTACTTTTTGAGACAGGTTCCAACTGTGTAGTCCAGGCTAGCTTCAAATTCACTGTGTGACCCAAGCTGGCCTTGAACTTAAAATCTCCCATCTCAGAGCACTGTAGTTACAATTGGGAGTCACCCACTGGTGCTATTTTATAAGATTTTTCACTACGGAGAGGGAATAGTTCCTAAACAATGTGCTGGAGAGATGGCTTAGCAGTTAAGGTGCTTGTCTGCAAAGCCTAACGACCTTGGTTCGATTCCCCAGTACCCACATAAAGCCAGATGCAGAGGCACATGCATCTGGAGTTTGTTTGCAGTGGCTGGAGGCCCGCACACACCCATTCTCTCTCTCTCTCTTCTCTCTATTTCTCTCTCTGCTTGCAAATTGCAAATAAATAAAAAAATATTTTAAAAAGAAAGATTAAACTATTGACCAATACTTTGCACAGTAGATGCATAAATCATGGGAGTTATTATCATGATTGAATATTATGTACTGTAAATAATGTACTTCACATAGTAGATGCATAAGTCATGGTAGTTGTTATCATGACTGAATACTATGTACTGTAAATAATGGACTTCGCATAGTAGATGCATAAGTCATGGGAGTTGTTATCATGACTGAATACTATGTACTGTAAATAATGTACTTCGCATAATAGATGCATAAGTCATGGGAGTTGTTATCATGACTGAATACTATGTACTGTAAGTAATTCTGCGCCCTCTGCTTCTGTGTGATTAGCCATGCAGTAACACTGGGGCTGTTGTAAATGCATGAGCAACCATGGCAACCATGGAAGCAAGCTGGCTGCCACACCACTAGATGGTCTTCCAGCTCCATCCAAGTTTTTGTTTTTGTTTTTTGGCTTTTCGAGGCAGGGTTTCATTCTAGCCCAGGCTGACCTGGAATTCACTATGTAGTTTCAGGGTGGCCTCAAACTCACGGTGATACTCCTACCTCTGCCTCCCAAGTGCTAGGATGAAAGGCGTGCACCACCACGCCTGGCTCCATTCATGTTCCGTGGGCCGCCGTCATCAGTACATCATAGTGCATTGCTGTATCGTGTCTTCCCAACTTTCAAAAGTGAGCCTGGACTTCTCCCACCCACGCAACCCCGTGGCAGAGTCTCTGACCAGCTGGTGTGGCCTCCGTCCAGAGAAACTGCTTCCTGCTTTCTTTTTAGGGAAGTTTGAAAAATGTTTATTTATTTATTTATGAGCGAGGGAGGGAGGGAAGGAGAGAATGGGCATGCCATGGCCTCTAGCCACTGCAAACAAACTCCAAACACATGCACCACCATGGGCATCTGGCTTATGTGGGTTCAAGGGAGTTGAACCTGGGTCTTTAGGCTTCTCAGGTAAGCTCCTTAACTGCTGAGCCATCTCTCCAGCCCTGCTTCCTATTTTCTTTGCCTTTTTTTTCTAAAAAATATTATTTATTTACTTGAGAGAGAGAGAGAAAGAGGCAGAGAGAGGGGGAAAGAGAAAATGGGCACACCAGGGCATACAGCCACTGCAAATGAACTCCAGATGCATGCTCCACTTTGCACATCTGGCTTATGTGCTTCCTGGGGAATTGAACCTGGGTTCTTTGGCTTTGCAGGCACGTACCTTAACCACTAAGCCATCTCTCCAGTCCTTTTCTTTGCTTTTTATTCTCACTGTCAAGTCTGGCTTTTCTCCTTTCTGGGACCATTTGTACTTGCGGCATAGCAGCTGCTGGACAAGGAGAGCAGAGTATACAAGTGTCCCACTGGACTGCCGGCCAGGTAACCATCACTACCGAAGGCACAGCCTGCTGTGGTCACCGCTACAACTGCCCAGCTTGTCCTCACAGTGACCGTACAAGTAAGCATACACTGGCCAACAGGCCAGTGGATGTGGAATGAAGCTGAAGGGAAGGAAGGTGGCTTTAATGCCAGACCATGTGTTAAGGGTTTGGCTCCCTATATGGTTTACTGGGATGTGCTGTGTTGTGGATATTTAGGCTACTGGGGACATGCCTTCAAAGGAGATGGTGGTGCCCTGTTCTCTAGCTTCCTCTGCTTCCTGGCTTGCACGTCCAGCTGTTTGATCTGACACAATTTTGCCACCTGGCACCTTCCATCAGAGGCCAAACCCGCTCACCATCTGTCTTGAATTTAAGCCTCTAAACCGTGAGCTGGATAAACCCATTATTTTTTGTAAGTTAACTGTCTCTGATATTCTGTTGTAGTAACATGAAGTTCTTGTAATAACATGAGCCAGTACAAGTTCTGGTAAGGGGAAACGGAGCTCTGAAGAATGGGAGTGAATAGTTCCCAATGCTGGAGAGAGGCCTGCAAACTTCTGTGAATGGTGAAGCTGTCCGTGCTATTGTCCCTGGCAACGGTGACCATGTGGTTCCAGGACCGTCTCTGATGCCTTATATAAAATTCTGTAAAATAGGCAGCCCTCTCTTCTACCTTAGGCATCTCGAGAGTCATCATAATTCCTCACACACTGTGACACAGTTGAGCAGCAGCTGTGTAAGTAGTTGTGATTGTGGGATTTAGGGATTTTAGGGACTAAGGTACAAAAATGCCTGTGTAAATTCAGCACAAGATGCAGTGTTGGGGGTTATTTTCCATCTGTAGTTGGTTGCATCCAGCTGAGGAAACCATGGATACACAGGACAGAATGTACTTCAGGGTTCAGCAAGTCACGTGTACACAAGAAGTCACGTGTACACAAGAAGTCACTGGAGCCTGGCGTGGTGGTGCATGCTTTTAATCCCAGCACTCAAGAGGTAGAGGGAGGAAGATTGCTGTGAGTTCGAGGCCAGCCTGAGACTACATAGTGAATTCCAGGTCAGCCTGGTCTAGCGCAAAACCCTACCTCAAAAAAAAAAGTCACTGGAAAGGGTTTGTGCAAAGTTATTGTTATAATGACGAGGCAGGAGCCACGTGACCCTCCTTTGGGAGAATGAATAAGGTAGGTGTTTACTCGGTGTGGCACTTGGACTGAAGGCATTTGGTCCGTGCATGCCTCAACAATGTCTGAGTAACGTGACACTGACAGAAACAAATACAGGTCAGAAAGAAACGCTAGTTGGTCATTTGTGTGTGTTTCAGAAACAGCTGAAATATCAGTAGATATCAGATAAATGCAGTAAAACCAGAACGAGACACCCCTGAGACGTAGTGAACTTGGTGCAGTGGCTGCCATTGCACATGAGTGTGTGGGTGGGGGACAGGGAGGACCAGGCACAGCCCAGGTGGCACTTTTGCTGTATCTGCTTTTATTTCTTTCTTTTGGTGCTGGGGATGGAAGCCAGTGCTTTGTGCATAGTATGCATAATCTGCCGCTGGGCCACACCCCAGCCCTCGAGTTTTATTTATCTAAAGGGGAGAGAATACTAGTTACATAACAAAATACTAACATTTTTAACTTCTGGTGGTGAAGAAAATATATAGATGTTTTATAACTTTTTATGTACTTAAAAGGTTTCATAATTCTTTTTTTCTCAATTTTTATTAACATATTCCATGATTATAAAAAATATCCCATGGTAATACCCTCCCTACCTCCACTTTCCCCTTTGAAATTCCATTCTCCATCATATCCCCTCCCCATCTCAATCAATCTCTCTTTTGTTTTGATGTCATGATCCTTTCTCCCTCTTATGACGGTCTTGTGCAGGTAGTGTCAGGCATTGTGAGGTCATGGATATCCAAGCCATTTTGTGTCTGGAGGGAGCACGTTGTAAGGAGTCCTACCCTTCCTTAGGCTCTTACATTCTTTCTGCCACCTCTTCCGTATTAGACCCGAGCCTTGGAAGGTGTAATCAAGATGTTACTCAGTACTCCAGTCACTTCTTTCCAGCACTATGATACCTTCTGAGTTGTCCCAAGGTCACTGCCATCTGAAAAGAGAAGATTCTCTACCCAAAATGAGAGTAGCATTAATATAAGGGTATGAATATTAAGAGAAGTGCTTACTGGGCAGTTTGGTAAGCATAGTATATACATTTATCCAGACATCAGCAGATGTTACACCCCTAGGGCTCATGACTAGCCCTGTTGTAGGTTTTCAGTGTCAGGGATGTATTCCCTCCCATGGAGCGGGCCTCCAGTCCAATTAGAGGGCAGTTGGTTTCCACCATGATAGATGTGCCACTATTGCACCCGTTGGCTCATTTGGCCTAGCTGGCCAATTATGATGCTTGCAGTGTCCACTGTTGAGTATCTTCACTGGTGGCATCTCTTTCTCCCATTGAACTGCCTGTAGAATGGCTTCTTCCAGCTTTCTCTCAGCTGGTCTACATGGATGAGGTTATCAGCCCAGTTCCAGCAGGATTTCTCAGTGGCCTTGCAGCCCAAGTATGTGGAGTCTTCAGCAATAGGGTCTTACCATCTATTCCTGGTGGGAAACCAAGGGCCTCGGCAATGGCCTATAATGTTTTGGGGGCATCAGGGACTTCCCTGGCCAACAGCTCACTGGAAGGTATCCCATCCCTGGCACTGAAAATTTTCTAGCAACAATCTACTGCTCCGGAGTGTTCCATTGTCCAAAACCGGAGGATTCCATATGATTTATTTATATCCTCTTAGATTTTGATAGACCCTCCCTCCACCTTTCCTTTACTAAATCTCTTCCCCTGACCTCGCTTTGGGCCTTTTCACCCCCGTTAATCTATTCTTCTACTTAAATATATACAATACCAACCTATTAAGTACCCTCCTCCCTTCCTTTCTCTTCCCTTTATATCTCTTTTTTAGCTTACTGGCCTCTGCTACTGAGTTTTTTCCTTCTCACACAGAAGCCCAACCATCTGTAGCTAAGATCCACATATGAGAGAGAACATGCGGCGCTTGGCTTTCTGGGCCTGGGGTACCTCACTTATTATAATCCTTTCCAGATCCATCCATTTTCCTGCAATTTTCATAACTTCATTTTTCTTTACTGCTGAGTAGAACTCCATTGTATAAATCTGCCATATCTTCATTATACACTCATCAGTTCAGGGACATCTAGGCTGGTTCCATTTCCCAGCTATTATGAATAGAGTGGCAATAAACATGGTTGAGCACGTACTTCTAAGGAAATGAGATGAGTCCTTAGGATATATCATAATTCTTAAAAAATAACTTCTAGTGCGTCAAATCTTTTACTGTTGTTGTGGCCTTGTGATAGAACTGTGTGGTACCTTCCCACCTTGACTTTGCACATTTTGTGACTATGCATTGTTGTAATGAAAAAATTATAGATTTAGATTTCCTTTAAAAAGAACTATATATGGGCTGGAGGGATGGCTTAGCAATTGAGGTGTTTGCCTGCAAAGCCAAAGGACCCAGGTTTGATTCCCTGTGGCTCACGTTAGGCAGATACACAAGGTAGCACATGTGTCTGGAGTTCGTTTGCAGTGGCTAAAGGCCGTGGTGCACCCATTTTTTTCTCTCTCTCTCCTCCTCTTTCTTTCTGTCAAATAAATAAATAAAACTATATGGTGGTGCATGCCTTTAATCCCAGCACTCAGGAGGATCACTGTGAGTTTGAGGCTACCTTGAAACTACATAGTGAATTCCAGGTCAGCCTAGGCTAGAGTGAGTCCCTACCTTGGGAAAAAAATAACTATATGGGGGCTGAAGAGATGGCTTAGTGGTCAAGGCACTTGCCTGCAAAGCCAAAGGACCCAGGTTCAATTCCCCAGTACCCACGTAAGCCAGGTGCACAAGGTGGCACATGTATCTGGAGTTCGTTTGCAGTGGCTGGAAGCCCTGGAGCACCCATTCTCTCTATGTATACATCTGCCTCTTTCTATCTGTATCTCTCAAATAAATAAAAATAAAATATTAAAAAAGTAACTCTATGGAGAAGAAAAACAATTGTGCACTACAACACGGTTCTTGAGGCTTGTGTGTCTATACCAGCCTCTTGGCAAACAGGGCACCCTTTGTAAGGTGAAGTTAATAAAATCCTCTGGGGAGGGTGTCCACGGGCTCTACTCCAGGCTGTCACACAATGAGCACAGTGTTGCAAATTCTGACACCAGTATTTCCGTAGGACCCAATTGATGGAATCTTTCTGAATGTGCTGTTTATGCCCAATGAAGAAAGGTCTTATTTATCAGCTAGACTCCGGCTGGGAAGGGACAGAGCAGCTCTTGGTTAGGTTATTTATTTAGATCTTACTTTTACCTAGTTGAAACGAGCATCTTTGTAGTAACCCATGTTGACTCCAGCAAGAAGTTTTCTGCATTCAGTTTCGGACCTACAGGAGGGAGCAGTTACCTGCTGGGGTCACTAAGGCCTTTGAAATATCAACAGAGGTCCTCAAAGCCCCAGTTCACAAGCCCAGGAGGCCCAGCATTCCTCCAGATTTCCATGGGCAGGGGGCTGTTTTCAGATTCCCCTCGTGTCTAGTTTCTAGTTCTGGAATCCTTTCCGGATGGACGCCCTGGCCAGCTCACAGCAGGCCCTTCCTGAGCTTCCTACCTCCTGCCTCCGGCTTTGAGGAGGCTACGTGTGGGTGAGGGGCTATGTCACAGCGCCACAGCGCCCCATAACCACAGACATACGCGGCATACATCCCCCAGTCTCTGGAGTCCTGGCTGCAAGTCCCTCCCCTCTGTTGTTTGCATCGGATCCCCTCAGAGGTTCTTCTGAAGTGTAGTGGTCTCCCCCTTGACTGCTGTCTCATTCAGTTAGCTTTGTCAGCTAGTGTCTGAAAATATTGAATGGAAAATTCTAGAGACAATTCATAATCTTTGAGCGACTCTTCATTATGGTATATTGCTACAATTGCTGTATGTTATTATTAGTTCTTATCATTAAACTCTTACCTGATTTGTAAGTTAAATTTTATCACAGGGGTATGTGGACATGAAAAATATAGGATATTTATAGCTCAGTGCTACCCATGGTTCAGCATCACTAGGAGTCCCGGGATGAATTTCTTGTGGCTGAGGGACAGGGAGGGGCTGCTATAGAACCCTAGCTACTGTTTCATTTCATTACTCCCCACCCCCCAAAAAAGATAATATGAGTCTATAGGGACATTTTATACTCAAACCACTATACAGTGTCTTACTGAACCTAGAGCTAGCCAGTTTGGCTAGACTAGCTGGCCAGCAAGTCTTGGAAATCCTCCTGTCTCTGTCTGGGATTGTAGGCATATGCTACCATGCCTGGCTTTCATACTCAAGTCCTCGTGCTTGTGTAGTCAGCACTTTATGCACTGAGCCATCTCCCCGTCACCCGGAACTTTTAAAGTGCTGGTCTGACACCAGCACTGGGAAGTTCCCCACCTGATCTCATATAATGAGTCATAATAAAAACTCAGATGTGCTGAAAATAGTACACAAAACTGCCTCCAGGCTGTGGGTATAAGCTTTGTAAATTTTGTGCTTATGCTTGAAACCTACTCCCAAAAGATCTTTTTTGTTTGTTTGTTCCCAAGGTAGGGTCCCACTCTAGTGCAGGCTGACTTGGAATTTACTCTGTAGCCCAGGTGGGCCTCAAACTCATGGTGCTCCTCCTATCTCTGCCTCCTGAGTGCAGAGATTAAGGCATGCCCCCACCCCTTGCCCTACTCTAAAAGGTCTTATTATATACATTCAAGTATTCTAATATCAGAAAAAATAGAAATCTGAAAAACTTCTGGTCACAGCATTTCAGATAAGAAACCTGTGTTTTTCAAAATAATAAGTTCAAAATTGGTCTGGAGGGATGGCTTAGTGGTTGGGGCATTTGCCTGCAAAGCCAAAGGACACAGGTTTGATTACCCAGGACCCCTGCTAGCCAGATGCACAAAGGGGTGCAAGCATCTGAAGTTCATTTGCAGTGGCTAAAGGCCCTGGCATGCCCAATCTCTCTCCCTCCTCTTTCTCTGTCAAATAAATAAATAAAAATAAAGGGGTGGTGCACGCCTTTAATCCCAGCACAGGAGGTAGAGGTAGGAGGATCACCATGAGTTCGAGGCCACCCTGAGACTACATAGTGAATTCCAGGTCAGCCTGAGCTAGAGTGAGACTCTACCTCAATAATAATAATAATAATAATAATAATAATAATAATAATAATAAGTTCAAAATAATGTCTATACCATCCGACCAGAGAGCTGCTGTAGTTAATGCTGCTGTTATTTTTGAGTATATGTGAGGATTAAATGGGTTAAGACATAGAGAAATGGTTACATCTTTGGTGAAAGGCAGCTGTAGTGATATGATGTTTAGGAAGCCTCCCACTTGCACAGCAATGGGAGTTCGTGCAGCTGGGTGGCCCTGCGTGTGTTTACCTCACTGAGAAGAGTCTGAGGTTCACTGGTCTCACTGCTCCGGCATGTAAGAGGCTGCCTATGCACCTGGAAGTGACTAGATGGCATCATTGCCCATCCTAATTCATTCAGACAGGTGTAGTTCAGATGGAAGAATACTGGATGGATAAACTTAAGTAGGCTGAAAGTCACATAATGCCAGCTGCTGCTGGGTTTATCTTGTACAACGTCTATCTGCAGATGTTGCACTTACCTTCTCGTTGCTGGAACAATTACCTGACCAGAAGCAGCTTATAGGAGGAAAGGATTTCTTTCAGGCTTACAGTTTCCAGGGGAAGCTTTATCATGGTGGAGAAAGCTGGCTCACTTCATCATACGTCCACATCAGAGACAAAATGAGCAGCCAGAACTCTCAACACAGCTTGGGTTGGACTCATGACCCCCTCTCCCCCTCATCCTCCCGTGACACACCTACCATTTACATTTAAACCATCATTCACAGTAGTCTTACAAGACCCTCATCAGGGCAGTGAGTTAGAAGGGCTAGGCAGGAAATTGGCGAACTATGCATTGCAAGCCAGCCACATGTCAGGTTTGGTTCTAGTCACTTAAGATATATCTGAACAAAACAGAGTGTCAGAAAACTTACATTTCTGGCAGAGGAGACAGTCAATAAACCATACCAAAAAAATAAAAAAAACAAATGAACAAGATGGTGTGGGAAGATGACAGAATAGTGGTGTCTGTGCAAGCCAGAAAGCAGAGGAGACCAAGTGGGTTGCAATTTTAAATAAAAACCATTTGCTGTCACATTAGCAAAGATCCCAGGGAGGTGAGGTCCTAGTTATGCAGGAATTGGGAGATAAATGTTCCAGGAGGAGGAAACTACCACCCAGACTCTTGGGCGTGTTGCTGCTTTGAGTTCTAGAAGTAGTACATTGCACGTCACTGTGACTCATGTTTGGTAAACATTGTGCTCTAAAATGAGGACACAATCTTGTAATATCTGTGTTTCTTCACATCTCACCATCGTACGAGAGTCTGCTGTGTGCACATACTGCTGTTCATTAAACCAGCTAACATTTGGGAGACCCTGAGTGCCTTGCTGTCATTAACAA
The DNA here is from genome assembly GCA_036346955.1 of Dipus sagitta. Classification (NCBI taxonomy): domain Eukaryota; kingdom Metazoa; phylum Chordata; class Mammalia; order Rodentia; family Dipodidae; genus Dipus; species Dipus sagitta. The sequence goes on from CM070786.1 coordinate 67,532,980, forward strand.
CGTGGCATGGACATCTTTTCTCTTCAGGAACATGAGCAAGAGGTTCTCTAGAGAAGTACAGCCTAGAATTTGGTCATTTTGGTCACATGTGGCAATAACCCGAGTTTGGTAGTGTGAACGTATGGCCCCCAATATATTCAGGATTTTATTACAGTTTGTAATTTAGATCTGCAGCCACCTGGTTGGAGGTGTCATGGGCAGATCTTAGGTCCAGCCCTAAGGTGTGGCGGTGGATTTGGAATTCCAGTCTGAAGATATGCAAAGTGCCGAGTTCTGCTTGGAATTCCTAAGTGTGCTCTGTGGTGTGGCTTTTGGGTTTTGGCTTGTGGCTCACCCAAGGAAGCTGCTCTGAACTGGATGTTACTAAGCACGGGAAGCCATTATGGGATGGCAAGTAGTCAGCATGATGAAGGGCAAATTAGAACGATTAATAGGAAAGCAGTCAGAAGCTTGGCAGGAATAGCGCAGGAACGGAGCCTCCATGAAGCCCGGGTTGGCTTTGTGTTCGCCCTCCCCGTGCAGCCGGCAGCACGCTACGTTCACACTCCCCGTCAGCACTAACCAGCGACAATAGATACGAGTCTACCAGACAATGGGCATAACCAAGCAGGCAGATTTAGTTCTTTTGCAAAGGGAAGGAGGGACCCACAGCTGACTAGAACAATCTGACCACTCTTCAGTCCCAGCTGGGGGCTTAGAATGAAACAAGAATGAATTTCTCTTTCTCATGTTAACTTAGTAATATGAAGAAATGAGTGAGAATGCAGAGTCCTAATCTTCATGAGGCTATAGAAAGCCCACCAAAAAGGTCACACATTTCGGCTCCCAATATTGGGTGTTACTTCTTTTTCTATTTTTAACTTTTTATGGACACCCTCCATAAATCTAAATGTTATACCATGCTCATAATCCCTTCCCACCACCCTCCCTTTTCCCTCTATCAAATCCCCCCTCCACTGAATCCTTTCTTCTTTCTAACTCGTTTTTCTTCTATTTTAATGTCATCATTTTCCCCCTCCTATTATGAAGGTCTTGTGTAGGTAGCATCAGGCACAGTGAGGTCATGAATATCAAGACCACTTTGTGCCTAGAAGACAGCATTGTGAGCCCTCCTCCCTTTCCTTTGGCTCTTATACTCTTTCTGCAACCTCTTTTGCAATGGTTCCTGAGCCTTGGAAGGTGTGATAGAGATGTCTCATTTAGTGATAAACACTCCACTGTCACTTCTCAGCACTTTTTTTTTTCTTCGAGGTAGGGTCTCACTCTAGCCCAGGCTGACCAGGAACTCACTCTGTAGTCTCAGGGTAGCCTTGAGCTCACAGGGATCCTCCTACCTCTGCCTCCCGAGTGCTGGGATTAAAGGCATGCACCACCATAGCTGGTTTTTACTTTTTAAGTTTTAAAATAAATAATGTAAGCAAATTTGCACAGACAGATTTTGAGACTTACAGATTGGACCCCTGCTGGAACCCCTGATGAGGGTGTACCACTTCTGCCACTGCCCTGCCCACCCTGAGTCTACAGTGAGGAAGGGTCCTGCTTCTGCCATGCAATTACTCACCAGCTCCTTTCTGAAGGATGCCACAGGTGGCCACAATAGCCTAATGCTTGAAAATTGTACCCCAGAAATGCACTGATTTTAAGGTTTACCAAAGAGGTGAAAGACCTATAAAAACAAAACTTTAAGACACTGAAAAAATGAGAAATTGAAGAAGCCATTAGATATTGGAGACCTTCAGGACTCCTGGGTTGGCAGAATTAATATTGGGGAAATTATGATATTACCAAAAATACTCTACAGATTCAATGCAATTCCCATCAAAATTTTAATTACATTCTTTATTGAACTAGAAAAAAAGTCCTAAAATTCATATGAAAACACAAACAACCATGGATAGTCAAAGAATCCTAAGCAGAAAGAACACAGGAGGAATCACAGACTTGACTTTAGATTAAATGATGGAATCGAGGGCCCAAACTAAACCCACACAGGCCAGGCCACCTAAGTTTTGACCAAGGTGTTGAACATACACTGGAGAAAAGGTAGCCTATTTAACAAAAGGTGCTGACAGAACTACATACCTAACTGCCTAAGAATGCAAATAGATCCCTATCTCTCACCCTGTACAAAAACCAATTCAAAATGAACCAAAGACCTTAATTTGACTTCTTAGAAACTTTACTGACATCCTCCGTACATATCCACAATGTACCCTGATCACGATCCCCTCCCATCACCCTCCTTTCTTTGTCCCTCCTGTAGTCACTCTTCACTGAACTTCTTTCTAACTAATCTCTCTTCTATTTTGATACCATCTTCTTTAGCCCTCATACTATGTAGGTCTTGTGTAGGTAGCATCAAGACTGCGAGGTCATGAATTTAGTGACCATTTAGTGTCTGGAAGGCAACATTCCCAAGCAGTCCTTCCCATCTGTTGGCTCTTACATTCATATATTGTTTATTTATTTGAGGGAGAGAGAGAGAGAGAGAGAGAGAGAGAGAGAGAGAGAGAGACAGAGAATGGGCACGCCAGGGCCTCCATCCACTGCAAATGAACTCCAGATGCATGTGTCGCCTTGTGCATGTGGCTTACATGGGTCTTGGAGAGTCGAATGGGGATCCTTGGCTTTGCAGGCAAGTGCCTTAACTGCTAAGCCATCTCTGCAGCCCGGCTCTTACATTCTTTCCACCACCTCTTATGCAAATGGTTTCTGAGCCTTGGAGAGTGTGATAGAGATGTCTGTTAGTGTTGAACACTCCACTGTCACTTCTTAGCACTTTAATGAGTTTTTTTTTTTTTTTTTTTTTGAGGTAGGGTTTCACTCTGGCCCTGGCTAACCTGGAATCCACTATGTAGTCTTAGGGTGGCCTTGAACTTCATGATGATTCTCCTGTCTCTGCCTCCTAAGTGCTGGGACTAAAGGCATGTACCACTATACCCAGCTTTTACTGAGTTTTGAGTCACTCTAGTGGTCACTGCCATCTGAAAAGAGAAGCTTCTCTAACCACAAGTGAGAGTAGCATCGATATACAAATAGAAACATATGTATTTATAGGAAAATTTGGTGAGCACAATATATCCATTTAGCCAAACAACAGTAGTAGCTTCTCCCCAGGACTTATGGCTTCCCCAGCCATAGACTTCTGATTGGGTTTTCAGTACCAGTCATGAATTCCCTCCAGTGGAGTGGGCCTCAAATCCAATCACAGAGCAGATGGTTTCCCCCATAACAGACATGCCAGCATTGCACCAGTTAGCACGTTTGACCTGGCTGGCCAGCCTTGTAGCTTGCAAGACCCATTGCTGGAAGAACTTGATTTTAAACCTGAAATGCTGGACTGCTGGAGGAAGCACACTGCAAGATGTAGGCACAAGCAACAACTTTCTGAACAGGACTGCAGTAGCATAGGAAATGACTCCAAGAAATAACCAATGGGATTGCATGAAACTAAACCTGCACAACAAAAGAACCTGTTAGCAGAGTGAACAGCCTAAAGAATGGGAGAAAAGTCTTTGCCAGCTATTCTTAAGACTGTTGACATCTAGAATATAAGAAGAAGAGTAAGGGACAGTAGAGAAGAAGTAAAGGCAGCATCTAGCAGGAAGGAGTGTTAACTCGGAGTCTTCTGGCAGCATGGCATACAAAACAGGTAGGTGTTGGGACCCCATGGCCAAAGGTGGGGGCCCTAGCCTTGGTACCTCATCTTCCTCTGCTGTCTGTGTCACCTGGGCAGGCCTTCAGGAAGTAGAAGGAAGAAGGGAAGGAAGGAGGAATAGATGCATCTAGTGGGTGGTGGCATGTGGTGGTTTGAATAGAATAGATGGCCCCCAATATATTCAGTTGTTTGTTTGTAGTTTGCATCTGCAGCCACCTGGCTGGAGTCAATACCATTGTGTGGATCTTAAGGTGTGGTGGTGGGTTTTAGATTTCAATCTAAAGATATGCAAAGTGTGCCTAGCTGGAGTTCCTGAAGTGTGCTGTGGCTTTTGACCTTTAGGCTTGTACTACTCTCTCTCTGCTTGGGCCTGTGAAGGCAGGCCAGCTTCTTCTGCCATTATGGAACTTCCCCTGGATCTGTAAGCTTCAATAAATATCCCTTCCTCCATAAGTGTGCCTGGTCTGAAAGTTCATCTCAGTGAACTTGAAGCTGTCTGCAACATGGCAGCACAGGTAAAACCGGGGATGCAGCCCTGAAGCAGACACGGGGCGCAGGCCCCTTGGCCAGTCAATGGCCCACGTCCACCTGCCCATTTCCTGCCGGGGCCTGGGATACATGTGTCTTCCCAGAGAAAGTGAAAGGTGGAAGAGCAGTACAGAGAAAAGAAATGACACAGATCTCACCTTCTGTCATCCTCTTGGCTGGTCCACCAAATGTTATAGGCAAAGATCCGACTTTGGAGGGCATCGTTGAGGTTTCTATGTTTGCGTGTCATAGGAAAAGGAACTGTACCAGAGACACAAGGTAAGGGAATAGAAATAGTTTATTCAGAAAGAGAAGGCCACTTGTGAGAATGGATGTGGGCAGGCTGGAAAAAAGGCTAAGCACACTTCCTAAGCGAGCATAACAGCCTGAGGGGGCCATGACCACCAGATTTCACATAAACAGCTCAGCATGACCACATATGCCTATAACTCCAGTCCCACGGGGAAGCAGAGCCTCAAGAATCGAGAACCGTTGGAGCCCTGAAAGCTCTGGAATTAGTAAAAGACTGGCTCAAAACAAGACTGGGTGGAAGAGCGATGGAGCCGGGCACCCCATCTTCTGCTCAGGCCACCTTCAGCCACCATAAACCAGTGCCCCACACTGCAGGGGAGAGTGTGCCACTCTCCATGCACACACACACACACACACACACACACACACACGATTTGATATGGGTTAGTGAGCCAGGAAGACATATGCTGAAAAGGTGTTGGGTCACACATCTCATGGCCCTGTATTGGTCATTTCCGTAGGTCATTTCGGTAGTACCTGTCTCTCTCATATTTGCATATGCCCAACATGGTCTGCTGTCACATGTAGCCAACATTAGGAAGGCTTCCAGTTTTCCAGTTGCCATGACCTCCTGACATCACCTTCTGTCATCCTCTCCAAGTCTCTGTTGCCACAACAGCCCGAGGGTTGGAAGCTTCTGTCTCACAGCACTGGCTGTCTGCAGGTTCAGAGTGGCCTGAAGAAATTCTTCCAAATGCTTTTAAGAAAAGAATATAGTTATCTATGGAAATTTGATTCCTGGAGTCCTGCTGTGTGTGAATGCCCAACTCTACAGGTGCTCAAGTCCTTCTTTGAAGCAGGCAAGTATTTGGGTAGAGCTTACGCACGACCTTTTATACGCTTCAGGTCATTTCTGGATGACGGTGGCATGAATGTGGCATGGAGAGCTGTCACACTGTGTTGTTTAGGAAACAGCGCAGGTAGAAAAGTTGGTACGTGTTCAGTATGGATGCAGCCATGTCTCCCTCTTTTGATAAGCACTCGCTTGCGCCTGTGCCTGTGCCCAAGCCTGGGCTTCACCGTGAGGGATCCGCTCATGCTTCTCTCAGGCCGCAGCTCCAAGCCCCAAAGGGTTGGAACTCACACATCGTGCCTTCCCTCAGAAATAGAACTCCTCACACTTTGCTGCAGGCAAGAACCAGTCCAGTGCTTGTTTGACATGAACTTTTGGATCCAGTTCCTCCTGCGACAGCCTAACGACTCTGGAACGGGACCTGGGCATCCGGATTCTCCCTTGAAGCCCACGCGTCACTCCCTGGGCAGTGTCAGAAGCCAGCGCTTGGGAAACCTCGTTCTCTAGCCTGGTGTTGCAACACAGCTGTGCAGCATTGACAAAATGCTCCAGACTGGGTCGTTTGTAAATAACAGCGATTTTGTTCTCACAGTTCTGCAGCCTGGGACTTCCATGAGCAAAGTGGTTAGGGTCAGGAATAGGACTCTGGCAACCCTAACACACTGAGCTCTGACATCTGTTCTCAGTGAGCCAATTAAAGAAATAAGCAATTGTTTGCAAAGCCTGACGGCTTGGGTTTGGTTCCCCAAAGCCAGGTGCGCATGGTGGCACATGCATCTGGAGTTTGTTTGCAGTGGCAGAAGGCCACTCTCTTTCTATCTGCCTATTTTCCGTTCTGTCTCTCAAATAAATAAATAAAAATATTTAAAAAAAATAAAAATAATAATGAAAAGCAGAGAAAGGAGATTTATTCAGTGTGGTCACATAGGGAAAAGAGGTCCAGTGAGTGCCCCTCAAGTCCATCTTTGGGGTCCTGCATGAAGTTTAAGTTCAAAAAGAGCGCAACAGGTATGTATAACGAGCAATCCTGGTCAGGCGCCGTCCTGCCTGTCACTGTCGCAGCTCCAGTCTCTCCAGCAAGGCGGCCTGGCCAGTTGTCAGAACTGTGTGGACTCTCTTGATGGAAATAGTCGCTCCCTTTTGCCCACACCGGGCTTCGGGCATTTTCTTCTCCCGGCATGTATTTTCCCCAGCTGGGGAAATTCCAATTCCTTGGGAAGCATTGTTTCATTAGTCTGACAGCCAAAGGGAGGGCACAGTATCCCGCAGAATCTCTCCATTACTGTCCGGACGGTACAGTGGCACCAAGAGTTTAGTGTCTGGGGAGGGCTGTCCTGTGCTTCCTCAGTGGTGCCTGGTGGCTGCATGCTCCTCATGTGGCCAAAAAGGGCTGAGAAGGGATGAAATCTCTCCCCCAACCCTCTAAAAAAGCTCTCACCCTGTCCACAAGGGCTCAGCCTTCATAGCCTAGTTTCCTCCTGGACATGCAACCTTTCAATGCTGCTGCACTAGGGACTACGTCCAACATGACTTTGGGAGGGACACAAACACTCAGAACTCAGCCCCCAGTAATTCCAGTTGCTTCACGTCCTCAACACGTGGTCACATCCACCAGAACAGAGAGTGCATTGTTTCTGTCTGTATCAGTTTGGTCTGGCTTTTATAACAGAACATCCTAACTGGGCAGCTTCAATGGAATCGATTTCTTCGGACTTCTGGAGTCTGAAGTCCGGGATCAGAGAGTGGGCAGAGCTGCTTTCCTCTGAGGCCTTTCTGCTTGGCTTGCAGATGTTGCCGTCTGGCCTCCCTCTGTGCGTGTCTGTGCCATGGTTGCCTCTTCTTACAGTGACAGTAGCCATGTTGGATCAGAGACCACCCTAATGGCCTCACTGTAAATTAGTGCCCTCTTGTGCATCTGGCTTTACGTGGGCACTGGGGAATAGAACCTGGATCTTTTGGCTTTGCTGGCAAGCCGTGGCTAGAGGCCCTGGTGCACTCATTCTCTGGCTCTGTCTCAAATAAATAAATAAAGTCCCATCTTTAAAGGCCCTATTTCCAAATACAGTCTAATTCCGAGGCTCTGGAGATTAGAACTTGAACTCATATACATGACGGGGGTGTCGCAGCTCAGACACTCTCATGCCCTTAGAGGAGGTTCAGGTGGGAGACTCTTCCAAGGCAGTGGATGGCATAGTGGCAGGGACTTGAGCTCTGCTTCTGGTAAAGACTGCAAGGCATTATGGGGTAGCGTGCTAGAAAAACTGGGCTCAAGTATTACAATGTGTAACCATTCAGGGACAGGAGAGAGCATGAGAGAGACAAGAGAGGGAGACTGAGATGAGTCTGGTTTGTGGCCGCTTCCCCTCCGAGCACCGCTGACTGAGCGGGGTGCCCGTGGGGCTGTGGACCCAGGTCCCCGCTTGCTCTTGACCTGTTTCTGGTGAGTGGTCTTGAGTGCTTTTCTTTTTATGTATTTTGCCTCAAAAAAAGTCATCTGGGATGGAGAGATGGCTTAGCGGTTAAGGTGCTTGCCTGTGAAGCCTGAGGACTCATGTTTGACTCTCCAGGCCCCATGTAAGCCAGATGCACAGTGAGGCAAGTGCACATACTCACACATGTGCACAAGGGGGCACACACATCTGGAGTTCGATTGCAGTGGCTGGAGGCCCTGGTATGCCAGTTCTATCTGACCCCCTCTTTCTCACAAAAAAGGCCAGCCTGTTGGGCTTGTCTCAAAAAAAAAAAAAAAAAATTTAAAAAGACTGATTATCCACAGACTACTTGGCCTCCATTGGGTGTGTGTGTTTAAATTTCATCTCTTTTAGGGTAAAGTGGTGTCCATCTCAAAGGATTGCTATGAGACAGACATAAATGTCAATCTGAGAACTGTCTGGAGAACATTAGGTCCCAGGAAACAACAGCAGTGATAGTTTGTTACCATTTATTGAGACCCCATCATATGCCAGGCACTTCAGTAAGCCTTTTATTTATAGCTCAGCCTGCATGGTCTCCACCATCTCACAGGTAAGGAGGCCAAGGCTCCAATGACTGGCTAATCTGTACCCTGCAACGCTAACTCCCACGTTGAAGGTGGTCAGAGGCGGGGCCTCAGAGAGTGACCAGGTAGTAAGGGTGGGGCCCCCGGGTTTGGCAGAGAGCCTGTGCCAGTTACTCTCTTGTTACTGGGACAGGACACCCACAGAAGCAGTTTAGGAAGGAAAGGGTTTGTTTTCTGCTTCCAGCTTCCGGGGGAAGCCATCATGATGAGGAAAGCGAGCCAGTCATGTCTGTAGGGAGGAAGGAGAGAGAGAAAAAGAGAGGACCAGGCAGGGCTGAAATATAATACCTCAAGGCCTGCCCCAGTGACACCCTTTCTCCAACAGGGCTCCACCACAACCTTCCCAAACGGTGCTGCCCACAGGTGGCTAAGTGCTCAAACACATGAGTCTATGGGAGACATTTTACAGTCAAGCCACCACAAAGCCATTATAAGGTGCTCACTGATCACCCTCTGTACTGAAGGTGCTCGCTGACCACCCACTGCACTGAAGGTGCTCGCTGACCACCCACTGCACTGAAGGTGCTCGCTGACCACCCACTGCACTGAAGGTGCTCGCTGACCACCCACTGCTCTGACGGTGCTCGCTGGCCACCCACTGCACTGAAGGTGCTCGCTGGCCACCCACTGCTCTGACGGTGCTCCTTGATCACCCACTGCACTGAAGGTGCTCGCTGACCACCCACTGCTCTGATGGTGCTCGCTGACCACCCACTGCACTGAAGGTGCTCGCTGACCACCCACTGCTCTGATGGTGCTCGCTGACCACCCACTGCACTGAAGGTGCTCGCTGACCACCCACTGCTCTGACGGTGCTCGCTGACCACCCACTGCACTGAAGGTGCTCGCTGACCACCCACTGCACTGAAGGTGCTCGCTGACCACCCACTGCACTGAAGGTGCTCGCTGACCACCCACTGCTCTGACGGTGCTCGCTGACCACCCACTGCACTGAAGGTGCTCGCTGACCACCCACTGCTCTGACGGTGCTCGCTGACCACCCACTGCACTGAAGGTGCTCGCTGACCACCCACTGCACTGAAGGTGCTCGCTGACCACCCATTGCTCTGACGGTGCTCGCTGACCACCCACTGCACTGAAGGTGCTCGCTGACCACCCACTGCTCTGACGGTGCTCGCTGACCACCCACTGCACTGAAGGTGCTCGCTGACCACCCACTGCACTGAAGGTGCTCGCTGACCACCCACTGCACTGAAGGTGCCCGCTGACCACCCACTGCACTGAAGGTGCTCGCTGACCACCCACTGCACTGAAGGTGCTCGCTGACCACCCACTGCTCTGACGGTGCTCGCTGACCACCCACAGCACTGAAGGTGCTCGCTGACCACCCACTGCTCTGACGGTGCTCACTGATTACCCACTGCACTGACGGTGCTCGCTGGCCACCCACTGCACTGAAGGTGCTCGCTGACCACCAACTGCACTGAAGGTGCTCTCTGACCACCCACTGCACTGAAGGTGCTCGCTGACCACCCACTGCACTGAAGGTGCTCGCTGACCACCCACTGCACTGAAGGTGCTCGCTGACCACCCACTGCACTGAAGGTGCTCGCTGACCACCCACTGCACTGAAGGTGCTCGCTGACCACCCACTGCACTGAAGGTGCTCGCTGACCACCCACTGCACTGAAGGTGCTCGCTGACCACTCATGGTATTAAAGGTACTTGCTGACCATTCATGGTATTGAAGGTACTTGCTGACCACCCACTGCACTGAAGGTAGTGTATTTCCAGTTGTCCTGCATATTTTAGGAGGATACATTCTTGAGATTACCTTTAACTTCTTTTTAAAAATTATATTTATTTATTTATTTGCAAGGAGAGAAGAGAGAGAGCATAGCACTCCTGATGCATGTGCCACATTGTGCATGTGGCTTCTTGTGGGTATTTGGGAATCGAACTCAGGCTATTAGGCTTTGCTAGAGTGCCTTTAAAGTGCCTTTAACCTTTGATCTGTCTCCCGTAACTTTAATTTCTAAAGTTAACAGTGCTCCATTGAATTTCCAGTTGGCCAGACTACATATATGGGTCCCAATGAACTGCATGTACAAGGAGAAACATTTTAATTCTTTCTACTCTTGGGATAACATTGAGGCTTATAGTAAGTTATAAAGCAGATTCAATCCCAATGTAACCAATAAATCACTGCCAAGATCAGATGCAATTTAAAATGTCCACTACCCTTATAAACAACAACAAAACCAAGCACATCTATGAGCGCTTCCATTTCCAGAGTTCAGGAAGAAGGGACTGCCATGCAAGCTAGGGACACAGAGGCCACGAGATGTCCAGAGCAGAGTTCAGGAAGCAGCTTCCAGGAAGTCCGCGGCTCCCCTTCATCTAGTGCACGTGGGCTTGTTGACAGCTTGGCCTTGCACCCCCAGGTGACACGGGGCAGAGAAGCCAAAGGGCAGCCAGCTGAGCCACTCCCCACTAAATCAGTCTGTGCTGGAGTTTCTGTCACCTTCGCTCAGCAAGCTGGGCCTTGTGTATCTCTGCATTTCATTCTGTGCTTTTGTTTTTCCCTTTAGTTGCCCTGTAAACATTTCTATTGGAAAATTCCAATCTTGTCTCTGATGAAGTAAGAGGAAAAGCAATGTGTCCACACCCAGGCAAGGCTGGCCAAGGGGAGCAAAGGGCCCCTCGAGGACAGGCTTTGTCAACGTGGCCACAGTGTGGCCCAGCCGAGCCTCTGGGGAATCTGCAGGGAGGGACATGCAGTGACATACACCCTGGCGTGGAGTCTCGGGACACTGGAACACAGTGGCAATTGGCTGTGCTATAGACCCCCACACCTGCTCTCTTCTGCTCCAACTCTGTGTCCTTTGTACAGAATAACAGCACTTGTCACACGGCTCTGTTGCTGACCCTCCTGACAGAATCTCAAGCCACAGTCTGTTCTTGTGCAGTCAGTATCTTCAATGCCAAGGTAGAGGTAGAAAGACACACTCGGGATAGGTGTTTTTTGCATGGAGCTGAAGGATGTGACATTGAGGTGGGCTGGAGGAGGCTGTGTATACAAAATGCTTCTTTCTTCCCAATGAGGAACCCCAACATATCAGAGGACAGGGGGTGTCAAGGACCTCTTAAGGGAATGCACATGGCTGAGAGTTTCTGACTGGCCCCAGACTACTAGTAAAGGAGCTTAGAGTTATTAGCTCTTAAATTGTTATATTTATTTACAGAGAGAGAGAGAGGGAGAGAGAGAGAGAGAGAGAGAGAGAGAGAGAATGGGTGCACCAGGGCCTCTAGCCACTGCAAACGAACTCCAGATGCATGCACCACCTTGTGCATCAGGCTTTATGTGGGTACTGGGGAATAGAACCTGGGTCCTTAGTCTTTGTAGGCAAGTGCCTTAACTGCTGAGCCATCTGTCCAGCCCTTAAATAGTTTTTAAAAATAAGACGAAAGAATTCTGTGAACTGTATGCTCGTAATGCACTTGTTTGTGTCAGGGGGAGCTCGGCAGGTGCCAAGGTAGAAGGGACTTTGGGGTGTGCACCCTACTACCAGTGCCTGTGGACTCTCCACTAGGTGGCGCTCACCTCTTGGTCTTAGTTCCTGTCAATGAAAGAAATGGCTCATTTTAAAATTATTCCAGAACAATTGGGATGTTGACTTCCTCAATCCCAACCTGTGTGCTCTGTGCGTGGAATTAGAGGCTTGCTAGTTTTATTTTCCTGGGGACCAGGGACATGGCGAAGGTAGCTATGTTAAACATAGACATATAGTGAGCCTTTTGGGTGGCACAATCCCACACAAAGCTCAGCTCCCCAAGTTGGCTTGGGCACAGGTATCAGGGTCAATGACAAAGGCGACTGAGTTGAGTGACTTGCTCCATTGACCACTGTGGCCTTGGCCAAGGGAACGGTCAGTGTTCTGTGTGTCTACTGTGGTCATCTGTCACATTGCCCTGGTCACTGGAAACATTTGGACTTTTTGTTATTGAGTGTCCATTTACAAAAGAAAGGCCTTTGCTCTCTAGAACGGGCACACCAGAGTATCTTGCAGCTGTAGACAAGCTCCACATGCATGCATCATTTTGTGCATATGGTTTCACATGAGTCTGGGGACTTGAACCTGGGCTGTTAGACTTTACAAGCAAATGCCTTTAACCAGTGAGCCATCTCCCTAGCCCTGTCTGTCATGTTTTTCTAACTCCCTTTTGGCTTAAGGGATGCACCTACTTAAAGATCTGTCCTATTGTCAGAAATATACTGCATCATGTCACTTCCCTGCAACACAGTCTTTCAATGTCCTTCCCCAGGAACGTTGCCCAGGCATTTTATGGGACAACGAGACAAACCTCAGTGATGTTACTTTGGTCTTGTTGACAGGTACCTTGAATATCCAGGTCGACCCCAGTTCTCACTAGCTTTGAGGAAATGGGCAGTGGGCCGTCCTTTCCCTTCCTCGTTTCATGCTGCAGGGCTGAGCCCTCAACATGTTGGAGATGTTTGTCAATGCTGATGTAGCAATTTCCTTTTATATGAAAGCCACAGGGGAGACACTCCCCAATTCTAACACGTTTTGGGCAGTGTGCAATCTCTTCCAGTGTTACCAATGAAGGATACCAATCTGTCTCTTTTGGGCAGGGCCTGACAGTAAGTGTGTACTTACATCCCAATTAATCCTGAGGGCAGCCCTGTGACACTGGGAGAGAGTTGGTCATGTCTATTTTGGAGAGAAGACGAAAATTCAAGAAGCAAGTGGTTCTCTGACCTGGGATTAAAGTCTCTGTCATCTGACTCCTTGCTCACTCCTTTCCTCGTGCCTTTTGCTGTCCTGTGGGCAGGTGCTGGCCTGGACGTTAGGCTCACAACAGCCCACAGCATCCATGAAACCTCTGCCTCATGGTGGCTCCTCAGGATGATCATTTGAATCAGATCACCCCATAAGCAACACTTTGCAAAGCTGTAAGCAGTTTGGTTGATCAGTCTAGACAGAGTTTGATAGATGTAATTGCAGTAAGAACTAAGGACTGTGAGGCTTGGCTTATGGAGGGAAGAAAGCTTTGCCTGCATTGGGCTAGAGGCAGTTTGTGTGAGAGGCAGTTGTGTTCTGCCCATGTCCTGAGAACTTGAATAGGGTTGAAATGAGAACTGGACTGGTGTGAACAGACAGATATGGCCCAGAAAGAAATAAAAATTTGGGTTGAAGGCTATAGTCAGTTCAGTTGCAATTGTCTGAGAGATTACCATCAGTGAAATTGGGCCAGCTGTTCTGCCTTGGTACAGCCAAAAGAATGCTGACTCTTTTGAAAGCAAGGGGCCTGAGTGCTGAAGGAGTGTCCTGCTCTTCAAAGTCATATTTATTCTCCCCTGGATTAACAAATTTGGTAGCCTACCTGGTAATATAGGTGTATAACAAATGCAGGAAAGATAGGGTCATTGGATTTGCAATGCAATTTGTTTTTTGGAAATAGCCACTGGGCAATGTGAGGCCAAACGCAGCCTGAGGATGGACCATAGGTTGCAGTGGGAACCTCGGAAAATTTCGGACATGCCAGGACCATGGGATGGCTGCCAAATATTGATGCTGGCTCAAGATGGAGTTTTCCTTGGGCTGAGAGCAGCCCAACTGGAGGGGAGGATTTGGAACCCAGAGACTTCATCACTAGTTACAGATGTTGGCCTTGGAGCTACAGAATTTGATGTTTTTCCTGTTTGTTTTACATGTTGCATTGGTTCAATCTTTACTTGCAGTGCCATTTTTGCTTTGCAGTATGAATGCATATTCTGGTTTTTTTTGTTTGTTTTAGCTCACAGCTAAGAGACCCCAAACTATGGGGCCATTTGAACAGTGTATTGATAAAAACTATGGGGACTTTTAAAGTTGGACTGAATACACTTTACATCATGGATGGTCATGAGTTTATGTGGGCCAGGAGCAGAATATGGTGGTTTGAATTGTGTGTCCATTCATAAACTCATGTGTTTTGAATGCTTGGTCCTCAGCTAAGAGCAGTTTGGGAGACGGAGGAGGTGTGCTGTCGGGGGCGCTTAGGGGTGTCACAGCCAGCTCCTCCTTGCCAGATTTCAGCTCGCTCTCCTGCTGCTGTTGTCCACCTGCTGTGGCAGAGGTGATGTCAAGCCTCTGCTCATGCCATGCCTACCCTGTCACCATGGAGCTTCCCCTCAAGACTGTAAGTCACACTGAATCCCCTCCTCCTGCCAGCTGCTTGTGGTCGGGTGCTTTGTCCCAGCAATGAGGTCACTGCAGTGGTCGAGCGTGAATCGATGGAACTGATGGTGACGAGGGCTCCGGAGGCAAAGCAGGAAGGGAAGGAGCCCGAGCTCAAGGAACCTGCAGGGTTTCTTCCTTCTCTGTCCTGCAGTCCCCTCTTCTTTTTTTCAAAAGTCATTAAAAAAAAAAACATTTTATTTTAGCCGGGCATGTGGCACACGCCTTTAATCCCAGCACTGGGAGGCAGAGTTCGAGGCCACCCTGAGACTCCATAGTGAATTCCAGGTCAGCCTGGGCTAGAGTGAGATCCTACCTCAAAAAACCAAATTTATATATATATATATATATATATATATATATATATATATATATTTTTTTTTTTTTTTCTTATGAGAAAGAGAGAGAGAGAATGAGAGAATGGGATGCCAGGGCCTCTAACCTCTGCAAATGAATTCCAGATGCATGTGCCACTTTGTGCATCTGGCTTATGTGCTTCCTGGGGAATTGAACCTGGGTCCTTTGGCTTTGTAGGCAAGTGCCTTAAGTGCTAAGCCATCTCTCCAGCCCTGCAGTCCCCTCTTCTCTAAGATTTCATTTTCCTTGTTTTAGTCACTTGAAGTCAATACTGATCAGAAAATCTTAAATGGAAAATTCCACTCAGAGACCACACTTAGAGAGTTCTTATCACAGTGTGTTTGTTATAACTTTTGTTTAGAATTGGATGTTATTTGTCAATCTTGCCCTGTGACTAATTTATAAATTAAACTTTATCACAGACGTGTATGGACAGGATAAACCATAGGGTTCATCGGATTCAGAATGTCTGATATTTCAGGCATCACTGGGTGGCTTGGACCACTTCTTTATTTCTTGTTTCATTTTTTGAAATTGGTTTTTTCAAGGTAGGGTTTCACTCTAGCCCAGGATGACCTGGAATTCACTATGTAGTCTCAGTCTGGACTTGAA
Organism: Dipus sagitta; assembly: GCA_036346955.1. Taxonomy (NCBI): domain Eukaryota; kingdom Metazoa; phylum Chordata; class Mammalia; order Rodentia; family Dipodidae; genus Dipus; species Dipus sagitta. The sequence goes on from CM070786.1 coordinate 67,548,501, forward strand.
GTCATGGTGATCCACCTACTTCTGCCTCCCAAGGGCTGGGATTAATGTGTGCGCCACCACACCCGCTGGCTTGGGCCATTTCTGAACCGAGAAGGGAGAGTGAATGTGTTACTACTGTGTAACACAGTGTACACACTGACCTGGTCACAGAGGAGGCCTGGCCATGTGTGCTTAGTAAGAGTGTCAACTTGCAGGAGAAAGCCCTTGGTCTCTGAGCTACGAGAAGACTTTCGAGTGACGTTGCATGAGAATCCCTTCATCATCTCCCCAGCCTTTACACATTCCCTTTATCACAAGGGCTGCACTTGTTCATGGAATGACCCGGTGGGTGGGGCGTAGTTTAACCTGGGGACTCAGGCCACTGTCTGAACAGAAACATGAGCATGGGAAGGGCGACTCATGCAGAACTCTGGACGGAGAGCTGGAGGCAGAAGGGAAGGGGCCACGACAGAGACCTGCTTCCTGAGGCAGCCCTGTGGCCAGCGGGGTGGTGTGTGGAGATGACTGACCCGCAGCACTGGCCTTCTGTAGCGGTGCTGGAGGCCATGAGGCGGGGTCTTAGCCAAGCACATGATACTGTATTTCTTACATCTTAACAGGGTCATACTGGAAGTTTTCTTTATAATATACATTGCCAGTAAAACCCAGGAAAACTGTAAAGAGGGGAAAAGAGTCTTAGAAAATTATCGTACGTTCTGCAACTGAGGTCACAACACCAAGTACTGTACCAGTCAAGGGCAGCTTTCCCCAGGTCATTGCCTTCTCGCCCGGCAGGTGGCTGCAGGATGTAATTGTCATTAGGGCCATTTTACAGGTGAAAAGACTGAAGCATAAGCCCCCGAGGGCCTTGAACCTGGACTCCACGCTCCCTTGCCTCCCTTGTGAGCATGGCCCATGTGGAGTAGCTGGAATGCTCTTTTCATCTGAAGAAATCGGGGCCTGATGAAGAATACTCTTAATAAAAACTTGTGGCTGGCTCAAACCCAGATCCTTGCATATGCTACACAAAAACTCAACTGGTGAATAGTTTAAATATTTAATTAACATCATGGCAGTGTTCTTGGATGTCATTTATGCATGCCATCATATATGAAAATCTTACTTCAATAACACGGATCTAAAACTGAGCATGGGGTGCTAAGGCAGAAGGATCTTGAGTTCAAGCCTGGCCTAGGCTACAATAGAAAGGCCTTGTCAAGAAGCAAATGAGGAACTGGGGAGGTGGGCAGTGGGTAAGGCACTTGCTACACAAGCACGAGGACCGGAGCTCACGCCCCAGCCCCCACGCGAAGCCACACAGCAGCCACTTGCTGCACAAGCCTGAGGACCTGAGCCCACGTGTCCACACACCCACACAAAGCCAGGCATGGCAGCAGGAGTGTCTGTGATACCAGCATGCCTACAGCAAGATGAGGGCTGGAGACACGAGAGTCCCCTGGAAGCGAAGTGGGCGGCCAGCCTGGAAAACACAGGGATAAACTACAATAGAGCCTTGCTTCAAACAAGGTTAATGGTGAGAACCCACACCCAAGGTTGTCCTCTGACCTCCACATGTTTCTGTGGCACCCTCATGCCTGCATGCACACATCTATACTAAAAAAACATAAAGAAAGAGGACTGGAGAGATGGCTCAGTGGTTAAGGTACCTGCCTGCAAAGCCAAAGGACTCAGGTTCAATTCCCCAGGACCCACATAAGCCAGATGCACAAAATGGTGCATGCGTCTGGAGTTTGCAGTGTCTGGAGGCCCTGGTGCACCCATTCTTTCTCTATCTCCCCCTCTGCCTTTTTCTCACAAATACATAAAAATAAAATATTTATTTAAAATAAAGGAAAGAAAAGAAAGTGAGCCTAGTAACATTTAATAACTTTGAAAGGAGGCCTTTGATTAATCTTTAATCTCATTATAAAAAACTAAATTACTTCTGGGCGTGGTGGCACACGCCTTTAATTCCAGCATTTAAGAAGCAGAGGTAAGAGAATTGCTGTGAGTTCGAGGCCAGTCTGAGACTACATAGTGAATTCCAGGTCAGCCTGGGCTAGAGTGAGACCCTTCCTTGAAAAACCAAAAACCAACCAGACAAACAAACAAACAAAAATACTAAATTACTGTACAACAAACATTTTGAAAAGCTATTGCAAATATAATCATTTGACTTTTTAATGGTCTAACAAATAAGTCTTCCCAAATACTACAATGTAAAATGAAATGTAAAAACAAATCTGGACATATGACATATTTAATATTTTCTTAGACTATCTGTGTAAAAATCATAATCTAAATGATTAGTTAACTATTAAATTAGAATTACCCATTTGATCTGACCCTCCAACTTGGAAATCCTCATAAATGTAACAAGTACAAGGAAAAGACGGGCGACCACAAAGACAGACATAGATATACTTGGTGGATGGGCGTTTGCACTCTTCACTCTGTCATTCTGCATCTAGGACTACAAGCCCTCTGTCCACTAGAGAAGCCATCACGTCACATCGCCATGAGTAAGTACGAAGGTGGTTCTCTGGTGGAGTTCTGAGGACTCCTCACCACTCACCAGTGCTCACTTTGTCCTGTTACACACTCAGCGGCAGGTCCTAGCACACACTCAGAGCTGCTCACTTTGTGCTGTTGCACACTCAGCGGCAGGTCATAGCACACACTCAGAGCTGCTCACTTTGTCCTGTTGCACACTCTCAGCGGCAGGTCATAGCACACACTCAGAGCAGCTCGCTTTTGTCCTGTGTGCACACTCAGCGGCAGGGTCATAGCACACACTCAGAGCTGCTCACTTTGTCCTGTTGCACACTCAGCGGCAGGTCATAGCACACACCTCAGAGCTGCTCACTTTGTCCTGTTGCACACTCAGCAGCAGGTCATTAGCACACAACTCAGAGCTGCTCCACTTGTCCTGTTGCAACACTCAGCGGCAGGTCATAGCACACAGCAGGTCATAGCACACACTCAGAGCTGCTCACTTTGTCCTGTTGCACACTCAGCGGCAGGTCATAGCACACACTCAGAGCTGCTCACTTTGTCCTGTTGCACACTCAGCGGCAGGTCATAGCACACACTCAGAGCTGCTCACTTTGTGCTGTTGCACACTCAGCGGCAGGTCATAGCACACACTCAGAGCTGCTCACTTTGTCCTGTTGCACACTCAGCGGCAGGTCATAGCACACACTCAGAGCTGCTCACTTTGTGCTGTTGCACACTCAGCGGCAGGTCATAGCACACACTCAGAGCTGCTCACTTTGTCCTGTTGCACACTCAGCGGCAGGTCATAGCACACACTCAGAGCTGCTCACTTTGTCCTGTTGCACACTCAGCGGCAGGTCATAGCACACACTCAGAGCTGCTCACTTTGTCCTGTTGCACACTCAGCGGCAGGTCATAGCACACACTCAGAGCTGCTCACTTTGTGCTGTGTTGCACACTCAGCGGCAGGTCATAGCACACACTCAGAGCTGCTCACTTTGTCCTGTTGCACACTCAGCGGCAGGTCATAGCACACACTCAGAGCTGCTCACTTTGTGCTGTGTTGCACACTCAGCGGCAGGTCATAGCACACACTCAGAGCTGCTCACTTTGTGCTGTTGCACACTCAGCGGCAGGTCATAGCACACACTCAGAGCTGCTCACTTTGTGCTGTGTTGCACACTCAGCGGCAGGTCATAGCACACACTCAGAGCTGCTCACTTTGTGCTGTTGCACACTCAGAAGCATGTCCTAGTACACACTCAGAGCTGCTCACTCTGCAAGCCAGCACCTTTAATCACTGAGCCATCTCCCCAGCCCCTTCATGCTATGTTGCAAACTCAGCTGGACATTCTGTCATTGCAGGCTTACCTCCAACATGGAATCTTCCAGGAGCAGAAGTCATTGGCATGATCACCCCCTTATTCTGTTTGTAGAAGAGAGTTGTTTTCCACACAGAAAATTATAGTTCCCACATATGTGGGTTTGGAATCTTCTGGAAACGCTTTGTCATAGCTCAAGATGACGGCTGCTTTTCCAGCCGCGATTTCTCTTTGCCACATCACCAGGGCACACAGGAGGCATGTCTAGGAAAGCTTGGGTTTTTCTACTTTGGAAACCCAGAAGCCACATGAAGAACGTGGCAGGCCTTTGAGCCAAGCTCTTCTCTGGAAACAATTACGCTGTGCGAATGAAACTGTGGCAATGTGTAGTGCCTCCATGAAAACCAAAACTGACACTAAATTCCACCATATCTTGTACACAGCAGAGCCCAAGACTCCCCGAAGATGAAGAGCCCGTTTTTACCTGTTACCCACTGCTCCTATTCGTAGTCACAGCCCTGACCTTGTCTCTAGTAAACAACAACAAATAGGTAAGAATGTGTGCTTCTAAGAAAAACTGCAGGATTATCTTTTACTGTACAGTTTTGGACTTTCTCATAGCATTAAAGCCAGCCCAGACTTTTTGGGGGACCTGCTACTACCACTGACCCACATTTTGGGCCCTTGCTATGTTACTTCTGTCTACACAGGAGCATGTGGTTAAAAAATGTAGACTCTGGCAGACCCCATCAGATTGTCAGGAAATCAAAACACAAAAGAATCATGAGGGGCTGGAGAAATGGGGAGCAGGTTAAGGCAGGACATTCACCCTGTATCAGAATCTGGGGGACACCAGGACAGCCTTTGTGGAGGTGGTGTGCTAGTCAGATAGACAGTTCACCCCAGCTAAGTTGTCACACTTATACTGTGTTCTACGGGTTTTCACATAAGAAGATATTGATGTCCCAAGAGATCAGAGGACATATGACATGCTTTAGTGCCTGGAATCCACAACTTAGTTCAATTGTCCTGCACTGTAGGAGGGGGAGGGGAGTCCTCTCTCCCAATACAGAAGCAAAAGGCATCTAATTGTTATCTTCCTGCCAGCAAGTGTCCACAGGCTGGGACATTAGCCCCAAGCATGGCCATTCAGATGTGTCCCGTCTGGCCCCTGGCCCCTGAGTGAAGGCTGGGGAACATGGGCTGGGCCATTCTCATACTCAGAGGCCAAGTCTGTGGACCGGACCTTGCAGGAAGATGGTTGTGTGTCTTAGGCCTTCCTTGGACTCTGTTGATTGCTGAGCTAGGTCTCCTGTTGATTCCGTGAGCCTCATTCACATCCTCCATGTCCCTGCCCATCCTTTTGTCTTCCAGTAAATTCCTCTTTGCTCATCTTTGGGAGCCATTTTCTGTTGCTTACAGCTAAGAACTCCAGTCAGGACAAGGAGTAATGGCATCTATTTGGTTTAGCACAGCAGTGAGGCGTAAGGCAAGCCAGTGGTCAAAATCCTGCTTCAAAATCTTAGACATCTGAATAAGTTTCCTCGCCTGAAACCCAGGAGAACAGCTCAAGTGAGAAGTAGTGATGGGATTGCTGGAGGGAGGGAAGAAGAGAGGGAGGGAGGGAGGGAGGGAGGGAGGGAGAGAGAGAGAGAGAGAGACTTCTAAAGAAGAATCCTGAAATCATCAAGACAAACTCCATCTAAGCCCCCATGGAGCTGTCTGGCGGTGACTAAAAAGCTGGCCTGAACGATGCGGACTCATGGACTCCTAGGTACTGGTCCCTTGGGTTTTTCCTTCTTAAACTCAAACTCTTTCCTTTCCTCAGTGGGACACTCTTAACTTAGATTTTGCTCAAATCGGTCTGCCAAGTTGGAATTGCTAAGCCTCTCAGTAAAGCTCTTTGATACTTACCACCTCATGTTGACGGCTGACTGACAGTGTAAACGATTCGTCTGGCTGAGTGCCCTGTGCATTTAGGACACTCCAAGGTTTTCTTATTGACCTCAACTAAATGCCCGAGGAAGTCTGTTGGTTGGCACGATATGAAAGCAAACCACTGAAGTGGGAATCTGTGTTCTTTGCTCACTAGTTCTAGTATTGTCTCCCCTGGGGATGGCCACTGGCAGAGCTTGTGCACTGGGAGAACTAGGTAACCAGACTCAGAAATTCTTAAAAACCAGCGCACCGTTTGTTAGTGGAATAATATACATATTATTGATAATAGTTGATAATAGTAAAAAAAAATGGAATATGCAATTTTGTTGACAATGTTAAAAACTATAACTCTTTCTGCTCATTGTAACCAAGAAGGGGCTCTGAGGAGTTTATGCCACAGGGAAATTATCACAAAGCAAAATCAAAAGTCCCAAGCTTCTTTACCCAGCAGTCAGGGTAAACTGACCTTGCCATACAATGACAGAAGAAAAGAGAGGATGGTGGGAGGGTTATGATCATGGTGTACTGTGCGTGGCATGGAAGTTGTCAATAAAAAGTCTAAAAAGGGCATGTGAGAAAATGCTTAGTGGTCGTAGAATGAATAGATGAATATTGAATATTGTAGGAGGAACCCATGATAGTTTATTACTTAACAAAGAAATAAATTGAGCAAACTACCTCTAAATTTTTAAAACAAAATGATTAACTGTCCAAAATGATTAATTCTGTGGGACTGGCATTTGGGTAGCTTTGACTGCTGAAGTACCAGTAGGTTTGGAGGGAAGCGTGTGGTCACCAGGAGACTTTCAGGGCAGCAAGATCCAGGTGGCTCACTTACAACAGATGACAATTTGGTACCACTGTTTTCTGGGGTCTCAGTTTCTCTCCATGTGCTCTTCACCATGCAAGGTGCGTGTCACAGGAGCTTCCCTGAACTAGTAGTAAGCTTGGGAGGGGATAAGGGAGTAGATCTTAATTGGGGATGAGTTGCCCCCATGCCCTAAGAAAATCTGCACCACCTAGGGACATTCTTGCTTCTGACAATGGAGCACAGAGTGACAGGGTCGGGCAGAGGCTGGAGTGCTGGGAAACATCTATGAAGCACCGTCATGGGTGCTCACACGAGACAAACATCAGAACAATGTACGAGGGCTGGGGAGATGACTTAGCAGCTGAAGGTGCTTGCTTGCAAAGAACGTTGACCCAGATTCAATTCCCCAGGCTCCCTGGCTAAAGCTGGAGAGGCATTTGTTAGCAGCAGCCAGAGACCTTGGCATACCCATTCATACACAAACATGCGCAAATCAACCACAACAAAACCCCAAAGAACACAACACACGAAATCCTTTTATCCCTGCCTGATGCTTTGTGACATATTATCCGCCGGGAGTCGCTGGCTCGGTGGCTTCAGGTAATGTACATCCTAGCATCCCCGGACGTTTTCTCTAACACCCAGGCAGTGGCTATGAGGGCAAGTTGGGAGTCTTGTTGTCCTACTTTGGTAACAAGATTGAGCTGTATCTACAGGGCATCAAGAAACAGTCTCTCCCTGGCAGCTAGTACCAGTTGGCATTTGACAGTAACACCTTTCCTGCCAAATCCACTTGCCAAGAGCAACATGTGGAGTCAAACTTCCAAGCTGGAGGAACTTCGGCTGTGTTGGATACAGATGACACCAGCCACCCTGTTTATGGTACTTTGCAAGGTTTTGTTGGACCTCCTCATGTTCAAGTACAGAATGCCCTTTATCCTCTGCAATGATGATGGTTGTACACTGGGGTGCACTGGCTCCCCTCAGACTCTAGCTCCACTGAGCATCTTCCTTGCCGTTATCTGGCCCCCCCAGTCCCCTTTCTTTAGTACCGGTCCTCTCATCTCAGCACAAGCACACACTCACACCCTTCTAGTCTAGTCTTTAAAATTGCAGGACATGTACGCACTGTCCTCTTACTCCCACACCCTCCACCAACTCCTGTTCAGCTTCTCTCCATTTGCAAACATGCCCTCCGCTCTTTGCCTCTCATTCCCCTTCACCTGGGCTAATAGGCAATGGTGCTTGTTCTTATCTTCCCGTGTTTCTCAGAGACTGGGCCCCGCACAGGAGTAGTAGAGTCACGACCATGTCTGGATGAACCCTTGGGGGGATCTGATGAGCCTGCAGATGTATGGAGGTGCCCTGGGACTCATGAGCACCAAAGTTCAAGAGCCACTGGCTTGCCCTCCAGTGGTGGCTTCTAGATGAGTTATTTTTGCATCACTTGGACCAAAATACCTGGCAGAAGCGGCCTAAGGGAAGAAAGCTCGTTTTGGCTCATGGCCTCAGAGAGATTTCAGTCCATCACAGAAAGTGTGATGGCTGACACGTGAGGAGGAGGCTCCTTCACTATGGCGGACTGGGAAGCAGAGAGCAAACAGGCCAGCTCAGAGGCGGGTATGCATAATCTCCAGGAGCCTGACCTGAATGACCCACTTCCAGCAGCCAGGCTCCACCTCTTAAAGGCTCCATGCCTTTCAAAATAACACCTCTCAAGGCAGGGCCCATGAGTGTGTGTGGGACCTTTCAGGTTCAAACTGTCATAGCTTTAAGATGGGGAGTCCCGTGCCCCCCCACACTACTTTGGTGCCCCTCTCAAAGACAGATCTGGATGGAATTTGCCAGAGAAATTTTCACAGCATGAACTCATACTGGGAGAAGATGGAACATGCCACACTTTTTTTTTTTTACCTTTTTAACCTGAAGAAAAATGTCAGCGGTTTGATCTCATTTCCTTTTCTCTCTTTTTGACTAACTACACCACCAAAACTGAGATTAGAGCTGGCTCTTTAGGTGTTCAATCTGCGGCCAGGGCTGCCAGAGACAGGCATCTCTTCCTGGGGACACAGACCAGAATGGTCCATTTGACCCAGTTTATGACTGGCACAGGAAGGGTGGCCCTAGGACAGAAGTGGGTTTGAAGATCAGCGTGTTTGTCTCTGATCGTGTCACTTAGCTACGTGATGTTATCAGAGGCATTACATGGCCAGTAAACTACAGTGAACTGGCTTGCAGATCATACCTTTAAAAGTCAAAGCTAGCATGGACTCACACCAAAGTCTGTCTTTCTTTCTTCTTTCCTTTCCTTTCTTTTCTTTTCTTTTTTTTGTTGGTTTTTCAAGGTAGGGTCTCACTCTCTAGCCCAGGCTGATCTGAAATTTATTATGTAGTCTCAGGGTGGCCTCAAACTCACAGCAAGCCATCTACCTCTGCCTCCCAAGGACTGAGATTAAAGGTGTGTGCCACCACGCCCGACCAAAGTGTTTCTTAAGTCTGAAGGCTGCAGGTGGATGGCTGACAGGGTCCTAAGAAGGCCATTACAAGGGAGATTGGGGACCCAGTAAAGGCAAGTCATGCCTCATCTGAGGTCAGTGTCAACAGGGAGACACAGACTCTGGGGGACTCTGCTGTGGAAAGGAGCCCTCTCTCTACTTGTAGAACCTTTCCTGTCTCTGCTTGCAGAGTCCTCATCGGAGAAGGGAGGGTTGTGTAAGCGGATGGTTGACCATTGGACACCTGACCCCTTTCCTTTCTGCAGTCTTTTTCAGTGAGGACTCTGAAGCCAGGCCCTTCTGATACCAGCAATGAGAGGGACGTTTCCATTAGTAGGCCCAGTCCCAGAGTGCTGGGGTGGACTGTGTCACACTGGCCTTCAGGGTGCTCCCAGGCCCTCTGCTGGAGCTCTTCTGTGGCCCAGGAAGGACCCTGTGTCACTGTCTCTGGCAGATAGGCTGCCACAACTTCCTCCTTGCCATTTTGTCGAGCACATTGAAGTAACACTAAGGCTGTTTTTGAGCGTCAATTTATTCTCTCCTGGTAGGTCCATAAAATGGCTTTGGAGAAACTTGGCATCCTGATTTAATTTTTTTTTTTTTTTTTGGTTTTTCAAGGTAGGGTTTCACTCTAGCCCAGGCTGACCTGGAATTCACTATGGAGTCTCAGGGTGGCCTCGAACTCATGGCGATCCTCCTACCTCTGCCTCCCGAGTGCTGGGATTAAAGGCGTGCGCCACCACGCCCGGCTTGATTTAAAATTTTTATTTATTTGTGTGTGTGTGTGTGTGTTTGTGTGTGTGTGTGTGTGTGTGTGTGTGTGTGTGTTGGGGGATGTCAGGACATCTTGCCACTGCAAACATCAGACATTTTCTCCACTTTTTGCATCCAACTTACGTAGTGGCTGGGAAATTGAACCCAGGCTGGCCGGCTTTGCAAACAAGCCCCTTGAGCCCACTGAGCCCCTCCCCAGTCCCACTGGCGTCCTGATTTTGTCCTCTTTGAAGGGGCCTGGAGGTGGGGAGGCGAAACTGTCTTTACACAGAGGAGGTGTTTAGGTATTACAGGCATTTCCAGGTGGCTAGACAGACAGGGAGTGTGCTACACATGAGGTACTTGCAGATTGAAATATTAGAATGATGACAAATTTTAAAAGAGTGTAAAATTACAAATATAGTTTTAAGCCGGGCGTGGTGGCGCACGCCTTTAATCCCAGCACTTGGAAGGCAGAGGTAGGAGAATCACTGTGAGTTTGAGGCCAGCCTGGGATACAAAGTGAGTTCCAGGTCAGCCTGGGCTAGCTTGAGCCCCTACCTAAAAACTAAATAAAAATAATAATAATGGGCTGGAGAGATAGATTAGTGGTTAAGGTGCTTGCCTGTGAAGCCTAAGGACACAGGTTCGATTCTCCAGGTGCTGCATAAGCCAGATGCACATGGTGGTGCAGGAGTGTGTACTTCATTTGTAGTGCCTAGAGGCCCTGGTGTGCCGGTTCTCTCTCTCTCTCTCTCTCTCTGTCTCTAATAAATAAATAAGAATAAAAATAATAATAATTACATATGTAGCTTAATGGCAAATACGTATCTCTCTCTCTCTCTCTCTCTCACACACACACACTATGACAAAATGACTAGAAAACATGATTGTTAAAATGATAGCATGTGAGGTCTCTGTTTAAAACTTTCTCTATAAGCATGTGCTCTATTTACAAGATGGAAAAGAAAAACCTGTGGCCACTGGTTTGAAGTTCTGTACAGACTCTAGAGAAGGCAAGGCCTGCAGGCAGGGTGAAGCGCTTCCGGGAGTGGTGGTTAGAACTCCCCCAAGTCCCACCGCTCTGGGGACTGACCTACTTTGAGCTCCAGCTGGGCCCTGCTTCTCGCCTGCCTGCGTGGGCAGCACGTCCCCGGCTGGCCTGGTGTTATTCAAGCTTCTTGAGCCCACAAGTGAGCGTGCCCCACTTGTGCTGCAACTGTGTCGGGTATGGGCCCATTAGGACAGGGAGGGCATTCCACAGCGATCTAGCCCAGAGGAGACTAAGGAAGGCGTATGAACATATGTTTCTCAGAATAACAAAGCACGTTTGTCTTCAGAGTCTCAGGGCCATTCCATCGTCTCTGAGAACACAGCCCTCACCATCGTTTTTGGAACAACCTTGCTTCTTCTGGCCGGCGTGAGGCCATTGGCTGTGCCCTGTCCAAGGTGAGGGTAGGACTCTTTTCTGAGTGGCTTGCCATCTGGACAGCAACTTCTGTGGTGGTAGAGTCTATCATGAACTTGGCCTTGTCAGGACTAGTCCTGGGCCCAGTGTGTGTGCACGCAGGGCCTCAATACAAATTTGAGGGCAAGTGTGGGGCTGAGTATCTTGGCATCATTTGAGGGTCCCTAAAACAAGACATGGGCTGGAAAGCATGGATGTGGTATTTCTTCAAGGTAAGGTCTGCTTGAAAGGGACACACAGGAGAGCCCTTGTCCAGGGCTTCGTTTCCCAAGGCTTCAGTTACCCCATCAACTGTGGTCTGAGAGCATTCCATGGAAGACTTCTGAAGTAAATAGTTCGCTGATTTTGAATGGCTCGTGGAATCCCTCACCCTGCGCTGTGTCCCTGTGGGGTGCGATCTGCCCGCACCCGGCATGCAGATGCTCTTTACAGTAAGGCAGCAGCTGCCTTCTTGCTGCTGCCGAGCTCCCTGAACAAAAGCAGCCGGCGGCAGGCAGGAGTTTATTTAGGGTTGCCGTTTTGAGGGGAAGCTTCATCGTGGTGGGGAAAACTTGGCAGAACCAACAAGTTGGCATTGCGCAGGTTGGGAGGAAGGAGCAAGGGTGACTACCACTGGCAAGAGGGGCTGAGTCACAAAACTCCAAGGTCTGTCCCCAGCCACACGCCTTTCCAGTAAGGCTTTACTTCCCAAAGGCTCTACCAGCCGGGGATCAAGTCTGGGGCTTAATCACAAGCACAGGAGGCTATGAGGTGTGCTTTACATTCAAACCACTGCACTACAATCCACGGCCCACTTGTCAGCACCTCCGTGGGCACAGAGAGTCCATCACAGTATCTCAGCGCCAGCCTAGTGATGCTGGTAACTCCAATATGACAGGGGCAGCATGAAGAGTTCCTGTGAGGGCTGGAGAGATGGCTCAGCAGTTAAGGCACTCACCTGCAAAGCCTAACGACCCTGGTTTGATTCCCCGGTACCCACATAAAGCCAGATGTACAGTGGTGCGTTCATCTGGAGTTCTCTTGCAGCAGGTGGAGGGCCAGGTGCACCCGTTCTCTCTATCTCTTTTCTCTGTATCTCTCTCTCTCTGCTTGCTAATAAATAAATAATTTAACTGAAAAGAGTTCTCTTTAAGTGAAAAGGCAAGAGCTCTTGACTTTAAGGAAAAAGGATAACACAGTGAGGTTACTGAGATCTACAGTACAGAATTCTGAGAGATCACACCCACCTAACTTTGGTTACAGAATATTATCATAATTGTTCTAGTTCATTAATTCAGTTTTAAAAATATTTTTATTTATTTATTTGAGAGAGAGAGAGAGAGAATGGGCACACCAGGGCCTCTTGCTGTTGCAAATGAACTCCAGACACGTGTGTCACTTTGTGTATCTGGCTTTACATGTGTGCTGGGGAATTGAACCCTGGCCAAGCTTTGCAAGCAAGTGCCTTTAGCTACTGAGCCAGTATTCTATTTTCCTATTCTGTATTTTATTATTAGTTATCATGGTTAATCTTTTCCTGTGACAAAGATATAAGTTAAGTTTTTTATTGGCATTAAGCTATAGGAGAAAGCAGTACATTTAGGGTTTGGTACTCCTTGCTATCCCATGTATGGACTGGGGTTCTGGGAATGTGACCCCACAGATTAGGGGGAATCACTGCAGATTTTCTTTGATGCCTTCTGCTCTCTTTTCACTTTGGCTTCTGGTCCTCTGGCTGTCCAGGAAGCTCTGTTTTCATTGTGTGTTCTCCTCTTTTCCGGCCGGCCCAGGAGCTGACTTTTCTATGCAGAGGGTGTCTTCCTGTCTCTGCTTTGTATGTCTCAGAGACAGAATGGGTCTTGGCTATTGAGAACACAGCCTTTGTAAACTGTGGCATGAGACACACTTAGTGGCCCAGGAGATCTGTACCATGCATGGGCCTTCTTGGACATTGAAATGTCTGAGAAGCAGAACGGAATGCGGCTGAATGAACTGCAGCAAGACAATAGCTTTCTGCATGGTGAAGGGAAACAGTGCTTCCTAGAACTCGTGTGCAACTCGGATTTCCATTGCACGTGTGTGCATATCTACATATGTGAGGGTGGTCTCTTGGCCAGGGTGTAAGGCATACTTAAGGGTCGTAGCTAAGCTGTGTTGAAAACCACTGGTTTAGGTAGGTAGCGCTTATGTGGGGCTGAGGTATAAGTTGAGCTGTACCAAAAAAACACCTCTACTTAGGAAGACGTGAAGTACTAATAAACTCACTGTAAAGTGAAAAGACTATAAATAGAAAATCCAGCTAAAACCTTTTGTGCCATCCAGCTTAATCCCAGCAGCTCAGCACTTTGGGGCATGGATTGTGTGAGACTCAGAGGGAAAAGCAGGGCACATATTGCTGGCCTAAGAAGAGGTTCCAATCCCCAATTCCAAGTAGGATATCTATTGAATGTATGTTGGTCAAAAAATCCCAAGTTGAACCACTGTATTCAGGACTGCCCTTGGGTTTGGTCTGTATTCATGGCACAGAGCTCCCCAAAACCCTTGGCATCTCCCAGGGATGAGAGCCTGTTGTTATTCACAAGCAGCTCCTTTAACCATACCAGAGTTTATGCTAGTGAGGAGACTCTGGGGGTCGGGCTAGATGGCTCCAGGATAAAGGCTGGTTTCCACAGTACTAGCCACAAGTTTCGAAGGGGTGGGAGAGGAGCTGGAGGTTTTCAATTACAAGAGGCTGGTTGTAATCAGTTCTGCCTATAAGGACGAAAGCTTCAACCAACTCTAATAGCAGGGTTAGGGGACCTTCGTGGGTTGACAAGCCCAGAGAGAAGGTGATGTACCTAGAGGATTTGGAAAATCAACATCAATACCCTCCCTATACTCTCCTCCTATACATTTCTTCCATTTGCCCGTTTCTAGCTGTACTCCACATCAAAAGCTTGCCAGTGTGCCTAGTGTCTTCCTGAGCTCTGTAATTACCAAACCTAAGAGGTGGATGGGTCACAGGAACGTCCAAATTTGTAGTTGCCCTGGCAGAAGTGGATATCCCTGGTGCTCTATTTGCAGGCCACATCTGAGGTGCAGGCCCTTCTGTGGGGCTGTGCCCTAGCCTGTGGGGTCTGTGCTAACCCTGGATAGTTAGGGTTGTAATTGAACTAGTCTCCAGATGGAACATTAGGCGTGAGAAGGGAAGCAGAGGAAGGAGAACACTGGCCAAGGGGAAGAGCAGAGGTCACACCACTCCTTTGTTGGCCCCCTCCCGGGGTCATTTATTTAGAAGCTAAAAGAGTAATGGCATAATATTATGGGCTTCTTTTGGGAGATGCATCATAACTCTCTAAAATACTTTTTTATTTTATTAATTTGCAAGGGGGAGATGGATGTGTAGGGCCTCTTGTCCCTGCAAACAGACTTCAGATATATGAATCACTTTGTACGTCTGGCTTTATGGGCGCTCTGGGGAATTGAACCCAGGTCATCCGGTTTTCAAGCAAGCGCCTTTAACCACTGAGTCATACATCAGAGCTCTCTAGTAACAGGGATCAAAACATGAGGTAAATGTTGTTTTTTCTACCTTTACATTTAATACCACAATTTGAACAACACATACAAGACACACAGGTGACTTTAAATTTTCTAATGGCCAAATAAAAAAAATTAAAAATAGAATGAAATTGATTTTAGTATATTTTACTCACTCAAGTGTACCCAAGACACTTTCATTCCAACATGTAATCAATATAAAATAATTAGTGACATCATGTCTTTGATTCCAGGGTGTATTTTACACTGATAGTATATCTCAGTTCAAAAGTTCTTATAGCGGGGTGGGGGTGGGGCTGGAGAGATGGCTCAGCAGTTAAAGACAATTGTTCTCAATGCCTGATGGCCCAGGTTCGAATCCCCAGTACCCACATGAAGCCAGATACATATGTGTCTGATGTTCATTTGCAGTGGCAGGAGGGCCTGGCACACCCATATTCTCTATCTTCCTCTTCCTCAAATAAATAAATAAATGAATAATATTTTTAAGAAGTTCTCTTAACTGCATGTAGATAGGCTGGTACAGCTTACAGTTCTTTAGTACACAGGGCAGTCAAGTAACTTGTTCGAGGCTACCCCGCTGGTGCATGGTAGAGACAAGACGTCCAGCTAGTTGTCTGTGCTCTGCACTCGGCCTGTGGTCATTTTGCTATAAGCCTCACAATGCACTGCTGTCCTGAGCTTGCTGGTCCCCAGATAAAGGGAGGGGTCCCTGGGTGTGGGGAGGGGAGCAGGGGAATGGTGAGCCAGGACCCCAGAGTGCACCTCAGCAGAAACAACAGTAGGGAGACTCAGACTTCACTGAGTGAGAAATGGGGGTCATATACAAGTTAAGAGAGGAGAGACTTAAGAAGGCAAGAGGGGACATGAAACTGGACACGCTGAAGGCAGAATGAAACAAGTGTTGTTGATCTCTAAGGCACAGGTGGTCTGCTGAGTGAGTAAAGTGGGGAGGAAGTCAAAGTCACCGGAGTTAACGAGGTCGGGTGCAAGATGTCAGGTGGCCAAAGATGCAGGCAGGAGTCAGATGGAAAGAAAGTGTGTGAGGCAGGTGCTGAGGGCCTTCTCCAAAGCTTATTCTAGAGAGCACACACTTTAATATTGTGTATTTATTTATTTATTTTTAAATTTTATTTATTTAAGAGAGAGTAAAAGACAGCTAGAGAGAGACAGAATGGATGTGCCAGGGCCTCCAGTCACTGCAAATGAACTCCAGACATATGCACCACCTTGTGCATCTGGCTTTGTGTGGGTACTGGGGAAAAGAACCTGGGTTGTTAGGTTTGTAGGCAAGTGCCTTAACTGCTGAGTCATCTCTCTAGCCTGAGAACACACTTAAAAATAGCTCATGAGCTCTGATCAAGGAGCTATCAGTGAAGCAATGCTTATAAACTGTCTGGGTGGTTCATACAGAAAGCACGGCATGATGGGCACATCATAGAAATGAAAAACTTGGGCTGGAGGGATGGCTGAGTGGTTAAAGGGTCTGCCTGCTAAGCCAAAGGACCCAGGTTCAATTCCCCAGGATCCACATTAGCCTGATGCACAAGAGGGGGTGCAAGTGTCTGGAGTTCATTTGCAGTGGCTGGAGGCCCTGGTGCACCCATTCTCTCTCTCTCTCTGTCAAATAAATAAATTAAAAAAAATAAATGATAAATTTCAGTGCAAAAGTTATACATGATGCAGCCAAGGTTAGCCTAGAACTCACCCTGTAGCTGAGGATGGTCTTGAACTCCTGATCCTCCTGACCCCCCGCCCCCACCCCCAGTGCTGGGATGATAGACAGGTACTGCCATGAAGACCTGCTATAATGCTACATGCAAGCAAAACATGGGAGAAAATATCACAACATGAGAGCAAAGGTCAACAGACCACTTTATAAAGAACTCACGAGGAAGATAGGAGTGAGCAGGTCACTCACCAAAAACCACAGTGGCCGAGAAAGCAGCATTCAATCACCTTTACAGCTGTGAATGTCAGCGCTGAGAGGGCATAAGACCTTCACCTATCACCTCGCAAAAGGGCTGAGCAGTATGGCCTGGGCCTGGGTAAAGAAGTCTCAGAGTGGGAAAATCTCCAAATATGATATTGATTAATGATGGTACACTCACTCTACAATAGTATCTGAAAATAATATTGGAAAGGTAACCTTTGGGGTACAGCACACAACGCTCATTATTTTATTTTATATTTTTAATATTGTATTGTTTGAGAGCCAGAGAGGGAAAGAGGCAGGTAGAGAATGGGCATGCCAGGGCCTCAAGCTATTGCAAGTGAACTCCAGTATGGCTTACATGAGCACTAAGGAATTGAACCTGGGTCCTTAGGCTTCTCAGGCAAGCGCCTTAAATGCTAAGTCATCTCTCCAGCACAACACTCATTATTTTAGAGAAAAAGCACAAGGGTCTGGCTGTGCTCATTAGTCTGAGGACAAATGCATTCCCACATTCCCTCAGAGTGGCCTGTGCACAGCAGCAGCTCTCATCTCTGACAGCTTCCTTGGGTGGAAGAGCTATTCCAGGTAGAAATGGCAGCTGGTCCCTGTCCCCAGTTCAGGGCAGAAGGTCATCTGTATTGCACAGTGGTGGCTTAAGGTCCCACCTGTCTCAGGCAGCTCCAGAGGACCCAGGCGACACACTGGAGAGGCATCAGCTCCCCATCTTGTTCCATAAACTCTCCATCCAGGGACAGCCTGGAATAAGCCTCAAAACCAGTGTGGTATATGTACACAATGGAGTTTTACTCAGAGCTATAAAGAAAAATGAAGTTATGAACTTTGTAGAAAAATAAATGGCTGGAACTGAAAAAATTTACACTGAGGTAACTCAGACCCAGAAAGACAAAAATCACATGTTCTCTTTCATACATGGATCCTAACTTTTAATGTTTGTATATCTGTAAATAAGGAGGTGTGAGAGTGACTATAGGCTATTATTGGAGAAAGGAGACCCTGAGAGGGAACAAGAGGTGACAAGAGGAGGAGGGGGCGGAGGACAGAAGGAAACAGAGAGTATGAAAGTGGAAAAAGGAGGGGGGCATGGGGAACGAAGGGGAAGGGAAACAAAAAACAAAATTTGTCTGCAGCCACCATAATGAAACCTAATTCTTTGTACGCTAATTCAAAAAAGAGTTAAAAAAAAAAAAACTCACAAGGCACCGTCTGTGCAAAGGGCGCTACTTGAGGTGGATAAGACTGTGGCGCAATTTTAGGACCCCAGGTCATGATTGAAGACCACAGGACAATTAAGTAGTAATTAGCGGAGACTCACAACTGGCTGGACTACACTCGAGGAAACCAGGCTGACAGACACAAAGAGCCAGCAAAGCTTGACCACAGGCAGAAAGGCTGCCCAGATGCAAGGAAATAGATGCCACTCAGCAAGTCACTAGACAAACTCCAAGATGGAAGATCAGCATCCAGAATTAGTACCATATAAAATTTAAATGTGTATGATGGCCCATGGCTATAATCCCAGCATTCAGGAGGCTGACTTATCACTGTGATTTCAAAGGTCAGTCTGGGCTGCACAGTGAATTCTAGGTCAGCCTGAGCTACAATGAGACCCTGCCTCAAACAAAACAAAAACAAAATTAAAATGTGCAGTTTTTGACAATTATGAGTCACACAAAGCCACAGGAAAGTGTGGCCCACACAGAGGAGAACAGTAAGTGGCAGAAACTTCCCTCAAAGTGTGTGGCTGCTGGGTGGAGCAGAGAAAGACTGCAATGTCGATGCTGCAAGTATCCAAACCCGCAATGAGGACTGCACTCAGTCACTAGGGCCGGGCAGGGCAGCAACATTGTATCAGACAGAAGATTTCAATAAAGACAGCGGTTATAAAATGGAACCCATGAAAAGTATAAGTAGTGAACTTGACAATGGATTTGAATCAGCAGAAGAAAGAACAAGCAAAATAGAAGAAAGATCAACAGAGATTATGCAATTCAAGGCACAAAGATAAAAATAAATAAACAGACAGCTTCATGGTGCTGGGGAGATGGCTCAGCAGTTACAGGGGCTTGTTGCAGAGCCTGAAGGCCTCTGGGCTCGATTCCCCAGTACCCTCATAAGGGCGGATGCACAAACCGGTGCATACATCTAGAGTTTATTTGCAGTTGCAAGAGGCCCTGGCATACCCATTCTCTCTTTCTTGATCTCAAATAAATAAATAAATAAATAATATAAAAACTAAATATATTCAGAAGAATACATACACCATTAAGCATACCAATATATGTATAATGAGTTTACCAGAAAGAGAGGAAGAGAAACAGAAACAGAAAAAATTGTTTGAAGAAGTAATGGACAAAGAAAGGGTTACTTTTGGGGGATGGGGAAGAAAGTAGCAAGAGGTGGGGAAATGGGAGGACAGTGAGGGAGGGATGGGTAAGTACAAAGTATGGCGGCATGTATGTATGAAAATTCCACAGTGAGAGCTGGAGAAATGGCTCAGTGGTGAAGGTGCTTGGCTACAAAACCAAAGTACCCAAGAATTAATCTACACATGGGAAAAGATCCATTAATTTTCAGTAGGATTAGGACAGACATCCAAGCACAGAACAGTCTAAATGAAATCCAGCAATAAAGCAACAAGCTTGAGGGCAGCCCAAGAAAAATCACTCACCACACACAATTAATAGGATTAATTGTCTCCGTCCATGTAAACTGCTGGCTTCGACTCCACTGTGATGCATTCCTATCAATATAGTGGCATTGAAACAAAACCAATGAAATCCAAAGGCCATATTAAAAACTGTTTTGCCCTGTAAACCTGAGGCTAGAGTCACTCCATGGGAATTGGGCATTGGGACTATCCAAGTTCCTCGGAGGAGGCCGGGGGGGCTTGCACGGGAAGGAGCAGTGTGCACAGTAGGGCTCATCCCAGTGTATCTAGAGGGGAAATTTATACTGGGTACTGGACAGCCCTCATCCTAGATAAGAGGTGAGCATGTTCACCCATCAGTGTCTACATGCGGTTGAGTTATGGTGCTCATTTGAGGGCTGAGGCAATTTGGCTCAGAATTGGGTCTGCTTTAGTGCTTTGTGCAATGGCCTGAGCACCTTTATCAGTGCCAAGATGTACTGTGAGCTGGGATCAAGCCTGAAGGGGAACCAACCAGTGGGTCACAGGACTGCTAGGAGCTCTGTATCTAAGCTGGTCAGAGGCAAGAGTGGAGAAACTGAGGACACAGGTTATCAAAGTGCTGAAGAATTCCAAACTTGCAAGTCAAGAATCATATGTCTAGTAATATATCTTTTTATTAAAATGAAGGTAGGATGAAGATATTACCAGGCAAACTAAATCCAGAGAGAACCAATTGCCTTGAAAAACTTGCAGGGCCCCTATCTCTACTCCAGAACAACAGCATCAAGGAAGTGTAGCAGTGGGGAAAGACTTACAGAACAATGCTTAGAAATGAGCGTTAAAAATAAACTATCCAGCTTAGTTAAATGGTTTTGTAAGCATGACAATACTACCCAAAGGGGAAAAACAGTCTTAGCAAAATGGTGCCAGGACAAGTAGCCATATGCAAAAGAATAAGATTGGATTCTTACCTTACCTCTTAGCATATCCCAAAAGATGATTAAAAGGAAGAATTCTAAAGGCTCCAGGTCAAGATTTATTTCCTCCCTCGATTAGCAAATTAGCTGTGCCACTGTATACCTAGTATTGATTTTGGAAGCATGAATATGCATGGACATGGGTCATGCATGGACACGGGTCATGACATGCACACAGGTTCCAGGTGCTGCTGCTGAGATGTGGCATGGGAAGCAGGGTGATGTTCCTATGTGAGAGACCTATGAGGCCACTGTCTGAAGTTGAACCTGGAGCCACTGCTGAGATGCGGCATGTGACGCGGGTATCCCTGTATTGAAGGCCCCAAAGGCCATTGTATAAAGCTGAAGATAGACTATAGTTTGCAGTGGAGACCATAAGACCATAAGTTGTTTTGGATATTACCGGAACTCTGCAAAGGCTACCACAAAGCACTGGTAGCTCAGAATGAAAGTTTTCCCTAGGCTACTCAGCTCAGCAGGCTGGACAGAATTAGGGATTGCAGAGACTGTTGTCACTGGTTATGGATGTTAGAGTTGAACTGCAGATGTTTGATGTTTACCTGATGGTTACTGATTTTGTATTGGTCCAGTCTCTCCTTGTTATGCCTTTTTGCAAAGGAAATATTCACTCTGTGTCACTATATGTTGGAAGTATATAACATGTTTTAATTTTACAGGACTCACAGTTAAGAGACAGTCTTAAATCTCAGCCGAGACTTGGGATTTGGGAACAATCTTAAAGTTGATATAGATTATGGGAACCTTTGAAGTTAGTGTGAGTCCAATGTACTTTGTGAGGTGATCATGAGTCTATGGGGGCCAGGAGCAGAATGTGGTAGTATGAACGTGAATGCATGTCCCCCATAGCCTCAGGTTTTTTTTTTCACATTTTTATTTATTTGTAAGGGGAGAGAGAGAGAGAGAGAGAAAGAGAGAAAGAGACAAAGAAAGAGGAAGGGCCACCAGGGCCTCTAGCCACTGCTAATAAACTATAGATGCATGTATTACTTTATGTATATGGCTTTACATGAGTACTGGGGAGTCAAACCAGGGTTGTTAGGCTTTGCAGACAAGCACTTTAAAGACTGAGCAATCTCTCCAGCTCAGGCTCAGTTTTTTTTTTTTTTTGGTTTTTTTTTTTTTGGTTTTTCGAGGTAGGGTCTCACTCTGGTCCAGGCTGACCTGGAATTCACTATGTAGTCTCAGGGTGGCCTTGAACTCACCGCGATCCTCCTACCTCCGCCTCCTGAGTGCTGGGATTAAAGGCGTGCACCACCATGCCCGGCTAGCCTCAGGTATTTTTGATTAAGGTTAAGCTTCTTGCTTAAGTCTTGAGCAGCCTATTGGAAGAGGCGTTACTGAGGGCAGATCCTGGGGTACAGTCCTAAGGCGTGTGGAGAGCAGTTTAAGCTCTGGCAGTTTCTGCTTCCTGGTGGCGCTGGCTGTTTGATGATGTCTCTCTGCTTGGATTATGAAAGAGAGCCAGTTTCTTCTACCATTGATGGAGCCTCTACTGGATTTTTAAGCTAAAATAAACTCCTTCCTCCCATAAACTGTCTAGTTGGATGTTCATCCCTGCTACAGGGAGCTGACTACAACACTTATACGTGACACCAAAACCATACACAACAAAAAAAGAGATAAATTGAACTATAATGAAATTAAAAATTTTTATATCCAAATAATATCATTAAGAAAGTGAAAGGCAAGCCCCACAGTGGTAGAATACATTTAAAAACTATATATCTGATGTGATTCTTGTATTTATAATATATAAAAATCCTGCCAGGCATGGTGGCTCACACCTTTAATCTCAGCACTCGGGAGGCAGAGGTAGGAGGATCGCTGTAAGTTCAAGGCCACCCTGAGACTGCATAGTGAATTACAGGTCAGCTTGGGCTAGAGGAAACCCTACGTTGAAGCTCTCCCCCCCACAAAGAAATTCCTTATAACTCAATAAAAAAGTGACCCAATGAAAAAATTGGTAAAGGTTTTGTTTGAATGAACATTTCATCAAGCACAAAAAAACAAATTTTCTGTAAGCACAAAAGTATTCTTAATATCAATAACCATTATAGAATTGCAAATCAAAACAATAGTGAGATTCCACTCCACACCAACAAGGATGGCTTTCATAAGAAAGACAGATGAAGGATGGGCAGGCGGCTCAGCAGTCAAAGGTGTTTGATGTCTCTCTCTCTCTCTCTCTCTTTCTATCTCTCCCAAATAAATAAGGAAATAAAATGTTTTTAAAACAGAAAGATGGACAGGTGTAGGTAGAGAATTTCAAACTCTCATACACTGCTCCTGAGAATGTGAAACAGTGCAGTTGCTTGAGAAAGCAAATAGTTGCACAGTTATCTCCGGCACCCCACTTCCATATATGTATCAAAAAAAAAAAAAAACCAAAAAACTGCAGACCTGTGTTTACACAAAAACTTACACCAAACTTTCATCAGCAGCATTACTGATCCAAGTCCCAAAGTAGATCTAGGTACATGTGTATCAATCACAGGATGGATGGATAAACAAAACATTATATGCTCATGATATCTGGCTGTAAGAGGGAGTGAAATACTAATAATACTACTGCATGAATAAATGTTGAAAATCATAAATCAATCACAGAAATCAGACACAAAAGACCACAAATTGTGTGATTCCATACATATAAAATACCCAGAGTATTTTATATAGAAACAAAAATGGCAACTTCTTAGAGCTGGGAAGTCGGTACCTGGTGACGGCCACCCAGTTTGGTTTTGGAATGATAAAAACATTCCAGAATTATCTGTGGCAATGTTTGCAGAGCTCAGTGCATAGACTGAGGACACTGCACCACGCACTCTGACTGGTAGGGCATGAAATGTGCCAGTATCTACAGATGCCTCTGTTTCAGGAGGCTCTTGAGATGAGTCAGATGATTGGCTGGGGCTAAGGTCATCTTAATACTTGAGCAGAGGTTACCATAGTTTATCCCATGGTATAAAACAGCTCACGGTGGGAGATGCTAATTGGAAGCCTTGCCTGAGTTTTTCTGCTCGATACCCTCTTTCAGTCTGTGACTGGCGGTTACTAGTCACTTGTATCGGATGCTATAAGCACTTCCTCTATCAATAAAAGTTAAAAAAAAGGAACACATGCCTGACAGTCTCAACTAATAAACTTATTCATATGTCAATACTCCCAGAGCCAAGGTTCTATTCATCTCAAAATGATTTATGTGATTTTGCCTTTTAAATCCCTTGCTCTCTTTCACTCTTTCACTTACAGTCACCCATGGTTTGACTTGGGACCACCTACCTACCCCAGGTTGTAATGAACTGTCACTCACTCCCATTATCATCGGAAGATCTCTTATTTTAGATTGACAATGAGAGCTAAGGGCTTTAATATTAAAAAGGAAAGAAGATAATCGGCAAAAAACGTAAGGTAAATTGTTTTGTTTTTAAAGCTTATTTTCAAGTATTTTATTCTTTTTGATGCTATTGTAATTTCTGTTTTGGATCCTGCAACTATCAAATTCAATTCTTACTCTAATACTTTTTTTTGTAGATTCTATATGCTTCTCTATAAGGAATTTAGTTTATCACTTAAGTAATCTGAGTCCATCATCAAGTATCTACAGTTCTCTTGCTACTACATCTCAATGGGAAATATAATCATCAAAGTACAGGCGACAGTTTTCCATTAGTGCTTTGAAATGTAATGATTAGGGGAAAGACTACAAGGCATATATTATAAAACATTAAAGTAGATATTATTGTTTCTCCTATAATTTTAATTGGGCTCCTGTATAAAAAGTCACTATGTCTTGGCTGGGTGTGGTAGCTCATGCCTGTAATCCCAGAACTCAGGAGGGGACTGAGGTAGAAGAATCATGAGTTCAAGGCCCGCCTGGGTTACATGGTGAGTTCCACATTAATCTGGGCTAGAGTGGAACCCTGCCTTCAAAGAAATCCCCTCCCCTGCAAAATCCCTAAGTCTTAATGTTTTCCCTCTTTACATTCTATGGTTCTTTCAATCTTACAAAATAACTTAAATGACCTATTGTGTGATGTTTCTATGAGATCAACATGTTAGTTTTTTAATTTTAAGTTTTGAAGATATACAGTTGGCTCACTTGCCCTTAAAATAAAATTTGCTAAAACCAGGACTGCCTATCTGTAATGGTCACATGGGCTGGGGCGACAGCTCAGCAGTCATAGGGCTGGCTTGGAATGATCAAGTTCATACACAGCTGATTCTGTTTACAAGTGCAGCAGAATATAACGTGGGCCATATTATTCTTACACTACGATTTCACAAACATATATCCCAGTATCTCATTTCTCTAAAGTGTAAATCTGATTGAACAGTAATTCCAGCTGATGTCTAACCTAATAGTTTATGACCTGTTTAATTCAATATACTTTTCAAAATAAATACAGTCAAGTGACCCTTCACCTATCCCTGACCCTTACTAATAATCCCAGCAATTAAAAACCTCTCATAGTTTTCATTTGCTTTCTAACTCTTTTTCCCTTTTTATTTTCTTCTTCTCTGGTCTTTGTTAGTTTTTCTTCAAGTCTTCAAAAAATGCTGAGGTCAGAGTTGTGAAAACTAGAAGACAATTCTCTACTGACTCTGCAAAAATCATGGAATTTTAGCTAGTTCACAAACAAAAATAAATTGGCGTGAAGGAAAACTCCAGGTATTTCTAGTCCTCTGTGTCTCACGTGACTTCAGGAGAGCCCTCAGTGACAGCACATGTGGGTCAAGGCCGTCACCTTACCCAGCTCCGCAGAGGATTTCAGGCCTCTATCCGGACCTTCAGCTCGCATGTTCACTTGGACCTCCAGTAAAACGGGGATGGAACTTTTTGGGAAAGGGCCCCTGGGGCCCAGACCCCTTGATGGGCAGAACCTTAAGTGGCTGAGTCAAGTCACTGAAGTGGAAATGAACAAAAAGCAAAAGTGTCCGGGTGGCAGCTGTGAGAAGGCACCTGTAACAGAAGCATCAGGCTGAGACACTGCCCGTCACAGACCTAGCGCAACTGAAGGGCCGTTTCAGTTTCCTGTTCTTGTCCAGAGGGCTTTACGTAAAACAGTCCCACTGGGCTGACTTCAGACGAATGCACGACCATGCCCGCAGCCTGGGATAGAGGCCTTCAGAGGAGAGGCGCAGGCTGTGGCATCTTCCCTCTGGCCACAGCCCTGGACACGTGGCAGCTCTAATTTTAAAATGGTATAGAATATACCCAAAATAGAAAATGGGAAAATTTAATCCAGAAAAGAAACATTGTTCATAACACTATGATGGGGCATTGGGATGACCATATTGTAAGCATAATGATCTGGCTGGACCTGCTCTTCACTTCCTCTGGGCGTGGGGGGCTGCATGCATATGGCAGGGTTGGGGAGGTCAGTAGGCGGTACCTAAGGAGCGACAGACAGCTCAAGTAGCAGCGAGGTACACATGTCATTTAGAGATGCAGAGGGAGATGTGAAGAGTTTCTGGTCAAAAGCAGTCGCCTTGGGGGAGCTGGAAGTGAGAGGGAGAAGACAGACGCTTTCCCCCAGCAGCCCTGCAGGCCGGTCTCTGTGCATGCAAAGCCAGCTATGATGAATAAACATGAAGTTACAAACAGGAACTCACAGGTGTTGAAGTCAAACAGACTTAGGTGTAAATCTCGAGAAAATACATTTGTCAGCACTCACACGGAACCCTTCTGATGCCAGCTGTGTGTACAGCGTACCAGTGATCTGGTGCCAGCCTGGTTTCCAACAACTCTGTTGAATTCTAAACTGTGTGCCTGGTACAATGGATCCTCCAGGCCAGGAGCTGTTCCACGGGCCGCCTTGCTTCAGACCAGCCCCATTCCAGGCCTCTTGCACATCTCTCAACTGGCTATAAGCTACAGCATTAAGGTGCTTGCCTGCAAAGCCTAAGGACCCATGTTTGACTCCCCAGATCCCATGTAAGCCAGTCGCACAAGGTGATGAGTATGCAAGGTTGTACATGTGCACAAGGTGGCATACACATCTGGAGTTGAATTACAGAGTCTGTAGGCCCTGGCACAGCACTTCTCCCTCTCCCTCCCTCTTCTCTCTCGCTCATTAAAGAAAAAAAAAAAAAAAAAAAAAAGCCAAACTGGTGATGAGGATGTAGAGCAAAGGCAGAGACACTTTGTACACTTTAGGAAGAAATGCAAATCTGTTAGCCATTACAGAAAACAGGACAGAGGGTTATCAAGAATCATCATATGTAGCCGAGCGTGGTGGCAAACACCTTTAATCCCAACACAGAGGTAGGAGTATCGTCGTGAGTTTAAGGCCACCCTGAGGCTACATAGTGAATTCCAGGTCAGCCTGGACTAGAGTGAGACCCTACCTCAGGAAAAAAAAAAAAAAAAAAAAGAATCGTCATGTGGAAGAGATGCCTGCACCCTCACGTTCACTCCAGCACTCTTCACTGTAGACATTACAGAATCTGTCTGAATGCCCAACAAGGGACGAAAAGATAAAGAAAATGAGACCGGTCTACAATGGGATGCCATTCAGCCTTGAGAAGGAGAAGCTTCATCTACGCAACATGGTAGAAATGGAGAACATCACGGTAAGTGAGATAAACCAGACACAGAAAGATAAACACAGCATGTCCTCACCTGTATGTGGGATCTAGAACAATTACATCCATAGAACCAGTTGAACGGTGGTCACCATGGAGGAGTGGAGGAACAGTCAAAGGGTTTTAAGACTCAGGAAGGAGGGATAAGTCCAAAGTTCACATGCAGCAGAGTCAAGTACTACACATTTCAGTATCACTGGGTGCATTGTTTGTGTCCTCAATACAAAAAAGTTAAAGATTGGTGATGGCTGTCAATTAATTTCATCATTCTTCATGGTACTAAAACTGAACACAACTTTGTTTCCTATAAATATATATGTAATTTATCAACATGAAAGTGTAAAAATAAGGATGCAATTACGTGGCATTGAGCACACTAGCTTCTAAGTTAAAGCTGGACTGGAGAACAAGGCTTGGACCTGCAGCCCGGGAGATGGATTCTACTGTTGGCAGCCCTGGAGTCTAGGTCCTGAGCTGGCATCAGAAGTGCTGACTAGAGCAGACGTTCAGCCAGCTCCTTAAATTCAGTGTGCATGTCACTCACCAGTGGATCTTGTCTAATCCAGCAGGTGTCGGGTATGGCCTGCTTTCATAACACCTCCCCAGGGCTGACGCTGGGTAGGTAGGGTCTCTGTCCACTAAGTGAATGAATTGGCAGCGCCATGGCCCTGACCCCGCAGGAAAACTAACAGGAGTCGGAGGTAGGGAGGAGACAGCCTTTGCAGCCCATGAAGTAGCTGAGGGCTTCAGGGCAGACTGATGCCTACATTTTGCTCCTGCAGGTCTGGCTCTGGGTGCAGCATGCCATGTGAGAAACTTGAAGGTTTCTCTAATGATCCCGAGAGACTACTGTAGTACTTTGAATGTATAGCCCCCATGCCCCATTAAAATTAAAACTTGTAACTTGGATCTCCAGCCTCCTGGCTGGACATATCACTGGGGGTGGATCCTGGGTCCAGCGAGCCCTAAGGGGAGTTTAGAGGCAGATATGACTTCCAGGCCAAAGGTGTGCAGAGAAGTCTGAGCTGCCTGGGTCCCTGCTGCCTGCTGCAGGTTCGTGCTGGCTGCTGTTGGTGTTTGCTGGCTGTATGGTTGTGTCTCTACTTGGATGTATGAAGTGGCTTATTCCACCACTGATGGAACTTCCCCCTGGGTCTGTACTCTTGAAATAAATCCCTTCCTCCCCTAGACTGTGCCTGGTTTGGAAGTTCACTGTAGCAACATAAAGCTGTCACCAAGCACCACGGCTGGAAGCCGGCACCCAGAAAGCCGATGTTCTGTAGGAGGTCTTGATTCTTGGCTGGCACAAGAACTCAATGTCAGAACCACGGTAAAATGGATGAGGTACTTGCATTAAATAAAGGACTCAGCTAAAAACCCAGCAATCAAGATAAACAGTTTTGAGATATTTTTAAAATTGAAAATAAACAGGAAGTTAACAATGAGCAAAATATGAAAGTTTTAAAGATGGGTTCTGCAACAGTACCACGTGAAGTCATATTGGAGCTTTTGGCAGAAGGGAAATCGGTAGTTCTGGTCCTGCAAGCCACACACCATTCTATCGTCCCAGGCCCTGGGGTTAACCACTCTCCGAGGTAGGGCTGCTTGCTGGCCTGAACCTCTCCTAGCTGCCAACCACGGATCTGACACCAGTGATGGGCAGATCCAGCCCTGACCTCTGACATTTCGGAAGTGGGCACAGAAATCCCTCACATAAAGTAATAGGCCCACGACAGGGCTGACGTCAGACACAGTCGGGTTCTAAGTGCTTTGCAAGTCCTCACACTGACTTAGGACACACAACGGGCAGCGTTATGTCCTTCCACGGGTGCAGAAAGTGCATCCCTGGGCTTAGTAAGCCTCCTTAAAACTGCAGAAGAAGAAGGTGGGCAGGGAAATCAAACCCTGTGTGCCTGGCTCCGCAGTACATGCTCACCAGTTGGTCTGTATTTTACCACACAAATGAACAGATAGCGACGTCAGTGGTGGCGCATGCCATTTCCAGCACTCGGGAGGCAGATGGAGGATCGCTGTGAGTTCGAGGCCACCCTGAGACTACATAGTGAATTCCAGGTCAGCCTGAGCTAGAGTAAGACCCCACCTCAGAAAAAAAAAAAAAAAAACACCAAAGAACAACGACAGCAGCAGAGTGACATGTGAATAACGGAACCCTCTGTCTTTATTAAACCTTGGGGAGAAACGAAGGCTACAAAGCAACATGTTGCGGACACGCGAGGCCGTTGCTGGGGACACGGCCCCGGGGCTGGTCAGCGGATGGTGTACTTGTCCCACTTCTTCTCGGGGTCGTAGGGCTCCCAGCGGCTGGCGGGGAAGATGTGCTTGTTCTTCTCGTACCAGCTCCGCAGCACCACCTTGCCCGCGTGCGACTCGTCCTTCTCCATGGTGGCGTCGCTCAGCAGCCGCACGTCGTCGTGCACGTCGAAGCTGAAGAGCGGGCCGCTCTTGCCGCGCGCGCGGGCCACGATGAAGTCGTAGAAGGTGTGGTGGTGCGGCAGGATCAGGTCCTCCTTCACGTACATGAGCTGCTCCACACTGGCGGCGCGCAGCTCGCGGAAGTCGGCGCGCAGCCCCTGCAGCGCGCGCCGGAGGAACTGCTGCACCGTGCTGCCCTTGCGCATGCGCACCGTGCGGCGGTGGCCGGAGCCGTCCCAGTAGCTGAAGGTGATCTCCACCTCCTCGCCCTTGACCTTGTCGCGCTGCGCCTCCCACTCGCGGCGCAGCTGCTCGCGCAGCCGGGCCTCCTCTTCCTCGCGCTTGCGGTCCGGCAGGAAGCTAGTGTCCACGTCGGGGTTCTTGCCCAGGCTCCTCCTGGCCGCGCCGGCCCGAGGCGGCCCGCCATCCCGCTCCCCGCCGTCGCCGTCCTCGTCCAGCGAGAAGGACAGGCTGCTGATCTTGCGCCTGCGCTCTCGCCGGCGCTCCTTCTCGCGCAGCCGCTCCAGCTGCAGGCGGCGCTGCTCCTGCTGCTCGCGCTGCACGCGCTGCGCCTCGCGCTCCTGCAGCAGCGCCTCCTGCCGGGCCTTCATGTCATTCAGGGTCACCAGGCCCACAGTGCTGGACTTCAGCTCGGCCTCCACCGCGTCGTAATGAGCGGAGAACTTCTTGTCCACCTTGGACTTCGTGATGGTCTCCTCGGCGATGCGCTGCCGCAGCACCTCCATCTGCGCCTTCTGCTTCTCGCGCTTCTTGAGCAGGTGCATGGCCCGACCGGCCTCGCGCATGGTGCCCTTGTACTGCGCCATGCCGCGGCTCCGCAAGGCCTAAGCAGGGAGTGAGCGGTTCCCACCTCAGGTGGGTTTCCTGTAGTCTTCGAGACCCTGGGCTAGCTTCTGGACTCTATAGATGGGAGGAGAAAACACACATGTGAGAATGGAACCAGCACCAATGCTCTGTGAAGTCGACCCCACCTCCTGACAGACCTACCAGATGGACAGGGTCTCTTTGGTGACCCAGTATGGTGACCACTAACCGCAGGAGACCAATGGTGGAAATATAGCCGTTTCATGTTTAGTTCAAGTCAGAGAGTGCCATAACCATGCGTGTGACTACTGGGCCATACCCAGCTGGGTCTTGGGAGCTGTACGTGGAGAAAAGTTGGTCTATAGAGCAAACCTTTACCTGTCCTGGCATCAGCTCACAGCGCCCCATGAGAATCTGGGTCTGCACTTGTGGATCCTGCCCCAGGAAAATGGTGGAAGAAGTTGGCCTGGAGGGAAAACACCTGTTCCCTAGGGGTCTCTCCCAGAACAGAAGCAATGGGAGGTAGTGGAGGCTCTCTCAGCCTGTATTCTTGGGAGGGTGACAATACTAGCTTGGGTCCTTCTAATGTTTATTGCTGTCCCTACTTCCCTTGGGAGCCAATTCTGCGTTTGTTGAGCCACATGTGTAGAAGCCGAGTAACAGAACCAACACAGCCCCTTAAAACTATACAGAGCAAAGCAGAGATCCATACAAAATGCCTTCTTAGTATGTCAACCAGAGCAGAAGTGAAGCCTGGTTTGATCGTAAAACTTGAACTGACCAACTTCCATATAGCTGGGTCCTGCCCTGTCTCACTTTGTAGCTCTCACTCCTGACGAGCTATCAATGGACATCACCTAGTGCAAGCTGTCCCACCTCTTCCACACCCCCAGGCCCTTCCACAGTACCCTCTAGAACGCAGTGCCTTGGAAAACCCATGGAACATCCCTTTGAACCTTCTAGCATTAAGCTGAAGTCCAGATGCCCATGCAAGCACAATTTCTACATAGAGCTAGGAAACCCCCTGGGAATGGGAGTCTCTGATGTTCACTTTCATTTCAAAAGCCTCACTTCCCATAACCTCCGCCCCGTCTACTGGTTGTATAGCAAATTCTTCCAACTTGGAATGTTCCCTCCTCAAGAGAGGCTAAGGGAATTTAGGAAGTCAAGTCTCAGAGATTTAAAACTTAAAAGGTCACCCAACCACTCCCCAAGGTTATAAGAATGATTAGCAACTGTTGAAGAGCAGACTTTAACCAATGTTAATTAGAAATTGAAACATTCCCTTTGGAAGGAGGGAGCTCAGGAGACCCGGAAAGTGAACAAGTATGGGAAAAAGTTGCATGAACCTGCCCTAAGTAAGGATATTCGAAGAGGGAAAACAAGTCCTTGGGCTCAGCTGCCTGCAAGTTGTATAGTGTGCTCGACTCTGGCCAGCCAAGCTGAAGGTTGTGTAGTGAGCTCCAGAGATGTAGCTTCCCCGAATCACCACCTATGCTGGGTTGGGCTTTCCCGTGATGTAGCTCCATCCATTGCTTCTATAAGCAGCCCTTCACCCTGTTTGCAAGTAACCTCAGTAAACTCATTGGTTCACCAAAACTGGTTTTGGTGCAGTCTTACTTTGGTCTGTCGCCTGAGCCCTATCTGAGATGAATAAATCTCCCCGGGAGCCCTCATTCACCTGTCCACACAGCCTTGCCCCAGCTCTTATCAGAGCAGAGGTCTGATCCGCAAAACCTTGGTTCATGGCTTTCATGCATGTTCCGATTTTTCTCTGCTTGCTGAGACCTCCCAACCCTGCCACATTTTTCTATTGCCATCGCACCCTCCTGTGTGTCTGCCCTTCCGAGTCACCAAAGGATCAAACCTCTTCTTAGGCTCTCGTGCCCGTTTCCTGCCACCATTCCTGCAAGGTCCCTATCCTGGGTGGACCCAGCCCCTGAATCCAGGGAGCTGACTCCTGGTGGAGAAAACAAAGCAATGTTGATGCTAGTCTCACTTTAAATGCAGGGCCTCATGCCTGCATGGGGATTTAAAACCATCTAGAGATTCTGCATCCTGCCCCAGAGTGTCTGCTGTCCAAGACAGCATCTCAACCCTCCCTCTGCATGTCCACTCAGCTCCTTTCCTACCCAACAGGCTAGGGACACTTACTGCCATGCCTCTGTGTTTAGTACTTGCAGATATTCTGCTGAGAGATTCCTGACCTCTTCCAAGTGTCATAACAGAAACTGCCTTTGGTTCATTAGATCTCTAACATACCTGGGAAAAGGGGGGTCGATGGAAACGCACGTTAACAGCAGCTTTACTGGAGCCTTTAATCTGCCAGTTTCCAGTGTAGCTCTCCAAGAGGGGCTAAAACATTTCATGTTTCTACATGAGAAGTGTCCCATTATTGAATGTTTGTCCCCTTACAGAGTGTTTAAGTTACTCTTCTTGCTCTGACTAAATACCCTGACAAACACAACTCACTGAAGGTTTGTACCACGTCAGTTCAGGTTACTTCCCATTGTGCTGAGAAAGGCTGGTGGCAGGAATGTGAAGTACAGCTGGTCACACTATGGCCTCAGTCAGGAAGCAGAGTACTGGATGCCCAGGCTCAACTAGCTCTCTCCTTTGCATGCAGTTCAGGGCATCCTGCCCATGAAATGGTGACACCCACATTTAGGGTGGGCCTTCTCACTTCAATTAACCTAATCTAAAACATTCCTTAGAGATGTGCTCAGTCGTTTGTTTCCATGGTGATTCTAAATCCTGTCATGTTGACAACACAGATTAACCACCCCACAAGATATCTATTAACTTATGCTGAAACCGGTGTTTCCTCCTGCTGCTAACATTCATCTTCTACAGAACCAGACACCATTGCCAGCTCCCAGAATTAAAAAGAGTGGTCTGGAACTCTTGGGAAAGTCGAACAAGAAAGACAAGAAGAAAAGCTAGACATGGTAGTGCACTTCTATAATCTCAATTCTTGGGAGGTGGAGTTAGGAGGATCAGGAGTTCAAGGTCATATTTGAGCCCAGACTGGGGAACACAAGACCCTGTCTCAAAGATAAAGAGAAAAAGAAGCAGATTTATCTGCTCTTCAGGCTTTCTCCCAAGTTCTAAGATGGTAACCTCTTCTGGTGGCCTAGGCTGTGCAGGAAGAGCACCCTACCACCACCACCCCCAAGCACTACCTTAAATTATGATATCAGCAATGACAAGGGTAGCAAAGGGGGAGAGGGAACAACGATCTTCTCTGATAAACAGGAAATGCTGATTCACTCACACAAATGTTAATTTAGAGAAAATGTTAATAGCTTCCAGGCTCAGACACAGGTAGGAATATGTAACAGTAATTTTAAAATTCCTACCAAACTACTTAAACTATTGTAAAAGGGAGAAAGAAAAGAATAAGTTGTACCAAACAACAATAAAATTCAACAAAATATATATATATATATTTCGCCATGAGTAGTTTGTCATTTACCTTAAACAAGAGTGAATTTTGTGTAAGAATTATTATTCTACAAGTGGCAGAGGTACAGTACTGTTCTTTCAGTCAGGCTGGAAAAGGCCAGTGTAGGCCATGGTGTATAACAGCCTCATCTTCACTCAGCCTAGATAGATCCAGGGTATGCTGGCATCCTCACTTAAGGGTCCCTCCAGCACCATTACTCCATTCTGAGCTGTCTGACAAGACAATACCATGCTACCTGGTTTAGAATGTATTTTGATCACAGCCCTTCCTGTCCCCTTTCCACTAAACCCCTTCTTCCCAAGTAGTTCTTTTTTAAAAATTTTATTTATTTTTATTTTTTCTCAATTTATTTAAACATTTTCCATGATTATAAAAAATATCCCCTGGTAATACCCTCCCTCCCCCATTTCCCCCTTTGAAATTCCATTCTCCATCATATCCCCTCCCCATCTCAATCAGTCTCTCTTCCATTTTGATGTCATGATCGTTCCCTCCTCTTATGATGGTCTTGTGTAGGTAGTGTCAGGCACTATGAGGTCATGGATATCCAGGCCATTTTGTCTGGAGGGAGAACATTGTAAGGAGTCCTACCCTTCCTTTGGCTCTCACATTTTTTCCATCACCTCTTCCGCAATAGACCCTGAGCCTTGGAAGGGGTGATCGAGATGTTATTTGGTACTCTAGTCACTTCTTTCCAGCACCATGATACTTCTCAGTCGTCCCAAGGTCACTGATATCTGGAAAGAGAAGATTCTCTACCCAAAGTGAGAGTAACATTAATATAAGGGTATGAATATTAAGAGAAGTGCTTACTGGGCAGTTTGGTAAGCATAGTATATACACTTATCCAGACATCAGCAGATGTTACACCCCTAGGGCTCATGACTAGCCCTGTTTTAAGTTTTCAGCATCAGGGATGTATTCTCTCCCATGGAGCGGGCCTCCAGTCCAATTAGAGGGAAGTTGGTTTCCACCATGATAGATGTGCCACTATTGTACCCGTTGGCACATTTGGCCTGGCTGGCCAATTATAAGGCTTGCAGCGTCCACTGTTGAGTGTCTTTACTGGTGGTATCTCTTTCTCCCACTGAACTACATGTAGAATGGCTTCTTCCAGCTTTCTGTCACCTGGTCTACATGGAGGAGGTTATCAGCTCAGTTCCAGCGGATTTCTCAGTGGCCTTGCAGCCCAAGTATGTGGAGTCTTCAGCAATAGAGTCTTACCATCGATTCCTGGTGGGAAACCAAGGGCTGTGGCAATGGCCTATAATGCTTTGGGGGCATCAGGGGCCTCCCTGGCCAACAAGTCTCTGGAAGGTATCCCATCCCTGGCACTGAAAATTTTCTAGCAATGATCTATGGCTCCTGAGTGTTCCATTGTCCAAAACCAGAGGATTCCATATGGTTTATTTATATCCTCTTAGATTTTGATTAGCCCTCCCTCCACCTTTCCTCTCTCAACTCAATCTCCTCCCCTGACCTCACTTTGGGCCCTTTCACCCCCATTAATCTATTCTTCTACTTACATATATACAATACCAATCTATTCAAGTACCCACCTCCCTTCCCTTCTCTTCCCTTTGTATCTCTTTTTTAGCTTACTGGCCTCTGCTACTGAGTTTTTTCCTTCTCACACAGAAGCCCAATCATCTGTAGCTAGGATCCACATATGAGAGAGAACATGCGGCGCTTGGCTTTCTGGGCCTGGGTTACGTCATTTAGTATAATCCTTTCCAGATCCATCCATTTTCCTGCAATTTTCATAACTTCATTTTTCTTTACCGCTGAGTAGAACTCCATTGTATAAATGTGCCATATCTTCACTATCCACTCATCAGTTGAGGGACATCTAGGCTGGTTCCATTTCCCAGCTATTATGAATTGAGCAGCAATAAACATGGTTGAGCACGTACTTCTAAGGAAATGAGATGAGTCCTTAGGATATATGCCTAGGAGTGCTATAGCTGGGTCACATGGTAGATCAATCTTTAGCTGTTTTAGGAACCTCTGCACTGATTTATACAATGACTGGACCAGATTGCATTCCCACCAACAGTGTACAAAGGTTCCTCTTTTTCCACATCCCCACCAGCATTTATGATCATTTGTTTTCATGATGGTGGCCAATCTGACAGGAGTGACATGGAATCTCAATGTAGTTTTAATCTGCATTTCCCTGATGATTAGGGACGTAGAACATTTTTTTAGATGCTTATACGCCATCCGTATTTCTTCTTTTGAGAGCTCTCTATTTAGCTCCATAGCCCATTTTTAATTGGCTTGTTTTATTTCTTATTATTTAACTTTTTGAGTTCTTTGTATATCCTAGATATTAATCCTCGGTCAGATATATAGCTGGCGAAGATTTTTTTCCCATTCTGTAGGTTGCCTCTTTGCTTTATTCACAGTGTCCTTTGCAGTACAAAATCTTTGTAATTTCATGAGTTCCTAGTGGTTAATCTATGGCTTTATTGCCTGAGCAATTGGGGTTATATTCAGAAAGTCTTTGCCAAGACCAATATGTTGAAGAGTTTCCCCTACTTTTTCCTCTAGCACTTCCAGAGTTCCCGGTCTGATGTTAAGGTCTTTAATCCATTTGGACTTAATTCTTGTGCATGGAGAGAGAGAAGAATCTATTTTCATCCTTCTACAGATACACATCCAGTTTTCCCAACACCAGTTGCTGAAGAGGCTGTCTTTTCTCCAATGAGTATTTTTGGCATTTTTATTGAATATCAGGTGGATATAGGTACCTGGACTTACATCTGGGTCCTCTATTCTGTTCCACTGATCTACATGTCTGCTTTTGTGCCAGTACCATGCTGTTTTTGTTACTATGGCTCTGTAGTATAGGTTAAAATCAGGTATGGTGATACCACCAGCCTTATTTTTGTTGCTCAGTATTATTTTAGATATTGGAGGTTTTTTTTGTGATTCCAAATGAATTTTTGGATTATTTTTTCTATTTCCATGAAGAATGCCTTTGGAATTTTGATGGGGATTGCATTAAATGTGTAGATTGCTTTTGGTAAGATTGCCATTTTCACAATATTAATTCTTCCAATCCAGGAACAAGGGATGTTTTTCCACTTCCTAGTGTCTTCCTCAATTTCTCGCTTGAGTGTTTTAAAGTTTTCATTATAGCGATCCTTTACTTCCTTGGTTAAGTTTATTCCAAGGTACTTTCTTTTCTTTGATGCAATTGTGAATGGGAGTGACTCTCTGATTTCATCCTTTGTGTGTTTGTTGTTAGCATATATGAAGACTACTGATTTCTGTGTATTTATTTTGTATCCTGCTACATGTCTATAGGTGTTTATCAGCTTTAATAGTTTGCTGGTAGAGTCTTTAGGGTCCTTAATGTATAGAATCATGTCATCTGCAAATAATGATAACTTGATCTCTTCCTTTCCAATTTGTATCCCTTTTATGTGCATCTCTTGCCTTATTGCTATGGCTAAGACTTCCAGTACTATATTAAATAAAAGTGGGGACAGTGGACACCCTTGTCTTGTTCCTGATTTTAGTGGAAAATCTTCTATTTTTTCCCCATTTAGTAATATGTTGGCTGTAGGCTTGTCATAAATAGCCTTTATTATATTGAGATATGTTCCTTCTATTCGAGTCTCTGTAGGACTTTTATCATGAAGGGACGTTGGATTTTGTCAAATGCGTTCTCTGCGTCTAATGAGATAGTCATGTGATTTTTGTCCTTCAATCCATTTATATAATGTATTACATTTATCAATTTGCATATATTGAACCATCCCTGCATCTCTGTGATAAAACATACTTGGTCAGGGTAAATGATCTTTCTGATATATTCTTGTATTCTGTTTGCTAATATTATGTTGAGAATTTTTGCATCTATGTTCATGAGGGAGATTGGTCTGTAATTTCCTTTTTTTGTTCTATCTTTGCCTGGTTTTGGTATCAGGGTGATGCTGGCTTCATAGAAGGAGTTTGGTAAGATTCTTTCTTTTTCTATCTTATGGAAAAGCTTAAGAAGCAATGGTGTTAGTTCTTCCCTGAAGGTCTGGTAAAATTCAGCAGTGAATCCATCTGGGCCTGGGCTTTTTTTAGTTGGGAGATTTTTGATGACTGTTTGGATCTCCATGCTTGTTATAGGTCTATTTAAGTGATTAATCTCATCTTGATTTAATTTAGGTAGGTCGTATAAATCAAGGAAATCATCCATTTCTTTCAGATTTTCATACTTTGTGGAGTATATGCTTTTATAGTATGTCCCTATGATTTTTTTGAATTTCTCTGGCATCTGTTGTGATGTTACCTTTTTCATCTCTAATTTTATTAATTTGTGTCTCTTCTCTCTTTCTTTTGGTCAGATTTGCTAAGGGTTTATTAATCTTGTTTATCCTTTCAAAAAACCAACTCTTTGTTTCATTGATTCTTTGGATTGTTTTTTAAGTTTCTATTTCATTAATTTCTGCCCTAATCTTTATTATTTCTTCCTGTCTGCTGATTTTGGGTTTGCCTTGTTCTTCTTTTTCCAAGGCTTTAAGGTGAAGCATTAGGTCATTTACTTACGACCTTTCTAATTTCTTAATATAGGCACTTAAAGCTATAAATTTACCTCTTAGGACTGCCTTCATTGTGTCCCAGAGATTTTGGTATGTTGTGTTCTCATTATCGTTTGACTCTATAAATTGATTTCTTCATTGACCCATTCATCATTTAGTAATGTGTTGTTTAATTTCCATGATTTTGTGTATGCTCTATAGCCTTTCTTGCTATTGATTTGTAGTTTGATTCCATTGTGGTCAGTTAGAATGCAAGGAATTATTTCAATTTTCCTGCATTTGTTAAGATTTGCTTTGTGTTCTAATATGTGGTCTATTTTAGAGAATGTTCTATGTGCTGCTGAAAAGAATGTATATTCTGCAGCATTTGGATGAAATGTCCTGTATGTATCTGTTAGGTCCATTCCTTCTATGACCTCATTTAGTCCAGATGCCTCTTTGTTTTTTCCCGGGATGACCTGTCAATTGATGAGAGTGGGGTGTTGAAGTCACCCACTACCAATGTGTTTGGTGTGATCTATGACCTTAGTTCTAATAGCGTTTGTTCCAAGTAGGCCTTTTTGTCCTTTGATGCCTTTTTTGTTTTGTTTCAAAGTAGGGTCTCACTCTAGCCTAGGCTGACCTAGAATTCATTATGTAGTCTTAAGGTGGCCTCAAACTCATGGCGATCCTCCTACCTCTGCCTCCTGAGTGCTGGGATTAAAGGTGTGCCCCACCTTGCCTGGCCTCTTTTATAATTTTATTTATTTGTTTGTTTGTTTGTTTTTCGAGGTAGTGTCTCACTCTAGCCCAGGCTGACCTGGAATTCACTATGTAGTCTCAGGGTGGCCTTGAACTCACGGTGATCTTCCTACATCTGCCTCCAGAGTGCTAGGATTAAAGGCATGTGCCACCATGTCCGGCTTTTTTTATAATTTTTTAAAACCCCAAATAAAATAGTAAAGTAAACACAGCAATTTTTGAACACACACACACTGAAAATGGCAATTGGCAATTACGGAAAAATGAGCTCCTTTTCATTTTTGTTAACTTTTTTTCTTTTTGACACAGAGTTGTAATCTATATCCCAGACTTCCCAGGAACTCAGTATGTAACCAGATTGGCTTCAAACTCGTGGCAATTCTCCTGCCTCAGCCTCCTGAGTGCAGAGATTACAGGTGTAAACCACCACACTGGCTCACATCTTCACGTTTTGCAGATGAAACTCAACACAAGAGCAAGTCAAGACTAAAATAGAACTTCCTTAACTTAGTAAATGTTTTCAAGAAATCTTACTATTATTTTATGTCCTTCACAGTTTTCTCCAAAATAAAATTACAGGAGCTATAGCCTATAGTCGCATGGGCCTGCACTTGCGCCCAGCCCTTCCACAGAGCATCCAGGACATACCACAGCATGCGGGCCCGTGGCTCATCCTCCCAGTGCGGGCAGCGCGGCCCGGTCGGTGTCAGCGTTAGACCGCCAGACAGGCGTCACACGTACCCTGGGAACCACGCGCTTCCCAGCATGCCCAGCGCACGGGCCTCACCGCCAGACTGGGTTCACACGTCCCTGGTAACCTCGGGCTTCTCAGCATGCCCTGTGCGTGCGGGCCTCACCGCCAGACAGGCGTCACACGTCCCCTGGGCACCACTTGCTTCCCAGCATGCCCCGTGCCAGCGGGCCTCACCGCCAGACTGGCGTCACACGTCCCCTGGGAAGCACGCGCTTCCCAGCACGCCCTGCGCACTGGCCTCACCGCCAGACAGGCGTCACACGTCCCCTGGGCACCACTTGCTTCCCAGCATGCCCCGTGCCAGCGGGCCTCACCGCCAGACTGGCGTCACACGTCCCCTGGGAAGCACGCGCTTCCCAGCACGCCCTGCGCACTGGCCTCACCGCCAGACAGGCGTCACACGTCCACTGGGAACCACGCGCTGCTCAGCATGCCCCGCGCACGGACCTCACCGCCAGACAGGCGTCACACGTCCACTGGGAACCACGCGCTTCCCAGGATGCCCCGCACGGGCCTCACTGCCAGACTGGCATCACACGTCCCCTGGGAAGCACGCGCTTCCCAGCATGCCCTGCGCACTGGCCTCACCGCCAGACAGGCGTCACACGTCCCCTGGAAACCACGTGCTTCCCAGCATGCCCTGCGCGTGCGGGCCTCACCGCCAGACAGGCGTCACACGTCCACTGGGAACCACGTGCTTCCCAGCATGCCCTGCGCACTGGCCTCACTGCCAGACAGGCGTCACATGTCCCCTGGGAACCACGCGCTTCCCAGCATGCCCTGCGCACAGGCCTCACTGCCAGACAGGCGTCACAGGTCCCCTGGGAACCACGCGCTTCCCAGGATGCCCCGCGCACGGGCCTCACCGCCAGACAGGCGTCACACGTCCACTGGGAACCACGCGCTGCTCAGCATGCCCCGCGCACGGACCTCACCGCCAGACAGGCGTCACACGTCCACTGGGAACCACGCGCTTCCCAGGATGCCCCGCACGGGCCTCACTGCCAGACTGGCATCACACGTCCCCTGGGAAGCACGCGCTTCCCAGCATGCCCTGCGCACTGGCCTCACCGCCAGACAGGCATCACACGTCCCCTGGAAACCACGTGCTTCCCAGCATGCCCTGCGCGTGCGGGCCTCACCGCCAGACAGGCGTCACACGTCCACTGGGAACCACGTGCTTCCCAGCATGCCCTGCGCACTGGCCTCACTGCCAGACAGGCGTCACATGTCCCCTGGGAACCACGCGCTTCCCAGCATGCCCTGCGCACAGGCCTCACTGCCAGACAGGCGTCACAGGTCCCCTGGGAACCACGCGCTTCCCAGGATGCCCCGCGCACGGGCCTCACCGCCAGACACGTGTTATAGTTCCCTGGGAACCACGTGCTTCCCAGCATGCCCTGCGCACAGGCCTCACTGCCAGACAGGCGTCACACGTCCCTCGGAACCACGAGCTTCCTGGCATGCCCCGCGCACGGGCCTCACCGCCAGACAGGCGTCACACATCCCCTGGGAACCACGCGCTTCCCAGAATGTCCCGCGTGTCAACCTCACCGCCAGACCGGCGTCGCACGTCCCCTGGAAACCACTCGCTTCCCAGAATGTCCCACGCGTGGGCCTCACTGCCAGACTGGCGTCATACGTCTCCTGCGCACCACGCGCTTCCCAGCATGCCCCACGCGCGTGGGCCTCACCGCCAGACCGACTTCGCATGTCCCCTGGGAAACCACGAGCTTCCCAGCATGCCTTGCGGGTGTGGGCCTCACTGCCAGGCCGGCACGGGCTGAGCAATCGGCTTTCAACGTGCGGGCCTCCAGGACAGCCGGCCCAAGTCCCCAGAGTACTTCACGCAGGCCAGGGCTGCCCCGTACACTGTGCATGCCAACAGACCAGGAGTGTCCCTGTGCACTATGCAGGCGAATAGGTCAGGGGTGTTCCTGTGCACTGTGCATGCCAACGGACCAGGAGCGTCCCTGTGCACTGTGCACGCCAACAGGCCAGGGGTGTCCTTGTGCACTGTGCAGGCGAATAGGTCAGGAGTGTCTATGCCCCACTATAGAAGCTAACAGGTCAAGAGTGTCCCTGTCCTACCATGGACTGGCTGAGCCAGCAGTGCCCCTCTCCCACTGTACACTTAAAGCAAAGAGAGGATCTATTATTTTATGTGGAAATGGGTAGCCTTTTCCAAAATAACGGCCTCCACTTTCACAACTTGTTAAGTGATTGGACCTCTGGTGTCCCATTCTCCTAGCTCAGCTTGCCAAGGTGTGGTACATTTCTCTACAGCCTCACCTTCAACTTCCTCTCAACACTTAGCATCCTTCTTTGCCCAGGATTCCAACCCTGAGGATAGCTGGCTGCTCTCCTCTCCTCCCCATTCACGGCAGAACACCAAAGTGGCAGAGCCGACATCTAGCCCCTGAGGATGGTCCATTTAAGCTGGGTCCTGCAGGAATTTCATTTCAGGCGGAGTACTGGGTCTAGCTCAAGATGGGGACCTGCAGGGGCCAATCCTCCACGGGGTGGGCTGCGGTCCACCCCTCTCTGCTGCCCACTGCAGCAGACCGGAACATGGTTTGAGAACTGGGGGAGGGTTGTCCCCTCTGCACAGTCCTTGTCTACTGGAGTCTGCTGTAGCTGCCGTTACTATTGCTGCTGGCCATGTCCAGCCCTTGCTCCTCCTCTGGCCACCCACTGTGTGTCCACTGCTTCCATCCCTGCTGCAGCTGACCCAACTGGACAGACGTTGTTCTCTCCCTTTGCAACTTTGGCCCCCTCTTTTTTTTTTTTTTGCTATTGTTCTCCTTTTGCTTTTGTTTTCTGAGGCAGGGTCTCAATCTAGCCCCGACTGACCTGAACTCACACTGTAGCTCAGGTGGGTCTGGAATTCACTGTGATCCTCCTGCCTCAGCCTCCTGAGTACTGAGATTGTAGCCACCACTTCTGGACTTTTTTTATCTGAGAGCCTAACGCATGTGGCTTTTTCCACTGAACTCAAGAAAATTGCTCCAAGTC
The DNA here is from genome assembly GCA_036346955.1 of Dipus sagitta. Lineage (NCBI taxonomy): Eukaryota > Metazoa > Chordata > Mammalia > Rodentia > Dipodidae > Dipus > Dipus sagitta. The sequence continues at coordinate 67,591,229 of CM070786.1, forward strand.
TGAGTAGGGCAGGGCTGGCTCTCTGCCCTTGGAGGCAGTTAGAAAGCAGGCATGTGAAGCAACTGGGCACTGGACCAATCCTCACTTCTTGGTTCAGATATCAGCCTGCATGAGGATTAGTGGCGTCTGAGCATCGTTTTGCTCTTCTTGCTTTGTCACACTGAAGCAGCTGTTTTGGGTCCTGGGAAAGGGACAGCAGTGGGACTGACTGACCCCCTCCACACTTACACAGTCTCCCATCCCGGAGTGATTCTGGCTGAAGACTTTCCTTAGCACAGCCACAGATGCATTGCTGGGCCTCTGATGGGGCCAGTGAAGACTGCTGCACTCCACTGAGCCAGTGGAGCATTCTGAGTGTCAGAGAGGTGACATTCCTGGGAATCACCTGGTGTGGCTCAGGAAACTGTTTCTGGGGTTAGTTGCTGAGATAGCATCCGTCATTCACTGTGAGACTGGCAGGTGAGAGACTACCCTAGGTACCAACTTATGGGAGCTTTGGTGGCTGGGAAACAGGTGCCCAGTTGACTCAGAAATTAAGTCTCAAGATATGAAAGTGCTTTAGGAAATATCTGAGCCTATCGTTGACCTTAGGTGATCAAGAGAAGGACCAAGCACTCTTGCAGCGCCTTGGGAATAAAGCAAACCAAAAGTCATGGGGCCAGTATGGTCCCGGCATTACATCTGCACTGATGACAGCCAGCAGAAAGCATGTGTACTGGACTCCACGTGAACTTCTCTCAGTCGTGTTAGAGAATTTGCTCACACCACCCAGAGAAGCTCAGGTGTCTTCTCCTGACTGTGTGTTCAGGGAACAACTGCCGTGGAACAGCCAGAGCTTTTGAGAAAACACACAGGCTTCCTGGAAAACCAGACTGGTTAATCATTTTCCCAGAGCTATCATGAGCCTCCAGGGACTGCGAGCTCCAGGGCACTTTGGATATCATGTGTGGTTACGACTGTATTTTACTTGACTCATCAAAAAAAGTGGTGCTATTTTCTTTAAACCACACTGTGAACATGTAAAGTGCCACCTCAGTGACAGAATCCTTGCACAAAAAATGTCAACATAGCAATTAAGGTGGAGGTTCCCATCTCCTAATTGCCCTTCTGCCTCCTCCATTTTTGACTTCTCTGCAGACTTGTGTTTTTCCTCCATCATTTGTGGTAATAAACCAAACCACACACTGCACCGATGCCACCCAAGTCCAGCATGGCAGCTTGATCATCAGGCAATCAGCTCATGATGGGCAACTCAGCCACACAGTAATTTGATGGCCCTTTGTTAAGTGTTCAGTTCCCTCTGAGGCCCAAGAACTGTCTCTCAAAGGGAGAATAATTGCCTCCAGATGACTACAGGGTGTTGCCCCCAAATCCCAAGGGCGTCTGCTGTGATTCACTTGTGGGGGCCTGAGACAAGTTCCAAACAGCATCCCTGTCTGCCACTGACACTTCAAGTACCATCAGATCTGCTGGATCACATGGCCCAAGTGGCAGAGCAGGCTAGACCCGTTGAAGAGCCTTCTTGTGTTATTGGCCCCATCAAAACTAGCAGTCTTCCAAGTCACTTGGTATATGGGCTGGAGTAACATGTTCGAGTGAAGAATGTATTGCCTGAAATCCAAATAGACCCACTAAGCATTGCGCTTCTTTCTTAGTGGGTAGGAGGGCCAGGTGGAATGACTTGTCCTTCACCTTGAATGTATCTTCAGAGGAATATGCCCCATACCACTGAGCTCCTAGAAAATTTACTCCTAGAAATTTCATAAAGGTGTGCACCATGATGCCAGGCCATCTTCAGTGTTTTTCACCTGAACAATTATAAATTGAGGCTTTCTGACCTTTGATTTGTACAGGGCCAGAATAAACCATGGGACTGTGCTCCTGACTCTGCTGAGGTGATCCTAAGACATGGACCAAGGGGGCTGTGGTCTCAAGTGTTGTGCAGTTCCTCCTGGGACTTGTTACCAAGAGATTCCAAACTCCACTTACTGATGATGGGCAATGTGGCTCCGCAAAGATATCAGCTTCTCAGACCATATTAGACTTTGGCCATTAGTAACAGTGCTGATGTGTCATCAACTTAGGCCAAAGGCCAAGTCCAGAGGGCCGGGAGTGACAGGAACAGACATGAGAAGAGAAACTGAGGGCTGGGCTGGGCAGTGGAGGAGGACAACGAGGCACCTGGTGAAGCAGGAGTGAGCTTTGCTCAGACTTCCAAGGAGTCACTTCTGATCACCTTTGAAAGAAGCTCACACTAGGACCCCGAGCCTAAGAATTGCTGTCTCGCTCTTCTCCCAGAGCGCCTTGGAACCCTCCAGTCCTAGTTTCTTGTTTGAGGAAGTTACTTTGTTCTCTCAACATCCCTGGAAAACCCTCCCCCACCTCCTTCCTCTCCCCCCTTCCCCTCTCTTCCTTCCTTCTTTCCACAACACGGACTGTCTCTTGCCAGACGCGGGCACTCCAAACCCCAGGTGAGAGGAACACCAAGGGGCCATGGATACCCACCCTGAACTTTGATTGTGATCATTTAATTATTACAAATGAAAAGATTTTTGTGCTGCATGAGTTTTTAAAAAACGTTACATAACGTGGTCTCTATGTAATCTTACATGTAAAAACTATTGCTAATAGTTGGCACTTAGTTCTGGATCTTGAAAGCACATATTAATGCAATTTAAAGTAAATGTGATTGTTCTATACACTGAGAACCTTCATCTACAGATGATACTTCTTTTCATGATGACAAAGGCCTGCCTGATTCGCTTTAATGCATTTCAGTAAAAAAAAAAGTGTATCATAATATATTTTACTGCCTTCCTATTGCTAGGTTTTTAATTATACAATGATGGTTCATATATACCTCTGTAAGATATTTCTTCTAGTGCCCAGCACTTAATATGCTAGCTGTAATTATTAATAACCATTTTAAGTTGATGGCCCTTGGCTTGGACTTTAATTTAGCATCTTTTTATATGTTCTTTGAATTTTGCAATCAAATATTTTACCTTTATTCCCCCCTTTTATAGTGCCAGGATAGAACCTGGTCCTCACGCACACTAGGCAAGCCCTCTACCACAGTTACACTCCACCCTCCCCTGCTTTTCTACTGAGAGTTGTTCTCACTGATTCCACTACTATGTAGGAAGCACTAACTCTTCATCTGTCATGTCAGTTTCAGCTGTTTTCCCAGTCAGTTTCAGCTGTTTTCCCAGTTTATTTCTATTTTAACCTTGTTATGTTCTGTTTTTTTTTTTTTTTTTTTTTTTTTTTTTTTTTTTTTTGCAACCTAACACTTTTTGTGTTTTCATTTTTATGTAGTCAGCCTTGACAGTCTTTTATGTGACTTGGAAATTTTGCATATGTTTTACAACTTGGTTTTATAGACTTTCAGTAATATATATATATATGTGTGTGTGTGTGTGTGTGTGTGTGCATATATATATATATATATATATATATATATAGTCTATTTCTGAATCTACTGTGAGGAAGGGACCTAATTTTTGTTTTTCTAAATAAGGGACCAAATTAAGAGTTTAGAAAAATTTCTCAACTTGCTCCATGGGCAATCTCTATCCTTGCTCCTAATTAGTAGCAGCAAAAACAGTAAACAGGAGGGATGTGTAGTGCTTTGCAAGTTACACACCTTGTTCGCCCACTTGATACAGTCTGCTCACAATTGGGAGCCTTTCCATGGCCAGTGAAGAGAAAGCCTGCCTCAAGCTAGCTTCGGTCACATGCTCAGGACACACTTACTGGACATGGCTGAGCCGTGTGTGGCTGGACTCAAGACAAGCTCAGTCCTCTCGCCTTCCTGCTTTGCTTCTCAGGCTGGCACTCCTCAGGGCCATAAGAGCCTTCCAGATGTTCTCAGTGGCTACATACTGTTTCACAGAATTGCTTTCACGGGAGTGACGAAGTTCATTCCCAGATCTCCCAACTAATTTCTCCTGCCTTTTCCCACTCATTATGACCAGGAAAATGATAAGGGCTTTCTTTAAATAAATCAACCAGTTCCTACTGTGGAGGTGGGAATGGTAAGCAAGACATGCATTAAAGGAAGGTAAGGGAGGATCCATTCAAATAAGGTAGACTCGTGTCACTGAGAGGGAGAAGGGCAGGTGAGTACTCCAGTGAGCAAATGCTCACCACGCAAACGTGGTCCTGCCTGACCCTGTGAAGGCACAGAACTCACTCCCTTGTTCTACAGATGCCAGCGTTAAGGACTCGAAGAAGTATATGTCACTCACCAAGTAGGTGATTGGCTCAAGTCTAGACCTTATGACTGACTTCTCTGTTCCTTCCAGTGTCTTTACTCTGTGTTTATTTTTGACATTTTCATACAGTAGCATTTAAGGAGCCTGTCAGCTTTCCAGGATTTTAAATTTCTTCTCAATAGGCTGAAAACCACTGCCAAGCATATGGAATTGTCAGTTCTAAAAATCATTTTAATAAAAGTTCAAAAGGAGAGATTCACTCTTGATCATAAAGGTGAGTCATGAGGATTTGATGTTCATGATAGGGGCTTAGCATTATGTGAGATTACACTGTGGTAGAGTCAAGATCCAAAGTGAAGATCCTGGGCTGGGGAGATGGCTCAGCACTTAAAGGCAATTGCTTGCAAAGTGTTTGGCCTGGATTTGATTCCCCAATACTCATGTAGAGCCAGATGTACATGGTACATGCAGCTGGAGTTCATTTTCAGTGGCAAGACACTCCATTGTATCAGAAAAATAAGTAAAAGACGTAGATAAACATATAGATACATTGCTTTTTTCAAATTTGGGTCTCATTCTAGCCCAGGCTGATCTAGAATTCACTGTGTAGTCTCAGAGTGGCCTCAAACTCATGGTGATCCTCCTACCTCTGCGTCCTGAGTGCTGGAATTAAAGGTGTGCACCACCACTACTAACAAATATATATATGATAAGTGAAGACCCTGTTCTGTCTAGGCCTGGGTTCCCCCAAAACAGAACATGAGACCAAGGATCATTCACGGACAGTTTAGAGATGTAGTCACAGGAAGTGGGAAGGGAGACTGAGAGGATGGAGTGGGACGCTGGGGAAAAAAGCTAATGTAATCTGAGTAGCCATACCTATGGGAATGTTGGTCAGCTTTCCTACTACAACACATGCCTGAGGTAATCAGCTCATAAGGAGATGGGTTTGGGCTCAGTTCGGGCTTTTCAGCCCTTGGTCAGTTGGCCCCACTGCTTTTGGGCAGCAGTGAGGTGAGGCAATACATTACGACGTAAGAGTGTAGGAGAGGACATGACGTCATCGCAGGCAAAAAGGAGAGAGACTAGGGCCCTACATCTCCTCTAGTCACTACTCCTTACACACTCCACCACCTCCTATAGTGCACAGCTGAAGACCAAGCTTGTAACACACAGACCTCTGGAGAGCATTCAGAAACAAAACTGTAGCACTACTTGATCCCATTAGGAATTTGGGAAATCACTCTCAACTAAATCTCAGAACCATAAGTTGAGGAAAAAAGAGAGCTTTTATCCATGATTTTTCATTCTTAGGGATCAGTAGTCGCTCTATAGGATGCTAGATGCCTTCATGAGTGAGCACCCAGTGCGTGGTCTCAGCCAGCCACTGCATTGGAGAAGCCAGGAGGTGGGGCTAAGCGACAAAGAAAAGGTATTCTCAGGTGCCTCAGCATGGTTGGCTGTAGCAAGATCAACGAAGAGACAGGAACAGAGCATTTTAAGTGGAACGTGTGAGCTCTTCTAGAGATGAGCCATACTGAGCTAGCACAACCAGACTCGAGTCAAGGAAGCGACACACGAGTGAGGGCTGACTTTGTCCACCTGACCAGGTTTGGAACCACATAGGAGATAAGCCTCTGTCTTTCCAGACATAGTCCAATGAGGAAGGAGGACTTACCCTGAATGGCTTGTTACCATCCCAGGAGGCAGGGTCCCAGCCTGAAGAAAAAGGAGAAAAGGAGAAAGCCAGCTTAGTGCCAGCATTCATCTTTATCTCCTGCATAACTGTGACATCCGAGGTGACCAGCTGCTCCAGGTTGCCACTTCCATGCCTTCCCCACCATGGTGGATGGCACCCTCGAACCATGGGCTGAAATAACTCCTTTCTTCCTTAAGTTTGCTTTTGTCAGATGTTTCGTCATAACAACGAGAAAGTAATTCAACTCCGAACTCCTAGTTTTCTAGCCCTCATCTCACTTGGGACTTCATGCCTGGATTATTACAGGCACTTCGTGAAAACAGTTGTGCAGTTTCAACTTCCTGTCGTTCAACTACTCCAGTAATTCTTTCTAAAGTGCACCAAAAATATCGCCATTTCTTTACTTATAGGGTTTATGAGTCCCACCCCATCACCAGCCAGCTTGCAGGATAATAAGAAAAAATCCTTTGTGTAACACTCAACATTCTTTATAATCAGTTTTACTATCGTCAAACAACTGTACTTCCCACAAGTGCCCCAGCTGCACTCAAGCCAGCCCTTACCTTTTGATATATGAGCCAAAATTAGTCCTTCTCAGTGCCTTTGCTAATCGAATTCACTCTAACGGACACGGATAATGTGAAAACCGTTGGCCAGCTGCTATGGCGGGCACTGGCCGAGCAGCACGGAGGCTGGGCCTGTCAGAGGCTGTCAGGTATAACGGCCAACCTGAGCCGTTGCCTCAGCCCTGCCCCACCCCCAACTCTGAGATTCGCCTTCTGTCCACCAAGATTCCATCTGTCCATGGAGGTCTCCTGGATCGCCCTTGCTCACGTGGGCCATTCCTTGTGTGAGATTAATCACAAGTTGAGTGCAGGGTATTATTGAAGATTCCCATGATGATGTAACAGGCCAAAACACCTGCATTTTTTGACAGCATATTCATTGCCTCTCCATATGGAAACACTTTTGTGATATTATTTTTACAGAGAAAACAGAAAGATATGACTGTCTTGCTTATAGTGAGGTTAAGCAAAAGCATTTTATCGGTAATTTGGCAAAGAGTTTCAATTTCAAAAATTCGTGACTGTCCAGGCTTGGTGATGCACGCCTTTATCCCAGCAATAGGGAGGTGAGAGGTAGGAGAATCATGGTGAGTTTGAGACTACCTTGAGACTACATAGTGAATTTCAGGTCAGCCTAGGCTACAGCGAGACCTTACCTTAAAAAAATAATAATAAAGATAAAAAATCTATAAGTGATAATGATATAAAATTTTACTTCTAAGTGAATGAAAACAGGAAACAAAGAAAAGCATAAGAACTTACATCCTCGGGGTAGATGGTTTCCATTTGATCTCTTAGAATTTGTCGAATATGGGGAGAACTGTATAGAAGACTACTTCTTAAAAAGATAGTAGTGTATTTTATGTATGAGTTATAAATTTTCAGGTAATTTCAACTTTTTATGAAATTCGTTCTCTCTCTCTCTCCATGTCTTGAGGCAGGGTTTCTCTATGCATCTCTGGTTGGAATCAAACATGAGATTTTGCTGCCTCAGCCTACCAAATGCTGGGATTACAGATGTGCCACACCGCGCCTGGCTCTTTGAAATGTTTATTAAATAGCCATTGGATATATCCCTGGAAGCCAAGACAGAATGGCTGACAACGTTTTAATCTCTGAGGTGATTTTAAAACATTGCTTCCATTCCTTGACACTCCTCCCACTGAGGGGCACCTCTACGTTACTGGCCCTGAACTCTGCGTAGCCACCTGTGACTTGGCTGTAACTGGCAGAATGAAGAGAAGGGACATTCATGGCTGCCGCTTTCTTCCCTGATACGCATGACTTAGGAGTCTTCTAACCCCTGTAAGAAGACCAAAACCCCTACAGCCACTTCCCGTAGGAGGCACTGCAGCCATGCCCTAGCCAAGGGGTCAGCTGACAGCCCAATGGACCCTGGCCAAGTGAATGTGATAATCTCCATGAGAATCTAGCCCGGAGTGATTCATGTTGTGCATCAGCTTGACTGGATTAATGAATAGCTAGGAACCTGGTAAGGCATTATTCGGGGGTGTCTGTGGATGTTTCCAGAAGAGGTTAGCATGTGAGTCTGAGTGTGCTGGTTAGGGGAAGACCCATCCTTAATGTAGGATGGGAATCTCCATTTGGCTGAGGGTAGGAAGAGAATGGATACAGGGGCCAGTCTCCCCCTGAAAGTTGGGACCCATTTGTCTCCCACGTTGGAAGACAGAGCTCTGGCCTCACTGGCCTTTGGGTTTAGGACTTACGCTGGCAGGACCTTTCCTAGGTTCTCAGCCTTTTGCCTCTAACAGAGGGTGACTCATCAGCTTCGTGGGTGTGAGGCTTTAGCACTTGTAGACAGTGAGCAGCCCATTTCCATTTGAAAACAGCCTCTCATGGGACTTCCACGCTGCCACAGTCCTGTGAGCCAACCCCCATGCCAACTCCTTTCCATCGGTCTCTGTATACCCATCCTTGATTCCCTCTTCCTCCCTGACACACAGTGCATCTCCTCCTCCCTGCTAAAGGCCCTGGACATTGTTGAGCAGAGACAACTTGTGCCCCTCAGAATCCACGAGTGAAATAACAGGCTGCGGAATTTTAGAGTAATCATCTCACAGCAATAGTGACCAAAGCAATTACGGCCCCAAGTAACTGTGACTGGGGTGCTTGCTGCTTCAGGGCTGTGAACACTGTCCTCCCGGAACGACGCAGCTTATCTTAACCCTTACACCCTCAGCAGCTATGGTTACCCACAGGAGAGCTGCACAAAACTGGACCCATTAATGTTCCATCGTGGTGGGGGTGGGCTTGTGAGGATAAGCAGAGGCAGGAGAATTGGGAGTTCAAGGCTAGCCTGGGCTACATAGTGAGCCACGGTCTCAAACAAAACAAAACACAGGGTGAGACCAAAACAACAATCTTAAGTGTTTAAAATGTTCTTTAAACAACATATTGTACATGGCTTTTATACATTGTTTATTTTCTAATATTGTTTAAGTGTTCCCCATTATACACTTTATTTTGGTAAGATCTTTAGAGAGAACTTCTTTAATAAGTGGATAGGATAAAGAAGATGCAAAACTGGAGCCCCATGGGCACATTACTTCAGATCTGTCATGAAATCTGTTTATTATGATCTTCCTTTCAGAATAACCCATGTCAGTACTACTAACAGTAGGCAAGAAGTGGAAGTAACCCAGGTTCAAGAGTCCACTGATGCAGGATTTGCCCACGATTGGTCATCAGTTTGCTTTAAGAAGGAAGGGTCCTCTGATGCATGCTATGATGTACAGGAACTGTGACACATTGTGCTAGGTGAGATAAGCCAGTCACAGAGTGACACACACTTAGTAAATACCTCTTATGTGAGCTACCTAGAGTAACCCAGTAGAAGGATAAAAGTCCAACAGTGAGGCTAGGGTCTGGGGAAGGAAGGAATGGGGCAGTAGTGTTTATTAGAGACAGAGGTTCAGCTTGGGAAGGTAGGTGAAAGAGCTCCGGATATGGATGGATGGTTGCACTATCATGTGAGTGTGCTTAATGCCACCAAATTATACTCTAAAGGACCACTTGGTTCTTTTTCAAAAAATTTTTTTTTATTTATTTGAGAGAGTAAAAGAGACAGACACACAGAGAGAGGGCCTCTTGCCACTGCAAATGAACTCCAGATGCATGTACCACTTCGTGCATCTGGCTCCATGTGGGTACTGGGGACACAAGCCCAGGCTGCCAGGCTTTGCAAGTAACCAACCATCTTTACTGTCTGAGCCATCTCTCCAGCCCGCAAAGTACGGCAGAGATGAGCCCAGAGGAGTGAAACGAGCCAGGCCAGTCAGATGAGCAGCGTGAGCTCTCACCTAGGTGTAGAAGCCAAAAGAGTTGATCTCATGAAAGCAGAGCAGAAATGATGTCAGCAGAGTGTATTTGTTGCCTTCTAGTTGCTGGGACAAGATTCCTGACAAAAACCAGTTGAAGGAAGGGGTTGTTCCAGCTCACAGATCCAGGTTAAGTCAGTCACGGCGGGGAAGGCATGGCAGCAGGAGCTGAGGCAGCTGCTCAGATTCAGTGCTCGGTGAGGAAGCAGAGAGATGAATGCTGGGGCTCAGCCGCTCTCTCCTCTCCTCCTCCTCCTCCTCCTCCTCCTCCTCTTCTTCTTCTTCTTCTTCTTTTTGAGGCAAGCCCAATAGACTGGCCTTTGCAAGAGACAGACAGACAGAGAGAAAGAATTGGTGCATCAAGGCCTCCAGCCACTGCCATTGAACTCCAGACACATGTGCCACTTTGTGCATATGTGCACTTGTGCCACCTTGTGCGTCTAGCATACATGGGACCTGGAGAGTTGGACATGGATTCTTAGGCTTCTCAGGCAAGCACCTTAACCACTAAGACATCTCTCTAGCCTCTCCTTTTTTATTCAGTCCAGGACCCTAGTCCATGGAATGGCTCTGTCCACAGTTAGGTGAGTTTTTCCACTTCACTTAATCTAATCCAGAAAATTTCTAACAGATATGCCAAGAGATTTGTTTCCATGGTGATTCTAAACCCTGTAAAGTTGACAACCAGAGATTAATCACCACCCAGAGGCTGTGGAGGATTGGGGGAGTGCTGGAGAGAGGAGGGTGAATGAGCACCGAGCACGATTGCAGCTGGGAGGAACAAGGCCTGCTCTACAGCACATAGACAAGCACTCATCAGATGGTGTAAAATCACCACAGGGCATCTTGAGGCAACAGATATGCCAACTACCCTGACCTGATCAGTACATGTATTGTGTAATTACATGTGTTGTCTATATGTTTTGAAATTCCACCCTGTGCTCCATACATATGTATAACTATTACGTGTTGATGGAAAAAATTATTTTTCTTTCTGTTTTTATTATTTATTTTCAGGGAGAGAGGGTGCACCAGGGCCTCCAGATGCTGCATGTGGACTCCAGACACATGTGCCACTTTGTGCATCTGGCTTTACATGGGTACTGGGGAATTGAACCCAGGTCATTAGGCCTCACAGACAAGTGCCTTAACCATTAAGCAATCTCCCCACCTCCCTTCTTTCCATTTTTGAGATAGGGTTTCATGTACTCCAAGCTGGCCTCAGACTATTTATCCAGGTAGCACTTTGAACTCCTGACCCTCTGCCTCCACTCTCCAAGTGTTGGGACTGTGGTCATGGGCCACCATACCTAGCTGAAAAAGTTTAAAAAGAAATTGGTGCTGGGAACTGAGAATTAAACCTGGGACCTTGTGAATGCTAAGCAAGTGCTCTACCACTGAGCTCTGTCTCCAGCCCCTGAAAAAGAAAATATTTAAAAAGGAAATAAGATTGAAATCTAAAAACAAATGTTTGTATAATGTGAAAGATTTTGCTTAATGTATATCAGAAGCTGCCATTGTGTATACCCAACACTTAAGTGACTGCAGTAGGCTTTATTCCCAATGCACACCAAAATAAATTGTGAAGCGAGGAGAGTAATAGCTAAAAAACCGAACTCTATCCATATTTCACCTCAGTTGAAAAGTAAATAAATAAATGCAAAAGACACACTGTGTGCTGCAGCTTCTCACTAAAAATTAAACGCAGCTGGGACTGAGGAGTAGCTCAGTCGGTCGAATGCTTTCCTCCCGTGTATAAAACCCAGGGTTCCATCCCTAGTCCTGCATAAAACTAGGCATGGAGGTGCACACCCGTGGTCCCAGCACTGGGGAGAGAAACAGGAGGGTCGGAAGTTCACTGTCATCCTCTGTTCTGTAGAGGATCCAAGGCCGTTTGGATAGAGGGTGCTGCTTTAGTCCTCTTCACGAGGCAGGGATGAACCTCCAAACCAGACACAGTTTATGGGAGGAATGGGAATTATCTGGGCTCACAAAGCTCTTTGGCCACTTACAGGGAACCTGCAGTCCTTGATTAAGTGAGCCGCTGTCTGCACTCTATAGGCCTCTGGGGGCAGCAAACACCTCCCCCCTTAGACGCATGCTGGGAGGGTCTGCTCTCCACTGCCACAGCCGATAAATAACTGTTATCTAAGGAGATGCTGAGAAGTCAATGAAACTGGACAAACCTGACCTGCAACATTCTTGGGAAACAGTCAACATTATTCAGTCAAGGTAGGTCTGGTGGTCCCAAGAGGACCAGTGTGTGCAACTGTGGAGTTCCATTCCAGAACCATCTAGGACTAAGGATTCCAGCCCACAGGATATGCAGAAGTGTCCAGGGGTAACATCATTTGTGTATATTCAGATTAAGTTATATATTTCCACATCACATCAAGATGGCTCTAATAAACACAACTGCCAAACTCATTCCTAACATTACATGTCTGTGCTAAAATATGCATAGTATTTCTGAAAGATGTGCGTGCCCTGTGGTAACTGATGTGTACTTGTGCTATTATACTGTTACGGTGTGAATGTGAAATGAGCCCCTGCCACCCTTGCTGCCATAGGTTCATGTTTTGAACACTTGGTCCCCAGATGGTGGTGCTATTGGGAAGGGGGTAGAAACTTTAAGAGGTGGGCCTAGCTGGAGGAAGTGGGTCGGCGTTGGCATGCCTTTGAAGGTTATACCTGGTCCCTGATCCTTTCTCCTCTACCATGAAGCCAAGAAGCTCCTCTCTACCCGTGTTCCTGCTACCATGATGTCTGAAGGGTTAATGAACCACTGGCCTTGCACCATTGACCTCAGTGGACCATAAAACTTTCCGGGACCATAGCACAATAAGGAACTTCTTTTAAAAAGCAAGCTCATAACTCAAAGATCTGGCCTCAAGAGCTCTCAGGTCACCTGGAGAGGTGATTAGTAAACAAAAGAAAAGGCCTTACCTTCCCTAGCCCATTCTTCTCCCTCAAAGATCCCCCACTCACCCTGTATATCTCTCTCCCACATTCAAACCCAGCAGTGGCAACTTCACCCCCAGAAAGCTGCCATCCCTCCAACAAGGAGTAGTCTGAGCTGGCTTTCTCTCATTCTCTTGTATTTATCACGTCACTCTAGTCACTCCCAAATTCTAACAATGTCCTGCCCATGTATGTGGGGCCAAGTCTCTGAAACTGTCCATCTTTCCTCCTTTAATTGGTTCTCTGAGGTATCTTGTCACAGTGAGGACATGCTCTTCTATAACCAGTCACTGTCCCCCACGGGTGTTCAGGACCTTCACTACCCACCCAGGGGTCAGTCCCATGAAGAAGAGCAAGATATAGGGAAGCACGTCCGCTACTAAAAGGTAACCACGTTGTTACAGTCAGGTTCGCATTGCTGGCAGAAATCACCTGACCAAGAAGCGCTTGTGGGGAAAGGGAGTTTATTTTAGCTTACAGACTCAAGGGGAAGCTCCACAATGGCAGGGGAAAATTATGGCATGAGCGGAGGTTGGACATCACCTCCTGGCTAACATAAGGTGAACTATAGCAACAGGAGAGTGTGCCAAACACTAGCAAGGGGACACTGGCTATTACACCCATAAGCCCATCCCCAGCAATACACTCCCTCCAGGAGGCGTTAATTCTCAAATCTCCAGCAGCTGGGAACCTAGCATCCAGAACACCTAAGTTTATGGGGGACACCTGAATCAAACCACCACATTCCACTTCTGGCCCCCATAAACTGATAACCATCCATGATGTAAAATGCAATATATTCAGTTCAACTTTAAAAGTCTCTGTAGTTTTTTACCAATCCTAATGATGTTCAGGCATTCCCATAGTCTGAGATCTTTTAGCTAAGCCATAATACCAAAATATCTGCCCCCCCCCAAAAAAAAACCATAATGGCTCAGAATAAACACACACACTGCAAAAGATGGCTTTGGGCATAGCAAAGAAATATTCAACCAATACAGGATTTAAAACAACCAGGGCAAACATCAAACTCTGTAGCTCCAAGTCCAACAACTCTAGTCAGTGACAAGTCTCTAAGTTCGACAATTCTAACCAGCAACAAGTCTCTGGAGTTCCAATTCTGCCCCTCCATCTAGGCTACTCACAGTCCTGGAAAACTTCATCCAGGGCCGGCAGCTTTCCCTAGCAGCCATCTCGTGGTCCCGGCATCTCCACTGGGTCTCCACTGCAGCCATGGTTTATCCTCATGGCTCCACAGGGTCTCTATGCAGGCATCCAATAAATCTGCTAACCACTGCTCATGGCCATCTCCAAAACACAAGACCATGTTGCAAATTCAGTGACCCTCTCTTTCCTGCATTTCTTATTCTCCATAATACCAGGTAGGGTGCCAATTTGTTAATCCAGAGGAAAATAAAGCAGACTTTGAAGAACAGAACACTCCTTGGACACTCAGGCCACTTCAAAGGAGTCTACATTCTTCCTATTGCCCCAGTGCAGGTCAGATGGCCCAATCTCAAAGGTTGTAATCTCTCATATAATTTCAGATGAATGGATAAAGGTTGTAATCTCTCATATAATTGCAGCTGAATGGGCAAAAGTTTTTGCCTAAAGATTTCATTTCTGTGCCATATCCCCTTGCTCACACCAGTCTATTTCTACACAATGCAACCCTGTGAAACTTCTCAGGACACGGGCATAGCAGCAAGCCTCTCACACAAACTGCTTCTAGTCCAGTCCAGGCAAAGCTCTTTCTCACCCTCATAAGCCAAACCTCACAGTCCCTAGTTCTTACTGCATTCAGGTCTTTCAACTCTGACCAGATAGTCCATCAAGCTATACTTACAGCACTTCAGGGTGTCTTTTAGGCCAATATTTCAAATCCTTCCACATTCCTCTTGAAAATAAGCTCCAAAAGGACAAAAGCCACATAGGTGTCTAGCAGCAGTAACCCCACTTCTGGTACCAACTTTACTGTTGCAGTCAGGTTCACACTGCTGGCAGAAAACACCTGACCAAGAGCAGCTTGTGGGGCAAAAGGGGTTTGTTTTGGCTTACAAACTCAAGGTGAAGCTGCATGTTGGCAGGGAAAATGATGGCATAAGCAGAGGGTGGACATCACTTCCTGGGCAACCTAAGGTGAACAACAGCAACAGCAGAGTGTGCCAAATACTGGCATGGGGACACTGGCTGTAAAATCCATAAGCCCACCCTCAACAATACTCTGCCTCTAGGAGGCATTAATTCCCAAATCTCCACCAGCTGGGAACCTAGCATTTAGAACACTTAAGTTTATGGGGGATACCTGAATCAAATCACCACACATGTATTTCAGGGGTTCCTAGGGTCACTCTCTGTCTGACCTAAGGCTAGACAGGTAGTAACCTCATATCTCCATTTTCCCAGCTATGAAACGGCACCAACCATTGTATCTACCTTATAGGATTATGATGAAGGTGTAAGTAAGTACAAGAGAGACTAATTGAGGGGGAGGGGATATGATGGCTGTGGATTTGTGAAGGGGAAAGTGGGGGAAGGAAGGGAATTATCATGGTTTATTGTCTATAATTATGGAAGCTATCAGTTTAAAAAAAAAACTTGGACCTGACCCTGTCCCATAGTCAGTGCTCAGTCAGTTTAGTAATTTTTGTTCAAGCAGATAAGAATTCCTGAGTCTGTGGTGGCTGAGCATGGGGATAGCTCCTGCCTCTGATCTACCCTCGACCTGCCTCACAACTATGCGTCACTGGTATTACAGTTTCAAATTCATGTGTGTAAGTTCTTGGTTGGACTTTCCTGTCAGTGCTGTTGCCTGAGGGCAGGGATGGGATGAGAGACAGAAAGAATCCCTACACATGCTTCATAAAAGCCTTAAAAAAAAGTTATTGAGGCTAGTGAAATGGCTTAGCGGTTAAGGTGTTTGCCTGCGAAGCTTAAGGACCTTGGTTCTATTCCTCGGGGCCCATGTAAGCCAGATGCACAAGGGACATATGCATCTGGAGTTCGTTTGCATTGGCTAGAGGCCCTGGTTTAGCCATTCTCTCTCTCTATGTGCCTCTTCCTTTCTCCCTCTTTCAAATAAATAAATAATTAAAAAATTATTTGTGAGGAGAGAGACAAAGAAAAATGGGGGCTCCAGGGCCTCTACTCACCGCAAACCAGTTCCAGAGGCATGCAGCACTTTGTGCATCTGCTTTATGCAAGTACTGGGGAATCAAACCTGGGCCAAACCAGGGTTGGCGAGCTTTGCAAGCATGCTTTTAACCAGTGAGGCATCTTCCTGCCCCCCTCCCATAAAAGCCTTCAAACAGCTCGGTTTGTGTTTAAAGAAACCTTCCCCTAGTTCATAGGAGTGTGCCGAGAGTCAGAACCCACAAGGCCCTGCCTGGGGCACAGCGAGCGTCCAGTGTCTCGCAGGTCACCGGCATCTGACCCTGGAGCCGAGTTTTGGCCAAATGCCGAAACGCAGCCGATGGAACGCTTGCTTTCAGAACTGCAGAACGTGTGTTCCCCTCTGCAAGAGGCCAGCAGCTTGGACCCTTGTTTTCATTGCACTTGGCTCCCACCTCCTCCAGACGTTTGTGGAACAGGGAAATGAGCTCCCAATCCAGTGACGTTGCTGATTCGATTCACGGCTCTCTCAGGAGGGAAGAAACAGGAAACTGGTGACTCTGAGCTGAGGTCACCACTCTGGCATGTGCAGTCAGGTCCTGGAGAAAGGCAGGAAGGCAGAAGCTATTTGGCTCTGAATAGGAAGAACTTAGTCCCGGAAGTTTTAGCCACGCTGGCCAGGCAAGGGTAAAGTGTTGGTATGTGGCTGCTGTCTCCAAGGATTTGAGAAATGAAGGAACAAAACCCTTCAGTTAAAACTCCAGGGGAAGCGCTCAAGACCAATACCCGTGACTCATATGCGGCTGGTGCCCCTGGGCTTTCCAGAATGTGCTTTGGAAAACAGTCCCCTGGCTGCTATAAAGCTCCTCCTGACCAAAGGGCAGATGGGGATTTGGCCCCCTGGCCTGGGGTAGTTCTCAACTCCTTTCTTTTCTTTCCTCCTCTTTTCCTCTCTTCTTCCCTCCCTCCCTCTCTTCCTTGCTCCCCTATTTATTTCGGCATTTGAGGCAGGGCTTCACAGTCTCAGGTTGGTCTCAGATTTGATATGTCGCTTTCGACTCCTGTTCCTGCCTCCACTTCGCAAGCTCTGGGGTTACAGGTGTATGCCCCATGCCCAGCTTCTTAGCTGGTTTCTTGGTGAGGGGGATGGTGGGTGTTAGGTAGGCCAGGGAAGAGGGGGTTGGAAGGAAGGAGGCCTATGCTGAAGATGCCCCATGACCAGAAGGCAGCAGTTTTGTTTGGTGAGACAGGGTCTTCCTATGTAGGCTGACCTTGAATTTGGAATCTTTCTGCCTCATCTTCTGGTGTGCACTACCATTCCTCACCTTATTGGTGGTATTTTTATCTGTTTTCTAGATGATATGCAAGGTTTAAGGGGTGTATGGCTTGCCCAAGGTCCACCAGCAAAGGCTGAAGTCAGAATGGAGGGCCAGGCCCAAGGGGACTCTGGCTACACATGCTATGCACAGTTGAAAGCTGGGGGGACCCCATTCGCCCTCCGTTTTAAGGTGACATTACCCAACGGCATCAGCGTCACATGATCCATGCAGAGTCCACGGGGGGGGGCGATTGATGACTTTACTCCCTTCCAACCTACATAGCACCTTTCAGCATTGTGACAGCTAGCCAGTGAGGAGGAAGCCCCCAGCTCAGTAACAGTGTCGTTTATGTCCTACAGCCACAGTGTGTGGTGTCTTGAGTAGGGTCTTACCATTACCAAGAGCAATGGCAGCATCTTCTGTTATTTGGGAGCAGCAGCATGCATCCAGGCAGGGTACTTTTGTTCAATCTCTTATTTCTAATCGTGTGTGTGTGTGTGTGCATGTTTTGAGGTAGGGTCTCACTCTAGCTCAGGCTGACCTGGAGTTCATTATGTAGTCTCAGGGTGGCCTTGAACCCATGATGATCCTCCTACTTCTAAGCCTCCCAAGTGCTGGGATTAAAGATGTGTACCACCACGCCTGGCTTCTAATCATATTTTTAAAATTAGCTTAAACAATAGTAAGTTTCCAGGCTGGGGAGATGGTTCAGTGGTTAAAGGCGCTTGTTGCAAAGGCTGATAGCCCAGGTTTGATTCCCTAGTACCCATGTAAAGCTAGATGCACAAAGTGGCACATGCATCAGGAGTTCATTTGCAGTGGCAGAAGGCCCTGGTGCACCCATATTCACTCTGTCTTTTTCCTCTCTCAAGTAAGTAAGTAAATAAATAAATAAACTTATATTTTAAAAAGTACCAAGTTTCCATATTTCTTTCAAATCTCTTACGTTTGGATAACCAATCCTGCTTGACCGTTCCCACCTCAGTCCCCTCCCCCACACGTTATGTTACTTCTTTTCTACGATTTCCCTCCTCCTACCCCAGGCTTCCTCTTCCTCTCCTCTGACCCTTTCTAGCTTTCTGATCTCTACAGACACTCCAAGTTAAACACACATCAGAACATTTGTAGCTAGGATCTGCATATGAGAGAAAACACGTGGAATCTGTCTTTCTGGGCCTGGGTTACTTAGTGTTTGTTCCAGTTACACTTATTTTTCTGAAAAGTTCCCAAGTTCATTTTTAATTGCAACTGGATAAAATTCCATTGTGTTTGTGTTCCACAGTTTCACTGTCCAGTCATCGGCTGGTGGACATCTAGGCTGATCCCACTGTGGACAGAGCAGCAAGGACACGAACGTGTAAGTTCCTGACGGTAGGACTTACAGGCTGGGTGCGTGCCCAGGGGTTGTATACTGGGGTATATGGTAGCTCTATTTTTAGTATTTAAATTTTGTTTAAAAATATGTTGTTTTTATTTCTTTATTTGAAAGAGAGAGAGAGACAGAGAGCATGCCAGGGCCTTCAGCCACTGCAAACAAATTCCAGACGCATGTGCCACCCTGTGCATCTGGCTTACGTGGGTCCTGGGCAACTGAACTTGGGTCCTTTGGTTTGTTGAGCCACGAAGCAATCTCCCCAGCCCTGTGTTTCAGCATTTTGAAGAACTCCCACACTGATGCTCATAGTGGCTGCACCACAGTTACAGTCCCACTCTTGGTGAACAGTGGACATGACAGTGTAAGCACCTCGACAGTAGGACTCACAGGGCTTTGGGCATGTGCCCAGGAGTTGTATGGGTGGTGATATGGTAGTCCTATTTTTAGTATTTTGAGGAGTTCCCTCACTGATGTCCACAGCGGCTGTACCAGTTACATTCCCACTCATGGTAAACAATGGTTTTCATTTCCCCAAATCTTCACCCGCTGGCACTTGTCCCCCTGGTGATGGCCACTCTGACTGGAGGGAGGTGGAGTCAGTTTTAATTTGCATTTTCTTGATGGATAAGGATGTTGAATACGTTCAAAAAATGTTTGTCAATCATTTGACTTTCTGTTATTAAGAACTCTCTGCTTAGTTCCATAGCCTACTTTTTGATTGTTTTCTTGATATTTAGTTTTCCAAGTTATTTATATAATCTAGATATTAATCTTTTTCTTCCAGTCTGTAGGCTGTCCCTTCACTTGCTTGTTTCCTTTATTATGCAGGCACCTCGTAGTATCATGAGGTCTCATTGGTTGATTGTTGGTCTCATTTCCTGAACAACTGGAGTCCAGGTCAGAAAGTCCTTCCTAGGTCTATATATCAATATGTTCTCCCTCCTGGGTCTCCTAACCCTTACAGTTCGGCATCCTTGACCCATCGGGAGTTGGTCTTGTGCAGGGTCAGTGACAAGGACCTAGTCTCATTCTTCTGCATGTAGAAATCCAGTTCTCCCAGCACAACTTGCTGAAGATGCTGTTCTTTCTTCAAAGTGTATTTTTGGCATTTTTGTAACTACTTGTAGTCATATTGGATGGGACTGAATGGACGTGAGTTCCAGTCCTATCAGAGCAGGCAAGGTGGCCATGTTTCCAGAGGCCATTCCCTAGCTCACCACCTACCAGATAATAGCTACCTTGCTGGGGCCAGAGAAATGGCTTAGTGGTTAAGGCACTTGCCAGCAAAGTCAAAGGACCCAGGTTTGATTCCTCAGGACAGATGCACAAAGTGGCGCATGCATCTGAAGTTTGTTTGCAGTGGCTGGAGGCCCTGGCATGCCCATTCTCTCCTTCTCTCTCTACCTCTTTCTGTCTCTCAAGTAAATAAATAAAATATATTTTTTTAAAAAGCTACCTTCCTAATCCGTATCATGTAGAGATCTGTCATCCTTTCAGAATTTGAAATTGCTGCTTTCCTTTCATTAAGAACAAAATAATTTTCCGGTTTTAAGGACAGCGGCTCCTGTGGGGTAGCAACTGGCAGTTGAAAGACGGTGTCGAGCAAGGCCTTAGATGAGCAGCCAGTGAACCCTGGGAGGAAAACAGATTCTCAGCGCACCGGTGGGCAGCAGTGTTTTCTCTTAAAGCAGTACGGGATTTCTCAGGTTCAAGGCTGCCTCGGGAGGAGAGCTTCATCCCAGCAGAGAGAAAGGCTGCCCTGGCACTCCTCACCATCACCGCAAGCTGGAGAAGACCAGCACGGTGGCCTTGCCCCGGGGTTTCAGAACCTGCTGGGCCTCCTGACTCTGTTGTGACAAGTCCCAGGGTTTGAAGTCACAGTTGAAAAGATTCAAGATGATTGCTAAGACACTGAATGGCAGGAGTTTCCTGTTACTCTGAAACCCCAGGGGCTGCAGAACCCACTGGTTTGAAGTAGAGAGTCAGCTTTCTGAGTGCTTGTTGGGGGTGGGGACAAGGGGTCCTCTCCCCGCCACCATGCCTGGCGTCTCTCTCCCACGCTGCTTGTGCTGAGTCACTGGAATTCTTGAGCCAGGAGAGGAAGCTCTGCATCCTGTGGGCTGACGGGGCCGCAGCTGGCAGCCAGGACAGGTGACCCCTCCACAGAGGCCAGGCGCCAGGCCATGGTGGAAGCCACCACAAAACCCTGTGACAGGTTCTATGCAACAGAAAGGGCTGTATTTTTCCCTGTGCTTACACGCCTACTTTCTGGCCATTGTCAAACAATATCAAAGGAGCAAGGGACTCATTTACCATTACTCTAGCCTGTTAGGCCCTGCAGTGAATAGTGCCTCTTCCCCAGGCAGAGGTGTGACAAGAAGAGGCCCTAGACCAGTAATCAGTAGCTCAGGGTTCAAATCCTGCACCCACAGTGTGATTCAGTTCAGTCCTAGGACTCCCTGGCTCAACTTCAGTCAAATATGCCAACTGTCATCAGATCTCTGTCCCCATGCACTGTGGACATTGGGTGGAGTAAACCTTATTCATGTTATAATTTCATTTTTAAAATCATAATCCAGCCACATGATAATGATTTTTATTAGCCTTTTACATCTCTTTCCATCCTAGTACAAATACATGTTTTTTTGTTTTGTTTTTGTTTGTTTATGCTGTTTTGTTTTTCGAGGTAGGGTCTCACTCTAGTCCAGGCTGACCTGGAATTCACTATGTAGTCTCAGGGTGGCCTTGAACTCATGGTGATCCTCCTACCTCTGCCTCCCGAGTGCTGGGATTAAAGGCATGTGCCACCACGCCCAGCTCAAATATGTTTTTATTTGCTTCCTTTCTTTTATTGCTTTCCTTTTCTTTTGATGTGTGTATTCATGCGTGTGAATGCAGAAGTGTGTGTGCCATCGTCCACAGCACATGCGGCGGTCAGGGGACAACTCTGGTGTGGGTCCTCGCCCTCGCTCTCATCCAGTGCAGGGTCTCTCGTTCACACGCGATGTTCCTCAGAGTAGCTGCCTGCCAACTTCAGGACATTCTCATGTGCAGAAGTGTGCCTCCACGTCTGGCTTCTCTGTGGGGCCCGGGAACCTGAACTCAGCTCTTCACACTTGCAGGACAAGCTGTTTCTTCGCTGAGCCGTCTCCCAGCCCCCTTCCCTTCTGTCTTAAACAAAAGCACCATATCGCATGCATCATTCTGTACTTTTCCTTGATTGATAGAAGATCTATTCAGTCATCTCATGACATCCTTGAGAACATATGGTCCTGGGCTCCTCCAACAGATACCCAATCTGCAGGTTTGTTTCCTTTACACAAAATGGGATAATTGCTATGTAATCCCCTCATGGGTGTTAAATCATCTCTAGGTCACTTGCAATGCAGGTACAATGTGAAGGCCGTGTGCATAAGTTGAGGCTGCCTTGTTGGGAGGAGTCATGACAAGCTGCTCAGGACACAGGCTCCCCCTACGTTTCCATCTGCCATTGGCTAAATTCACAGATGTGGAGCTTGTCCGCACAGACAGAGGGCTGACTCTGTTTCTCTGTGCAGCTACCTGGAGAGGCACATTCAGCAAGACACGCTCTTCCTTGCCATATCCTCTGGGCACTTCTGGAGTGTCCAGGAGCTCAGACTTGGAAAAACCGCGTTCACACCCAGCTGGCTGCACATACACCCTCAGGAGCCAGGGGTGTGCCCAAAACAAGCACCACGGGGTATCACTATGGGCGAGCACCTACGTGTACCCACGTGTACCCAAACACATTCCCAAGTGAACACTGGCCAGCCTGGCCCGCACCATGTGGACCAGACTTGCCCTCCCCACCTCTGCAGCTGCTCTTCCCACCAGAGCTGATGGGGTCCCTCAATGCTCCCCAGTCTTACAGCAGACTCAGCTGCCTTTTCACTGTTTTACTAAAACACTCTTCCTCTGGAGCTTTTTTTTTTTTTTTTTTTAACTGAGAACTTTATAGCATGAACATATTGCATATTGGTCACATTCCTGTCAGGTTATATTCTTATGTCCCCTCTTCCCCACCCCCATTCCACCGAGGACCCTCCTCAGGGGGTTATCGGTGTTCATACTGGAGTCATGGATGCACCAGTCATGGGGGGGGGGGGCGGATAATGCCTCAGAATATACCTTCCCACCATGGGACTCGTACATTCATTCCACCTCCTCTTCTTCAATGTCCCTGACCCTTGGAGAGCATGTTATAAGTCTCCTTTCCTGTTGAGCTTTCAGCAGCCTCTGATGCTCTGCTTTGATGCACTTTGAGTCTCTTCAGTGTCTACCACCATCCCTCTCCCTGGAGGACGTTCTTTGGCTAGCAGTGGCAGCAGCACGCATGCTGAGAACGCCACCTCCTCTGTCCCATTTCCTGAGCCCTGGCAGATGCGGAAGAGGTGGCTCACCGTGTACTGGGCAGTTGGCTTTCTTTTCTTGTCCTTCTGATGGGGCCTTGGCCTCCCTGGTTTGTCAGTGCTCTATTCACAGGAGCTAGGAACTGCAATCAGTCCCGATGCCCATCAGCTGATGAATGGATAATGAAGATGTGGCACGTTTACACAATGGAATTCTACTCAACATTACAGAAAAACAAAATAACAAAATCTGCAGGAGAATGGATGGTCATGGAGGAAACCATATGAAGCTCACCCAGGCTCAGAGAGACAAAGGCCACATGTTCTCCCTCCTATAGAGAGCCTCACGTGGAATGGCTTGATTTGTCTCTGAGTTGCAGTAAGCATAAGCAATATTGGTAAGAAAGCTAGAAAGAGGCTTGGAGAAGGAGAGGAGAAGCAGGGAGGGACAAGAGGAGGGGATACTTGATAGGCAAATGGAGGAACATAAAGTAGGGTGGAAGAGTCTGGAGGACGGGGTAGGCAGGACGAGGAGGGGAGATACACGAAACTGACAGTGGCATGAATCACTACCACAGAACTTTCATCATGGAGCCACGCTTCCACTTTGAAGCTACAGCATGAAAACAGTGCGTTCTGTAAACACTATCAAAATGAGTTCATTGTGGCCCAGTACTGTCTGAGATCACTGGCAAACTCTTCTGACTTAATATCTTCCTGATCGTTAAAAAAAAGAAGAAAAAAAAAACAGGGCTGGAGAGATGGCTTAGCGGTTAAAGCACTTGCCTGCAAAACCTAAGAACACATGTTCGAATCTCCAAGTCCCACATAGCCAGACACACAGTGACGCAATTGTGCAAGGGGGCGTACACATCTGGAGTTTGTTCACAGCAGCTGAAGGCCTGGCACGCCCATTCTGTCTGTCTGTCTGTCTGTCTGTCTCTCTCTCTCTGCCTCTTTCTGTCTCTAGCCGTTCCTTTGAAGATAATGGATCACACTTTGTTTTGAGACAGAGTCTTGCTATGTATGTGAAGCTGGCCTTGAACTTTCAGTCTTCCTGTCCTGACCTCCTGGGTGCTGGATTATAGGCATTCACCACCTCACCAAGCTATAAGTCTTACACTTTCTAATACAGGAAGATGGTTTTGTTGTAACCTGACCTGCAGCACTGATGTGAGCCTCGCTCATTCATGTAAGATGACCTCACTGTCTGCGGCATTCCTGCTCAGGACTCCGCGGTCCCACTTACGAAGGCGTTTTCAATCAGTTTACTTCCACCCCCACCCTCCTGGAATCCTGCCACTTTACTCTTGGAACATTCACTTCTTATTATGAACAGCTCCCTAGAGAGAGCTGCTAATTCCAGACTTTATTATTGAAAAAAAAAAAAAACCTGAGTAATTCTTACTGCATCATTTTGGCACACTTCAGGGATATTCTTCATGGTTGTTTCTTCCATGAAGAAGGATAAACTTTCTGAAAGCTGTGGCTACCATTAAAGAAATTTGAGAACTTTTCGTATGGAGTTGTGCCCCATTGTGGAGGTGGAGAAAACACGGGGCAGACGTGAGGGCGGAGATGCTGGCTGGGTGGGGGCGCACAGCACAGAAGGAAGGCTCGTGCTCTCCAAAGTTGATGGAGTCCCAACGACCACTGCTGAGTGTAAGGGCAGAGAACCTGGGTTTCCTTTCCTTCAAAGTCAAGAGCAAGTTGTTAGGAATTAACAGAGCATGTTTCTGTAGAAATGGTATTAATAGAGGTTTAATTTTTCAAACAAACCCACAAAATTTAATCTATCATTTTACTGTGATCTTTTTTTGTTGTTTTTTTGTTTTTTTGTTTTTTGTTTTTTGTTTTTTGTTTTTTTGTTTTTTGAGGTAGTATCTCATTCTAGCTCAGGCTGACCCGAATTCACTATGGAGTCTCAGGGTGGCCTTGAACTCATGGCAATCCTCCTACCTCTGCCTCCCGAGTGCTAGAATTAAAGGCGTGCGCCACCACGCCCAGCTCCACTGTGATCTTTTTATTAGTTAATTGCGGTCTGTGTCAATTATTGCTTTAGTTGATGTTGGTGTCTATTTCCTCATTTGTAAAATGATGGGGTAAACATAGGTATCTTATAGGGTTTTTTGGAGGATAGTACAGGATATTATGCTGCTGAAAATTGCTGTATCAAAATACCTGAGGCAAGATAACGCGTAAAGTAAAAGGCCTACCGAGCTGGAGGTCTTAGAAGATCAAAAGCATGACATGGGTGTTTGCGAGCTGTGGCGAGGCTTCCATGGTTGTGTCACATTGTAACAGGTCAAGTCCAAGAAGGAGAGATCACATAGTGAAACAGGAAGTCAGAGACCAAGGAGAAGACAGGCTGGCTCTCTTAAACAAGGAAACTGACTGGGGTCCCATGAGAACTACATTAATACCTCTGAGGGCAATGACTGCAGTGACAAGCTCTTCTTTTTTTTTTTTTTTAACAGATATTATTATTATTTATTTTGAGAGAGAGAAAGAGATGGAGAGAGAGAGAGAGGAAGGGAGAATGGGTGCACCAGGACCTTCAGCTGCTGCTGCAAATGAACCCAATGTGTGTGCCCCCTTGTGGCACATATGCGACATTGCGTGCTTGCATCACTGTGCGTCTGGCTACGTGGGACCTAGAGATTTGGACATGAGTTCTTAGGCTTTGCAGGCAAGGGCCTTAACTGCTAAGCCAACTCTCCAGCCCACAAGCTCTTCTTCATAACCTCTCTAGTGTTCTACCACCTTCCAGAATCACTACATTGAGAATCAAACCTCCAACTTATGAGTTCTTGAGGGCAAATTACATCCAAACCATAGCATGTGGCTTTATGTACATGAAGTATTTACATTAGCGATTAGGTACAGAGATAGAATTACATTTATTGTTAATATTTGTAGGAAAACTATAATATGCCTTGGTCCTCCTGTCCCTGGATCCCTGCTGAGTGGGATGGATTTGCTAGGAATGGTGGTGGCTGGGGACAGGGACTCTTGTCCTGTCTCAAGGCAGCATCTTAGAGGAGGTTGAAAGGCAAAGAAACCAAGGCTGAGGTGTTATTCCTGGCAGGGCTGGTTGTGAACTCCCAAGGGAGGCCAGTCTCTGTGCAGATGTCTTAGAACAAGAGGCTCTGTGCAGGAAAGGAGAGCTGCTGTTTGCTGAAGGTGACCATGCAGCATGATGGGTCATCTGGAAGGGCATTGAGGGGCATGTTGCAGTCAGGTTCACACTGCTGGCAGAAAACATCTGACCAAGAGCAGTTTCTGGGGAAAAATTGTTTATTTTGGCTTGTAGACTCGAGGGGAAGCTCCATGATGGCAGGGTAAAAAGATGGCATGAACAGAAGGTGGACATCACCTCCTGGCCAACATCAGATGGACAACAGCAACAGGACAGTTGCCAAACACCGGCAAGAGGAAGGTGACTATAACACCCATAAACCCACTCCCAACAATACACTGCCTCCAGGATGATTCAATTCCCAAATCATCATCAGCTGGTGACCTAGCATTCAGAACACCTAAGTTTATGGGGGACAACTGAATCAAACAGGGCAGGACTGTTGCCTAGGGCTTATTCCATCCCTGCTTTGAAAACCCCAAGCCAGGGCTGGAGAGATGGCTTAGCAGTTAAGCGCTTGCCTGTGAAGCCAAAGAACTCTGGTTCGAGGCTCAATTCCCCAGGACCCACGTTAGCCAGACACACAAGGGGGTGCACACGTCTGGAGTTCATTTGCAGTGGCTGGAGGCCCTGGCGCGCCCATTCTCTCTCTCTCTCTCTCTCTCTCTCTGTCTCTTTCTCTCTGTCTGTTGCTCTCAAATAAATAAATAAAAATGAATCAAAAAATTAAAAAAAAAAGAAAACCCCAAACCAGGGATGGAGGGATGGATTAGCGGTTAAGGCATTTGCCTGCAAAGCCAAAGGACCTAGGTTCAATTCCCCAGGACCCACGTTAGCCAGATGCACAAGGGTTACATGCATCTGGAGTTCATTTGCTGTGGCTGGAGGCCCTGGCATGCCCATTCTCTCTCTGTGTGTGTGTCCTTCTCTGTCAAATAAATAAATAAAAATAAATTATGAAACTGAAAAGCAAAATATAAAATAAAAATGCTTTAAAAAAAACAAGACAAGCTGGGCGTGGTGGCGCACGCCTTTAATCCCAGCACTCGGGAGGCAGAGGTAGGAGGATCGCCATGAGTTCAAGGCCACCCTGAGATGACAGAGTTAATTCCAGGTCAGCCTGGACCAGAGTGAGACCCTATCTCGAAAAACCAAAAAAAAAAAAAAAAAAAGACAAAGCCAAAGATGTCCCCTCAGGGTGCTCTTGTGGCTTTAATGTAAAACATTCCCCATGTACTCATGTATTTGAAAACTGGGTTCCCAGACAGTGGTGCTATTTGGGAAGGTTGTGGAACCTTCAGAAGGTAGAGCCTAACTGGAGGAAGTGGGTCACTGGGGGTAAGCCTTGAGGTTTTATAACCTGGCCCCACTTCCTGTTTTTTTTTCTGTTTCCTGACTGCAGAAACAATGTGACCAGCCCACTTCCTGATTCTACTACCAGGCCTCCCCCACCATCATGTGATGTATCCCTTAAAAAAGCTTTACAGTTTCATGGTGGTGGGTAAGGCCCGAGGCAGCTGTCATACTGCAATTGTAGTCAGGAAGCAGAGAGAGATGAGCGCTGCTCTGCTTGCTTTCTCTTTTTTGTTCAGTTCAGTACCCCAGCCCATGGGACTAGGGCCACCGGTAGGATGGATCCTCCCGCCTCAATTAGCTTAATCTAGAAAGTCCCTCGCATCTAGAAATCTAGAAAATCTAGAAATTCCCAGAGATGTTTCCACAGGGATCCTGAATCTTATCAAATTAACAACCAGAGATTAGCCATTTTAAAATAAAGCCAAAATGAAATCAAATGAGAGATTTATTCTCGATTGAACCACACACCCCCAAAGATATGATTATGAGCTGTTTGCTTTAGATCAGGGTTTCTCAACTTTGGTACTATTGACATTTTGAACTACATCAGTCTTGTGGGGCCATTCTAGACACTGTGAGATGCCGGGCAGGATTTGTGGCTTGACCTACTAGAAGCAAGTGGTATCCTGATTGCCCCAACCATGACAATCCAAACGCTTCCAGATATTGCTAAATGTCCCTTGAGAGGAAAGGATCAGTAATTTTTAATCAATCAAAGGTTGACATTTAACATGTACCTAGTGGCAAAGTTTCTTGCTATGACATTATGAAAAATTGGCTTAACTAGGACAAAGAAAGCAAAATCATTGTTAAATTTTGCTTGTCTCCAAACCCTGCCAAAGAAACAGTAGGTTAAAGTTTTCTTTAAATATTTTATTTATTTGTTTGAGAGAGAGAGAAAGAGGCGATACATACACACACACACACACACACACACACACACAGAGAGAGAGAGAGAGAGAGAGAGAGCACACCAGGGCCTCCTGCCACTGCAAACGTACTCCAGATGCATGCACCACTTTGCACCTGGCTGCATGTGGGTACTGTGGAATCAAACCCAGGACATCAGGCTTTGCAAGCAAGTACCTTTAATTGCTGAGCCACCTCTCCAGCCCAGTAAGATAAAGTGCTAACCCCTAGTACTTATGAATGGGGCGTTAGTTGGAAATGGGGTCTTTGGTGATGTCATCTGCTTCATATGAAGTCATACGAGGGCAGGGTGGCATGATTCCCAGGAGGGAAGGAATGCAAGCAGAAGACAGGCAGAGGTGAGAGTGGTGCGTCTGAACCAAGGACAGTCAGCAACCTCCGGACCTCATGCCTTCAGCACCAGTCCAGCCTGACTGACACCTGGTCTCAGACTTGTAGCCTCAAGACCTACAGGAGAACAGAGTTTTGTCATTTTAAGGGTTCCAAGTTTGTAGGGATTTGTTAGGGGAACCCCAGGAGGTACCAGCTCTGCTCTGAAGCAGCTCCTCCCTGAGGGGCGGGGAGAACTCAGGCGTTGACTCTCCCAAGTTACTCATCTCTGCTGGTGACGGCCCCAAGCGGGCAAGGCCCAAGCTTCACAGCCAAGAGGAGTCTACGACCTGGTACTGCTTTGTCCCAACAGTGTCAAGGGTCCAGAAAACTCTGAGTCTCCTGTCCCACCTCACCAGGGGTAGATTGTACTAGTGGTGTAGGGAAGTAACCCAGGCATGGAGAGAGAAACATTCCTGCACAAATATACATGCCATGTACAGCCATGTTAGCAAGGAGCTACGGGAAACCTCACCTCCCACCCCCAAATATGACGGCACCCCTCCCCACTGCACATAAGATACGCCTCTTTGGCACGAGGAGTATTTTGAGAAACCTCAGACAGACAAGCAGCCCTGAAAACAATGCAAAGGATATCTTTTTAAAATTAAAAAAAACTTAGCCCGGTGTGGTGGTGCACACCTTTAATTCCAGCACTCGGGGGCAGAGGTAGGAGGATCACCATGAGTTCGAGGCCACCCTGAGTCTACAGAGTGAATTCCAGGTCAACCTGAGCTAGAGTGAGACCCTACCTCAGAAAACCAAAAGATAAAAAAAAAAAATTAAATTAAAAACTTAACTTTATTTATTTATCTGAGAGAGAGTGAGAAAGAGAATGTGGGCATGCCAAGTTGTCTTGCCACTACAAACAAATTCCAAATTCATGTGCCAATTTGTGTGTCTGGCTTTATATGGGTACTAGGGAATTGAATCTAGGGGCCAGTCCTCTTTGCAAGCCAGTGCATTTAACCACCAAGCCATTACCCCAGTCCCAAAGAATATATTTTTGTAATGGAAATTTATATCTACAAAGGAAATTTCCATGTATACAAGTGTCTCCCTCTCTGTACCAGAAAAGAAAAGGATAGATAAGCATGGTCTTATAAATGAGAAGACATTGTTCATTGATTTTAAACTGTATAATAAACCATGTGA
The DNA here is from genome assembly GCA_036346955.1 of Dipus sagitta. Lineage (NCBI taxonomy): Eukaryota > Metazoa > Chordata > Mammalia > Rodentia > Dipodidae > Dipus > Dipus sagitta. The sequence goes on from CM070786.1 coordinate 67,621,134, forward strand.
AAAAATTTTCCAGGTCACTGCCCCATAACTGCACCCCCAACACCCTTCTAGCTTTGTACCTCAGAGGATGGCTGTAAGCCTGACTTCTAAGCTGCCTCTGGGACTTACTCATTTTGGGGTATCTTCTGTGTGCACCTAAAGTGGACATGTTAGAAAGCCACTGTTTGTTTTATTTGTTTGTCTTTTGTTACAAGAGTCCATCCCCTGCTAAGGAGTCAGAAGGCTAGAGAGAAGATTATTTTTGTATTATTTCTGTAGAGGACATGTGTGGCATTTCTCTCTCTGCATGAGTACTGCTCTTCAACTCCCTCTCATGGTGAATGACTGTCTCACCGGGCTGGGCACTTAGGATGGGAATTGCCCAGAGCGACCTCTCAAGCATGACCATCCATCACCTGCAATGATAACCAAAAATAGTATGCCACTCGCTATGTGTCAGGAGTCCTGAAACCGTTCACACCTTTTCATCCCATATAGTTAAGGAATCACATAGGTCTGTGCCCAATAGTGTATTATTATAGGTACTGATGCAAAGGCTTGTTTATGAGTTTGAAGGGAAGAAAGTATGAAGTCCCCCTCAATGGGGACTGGTTAAGTAGCTTTTGCTACATAAATATGATATCTCAAAGACATTAAAGTTTGTTTTAGAGAATGATTATAAAACATGGTATAGCTGGGCGTGGTGGTCCATGCCTTTAATCTCAATACTCAGGAGGTAGGAGGATCACCATGAGTCCAAGGCCAGCCTGGGACTACAGAGTTCCAGGTTGCCTGGCCTATAGTGAGACCATAACTTGCAAAACAACAACAACAAAGCCCACAACATGGCCTATCAGTTGCTTTCTCACTGCAATGACCAGCTACCTGATGAGAAGCAGTTTAAGGAAGGAGGGGTCCATTTTGTCTTACAGCCCCAAGGGGTACAGTCCACCATGTGGTGGAATATGTGGAGGCAGGAGCAAGGAGCTGGCTGGTCACATTACTTCCAGTCAGGGAAGCAGAGGGCCAAGAGGAAGTGGGGGTCAAGCTATAAAATCTCAAGATCCACCCCTTGGGAGCCACTTCTTCCAATCAGGCTATGCCTCCTGAATTTTCCATAACCTTCCAAAAGAGCACCACCAGCTTAGGTCGAAGTGTTCAAACACATGAGCCAGTGGAGGAATTTTATATTCAAATCACAACACATGGACAATGTAATCTCAGTTCTTTATACCAATAATGAAAGGATGTATCTCAAAGCTATGGTGAGCCCAGTGTTCTTTCCCTTTAGTCATTTTATTTTCTAGTTTTACTTCATTTCCTTTTTATTTATTTATTTATTTGTTTATTTATTTATTTGAGAGCTACAGGCAGAGACAAGGAGGGAGGGAGGAAGAGAGAGAGAGAGAGAGAATGGGCACGCCAGGGCTTCCAGCCACTGCAAACGAACTCCAGACGCATGCGCCCCCTTGTGTATCTGGCTAACGTGGGTCCTGGGGAATTGAGCCTCGAACCGGGGTCCTCAGGCTTCACAGGCAAGCGCTTAATCGCTAAGCCATCTCTCCAGCCCTTCATTTCCTTTTCATGTCTTACAATCAATATACATTTTATGGCAAAAACAGGTTTATTGAGGCATATCAACAACTCAGCTCAGAGCTGAAGAGATGGCTCAGCAGTTAAGGTGCTTACCCGCAAAGCCTAATGACCCAGGTTCAATTCCCCAGAACCCATGTAAACCCAGATTCAGAAAGTGGCACATGCATCTGGAGTTCATTTGTAGTGGCTGGAGGCCCTGGCATGCCTATTCTCTCTCTCCAAATAAATAAATAAAATAGATTTTTTAAAAAACAAAATAACCCTAGCCCATTTAAAGGTTATTTTTCTATGAGTTTTGATGCATACATACTGTGTGCAACTACTTCAAGATACAAACTTTATAATGATCATGTTGGAATGATCAGAACATCATTCCTGCCTTCTAAATATTTGGTATTCAAATCTGCTGAAATATACTGACAAGAGAAAAGGCAATTTATTTACATGCATGCTCACAGGGACCACACAAAACTCAAAGCAATGCCAGATAGGTGAGATTTATGTAATGCCAGAAGGTACAGAAAGGAATTCAGGCTTGGTACTTCAGGCGGGCAGTAACAGCAGGTTATGGCCTGTTAAGGAGAAAGATTGCGCCATACTTTGGGGTATTTGCAGAATCCCAACTACCCCCCAGAAGGTCTCACAAGAGCTTTCTCATAGCCTTGGGCCTGAGAAGACCCCTAGAGCAGAGTACTTCCACAAACTGAAATGCCTGAGCTGAATTTATTGTTCCTTCTTCACAACAGCCAAGTTACAGAATCAACCTAGGTGTCTGTTGACAAATGAATGGGTAAAGAAAATAAAGATATTCTGTAAAACGAAGAAGTTTTATTCAGTCATAAAGAATGAAATTATTTTGTTTGCTGGAAAATGGCTACACCTTGTGACAATCATAGTCAATGAAATAACACAGACTCAGAAAGACAGATATTGCATGCTTTCTCTCATTTGTGGATTCTAGAATTTATATATGCACATAAAATTATATTGATAGACATAGATATATGGCAAACAGAAGTGAGACTGGAAAAGGAAGAGGACAAGTAGTAGGGAAAGGGGGAAAATACAGGAGTATATTGGGGTGAGTGTGGTCAATGTATGTGATGTTTGAAAGAAAGTGTCTTTCTGAAACTCATTCCAATGTCCAATGAATATATGCAGATAATAAAAAATGCACATTACTTTTTATAGAAAATCTTGGAAAAAAATCAGAGTCAACTCCTGCCAGGAATGGGCCTTCTCTCTTTTAGAAACCAGCTGGGTTCACTTATGGACAGCACACGTGTGCACACGCGTTCATGCACACACACACCTACATTTTTCAAGCTAAGCTTCCATATTCCCAGGGTCAGACCCAGCACATGTATTTTCAACGTCTTTTGCAGCAGTCCCAGGCAAATGAAACCCCAGCCAAACTACTAGATATATTTTGGGCAGGGCATGCTAACCAGCTCATTTCTCCCAAATCTCTTGTCATCACACTGGCAATCAGGAATAGTTAAGCATGTCCTAATTACAAAGAGGTCAAGAAGAGGGAGGTAGGTAATGAAAGACAAAATCCAACTTGCTAATGTGGCCCTGCAGACTGCCACTTGCTGGAGAGTACCTGGGGCCATGCCGCACCCTGGGCCTCAGGAAGACTCGGCCTGCAATCAAAGCTTGTTATAAACACTCGGGGCTCCTCCAGACCCATCACAAACACTCGGGGCTCTTTCTTCTGTCGCAAACACTCCCTGCCCCGTGCACTGGGTTCTGTTTTCTTCTTCCCTTCAGCCCCACCCATACAAATGTATCAGCCCAGGGCATTCTGGAGCTGTGCGCTCAGCACCATCTTTGCCAGTGTTTCCTGCCACCTGGCGCCCCAGCTAGGCAAACCAAGAATCCACTCTGCCTCATGTTTGCTTTGTCACATACCCCCCCCCCTCAACTTTTCGTTTTCCAGGTAGGGTCTTACTGTAGCCCAGGCTGACGTGGAACTCGCTCTGTAATCCTAGACTGGCTTTGAACTCACAGCGCTCCTGACACCTCTGCCTCCTGAGTGCTGGGATTCTTCTCCCCCAGTTGATTGCTCAGGTGATTCTTAGAGGCCAACAACTCAACTCAAAGAATGTGAAGTATGTGTCGTGTGTTGTCCCCAAGTCCAGGATGCCAGGAGCAGGGGTCGGGGCTGCCACCCCTCTCAAGGGTTCTTGATGATCTCGGACTCTGTCCTTGTGGAGAGTCCTTGGGTCTGGGTCCAGCTCCAGCCTCCAGCTTCACAGGTGGGCGCCTTTGACCTCTCGTGAATCCTCTAATTAAGAGGCAGTAAAGATCTCCTATCAAATCTAGCTGTTGCTTTATTAAACTTTTATCTATTGAAGATTAAAGAATCTGATGGTAGCTTATTTGACTTAGTATAGTCATAATAATGATTATTAAAAAGCATTTGCTAGGTTTTTAACTTCCCAAGTTCAATATCGCTCTATTCTCTTGGAGTGGACGCCCTCCTTTAGTTCCTGTGGCAGCATTAACTAAAGCAGCTGACATATTCCAGGTAACTATGAACTCAGAAAAGGGGGGTAGAGACATACTGCTCCAGACTCTCTGGAAAATGCACATGAATATAGGGGCGATTTTGAAAATTATATTAGCTATTTCCTTGTTGGACCCTGGACATGCTGGGTATGCCATGTGCTCAAGACCCACAGTGCAAAGGAGATGGTCTGGAATTACAGGGGGTCTTGCCCCGGGCTCTATCAGATGGGTGTTATCTTCTGTCCTGATCCCTCTCTCAGCCCTCATTCCTGACCTACTCCACTTCTCAAATTCCATCCAACTGTCCCCTCATCTTTACTCCCATTCGTTCCCGAGTCTGGGTCTAGCCCATCTCTCCCTAGATCGGAGGATGGCAAACTTCTCTCCAGGGCCAGAGAATGGGTTCAGTGACATACTGGGGAAAAGCATTTCAGCCAGTGACAGACCATATACGTGATGTGTTCCCATAAGATTAAAATGGAGCTGGAAATTCTTATGTCCTAGTGACGCTGTAGCCATCCTGACATGGGAGAGCAACCCATTAGTCATGTCATTGGTGATGCTGTTATAAACACATGAGTTGCTCCACTGGTTCTATAAAAGTCCAGTATGTGCAATTATTTTCAGTATTTGGCACTTGAAAATGATAATAAATGACTCTTGGTGGCTTATGTATTTACTACAGTGTGTTTTTGTAATTACTTTAGAGCCTACACCTCATACTTCTTAAACAAGTATCTGCTCCAGAACAGTCTGCCTTTAGGCTTTATGAACAGACCATCTCTATCCAAACTGCTCTTATCAACCCAAGTCCCAATGCCAGCAGACAACAGGGAAATGAACAGGAGTGGCCATGCTTCCATAACCGCAGGCTGTGGGCCAGGCCAGGCCTACCGGCTGTGGTGTGCCAGCCTGGGTAAGTTTGCTCGACCACTTCATCCCCAGTCCTTGGCCCCGTGTCTTAATCTTCTTTATATCCCCAGGCCTATCAGAGTGTCTAGCACCTAAGAGCCAGTCAATAAGTTTGTTGCAAGAATGAATGAGGCCCCTGGCCCACGTGTGCATACCTGTGACATCATTTTATAACAAAGCTGCCAAGCATTACTTCCAACCTCATGAATATGAGACAAAAGATTTGGAATTCTTTTTGGTTTTACTAGAAGTTAGAAATATGTGTCCCTTCTAATGACACAATGTCGTATTAACTTACTGTCCTATGCATAGTTTCAGAAACAGGGAATCCAATATTTGATAACGCAGGCATTTTACAATACTTTCCTGTTGGTGAGGTTAAGTATGCTAAGTGCAATTGTGGCTGAAACAAGAAGTGTTTTGTTTTGTGTTTCAACAAGAGCATCTCAGTATAGAAGAATGATTAAAAGGCCTGCTGCTGGCAGGAAGAAAATCATATTATTAAACTCTCTGTTTGGTCAGACATATTTTGCATACCTGCAGGGTTACTCATTCTTGGAAGAAAGTCCTCACCTTATTACTCTAAGTCACAGCACAAAGATTTGGCTTTAACTGTTTGTTTTCACACAGAAGGGTTGCCATGGGCTGCACAGCTTCTCTCTGTCTAAACATAACTTGGTGCAGACAGGGTGTTGCCCTTGAGAATGGGCATGAAGCTCAGATGTCAGACACTGCTGAGTACAGACCCAACCAAGTCGAATCTCTGAGTCAGAATAGAATCTATGTAATACATAGGTAACTGGCCACAGATGAGCCTGTGAGTCAGAGTAGAATCTACGCGATCTAGGCAGACGGTCACATCAGCAAAGTCCTCTAAGATTTGAGTTTTTTCATTTGCTTCTTGCAGTGCTGGGCTCAAGCCCCAGGCTTTGGACATGAGGCAAATCCCAGCCTGACATTTCTTTTAGCAAAGGGTCAGAGAATCACCAAGATACCAAATAGGCAGATTAAGTTTGGAGCCAGATCCCTAAGATACCCATCTACAACCCATGTGGTGAGGGCGCTGGCTCTCCCCAGCCTATAGCAGGCAAGCATATACATCTGTCCCCAGAGGCTCGGCATTGGCGGCTTAAAGTCAGAGATGGAGGGATGTTTATACAAAGGAAATGGGCAGTGATATGAATCAGAGTTTTGGGTCCTAGGAAGCTAATGTTCCAAGTTTTGTGGCAAACCACTGACTGATTTCCTTGGAATGTCAATATTTTTCACCCCATGCCCTGGGATGAGACACGTACCAGCTCTGAGTCTGCTTTCTCATTTATAAAATGGGTTGCTATGATTTACATAGCCCCACCTCCAAGTGAGGTGTCAACAGGTGGCATTCTTAATGTCATTCCCCTTATAAAGGACTAGTCTGGGGCTGGAGAGATGACTTAGCAGTTAGTGATGCCTGCCTGCAAAGCCAAAGGACCCAGATTTGATTCTCCAGTACCCATGTAAGCCAGATGCACAAGGTGGTGCATAAGTCTGCAGCTCCTTTGGAGCAGTTAGAGAGGCCCTGGCGTGCCCATTCTCTCCTCTCTTTTTCTCTCTCTCCCTCTTTTTGTCACACACTCTCTCTCAAATGAATAAAATAAAAATACTTTTAAACAAGGATTAGTTACTTGGGCCAGCTCTAGTAGCTTTGTGATCTGTTGAGATCTCTATGGCACGTCTGCTCCATCTTGCTCTGCAGCACTGTCCACCAAGTCTGGGTCAGTGAAGGATCTTTGCGAGAGGCAGATGCTGGCACTACGCTGTTGGCTTCCAGCCTCCAGATCCATGCGCCAGATACCCCTCTGTAGTTGTAAAATACCTCATGCTACTCAGTTTATAGCCACAAAAAAAAAAAAAAAACAAAAAAAAAACCTGACAAAGACAGGACTGGTAACACCCTACAAAGGAGACAGAAGGATTAAACTAAGTGACGTATAAGAAGCAGGTAGCTTGCTGGGACACTGTAGTATGTGTTCGCTAAAGGTGGATATCATCATTATTATAGATTAGCTGGACAAGAAAGGGGCTGGGATGATAGGGGTAGCAGGAGATTAAGGGGTAGGTCTTCAGGGAGCCAGCAGCACCAGGTGGCTCAGCACAGGTCTTGGTCCTCAATGGAGGTGAATTCCAGGGAGACCCAAGACTCACCAACATGACCAGCAGAAGAGAAAGCCCCGTGCTGAGCACTGGACGCGTCATCGCTGTCACACCCGCCGGGGCTCAGGGAACGTTGTGGAGGAGGGGCAGAGTGCACAGGCCGCTCTCACTGCTCACAAGAGAACATTCTCTGCGGAGGTGAAGCAGACACTGAGGAGACTCAACACTCATCAGAGCAGAGATCACAGGCTGCTGAGACATAAAGGAGAGGTCTACCGTGTCCTCCACTGCTCGAGGGACAGTGAGGAAGAGGGGCGGGAGGAGAGTAAGGAGGCACTGCCCTCCTGACATGAGCTGACTGGTACACTCATGATGCACAGTGCTTGTTGATGCCCCCACAAGACCAGCACAGTTCTGGGCCCATCACCATTTTGCCATGAAGGACAGAGGAGGACAAAAGGAACGAGACAAGACAGAGGAAGGACCACCTTGAAAGAGGAGGATCCTCAGGGGATGGGACAAGGGAGAGGGGACAAAAGAAGATAATATGATTGGAACATGACCAAACTAAAGTATGTTCATATATTAAAGTTCTCATTAAAAAAGACAAAAAAGAAAAGATGTAAGGTAGGAGTTTTAGTCTAGAGACCACGTAAGGCTACAGGGTTCACTCCAAGCATCGGGTCTTGCCAAGGCCCAGACAGCATCAGGACCTGGAACAGGGAGGCTTGGCTCTGCTTCCTCTCATGCCGTGTCTGCCTGTGGCTTCACTCTTCCCACACGGCCTCGTCCATCAAGTGGAATAAGAGGAGCAGTTACTACACAGACCTCTTCAGCTGGCCCCAGAGCCTCCGCAGTCCAAGCTGGGATAAACGGGGAGGGGAACGGTCCATGGAGCTTACAATGAGCTTGGCGTCTATGGAAACAGGAAAGAATGCCAGCACGGCGGGAACACATTCAGAATTGGCTGCATCGCCATTGGTCTTGAAAAGGAAGCTCTTAGCTATGGCAACTGGGTCACTGTGGACATTCTGAGCCACCCCAAAGTACAGATGAGCTAAGATGCCCTTTCCTTCCAAGAAGGAGAAAATACAGTGACATTCTGATTGAATTTCACATCTCCCTCACCACAGAAATCCACACTAATTAAAGGGAAAATGTTTTGATAACTTTACACACAGGACTTAAGAACTGTGTCTGTTCCGGTGCTCAAAGGAGATGGTGAGTGAGTGGCTTGCTAGCACGGCTTCGTTCAGCCGGCCCCACCCATGGTTGCCATCGGATGTGGGCTATTGTGTCAGTCAGGCTGTTTATTGGAGGTGGGAGGGCCATGGCTTCAATGAGTCCTCTTCAAAATCCAGGTGTGGCCAATGTGGTGGTGTTGAGGTGGGGACCTCAAGAAGTGACTGGGCCATGAGGAGATCACGGGATGGTGGGATGAAGAGCCTTCTAGAAGAGGCATTATGACACTTTCAGTTAGCTGGCACTTCTGTTCCGTCATATGAGGACGCAGCATCCTCCCCTCTGGAGAATTCATCACGCAACTGAATGTGTCAGTAATCTTGTAATCTGAAGAGACCTGTGGGGGAATAAATTTCTGTGCTTTATAAATCACCCAGTCTTGGGTGTTTTGTTATAGTAGCATAAACAAACAGAAATTAATTTTGCTAGCTTAATGAAGTGAGAGTTGGTTAAAAGGATTTTTGGAGTCTTTAAAAGTCTTGGCTTAGACATTGTGCAATTAAGATCCCTGTTTTGCTACCTGCTCCCAATAATGGCCTCTCAGTTACCACTGGACATTGCTAACTCCTGCTGCTCAACTGACTGAGGACACTGCCCAATGCCACACGCAGCTGTGGCCAGTGCTGCCTCCTTCACTAGCATGGGCTCTGTGTCCATGCCCACACACACTGGCGCCGTGCCACATTGGGCATGGGTACATGTGTCTGCTTGAGCCTGTCTTAGCTACGCAGGAAGCTGGGCTTTCCCTGTAGTTGGCTCTTGGATGTGTTCTAGCACTTAATGTAGAAGATTCCACAGCTATAGGAAAAGAATTTTGATAAGTAGGAATGATTTCTGCTATAAGCAAAAACAAAACAAAACCAACAAAAAAACCACCCAGGCAAAGGAGCCTGGGAAATAGAACTTTTCACAGTTTCAGCTTCAATAGTGCAATGGAGACTAAGAAAGGGAAAGAGTAGGGAAGAGCTGGTAAGTAGAAAACCAACAGGTTCTGACAGGGCCACCAGCCTTGCATATCTGTTGGGTGAAGTGGGATTCCCTTCGGAGCTCATTCTATGTAAAATGCCCGTGTTTGTTTCAAGCACATGCCTTGTGGGGAAGGATTGGGAGGCTCTTGCTGACCTCAGCAGGAGAGAGAAAGACCATCAGTCACTGTTCACCATGAGCATGGGAGAAGGAGCTGTAAGCATGCGTCCCTCCTGGACAAGGACTGGCTGGTTTATGAATTCCTCATTCCTTCCCAGAGCATTTCAATCTGTGTTGGGAGAGACGGGTGCACCAGCCTGCTCCCAGTGGGGAATCATTAAGGACCTAAACCATTTGTGATGTCTTCTCCACATACCACCATGGACTGGTCTCTTCCTGGTGTTCAGGCTGGCCCTCGGCCACAGTTTTCTAGCTAAAATGATTGGCAGAATCAGTGACGTAAGCGTGAGTGCTCATTGGCACCAGTGGCGGGTGTGGGAGAGATGCGGCGTGCATGGAAGGTCCGTGTTTGTTTCATGCCTAATGGTCATTCGTGGTGAACTTGCCTTTATCTCGGATGGTGAGTTTTCCCCTGCGATACAGGGGCACATCTATGTAGTCAAGGTAAGAAGGAACTGTGTCACTCAGGCCCTTCTTAAAGCATACGATTACAAAGCAGATTATTAATAGCAAGTACTCATTACAACCACAACTATTACCACCACTAATAATAAGTAACACAATACAATAAACTTTGTCAAACCCATAAGTATGCATGCCAGCACTTTATATTTCAAGAGTGACAACAGTCGTGTGAGTTAGTCAGTGGGGGTAATAACAGTAGCTAAATTTTTCTGTTTTACAACCTTCCCATCACACATCGTTTTTACATCCGAGTGAGTGACTACTACTGTCTTCCCCAGTCTGTCAGATGAGGAAATTAAAGCCTAAAGAATTCAAGTAACTTCCCTAAAGCTACATCCACTTTTTTATGGCTGCTGTGGCTGTTATTTTTCTCTCGTTTGAAACAGGGTCTTACTATGTAGCACAGACTCCCCTGGAACTCGCAATCCACCTGCCTCAGGCTCCAGGGGTGCTATGATTATACAAGGCACCACCGTACTGGGATAAGATCATAGTATTTGGTAATGGTAGACACTGGATCAAATACAAATCTGCCTCACTCTAAAATGTAATCCCTCCCCATTATAGGGCTCACTATTGTTATTGTTTACATTTTAGTATTGTTATATTTCCTGTTTTTGGTAGACAGAGCAAACTGAGGTCTAGCAGTTGGCCACAGCTAGTAAAGGACATCGCCATGTAAGATTTCTAATTCTACTCCCCAGGGGCCGAGACAGGTAACTGGGTCACAGCTTTTGGAAAAGTTAGGAGACAGGGGTACAGCTGTTGTGCCATCGAGCTCATCAGATGTTGGCCTCTTATTCAAGCTTCCAAACACAGCGCCCCATCCATCACAGCCAAAAGGCTATGGACTGGAAGGCAGGTGGACCAGGAGTGGAATTTTGGTTGGTATTTCTCTGAGCTTTAGTCTCCTGATTTGGGGGCTATTAACTCATGTTACAGAGTCATCAGGAGGATTCGGTGGGGGGGAGGACATTTGCATGAACGTGTCAACCTGGACCTTTTCCATCTGTACCGTTTCCTCTTCTCCACGCTCCGAAAGGTCTGAACTTGCCATGACCTAATGTAAGAACACTTCAGGGAGCCAGTGGACCTCGTTTGCAATGCTCACTCCCCACAGGGATTGAATAGGAATCTGCGCCCTTTCAATGTTTCATAGCAAATGCATCCGTTGAGGCTCTGGGCCTTAGAGATGAAAAAGCACTGCTGGGGCCCTTGGGTATTGATATCTGACACTCAATGGCAAATTTGAAGCATTTCGCCTGAGTTTGAGGCAGAGTCTGCTCTGTAGCGCCAGAAGACCTGAGGCCAAGTGCTACACTGGGCAGATGCAGACCGAGTCTGAGTGGCCACCCGTGAATGGGTAGCGGGAAACCGATCTTTATTCATTGGCTTTCTTGAAAGTGGATTCTGAGGTGTTCAAATGAGAGCTACAAATTAGATCGCCTTAAACTATATTGCTGGTGATCTATGGAAGTGTCCCTGACTAGCACATGGTGGTGATGTGTGGCCCTTCCATCTTGCAGCCCAGAAGTTAGGCCATCCCTATAGACCCTGAGTTCTATGCAGGCAGGGACGAGATCGCTCAGTCCATACTTAGGTGCCCAAGACATGGTGATGTTGAATGCTGCTGGTAGATGGCTGAACGGGTGGTAAGCGGATAGAAGAATGGGTAGATGGCCCAGCTCACAGAGGGACTGCTACAGAGCAGGCACGATGGGTACAAAAGTGGATACCACTTCCCTGTGGGTTTTTGGCAGAAACTTTCCCTATGTAGTCACATCAGCATATACGTAAACAGAAACACTGGATAAAGGAAGTAAGATGCTCATATGACTCGAGTCCTGGCCACAGCAGAGAAGGGACTCTCCTGGCTGCAGTAGGAGCCGCAGCCACAATGACAACTTCAGCTTTCTGTGGTGGACTTAAGCCACGTCCACCCCGTGTGGGTCCAATAACCCTATTTTGGTTCTTTCTGAGTATAGGAGATGAAGATGCCTGAGACGAGACCTCTCTGAACCCAGCGGCAGCCTTGGCCAGTTGCTGGCTTTGTTTCACAGTCCTACGGACCCTGCTGCACACAGCTGCCATGGCTCTCTTAGGGTCAGCTGGGAGGGCAGCCGAGAGCACACCCTTGGGGGGCCCACTGTGCACCAAGCCCAAGGAAGCTGCTTCCGGTTGCCCTGACAGCCCTGCCCCAGAAGTGAGGATTTTGGTCTGCGTGTGTGTGTGTGTGTGTGTGTGTGTCTTTTTCTTTTGCAGTGAAATGCATGGCTATAGTTAACAGTTTAATGAAAGTTAATGACATTTTCTTTTTTTGCACATGCATCTCTGTGTGGTTTGCATATGTTTGCATGTGTGTGCATACGTGTAGCATCCAGAGGTCAACTTTGAATGTCTTCCTCTATCACATGCCACCTTATTTTCTTGAGATAGTGTCATGGGATTTTGTGATACTGGGTGTGCTTTCCCCTGGCCTGTGAATCCCAGCCTCTTAGATTCTTGTCCATTCCAACAAAGATTTGAGGCAACCGATTCTGAAAAGGTTAAATTACAAGGTTTATTTGGGAGAATTGGTATCCAAAGGAAGGCTGGAATGGTCACACACACACACACACACACACACACACACACACACACACACACGGCAGGCAGAGCTGAGAGCCCATGTGGAGCCTGGGAGCACAAGCCAGGCCCCCACCCACAGGAGACAGGGCCTGAGACCTGTTCTGGAAGCTCCACTTGGGAATGGAGAGAAAACACGCAGGCGCTTTTAACAGCATAAGAGGAAAGAAGTTCTCCTTCCTCCATCTTAAAGGATCATACAATAAATACCAAGAACACCCTCAGCAGAATTGGAGACGGGGTAAGAGAGTCTAAGAGTACAACTTTTTATTTAAAAATCAACAAATAACTAGAATAAAACATAGAAAGCATGAAATCTTAGGTGTGATTGAGGACTATTCTGGCAAGAGGTTAAGAAGATGCCCGAGGCCTGCTGGGTGGGTCAGCACATGGAGTTTACTCCCAGAGTCTCTAGTGCTACAATGACCACAGGTGTCTGTGCTTTGGTTTGTGACCACAGACCACAGACCACAGACCATGTACTTTGGTTGTTTTTGTTTCCTATGATGAGAAGTGTTTGTGCTCCAACATACTTACAATCGTGTTGTTGTCACCATTTGTTTGTTTGTTTGATCTTGTTTTTGCAGTGCTGGGGACTGAACCCAGGGTCTTACACATGACAGACAAGTGCCCACCATTGAGCTGCATCCCCAGCCTTGGTCTATTTGCCCCGATGCTCACCGAGGGCATTTGCTGTAACATAGTTGACCATTCAGAATTTCCCAAACTGATGCCTTGTAGAATACTTCTCAACCAGGGACTCGAAAATGAAATTAAGCAAAATTAAACACACCAATTTTGTTTTCCATGTCCTGAAAACACGCTAACATGGGTGAGGAACTTCACAGGTGTGCCGTGCGCAGCCTGTCCTAATCCCATCCAAGCCCAGAATTTACTGTACTCGTGAACACCTCCCAAAAGACTGGGAAACACAGTTTGGGAAAACCTTGACTAAATGAATTTTCTTTTTTGCCAGGTCACTCCTTAGAGGTTATTTGTGCCTGGGCAACTTGCCTAGAATTCCAAAAGCTGCCATCAGATGAAATTTGACTTTGTCTCAGTGCCCAGTGCAAAGGTCTCCCCCTGCCACTGCAAACCTGAGCTAATTCACCTCCTGAGCACCTCAGATTTGCCCTTGTAGGTTTTTGGTATCGCCTAAGATACGCCCGTTCCACAAATGTTAGACAGTAATAGCTTGTCATACCTATGGCTTCAGAGACTCCACGCTCTCTCACCTACGCTCTAGGCCACAGGTAGACACCGACTTGTTGATTTCCCTCGAGTGCAGGGACGTGTGCTGCTCAGCTGTCTACCTTGTTACCACTCACGTCTGTTACAACGGTCCTCAGGAAGATGCCTGTCCAGCTGCACCAGTACACGAGCCAGGCCCTTCTATCTCTCGTCTGTCATGGTGAAATGGGGGCACATGGAGGAGGGGGGTCTCTGATGGATGAAAGTTAGGATGCTGTACAAATGGGACTCACAGCGTGGGAGACCATATCACCAGTCCCCAGGTCATTCTCTGGCATGCACACTGGTGGGAGGCTCTAGATTGTCATCGAATAGTGTCTTAGAGAAGCAAGAAAACAAGATTGAGATGAGAACTTGGGAAGTGGCCAAATCAGTCTCTAACCTGATTGAAGGCTGCCATAAAATAGCCCTGTAGAAGGAGCCCACAACCTCTCCCATCTCATAAGATATTTATTTAGTTGTTTATTTATATTTTGAGGTTCATATGTAGCCTGTGCTACCCTTGAACTTGTGATCCTCCTGTCTGCGCTCCCAGTGTCGAGATGACAGCCTTGTGCCACATTCTCAGCCTCAGAAAACTTTCTTAACAGCTCCCAGGTTAATTCGGGCAGACTCCCAGATGTTAGCACACAAAAATAATCCAACAAACCCTTTCTAGTCTATGCAAATCTGAGCAGTAAAGCAGAGTGTTCCCACCGTTGCCCAGGAGCAAACATGCTCACTGAAATCTCTCCTTCTTGTATTGCTCGCAGCCGTGCTGCAGCCCCGGCCTAGCCACTCGCAGACCTTCACCTGGTAAATTGGTCTAAGAGAGTTACTGATTTCATTCAGGAAAAGAACCCTGTGTGTTATGTCTGCAGTGTGAGGTACCAGGAGGGGAATGAGAGACATACGGCTGACAGGACCGTGGGGGCGTCTAATTCCCCGGGTTCTTTACCACAGCCACCAAGCTGGCCCGCACTGCCACGTGAAAGTGTCCTAGTGACCCACGGATGCCCTTGACCCAGCCGCGAAAGAATGGGACGGAGCTCCCACTAGGCCACAGCCCCTCGCTCAAGTACTCACAGCCGAGATGCTGAAACTCAAAAAAATAAAAAAAATAAAAAGTTTCCTTTGTCGAAGTATTGATTTGATCAAACATTTCATCTTGGAAAAATCTGGAGATGGGCTTGGGAGCATTTTCCAGGGAATACACTTGCTCCACACCACCGTTCACCAAGGGCAGGAGTAAATTAATGTCAATCCCTGAGAACAAGAAAATGTCCTTCTGTAACGAGCCATTTCCACACTCCCACTTTTTCAGGAAAGAAACCCAGAGAAAACGTCAACACAGACTCTCACCTGTGCTCAAAACAAGTCAACAACAACTGAACTAGAAATATGTGTAACACACTTATACTTTTGGAGTATGCGAGTGAGCAGGTCTCAAGTCAGTCACAGGCTGTTAGACTCCAGGCAGATGTGGGGACCACCTCCTGAGCCCACAGTGGCCACACTGGGACCTGCCCTCCTCACACAGCTGAGAAGCATTATGGGGAAGGAAGTGGAGTCAGGACATGATCCGATCTGGCGCTTCCTGCCTTTCAGGAGAAGCAGTAACCCCCACAGTGGGGAACAGGGGCGGGGGGTGCTGCACTAGGCCACCAGATGGAATCCTGGTCCTGCCGTGGCTTGCTGTGAGCGGGGCCAGCTCCCAGCACAGTCTGTGACGTGGAGATGGCAATGTATGGAAATCCAGCAGAGAGGGCAAGCAGCAGACATGCTGTTGGCATTTTGCCACCCTGCCCCAGGAGAACGCTGCCTGCCCCAGTCGAACCTCCACCTGCTGTGGTGAGGATGTGGCTGCCTGGAGCCCAGGTGTCTTTCTGTAGACGGTATTCTAGGAGACTGGGACCCAAGGTCCCTGCTGTTGCAGTCAGGTGCGCATTGCTGGAAGAAATCACCTGACCAAGAGCAGCTTTGGGGACGAAAAGGTTCATTTCTGCTCACAGACTCAAGGGGAAGCTCCATGATGGCAGGGGAAAATGATGGCATGAGCAGAGGGTGGACATCACCCCCTGGCCAACATAGGGTGGGCAATAGCAACAGGAGAATGTGCCAAACATTGGCAAGGGGACACTGGCTGTAACACCCGTAAGCCCGCCCCCAACAATACACCACATCCAGGAGGTGTTAATTCCCAAATCTCCATCAGCTGGGAACCTAGCATTCAGAACACCTAAGCTTAGGGGGGACACCTGAATCAAACCCCCACACCTGCCCAATCTCTCCTGTCCGAGTCTGTGCGTCAGCATGGTTGATTTCCCAGTGTCTGTCCTACAGGTGACAGTCACATTCCTGGACCAAGGGGCAAGACAGGTGGCTGTCTGTGGCTGTGGATGGTGCCTCAGCCAATAGGGAGGCCATGTCTTTGTGAGGGATTCCACTCACTGCTGGGATGAAGAGAGGTGGCAGGCTCTGGGCAAGAGCTGGCTTGTTCTCCACTGCATCCTACATATTCTGTTAAACTCAGTGTTCAGAAAGAGGTGAGGGAGAGAGAGAACACTACTCTCCTCCAAATCCGCCCCTAGTCCTCTGCCGTGTAGCTTTGTGCTAGTTCCACATCCCCTAAAAGCGGGACAGGAACCCCCTCCCCCCCGTCCTGCTGAGTCAGCCCCTCAGTTTGGGAAGTCCGCCGAGGCCTGAGCACTCGTTCTAGCTGAGAGCCACTGTCTGGAAGCTGAGCGCCAAACCTGCCCGAGTTTGAAAAAGAACTAAAGCCGGAGGTGCTCATTTCTGTGGAACAGGATCAGAGCAGCAAGATGCTTAAAATGTGTCCAAGGTGAACTTAGTTTACAGCCAGACTTGAGAATCTAGACCTGGTTACCTGGACATGGGCATGCCTAATGTTGGTACAATTAGGGGGGGGAAACCCCAAAACATAGGCAAGACGAGGAAAGTGTTCGGCAGCCCTGGCTCAGGTGTTGCAGGGGAAGTTCTCACACGTCTACATGTCGGTAGCACGCAGACCTGCACTCCTAGACTCAGACGCGTGTGAGGACCTCATCCCACTGATTCACGTTCTCCTGAGCCAGTCCCCACGGGGGTTTCCTGACCTGTCCAGGCTTCTGGGAACAAGGCCGAGCTACGCATTATGAGCCCAGGCATAATGGTTAAGCTCCGAGCGCACACGGGCATGCTTACAGGCCATCGATCTAGAAAGCAGGGATGAGTCACATGGTGACAAAGCCTAACTCACTCTTGAGAGCATCCCAGAGTTCACGACGGAAAGAACACACAGAGACACTCAACACCAGATGGGCTCCTTTTGAAGCTTCCTGAGCGGGGGAGGGCAGTCCCACAGCACATGGCGAGGGACCACCAAAGGCGAAGCGTCCTCAGGGCTTCCGATCTGAAGATGGAATGCTGCTTGTGTGGAGTTTCTGCCTATGGCACAGGGAACTGGGGACAGCAAGGTGACATTTCAATGGCATGCCAACCTGCTCGTGAGAAAGAACTCCTACGGGAAATCTAAGATCCACAGCCCAGTCCCTAAAAGCAGTCATGCAGGGCTCATGTGTGAAGCCCTGGGTTCAATGCTCAGCCACACACACGCATCCACATGCATGCTCGCGCACACACGCACAGAGCTACGCAAAGTGTCAAGGAACGACACGGCCTACCTATTTGCCTCAAGCTACTGGAGCTGCGTTCATTGGCCCAGCGTCCTTCTCACTGTCTAATGTTCCGAGCTGAGCTCAGACACACCTTTGGTCCTCTAAAGTCTGACACTGCGAAGCCTCTAAGCTTGCCCAGTCATGAAGTCACACCCGCCAGGTTTGTTCTTTTACATGTCCACAGATGAAATGTTTACAATCTCCAGCCACAGTTGCATAATTAGCCCCAAAGTGAGGCCTATGGTATTTTCCAACCCCTTGGAAGACCTTATCTGGCCTGTTATTTTCTAAGTCTGGGGATGAGAATGACTGGAGCATTGGACAAGATGTCAATATCCCTAAAGCAAACACCTGAGGCCATGGGGACATTTTACATTCAAACCACCACACTGGGTTATCTCAGGCCTGGTTTTGTTTGCCAAGCAAAGTTTGGGCTAACTTGCTCTGTTTCGCCATCTCTACCTTCCACCAGGTGAAAAAGTAGCATGAAGTCAGTCAGATGTGGTCACCTGAACTTGGACTTCTCAGCTTCCAGAACACTTAGACAAATAAACTTCCATTGTTTCTAACATGCTATTCTCTTCTAACAGCAGAAAATCATGTAGGTCACCATACAGCCCTCTGCCTGCTCCTGTCACAGCTACCTGTAGCAGAATAGGGGCTCCCCCCTCCGTCCCAGGGCCCTTCGACACTGACTGTCATGCGTGAAGGTGGGAAATCTGCTCCCTGGTCTAAGATGGAGACCTCGGCACAGCAGGACTGCGGGGTCCCAGGGGGAGCGGCTGACACTTTCTGCAGGACATGGCAGCTTTGAGGGGTCTCCTCTCATTCATACTGTTCCCCACTTCCGTGCCTATCTCCCTGAGATCAGTTCCATAATAAAGTTCTTACCCAGAAACCCTTGCCTCGCTTGGGCTGTCCCTAGGATGACCAGTTTCAGACAGTAGAGTCACTCTGGCCAGACCACCTCTGGCCAGCTGCCCCCACTCTATGGCTAATGTCTCCCTAATGTCTTTTAACTTTTCCCAGTATCCTCAGTGGTCAAGAACATTTGACAACTGTCCACCGAGAACAAGTCAAGATTCTAGTTCCCTAGGATAATGTTTGCCAAAATAATTATGAGTGACGTGCCAGCGCCTCTCTAACTTGTACTCAACACATAAGCAACCGTTAGACCTGGTCAGCAGTGGAGTCCATACTTAGTATGCACTGGGCCCTCAGTTCATCCCTCAATACTACAGAAAGTAGTTATTATAAAACAAAATGAATTAATTTAAATGGATGAGGTTTTAAGAAATCTCTACAATAGGGCTGGAGAGATGGCTTAGCGGTTAAGCGCTTGCCTGTGATGCCTAAGGACCCTGGTTCAAGGCTTGACTCCCCAGGACCCACGTTAGCCAGATGCACAAGGGGGCGCACGCATCTGGAGTTCGTTTGCAGTGGCTGGAAGCCCTGGCGCGCCCATTCTCTCTCTCTCTCTACCTGCCTCTTTCTCTCTCTGTCTGTTGCTCTCAAATAAATAAATAAAAATATTTAAAAAAAAAAAGAAATCTCTACAATATTAGAACAATATAAATCAAAGCTTTATACTCATTAGGACAGCTAATATAAAACTATGAGGCTGTGCATGGCCAGTGGGAATGTAAAATAGTGTAGTCATGGAGAAAATGGCATGAGGGTTCCTCAAAAGATTAAAAGTAGAATTTTAATGTGATCAGTAAGCATATATACATATGCTTAAAAGAATTGAACACAGGGTGGCTGAAGACATGGCTCAGCTGATGCCTGCAAAGTCTAACCACCCGAGTTCAATTCTGCAGTACCTACGTAAGGCCAGATGCACAAAGTGGTGCATGCATCTGGAGTCCTTTTGCAATGGCTAGAGGCCCTGGCATGCCCATTCTCTCTATAACCAGGAGTGGTGCACACCTTTAATCCCAGCACATGAGAAGCCAAGGTAGGAGGATTGCTGTGAGTTTGAGGCCAGCCTGAGACTGCATAGTGAGCTCCAGGTCAGCCTGGGGCTAGAGTAAGGCCCTACTTTGAACCCCCCCCCAAAATAAAGCAGAATTGAACAGGGCACATGTGGCAGCACTTTCACAAGATCCTGAACAGGGGAGCACCCCACATCCGTGTCCAGTAACGGAGATGGACGAACAACATGCGGTCTCTCTGTGCAGTGACTGTCCCCACACACCACGAAGGAAGGAAAGTGTGACAGAGATTTCAGCGTGAAAGAACCTCAGAAACACTAGACTCGGCAAAATAAATTGGGCATAAAGGGACTATTGCATGGCTCACTCACATGAGGTCCCTGGTGACATCAAGCTCGTAGCGACAGAAGGTACCACGGTGGTTCTAAAGGCTTCACAGCCTCCATGGGCCACAGGAGCATGACTCAGCACAGGGACACGGGGCCCCAGACAGCATCGCTGGAGAGCCGGTCGGAGCCTCTGCACTGTTGCACCGTGACCGTCACTTCACTTAACAATAGGAACCCACTGAAAAATACGATGCTATGAGGTTTGCATTGAGTGACCATCACGAAGTGTTCCGACAAGAGCCTAGAATACTCAGTGTGGCCATGACACGGTGCACGTGGGCTGTCATGTGGCTGGTTGTTTGACAATCAACCATTTTTTTTTTTAAATAAGTAGGAGCACAGGGCACAATAGCGATAAGCACACAGTGCAGTGTGCACGGAAAGCAGTGGTGTAGGTACTGTCACTGCCAGGTGTTATGAAGTGCCCATAAATTATGTGTGCTGTGCTCTACGCAATGACAGCATGATGGGTGTGTAGACACCAGTGTCACACAACTCACGGGTAACACGTAGCCCTTTGCCGCGGTGGCGGCTATGATGTCTCTATATGATGAGAATTTCTCAGCTCAATTATAATCGTGTGGGACTGTGTAAATGGCCCTGCTCTGACCAAACCATTGTTGTTCAGCGCGTGACTGCATTCCATGGCGGCTCCATTACGGTGATAGTTCCAGGTAGGGGTGCATGGAACAGGAAAGCATCCTTGTGGCTTGGATGTGTTCAGCTTGAGGACATGTTGACCTGAACCTCTAGGCCCCTTCTCAGTGACACAATCCTCAGCACGTAAGTGAACTTCCAACACTGATTGACATCACTATGGCAAGTGTAGTGACGTAACCCTGGCAATAAGAGAAAAGTGTGGGCACAGTTTCTAGGCATAGGGTGCTCTTGATCCAGGGACTATTGGGAAATATAGTATTGGCCCCTTTCCACCAGACAGCTCCCGGATGTCCTACGATGATGATCTGAAGTCAAAGCAGCCATGTTTTGGAAGGAGAGCAACCTCCACGCCAAGAGGCAGACTCCTCCCCCACTGGGCAGCTCTGCAGAGAGGCAGGGCAGGCCTCATGCACCGTGGTCTCAGCGTCAACGTTGGGGTATTTGGAGGCTGAGCACATGACACAGAGGAATGAGAACCTGGGTTTGAGTCCCCAGAATGAACATAATGCTGGGTGCTGCTGGGTGCTGCTGGGTGCTGCTGGGTGCTGCTGGGTGCATGACTCTAACCCCAGAGTTCCTCTGGGTGCTGCCGGGAGCATGACTCTAATCCCAGAGTTCCTCTGGGTGCTGCCGCGTGCATGACTCTAATCCCAGAGTTCCTCTGGGTGCTGCTGGGTGCATGACTCTAATCCCAGAGTTCCTCTGGGTGCTGCCGGGAGCATGATTCTAATCCCAGAGTTCCTCTGGGTGCTGCCGCGTGCATGACTCTAATCCCAGAGTTCCTCTGGGTGCTGCCGGGTGCATGACTCTAATCCCAGAGTTCCTCTGGGTGCTGCTGGGTGCATGACTCTAATCCCAGAGTTCCTCTGGGTGCTGCCGCGTGCATGACTCTAATCCCAGAGTTCCTCTGGGTGCTGCCGGGTGCATGACTCTAATCCCAGAGTTCCTCTGGGTGCTGCCGGGAGCATGACTCTAATCCCAGAGTTCCTCTGGGTGCTGCCGCGTGCATGACTCTAATCCCAGAGTTCCTCTGGGTGCTGCCGGGTGCATGACTCTAATCCCAGAGTTCCTCTGGGTGCTGCCGGGAGCATGACTCTAATCCCAGAGTTCCTCTGGGTGCTGCCGGGAGCATGACTCTAATCCCAGAGTTCCTCTGGGTGCTGCCGGGTGCATGACTCTAATCCCAGAGTTCCTCTGGGTGCTGCCGCGTGCATGACTCTAATCCCAGAGTTCCTCTGGGTGCTGCCGGGTGCATGACTCTAATCCCAGAGTTCCTCTGGGTGCTGCTGGGTGCATGACTCTAATCCCAGAGTTCCTCTGGGTGCTGCTGCAAGCATGATTCTAATCCCAGAGTTCCTCTGGGTGCTGCCGGGAGCATGACTCTAATCCCAGAGTTCCTCTGGGTGCTGCCGGGAGCATGACTCTAATCCCAGAGTTCCTCTAGGTGCTGCTGGGTGCATGACTCTAATCCCAGAGTTCCTCTGGGTGCTGCCGGGTGCATGACTCTAATCCCAGAGTTCCTCTGGGTGCTGCGGGTGCATGACTCTAATCCCAGAGTTCCTCTGGGTGCTGCTGGGTGCATGACTCTAATCCAGAGTTCCTCTGGGTGCTGCTGCAAGCATGATTCTAATCCCAGAGTTCCTCTGGGTGCTGCCGGGAGCATGACTCTAATCCCAGAGTTCCTCTGGGTGCTGCCGGGAGCATGACTCTAATCCCAGAGTTCCTCTGGGTGCTGCCGGGTGCATGACTCTAATCCCAGAGTTCTCTGGGTGCTGCCGGGTGCATGACTCTAATCCCAGAGTTCCTCTGGGTGCTGCCGGGTGCATGACTCTAATCCCAGAGTTCCTCTGGGTGCTGCTAGGTGCATGACTCTAACCCCAGAGTTCCTCTGGGTGCTGCCGGGTGCATGACTCTAACCCCAGAGTTCCTCTGGGTGCTGCCGGGTGCATGACTCTAATCCCAGAGTTCCTCTGGGTGCTGCTGCAAGCATGATTCTAATCCCAGAGTTCCTCTGGGTGCTGCTAGGTGCATGACTCTAACCCCAGAGTTCCTCTGGGTGCTGCTGGGTGCATGACTCTAATCCCAGAGTTCCTCTGGGTGCTGCTGGGTGCATGACTCTAATTGCAGAGTGCCTCTGGCGTTGGGAGCAGAGGCAGGAGACTCGGGATGCTCATGGGCCAGCTGGCCTGATGAGCTCAGCGTTGAACAAGAAACCCTGTCTCAGACAAGGTGGAAGGAATGTGTGGACCAACACCAGAGGTTGCTCTCTGACCTCTGCATGTGTACTGGGACTTGGGTGCACACACACATAATGTATTAATATATACATATACATGTGTATATATACACGCACATCATATGCTACACATATACATATACATATATGTGTGTATATACACATATATTACATGTGTGTATATGTGCACATACACACATCATATATTACATATATACATAGACACGTGCATATATACACGCACATAATATGCTACACATATACATATATGTGTGTATATGTACATATATGTGCATATATGTAACATATGATGTGTGTCTATATACACGTGTCTATGTATATATGTAATATATGGTGTGTGTATGTGTGTATATATACACATATGACATATGTGTGTATATATACACATATATTACATATGTGTATGTATGTGCACATACACACATCATATGTTGCACATATACATATACATGTGTATATATACACACATCATATATTACATAGGTACATATACATGTGTATACACACACACGTATATTATATAAACACTGAGAGAAACAAATGTTGGGGTACTTGAACTTACAGGCAAGAAGGATGACTTCTCCAATGCTCAGAGTGGAGGAGAGGAAAGAAAGGGACTCCTGGGGACTCAGCTTCCCATGCGGACCCCACCGCCGGGTTCAGCTGCTTTGGATTAGAGGCAGAGAACAGGGCCACTCCTAGGATTAATTAGGATGTGAATCAGTGCAACTGTCAGATGCTGCAACATTGCCTTTCAGGCTCATTTTTAAATGGCAGTGATGGGGGGGCTGCGGAGCCAGTGTTCCACGTCCTATGTTGGGGGTGGGGAATCACATCAAAGTCTAATGATTCATGCACAGGAGAATGTGTATCTGGGCTGGACTGTATAGATCTTAGCAGTGCCCTGAGCTACCAAAAGTCTGAGAGGCAGGTTTTTGGGCTGAGTGAGGAATAAAACACATAGAACACACACACGTGCATACACACACACACTTCATGAGACATTTTATTATGTGCCCTAATGTCATGTACAAATGAAGTTAATACGAGTGTGCTTTCCCAAGCAGACAAGGGTTTCAGACATTAGTAAAGGAGGGAAAAGTGAAGTTATCTCTTGCCAGCTGAACTGGCTTTGTAAACACATGCTGCTTTTCTGGTCAAGAAGAGGCTGTGTTTCCACCCCTAGCAGGCAACCTGCGAGGAGGTAAGCTTGTACGTTGGCCCACACTCAGCCGCGCGTGCACGCCATTGCACATCTTCACTGATTTCATGGTGTCTTGTTTTCCTGAAGGGACTTCAACTACTGCAGGAAAATCACAGTTGGGGTGGGCAAAGCCGACAGAGCCCAGCTGTCTTGGCAGCGGTGAGGAGGGGCTGTGGAAGTTGGAGACTGGCCTTCCCGCTTACTTGCCTGTTGTCACTTACAGATCTGTTTATCTGGAGCAGAAGAGAGCGGATACAAAAGGCGCTCTCCCGAGGAGCTCTGTGCGTGGAAGAAAAGGGCCCGTGGCGGGAAGCAGACTTCCATTAGAGGACAGCCCACTCTCACCCCTCCTCATCGAGCCCACCAGCCCAGCACAGGAGCCGCAGCCACCAGCAATGTCAAGAAGGGCCAGGCATTTCGCCGTTCCCACAGCGTGCCTCCGCTCCCTGGAGTTGGAGTTCGTACACCCTGCAGAGAAACCCTCACCAGGGGTCCATGGTGGGGCAGCCCCTCCGGATTATCATTCCTTCTGCCCACTGAAACATCTTTTCCTCTCATTCTTCTCTCTCATGCAGTATTTTAAGTAGCATTGCTGTGGTATTAAAAAAAAAACAAACAGAATTAAATAAGACTGTGAGTTTCAAGTTCTGTTTGAGCAAAACCTTCAGGGCTTCAAGCTCTGCTGAATCAAGCCTCTCTTTTCCATACTCTCTAGAGCTCTGCCGGGACAGAGGCACCATCATGGTTGGAAGAAACCCTACGGCCCCCTGTCCTGTCCCAGACCTGCATCCAGTTAGTGCTGCCCCTTCGCTGTGGCCCCTCTGCCTCTAATCCACCCACTCTCCTGCCCTTGCACACGCCTCCAGGTGTCTTTAATGACAGGTCTGCCTCAGTCACACTCACCCCCAACACACACTCAATATATGCACTCCCAACATACACCTAACAGACTCACGCATACTCAGCACATACACACTGAACACATCCAACACACACACACACACACACACACACACCAAAACACAAATGTACTCAGCACGTATAGGCAACAGGCATGCATATTCCATGCATACACACCGAACACACATTGCAGCACACATCCATATCCAACATAATCAAGCAGAACCCCAGCATTCATCCCTGACTCCCGACTGAGGGGCTCCACCGCTGTGATGAACTGTACCCTCAAACTGTGAGTCAGAAGAAACCCTTCCTTACCTTACGCACACTCGTCATGTGTACCCTAAAAGCACACCCAACAGATGCACTCATATACTCACATACACAAACTCAACACACCGGCCCTACAGACTAACAAGCTCAATACATGCACACTGAACACACACACATAAACCTAACAGATTCACTCTCACATTTACACCCAGAGCCACCCAACAGATACACACACACACACACACACACACACATATCCAACACATACATACCCAAAACATGCATCCAACAAACACACATACACATTGAACATGCATGGCATACCGAATAGTCAACACACACTCAATGTACATATTTAGCATACACACTAAACACACATGCCCAGCCCACATACATACCCAACACATGCCCTCCACATTAATCCACAAGCATGCACAACACACACGTACATTCACTATATGCATACTACACTCAACATACGCACCCTCACTACATACTTCCCACATACCTTCAACACATACACCAGATATACACACATCCATAGCTTCACATATACACACCAACACTTTCAGTACATACACAACACACACACCCAATGCACATAGCCCACATACCACTGCACACACAATCCCAGCACACACATGGCAATACACATCTATACACACCCAGCGCACACACTCACCACACCATATGCGCAGCTACTTTATCAGCTTCCCAATAACACTTTTCAACCTCCTCCAGCAGGCAAAGCTCATCGTGGTTCATGACAACTGACTTTTATAAATGGGTGTCCCACCCCCCCGCCCCCAAAGAGGGTGCATTTAGGGACTACTTAAGATAAACTTGTCTCTTGCATTGAAAAAAAATGTTTTCAAAGTTGTATTTCATATTTGTGTTCATCCGCTTTAGAAGATAGAACTCCCCCCACACACACAATATGAAATACTGTTTACATGAGGAAGGACAACCATATAAATGTGGGTTCTCTCCCTCCTATCTCCTAGAGATGGACAGGTTTCCCTCACCATGTCTACCCCAGATCTTTGACAGCCACCGTCCTCCACCTTCCCAGCCCTTGTTTGTTTGAAGACTCCTTGGGAGGAGGAGTCACATCTTCCCAATCCGCCTGCGTTCTGAAGTCAGCACAGGTGCAAGCCAGCTTGACCACCATGACTTCCCTGGGCATCTTGTCCTGGCCGTGGTGGCTGGTGGGCAGCAATTTGGGGTACACTTCTATAAGCCTGCACTTGCAAATAGTGGTTAAAAGCAACTTGCAGGGACATTTCCAAAATCTTTTGGCAAAAAAAAAAAAAAAAAAAATTGGGACCTGTGTGGAGTTCTTACACCAATCCACAGCACTGTGCACTCCTCCTCCTCACAGGCAGGGGCAAAGGCAGGCTGTGGAGAAGGCCAGCTCTGTACTGCCAAGCTCGTCTTGGTGCCTGGGGATCAGCCCTTTGGCTGTGGCTTGGGTTTCAACCCAGGCTGCTCATCCTTGACAACATGAAATCCAGGTCCCATTTCAGACTGTTGACCCAGAATCTTTTGGTGGAAACAGTACTCCCTGAGCTTGGAGGGTGTGGTAGAGATGTCTCATTTAGTGCTGGACACTCCACTGTCACTTCTCAGCACTTTGGTGAGTTTTGAGTCTTCCCAGTGGTCACCACTATCTGAAAATAGAAGTTCACCAACCAAAAGCAAGAGCAGCATTAATACACGGGCATAAATATAAACATTTAGAAGGCAAATTTATGGGCATAACATATTCACTTAGCCAAGCAACAATAGTAGCTTTCCCTCAGGGTTTATGACCTTCCTAATCATAGACTTTTGAGTAGATTTTTCTTGTGTTTTTATTTTTTTAGAAAGAGCAAGACAGAGACTGAGAGAGAGAGAGAATTGGCTTGCCAGGGCCTCAGCCACTGAAATCAAACTCCAGATGCTTGCGCCACCTAGTGAGCATGTGTGACCTTGCACATGCCTCACCTTTGTGCGTCTGGCTTACGTGGGATCTGGAGAGTCAAACATGGTTCCTTAGGCTTCACAGGCAAACGCCTTAACCGCTCAGCCATCTCTCCAGCCCTTGACTAGGGTTTTTCAGTATCAGGCATGAATTCCCTCCCATGAAGTAGGCCACAAATCCAAGCCAAGAGCAGTTGGTTACCCCATATCAGGCATGCCACTATTGCACTAGTGAACACATCTTGCCTGGCTGGTCTGGTCATTTGTGTAGCTTGCAGGGCCCACTTGCTGGTTAAGACTGTTGGTGACTTTTCCCCCCAGCAGACTGCATAGCACTTCCTGCACTGTGACAGCCAGTCAGCAGAAAGCTTCCAGCTCAGTCGCTTGATTTCTAATGTCCTGCAAGTGAAGTGAGTGGCAGCTTCAACATGTAGTTCTGGTGGTGCCTGAAGTTTTTAATAGGCACTTACTGGGATGAGCCTGTGTGGGAAATGCCCATCTGGTCAAAAAGCAATAGGCTATGAGAAACCAGAAAAGTGGGCTTGTTGGCTGACAACAAAGGCCCGATCTGAGCATGGTCCTGCCCTGGAAGATCCCAGAGAACCTGGGTAAAGGCAGAAGCTTCTGAGGGCACAGATCTAGGACTGGGTGAAGATTTTTACATGGCTTAGTGAATTATCCTTGTACATGGCCCAACCAAACATCATAAAGATACTCTGAACATTATGAGGATTTGTTGTGTGTGTGCTCTACTTATCAGTTAAGGCACTTGCCTGTGAAGCCTAAGAACCCATGTTCGACTCTCCAGATCCCACATAGGCTGAACGCACAAGGTGATGCATGTGCAAGGTAACACATGTACACAGGTGGTGCATACGTCTGGAGTTCAATTGCAGTGACTGGAGGCCCTGGAGCTCCAATTCTCTCTCTTTCTCTTTTTGGAGAAAAAGGATGGACACATCCAGATGCACACTCAGTGGGGCAGACTGAGTTACCTCAGGTCTCTGTTATCATGTGGCAAAGTTATTGGCCTCAGGTGCAGCGAGTATTAGAAAAAAAAATCACTTTTGTAGGATTCAAGGAAAATATTCAAGCAAAACATCTGGATCCACAGCCATTCACCATGGTAGAAAACCCAAGGAGAGGCTGGGAATAGCTTTTTTTTTTAATTTTTTTGTTTTATTTTTATTTATTTATCTGAGAGCGACAGACAGAGAGAGAAAGAGGCAGATAGAAAGAGAGAGAGAATGGGCGCTCCAGGGCCTCCAGCCACTGCAAATGAACTCCAGATGCATGCGCCCCCTTGGGCATCTGGCTATCGTGTGTCCTGGGGGATCGAGTCTCGAACCGGGGTCCTTAGGCTTCACAGGCAAGCGCTTAACCGCTAAACCATTTCTCCAGCCCTAGCTTTATTTTTTAACATTTAATTTATTCATGAGAGAGGGAGAAATTGAGAATGGGAATGCTAGAATCTCTTGCCACTGCAAACAAACTCAAGATGCGTGTTCTACTTTGTGTGTCTAACTTTATGTGGGTACTGGGGTATCAAACCAGTGTTGAATGGCTTTAAAGAGTATTTTTGACTCTGCTTCTGACATGTTGAGGCAAATTATATACATTGCAACTGAGACTCAATTGTCCTTCCCCGCCTGGGAGCCCTGCCGCTTCACTCAGCTGCTGCCTCCGTAATTAAGTCTGGACATTATTGTTCTGTGGAGCAGTCAAGATCGAGCATGTGGTGAATGGGGTTAATCAGTGCTGGGCCTTTTTTTTTTTTTTTCACATAGCTTCTGGGTGAAGACAAGTATTCTAGAGAAAAGGAGTTTTATAAATACCAACCTCTATAGAGCCATGCTGTGATTTTTTTTTAAATTTAATTCTTGCTGAAAGCATTCTTCTCTTCAACATCTTTCAGCAATGAAAAACGCAATTGTTAGCTGGGCTTACAAATTGCAAAAGCTTAATTCTGAAGACAGTAGAATAACTCACAGGAAGCACAGGTTGGTAATGAGATGAGAGGCTCAACTCTCAGACATCACATAGAGTAAAATACATATTCAAATGCCCTCCTGTCCCCCTTGGAGGCCAGGCCAGCCAAGGGAATGGGATCCCAGGGCCAGCAGGTAGCTGCTATGCAAATGTGGTGGGTTTGTGTCACTCAGGGAAGGGATGAAAATAGAAAGAATGTAATCTTGAGACTTCTCTGTTTCTTAAAGAAAAGATGTGGCTAGTTTGCAATTCTCCTGAGAGGACCTTCCACGTCCTCTCCTGTCCTGGTAGCTCTGCAGCATGCGGAAGGCCGGGGACTCTGGGAGACTCATGCGGATGAGCCCGCCAGGCTGCTGCGATGAGATCCCAAGATCCCCGCAATCCCGAGCCAGCAGGGAAAGGAACTCAGTGGCTGCTTTCCTCCTTATCCCTGTGGTCAGGCACGGGTCCTCTCACTCCATTGTTTGAGTTGATTGTGTTTTCATATCTCCACCTTTCTTTTAGACACAATGTTTGACATTGTTAGCATATCTCAGCAGAAATTTGGACAGCAGAAGTGTGCAGCATGATGATAAGTCTTTTTCTTCAGTTCTACTATTATTTATTTTTTAAATATTTTTGAAAAAATACAATTTTTTTAACAATATTTTCAACTTAAACACTATTCACACTGGACACAAATGGCAGCTTAACATACCCAAACATGAAGTTTAAGAAGCAGAAGCTGTTCTAGCTTTGTTCAAATAAAAATTGTGCTGTAGACTATTGTCATGGTGGCCCTCTTACCAGAGAAGTGAGACCGGGAGTTTCGGACTCTCATGAATGAATATTCACTTCTCTCCTTCATTTTGTTTTTCCTCCAGGTACGCAATGACTAAAATCCAGAATGAAGAATGTAGAAGTGAATTTTAAAGAAGGGCATGAGAGTTCTACAATGACAAATTGAATGTGTCATTTTAAATGTACTAAAAAGTTTTCAAATGAGTGCTCCTCAAATTGCATGCCCAATCTGGAAGTGGGCTCATTACCACTGAGAAAGTGTCCCTTAGAATGGGCAGGGAAATTGGGGTGTATGGAAATGGTCTGACTGAAGGTGCAGATCCATGGTACAGAATGTGCGTAGCAAGTCCAAGGCCTTAGGATCAATTATCAAATAACAAAAAATAAAATGAAAAGTTTTAAATCTAGAAATGAATGATTATATACGATGTCTGGGGAGAACCCAGAAAGTTATTTCCAGGAAGTATTCTGTAGAAAGCCTGGGGCTTAATGCTTAGGCGACGTGGCTACGAGTTCACATTGATTACAGTCAGGGGCATGGGGCTGCTGTTCCCGTTAAACATTTCTTCTACTTTGAAAACAAAACCACGATGAAATTAAACATTGAAATATAAACTTAGCAGAGTTGCCAGATGGTCCCAGCCTCTGAGCATCACCTTTCCTTCCCTGCGGACTCTGGAAGCCAGGTAATTCAAGATCCTGGGCAGCTCTCCGTCACTGTCACTACAACACAGAGCTGAGGCCATCACCTTATAAAGAGGAAAGGTTTATTCTGGAGGTTTCAGTCTATGACTAATTGGACCTGCATTGAGGCAACACAGTGGATCATGATGGTCAGGACAGGAAAGAAATTATCAAATAAAGGAAGGAAAGAGAGAAGGAAGGAGGAAAGGAAGGAAGGAGAGGGGGGAGGGGTCAGGGTCCTGTAATCCACTTTCAAGGCACACCTCCAATCACTTCACGTCCTCCTCCTGGTCCCCACATCTTAAAGGTCCACCACTCCCCAACAATGCCTAGCTGGGGCCAAGCTGCTAACACGTGCGTTTTGGGGGCGATGTTCTAAACCCAACCAAGCAGCTAACTAACCCAAGCTTTGAAAGGTAGATGACCCTTGAGCTTCTTTGCAAGGCGCTTGACTTCTTCCATCAAAGAAGCAGTAGTGTGACTCCATGTGAGTGCTGTGATCGCATGATCTCACACCTGCTCATCAACCTGTTAAGTGGGGTCTGTTAAGCATGGGGACCTGAGTTCAATTCCCAGAGCCCATGTGACAATGTGAGGCCTGGTGGCATGCACCTGTTATCCTGTGATGCCAGCTCTGAAGAGGCAGAGACAGGGGGATCCTTGGACTCACTGGCCAGCCAGTCTCTAGCCTAGCTGGTGAGCTCCAGGCCAGTGAGAGAGCATCTCAAAGGAGGTGGACGGAGTGCCTGAGGATGCTATTTGAGGTTGCTCACTGGCCTCCACATGCATGGACACACACGTGCATGCACACCTGCCCATATGTATGCATTAAAAAAAAACTGTTTAATGAATGAGTGGTGAAAAATTGAAAACCATGTGGATGGGCTGGAGAGACAGCTTAGTGGTTAAGGCACTTGCCTTAAGCCTAAGGACCCAGGTTCAACTCCCCAGTACCCATGTTAGCCAGATGCCCAGGGTGGCACATGTGTCTAGAGTTCATTTGCAGTGGCTGGAGGCCCTGGCATGTCCATTCTCTCTCTCTTTCTCTCAAATAAATAAATAAATAAAGGGATTTTTTAAAAAAGAAAACCATGTGGACAAAGAGGGATTTTTGCAGGCACAAAAATACTGCCAGATGAATGTTTATTTCAGAAAAAGTAAATGGAACAATAAAAAATTTCACACATTAAAAAAAAAACTGCTTAATTGTGGAAAACAGACTTAGGTTTCGCATGCAGAATTGTAATCAGCAAACTGGAAAAAAGTAAGTCAAGCTCTCCAACAAAGTTACAGTGACAGTGACGCTGTGTTTCATTTCCTTAGGAAGTGTGTTGCTCACACCACGTTGCCACAGACACTGTTTTAAACTGCTGGTTTCCGGCCAGCTTGTTTTCCCCTTGGGGAACCTGGAACCTGAGCACCACCTCAAGAGGAGGGCGCACAAACAGCCTCACCCCAGCCCAGGGACCTGCATCCTTCCTTGACATGACCGGTCCTGGAAATGTCTTGTTTGAAATTACTGATGACTCCTCTTGGCTCAGAACCAATACAGATTGGAGGAAAATACAGTCCAGCAACTAAAGAATCAGTCTTTAAGGCAAAAGATGCTCAGTGACTCTGAGAAGATAATACAAGTTCCCACACAGAGGAGTACCGTCTTTGGACTATGTGGAAATATTGTTACCAACCTAGTTAAAATGTTGTTCAACCTATATTTATATGAAGTAGTTAAACAGCATGAAAACGGTCAAAAGAATGACCACGGGCCTCTGCTTTCCTGTGTTTCTCTGATTTAAACAGGCTTCCCAGAACCAAGGCTATTTTTTTTCCTTGCCAATTACCTGTGGTGGTTTGAATGTATGCCTCCAATAGACTCAGATGCTTTATTAAGGCTTGGAACTTGGATTTCCAGCTGCCTGGCTGGAAGAGGTGTCCTTGTGGGTGGATCCGGATCCCGGGGTCCAGCCCTCAGGGGAGTTTGGGGCAGATCCGATTCCAGCCTATAGAGAGCAGAGAGGACCGAGCTCTGCCTGGGGCCCGCCAACTGCCAGTCTGCGCATGCTCCTTGCTGGCGTGTGTGTGCTGGTGCCCTGTTGTTAGTTTCTGTCGGCTTCCAGTAAATCCCTTTCTCCCATGCACTGTGTCTGTCTGGAGGTTCATCCCAGCAGCACGGAGCTGGCTGCAGCACTGCCCGTCCGCGTTTCTTATACCTGCTAAGTGGCATGAACAGCCTCTACAACAGGGAAATGAACTCAACCAGATGTACTGTTTCTGCCAACATCCCTAGCTATTAATCTAACAAAACTACTGAAAGCATTCATCTTTTCACATCATTCCCTAAACAATAGAGTCAGATAATTATGTACATGGCATCAACAAGTGATCTAGAGATAACTTTCAGCATAAGTGGGCGGGTAGAGTGGCCCACAGCTGTAATGCTTAGTCGTCCAGGAGGCCAAGGCAGGAGCATGGAGGTTTCAGACCTGCCTGATCCTAGCAAGACCCTGTTTGAGATAAAAAGGGATTGTGGGTGTAGCTAGGTGGTAAGGTCTAGCTTTCCCGGGGCTCTGAGTTCCATCTTCAGTACTGCAAAAACAAACGTGGAACTGGAATAAAGTATATGGGACAATGCGCACGGCTTCTCTGCAAAAACCACCCTTCCGCAGACAGGAGTTGTGTGCCTGAAGGTGTGGGCCTTCTTGAGGTGTCTGAAAGCATTCTCCTGCAGATACCGAGAGACAGCAGTAATTGACAGTACGTGTAATTGCATTCTTAGGATAAGTACATGTTTTTGTTAATGTGGGACTCAAAATCATTAGAATTAGCTCATTTGGAAAGACTCCTAAATTCCATTTTTCTCCATTGAAAAGTATTAACTGTCATGTTCTTCCATGATGTAGCCAATAGTACATTGCCCATGCTCCAGTAGATAAGACCCGCCCATATCGTGCAAGCAACCTCAATTAAACTCAATGGTTCAGAAAAATAAATGAAAGTGGGAAGAAGGGGTTTGGTGGCAGTGGGAAAGGGACAAAAGAGGGTAATGGGGGTGGATACGAGCAAACTATTTTATATAGATGAAATTGTTAAAAATAAAACAAAGTTTTGTTGTTTTAATATTTTATTTATTTATGAGAGAGAAAGAGGCGGGTAGAGAGAGAGAAGATGGTCATACCAGCGCCTCTAGTCACTACAAATGAACTCCAGACATACGTACTACCTTGTGCATCTGGCTTTGAGTGGGTACTGGGGAATCAAACCTGAGTCCTTAGGCTTTGTAGGCAAGTGTCTTAACCACTGGGCAATCTCTCCAGCCCTGAAAATAAATTTTTTTATAAGAAGAAAACTATCAGATACATGTCAAAACCTGCTTCTCTGGAAGTGGCCTGCAGCAGCAAAATTAATCACCAAGAGCTATTATTATTGAGTGTGAAATTACATGAGGCCTCTGACGGCGAGACAGAGCTTAAACTCCACACAGGTGTGGTTCTGGGCGTGACACTGTGGACAGCACTGAGCCTTGGCTCTTGGCCGAAGCAGGCCCACGTGGCCATCCTGGTTCCACCAGCCATCTCAGCAGGCTTCAAGCAAAACCATCTTTCAGTGTGGCCAGAAGGGACCTGCATGTTCTGCCAAGGTGGCCCTGGCTATGTAGTCCTTCTTTCAAATGCCGCGTGCCGTCGAGCAGGAAAACCACCCCACTCACTGTCAGCCGGTGATTTGCTGATGCTGAACTTGGAGTGGAGCTTCAGGAGTGTAATCAGAACTTGAAACGATGCCAGGTTAGAATAGGTCATTAGCAGAGCGCTCCAGACTTGCTTAGCTCTTAAGCTATGGCTGCACTTAAGCCCAGGGTGGTCACCAAAACCAGCTCTGGTCTTTGAGATTACACATTGGGGTTAGGGTAAGAGAGCGGTGTCAATAAATATCGGAGAGCATGAACTTTTCACACAGCACACCCGCATGTTCCACCCCGGGGTCCAACATAAGCAATAATAGCAATTACAACGTCTTTAGGAGGAAGCGAGTGCCCTGGTTGTTCGTCAATCATCAGCGATGGGTGTTGAGGAAGACACATGTTTCATCTCACCGAGCATTTATTTACAGTTTGAAAAAATCTTGACCTATGACTTCTGATCTAGACAGACAGAGACCAGTTTGCATGCCATGCGTGTGTGTGTGTGTGTGTGTGTGTGTGTGTGTGTGCGTGTGTGTTGCTGGGGATTGAACCCAAGCCTTAGTGATCTTCTTTCGAATGTGTAAATTAGAAAGCTCCTGGGAAAAGAAGCTTCAATTGTGTCCTATGTGCATAACTGTCAGAACGTAAGTCATCATAACGTCCAAATGTGCTCAGTCTGTAACCGTCACCCCTGAACCAAATCCCTATATTCTGAGGCCTTTCCTTGGACTCACCAATGTACATGCTCATGCATGTGGAGGCCAAAGGACAACCTCGAGCCATGGTCCTCAGTGCCAACCCCTTTTTTAGTGAGGTGGGGGGTCTCATTCTAGCCCAGACTGACCTAGAAATCACTCTGTAGTCCCAGGCTGGCCTTGAACTCACAGTGATCCTCCTACCTCTGCCTTTCGAGTGCAGGGATTAAAGGTGTAGGCCACCATGCCCTGCCCAACCACATTTTTTTTTTTGAGGTAGGATCTCACTCTAGCTCAGGCTGACCTGGAATTCATTAAGTAGTCTCAGGGTGGCCTTGAACTCATGGCGATCCTCCTGCCTCTGCCTCCCAAGTGCTGGGATTAAAGGTGTGTGTCACCACGCCCGGCCCAACCACATTTTTTTAAGTGGAGACCGGGTCTCTTATTGGCCTGGAAGTCACCCAGTAGGTTAGCTAGACTGGCTGACCAGAGAGTCCCAGATGCCCACCTGTCTGTACCTCCTCAGTGCTGGGATTACAAGCAAGTGCCACCAAACCTGACTGTCGTTATACATGGGGTCTGGGGATCAGACCTAGGTCCTAGTGCTTTACCAAGTGAGCTATCGCCTCAGCTCCCCTCCAGATACTTTTTGCCTGGCCAGAATTTGCACCAGCTGGGGAAGGTACGCCTCGTGAGAGACTAACAGGCACCTGACAGCTGAAATGCTTGGGATGTGCAGGCAAGTAAGGCAAGGAACATGGGCCACAGCTGAAAATCCAGATACAGCCAACTAGAGAGGAAAGAAGGGTTAACTCAGAAGCCTTCTCCAAGGCAGCCACATCTGCACCCAGCAAATCCGGGTATGAACAGAAATTTAGTGCCCACCCCTTACCTACAGTTTTGTACCTCATAGTTTCACACAGTTAACCATGCATCCAAAAATACTAAATGGAAAATTTCAGAAATAAATATAAAATCAAAAGTCTTAAGTGGCATGCTATTCTGAGTAACAGATGAAATCTCGCATCACCCTGGCTGGGGTGAATGCTCCGTCCGTTCAGCATACGCACACTGCCCAGCATCGCTGCCCAGCCCTCACTCATTCAGCCCTGGGGAAAGCTGTGGAGACACCCCACTGCTTGTGTTCAATAATCCTGATGCCTGGTCATTTCCCAAAGCATAAGAGCAGTGGAGCTGTCACGATATTGTTATAGTTGTTTTATTTCAGTATTAGTCATCTCTGTTCATCTCTTATGATGTCCAATTTATAAAGTAAACCTTTTCACAGCTAAGTGTGGACAGGAAAACATATGCTATATGCTGAGTTGGATACTACCCATGTCTTCAGGCTTCCACTGGGGGTCTTGGAATGTTTGCCCTGGAGAAAATGGGGAACCACTAGATGCACAAAAGCCAACAAGGAAAGTGGGATTATTTGTTTCGAAAGGAGTAGCACCTGAAATGCTAAAATTCTCTTGTTTGTAGTGACATGTCTTCAAACATTTTCTTGATATAAAATGTCTCCATGTTCTTAAACCAACCTTCAAAAAGAATGAAAATGATTGCATCAGAAACACAAAGAGCAATTAACCAAAGTTTCCCAACCTATGGTGTTGCTTTTGAGATGTTAAAGAGACAGTCACAGGAGGTCAGGAAGCAAGTTATGCCTTGGAAAGGCCCGAAGCCACTTGGCATGTGTGGCGGGGAACTGAGTGGCAGGTGTGCCCTTTGGAGGTGGGTGGGAAGGGAACTGAGAAGGGAGGGACCAACTGGCAGCCAGCCACGCTGCTGACATGTGCTGCTCGGGCCTCATGACTGAAGATGGTGAGGAGGGGGCTGCCTTTCTTGTCCCTTCAGGTCCAGGACCCTCTGTGAACAACTGCCTGCCCGTGAGTGCCCCGATGAGCCCCTAAGAGTGACCTTTCCTGGACGGCCCAGCCATGTCATTCCTCCCAAGCCAGAATGAGCCCTTGGGATCATCCCAAATGATGCTGTTGGGACAAATGCAAGCCCCTTTAGTAGATGACCTTAGGTAGCAACACATACTGCCTATTACAAATTCACGCACATTACAATGAATTTCTCCATGTCGTTTCAGAAACAATCGAAGGTGACGGACACTGGACCAAGAGCTCTTGCTTACTTGGCCCTAGGTAGTCATGGGACTAGATTGAAAATGAAACAGACATAAACTACCAACTGAGGGAAAACATCCCTCTTCCACTCCTGGACAATTCTGAAGGAGCCCAGGCCCTCTCATTCACTCATAGAGTAGAATGTTCACTGGGAACCCATCTGGACACCCGTGTTATGTGTCACCACTTATGCACTGAGGTCAATTGCAGTACCTCACAGAGCCTGAATAATTTTGCCATGGATATTCACTACAGTTAAATATCATTAACATCCCTTTCAGCTGCCTTGCTGAATGAGGCTATGAAGTAGGGGATTTGAGTACAGAAGGCAATATTGTAGACCTGTGTCCTCGGATGAGGGAAGTGCGCCATAATCTTTGGCATCTCGGGAATAAGGAGGCTTTAACTCTGGCTGCTGTATCTTTTTCACCTTAGGGATAACTCTAGGATGTTGTCTTATATGCTGTCCAGATATTCTAGGAAATTGTTTTATGTAGCCCATATGCATTCTATGATGCTCTCTATGAACACACTATGCAGTTATTTACGCTCTCTATTCTGATCGGTCTTACATGCTCCATGACTATGAACCCGTACGACATATAAGACACAGTGCTGGTTTTCTTCCCTGACCTTGATTCTATGATCAGGCTGGGGAGATGACTCGCTTGGCAAAGTGCTTATAGCAGAAGCATGAAGACACAAGCTCAGATCGCCAGCACCCATGTGAAAGCTGGCTCATGCCTGCCATCCCAGCTCTGGGGAGGCAGAGACAAGAGGATTATTGGGGCTCGCTGGCTAGCTAGCCTAGCCAATTGGTAAGTTCTAGGTTCAGTCAGAGACCCTGTGTCAAAACATCAAGTGAGAGCAATTGAGGAAACCACCTGATGCCAACCTTTAAGGGCAGTGGGCAGGAAGGAGTGTGCCCCTGAGGAGGCAGACAAGGGCGCTGGGGTTCAAGCAGCAGTCAGAGGGTACTGTTCAAGGACCGAGGGCACAGTGGCCTTCTGGAGTAAGTGGTCTCTGTGGAGGAGAACATCGAGAGAACATGAAAGTATTGAGGGACGAGATGGAACGTGGGAATGATGGCTGACTAGGTGATGAGGACGGGCCAGGTCTGCGAGGCCGGCTTGTGTTTTGGAGTTTCCTCTGATCCAGGCGGCCACTGGAAATCCATGATTACTGACTGAATAAGTGTCCACGGTCTTCCTCTCTGACACGAATTTTTCTCAGCTCCTTCTTTTTTCTATTTTCCTAGGCCTTCAATCCTAATTTATGCAAATTTCATTGTATATCTATGTTGGCAAGTTACTTGAAATCCTTTGTGGAAACAAACAAAGCATACCCATCTATTTATACCTCTATTCTATACCTTGAGTAATTTGCGTGGTAAGAATTTGAAAGTTGTTTTACTTATTTTAGGCTAATATTGTGGTTTCATGAGGTAGTTCATTAGTTCAAACAGACACAAACGAGTCTCAGACATGGAAACTTTCCTCTACTCAGAATATAAAGAAATGCAGGATCCTAGCAGGAATGGTATAGCTAAACAGCACACGACAATTGTCCTAGTATAACAGATCGTCCTGATGTACACACTGGCTGGTGCTAGGTCACTGTGTCTCATGTTACAATGCTGATGCATAAATATTTCAACTTTGAACTTTAGACTTTCCTTGTTTGCCGTAAGGTTTCCACAAAGGAGCTCACCAGCTCGCTAGCCCTACTCATGCCAGCCCAAGGAAAGTGGGTTAGGTAGATGCTTCTGTGAGCTAAAGCTTCATACCCAAAGATAAAGTTTTTCAACACATTCATGGGCTCCTGCCATTAGGATCCATAGGATGGAGTGGGTGGGGGAGAGGCACCAATGCTGTGTGTGACCACAGACTATTTGCTGAATAATGTCCCTGCTTAAGTATTGGTTTTAAGCATGTTTGCTGGAATGCCAAGTCTACGAAATGCAAAAGCCTAGCAGGCTTTCCCAGTGGGATGATCGGGGTTGTAGACAGACTCCCACCATCTTTTATTGGGGGGTTGTGAGGGGAGGGCAAGCACTTTTCTCCCCAGCTACATCTCCAGACCTCCTTTTCACTTTTTTTTTTTTAAAGTATGTTTACTTGAGACAGAGAAAGAGGCAGAGAGAGGGAGGGAGAGAGAATGGGCACACCAGGGCCTCCAGCCACTGCAAACGAACTCCAGACGCGTGCACTGCCTTGTGCATCTGGCTTACATGGGACCTGGGAAATTGAACAGAGATAGGGGAATGAGTGTGCATGGCCTCTAGCTGCTGCAAACGAACTGCAAATGCATGCGCCACTTTGTGCATCTGGCTTTATGTGAGTACTGGGGAATTGCACCCCAGTCATTAGGCTTTGCAGGCAAGCACCTTAGCCGCTGGGCCATCTCTGCAGCCCCATTTTTCACTTTTTTTTTAAGTTATAAATTTATTTGAGAGAGAAAGAGAGAGACAGCAAGAGAGAATGAGTGCACAAACTCCAGATGCACGCACCACTTTGTGCATCTGGCTTTATATGGGTACTGGAGAATCGAACCTAGGTCATTAGGATTTGCAAGAAAGCACCTTTAACCACTGAGCCATCTCTCTAGGCCTTGTTTTTTCACTTTTTATCTTGAGACAAGATCCCACCAAGTTGCCCAGTTTGACCTTGAATTTATAATCCTCCTGCATCTGACTCTGAGTAGCTGGATGATAAGTTTGAGCCACTAGGTTTGGCTGGTGTCACACAATCATGGATTGGTAGGGGTCTCCATGTTCAGAAGTGGGGATTCACTTCGTGTCTAAGCCTTCACAGTGAGTAAGGCTACACTCTGCTGTCAGATGGGAATGCCATTTCTGTGGATCTGACCAACCAGAGATCCAAAATATTTGGATGAAAAAAAAAAAAAAACTATGTTCTGAATACAGACCTCTTTTCTTGTGATTATTCCCTGAGTAATATGTACAACTATTTACATCTCCACAGGTGCTCCACCTCTCTATTGGTGTCCCACCTCTCCCCAGGCCCAAAGCTACAGGGATAACTGACTATGAATTGAAACCTCTGCAACCATGAACCAAAATAGATCTCTTCCCTTAAAGTTGTCATATCTCAGGCACTTTGCGACAATGACGGAAAGCTGAGCGGTAGAGTGCGCACCAGTGAGGGACAGTGGCCACGTAGTGAGTTCACGCTCTGCAGCGCTGAGACGTGAACGTGCAATCACAGAAGTCGCTCCAGTGAACTGTGAGAAGACTTTCCCACGACAGCAAGGATGCCTGCTGCTTGGATCCCCTTTAGAAGAGGGAAAGAGTGCTGTGGCAAAGCCATAGGCTCCACAGTCCCACTCTGGAGAGATGGTCACCATGAGCACTGGGGCTGTGTTCTTTCACAGTGGCTCAGTGGCTGCGGTCTGGGCTAGTAAAACCTGGAGCTCATGAGAGCTTGTGAAATTCCCCAAACATCCCATTACTGGAAGTGGAAGGATGGTAGTTTGAACACACATGTGAAAA
Organism: Dipus sagitta; assembly: GCA_036346955.1. NCBI lineage: Eukaryota > Metazoa > Chordata > Mammalia > Rodentia > Dipodidae > Dipus > Dipus sagitta. The sequence continues at coordinate 67,661,705 of CM070786.1, forward strand.
CAACACGGTTATAATCCTTGTCGTTTGAGAAATCCATTCTAGCCAGGAAAACACGATGGACAGTTGGTAATGATTCTGAACAGCGCAGGCACTATGAGATCGTGCCACAAGGTGCCAGCTCTGCCCTAGTCAGCCGTACCACTTCCCCAGAGCAGCGTGGAGATGGGCAGGAAGCTCTAGGACTGAGTGGACAATGCAGAAGCTCGGTTCCTACTCAGACTCTATCCAGGGTCCCAGTGATTCACAGGGCACACTGGTGGGAATCCAGGGTGTGGCCCTGGGGGACAACGCTTCATGCTTTGGGACTGCGACGGAAGGGCAGTGTGCCAAGACCAAGGCCAGTGAGAGTGAAGAGCCAGCGTCACACATCAAGCAGGGCCTCAGAGGTCCTCGGCTTGGGGCCACTTCAGACTCCTCTGACCCTTCAACTTTGAGGTCCCATCGCTGTTGTTTTGAAGAGATGAGCCTGGATTGTCATCCTGTGTGCAGAGCACGAGGTGAGCAAAAGCATCCGCAGTCCCCAGGGAAGGGATGAAAACATCCACCTTCTGCCTTGGCTTCTGTGGGTGGGGAAGGGGGATGGACGGGGATGGAGGTGGTTATAGCACTGAGGCACTGTCCTGGGCCAGCATCTGTAGAGGTTTGAATCCGAAGTCTCCCCACAAACTTCTGTGTTAAGAATGCTTGGTCCCCCTTGCTGGAGGAGGTGTGTTGTTGGGAGAGGGCTTAGGGGTGTTAGAGCCAGCTCCCTCGTGCTAGAACTCTGCTCACTCTCTTGCTGCTGTTTTCCAACATCTCCCATCCTCACTTTCTGCTTTAAGCCAAGTACTCAGTCTCACTTTGTACCAAGTTGCAGCTGTGTTGTGTGATGCCAAATGTGTGGGTCATACAAGGTGACCTGGAGAGAAAGCTCCCAGTGTTCACATCGTCTTTCTCTTAACTCTGAAAGCTAAGAGGAAAGGAAAGAGCTGGAGAAAAAAAATAAACAATGTAAACCAAAACAAAAATGCCACCAAAGAAAAACGAACAGAATACTCAAGCATCCCTTCCAAAGCAAAGGCTTTGAATTTCATGTCGACATGCATGCCTGTTACTTACTCTTATTAATTGGATAGGAGTATCTGGTTTCCAAAGCTCTTTCCTACAACCAGTTTCTTAGGTACAACTTTGTAATTCTAAACTGTGCTTGGATGTAGGACAGGTGACCCAGAGAGCTCCTGTTTGTTCTCTGTTTTCACTTTCTATTATGTAGCCCTAAGCGTGGAACCAGCCAATCAGCTTGCTTTACAACCTGAAACCACTCTACCTCCTGCATATCTGCTACTGACGTTTATGTAACACAGATCCTGAAAAGTGTTTACAGCACATTTTCTGCTATACGCATTGTCACCGGGGAATGTCCTTACCACTGGAGGACTTTTTAGTTAGGGTTTAAAACTCAATTTCATTTGAGAAGATTTTAAAATATTTTACAATTTTTAAAGTTTGTGGAATTCAGATTTTCAGATTAGGGATGCTAACCTGATAAAGTCTACACACATATTCACACATTCGACCATCTGTAAAACTACAACATCTCAAATACTTTTAGTTCCAGGCGTTTCTGATAAAAGCAATCATTACCTCAGTAATGAATGCTTAATCGATTGCTTCATCATCATCATAATCATCAGAAAATACTTAACAAAAAAATACCAAAGAAAAAATATTAATAGCACTTATGTCCACCATCCAGTCAAAATTCTCATATCCAGCCCCATTCCTCTATAAAAACTTACACAAGCAACATGCATATTTATTTAATTTTTTTTAATTTTTATTTTTTTGTTTATTTCTTTGAAAGCGACAGAGAGGAGGGAGGGAGAGAGAGAGAGAGAGAATGGGCGCGCCAGGGCTTCCAGCCACTGCAAACGAACTCCAGATGTGTGCGCCCCCTTGTGCATCTGGCTAGTGTGGGTACTGGGGAATCGAACCTTGAACCGGGGTCCTTAGGCTTCACAGGCAAGCACTTAACCGCTAAGCCATCTCTCCAGCCCTATTTATTTAATTTTAAAATGAACATTATAGAGGCTGGGAAGATGGCTCGGTGGTTGAGAGCACTTTCTTTTGAAGCCTGCCAGCCTGTGTTCATGCCAGGTTCAAATCACCAGTACCCTCATAAAGCCAGATGCACAAAGTGGCACATGCGTCTTTCTCTCTTTGCAACTAAATAAGTAAAATATATCAAAAAAATGAGCATTATAAAAAAAGCAAAAATCCCTCAATACTCTCCTATCTTTAAAGATATATATATATTCAGGAGAGAGGGAGAGAAAGAGGCAGAGAGAGAGGGAGAGAGAATGAGTACTCCAGGGCCTGAAGCCATTGCAATGAACTACAGATGCATGTGCCACCTTGTGTATCTGGCTTTCTGTGGGTACTGGGGAATTGAACCTGGGCCCTTAGGCTTTGCTGGCAAGCACCTTAACCACTGTGCCATGTCTCCAGCACCTTACTCTCCCATCTTAATTAGCTCAAGATGCTGAAATCGCCTTGATGATGTTTGGTAGGTAGTTATAGTACCTGACTTTTTTTTTTTTTTTTTTGAGATAAGGTCTCACTATGTGACCAAGTTTAGCTTTGAACTTGAGATCTGCTAGCCTTAGTTTCCCCAGTGCTGGGATTACAGGTGTTCATTGCTAAGTCTGGTTTACCACTGACACTTTGTATCTGAGATCTCCCCATGCTTTTATAACTGATGCATTTTTGTAGCCTTATTATAGTCCACTGCGCTTAGGTGCTGGTAAGTTATTCATCGCCCTTTAAATGAACATTTAAGTGTCCAGGTTCTCACGTTAGCAAACCGCAACACTAATTGTTCAGGGCATCTTAGTGAACAGATGGAAATGTTTCTCTCAGATGAGAAGCATTCCCTGGGGCACACAACTTATACACATTTTAAATTTTTTAATACATTTACTTATTTATAAGAGAGAGAGAGAATGAATATGGGTGCACCAGGGCCTCTTGTCGCTGCAAACCAACTCAGAATTTTGTGCCACTTTGTGCATATGGCTTCACATGGATACTGGAGAATTGATCTCAGGCTGGCAAGCTTTGCAAGTAAATGTCTTCAATGGCTAAGCCATCTCTCTAGCCCCACATTTTTAGTTCTAATAAGTCCTGCTAACATGCTTGCTGAAGGATTTGCTCAATAGAGGCACCAAGGTCAGTCTCTAAAGGGCACGCTTCTCTACACCCTTGTCTTGGTCAAACATGTCCAAGTATGATTTTCACAGGTTAGAATGGCTCCCAAATAGTTCTACAACTATGGAATGCGTATGTGTCAGAAATTACTCATTAATGAATAAGAAAATATGCAAGATGGAAAACCTGATTCAAAGACCAATTAGGAGCTGGGCATGGTGGCACACACCAGCAATCCTCATTAGGAGATCAAAGCAGGAGGCTGAGTGGTCCCCGTCAGCCTGTGCTACCCAGCGAGTCTCTCTCTCTCTCTTTTTGGTTTTTCGAGGTAGGGTCTCACTCTAGCCTACGCTGACCTGGAACTCACTATGGAGTTTCAGGGTGACCTCAAACTCAGGGCGATCCTCCTACCTCTCTGCCTCCAGAGTGCTGGGATTAAAGGAGTGCGCCACCACGCCTGGCTTCTCTCTCTCTATCTTTTGAGACAGGATCTCAGTATTTACTTTGGCCTCCAATTCTAGGAGATCTTCCTACTTGAGCATCCAGCATGCTGGGATTTCAGGCCAGAGCCACCACCCCAGGTCTTACATGATTCTATTTTAAAATAATATTTAGAGTTACAATGGTTAAATGTCCTACACAGGAATAAAGGATAATGTAGGCAATGGGTGGCTTTTTCAGCACTTGCTCTTTTGTCTCGGTCATCTAGTTCTCTAGCCCCAGATCTTTTTAAACAAGGGTCACTAGATGAAAACGCTTCCTTCAGCGACCAGGAATGCCTGGCTCACGCAGAAGGCCGACTTCACAAAGTTAGGCCTCTAGGGCACCAGGGAAAGGAAGACCTCATTGGTCCTAGCCAAGAGTGTACCCAGCAAAGTGTGCCCCAGGGATGGGATTCACGGAAGGAAGGGTCGCAGTGGTGAAGCCTGGGAGATGCAGGTGGGGAGGAGACAGGGGACAGGTGTCCAGGGAAGGTGGTGCACAGATGTGCAGCTGCAAGCAGGGGCTCGGCTCTGCCCAGCACGTTAATGCAGTGCGGGCAGTGGTCGAGAGAAATCCTGGGGTGCACATCTGGGTCCAGTGGCCAGGTCTCTGTACCGCAGTGGGACTTTGGGATTTTCTTAGCACGCTGCAAGGCTACTGGGCTCCCTTTATTTCCCTTCCCCTGCCGGTCAGGCAGGGAACATCTGGAACCAACCTCTGTTCTGAAACTATCCCTGGACACCGTCTTTCCGCTTGGAGCAGTCTAAGTCACCCTTGCCTGTGAACGGCTTTGTGGGTAGCTCCCTCGGCTGGTCTTCCGCAGTGTCTTGACCTCTGCAAAGACGTCAGGCTCACCCCCTGAAGGTCCCTCTAGGGAGACCCCTTCCCGCTGCCACGCTGTCCCACCTGCCTTTTTGGAGGGCAACCCTTGGTTAGGCCGGCGGAGGTCCTCGGCCCTGAAAGACTGTCCTGCTCCGTGGCCTGTCTGTCCCGCGGCGTCCCGGCCTCGGCCAGGCAGAGGCACGACCGGAATGCGCGGGACGACGCGGGGCGGGGACGCCGGGCACCGAGAGGGGGACCCGGGGCGGGCGGGTCTGGATTCCGGCCCAGCCCTGGTGGATGGGGCGGGGGGCGGCGCGGGGACCGGGGCCAATCCCACCTCCCGGCTCCGGCGCTGCCCGGCCCCGCCCCGGGCCTCTGCGGGCCGGCGCGCCGAGTCCTCCCCCTCTCAGCCGGGCGGGGCCGCGGCGTCCCGAAGACCGGGAGTCGGAAAGAGGAAAAAGTCTCCCCGAGCGTCTCCGGGAGCGCAGGGTGCGCGGCTGGGCCCCGACGTCGGCCACCGCGCCGCCCGTCATGGGCAGTGTCTTATAAAGACCCGGCGACTCTCGGGGCGCCGGCGGAGCGGGCCGCACGCAGCTGCCCCGGAGAGCGCGCACAGGCCCGGCAGAGCTGACACTCCCGGGCCCGGGACAGAACCGGACGGACCCCGGCCCCACGGGCACCACCGATCTCCCCGGCCCAGGACTCCACCCAGACGCACGGACACCCCAGATCGCCCCGGCCTCACGGACACCTCCGATCGCCCCGGCCCGGGACCGACTCCACCCAGACAGACCGACTCCTGACCTACGGACACCCCCTATCGTCCCGGCCCGGGACCGAATCCACAGATAGAGGGACCGCGGACGCACGGACACCCGGGACCTACTCCAGCCAGACGCACGTCCCCCGGCGGCGCGTGCGGCGGGCGTGGGGCCCGGAGTCCCGCGGCGGGGGCATGCGTGGCCCGCGCGCGGCATGGCCTCGGCGGTGTTTGAGGGCACGTCGCTGGTGAACATGTTCGTGCGCGGCTGCTGGGTGAACGGCATCCGCAGGCTCATCGTGAGCCGGCGCGGCGACGAGGAGGAGTTCTTCGAGATCCGCACCGAGTGGTCGGACCGCAGCGTGCTCTACCTGCACCGCAGCTTCGCCGACCTGGGCCGCCTGTGGAAGCGGCTCCGCGACGCCTTCCCCGAGGACCGGCCCGAGCTGGCGCGCTCGCCGCTGCGGCAAGGTGCGGGCGCGGGTAGCGGCGGGCGGGCGGGGACGCGGCGAGTCGGAGTCACGGAGCAGAAGGTCCCGTCCCGCTCGGGGGGCAGGAGGCCCCGTGGGGAGGACCCGGGCCACTGCGCGGCGATGGGGCGCTCACTCCACGCGGTGACATGAGATGGAGTGAAAAAGGGACCGAGGGACGGCCGGACGCGCGCCCCGACTGTCCGCCAGGACGGGTCACTTCTGAGCGCGCCAGGCGACCCCCAAGGCTGACCACTGGCTGTCCTCAGCACCCTGACCCCGAGTGGCAGCCGGCCGTGTTCCCCCATCTCCCCATTCCCAGGGGAAGGGGTGGCGTACGGGACAGTTACGGGGGGGGCGTTGGGGTCGCGTCGGGTGTGGCAGCCGCCCCCGGGTCCTCCCCTGCGCGGGGGGCGCCTCTTCCCAGCCTCGGGGACGGCTGAGCCCGGGCGGTGGGTGCCACGCAGCAGCCCTCTCTGCTTCCCAAGGGGGCCGCCCCGCCAGCGGCTGCCGGGCCAGCCCGGGTCCCCACCCCGGAGCTGGGTCTGCGTTCGGGTCGGATTAGCTGGGCCGCCTCCTCCCGGGCCTAGTGATTGGCCTTGACTCCGGTTTTAACAACGGCGGGGGCTTCCCTTTTCCTCCCGCTGCGAGGGGCCTGCCGGGCGGGGAGGGGCGGGCGGCAGCGCGGCGGAGACGGGAAGCCCGGGAGGGAGGGGCGTCGGCCCGGAGCGCTGGGTGGGGAGGAGCCGGGCTTCGGAGCGGGGTCCTCCCCGCGTGTGTGGCCGCCTGCAGCTCGGAGACCCTCGGCTCGGCTCCGAGCCTTCCTTTCTGTAGAATTTTCGAAGCAAAGAGTTACCCAAGGTCGGCCGGGCCTGTCTGTCTGTCTGTCTGAGGTCTTGAGATAACCTCTAGTCCCCCTGGCGATAGGCCCCACCCGCGTGTGGCTGATGTGGATAATTAGCGCGGTTCGCACGACACGTCCCCCGGCAGGCTCCCAAAGCCTGTGTGTCTGTCTGCGGACCCCGAGTGAGAAGCCGGCCCCTGCCCTCGCGGCTCCCGGGATCCCCTGATCTTTAGTATTATTTCAAGCTTGGGACCCCTTTTCGTAGGATGTGCTATTTGTTATTCTATTTGTAATTTAACAACTGAATGCGCAGGGCGGGAAGGACAGTGAGGGAACATAGTTTAGCAGATAGTTTTGTTTTTCTGGAACCGGGCAGGCCAGACACAAGCTGGGTTTCCTGGATCTTCCCCTGACTAGGTGTCAGAGCTCCTCCGGGGCCCTAGGCAGACAAGTTGCAATGACTCCTCACTTATGACACAGGACCCATTACCCATGTTTTCCCCTGAGGATTAAAAGGTAAGGTAGTGGCTTACTGTCGACAGGAAGCCACTCATCCTGGTTCTGGCAGCATCTGCCACTTCTGGCTGGCGCGGCAGGTCCGGAGGGTGGGGAGAGGGGTGTGGCTTCAGCCTGTGAGCACAGGTGAAAAGTCCTGCCCGGAGCCGAAGATTGACAATGGGAGGAAGTGACTTTTTCCCCCCACCCCCCCGCATCCCACTCCTTCTTTTGCATGCAGGCAAACTGGGGTAGATAGGGTCGGTTTCTTTCTGGGCTGTGTGATGCAGGGCCACTCTGTAAAGTGGAAAGAGGAAATGTTTAGGGAGGAAGTAATTATCATGGCAAAAAGGGATACGATAGTTGTTTCCAAGTACATACAAGAGAACAAAAATCAGAAGTAGAAGGGTTACATGTGCAGGGGGTGTGGCTGGAGGCCAAGGACTTTGGGACAGTAGGGGGTAGGGATTAGAGCCACTGCTAGGCTGGTGGTGAGCCCCCTCCGGTGGAGGCCCTGGGCCCTTCTAGCTCCAGCAGAAGGGGACGGAGATGGGTCTAGGAAGCGCAGGAGGGCTGCCCTTAAGCCCTGTGTGCTGTGGGCCTTGCCAGGAGGCCAGCTGGCCTGTGTCCAGCACCACCTGAGTCTTGTTGTGCAGTGTCAGGGAGCTCCCTTTCTTTGATCCTTTTAAGTCTGGGGAAGTCATTTGCCAAGCAAAACATCCCGTGGCCACACAAAAGAAGATGCAACCTTATTTCCATGCAAATGTGCTATTTGCATAAAAAGATAGACTAGCTTTGCAGACTACAAGCACCAGAGGTAACCAGCTGTGTGTGCTATGTAGGCGATGCTAGCTTTTCTCACCACAATCCCCAGCCTGTCCGATTTCCAAGCTTGGTGAGGAAATCTGGCTCCTGAACTGCCGCTGGAGGCCGCTGATAGGTCCTGTCACTTGAGGTGGGATGCTGTGGCCTTACTCTGTATTTCTGTTTGTTTTTTTTCTTTTTAATTTGTTCTTTGTCATATATATGTACATATATACATATATATAGTGTTATGTGTGTGTATGATCATATAGACCCCTTATCCCTCTCCCACTCCTGCTGAGACCCCTCTTCCCCCATATATCAGTGGTACATCCTTGAAGAGAATGACTCCCTCCTCCTTTCCCAGTAACCATTCACTACCAATAGCTACCCAGAAGAGTGAGAAATCAAAAGCCCCTCTCCTGTCCATGAGGGACTGGCCCTATCTTGTGCAGGTAACGTCAGCTGTGTGAGGTCATGAGTTCAGTGACCATGTCATGTCAAAGCAAGAGAGTTCCAGAGCCTTCTTCCCCAGCCTCCAATTCCTTCTGTCCCCACTTGTGTGATGTCCCCTGAGCCTTGCGGGAGAACAGTACAGATGTCCTATATAAGGCTGAGAGCTTAGCAGTCACTTATTCAGCATTTTGACCGGTTATGAGACTGCGTGAACCACGGCCTACTGCAAACAGCATGATTTGTCTGCCCAAGACTGAAAGAAATCTGTGGGTAGAAACACAAATATTTAGAAGACAATTTAACATCACGTCTGTTCAGCAAAACAACAGTAGTAGATTCCTCTCTGGGATCTAGACCTTGCCAACCATGGGCTTTTGGCTTGCCTGGTTCTCCCTGCTGCCACGGTTTCTATTTCTTCTCTGTGTGTGTGCGTGCGTGCGTGCGTGCGTGCATGTGTGTGTGTGTGTGTACACATGTACATGTGCATATGAAGGCCAGAGGAAAACCTTGGATAATATCCTCAGAAACACTCTACATTTTGAGGAAGAATTCCTCATGGGCTTGGAGCTCACCAGCTAGGCTATGCTGGTTGGCCAGCAAGCCTCTTCCCAAGGCTGAGATTACAAGCGTATGCTGCCGTGGCTGGCACTGTTTCAGTGGGTCCTGGAACTCAGCTGTTCGCACGTGCAAGGTGGGCACTCTACCCACCGAGCTATTTCCACCAGCCCCCAGTCTTTCAGAGTGGTCAGGTGAACCTTGATTCTTCGTGACTACAACAAACACTTGGTTTTACACTCATTCATTCATTCATTCAGTCAGTCACATATTTGCTGAGTGCCTACTATGTGTGAGGCACTGTTAACTGCTGGGGACACGAATGAGCAGAGAAACCAACAAACACACACATGTGTATACATATATATGCATATATGTGTGTGTTTATATATCTGTACCTATATATATACATACATACATACATACATACAGGGGTGCCAGTGCAAAGGCTAGGAGGCTGATGCGTGCTGGGGGGTGAATAGTGAGCAGCCACTGTGGCTGCCTTGCAGAGTGTAGGTCTGTGGGGAGGGGGACTGAGGCAGACCACTGTCCGAAATGATCCTCAGCATCTCTGAGAGCGATGAGCAGACTGATTTGATCTGAGTTCAACTCCAGCTGCTGAGCTGAGGAAGATGAGACAGAAGGAAGGGGACCAGGGAGACAGGTGGGGGGGGGCTGCTGGGGGTGAGAGAGAAGGGGCTAGACACTGGTGGGTGTGGAGGAGCCATGGGAGGCAGTGTGGTGAGCAGCTCAGCTCGTGTCCAGACTTTTCCACCTGAGCTGCAGGAGGAGCCGGTGGGGGAGGGGCTGGGGGCCGAGCCTGGATGGAGCCGCGTGCAGCACTGTTTGTCCACGTGTGATCTCCAGGCTGGAAGCCTGCGCGGGGCCCCTGCCGGGTCCAGTCTCACTGATGACAGTCACCGACTTTGAGCAGCTGCTTGGTTTCTGCCTAGACTTGAGATCCACAGGGTGGAGGTTTAAGGCACCTGGGACGGTAATAGAAAGGGCTGGAGACTGAAGAGACCCCCGACTCCTGCAGCCCTGGCAGCTCTGGGCAGACGTCACTGTTCCCCAGGCCTGTCCCCTTGGCCGCCCTGTCACACTGTCCTCCCGTGAAAGCCAGAGAAAGAAGCTTGGTGTTACTCCAGAATAGGAAAGTCATGTCTGATGGGTGGACCAGATGCCATTCAAAGCCGGCGAGTTCACTTTCTAAGTGAGTGTGTCTCAAAAGAGAGCAGAGGTTGCTCGGGTCCTGGGCAGCAGAGTTGGGACACGGAGGCACCGTCTTTGTCCAGCCTGGCAGGTCCTTGAAATTGGGGTGTCGGGCAATGCTCATCTCGGCCTGTGCCATGGGCATCCTGCTTTTCTTTGGGCTCTTCTCACTTCTCAGTGACTGACTCACAGACCTGTTTTTGACTGTGTTCCATAGATAGTTCCAGTTTGCTCACTGTCCCATGCAGATCTGGGTTGGAGGGCCTCCCCTCCTCTCTTCTATTTGTTCCCAAACTCACGCCCTGTTGCCCACCCTGGCCTCCATTCTGACCTTGTCACCCCCTTCTTTCTCCGTGCATGACTTCTTTGGTTTCTGGCTTCTCATCTCATCTCATGCCCTCAGCCCCGGTGCACCTGACTTACCTTGCCCGCCAGGGAAGGGCCAGCTGGGCTCTCCTGGGTGGTCCAGCTTGCCCAGCAGTGACTTCCCACAGATGTCTGAAGAGCAACTTGCTTCGGCTTCCCCGCCAGACCTCACTGTGAGCCCCTCAGGCCACCCTCCAGAGACAAGGGTCCCTTCATTTGAAAGCCTACTTTGGATCTGGTGTTTCTTTGTCGTCTGTTTGGACAAGCCCTTTGCACACAGACGAGGAGCAGAGCCCGCACACTCCAGCAGGGACGCAGAGCGAATCAGAGGCTGAGCACAGGCCGCTGCGGGCACCTCTGTGGAGATCAGCCCGAGCAAGCAAGGCTCCACCGGCTGGGATGGGAGGCTGGCAGTGAGGCGTGAGCTCGGGGTCACTGTGACGGATGTCCAGGCCATGGCCTCTTCTCTGAGCCAGCAGCAGTCTGGGGATGGCGACCCCCCAGGAAGACAGTTTAAATGCTTTTCTAGTTTGTATCTGGGGGTTGAACCAAGGGCCTGTGCATTCTCAGCACACATTCTGCCTCTGAACCATACTCCCAGCCAGCCTCCTTTATTGTTAGTTTTGTTCAGCTTTGACAACTTCGGTTATAGCAGGTGTCCAGTGGTGGTTTGGGTTGTCATCACTCAAAAGGTCCTTGCTTTGTCCCCTTGTGGTCTGGAGAAGCCCCCCCCCCCAATCTGACTTTTCTCCTTGATGACAGGAAGGCAAGGAGGAGGAGGGCAGGCCATGGCATGAAGCTCTGTTCTTCCAGCTGGCTCCAGCTCTCCTAGTGATGCCAGGTCGCCAGTGAGCGTGCCCACGTGCTGCTGGCTGTCCCGACACACCGCAGACCCGCGTGTCCCTTCTCATCCCGCTTCCCAGATGTGTGCGTTCTCCTTCCATCAGTTTGACAAGCTGAATCTCCGTCCTTGTCCTGGCTGGCAGCTTGCTTGAGACGGGCAAGCCGAGCTTGGACAGTGTGGGGAGGAGAGGAGGAGGGACTTGGACATAGTTTTTGCTTAGTCCCACAAGTCACCTTTACCTGCCCCTTGAGGCCCTGCAAGATTGGATGACAAAAAGGGGCCACAGCCAGGTCGCTGTAGGAGGGCTCTGGAAGGCCCGCCTCGGGCCCAGGCAGACCGCAGCTCCAGTAGCTGCTCCCTCCCGCCCTCAGTCACAGTTGCTTTGCTTGGACCCTCAAGGCCTACGTGCTGCAGCCTCGTCTCCTCCCTCCTTTCTGCTTTTCGGCAGCGTACAAAGCAGTGGGCTTCACTATGGCATGTTCATACACATTTTCTTTCTTTTTAAAAAATTATTTTATTTACTTGGGGGGGGGGTAGAGAGGGAGAACATGGGTGCTCCTGGGCCTCCAGCCACTGCAAACAAACTCCAAATGCATGCACCACTTCGTGCATCTGGCTTTACATGGGTATTGGGGAATTGAACGTGGGTCAATAGACATTGCAAGCAAGCCCTTTAACTGCTGAGCCATCTCGCCAACCCTCATACACATTTTCTTTATTGGCCCCACATCCTGCCCTCTGCCCTCTCATCTCTATCTCATTGGCGCATGAGTTCTTCTCATTTTTTTAAAAAAATATTTTAATTTATTTATTTGCAAGCAGAGAGAGAGAGAAAAAATGGGCACACCAGGATCTCTAGCCACTCACTGCAAATGAACTCCAGGTGAACGCACCACTTTGTGCATCTGGCTTTACATGGGTACTGGGGAATCAAACTTGGGTCATTACGCTTAGCAGGCAATTACCTTAACCACTGAGCCGTCTCTCCAGCTTCCCTGGCCAGCATGCGTTCTTAATACAGGAGCTGTAATGGCATCTGTGTGGCAGGGCTGTGAGGCCCAGTGAGCAAGATTCAGGGTGCCCAGCACCCAGCTAGACACTGACTGAGGCCATCTGCCCTATGCCCTCGTCCATGCGCTCACCACCCTGCACCTGCCCACTGCTCCCACCAGCGCCCATCCTTGCTGACTTCCTTGTCCTGGCTAAGAGTGCTCCCCTGGGGCCCACGTGGGCAGGCGGGGCTCTGTGGCTTTGCTGATTCCCAAGCTATAGTTGGTGCTTGGTATGGATTAAACTGGAGTGACTGAGAGATTGTGAACCAATGGATGAGTCACCCTAAGAACTGGGATTGCCAAGGGTGTGGAGTTTCCTGGACTAGGGACTGCCAGGAAAGCTGTGTCTTCTATCTTTTGAGCATCATGACCTCCTCTGGGTCTCCACATTGCCTCCTTCCCTCTGTCGGTCCCTCACCCTTCAGGCCCCCTGCGGTGTGGGTTGGTCCCCTGTTCTGTGTTTTCCTAGCACCTGGGCTCTGCCCGCTAGGAGATACTGTGGAGTCAGTATTGGGGTTCTGGCCAGAAGAAATACATGGGGAATTGGGAACGCCGAGCACCCACTGGGGTGTTGGCCCCAGCACCTCATCCTGTGCTGGTTTGTGAGCTTGGCAAGTACCTCTGGAGAAGCAAGTGAACAAAGGGCATCCTTCCTGTGTGGTGAGGATGGGATGGGCAGGCACCTCACGATGTCACACCTTAAGGCATTGGCAGAGGCTAGAGGTCTAGCTCCGTGGTCTAGCACACACAAGGCTCTGGTTTTGATCACTGACAAAGGGGTGGGGGTGGAGAATGAGCAAATGATTTTGTTTGTTTGTTTTATTAAGACAGGCTCTTACTGGGCTCTTAGCCCAGGCTGGACCCTCCTGCGTCCACTTCCCCTGGCGCTGGGGTGACAGGCACGCGCTGCCGCTCCAGGCTTGGAAGCAGCTTCTAGAAACTGTCCAGACTGCCTTTGGGGATTTTGCTCTCACTGGGGACAACAATGAAGAGGCCTGGAGAGGAGGGATTAAGAACACAGTAAAAACGAGAAAGTTGGAGACAAACACACTTTTCCACTTGGAGAAAATGGCCTGCTCCCTCCGGAGGCCCTTGGGCAAGAGGAAAGAAGCCCTCACCCTCTCCTCTTCTGGGTCCAGGGCAAGTTTCATGATGTCTCACCTCTGCCCTGTGTGTTTTTTTCTTTTGATTTTTTATATATTATTTTTATTTATATTTGAGAGAGAAATAGAGGGAGAGGAAGAGAATGGGCAGGCCAGGGGCTTCAGCTGCTGCAAACAAACTCATGTGCCAACTTGTGCATCTGGCTTACGTGGGTCCTGGGGAATCAAACTGGGGTCCTTCAGCTTTGCAGGCGAGTGCCTTAATCGCTAAGCCATCCCTCCAGCCCCCTGATGCGTTTTCTGACCAACTTTCCATCCTGGGGAGACGGAGATGGGGCATGAGTGAGGATTTCTGGGCTCTTGTAGTGCACATGAGCCTTGCTATGCCACAGGGAGAGAAGAGGAGAGATGAGCCAGCCAGCATCCTCGGGTGCTGCGTTTTCTTCCGTTCTTTTATATTTTGATGTTGGATGGAAAAATCGATCCTTGCCTGTGCTCAGCACTCACTCCATCACAGCCCAGAATTCCGCACTTGTCCCGTGGCACACAAGCTAATAACAGCACTTACCCAAGCTCTGTGGCTGTGTGCCCTGCGTGCCCTGTGTTTCTGGGCACGTTTGTTAAATGGACAGGAAACAATCCTGGTGCTGTTGGTTATCTGGCCCCATTCGAAAGCTCCCTTGACAGAAAGCTTCCCCAGGGCTGTCCTTGTGTGCGAGTGAGCAAGCTTCCCTCTCCTCAGAAAGGTCGCTGCTGTGGGTCTTGGACATGCCTAATGCACTCCCTTAGAGCTCCCCAAAGAGCTCGCCCAGAAGCACTCGCGTTGGAGCCAGCGCCTGCTCCAGTCCTCCGCAGACGCCCCAGGCAGTTGTCAGGAGTGTGGGACCCAGCTCTGTGTGGTGAAAATGTGGGAGTCTGGACTTCTGGGACGGGAGACCGTAGCTGTTCATGCTCGCTCTGCGGACAGGTCGGTATGCAGACTCGGTCCAGGAGTAGACCAGGCACCTGCTTACGCAGACGCACCTAACTCTGGAACTGTCCAAACCGTGATGTGTCCTTTACTTGCGTAGCTGGAGCCCTTAGGAGAAAGGGAACCCTGGGTGTCTCCAGGCAGACATTTAGCTCCTAAATACTATTGGGCCTGCTAAGACTTATGAGTGATCGTGTTAATAACTGTTCAAGTTCTTTTAAAAATGTTAAAAATTTTTTAAGAATTTTATTAATTTTTTTATTTGAGGAAGAGAAAGACAGAAAGAGGCAGGGGGGAGAGAGAGAATGGGCACTCCAGGGCCTCCAGCCACTGCAAACGAACTTCAGATGCATGTGCCCCCTTGTGCATCTGGCTTGTGTGGGTCCTGGAGAATCAAACCTGGGTCCTTTGGCATTGCAGGCAAGTGTCTTAACCGCTAAGCCATCTCTCCAGTGGTTTTTCTAGTTCTTGACTGCTTGTAAGAAGTCTGGATAAAATGTTTGTATCACAAAAGTGTGGTAAAATTTTAAAAGTTGAGGTTGTATGAGTGATGACACTTTTCCAGAAAGAAAATTTTCCTGAGGCCATGAAGTCTTTTGGGCCAATCTCCTTAGATGTGGATGGTGGACAGTTGTCCCTTCCTGTGGTAACAGGCTGTGTGAGCTATACCCGCAGGCTTACGCAGGGTGTTTGCGCCCTCTGCTGGCCAGTCTTGGACAAGCCTCCCACTGAACAGGGGGGTGTTTGTTTCACATAAAGGACTGCCTGCGCATCTGCACACACACTTGCACATGCTAAAAAGCAGGACTGTTTGGGGACTCAGGCCTGAGCTGAGCCACGTGGAGCCGAGGCCAGGGGTCTTGCCCACCCACAGTTTGTAGCATTACCATTTCATATAGTAAAACTGCTCGATGTCAACCTCCTGCCTTAAAAAAATATTTGGAATATATAAAAAAGCTTTAAATGATCCAAAAATATTGTATTTAAGCACATTTAAAAATGATGCTAAGGGGCTGGAGAGCTGGCTCAGCAGTTAAAGGTGCTTTCTTGCAAAGCCTAACAGCCTGGGTTTGATTCCCTAGTACCCGTGTAACGCTAGATGCACAAAGTGGTACATTCAGCTGGAGTTTGTTTGCAGTGGCTAGAGGCCCTGATGCGCGTTCTCTCTCTCTCCCTCTCTCTCTCTCCCTCTCCCTCTCTCTCTTCCTGCAAATAAATATAGAAAAATATTTTTTATAAAATAAGGTGAAAATTGTGGCTTAGATACACAGGTAACATTTGGAAAATCTGGCCCTGCCTTTAAGAGCCAAATGACTGAGTCACAAGAAAAAAGTATGGCAGGTAGGATTGAAAGGCATGTGTTTTGCATATAACCACACTGCTTGATAGTCATGGATCTTGTCACTTGCCCCTGGAAAATAAAGTAGTGTCTCAAATGCAAATTGCTGGCATAACTTAACCTTTCCCCACTGTCACTTTACAAGTCTGACAATGTACCCTGGCAACAGGTGCCTGGGCAAGGAGCTGGATGGCTCAGTGGGTACTGCTTGCTGTGCAGGACGTAAGGACTGGGGTTCTATGCCCAAAACGTGTGTAAAACGCCAGGCACGGTGGTGCACACCTACGGTTCCAGTGTAGAATGTCAGACACGGTGGTGCACACTTACAGTGTAGGACGCCAGGCGCGGTGGTGCACACTTACAGTGCAGGACGCCAGGCGCGGTGGTGCACACTTACAGTGTAGGACGCCAGGCGCAGTGGTGCACACTTACAGTGCAGGATGCCAGGTGCGGTGGTGCACACTTACAGTGTAGGACGCCAGGCGCGGTGGTGCACACTTACAGTGTAGGACGCCAGGCGCGGTGGTGCACACTTACAGTGCAGGACGCCAGGCGCGGTGGTGCACGCCTACACTTCCATTGCTGGGGAGGTGGAGACAGGAGGATCCCTGGAGCTTGCTGACCTGCTAGTGTAGCTTCAGTTGGTGGGCTACTGAGAGAACACATCTCAAAAGATATGGACCAAGTCCCTGAGGGTAACACCAAAGGTTCTTCTCTGACTTCTACATACACCCATGAGCACCACACACAATAAAAGGACCCCAGAGAGTGTGAAGTGATGAGATATTTCCACAGGAAAATGTGATTCGATTTTACACTATGGCCCCAGAGTATAGGGTGTGTGTGTGTGTGTGTGTGTGTGTGTGTGTGTGTGTGTGTATGTGTGTGTTTCTTTACATTTTTGTGAAAAACACTTAAAACCATTGGAGAGGGGCTGGAGAGATGGCTTAGCGGTTAAGCACTTGCCTGTGAAGCCTAAGGATCCCAGTTCAAGGCTCAGTTCTCCAGGATCCACGTTAGCCAGATGCACAAGGGGCCGCACGCATCTGGAGTTCGTTTGCAGTGGCTGGAGGCCCTGGTGCGCCTATTCTCTCTCTTTCTCTATCTGCCCTTTTCTCTGTCTGTCTGTCGATCTCAAATAAATAAATAAAATAAAATAAAAAACCATTGGAGAATGATGCCAGGATGTCAGGGGCCTTGTGAACTTGGACCACTGTGAACTTTGGTGTTAGGGGCTGTCAGATGCCAGGTGTTAGTGGCAACTGCTGGGCTGGCTGTGTGTGGAGGGTTGAGGGCTGGGTGGCTGTGGACTGTAGGCGGGGAAGGTTGTACCTGCAGCAGCGGGCATCCCGCTGTAGTTCCGTTAGGGGACATCAGGAAATTCAGGGGACTCCATCACGTCATGCATCTGCCACACCCCTCCTGCATGGGGAGGGCCAGAGCTCCGTGTCACTCTGGCAGAGGCTCTTGGAGACAGGAAGTGGCTCCTGAGGAAAGCTGACCCTGATGCACAGCTTGATTGTCACCTAGGAGCCATCTTGGGGCATTAAATGATTGAAGTGCTTCTGACTCAAAGCTTCAGAGAGTCGCCTGTCGTTTCTGCACCTGTGTGTGAGGTCCCATCTTTCCCTGCCTGTTCAGAGTCTTCCCCTGCCAGTCTCAAGCCCCCGTGCGTTCCCAAGGGGCTCCACTTGCCTCCCATTGAGAAACATTGCCTGGTCTCGGGTAGCAGTAAGCACGTTTCCACAAATGCCATCAAGCCAGAGCAGCTCACTCCTGGCACTGTGCCTCCCCCAGGTAGACTGTGGCAGTGGGCTCAAGCCGGCCAAGGCAGGACCTGTTTCTCAGCGTTGCCTCCGGCTGTGGAGATGGCAGGACACAGAGGTGGTCAGGCAGGCTGGGTTCAGGTCAGCTACTGCTGTTTTTAGACGTCTGAAGGGCACTCTTGCCTTTCTCTACCTCAGCCTGGAAAACGGGTCACAGAGAAGACAAACCACAGAGCTTGCAGTTTGCTTTGGACATCAGGTAAACACAAACTCGGTGCCCACTAGCCATTCCTTACCACCGCGTTGCTTGTCCCTACAAAATTCACAGTTAACTAGGCGTGCTAGGTTTTGTGAGGTCTGGCCACTCCGAAAGGGTGATCTAGAGCAAAATATATGTTCAGCTAAGTATTGCCCGTGGAGGTTGTAAACACAACCATGGGAAACAAAGATAATCAGAACTCTGCCATCCAAGCACACTCAAAGCTTGACTGTAAATGGTGAAGTCAGTCCTGTGTCCTTCACTACAGTGGGTGTAACATGCCGGGCACATGGGCTGGGCGAGAGGCCGGTCTTCCTGCCAGTGGCTTCTGCAGAGCCCGGGATGGCCACCGTGTCATCAGTTTGATGGACTTGGAGCTGCCATTGTAGCTGTCACAAACATTGGAGCACATCAGTAGTTTTTGCTTATCTGAATAAAGATGCACTCCAGGCATGAGTGACACAGTGTCTTCTCTCTACAAGCAACTTTCCGGGGAGTTCTTTTTGTTTGTTGTTGTCGTTTGTCTTGGTTTTTCAAGGTAGGGTCTCGCTCTAGCTCAGGCTGACCTGGAATTCACTATGTAGTCTCAGGGTGGCCTTGAACTCACGGTGATCCTCCTACTTCTGTCTCCCGAGTGCTGGGCTTAAAGGAGTGCAACACCACGCTTGGCTCCAGGGAGTTTTGACTTGACTCTCTTGTCCTCTGCAGGTTTTGGTGGCAAGGAGAGGACAAGAGCATTCTGGAAGCGTGCTCATGCCCCCTAGTATGCTCTCACCAGCGCTTTTCTTAATGGCATGGATGCTTCAAGAAATGAGTCCTTGTGATTTGTGTCATCGCGTGAAAACCCTAGGAGTGTGTTTACACAAACTTAGCCAATTGTGATGTTGCTAGGTGACACAATCTTATGGGACCACTGTCATGCATCATCATGTCATCCAAAATACTGAGCTGTGCTTGACTGTCTTAGATAAATATTTGAGATTCTATGCAAGGGATTCAGAGCTTGGGGCAGAGCCACCCAGAGACTAGCACTCGTGGTTTCTGTGGTTGTCCTCCCTGGCTCTCCCCAGGAGTGGGATGAGGCAGGGGAGAGGGAGAGGGTCTGCTGCTGGTTAGGGGGCCATGTTTGTGTCAGTGCAGGGGGTGGAGCCAAAGCCTTGGGGTTTCCCAGTGCATAGTCACAGGCAGCCCTGCCGCCGCTCAGTCTCGCTGTCTGGGGCTTGAGTCGTTGAGGAAGATCAGGCAGCCCCATGGGCGAGCAGCGACACCTGTCTACCAGGGGCCGGGTGAAGAGGGCCTAGGAGCAGGTCGGCTTTCAGAAATACTCTCCTTCTGTGTCTGTGTAGTCCCTGTGGGCGTGCCCAAGGATTCTATGTGTTAAGTCATTTTAATCTCAATCAAGTAGTTTAAGAAATTATTTGGGTCTTTTTTGTAGACCCAGGCAGTAAGGAACCTGAACACTGACCAACCCTTCCCCTGTTTGTGAACAAAACCGTGGTTCTGTCACAGCAGAGGAGGCTGGTGACATCCGGGGTCATACAGGGTCTGGGAGAAGCCAGTGTCCTCAGGAGTCCAGTTTCTATTCCCCTGAAGCAAGTGGGTACGAAGTGAAGGGCGAAGTCTTATGTTTGCTTTGCTCATGGAGACAACATGCCATGCCTCCCAAGTGTGCCCTTGAGCTATATTGTTTTAAAAATATCACACAGCCCAACAGCCACGCAGGGCCTGTGGTGACCGTAACAAGTACAGATGCCTGGGCTCCTCAAGAGGCCATGACTCATGCCCATTGGGGTATTCTTTGGGCAAAGAGCTGGCTTTTTTCCTTCTAAACATGGCATTTACATGACTTGTCTAAATATAGGTTCAGTTTACACAGGCTTTGCGGCCTAGGAAGCCATTGCCCACAGTGAGCCCTGCCCTGTGCTATCAGGGGTCCAGGCCAACCTTGCTGTAGTCACTCTGCAGACGGGGCTGAGTGATGCCAGGCTGAGCTCTGACCATTCCCAGGGTGTTTGGAAAGGCTCAGTCTATGACATCCTGCAGCCTCGCCCTCCGCAATCTGCTGGATCCACAGGGTCGATTCCAGAAGAAACATAAGCCACTGATGATGCGACACAGAAGGGTTAGAGCAGGACTTGTGAGTTAGGGCTTGACAGACAGGAGGCTGGGTGAGCACCATCGTCTCCTTTATTTGAGGTTTTGATCCTTTCAGGCCAGGGTCAGCCACGGTCTGGAAATAATAGGTGGAACATTCCAGAAATGAGCAATTTGTAAGTTTTCAGCTGAGCACCATTTGAGTATCAAGGTGAAATCTTCAGGAGCTGTGACTCCTCCTGTTGTCCCACGTTCCACACGGTGCGTGCTCCCTGCCCGTCTGAGTCACTTAGCAACCATTCTGATGATCAGGTCTACTATCTTGATATCGAGTGCTTATGTTCCACTAACCTCCGTTTTGTTTAATAATGGTCATGACATGCGTGAGGGCGATGCCAGAAAACCAGACACACCAAATGCTTTCGTGACTAGGAAAGGAGAAAGTCCTCTCCCAAAAGGAGAAAAAAGTCCTAGCTGAGGCTGCTAAGATCTCGTAGGAGGAAATCGTCTTATGAAGGAAAAGCAATTCATGATGTGATAGGCCTATGGCTGTGGCAAACACGGTTTCAGAAGCCCCAGAGGGTGCTAAGACGCGACTCCCTCCGACAGTGGGGACTCTTGCAGACATTTCATAATGGAGGGTGACATTGTGACAGTCCTCATCATGGGATGTCTGTCCCGTGTGTCGTCAGGAGCACGTGTGTGCCATTCTGCCTCTTTGACACCTAAGAACACCTAAGTTTATGGGGGACACCTGAATCACACCCCCATACATGTCCTTCTCTCTTCTAGGGCTGGTCGCTATCAAGGACGCACAGGATATGGAGACCAGACTCAATGAGGTGGAGAAGCTACTCAAGACGGTCATCAGCATGCCTTGTAAAGTGAGCAGGGGTCTGGGGGTTCAGGGGGGCTGGAAGGGGGGAACAAGACCATCAACATGCCCTGTAAAGTGAGCAGGGGTCCAGAAGTTCAGGGGGGCTGGAAGGGGGGAACAAGACCATCAACATGCCCTGTAAAGTGAGCAGGGGTCCAGAGGTTCAGGGGGGCTGGAAGGGGGGAACAAGACCATCAACATGCCCTGTAAAGTGAGCAGGGGTCCAGAGGTTCAGGGGGGCTGGAAGGGGGAAACAAGACCATCAACATGCCCTGTAAAGTGAGCAGGGGTCCAGAGGTTCAGGGGACTGGAAGGGGGGAACAAGACCATCAACATGCCTTGTAAAGTGAGCAGGGGTCCGGGGACACTGGGAGGGGAGCAGTCATTCGCATTCCCTATAAAGTGGGCGCGGGGTCCGGAGGGAGGAGTCCACCTGCAGGACTCAGCTGCTTGCTTCAGCTCCGAGTCCGCCCCCTCCCCGCAAAGTCTAGGCAGGTGGAATCCGGGGACAGAAGACTTCCGGGATCTCTTCCGTGTGTGGAAGTGCAAGGGAGAGGGGCCTGTCTGGCTGCAGGGGCCTTTGCTGTCTAACCTGCACGGAGCCTCTGGCCCTGCTCGGGGAGTTGATGCCAGGCACTAACCCTGTGCTTAGTTAGCTATGGGTGCCCTACGTTGAGCCTGTGAGCTCTGAGTGAGCACCAAGGCAGGACTACTAACTCCTAAAGGTTTTGTTTGGTCCATGTGGGCAAAGTAGACGCACCCAGTTGGTGGCAGAGAAGGGAGCTGTGTGTGAAACGGCAGCCGTGTGCCAAGCACTCGGGGCACCACCGCATTGTTTTGTCACCCCACCTATCCAGAGGGCTTGCGTCTTCACCATGTGTGGGGAATGAGGCGGCTGCAGTGCCAGCCTCTGGGTGTGGGCGGTCGTCCTGTCCCTGAGCTGGGCCGGAGCTGCTTCCTGCACAGTAGTGTGGGTAGAGTCGCCTCTGCGGAAACACGTCCCAGGTCAGTGAGCAGGGCCAAGCCGGAACCTTTGTTCTCAGTGACTTCTGCATTTCTGTCCAGTACTCCAGGTCAGAGGTTGTGCTCACCTTCTTTGAAAGATCTGCACTTGATCAGGTGTTGAAGAATGACAATGTGCATAAGATTCAGCCCAGCTTCCAGAGCCCCGTCAAGATCTCAGGTAAGAGCCACGGCCAAGGAGTCGGCAGAACAGCTGCATGGGACCTTTCTGGCTCGTCCTTGTGGTGGGGGACACAGCTTCGACCCTTGGGCTCAAATAGACAGTTATCGGAATGGTGAGATTGTGGATGAGAAGCTACTCCCCGAGTTCTGTTAAGCACCATGTTTTCTATCCACCGACCTGCAACCTCTGCTCTTCCTACTTGCAAAGGGGTTCATTTGGCACATCACTTAGGACGTAACTTGGGAAGGAGTGTGCTAATGACAACATCAGCCGTCCAGTCTCAGGGCAGGCCACAGACCATCCTGTTCAAGTAAGAGCTCCCGTCACACGGCATGGAATTAGGCTCTTCGGCACACAGCTTAGTTGTCCTTGGTGCTGGTGCTGGACTGTGCCTTCTAGCACTAAAGGTCAGCAAGGGTTAGCCACAGCCAGATGGGACCGTCCACGGGGGGTGGGGAGGAGCTGCAGGTCAGCCCACCTGTGGGCTAGGTGGGAAGGGAGAAGTCCCTTGGCCCCATTTGAGTTGTACTAATAGCAGGTTTATACTCATCCTGAGAACACTAGGTGTGTGTGTGTGCACATACATACATGCATGCATGCATACAGTTTTTGTTTTTGGAGAGGCTGACTATAAACTCATCATAAGCTAGCCTTGAGCCACCAGTAATCATCCTGCCCAGTCTCCTGAGTGCTGGGATCGTGGGCATGTACACTGCATTATTTGACAAAGACTGCTGAGGAACATTTTGCAGGAAAAAGCTCTCTCTTGGTAGTCTCCAGAACCCAGTTTGCCCAGGCAAAGGTAGTCATCTTGTAACCTAGGAGGGATTTGGCAGTGGAGAGGGAGGGAAAATGCTCGTGAGAGGAGACTGGCCAGTGGAGAGCTCCTGCATTACATCTTCATCTGTGGGGGAGAGAGGAGGGATCTGGCACCCACCCATCACCCATCATTGCCTTTCTGAATGGAGGAGACATAGCAGACTTAGTCAGAAGCTGACGGAGGTGGGAACCCAGGGCAGCCTATGGGAAGGGAGCAGACAGGGAGCGGTCTGGGAAGGACAGAGTGACGGTGCTCTTGGGGATAAGTGTCCTTACCATTACTTGCCACCCACGATGACACCCCAGTTGTGTGTGTGGGTAAACTGGATGACTAGCTGGGTTCTGGAACCTGGGGCGGGAGGGGCGTCCGCAGACATGACTGTGATGTGCAGGGTGGATGGCCCATGCTACCATGCCTCCCCGAGGCAGCTTCCTGGGTGCCCCCAGAGCAGAGCGGGCAGTGCAGGAGCCCCCCATCACTGGGGACAGTCTCCAAAACCTCCTTTACAGAAGAGCAGGCGTGCAGGTGACTTATCTGGGTTGGCATCTGTGGATCCTCACCCTGTAGGGCTTACCGAGGGCTCTGAGGTCCCCCTGGCTGTTGAGTCGAGGCCCGCATTCCACTCCACAGCGAATGGGGAAGACTTCACTCTTTAGTCTTTAGTGGAAAAGCCCTTATGTGGAGACCTTGTGCCTGTGTTTGTCTCTATTTCATTGTTTTGGAGCAAATTGGAAAGCAGAGAGCAGTAGAGTCTTTAAGAGACCTTTTGTCATGGGAGGGGCTGGGACACTGCTTCAAGATGACCTGAAGGTCCCAAAACTGAGGGGACAGATGAGCTGGATGGAGCTGGCTCTGGAAGAACCCCCCCCCCCCCGACCATATCCACTCTTGCTTTTGCATTGTGAAGAGATGAGCAGGTCCTGAAAGTAATGGGACAGACTCGAAGGGGTGGAGCGAAGACCCACATGGGGCTTTACGTGGGCTCCTGTGTCTTTTCTCAGGGACTAGGGACGGGTTTGGGCCACTGCTGTATGTGAATCTGTGTATGACTGGGGCTTAGCATCCAGTTCTAGAAGAGACCTCAGGCTATGTGGGATGTCATTCCCTGCCCTGAGTGCGGACACTGCAAAAGAGCTGCTGTATCCAGAGAGGAGAGCCAGGGAGGTGAGGAGAGCAGGAAGAGACAAGGAAGAGAGATCGGAGGTGTGACCCGCACGCTGATGGCAGGAAGAGACGAGGAAGAGAGATCGGAGGTGTGACCCATGCACTGATGGCAGGAAGAGATGAGGAAGAGAGATCGGAGGTGTGACCCGCACACTGATGCGCCCAGATGGGAAAGAGCGGGGCAGAGGCTGGCGTGGGGCCAGCGGGTAGGAGGAACACAGCTGACTTGGCTCAGTACAGAACACTGGCTAACAAACAAGTTTATAAATGGTTTCTGACCCAAAGCCTCAGTACAAAGGCTGCGTGGGGCGGGGGGGGGGGGGGCGCGGGTGTGTGTGTGCAGAGATCTTCTGCACAAGGCAGCAGGCTGGGGGATATCTTCCTTCCAGAGTGAAGTGTCCCAACGCCTGTGGCTGTTTCCCCATCTTCCTGGGACTCTGCCCTCGAACCCTCCTTCTCTTCCCATTATGGATCCCAGCCCAGTGGCCCCTCACTCAGCACTGGGCCTTCCTAAAGCGAACTGCAGTGTGCACGTGGGCTCAAATGGCATCCCACCTGCTCCACGAAGGGTGCGCTTAGCTTGTCCCTGAGGGAGGGGGACGCGTTCACACAGTCATGAGGACATCCACGTTGCTTTCTGACAGTTCTTACTCTTAGCGCTGACATCCCCTTTGAAGAAACCTGTCTCACACGCACCTGGCTTTCTGGTCTTGGAGCCATACTTGGTGCATTTCTGGACTCGAGGTCTCAGGCTTGGGGTCTGGAGAGGGCTGGTCTTCCAGGAGCATGAGCGCGTGCACATGCGCACACACACCTTTCCCTGTCGCCTCCCCCTTTCTCCATTTTACCCCTCAAAACTGCCTCACCCTCAGCATAAAGCCTGACAGACAGATGTGTCGGGGTCTGGCTGATGACCCCGCTTTGGTTTGGTCACCTCCTCTCCGGACCCCGGTGTCCTCCACTGGACTCTGACCATTGCTCCCGCTGTGACCCTGCAGGGTCACTGAGGTGAACTCAGCCCACCCACTGCCACCCTGGTCAGTTCTGTGCCCTTCGTGGCTGAGACCTACACCTGGCCTCCTACCTTCCTCTCATGGGATTTCTTCATGTCTTCTGTGCCAACATGGAGTTTAATTAGGGACGTGGTGCCATGGGGCCACACCGACTCCCCAGATGGTGACTTGGCAGCACCTAAGCCCACTTCTCAAGAGTTCAAATAGTGACACTGTTAGTAGTCAGGGCTCCACTAGATGGCGCCAGGGCCTCGTTGTGCTGAGAACCTTGTCACCAGCCTGGGCTGGCAAGGACGCCAGTCTGCCTTCAGTAGTCCTTACCCAGCATTGATCTATTGATCAAAATGCTTCTTGATGCTTATTGAGCCCAAGAGAGCACGGATCTGAAGTGGTTGGCAGCGTGGCTGTGGCCATGTCTCAGCCTCGCCTGGCTGTGGCTAGCTGGACTGATGGATTTCAGCCACAAAACCAGGTCATTCAGTCTCAAGACCTGGAAATAGAATTTTGCTGTTCATTAGGGGATGGACCAGGGAGCAAGTGAATAAAACACGTCGCTTTGGATTTTGTTCTGTCTCCAGCTGTACATTGAAAACCTGCTGGAGGTGATTTTCAACATCTTGTGAATGCTTTTATGGCTGAGACTAAGGACCCACAGAAGACCAGGACAGAGTCAGTGACACGAGGGGCAGGGCCATGGGGCAGATGTAAACTCAGCAGCTGTTAACAGATGGGAAGCCACCATTCAGGGAATGTGCACACTGACACATGTTGCAAAAATGACCCATTGATGGAGAGATGCTAAGAGTGGTGGCTGAAAGTGTGAGGAGAAGCAGGGTTTGCACATTGTTAAGATAGTTGGCAAGGGCTGGAGAGATGGCTTAGCGGTTAAGCACTTGCCTCTGAAGCCTGAGGACCCCGGTTCGAGGCTCAATGCCCCAGGACGCACATTAGCCAGATGCACAAGGGGGCGCACGTGTCTGGAGTTCGTTTGCAATGGCTGGAGGCCCTGGCGTGCCCATTCTCTCTCTCTATCTGCCTCTTTCTGTCTCTGTCTGTCGCTCTCAAATAAATAAAAATAAACAAAAAATTTTAAAGTTTAAAAACAAAAAAATTAAAAAAAGATAGTTGGCAAGATATTTATTACAAAGGAAATAAGAGAGAGCTTACTTACTTGGAGGGTACCTAGCAAAATGATCCTTAGTCAGTCACTCAGGTTGGCATTGCCAGTAGTAGGACATGTGGACATTGTAACCCACACACCACACACGCACACACCCACACCCACCACCGCCTCCACCGCCTCCACCGCCACCACGTGTTGCTTGGAGGGACTCGTTCTCGCTGTGTGGGCTTCCTGCCACTGGGGCCTTACCTTGTTCTGATTACTCAGAAATCCACCTTGAGGACCAGTTGCAATTCAGAATAAACTGCCTGTCCTCTTTACTAGTCAAGACTTAACAGTGTGGTGTAACAAGGGGTACTTGATAGGATCCACACCAGAAAAAGGGGTCAGTCGTGGGGAGAGGGTGAAACTCGAGTGGAGGAGACCTGTAACAGTCAGTGGTATTGTCCCATGTTATTCCTGGGATTTGATCAATGACCCTCCAGTTTGAGCAAGGTCCCTTTGTGGCCTGGGCTTGGGGTGGAGGCTTCCAGGCCCAGAAGCACCAGTGTACTTTAGTGTCCTCAGGGCTCAGCTGGCATTGCAAACATCTGGGTCTCATTTGTGTGTACAGAGCGTTTTTGGCATAGACAGTTGAGGGTGACTTGTTACAGTTCTGTTTTGTCGAGGACCGTAAAGGTTCCATGTTCTAGAATGCAGAAGTCCACACTTGGCAAAGATTAGGTGTGCCAGGTAACTTCAGAAGTTTGTTCAGAAGTGATTTTGCAGCAGTGACATCTGCTTGAACCTAAAAGGTGCCTTCCCTCCCCCTCCCGACTCCCTTGGCAGAGAGGTGGGAGGAGGGATGAGCTGTCAGCTGGCAGTGTGGGGGCTGTGCCAAGCTTCCTGTGCCTCCTCAGATAGACAGGTTCAGGTCAGCGTGCATAAGAGCAACAGAGAACGCGGTTCTCCGCTGCCACACCTTCTGGACAGGAGAGGAGGAAACTGGAACCTGTCATGCTGGATTCTGTAGTTTGCAGTCGGCCGGCTTAGCCTTTGTCCTGTGTACGCAGAGAGATGTTGATAGACATGTCGTCCCTAGTTCCCAGATAACCGCCCCCCCCCCCCCCGCCGTGGTGGATTGTGGAGCAGGGAGGAATCAGGAGCGGATGTCCCTTTTGTGTGACTGACTGGACAGTCGTACAAGAGACCCATGAGACAGGACAGCCTCGTCCCCAGGAAGCCAGGCACACAGCCCAGGAATGTGCTCACCATTCTTCTGACAGGAATAGTCGTTTTGATCCTGTGAGGGTGCAGAGGAAACCTCGTACTTTCCTTCACTCCATCTTGTGTGGTCCCCTGATTCTCTGCATGTGGAGAAAAAGAAGCCCAGAGAACTGAGAACCAAGTGCCTAGAAAGACGAAAAGTAAACAGGAAGTGGTCATTTTAGTTAGAACAAAGCAAGCTCAGACTTGGGAATAAGTTAATATAAGGTGTGGTAAGGAACGGGGAAAATCTAAGACAATCGTCTAAACACAAAGGCGCCTGATGCCCTGTGGCCCTGTGGACAGTAAGTGGCACTCTCGCCGGCTGTGCTGGGCCAGGAGTGGACGCAGGGCAGAAGTGTCCTCTGAGAATCTGGCACAGGGAATCTGGGCAAGAACCTGTTTTGAGGACGAACTTGGGCACTCCTGAGTTTAGAGCTCAGCTACTGAACTGCCAAGGAACTGGGGTCAGTGGGGCACCAGGCCAAGGAGAGCTGGTGATGGCCACCGATCAGCTCATCTCCTGAGGGAAGAGGCAGAAACACGGTGACTTACGAAATATGAAAGACTGCAGCAGATAGAAGGAGAGAGGCAAGTCACACTTGCTTCTGACGCAATCAGGCCTCCGTGTCCGTGGGTCCTGAGTCTGTGGATTTAACCAAGTACAGTTCAAAAATATTGGGAAAATACTGTGCCTGTACTGGACATATGTTGCCTTTCCCCCTTATATTCCCTGTTATTTCCCCTAAATGTACCATGTTCAAATAGTCACATGATGTTGACAGTGTTCCAGCAATTATAAATGTTCTGGAAGCAGAGAGGGAGGATGTGTGTGGGTTCCAGTGTATAAGGGTTTTGAGCACTATGGGTTTGACCTGCATGGACAATAATTGTGCTTAAATGGATGCCTGCTGGCCATGACAGTGTCCAGGATTTCATGGGATATTAGAGTTAGATCCTTGGAGATTCTCACACATAATCTTGACGGTGTCTCATGGAGGGGATACGCCCCACGGCCATGGAGTTGGGGCATCTGAGCCCCAGCCCAGTGATGACCACGTGTTCTCCATATCAGCGCTTTCGGCCATGGATAAGCCCTGGCAAGCCAATAGCCACATAGATATAGGAAACCTTCTTGCCTGGTTTTTAAACTATTGACATATGAGCTTATTGGGGGAAAAATACCAACATATAGGGCTAGAGAGATGGCTTAGCAGTTAAGGCACTTATCTGTGAAGGCGAAGGACTCATGTTCCATTCCCCAGTACCCACGTAAGCCAGATGCACAAGGTGGCACATGGGTCTGGAGTTCATTTGCACTGGCTAGAGGCCCTGGCATGCCCATTCTCTCTCTCTCTCTCTCTCTCTCTCTCTCTTTCTGTCAAATAAAAGCAAGTAAATAATTTTTTTAAAAAAAACCTTAGCTTCACATGGTGGCATACACCTTTAATCCCAGCACTTGGGAGGCAGAGGTGGGAGGATTGCCATGAGTTTGAGGCCAGCCTGACACTACACTATTCACTACACTATTCACTACATAGTGAATAGGTCATCCTGAGTTAGAGTGAGACCCAACCTCAAAAAAATATTTTTTTAAATCAGCACATATATGTGAATACACACATGGAGAATTATATAAAGCAGAGAAGCATTTGGTTTACGAGGCTCACTGATGGTTCTGGATGCTCAGGTCATCCCATGGTTTGGATGTTGTCAGGCCTGTCTCAGCCGTAGGTTGGTGGTCAGAAAGGGTAGGGAACTCATGTGATGTCATATGCCATGTGTGAGCAATCCATCCTGGGCTTACAGATGCGCACCCAGTCATCCGTCTACATTTTTGTATGTATTTGAAAGGAGAGAGAGAGAGAGAGAGCGAACGAGCGAGAATGTGCCACCAAGACCTCTTGCCACTTCAAACTCCAGATGCGTGTGCCACTTTGTGCATCTGGCTTTATGTGGGTACTGGGGAATTGAACTAGGGTCTCCAGGCTTTGCAAGCAAGCACCTTTAACTTCTGAGCCATCTCTCCAGCCCTCCCACACTTTTAACTTGTGATGCACATGGGAGGAGCTCAGACATGCAGAGTACCCTCCTTCCGGAAGAGGCGCACCCGCTCCATAGCACTGGGTTGACCCTTAAGCTGCCTGGCAGACCAGGACACTGAGTCTGGGCCACATGGGGACAACAGGTCCTAAAGCAGGAGGCCTGGCAAACCCCAGACGACGAAACCCCAGACCCTGACGCCTCCCTCATGGCTGTGTTTTTCAGAAATCATGAGGTCCAATGGGTTTTGTTTAGCAAACACAGAGACCATAGTCATCGACAACAGCGTACCCAACGGGAAGGACCAGCACCTGGACGCGGACCCCGCAGAGCGTCTGTGAGTACACTCATTTCCTGTGTCAGCTTTTCACTGGTCACGTCCATAAGTACAGATAATAGACCATGATCAAGATCCCCCACCACTCCCCTCCCCCTCCCCAGACCCTCCTCCACTGAATTCCTTCTTTCCAACCAGTCTCTACTCTACTTTGATACCATCGTTTTTTCCCTCCTATTACGCAGGTCGCGTGTATGTAGCATCGGCCACTGTGAGGTCATGAATGTCAAGGCCACCTCGTGTCTGGGTACACTGATTTCAGTGTGGTTTAGGGCTGGAAGCCTGTGCTGGGCCTCGGGCTCACGGCCCATTAGGGGCTCAATAGGAAGGTATGAATGGAATGAACGTGGCCAGAGGCACCCAACAGCAGACTGTCAGTATTTGGATGCTTATTTTTAAAAGTTTACCTCTTACAGTCTGGCGAGGGTTTGATTACTTCAGCTGGGGGTAGATCAAGCTGCTCAGCCGCTGGCTGTGAGGGGCGTTTTGGAGAAGTTACATGGATGGTCCCAGTGACTGAGACATGCTGCCTCTCCTCTGTGTGACGCTGCCTTTGACACAGGACCCAAGGCTGGCGCCCACACACCTCCACACTCCCGGGACGGCACAAGGTGACACACAAGTTAGCCTCACAGGTGGTCATGGGTAGAGCCTGGCTCACTAGCAGCCCTGTTTTGGGGGCTTGGAGGGCCAAGAGTGTGATTTCTGAGGGCTGGAGAGCCAAGGACCACTATGTCCTGCATTCTGTCCACCTCTGACAATGGAAGCTCGGCTTCAGTGCACTGTAGAAAGCCGGCACCTGGACACCAGCAGGCCCAGTGGCCTTCACACTTAGCTCCTGACCATTAGCTCCTTAGTGAATGGCGCTGGCAGCCATCTCCACACAGCCCGGGGAGGTCACACGTTGGCTTCAGATTACTGTGTAGGCCCAGTCCAGGCTTCTTGGTTATGTGAGCCCAGGAAGCTCGTCAGCCTCTCCTGGCTTCTCCTGGCTTCACAGTGTTCCACTTCCTTGTGTGTGGAGCTCTTTAGTATTACAGGCCGGTATAAACTGCCTGGCCCTGGTTCTTCTGAGTACACAGCCAGGGACGGCGTGGCGTCTGGCAGACAGAGGTGCAGCCCACCCACTTGATACCTGCCATAGACAGGGCCACGATGCTGGGATGAACAGCCAGCCAAATTGATGGGAGGAAGGGATGTATTTCAAGCTTACAGATCCAGGGGAAGTTCCATCGATGGCAGAAGAGACTGGATCCCATTCAAAACTCCAAGCGGAGAGATGGCTTAGCGGTTAAGGTGCTTGCCTGCGAAACTTAAGGACCCAGGTTCAAGTCTCCAGGTTCCATGTAAGCCAGATGCACATGGTGGCACATGCATGCCTCTGGAATTAGTTTGCAGTGGCTAGAGCCCTCTTCCTCTCTGTCTCTAATAAAAAAAGAATCCAAGCAGAGAGAGAAACCAGCAGCAGCCAGCAGACAGGAATAAAGCAGCAAGCAGGGACCCCACCAGAGCTCACACCTCTCTGCAGACCTTTGGGCTGGAATTCAATCGGTCCCCAGTGACACCCCCTCGCCCCCAGCAGAAGTCTGCCTGCTATGGGCAGAAGCTTCAGACTCAATTTTAATAAAACACCCGAGTCTATGGGGCATACATTCAGCCTAGCACGGCCCGCAGCAGAAGCTGGTTTAAGACTCTAATGAGCCAAGGCACCTGCGCTGAGACACACACCAGGCTAGCCAGTGCAGGAGACGCGATGGCCAGGCTAGAGCAACCCCCCATTCTGTGATGGACCCCAGGAAGAATGCCGTCAGCACATGCGCTGGCCCCAGCCAGGAGCCCTGTCCTTCACAGCAGACCCGTGAGGAGAGGCTGCGCTGGCAGGTGGCTGGGAGCCTCCGGCCCTTGGCACGCCTTGCTAAGGACACTGGGATGCGGCTTCTACTGCATGTGGTTGACCAGGTCCTCTCCTGGGGCTTCTCCAGGCTGACAGGGCTGGTCACCTGGAGGTGCATGCTGGGCAAGCATGAAAAGCGAAGGGAGGAGAGTCCTTCAGATTCACACAAGGGCTGCTGGCCAGGGTCTGCTGTGGCGGAGGAGACACAGGGAGACCCTTCCAGTCAGTCACCAGCTGCATAGGATCTAGGTGTGCCTCCATCATAGAACTGGGAGACCCTTGTCTGTGCCCAGGAGCACACAGACTTAAGAAGTAGTTCACCTGTGAGAAGTTTGGAGCTGAAGGGTGACAGAGAAAAGAAAGCAAGGGCAGAAGTGCGGCTCTCCTAACGGCCTAGGACACAGGACCGGCATCTCTTGACTATGTGGCTGCTGCCCTGGGACATTTGGCAGGGAGAGAGGGTGAGGGGAAGGCCTGGTGGTTCCAGGAAACCAAAGTGGCCTCAGGGGAGCATTTCCAGGGAGCCCTTGCCCTGGCTTGCCAGGTGCCTCTGGGATCCCGCGCTGCATGGCCTCTTGTGCCGCGGGCGGCAGTGCCCCTCCGGAGCAGTCTGCTGAGAAGTCAGGGGCTGGCAGGCAGGTGGCACCGGCAGCTCACCATGTGCTCCGAGGCTGTGCAATGGAGTGGAGACTCCATGGGCGGGGGGCAGGGAGGGGAGCCCCAGTGCCCAGGACTCCTTTCAGGGCGGGTACATGTGCTTGGGGTGGGACAGTCGGGACAGCAAAGCCCCTGCCAGAGCAGCCCCTGAGCCATTTGGCCATTATTTCCTGAGACCTTTCTCAAGCCTCCCCTCCTTCCTCCTGTCTACAAGGACTCCTTGGTTCTGAGGCAAGGTCACAGGAGCAGAAGAAGCAGCGAGAAGTGGTCAGGACAGTTCTGTGGCTCTGCCCAGACTGACTGCGAGAGAGACTGGGTGTCACGAAGCAGCACTGCAGGCTTGGGCTCATTACCACCAGACACGGCAAGCTCTTAGGGTGCACAGTTAAAGCTCTTCATAGGACACGGTAGGGACCCCAGGGAGGAGCTCTAGGGAAGAGCCATGTGGAGGAGCTCCTAGGGAGGAGCCTGAGGTCAGGAGCTGGTCTGTGTCCTTCCCCAGCCAGGCACAGACCTGGGGGGCTCCACCTACTTCCACCCATCACCAGAGGTGCAGGAAAACCCACGTGGTCAGCTGTTTCTGGTCAAACATTTTAAAGTGCCGCCTCCTCTTTTTACCATCGCTTATGTAATTTGCAGCTTCGAATAGAGGAAGGTTCCAGGGGACCCCCATTGTTTGAGGTCGGTGGGATTCCATGTGTACTCCATTGAGAGGACCCATTGCAGCCCAGTGTGTCCACGTCAGAGGCTCACGACCATGTGGACTGGTCAGTGTGTGGACATTGGGCCACTCCAAGCTTTGCAGGTGGAATCAAGTTCCCTCAGCTGTCTGCCCATCAGAGGCATCTTCCAGTGCCCAGAGCCAGCCAAGGGCCACCATGTGTTCTGTGGGCTCCAAAGGTCCCTCCTGCTCCCCTCCTTCTTGTCACCCTGCCTTGTTGCTCTGACTCTAGGTTGTGAGGGTGGGTGACATAAGTTCTATCTCCCTTTCTGGGAGCGTGACCTTGTCTCCTTCCCTAGGGCCATCACAGAATTCCGTAGACCAGGCCATCGCCAGACAATAGCCCAGCACGTCCCTGCTCCCCACAGGACTGGGGTTACGGCTGTGCTTGGTCACGTCCAGCTACTTACTTGAGTGCCCGGGAATGAAATTCTGGGTGCATCAGGCCCTCAGACCCTCATGCTTGCACAGTAAGGGCTCTTACCCACTGGGCCGTCTCCCCAGCCTCTGTTGTGCATGTTTTAAAGTTTAGAGACTTTTTTTTCTAACCCAAGAGACTGAATCTGGACCAGACAGGCAGCTGGAATAGTGCCAGCTCAGGGGCACTACCAAGAGGGCACACACGTCCTTACCTTTGGGGGAGCTGCTTTTCCCACAGTTCCCCTTGCCCAGTGTAAGCTCCCCACATTCACATCTTTATCCTTCAGAGCCTTGGTCAGCACAGATTAAATCACACCCAGCAGGCCACGGGGAGCCTCCGCCCTTCACTGGTGTCCCTGCAGGATTCCCCCTGAGGACACATCTGCTGGCCTTGCCCACTGTTGCTGGCACAGGGCCTGGCACCAAACTGGCACTGAGCCAAATGATCACTCATCCCAAGTGAAGAAATGAAGGAATGAATGACGCCCCACCCCGACTGTAACTGAAATGGAAACTGTCCACCATGCTGCCCTCTCTAACGCTCAGCTGGAGTCCAGTGAGGACGGCCCTCACATCTGTCTTCTCTTTCAGGTTTGAGAATGGTGGTGAGTTCACTTCAGAGCTGGAAGATGGTGACGACCCAGCGGCTTATGTCACCAACTTGTCCTATTACCACCTGGTCCCCTTCGAGACAGACATTTTGGACTAAGTCTCTCCATCGTGTCGTGCTGTCCACTGCCTCGTCCCTGACGGCCAAAGCTGCTGCTCAGTCTGGGCCTTCCAGCGTCGTGAGGCCCACTTCCTCTGAGGCCCGGATGTCACAGGGGCCCTCAGCGGCTCCAGGCTGACCCCAGGTCTCCCGAAACGGGAGGCCTGCAGTTAGGACGGGTCTTCCCTGCACTCAGCCCTGCCAGCCGGCCTGTCCCCTGGACCTTGCTGCCCATGCCCAGTGCCTGCAGACCACGCCTCCTTTTTCTCTGCTGTCTCCTTTTGGGGGGCATTCCTCTTGGTCGCATGTTCCTAACCTCCCACAATTCCCTCCTGAGTGAAAGGCACAAAGCATTTTTCAGGAAGGTTTTGATGAGTCACCAGGTTCTGGGTGGCCTGGGCAGGGGATGTTAAATGACTCAGGAACCAGGATGTGTGGCTTTCAGTTTTGCTTTTTTTTTCTTCTTGCTGGAAACCAGGTTTTGAGTAACTCAGAAGACAGGTTTCCAGAAGGTTGAGCTCCGGTGGGGAGTGTTGTCTGCGTGTGGCATAGGAATTGAGCAGCGAGTTAAGGATTCTCTTTCGAGAGCAGAAGTCCTTCCTGTCTGCCAGCACCTGTCAGCCGGCCTGCGGGGACAGGATGCTGTCACCAGCACCCAATGGCATAATTGCCATAAGGAACCTGAAAGGGAGGGTGGGCGGAGAGAGGACTTACAGCTCTGCAGACCCCTGGGAAGGTCTGTGTCCCGTGAGCTTATGTCCTTACAGTGTCTACTAACGACCAGCACTTGCTAATGTAAATATTAGTAAATTATTGAGAATTCTAATTCTTTTACACAGTCTGTTTTTAATCTATTTTAATTAAATAAAATCTTTTACTCTACTTTGATCTACTGTGGCTGTTTGCGAAGAAAGATGTGTCCGTGTTGTCCGTTGCTCAGGGCAGGATAGAAGGTGGACACTAACCCTGGGGCCTGGCCCAAACCATTTCCTCTGCCGCGCTGTTATCTAAGAAATGTGCTATTCTTTCACCCCGGGGAGTGATCTATCCAAACTGGAAAGGCACAAATAGCTTTTCTTTTCCTCTTTGACTTAGGGTTTTCCCCTTCTCTGTTTTCCTCTTTGGCAGCCACAGGAAACTTCTCTGGTGACCCAGATACAATACAAATGGCATTTCCACGAATTTTCCTTTTCATCTGTGTTCAGGTTAATGCATCCTGCTTTTCAAATATGCTATTGGGAGGAGAAAAAAAAAACCTGACTGAGTGTCCAACTCAGATCTGTGCAAAGGATAGAGCTTTCCCTAGCAGTTGAGGCTACATCCAACACATTGAGTTCATTCTGATCCAACTTCCAGTGCTTGATGCACAGACCATCCTGGTCGCCTACATCCTACAGAGGTGCTTCTCGTCACCCTTGTGCCGCTGACGGCAGTCTCCTCCACTCGCCGTTTGCTGTCCCAGGACTACCCCAGCCTTCTCCGAAGAAGCGTTACTGTCTCCCCTCAGCACGCAATGTGGGCTCTAAAGTCGGAGCCATATGTTTGCATGTTTGTTGTGCTATCCAAATAGCCCATTCTCTAGCTTTCATCTTTTTCTGGAAAGCCTTCAGCTTCTAAGCCAGTTTGTCACGGCTGCACATTAAAGGGTCATAAGTACAGGTGGATGCGGTTTTTAATTTATTTGACATATGAATATTCCTGCTCCTGTGCTGGCACTTGGCATTCCCCTGGAGGATGCCGGGCAGTGTGCTGCGCACCAGGGGCCACTTCTGCCATCCTGGTACGCTGATGACAGCCAGATCTCCTAGTTTTCAATATGACTTTTTATGTGAAATCTCCCCATTTCAAAGTGTTGGCAAGAAATAACAGCAGCAACAGAACTGTGGCAAGGGACTTGATTGAGTTTAAAGGAATCATGGACTTGTAGCCTCTGTGGTCAGTTGAGAAAACTGATAGGAGCTCAGGTTCAAGTGTAAATTGCGCCCTCTTGACACACTTTGCTCCAGATGCCTGCTTCTCCCTCTGCTCAGTGCCACATCTTTCATGCTGCTCTGACAACCAAGAGACCCCTGCCAGCAGTGGCCCAAACAGTCCCCCTTAGTACTGGCTGCTGCCCCAGGCCGTTTATGATACGTTCCTGAAGAGTAGTGTGCAATTACAATCTTTTGGACCATCAAATCATTTAAGTTACTCAAGTTTCCTACTCGAAAAGAACCTTTGGCAAATGCTACTGATGGCATGAATGAATCATTCCCTCTTGGTCCTACAAACAAGTGATGGCTTTCTCTTATGAGGCTTATTGAAGTGAAAAATACACAACGATCATGAACAGGGTCTGCCCTCAGAATACTTAGGAGTCACGGCTGGCCAGGGCATTCCTCCACTACAAATAGGAAATGTCAAGTTATGAATGAAGGCTGGAATTGGAGTAGAGAGAATTAACTAGATCAATACCACTGGAGATACCACGGACACAAAGGTTTTGGAGTTTTCATAGAACTTTCACTCCCACAAGATTCAGTAAGTTAGTAGTATAAAAAAATGACCATGCCATTCCTTTCTCATGTTCCTATAAGAAAGTGAAAATATGGCGTAGACAGGCAATGGATTTATTGGAAACCCCTGAGGTGAATGAAGGGAATAGGGATAGAATCACCAACGGAAAGTGAAGCTGTGACACCTCCCAGCCAGAGCGGCCTTGCCCCAGTTCCCAAAGGCTTATAGTCTCCCAAAACAGTACCACCAGCTAGGGACCAAGTGTTCAGACATGTGAGCCTATGAAATGACAAGGAGGCAAGACCGTGTTCCTTAGCAAAAGGTACATGGCAGGTGGCTGTTGCCTCAGCAAACTCCTGGTGGGACTGTTTCCTGAAACGAGTACCATCTGC
Source organism: Dipus sagitta (assembly GCA_036346955.1). Taxonomy (NCBI): domain Eukaryota; kingdom Metazoa; phylum Chordata; class Mammalia; order Rodentia; family Dipodidae; genus Dipus; species Dipus sagitta. The sequence goes on from CM070786.1 coordinate 67,698,682, forward strand.
TCTGCCACCTTCCTTTGTCAAAGAATTCTTGGTTCCTTCATTCCGACAGAACTCCTTAGCTGTAGGTCTCAGCTGAGCCATGGTGACTCTCATGGCTGGGCTAGTGACTCAAGTGCTGGCTGTGAGTCTGCCAGAGAAGCGAGAGACCACAAGACCCTGGTGGGCACAAGAGGCAGGACTCACCATCTCCTTAAGGATTTGCCACTTGTCTGGGCACAGGGGCTCCTTCCCTCAACCCAGGGCTTTCTTTGTGAATGCCAGAGAGATTTCAACAATCCCTTCTACACCAGGAGGAGAAGTGTCCCCAGGCCCCAAGGAATGGCTCCTGGGACCAGACTGTTCTGATCTCACATGGACTGCATGGGAGGTTTCCGTGAGCACGTCTTCATCATTGTGGTGAAACGTGGTCATTAGCAGGCATAGAGCACATCTCTAATTCTCCCCCACCACATGGAATGCATGAAATTAGAAGTTGGCAGTCAGGACAGGGAGTCTGGTGTCAAGACCCATGTGAACCCCTGTGATAGCCCACCAGAATGCCCGGTGGCCTCTCCAAGGCCTCTGTCTTGCGTGCCCAGCTGCCCTTCCCCACCCTACCAGAGCTGTATTTCTCTCCTGGTCCCCCGCTTCTTCATCCCTTCCAGGCGCACTGCGTACTTCCCTCAGCGCGCCGGGATCAGACCCCGTTACCTGTGAGGATCCGTCTCTGCGCGCACCAGCATCTTGCAGGCCGAGCCCACGCTCCTCCACGTGCCATCCCCGAGGTCCCCAGGGCCCTCAGCACCCTCATCCGGGCCCATCTCACTCTGGCTGCCGTCATGTCCGCTGCCAGGCCACACCTCACGTTCCTGTTGATACTGTGTGACCCACGGAAACAATTCCACCCACGCCAGCTTCCAGCCGCGACACCCTGTGCTGGCTCGGTTTCTTACGGATTCCTACCAGAAGCCAAAGTATGTGATGCGCTTTCTGAAGCCTGGTCTCCTAATCACGTTTACCAGTTACTTCCTGTCTCTTTGTGCTTCTGAGGTTTGTTTTTTTTGGGGAGGGGGCAAACCTAGGGCCTTGTGCATGCTAGGCAAGTGCTCTAGTATTGAACTACACCCCCAGTCCTCCCCCTAACCCATATACACATTTTTTTGTTTCTAATTTTGAGGCATGGATGCTTTTTATGGTTGACCAAGCAGGCCTTGAACTTGCAATCCTCCTTCCCCAGCCTCCCCAGTGTTGGGATTATAGGCCTGGGCCACCAAGCCCAGCTCTGAGGATTTTTTTTTTTTTTTGCTTGGTTTATTTGCTCTTTGTTTTGATTTGACAAGTGCCTGTTATGTGTTTGTAGAGAATGTGTAATATGTGATGTGTGTGGGGTATATGCACATGTGTGTGCAAATGTACTCACCCACCCCATGTGTGTGCACAGATACCAGAGGAGACCATCAGATGCCCTCTATCACTCACCCATGTATTTCCTTGAGATGGAGTCTCTGAACCCAGAGCTCCTGTTTTTACAAGTCCCAGTGACTCTCCAGTCTCCAGCCCCTATAGAACTGGGGTTGCAGACATGCATGCATAGCCATTCCCAGACTTATGTGGGTGCTGGGGAATTGAATTAAGCTGGTTTCAGGCCCTCATATTTAAGTGGCAAGTGCTCTTACCTGCTGAGTCATCCCCCAGCCCCATCTTGCTTTTTGTTTTAATAAGATTATTATTATGTGGCCCAAGCTCAGGGTACAAACAGAACTTGTCATATAGCCACAACAAGAAAGTCTGTTACTATAAACTTCCAGTTGTGGTCTAATCACCCAGTGTGAGCTTTTGTACATGGAGATGTATAATGCAGACCCTGGCTGGGTGGGCACCAAAGTCTCACTGTTTTAAATTTAAGTAAATGAATTATTTTTCTTCTGTGTGTTTAAAAAAAGTGTGTGTGTGTGTGTGTGTGTGTGTGTGTGTGTTACACACATGGTATCACTTACTTTCTCCTTGCTGGGGCAAAACCCCCCATCAGAAGCAGCCTCAAGAAGGAAAGCGTTTATTTTCATGGAAGCCCATCAAGGTGAGTCAAGCTTGGCAGGGCCAGGAAGCCAGAGCCCCACATTGCGTGGGCAGGACAGAAGCAGGGAACGAGTGCTGCCGCTCGGCCAGCTCTCCCCTTCCTACGCAGCCCCCAGTTAGGGGGGCTCCTACCTTCACTAATCAAATCTAGACAATCCTCCACAGACCTGCACAGAGGCTAACTGAGTCTACATCAGCCCTCATGGTGACTCTGGGCTCTGTCAAGTTGACGAGAAACATACTATCGCATACATATTTCATATACCATATGTACATGTAGGAGAATGTACACATATGGTGAATATGATGTCATAAAAGTGATATGGATTCCATCAAAATTATCTTTGGCACTCTGAATTTGGGTCTTCGCCCAGGTGAGTGATCCACTCTCTTGGAGCTGGGCAGTGGCAGAGGACCCCAGTCAACTCTCACAGTCACAAAGGGACACAACCAACTCCAGTGCACTGTGCTGCTGAGCCAAGGGCCATGGTCGGTTAGGTGAACTGAGTGCACTGTGCTGACTTACAGTGTCTGTGACCTAGGAGGGGCTGATGGGAACATGACACTATTGTGAGTCAAAAAGCATCTGTATGTCTGCATCTCTACATCCATCTATGGAAATACATGTAATTGAGTAAAAATGGCTGATACATAAAATTTACCATCGTACCCATATTTGAAGTTTGCATTAAGTATATTCGCATGGCTGTGCAGCCATCACCACCATCCATTCCAGAACTTTCTCATCGTCCAAACCCATTTAAAACTAACTCCACTCACCCCCACCCCCTTGGCAAGCAGGACTCTGCTTTCGGTCTCTGAGCTTGCCTAATCCAGGAACCTCAAGCAAGCAGTCATGCAGCCAATCAATGTCACACACACGGTGCACGGTGCACGGTGCACGTTCAAGCACATAGACATATGCACACGCACACTCACACAGATACCCACACTTCATAGCCAGACTCAGACACACTCACGTGCACACCCACAGACACATACACTTCATAGACAGACACAGACACACATGCACACACACACAGATATACAAACTTCATAGGCAAACACAGACACACATGCCCACACATAGATACATACACTTCATAGGCAGACACAGACACACTCACGTGCACACACAGGCACATGCACACACACACACATACACACACACAGATATTGCTGCTTTAACGTTTCCCTGAGAAGACATGAACAAATGTCCCTGTGCCAACAACTGACCAAAGTAATGATTATACCAAAGGCCAGCCTGGCAAAGTGACGAGTTTGTTGGGTGGCTTACAGGGCTGTGGTGAGGGTCACTTAGAGGAGCAGAGACTACTTGAAGTCAGCTGCATCATGGAGACAACTCACAAAGGTGAAATCCCCAAGGCCCAGGAACCAGCAGGCAGCCTGACCTATGGGAGAGTCTCTTCTACACAGTTATTGTTCCTGTTTAGAGAGCCTTGGGGGTGGGGCTTGTGAATCTTGTCCAGCACTGTTCCAGTTTATACAGCCTTGGGGGTGGGGCTTGTGAATCATAAGTTTCATGAACTTTCTGAGGTTGCAAGTTGTTTACATGTGAGCCTTGTAATTTTCATTTTATTTCCTGAGTATTATGAATGAGCCTGCCTTCAGGATGGAAGGTTTAAAATCTCAACTTCCTGAGTCGTAAGGAACCTATGTTTCAATTTGGAATTTTTTTAAAACTTTAAAAGTTTATGTATTTATTTATTTATTTACTTATTTATTTATTTGTGGGCGGGGAGAATAGGTGTGCCAGGGCTTCCTGCCATTGCAAACGATCTATAGAGTATGCACCATTTTGTGCATGTGGTTTTCTCCGGGTACCAGAAAATCAAACTGGGCTGTCCGGCTTTGTGAGCAAGTTTCTTTAACCACTGAGCCATATTTCTAGCCCTCAATTTGAAATTTTCTAAGGCGCCTCCTTCCAGGATGGAGTGTTTCAATTGGGAAGAAATTGGTATACAACAGATACATGCTCTCATAGGCAAACAGTCTACTTCACAGGCTGACACAATCGTGCACATAGACATACGCTTAGACATGTAGGTATTTGCAAACCGATGTGCGCACGGGCACGCCCACATGTAAGCACACACAAGTTGTGATTGGAACTTTTATCTGTCTTTTTAAAAATGTTATTTATTTATTTATTTATTTTTGTTTATTTTTATTTATTTACTTGAGAGCAACAGGCAGAGAGAAAGAGGCAGATAGAGATAAAGAGAGAGAAAGAGAGAGAGAAGTGCGCCAGGGCCTCCAGCCACAGCAGACGAACTCCAGACACATGCGCCCCCTTGTGCATCCGGCTAATGTGGGTCCTGGGGAATCGAGCCTCGAAGTGGGATCCTTAGGCTTCACAGGCAAGCACTTAACCACTAAGCCATCTCTCCAGCCCTTATCTGTCTTTTTTTGTTGTTTTGGTTTTTAAGGTAGGGTCTTGCTCTAGCCCAGGCTGATCTGGGATTCACTATGTAGTCTCAGGCTGGCCTTGAACTCACAGCAATCCTCCTAGTCTGCCTCCCGAATGTTGGGATTAAAGACATGCACCATCATGCCCAGCTTTATCTGTCTTTTAAAAAATATTTTTATTTTATTAATTTAAGAAAGAGAGAAATATGATGGGCATGCCAGGGCCTCTTACCACTGCAAACAAACTCCAAACACATGTGCCACTTTGTGCATCTGGCTTTACATGGGTAGTGAAGACTTAAACCTAGGCTTTAGTTATTTATTTGACAGAAAGAGGGAGAGAGAGAGAGAGAGAATAGGCATGCCAGGGTCTCTAGCCACTGCAAATGAACTCCAGACACATGTGCCACTTTGTGCATCTGGCTAACATGGGTCCTGGGTAATCAAACCTGGGTCCTTTGGCTTTACAGGCAAATGACTTAACCACTAAGCCATCCCTCCAGCCCTCTTTCTCCGTCTTTTGAATTAGGAAGACTACATGGATGGACAGGAGCCTGAAGGTGAGCTCACTGGCCCTCTGCCCAGCTGCTGTTTGCCCTGCCCTTGGAGTGTAGCTGAGCCCTTAGAATGTGTGGAGTGTCTTCCTGCTGAGACTTGGAGACCTTGAATCAACCCCAAAGATGCTGTCCTTCAGCCTCCCTTCCTGGAAAAGCTTGGTGAACAGTGGAGAACACAGGCAGGCACAGACTTGCACCACTGGGGGCAGCGGATACTCCAGGCCCAGAAGCCCCAGGCTGAGCCATTTAGATTCCCTGTTCCCTCTGACTCCATTCTTTCCCTGGCTACCCTTCATTAATCCTCCGGGCTTATGAGAAACAAGAATGAATGTTTTAAGTCTGTGCTCTGTGCACCTAAAGGACCCAGGCTCCACCCCCCAGAATCCATGTAAGCCAGATGTACATGGTGGCACATGCGTCTAGAGTTCATTTGCAATGGCTAGAGGTCCTGGCATGCCCATTTCTCTCCCTCTCTCTCTCTTTCTCTCTCTCTCTCTCTCTCTCTCTTTCTCTCTCTCTGCCTGCTTCTCTCTCTCAAATAAACAAAAAGTTTAAAAAATAACCATATGAATTGGGCGTCACTATTACCATCTTTTTCTTCTTTTCCAGCTTCAGAGGAGGAAAATGTGCTCAGTGGTGAATTTGTACCCTCAGCCTGAGACAGCTCTCAGCACTTGACCTTGAGCCCAGCTCTGGTTTCCAGCCCCTACTCTGGCCTGGCTCTTCCTGCAGAGCCAGTGCCCAGCCCCTGGACTTGTAGCCAGAGATCCGTCAGCTCTGCCTCTGGGGATGTGGGGTTGGTGGCTTCCTCATTCCACAAGTCCTGCTGGTCACCTGTGTGCTGTCAGAGGAGTTTATTTTCCTGCACAAAGTGATCGGAGACAGGAATCGGCTAGGCAGTTGGGGTAACAGAACCCCAAAGTAATGGTTTTGTATTCCTTGACTAAACACAGGAAATGGCACAAAGCTTGCAGAAACCTGGATGCTACACCCTCCAGGAGAGGTCTCTAGATGAAGCCAGCAGCCTTCCGAGAGGACAGAGACTCTGGACCTTACCTAAGGTCACGGCAGCTCCTTGTACCCGAGAGTTCATATTGTGTCAGGTTTCGTTCTGTGACCACTGGGACAAGCTCCTGAGTGTCCCCCAGTCCCCTCACCGCTATGTCAGTGACACCTTATTTATTTCTCCAGCGCTCTTGTGATGTTCAGGGGCTGGTATGTTTCAGGTGAGGGACTTCAGAAAAAGTTTAGACTTTCACAGCCTGCATCATGCAGGATGATGCCATTAGAGTGACACAGAAGGGTGACACCCAGTGACTTCGAGCTGCAGAGTCCTTCCTCATGTGCCACGTCTGAAGAGGCTTCTAGCAAGAAAATTTCCCCTTCCCCAGCTGTGGAGACCTGGTCACATGGTGAGCATCTCCTGCCTCGGTTTCCTTACCCCTCAAATGTGGGTCTCTTGATGTACCTACTAAGTGCTCTCTGATGGGAATAAGGATGCAGTGTCCACCACGTAGACTTATTACGTGGATGTCATGTGTGCTGTATGCCAGAACATGGACAGACATGTCTGTGTCTTTACACAAGGTCAGGATTTATTGAATAACTAAATTCACAAGCTACATCAGTTCTGTTGATTGCAAATTGCAAAGCACTCCTGATTTCCCTTGACAGCTGGCTGTTGGCAAACACAGATTCTTTTATTCTAATCTTAGTTACTAATATTAACTCTCAGGTCACACTTTATTTAAAGTATTTTATTTTGACAGAGAAAGAGGGAGGCAGAGTGAGAGAGAGAATGGGTGCACCAGGGCCTCCAGCCACTGCAAACGAACTCCAGACACTTGCATCCCCCCTTGTGCATCAGGCTAACGTGGATCCTGGGGAATTGAACCTGGGTCCTTTGGCAAATGCCTTAACCGCTAAGCCATCCCTCCAGCCCTCAGATGACACCATACACAGTACTTATAACTATCTGTATATGCAGGTTACACAATGGCTACAAAAGGCTTATAGGGGCTGCAGCGGAGTTCAACAAGGCCTCTGTGGGGATAGAGGCAGAGAGCTGATGCAGATGCCCAGACGGTCACTGCCGTGGTCAGATATTAACCGACTCACATGGAGAGCTGCTGAGGGCACAGAGCCAGGCGAACAGGGCGCAGGCTTGAGCTGGGCCCCAGGGGTGAGTCAAGATGTGGAGGCATGGCACAGGAGCGTGGTGGAGGCCGCAGAGGTGAGCTGCAGAGCCAGGTCTAGATGACGACCGGATGGACTGGTGGACGGCAGTTCACATAGGCCGTGTCAGCGGTGGGGACCAGCTGGAGCTGAAGCCCCAGCATGGTCAGCACTTCTCCTCTCTGCCTGCTGGACTCTGCGCACCACGTGCTCCAACAGCAGGCCGGCGTGGCCGCTGCCATCTCAGTGTTGCGGGTCCAGAGCTTCGTGGGGTCCAGGTGAGGGTGTCTGTCGCAAGCGAACTCATTAGTCAAGAGGCAGATTATGTTGATTCAGGTTACACACTTTATTCACTCCTCACACATGTTAATTAAGACAATTTCCTTTTCTTTGTCCTTTCAACTACCCTAGCCTCCTGGCCCTAACCCCCTGGGGCACTCACAAGCCACCTCACTTGGTCCATGGGCGGCCCCTGCCCCGGCTGGGTCCTGGCCTTGCCCCTCTCCATGCCTGGCTGCCCAGGGGTCCTGCCGGCTGCTGCTTCTCCTCACGGCGGTGTCAACACACAGAGAGATGTGGAGCCTGCCTCTCTGAGTTCAGTGACCAGTTCCTGAGCTCTTGCTGGGGTTCTTATACCCATTTTTTCCTCAGTCATCCTGGCTGCTGATGGTTAGCTCATTTGCATATCAGCTCGCGGAGGCCATGGGGATCTGGTCACTGCTGAGTGAGTGCCCCATTTCTACTTCTAATTATTGCTTCTATTAGTTCCCATTTTTACTTCTAACTATTGTTCCTATCATCGTTATACCCTTTTTCAAAGTATGGTGTACTAGGGCTGGAGAGATGGCTTAGGGGTTAAGACGCTTGTCTGCAAAGCCTAAGGACCCATGTTAGACTCTCCAGATCCCACGTAAGCCAGACGCCACAAAGGTGAGACAAGCACCAGGCCGCGCATGGCCACTATGTGGCACAAGTGTCTGGAGTTCAGTTGCAGTGGCTGAGTCCCTAATACACCAATTCTCTCTCTGTCTCTCTCTCTCACTCTAAAAATAAAATTTAAGTTTTTAATATTTTATTTTATTTTATTTTTGTTATTTTTATTTATTTATTTGAAGCGACAGACAGAGAAAGAAAGAGGCAGATAGAGAGAGGGAGAGAGAATGGGCGCGCCAGGGCCTCCAGCCACTGCAAACGAACTCCAAACGCGTGCACCCCCTTGTGCATCTGGCTAACGTGGGTCCTGGGGAGTGCAGCCTCGAACCGGGGTCCTTAGGCTTCACAGGCAAGTGCTTCACCGCTAAGCCATCTCTCCAGCCCTTATATTTTATTTTTATTATTTATTTGAGAGAGAGAGAGAAATAGGCAGAGAGACAGACAGACAGACAGACAGACAGAAGAAAGAGAATGGGTGCGCCAGGGCCTCCAGCCACTGCAAATGAATTTCAGATACATGTGACCCCTTGTGCATGTAGTTTATGTGGGTCCTGGGGAACTGATCCTGGGTCCTTTGGCTTTGCAGTTAAGTGCCTTAACCACTAAGCCATCTCTCCAGCCCTAATTTTTTTTTAAGTATGGTGTATTCAATAAGTACTCAGGCCTGTTTTTCTGATATAATTTTAATATGCCCATGTACTCAGATGTTTCCAATTTATTTTGGTAAGTTTATAAGAGGCACTTGTAGAGTCTGTGCCTTCTGATTGGGGCAGGGCAGGGAATGGTGTTACAAGGTGCAGAGTCCTGCTTCTGCACTTGCACTCAAAACGCAGCCACATGCGGCTTCTACAATGGAGTACCTAGGACAAGGCACAGTCTGATCTCCTCAGTGGATTAAAGGAAACAGATGATGGAAAGGGCTTATAATAGGACATGGTGAAAATCAAGTTCTCAGTATTCCTTAGCCATGTGTATAGCTGTCACATGCTTGTTATTACAATACTGGAAGACATCCGTTGATCCAAGCAGCCCTTGAACAAAACAAGCACACCAGCAAATGGCCTCCAAATCATGGCCACCAAATGAGTAAAGCAAGTAGGAAAGGTCTTGGTAGGAGAGGGGAGGCTGGAAGCCTCGCTTGGGGCTGAGGAGCCAGGGCAGGCCAGGGAAGGTGGGCACAGACTGGGTCCGGGGAGGGGAGCAGTGGGGAGTCATGTGAAGAGCAAAGCCAAGTGCAGAGCAGAGATTAAGAGCGTGGAAGCAGGCGTCACGAGTCTCGGTTGAGATGCCGGGTCTCCTCTTCCCCAGAGCCCTCCATCAGGGCGGCTCCCCTCCCACACACTCCAAGCGGAGGTTCGGCGAGGAAGCCGAGCCCGTCAAAGGTGGCGCAGGCAGTGTGACAGTCACAGAAGATCACGACGGTAGGAAGCTGGGATGCTGCAGGTCTTCAATCAAGATTATCTGGGCCTTCCAGTGCCCTTTAAATAGTTGGCTCAACTTTTGTGTGCGGCCTAACATTCTCATGGCTGACAGATAAATGTCTCAGGATGCATCCTTAAGCATAGCAGCCCTCTGGCTCCTCCGATCCTAAAGCTAAGGATGCTGTAGAGAATACCGATACCTATAGAGGAGGTCTTACCACCTTGCTACAGCCTAACTGCCAGTTGTTTCTACTGATAACATTGGCAAAAGTACTCATTTATGATTTTCTCTATGTTGTTATTATACAAGTTCATGTAGCATACCATTCTGGCTCATTTCAATCTATGTTCCTGGAGTCACTCGTATTTGACTCAAAATAAAATATGTTTTAGTCCTGGGCACCCAAATGTCACTTGTTCAAGGCTCAGGGACCACTGCAAAAGAGGTGACAGAAAGAAAGAGCCAAAGGAGGGGGGAAGTGCTTTGGAATGCTGTGTCTTCTGGACAGACTCACAGTGGCATGGCATTCACAGCGTCTGTGGTTACCTGCACAATACTGGGCCCATCAACATGTAAGCATGGATGAGGGAGGAGGGGAAAAAAAATAAGACACAAAATAGAAGACAGACAAGTGGGAAAGAAGTAGGGGTTCAGTGGAAGGGGCCAGGGTAGGAAACAAAAGAAAGTGATGGGAGGGGATTATGATCAAAGTACATTATGTATATGTATGAAATTATTGTCAATAAAAAATTTTAACAATGAAATTACTTCATTATTTCCTCTAAGGAAGAGTCACTCTTTTTTCAAAAAAATATTTAATTTGAGAGAGAGAGAGAGAAAGAGGGAGAGAAAGAATGGGTGCACCAGGCCTTTTATCAACTCCAGACACATGTGCCACCTTGTGCATCTGGCTTACGTGGGTCCTGGGGAATCGAACCTGGGTCCCTTGGCTTTATAAGCAAATGTCTTAACCACTAAGCCATCTCTCCCAAGAGTCACCCTTATGTTGACTGGTTTTCTTTTCTGATGCCAGTGCTCATATCAGCTGGGTATCATGCAGTTCCATTCTCATACTATGCACTTGAAGTTAACCCAGACCCAAGATTCAGATGCCAGCTGTGCCTTGGGGGTCCCAGGCCATTTGCACTTCCATCGGATGAAGCTACAAATGTAGGGGTTCCCCTGACCCCTCTTCATGTTTATTACTTGAGTGAAATGACTCGCAGACACTAAGAAAGCGCTGTGGCCATCACTAAGGTTTTGAGGTAAGGAGTGCTGACGAGGGACATGCCATGAAGAGATCCCTGGTCCCCGCACAGGGGTGGGGTCGGAGCGTTGGTGCTTCTCCTCGCGGAACTGGGGTTGGGAGCCAGCCCAGCCCGCCTGCAGCCCTCTTGAGTGGAGGCGGCCATGATGACCTCTGAGTGACCTTCGCTTGTGCTCTTCTTACTCCCGCAGCTTCGGGCCTGTGACCCGGGCACTGGCAGTACCACAGTGGACCGATGCCTTCGATATTGGTTTGAGGTAAACCACGCCCTTGTCAGCTGGGCCTCTCTGACTCAAATCACAGGAGACCACAAGTCTTGATTTTGCCCAAGATGTTCTGTCCGTAAGTCCCCCATAAACTGAAGTCCATGCAGCGCTGGATCTGCCGGCCTCTTTCTCTGTCCTCACATCAGTTACCGCTGGCCTTCATACACTGGGCCCAGCACATGGTCCCAGCCACGAGGCTCTCCTGAGCCTGAGCCTGAGCCTGAGCATGGAGAGATTTTATTGGGGTTTCACACATGGTTGTGATTATTGAATCACTGGCGATACGACTGAACACGCTGTCCAGGCCCCTTCAGCCATGGGCTGGCCTTGCTGGATGTGGTTAGGCTATGAGCCTCCGTCCTGACCCAGGAGCCGCTCATTAGCAAAGCAAAGGCACGCTTACTGTCAGAGGATTGCTAGAGATTTGAAGTTCTGTTCCAGGAACTGGAAACAAAGACTGTACATTTTATCCTCCTGCCTCAGCTTTCCAGTGCTAGTCGCGTGTACCACTACGGTCAACTTAATAACACAGTTCCTCTAGTCCTTTCCACACCTAAAATTGATTGTGCAAATAAGTGTTTAATGTTAACTTCTCCAAAAGACTAAGTTTCATGAAAGCCAGGGCATTGTTAACATTCCACTGTATCTTTATTTAGTTAAAGGTCCAGCATACAGAACCTGCTTACTGAATCTCAGCCCAGTGTGTGCTTTTGAAATTAAAGACTAGAATTGATACGGATCAGGAGTAAGAAGGTTTTTCCCGACAGGTGGCTACCCAGGGACTGGCCCGCAGGAACATGGATGCCCCTTGCCTGCACGGCAGGACTAGAACTCACATCTCATTCAACATGGCTGCAAGCAACAACCTCCTACTCCTTCCTCACCAACAGTACGGGTTTCCTATTTCTTCCTTGGTTTTGAGGGCTTATCCCCTGCGGGTGGGCCCTTCCTAAATCAGTGTTCCTTCTGGGCCTGCTAGCCAGTCAGGTCTCTTCCTACACACCTGAGCCTGGTGATGATGTCTGGTTCGTATAAATGGACCTGAATTATGTGCATGAAGCCCTTTCCCCCCTTCTCCCCTCTCCCCTTCCCCAGAGGCTTCCTCCCTGGAGACAGTCTTGCCCCTCCTTAAGGGTGATTCTCCCGAGTTCCCCCCCTTCCTAGCCAGGCTAGGGGGAGGGAGAACTTCTTTTGGTTTGGGAACATCCCTGCTTTGCTTTCTCTCTTGTCTTAACTCTCCCTAAAATAACTCTTGCAATTTACCCTTCTCTGAGTCCATGTTTTCAATTCTTTGCTAATATGGACAAGAACACGAGATTTGAGAGCTGTTGGTGTGGGAGTTCTAACACCACTCAGACCTCTCTCGCACATCTGAAGCCATCGTTGGAATTGTTCTGTAAAGGACTGTCAGTATGCCATCACGGACATGTTTCCAGCACTCTCTCATTTCACCTCCACTGGAGAAGCACTGCTGGGAAGGTATGTTAAGTCTATGGGACCTGCTCCTCTTTCATATTTAACAGTTAATAGTCTGAGGGCTGGGCCAGTGGCACATTGGGTAAAGTGAGGACCTGACTTCAGATTCCCAGAATTTACATAAAATGCTAAGTGTGGTGGCACGTGTCTGTTGTCTCAGAGCTGGGGAGATGGAGACAGGGAAACCCTGAGGTCTGCCAGCTAGCATAGCTAAATCAGCGAGTTCTAGGTTCCATGAGAAAACCTGTATCAAAGAATAAAGGTACAAAATCATTGAGGAAGACATCCAATATTGACCTCTTGGATATACATATATCCACACATCAGATTTATTTACTTCCTATCTATCTTTATGTTCAAAACCCATGTGATCCAGATGTGGTGGTGCACACCTTTAATCCCAGCACTCAGAAGGCTGAGGTAGAAGGATTGGTGTGAGTTCGAGACCAGCCTGGGACTACAGAGTGAGTTGGGTCAGCCTGGGCTAGAGAGCCTCACTTGAAAACACCAAAACCCACGAGTTCATACTGATACCTCCTGCAAGTCCAGCACCACAGGATGTATCCAAGCCTGTCCCTTTGCTAATCTGTCATTCTTTTAAACATTCTTATGTTAACTGATCTGTGCTGCCTCTCCTTCCTGCTCAGCAGTTCGACTCTGTGCAGTTAAATACCTACCCAGTCATTTCTCCTGTAATTACCTCTAGCTTCGGCTTTTAATAGCTTAGAGTTGCAATAGCACAGAGTCTATTATGCACATATAAAGCATATTTTAAAGAGCATAAAATGTGAAGAGAGCATCAGAGTGGTTTTTTTAATAACTTGTTTGATGGATATTTGGCCCCAAAGTCATAGTTCATAGCACAGTGATAAAAAGGATGAGAAAAGTGACCTATTATAACAGTACTTGTTTCTTCCTCAAATCTGCTTTATGTCACTCCCAAGCCACCAACAGCCTGAGGCTTTAAATCCTTTTCAAGCCAGCCCAAGTGAGTTCTAAGGAAAGACACTGTTCCTAGAATTCAGAGTGAAGACAGCAGGACAAACGGCAGCAGGAAGTCTCCCTTCTGACTCCATAAACTTATCCTTGAGATTTGAAGGCTGGAAGCAAGAAGTTAGATGACACATGAAGGGAACTAGACTGGAAATATCTCTCAGGAATTCATATTTCAATTGTAGGGATAAGAGTCAAAATTTTAGGAGCATCTGTAATGAGGCTTTTCCATGAAGCCTGGAGCAGGAGAAATAGTATTCTGTATGTGAATCAAGACTATAAACTCTGTGATGACTTACAACGCAATAGAGCTCCTGGGCTGTGGGTGGAAATCAAATCAATTGTGAGAAACTGGATGTCACACTTCTGCTGAGTGCTATATGTGGCCAAAATTGTTAGCACTACCTATGCAGGGTCAGAATCTTGAACAGAAAACCATTTCTAGCTCTGAAATAGTTGTGAAGGCAATAGAGAAAGATTTCCACAGGAAGCCCTCAGCATTCCAGGGTCCATATGGAACCTTTTCGAGAGTGATTCCCATGAGAGATGAAGTCAAGCCACAATTCCAAGGCCGGTTGAGGAAATCAGGCTGACTTTGGTGAAAAAATGACTTTTAAATAAGGTCAGAATAGAATATGTAATGCAACAATAGGACCTTACTGAAAAGAAAAATAACATTGGATTCTTGAAAGTTAGTCAAGTAGAAATTCTTAAAAAAGTACGGTTATTAAAACAATAATCTTTCACAGATAGGTTGAACTTACATGAAACTGAAGAGAGAATCAATTAGTCAGAAAGGAACCATAAAAAAGTGCACATTTGTGACCAGAGGCAAAGTATGGAAACGTAGACATGGGGGACAATCGAAATGCTGATCTACACAAGAATTCTAGGAGGAGAAGTGTGAGTAAATAGGGAAAGCAATGTAAATTTTTTAAAATATTGGATTTTAGAACGGAAGACAGCATTCTTTATATTGAAAACTGTGTCAAATTCTAAGGAAGACAAACTCACAGGTGAGGTAATCTAGATAAGTTTATGGAAAGCCAAAGAAAGCAAATAGCTTAAAATTAGTGAAGAAAAATTATTGAGAGAAAAAATACTGAAGAAAATGACATATTCCGTATTAACAATGATGCACATCAAAAATAAAAAAATTGAAGAGAACCATCACACCTTCAAATTGTGAGAGAATAATCGAAAACATATGGGCTGGTGAGATGCCAGCGGGTAATACTGAGTGCCTCTGAAGCAAGTATGAGGCCCTAAGTTCACCTCCCAGCTCTCGTGGGAAGGCTGCGCATGAGTTACAGGCATGCTGGCTCCGCCTGTGGGAAATCCCAGCACTGGATGGGTGGGACAGAGGCAGGAGAACAGCTGAGGCTCACTGATCCCCCTGTATCAAGGAGAGTGGGTGATTGATGGGACACCCAATGTGCATGAGGCATGTACACCTATGTCTACACACACACACACACACACACACACACACACACACACATCAAAAAAGCCCTTAGGTTTCTAAAACTAGTAAGTTCATCATTGAAGAAAGACAAAAGGGTGAAATAAGACATTATCAGATGATTAAATTCTAAGAGATTGAAGGACCAACCAGCTTCTGGCTGAAAGAACTACTAAGGATTCATTTTATCAAGAAGAGGAATGAATCCACAAAGTGACCTGCTGACACATTTACTTAAATGTTGCCGTGGTGGGGCTTGAAGATAAAATGCTTCCATAGCCTCATGGGTTTGAGCATCGAATCCCCAGTTGCTGGACTCTGGGAAGGTTGTGGAACCTTTGGGACTGGAGACTGACTGGAGGAGATGTGTCACTGTGGGCAGGGGCAGGGGGCACTTGAGCTGTCACAGTCTGCTCCCACTTCGTTTGTAGTGGTGGGAGGCCCTGCCGTGCACATATTCACCCTCACTGCCTATCTCTCTGTCTCTCAAATAAATAAAATATTTAAAAAATTATTGTTACTCCCTCTGGAAATGTTAAAGACTGAAATTTTAGTACCAGACAACAACAAAGAAGGCGGAATGGGGATTCCTGTTCTAGCCTTGGGGAGGACTAAGATGAACAGGGTGAAAGCTTCTGGCTTCATTTAATATATGATTTATAAACACATGTAAATAGGGTAACAAAAAAAGGAAATAGAAACTAAATGTTTAAATTCAAAAATTGTAGACAATGGCAACAACAACAAAAAATTGCTCTCAGTAAAGGTATAAGGGGGCTGGAGAGATTGCTCAGTGGTTAAGGTGCTTGCCTGCCAAGCTTAACAATCAGGGTTCAATTCCCCAGTACCTATGTAAAGCCAGATGCACAAAGTGATGCGTACATCCGGAGTTTGTTTGGAATGTCTAGAGGCCCTGGTGCACCCATTCTCTCTGTCTTTCTCCCTTCCTCTTTCTCTCTTTCTCTGCCTCTGTCTCTCTTTCCCACAAATAAATAAAAAAAATATATTTTAAAGGTAGGATATGAGAACAAAAGGAGAAAAGAGGAAATCCAAGGTCACTAGAGTTCCTCTTTTCTCTGTCTCGGGGTTCCTGTTGCCACAGTGTTCTGCTCAGGTGCATGGAGACATGTGGCCACGGGCTGGACCTTCTGAAGTCAGTGATGCAGATGAGCTAACCTGGAAGGACAGGTCCCTGGGTTTCTTGAAGACACTTGCGTCCGTCTCTTCACGACTGCACGACACTCTCACTGCCTTCCGGGTCCTTGTGTCAGATCACAACTGCAGCTACTCTGTCTCCCAATGAGGCCACACCCTCCCGTGCCTGGTGACCACGACAGCAATAGCAGTCGTCCCCGACCCCACGGTCATGCTGGTTCTAAATGTGACTGACAGCGGTGCTATGGCTAGGCGACTCAGCAAAAACCGAGGTTGGGGGATAAAAGATCATGCTTGGGGTTGGAAAGATGGCTCAGTGGTCAAAGGTGCTTGCTTGCAAAGCCTACCAGCCTGGGTTTAATTCCCCAGCCACCCACGTAAAACTGAATGGATATTTGTGTGCACAAATGCATAAATAAATAAGAAAGAAGAAAATAAAAGAACACACTTGCTTCCCACAGCTTTCTTGCTTACTTGCCAGCACCTACGCCCCCATCATCTAGGTGGCATCTTTCAAGACCGGGTTTGTAGGCAGTCGTGAAAGCCGTGTGCGCTCAGTGGTTAGTACAAGGACAGCGTGCTGGGGTCTGCCTCACGCAGCCCTTCATTCAGCTCAGCAGAGTCAGGACTGGGAAACTGTTGATCCAGAATAGCTTCTTCTGCAAGACTGGTGTTCCCCACACTGTGACTTCCTCTCAGAGTTTGTTACAAGGCTCTAGAAGGGCCAGACTTGGAGCAGGATTTTCACATAGCGTGGTCGTTTACTCTCCTGCCCACTTGCCAGCAACTTTCCCCAGGGGCAAGGCCTACCCTGCTGGCCTTGTTTGCCAACCTGATCTGGGATGTTCGTGGCTCAGGGAGATTTGCCCTTGCTTAGGTACACAGAGCCAGTGAGAGGCAGAGCTACGTAAATGGGACATAATCTTTTGACACAATTTATCCGTCTTCCAGGTGAGTAAGAGGGAGGGCACTCTGTATGGGAAAGATGACTATGAAAGTTTGAGACATAAGGGGATCATTTACAAGCCTGGGGAGGAAATGTGGCTTATCCCGTCTGGAGGGGAAGGAGGACTCACTGGTGAAATCCGGGGGGGGGGGGTGTTTCTCTCTGGACTCTCTCCTGCCCCCACATTTTTATGCATGCTTCACAGAAGGACTTCTTTCAAACGGGGTCTGCACTGAACTGAGAATGAACACTGACCCACAGGTCCTAAACAAAGACGGAGTAAGCTGAGATCCGGGAACCATGGAACTCCCTCTGCTCCTCCTCCTGTGTCCTTGGGTGCAGGCAGGAAGGAGGGCGCACAGAGCCGGGAAACGGCGGGCATGACCAGAGGTGGCTCTAAGAGGCTGGGGCAGCTCCCTTGGAAACTGCTTGCAAGTCTGACATCCTGGGATGCAGCTATCATACAATTCCTGTAGAGATAGCAGAAGACTCTGTGACACACTGTCTTCCTGCAGGGCATTTACTGCGTCCTAACAACACAACCATTTGCTGGAGAAGCTCTCCCATACAGAAACTTGGTTGATCATGTTTCAATGAAAAAGGGTCACAATCAATATAAAACACAAAAACTGGTAGAATGAGTCCACATAGGTCAGTAATATGACATATGTAAATGGATCAGACTCATCCATTTCAAAATATATGGTCAATTCATATTTGTAAGGAATATACCTAAGACACAATAATGCAGATGGACTAATGTTAACTGAAAGAAAGGCTCACTCAACAGAAAGACAGGCCGGGCTGGGGACATGGCTCTGTGAATAAAGCCTTTCAAGCTGGAATACCAGAGGTTAATTCCCGGACCCTATGTGAAAATCCAGGAGTCTTGGTGTGCTGGGCTTCTGTAATCCCAGCATGCTGATGGCCGGGGAGACAGTAAAATTTCCCTGAACTTGTGGTAACTCAGCAAACAGCAACAGCAGCGTGAGGTCCAGAGAGAGAAACCCTGCCTCAGATGCTGTGAGCCACCTGAAGGTTGTCCTCTGACCTCCACATTCATGCCACAGCACGCATGTGCCAACACCACACCCTTGCTCAAGTGCACATAAAATAAACGTGGTATATTGCTATTAATGTCAGAAATATTAGAATATTCTAAGAAGAGCGTGCATAAGATAAAAGATCATTACCTAGTGATCAAAGAAACATTCCAACAGGTTGTTAAAGTGGTGAATTTGAATACCTTTAAAATATAGCTTCAAAGTGCAGACGGTTCAGAAGGGACGGAGTTAAAAGGGGAACCAACAGACTCAGTGCTAGCTGGCAGTTTTCACGCGAATGTCAGAGCTGATTAGTTCCTCTCTCCCTCTTTTCCTCCCTCTATCCATCCCTCCATCCATCCACACAGATGCCTTTCTATTACTTCCATTCTTGTTTCCAGGACAAAACGCCTGACAAGATCAGTTTAAGAGAGGAAGGCGTGCAGGAGTGCTTCAGGATGAGCCTGAACGGACCATGTCGATCCATTTTCCTCCTTCAACTGTGCATGACAAGCAGAGGAAAAGCACTTGGAGGTCTGCCCAGAGACTCTGATGTCCGCCACTTGAGAGCCTCACAATATGACATCAGCATCGCTCAAAGCAGCTTTAGAAAAAGATGATCAAGGGGGGTTGGAGACATGTCTCAGTGGTTAAAGGTCACTTGCTTGCAAGTCTGGTGGTCCAGATTTGATTCCCAGGTACCCGCATAAATCCAGGCACACAAATTGGCGCATGCATCTGGAGTTCATTTGCAGTGGCAAAAAGGCTGGCATGCCCATTCTCTCTCTCTCTCTCTCTTATCGAGGGCAAGTGTCTGTGGCACTGAGTGGCCAGTTGACTTAGCTGAAATCACAGTGCACACCACAACAGGCCGAACGAATTTAGCACAGCTCATCTGGGACCAGTTCCTTCTCTTGTCTCCTCATCCCTGCCTACCCACCACCTTCTGCTCTGCCTGTTTCCTGCCCAGCCCACCCAGACCCACATTCAGGTTTCTGTACAAGATACTGTGAGTATTTAGAAAGATTTTATATTAAGACCCTAAGTTTTTGCAGTGCATCGCCTTAACCACTCGGCCACCTCATCCCGAGTCCCTAAGCTTTAAAAGTACTTCTATTATATTTCTTTGAAATAAAACCACGTATAACCTATTTTGAGGCTCTCTCGTTTTGGACCGTATTGCATAATTTAAATTTTTTTCAGGCCCATTTGTGCAAATGAGGACACATTTTTTTCTGTTCTTTGTCTCAAATCTCTTTAATTTTACTCCTCACATTGCATTTGTGCTTGAGGAAATTTACCTCTGAGCTGTTGCTATGGTAACTAGAGAGCTGTCTTAGTGGAACAAATTCATGAATAAGTAAATGGGAATGGATGTGATATATAGTAACTGTATTCGCCCCATCCCTTATCAGAAATTTGTTATATTAAAAGCCACTGTGACATTTTAAAGGCAGATTTAGTCACATGAAACATCCATTTATACAGAAAACATCACTTGAATCGATTGCGATGGCTGAGTAAACACATCTGCTTATGGTAACCTCTTCTGCTAGCTTGCCTCCGAACGGCCCCATCCTGGCACTTGCACCTGCAAGTGGTCCCCTCGCTCCCTCCTGCCGGGGTTGGTTTTTGTGGTCATGCAACACAGAGCTAATGACAACATCCCTTCCAGTATTATGAGGCCATTAAAAGGCCATGACTTCCATCTTAGTTCACATTCTGTGGGAAGTGAGCTATGTGTCACAGAGCTTCTGTTAACGGGCAGCATCGTGTGACAGCAACCAAAAGGATGTGGCCAGCGGTCTGACCTGCCAGCAGCAATGCTAATGAGCTCAACAGATCGCCTGGCCGTTGACCTGCAGATATGACTGAAGCCTGGCCAGCAGCTTGACCTTACCTTCATGAGTGACCTTGAACCAAATCGCCCTAGAACTGCTCTTGGATTCTGTCACACAGAGAGTAGGAGATGAGAAATGCTCTTATTTCTTAAGATGCTAATGTCTGAAGTAATTTTTATGCAGGAATAAATTACTAATCTGCCATTTTATAACAAAATAGAGCATAAAATATAACATAAAATCTACTTATCACCCAAGGTCAATGGAATGGAATATAAGTTTCACTTTGGTAAGAAATCTTCCTGGCTTTCACTAAGCCTGAGGCTTCTCGTGATGAACGCCATCTTCCCTCCCTTAGCTAATGTCTCCTTGACAATGAGCTTGCCTCACTAACCATTGCCTCCCTAATATCAGATCTGGCACCCAGCACGCATTCAGTAACCGTGTCCCATCAGATTCAGCGAGGGCAGAAAGCGCAGTCGACTCTCCCCTGAGTGTACGCCAGGCTCTGGAAGGAGGTTTATTAATAAGCTTTATACATCATCAAATCACACATTTGCCTCTATTCCTAAGCACTTAATAAAGTGGAATGAATTATTAATGCATACAATGTGGGTGGATCTTAAAATAATTGTGCTTAGTGAAAGAATTTAGACAAAAATATAACAGCCTAAGTTCATCCATGTACAATGTTGGGTAAGGCAAACTGGTCTACATGACAGGAAAGCAGATTAGTGGCTGCCTGGAAGGGTGGGCATAAGAAAAGTTTGGGAGGAATGGTGATGTCCATTAAAATACCAAATAAAAAAGTGAGTAGGTCAGTTAGCTGTCACTGTGAAATTAAACACATGAGGTCATCAACTTATTCGAGGAAAGGTTTCTTTTGGCTCACGGGTTCTGAGCATTTAGTCCCACGGTCACCTGGCTGTGTTGCTTTAGGCCTGTGGTGATGCAGTACCCCACAGCAGAAGTGCACAGTGCAGGAGGTCTGGGTCCCATGAAGGGACATTTTTCTGATGACCTAACTTCCTCCAATAGGATCTTACTTCTTAGGGACTTCACCATTCCCAATTGTGCCACAGCCTGAGGGATCAAGTCTTCAACACACCCTTTGGGACACTCATGACCCAAACTATGCGGTGAGTCTGGGTCAATCTCTAGTCTCCAAATCCCGGGTCCTTCCATCGTACTCTCTAGCGACTTTCTGCAAATCCCTTTTATGGGTTGTTATCCCATTTTTGTTGTTGTTGCTGAAGCAGAGTAGCCATGGCTGGATAATTTATAAAGAAAGGAGGTTTATTTGTTTATAGTTAGGTTCAAGAGTGCAAGGTTGGGCAGTTCCACCTACCCAGCTTCTGGTGAAGGCCTTGTGCTGCTCCAGGCCTGATAGGAAAGTGGGCAGGAAGCAGACATGTGGAGGAGACACACATCCCCAGTAACCTCGCCTAGAACAAGTTGCCCTCTGGGTTCCTAACCCAGTTCTGGGAGAGTGAGAACTCACCCACTCCCAGGATGGAGGTCATCTGTTCATGAGAACCAAACACTGTCCACTCCTCACGTTGTCACTCTCATAAAGTGGCCTCAACACAAGGTTTTGTGGGGAAAATCATATTCAAATTGTCACTATTCCTTACAAAAGGTCCTCATTAGCATCAATAATACACACATTCTTTTTTAAATTTTTAAAAATATTTTATTTATTTATTTGAGCGCGTGCACGAGACAGAGAGGTAGATAGATATAAAATGGGCATGCCAGAGCCTCCAGCCACTGCAAACGAACTCCAGACATATGTGCCACCTTATTCATCTGGCTTACTTGGGTTCTGGGGAATTGGACCTGGGTCCTTTGGCTTTGCAGGAAAGTGCCTTAACAGCTAAGCCATCTCTCCAGCCCTAAATTTTAATTTTTTAAATTTTTTTTATTTATTTGCAAGCAATGAGAGATAGAGAGGAGAGAGACAGAATGGGAGCAACAAGGCCTCCAGGCACTGCAAACAAAATCCAGATGCATATGTAATCACACATTACATGGGTACTGGGTAATCAAACCCAGGTCCTTAGGCTTTGTAGGCAAGTGCCTTAACTGCTAAGCAGCCATCTCTTCAGCCCCTAATCTTAATTTTTTTTACATAGACTATATTCTTATGTCCCCTCTACCCCGATCCTGAGAGCCTTCCTCATTTGGGTTTTGTTGTTCACTGTGGGGTCACGAAGGCCTCAGTCAGTCTTGGAGGGGTGGTTGTGAATCAAGATATTTTTATCCACCTTGTGGCTCTTAACAATCTTTCAAGCCCCTCTTTTGCAATAATACCTGAGCCTTGGCAGGCCTATTAGCAGTTTGATTTAGTGTTGATCTCTCTCTCTCTCTCTTTCCTTTGATGTGTTTTGATTCAGCACAGTGTCTGTTGCCATTTCCCTGGAGGAGGTTGTCAGGCTAGCACTTGGAGCAGTACTCATGTTGCTGCTTCCTCTGCAATTTCTACTGGGCCCTGGTAAAAATGGTAAAGGTGGCATGTCACATGGTGGGCAGTTGGCAATCTTTTCTTGTCATATTGATGGATCCTGGAGCTCCCCAATATTCTCTGCTACCTGTGAAATGAAACAGATTCTCTAACCAAGAGTGAGAGCAGCTTTGATTAAAGGGGTATGCACTGTAATTTGAGAGGTGTTTTGATGTGCATGCCCACTCTACTTATCTAGAGAGCAATGGGGGCTTCTCCCTGGAGTCTGTGAGTTTCCTGGCCATGGGGTTTCACTTGGTTCCCAGCACCCCATTCTCTTCCACTGAGCTGGCCTCATATCCTTCACAGGGCAGTTGGTTACCCACGAAGGCTGTGTGCCACCGTTGCACGGGTGTGTAGTTCTTCCCTGGCTGCTGACTGCATGGCTTGCAGGGTCCCCTGCTTATTCATGCTCTCATTGACCATCACTGCCCACTAGCTCTCATGGCACGTGCCATCACCATGGGGGTCTGCCTTCCTCTCAGCTCCCACGAAAACATACATCTTTCACAGAGAAAGAACCACTTCTACCCTAAGTTTTAGTTGCTTTCTTGGATTCTATCAAGATAAGGGTTACGTGGCCCACCTCTCTTTCCAGCCAAGGCTGCCCTGCGCCTCCGACGGGCTGGGCACTGGGCTACTTTAGCTGCGCCGTGGAGCCCTTCCAGCAGGTGGGCTCACTGCCGAGCCGCCTCTGACGCCGCAGGGAAGCCCGGTGACTCCAAACCCTCAGGACACTGCCGCCTCCGTCCCTGTGCTCTCCAGAGCTCTCAAGAGGAAAGGAAAAATATGAACGGCCACCAGACTAAGAACTACATACATTACACTTAAAGTGGATAATTTCCTGCATTTCATTGAAATATTTCTCTTTCTCTCCATATACTTAGTATTCTGAACCCTCAGCTTCTACATTCATGGATTCAACCGATTCCAGCTAAAAATATTTTAAAACAAATTACATCTGTACTGAGCATGTACCGGCTTTCTTGTAATATTTCCCGAGCAACACAGTATAAGAACTATTGACACACGTTTACTTATTACTTATTAGGTGTCACAAACCCTCCAGAAATGATTTCAAGTACACAGGAGAAAAGCACAGATTATCAGCCACTTTTTATGTGAGGGATTAGAGTAACTTGGTGTCCACGAAGGAGGGTCCTGGGAGCAATCCTCCACAGAACTGCATATCTCTGGACTCTCATTAAAAAATATTTTATTTTGTTTATTTGAGAGAGAGAGAGAGAGAGAACAGGCACACCAGGGCCTTTATCCACTACAAATGAACTCCAGACACACGCACCCTCTTTTACATCTGGCTTATGTGGGTCATGGGGAATTAAACCTGGGTCCTTTGGCTTTGCAGGCAAATGTCTTAACCACTAAGCCATCTCTTCAGCCCATGGATTCTCATTTTTTTAATATTTTATTTTTATTCATTTATTTGAGAGTGAGAGAGAGATATACAGAAATAGGCAGGTAGAGAGACAGAATGGGCATGCCAGCGCCTCCAGCCACTGCAATTGAACTCCAGACACATGCACCATTTTGTGCGCATGTGCGACCTTGCATATTTGTGTCACTTTGTGCATCTGGCTTACGTGGAATCTGGAGAGTCAAACATGGGTCCTTTGGTTTCACAGGCAAGCGCCTTAACCACTAAGCCGCCTCTCCAGCCCTTTAAGAGAGGTTTTTTGTTAAATAGATACCTGTGGTAATTGATATTGTTAATTTGATTGTGATTAAGAAACACCCAGGGTTTTAATGAGCACACCTTTGGTATATGGTCGCTGAGAGTGTTTCCAGAGAGGATTAACTGAGGGGCAGAAGATCCACCCTGAACGTAGGCAGCGCCATCCCAGGGCCTGGGATGAGTAATAAGGATAAAAAGAGAAAGCTAGGGTGGAGAGATGGCTTAGCAGTTAAGTCATTTGCCTGCAAAGCCAAAAGACCCAGGTTCGATTCCCCAGGACCCACGTTAGCCAGATGCACAAGGGGGCACATGCATCTGGAGTTCGTTTGCAGTGGCTGGAGGCCCTGGTGTGCCCATTCTGTCTCTCTCCCCCCACTTTTCTCTGTCAAATAAATAAATAAATAAATAAATATCTTTTTTTAAAAAAGAGAAAGCCTACTGAACACTGGCATTCTCTCCCATCCTTCCTTCCTTCCTTGTTTTTTCTTCCCTCCCTCCCTCCTTCCCTCTTTTCTTTCTTTCTGCTTGCTTTTGTGTGTGTGCGTGTGTGTATGGTGTGGTGTATACACATGCATGTGCCCATGGGGTGCCCCCTGCACTCACCTGTGGTGGTCATGAGCTTATCATCAAGTGTCCCACCCCATCACTCTTTCACCCCATTTTTAAAAAAAATATATTTATTAATTTATTTTAGATAGTGAAAGACAAAGAGAGAGTGAGTATGGGCATGCCAGGGTCTCCTGCCCTTGCAAACAAACTCCAGACACATGCTCCACTTTGTGCATCTGGCTTTACTTGAGTACTTGGGATCTGAGCATGGGCCATTAGGCTTTGCAAGCAAGCAACTTTAACCACTGAGAAAGCTCTCCAACCTTCTTCTACCCCATTCTTATTTGAGCTAGTGTCTTTTACTGATCCCAAAGTTTGCCCTTTTTTTCCAGAGCTCCTGAGATGCTCAGGTCTCCGCTCTCCTACAGGACTGGAGTTATAGGCACGTGTTCACGTGCAGCTGGGGGTGGGGTCCTGGGGATTGAACTTGGGCAGTCTCTCAGGCCTCCTCAGACCCTCATGCTTGCACAGGAAGTGCTCTTATCTGCTGTTGCAGTCAGGTTTGCATTGCTGGCAGAAATCCACCCAACCAAGAGCAGCTTGTGGGGAAAAAAAATTATTTTGGCTCCCAGACTCGAGGGGAAGCTCCATGATGGCACAGGAAAACAATGGCATGAACAGAGGGGGGACATCACCCCCTGGCCAACCTCAGGTGGACAACAGAAACAGGACAGTATGCTGAACACTGGCAAGGGGACACTGGCTATAACACCCATAAGCCCGCCCCCAGCAATACACTGCCTCCAGGTGGCGTTAATTCCCAAATCTCCATCAGCTGGGGCCTAGCATTCAGGACACCTGAGTTTATGGGGAACACCTGGATCACACCCCCACCCGTGCTAAGCCTCTTTCCAGCCCAGAGCCCTCTTCCTTTGCTTCCTTGCAAGCACCATGGACCAAGCTGCTCTCACCACTGCATCGTCCTTGACACAATGGACTTTGCCCTCTCAAACCTTGAGCCAAAAGAAATCCTTCCTCCTGAAAGTTGCTTTGTGTCAGGCATTTGGTCACAGTGAGGAGAAAAGTAACTGCTGTGGCGTCCCTTTCTACTATTGGTGCCATTGGGCCCTTTCACTAACGTTTCTCTTCCAGATAAACAGACTGGCTCTCGCCTCATGGACTCACAGTCTCCTTTCTTCTCACGGAGATTCTGGTCTCTTGTATGCTGACGGGATTCTCATTTTAGGTCAAAGCAACCCAAGTGAAACTCAGCCCCAAATCACCTTTGATTTACCCTGAGATTTAGTGGTCTGATCTGCAAGCTGGGGCAAAAAAGAGTCTGGGCCAGGCGTGGTGGCACACGCCTTTAATCCCAGCACTCGGGAGGCAGAGGTAGGAGGATCGCCATGAGTTCGAGGCCACCCTGAGACTACATAGTGGATTCCAGGTCAGCCTGAGCTAGAGCGATACCCTACCTCAAAAAAAAAAAAAAAAAGAAGAAGAAGAAGAAGAGAGAGGAGGAGGAGGAGGAGTCTGGAAACAAGGTGATACATACATGTGAAGTGGACTTAGCCAAGCACCTAGTGAATGTCAGACGGGATCATTTTGTGAGCAGTAATGGACAGTCAAGTGCAGTCAACAGCATTACAGACTCTTGAGCTTAGTATTGCCCGGTGTAGATTTCAGAATCTCATCCGTCTACTTTGTCTTCATGCAGTCATCACAGTCACTTGCCTATGGACAACTCAAGTGGAAATACAGAGGATGGGCTGCTTTTGTTAATTGTGGCAAGTCTTTGAAGTACATTTTATTTTTATATACTTATTTGAGAGGGAAAGAACAAGAGAGGGAGAGAAGGGGAGAGAAAGAAAGAGAGAAAACAGGGCACACCAGGGCCTCTAGCCACTGCAAATGAACTCCAGAAGCATGCACGACCTTTTGCATCTCACTTGCATGGGTACTGGGGACTCAAACTGGGTCCTTTGGCTTTGCAGGCAAGCGCCTTAACTGTTAAGCCATCTCTCCAGCTCCTGTAGTACATTTCAAATGAAAACTCTGAGTCCTAGCCAAATGTCTCTTCTTTTAAATACTACTTAAATAGCCATGTCAGCAATAATTTATATCCCTGTATTGCTATAAAGTATATAATGACATAATATATGCATGTATATACTTACATTCCAAATAAATATATTTTATACAATATGTTACACATAATAAAATAATAATGTAGTATTTAAATTTACCTTTATATAATACAATATATTATATATATCAAACTTGGTGGCACAAACCTATGATCTCAGCTACTTAGGAGGCTGAGGCAGGAAAGTTACAAGTTCAAGGTCAGTCTGGGCAACTTAGTGAGACCCTGCCTCAAAAATTAAAAGTAAAAAGAGAGCTAAGGTAATAGCATGTTTGAGGTCCTAAGTTCAATTCTGAGCAACACACACACACACACACACACACACACACATATATACATATAATATTTTATTATTTATATTATTGTGTCATTTAGAGTATATTCTTTAATCTTTTGTTCTTTTTTAAAGATGAATAGGTGCTGGAGAGATGGCTCAGAGGCTAAAGAAGCTTGCTTACAAAGCCTGACAGCCCAGATTCAGTTCCCCAGTGGCCACATAAAGCCAGATGCCCATTTTTCTCTTTCTCTCTCTCCCCATCTCTCCCTCTCTTGCTCTTTCCCTCTCAAATAAATAAAGAAAAATGAAATGTATTTCAGAGACTTTCCCCAATTAACACAACCAGCCCATCCTCTGTATTTCCACTGTGAGTTGTCCATAGGCAAGTGACTGTGATGACTGCATGAAGACAAAGTAGACGGATGAGATTCTGAAATCTACCACTGGGCAATACTAAGCTCAAGAGCCTGTAATACTGTTGACTGCACTTGACTGTTCATTACTGCTCATCAAAGCATGCATCTGAAGTTTGTTTGCAGTAGCAGGAGGCCCCAGTGAGCTATCTCTCTCTCTCTCTCTCTCTCTCTCTCTCTCTGTCTCTCAAATAAATAAATAAATACTTTTTAAAAGATGCATAGCAGGGCTGGAGAAATGGCTTAGCAGTTAAGCGCTTGCCTATGAAGCCTAAGGACCCTGATTCGAGGCTTGATTCCCCAGGACCCATGTTAGCCAGATGCACAAGGGGGCACACGCATCTGGAGTTCGTTTGCAGTGGCTGGCAGCCCTGGCGCACCCATTCTCTCTCTCTCTCTCTCTCTCTCTCTATATATATATATATATATATACACACATATATCTGCCTCTTCTCTCTCTCTCTCTGTTGCTGTCAGATAAATAAATAAAAACAAATGAAAAAATTTTGTAAAAAAAAGATGCATAGCAGTATGCATTTTGACATATTCATTAGAAACTAATGTGCCTATTATTTCTCTTCATCATTTTCATTTTTACGACATCCAACTTTTCCTCTAAGATTCGTGCCCTAAGAGTGAAGTTCTCAGGGGTCACACAACTGAAGGCTCCTAGAAGCTGTCAGATGCTTGAATCGTCTGCCTCTGGAAAACTATCTCTCATTGTGAGGAATGGTAATTTTCCCCAGGGCATTGCCAGTCATACAGAGGACATGGGTACTGCCTTGAAGATCCTTCCTAATCTGCACAGAGCTAAAGCCAGGAGACATCCAGGGTTGGCAGGGTCATCAGCAGGGCTAAGCCTCTTCCCACACTCTCTCCCTGCCCAGCACTTGGCCCTCCTCCTGTGGTTCATGTGTTGGTTCCTGACTGTCAATAGTCGATGCAGGAGCTGGGGTATGTCTAAGTGGGGTGCCTCGCTAGCCTATGTGACACCCTAGAACCTCTCCCCCAAACAAATACGAGGAGAACCAGGAGATGCAGGTGCACAGGGCTTTGCACAGACCTTGGTCTTGGGGAAGGTCAGGTATTTTTCCGGGGTCTTTATACCAGATGTTAGTTGTCAAACTCAGTTGTGGACTAATTCAGCAGGACTAAAAACAATGTGAACAACCTTAGCCATGTGCATGTTCAGCACCATCTCATCTGTACTCGGCACACTATTCACACAACTATTGTTCTCTGGTACTGTGACTATGGCCACTTCTAGTGACATTCCAGTGACATCCACTCTCACTTAGATTTAAAAAAAAAAGTTGACCATTAGGGTCTGTGGCCACTCTTTTTATTTTTTAATATTTTATTTTATTTATTTATTTGACAGAGAAAAAGAGAGACAGAGAGAAAGAGAGAATGGGCACACCAGGGCCTCCAGCTGCTGCAAACACATCTGGCTTACGTGGGTCCTGGGAAATTGAACCTGAGTCCTTTGGCTTTTCAGGCAAACACCTTAACTGCTAAGCCATCCCTCTAGCCCTGTAGCTACTCTTAACAAGGCCTGTAAGAAGTCACATCCAAGTACTGGGGATTTAGATCAGTGGTAGAGTGCCTAGCATGTATGGGAGCTTAGATCCAATCCCTAGTATTACCAGAAAACAAAAAAATCACAGCCAAAAAACTTAAATCTTTGTACCAAGTTCTAGAACTTCAATTTACTTGAGGTTAGTTCAAGACTATGTGTGTTTTTGAGCTGAGTTCAGGACAGTCCAGAATACCAGTAATTTCACCAAAAAGAGATAGTATTAAACAGATGAGAGGACTTAGGCAAACATTCAGTCACCTTAAGTAATTCAGAAGAAATGTCATAGGAGATGGCCAGGGGACCTCTAAGTAACACTGATGTTATCATCTCGTAACGATTCAGTTTCTATTTTGTGCTAACTCTTCCCAGCTGTGTTTCTATTAAATTGTCACACAGGCTAAGTGTGCCATCTAATCACAGACATGTCACCTGTCCCCATAATATAGGGAGAAACTCCTTGAGCGGCTATGTTTAACCTAGTTAAAGTTTCATTGGCTTCATGGGGCTGTGGACTTCTCTTCTCTTGAGCCTGGAAGCCCATGTGCAGGGTCTTGGAGGGAAGCCTAGTTCATTTCAAGCCTGGACTTCAAGCTAAGCATCCATGTTCCCGTCATGGGTTTTGCTCAGGGCCAGTAGTTTTCAACAGATGTCTCAGAGGAGATACCTACATCAGATGCCTTCGTTAGGCCTCCTTCTGGGAGACCAGCAAGTGGGTCCCTAGGTGCTAATAGATTGGTTTCTGTTCTCATTCAATGATATAGGCCCTTTGGAGGGAAGACATTTCAAGAAAAACATAGCTGCCTTGAGAATTATAGAGAGTAGGTTGAGGCAAACAGCGGAACCTTTCCAGTCCAAACCAAATAAGGAGGAAAAACAAAAAGGAGGAAAAATATTAAAGGGACTGAAAACTGAAATTAAACATGATAGCAGATTAAATGCAATGTGGGGTGTGTGTGTGTGTGTGTGTGTGTGTGTGTGTGCATATTAGAAGTTAGTAGGTATAAAGCAAAAATCCTTGAGCAAAGTTCTCCAACCTCTCCCCATAAATTTCTGGTGGATATGCCCATTATCTTAATTGTGGTAATGTTCTCATGTTTGTATTTACATGTTAAAACTTTTCAAATAATACAGTTTAAATGTGTGAAATGCATTGCATTTCAATTGTAGCTCAGTAAACCTGTTTTATAACAAGAATAAGGACTGAAGTCTTGGCCAGAAGGGAGGAAGTCTAACTGGAGAGGGTGGAGTTCAAGGTTATTCTAAATGGCTTTTAGATGTCCTACAAGCCTTGAGAAGACATGAACCTGACAAATTAAAAGCATCTAAATATGGGCTGGAGAGATGACTTAGCAGTTGAGGTGCTTGCCTGCAAAGCCTAAGGGCTCATGTTTGACTCTAGGTCCCACTTAAGCCAGATGCACAATGTGACGCAAGCATGCAAGATTGCACATGCACACAAGATGGCACATACATCTGGAGTTCCAGTACAGTGGCTAGAGGCCCTGGTGTACCAATTCTCTCTCTTGCTCTCTTCTGTCTCTCAGAGAAAAAGAATTTTAAGAAGCATATAAATAAAGCAAATAATTCAGAATTAGGTCTTTTGGGTGTTTGTTTTTGTTGTATTAAGACAAGAAACCAGAGCCTCATTCATACTAGGCAAACACTGTCACTGAGCTACATCCTCAACCTTTAATTGGTATTAAGCGCCAAAGACCAACATCCGCTCCTATGCTGAGTAACACAGGTGCTGAGTTCTGCTTCCCTCCAAGTTTTTTTTTTTCTTTTTTGAGGTAGGGTCTCACTCTAGCTCAGGCTGACCTGGAAATCACTCTGTAGTCTCAGGGTGGCCTCAAACTCATGGCAATCCTCCTACCTCTGCCTCCCGAGTGCTGGGATTAAAGGCGTGCGCCACCACACCCGGCTCCAAGTTCTAATTTTATTGGGAGAAATTTAAGACTGTATTCATCAGATGGGAGGAAAATGCACACACCGAGGTGTTCTATACATTAATCAACTTGACTCAATTATTCCAATTTATACATGTGTCATAGCACCACTCTGTATCTCATAATTACATGCAATTATAAGTTGTCAATATTCAATAACATTTTGAAAATGCAAGTTAGAAACTGTAGCTTTAAGTAAGAAGATTTAGGTTTTAGTTTTAGTCTTTTAATTGATATCTAAAATCACAGATGGCCAATGTGATTTTTGGCCACCCTGGAAGGGACTCCTGCTGCTCTCATTTCAGCATCAGCATGCGAAGAATCTACCCGATGTGATTCCAAAGCCAGGCTCACAAATGTTCTGGCAGTAAAGATTCTGATAGCAAAATTAACTCTCAACAGTTCATAGGACTTAGAAGGTGTTGATTCTCATATCCCTCTGACATTCTAATGGGACTAACACCATATGTTATTGTATCCCTGCTGAAAGTTATAAGAAATGACTTCTGTGACTAAAACTCTGAAGCTGTTTCAATATAAGAAAAACACTCCATACACTGGAGATTAAGATGGTGAGCAGAAGCTGGGCATGGTGGCGCATGCCTTTAATCCCAGCACTTGGGAGGCAGAGGTAGGAGGATCACCATGAGTTTGAGGCCACCTTGAGACTCCATAGTGAATTCCAGGTCAGCCTGGGCTAGAGTGAGACCCTACCTTGAAAAACTAAAAAGAAAAAGAAAAAAAAAAAGATGGTGAGCAGTCTTTACCTACATATGGTGTAAAGTATGATTTAAAATTAGACACAGTAAAAGATTAGCAATAACCATTAATAATAAGACAGGATAATTATGACAACATGCAGTTGTAAAAGTAGGTAAATATGGTCACTGTCTTCTAACACATTTTACTGGACTATACTCACCCTTCATCTCCTGATAGTGTGAGATGACACAATGCCTAGGTGATGAGGTGAGGAGTGACGTGATTAGCTAAGGCATTGTGGTATGGTAGATGACTGTCTTAGAGAGATTATTTAATCACAAGCAGTACACTGTTATTACACTTGACAACACTGAAGGCCACTAAGTGGTTGGTTGATGGGTGGGTATCAATTACAGTGCAGATACCCTGGATGAAGGGATGATTCACATGTCAGGCAGGGGAGTGCTTTTTGTTTATAATAAAAATGCTTAGAATGGTATAAAAGTCAAGACCTGTTCATTGTTTGTGTCTGGGATTTTTCTGATGGATATTGTTGGGTCACAGATGACTTCAAGGTAACAGAATCTGCACAGATACTGGGGAGAAGTTGAATAACAGCAGAACAACTATCTGAAGGTATAGGTAACACCTAACTATTTCTAGTTCAATAGCAAAATAGGGAACTTTATAATGCAGGAGAGAAAGTCTGGAGTCTGTCCTGAAGGAATTGGTTTGGCTTGGGGAGCTCCCTGCTCCCATGAGAAAAAGTACTAAAAGCAGATAGCAGGAGCCATGGCTTAAGTTTGAAAGGCTCAGAAAATACAAACTGTAATGGAAAATTTAAAGAGTAGAACAAGAGAGGGCAGCCAGACTAAAGGGATATGGCAATGGTCCTGGAAGAAGGAAATGCTTTTCCTGGCACGTGGAACTCCACTGGAGCAGGTGCAGGAGGACATGTCAAACAGACCCCTGCTGTGTCAGGAACTCAGCAGCGCAAGACCCTCTGTGAACCACACTCCTGCTAAACTCAGAGCAAGTATCACAAAACTACATGCTGAATTCTGGCCCACAATAAACCACTAAACTATGGGAAAGTAACCTTGAACTAGAAACATGCGGAAGTCAGTGAAATGGAAACCTGGTCAGAGCCAGAGTCTGCAGGAGAATGTAGACACAGGCTCCAAGCAATACCAGAAGAACATCTTCCTACATCGTATGATAGTGAAAAATTCAATTTACAGAACAACAACAACAAAAAGAAACAATGTAAGCTGCAAGAGAGAAACAGCAAGTCACATATAAAGGCAGGTCCATCAGAATAGGATATTTTTCAACAGAAACTTTAAAATACAGGAGGGCTTAGAATAATGTATTTCAAGTTCTGAAAAACAACAGCTGCCAACCTTGACTATTATACCCAGGAAAATTACCTGCCATAATTGAAGAAGGAAAAGCTTTCCATGATAACAGAATAAAGGAATTCAAGACCTCTAAATCAGCACTAGAGAAGATGCTGGGAGGAACCCTCCAGACTGAAGTGAAAGATAGACACATCCATGAGGCTTCAGGAAATAATAAATCATGTTAGAATAGTAGTTTAGCAAATGAGGAATAGTAAAATACCAAATGCTAAAAAATAAACAAAATGACAGAAGTTACTATACATCTTTCAATAGTAACCCTGAATATTAATAGCCTATATTCCCCAATCAAAAGACACAGACTAGTAGACTGAATTAAAAAACAAGGTCTATCTATTATTCTCTCTAAGAAACACAACTCACAACTAAGGACAGGTATAAATTTAGGTTGCAGGGATGGGAAAAGTATGCCAAACAAATTCAACTAGGAAGCAAGCAGATGTCACTATTTTAATAACTGACAAGGTAGACTTCAAACCAAATCTAGTTAGAAGAGATAGGGAAGATCATTTCATAGTGTTTAAGGGAACAATTCATCAAGAGGACCTTGCAATTCTAAACATACATGCATCAAGTGTAGATCCACTCAATTTCATAAAACAGATACTACTAGATATAAAATCTCAGATTAATCCCAATACAATAGTAGTGGGTGACTTCAATACCCCACTCTCACCAACACAAAGATGATCCTGACAGATAAGCATCTGATTAAGTAACATTGTAACAGCAAAGATCAAATGGACATAACAGACACCTATAGAACATCCAATCCAGTCACTTCAGAATATCTATTCTTCTCAGTAGCCCATGAAACTTTCTCTAAAATAGATCATTCAACAGGATGTCTTTAAAATATGGAAATATTGAAATAACTTCTTGAATTCTAGCTTTACTCCATTGTGGCCAGATAGAATGTAATTGCAAGAAAAACTATAGAACATACACAAGCTCGTGGGGATTAAACAACACGCCAGTGAAAGATGAATGGGTCACTGCGGAAATCAAGAAGAAAATTACAAAATTCCCATAATCAAATGAAAATGAAAACACAATATAACAAAACCTATAATATATATTGAAAGCAATCCTAAGAGGAAAATTTACACCTATAAGTGCCTACATTTGAAAAAATCAGAGCAAGGACTGGGGAGATGACTCAGAGGATAAAAGCTCCTCTTGTAGACATGAGAGCAGAAAAGGGCCTGGGACCCTCTGTGTTATATTCCCCAGGACCCATGTAAGCAGCTGGGCACGGCCATCCATGTCTGTAACCCCAGTTCTGTGAGGAGTGGAGACTAGAAAATTACCAGGGCTTTCAAAAACCACAGCTCCAGCCCAGCGTGGTGGCGCACGCCTTTAATCCCAGCAGAGGTAGGAGGATCGTCGTGAGTTACAGGCCACTCTGAGACTACATAGTGAATTCCAGGTCAGCCTGGGCTAGAGTGAGACCCTACTTTGCAAAACCAAACCAAACCAAAAAAGCTCCACAGGTCCACATTCAGAGAGTCTGCCTCAAGAAAACACACTGATGATCCATAGAGGGAGGACACCTGACATTTTCCTCTAAACTCCACAGATCCTGCACACGCACACGTACACGCACACCACCCCAACACACACACACACTCAACACCACACATGCTGCACATGCAACAATATTCAGAGCAATCTCTAGTAAATAACTACTAATAATGCACCTTAGAGCCTTGGAAAAACACAAGTACAAGATAAACTCCATATCAGTAGCTAGAAAGAAACAACGAAGATCAGGGAAGAAACTAAGGAAGTGGAAATGAAAATTATATACAGGGCTGAAGAGATGACTCGGTGGTTAAGGCACTTGTTTGTAAAGCCTGAGGACCCAGGTTTGATTCCCCAGTACCTATGTAAAGCCAGATGCACAAGGTGACACATGCATCTAGAGTTTGTTTGCAGTGGCTAGAGGCCCTGGTATGCCCATTCTCTCTCTATCTGCCTCTCTCTGTCCCTCTAATAAATAAATAAAATAAAATTTAAAAATAGTAAAAAGAATCAATGAAAGAATTGGTTATTTAAACGGATCAACAGGATCAAGAAATCCTTGGCCAAAGTAATCAAAAGAAAGATAGGTTACTGTAGTAGCAGGTTAGTAAAATTAATACAATCAGAGATGAAAAGGGAAGCATTGCAACAAACACAAATGAAATCCAGGAAATCATTGGGGCATATTTTATATAAACTTATATTCCACTAAATTGAAAAATCTACCAAATTAAAAACAAAATTTACCAAATTGAACCAAGATGAAATAAATAATTTAAACAGACCTGTAAGTAACTAAATTGAAACCGTAATACAAGAAAATTTCCTAATTAAAAAAAAGTTCAGGTCCAGATGGATGCTAAATTTTATCAGTCCTTTAAAAAAGAATTTCTATCAATTCTTCTCAAACTAGTCCATAAACTAGAAAAGGAAGGAATGCTGCCAAACTCATATGAAGCCAGTATTATGGTGATAACAAAACTGATCAAAGACACAACAAAAAAGAAAATTATAGACTAATTTCTTTGATGTTCATAGATGCAATAAAAAACTTGCACATCAAATTCAAGAAAAGATCTTCACCAAACTCAAATTGGTTTCATTCCAGAGATGCAGGTGCAACATAGGCAAATCTTTAGATGTGACTTTAATTTTCAAATATTTGGTTTCAAATTTATTTCCATGATAGAGAATGTCTCTTACATAAGATTTTAATTTTTAACAATTTTTAGACTATTATGGGACCGAGTTAGAGAATATTCCACATGTACTTGAAGACTGTATTCTATAAGGTGAGCCCTGTACAAATTATTACAGCTCCAGTAATTATTGGGTCTCCACTCCTCTAGAGGTTTGGGGTTGTAGACTAGGAAGGCCAATGCCCAACTGTCTATGTGGGTCCTAGGGCTTGAACTCTAGTGGTACCTCAGGCATCCTCTGGCCCTTGTGCTTGTACAAGAAGCGCTAATACCTGCTTAGCCATCTCTCCGGCCCTCTGTGTAAGATTTAAACAGAGAAGATGCTATGGGGCAGACAGGGGCAGGTAGAAGGAGATGCAGGAATGTGATACTTTTAAATATTAAGACCTACTAATTAAAAAAAACGGGCTGGAGAGATGGCTTAGCAGTCAAGGTGCTTGCCTACGAAGCCAAAGAACCCAGGTTCAATTCCACAGGGCCCACATAAGCCAGATGCACAAGGGCGCATGCATCTGGAGTTCATTTGCAGTGGCTGGAGGTCCTGGAAGGAATGCCCCCTCTCTCTCAAATAAATAATTTTTTTTTAAAGCTCTCTGGGGCTAGAAAGATGGCTTAGCAGTTAAGGTGCTTGCCTGTGAAACCTAAGGACCCATGTTTGATTCTCCAGATCCCATGTAAGCCAGATGCACAAAGGTGAGGCAAGTACAAGGTCACAAATGCCCACTAGGTGACACAATCATCTGGAGTTTGATTGTAGTGGCTGAGACCCTGGCATGCCAATTATCTATCTCTCCTCTCTCTCTCTGTCTCTCTCTCAAAACAAAACAAAACAAAACAAATAAAACTCTGAGCATGACAAGAGCAACACTAGAATACCCTTTTTTGTTTTTAAAATTTGTTTATTATTATTTGCAAGGGGAAAGAGAAAAATAGAGAGGGAGGAGGGAGAATGGGTGTACCAGGGTCTCTTGTCACTGCAAACAAACTCCAAATGCATGCGCCAATCTGTGCATCTGGCTTTACATGGGTACTGGGGAATTGAACCTGGGCCATCAGGCTTGCAAGCAAGCACCTTAACCACTAAGCAATCTCTCCAGCTCTAGAATACCTTTTTCTTAAGGACTTCCTTGCATTTTCACTGGAAAAATAACTGCAGAGACACCATGATCCACCATTGTTTCCTGTGTTCCAGCTTCAGCCCACCCTAGCAGCCTGGTTGAGGCTGGTTACATGAGGGTGACCACCACTCAGCAACAAGGGGGCAGAGCTGACAAATATGGACAATTTCTCTGTAGGAGTAAATGACACTTGTGGGGCTGGGGGAGGCGGGAAGACCCTGCAGTAAATCCTTTTTAAGATTAGAAGCCACTGCCCCCTTTTCACATTGTAAGCCTCAAAGTCACTTGGTGGTAGTGGGAAATAGAGGATTCTGGAAAGAATTGGAGTTGAGAGGGTGAAAACTAGACCATACCTTCATCAGTGGATGGCAAGGCTACAGCAGTAGAGGGTCAAGTGCAATCAGCAGGTCAGGCAGGACAAGCCTGGCTCCTGCAGTGTGGTCACCCCTGTGACATCCTGTGCACACAGGTCAGGCAGGACAAGCCTGGCTCCTGCAGTGTGGTCACCCCTGTGACATCCTGTGCAAGCAGTTTGCGTAGAGGCCCACAGATCCACTGGGCATCCTTTCTTTCCTATCCCCTAACACACCAAATGAAGGGGATGACATTTGAAATGTCCCAGCTCAGGCCCGCATGGGGCTGCCCACCTGCCGTCCCAATGCTCTGAATTCAGAGGCAGGAGGCTCGTGGGTTTCAGGCCATCATCAGGTTGTCCATCAGTGGTATGTGTCGGCTGGGGAGTCACTCAGAAGCAGTCTTAGCCCTCAGTGAGTCCTCACAGAAGACCTGACTGCTTCTGTTCTTGTGAAGGCCTTCATACCCCTAGGAGGACTGGGTAAATTTGTCCTAAGCACATCTTCCAAATCCTTACCACAGTGAGTGCGATGGTTATCCAATGTCCAATTAATCCAAGGATCCCCCCCCCACACACACACAGAACTTAGGTGTTTTGTATGTTAATTCCCCAGCTGGTGGCAATTTGGAAAGCAGAGCCTTGCTGGAGGAAGTGTGTTGCTGGGGGGGGGGGGTGGACCTTGAGGTTTATGACCCCTAGCATGTAGTGTTAGTTTGGCTCACTCTCCTGCTGCTGTTGTCCACCTGCTGTGGCAGAGGTGATGTCCAGCCTCTGCTCATGCCATGCGTTCCCCGCCATCATGAAGCTTCCCCTCAAGACTGTAAGCCAAAATGAATCCCTTCCACCCGTCAGCTATTTCTGGTTGGGTGTTTTGTTCCAGCAATGAGAAGGTAACTACAACAGTAAGCTTCTGTCTCAAAAACATAAATAAATAGCAAGTAAACAAGGAAGGAGAAGAAAGGGCATGTCCCATCCTCACTGACCTAAAGACAAGGAGCTGTGTTCATTTTCACCTGAAACAAAGAGCCCCTCTTTCTCCTTAAGTTGGAAGGAGGCAGCACTGAGGTGCTAAATATCACACAATCTCACCAGGCAAGGGGGAGTCAGGAAGCTGTGAAACCGAGGGAGGCATGGAAATTGAACAACTGGCCCAAGATCACACAGCCTGTTGTGCTGATATTTTTCTTCTCTATTTCTCCTTAAAATAACTTCATCTTATGAAAGAGGAAACTGACAAGAGTGAGCAGGCAGGGAGGTGGGAATTGACATGCTTCCTGGGGCGACCAGTACTACGGGCCACTGGCGCACTGCCCTGGTAGGAGCCGTCCCTCTCTCGCCCTCCTAGCGTCCTGCCCTGAGTGCTCCATCCCACTCCAGCAGGCAGCCAATGTCCCGTCTGGTCTGATCTGACTGGAGAGAGAGAAGAGGTGGAGAGATGGGTTTAAATCCAAGAGTCCTGGTGGGGACCATCACTTTCCTGAATCATACTGGGCCTCTGGGTCAGTGTGGCTGAATCTGCCTCCCCTCCTTTATCTCCAGCAAGCTTTCTTCCCCCACCTTCACTTGATTCAGCTTGCGCCCCCCCCCCCACACACACACTGTCCCTAACTAATGCCCGAGGTGGAGATGATGGTGTCTGAAGCAGGAATGTGTGCTGACCACCTTCCAGTTTACTTTATTGTTGGCTCTAAGCCAGGCAACAGTCGGACAGGTTGAGCTGCCCCGTGCTGGTGTGATGACAAAACTCTCCAGTGAAAGACTCCCAGGGCCCTGAACTCCACTGGCACCATTCAGTCTCCGGTCCAAAACCAGGCAATCTCCAAGGAGGCAAGATCTGTGGGACGCGTCTGTCCAATGAGACTCTGGTGAGTGATGCCACGCGTGGGGTTGCGGAGCTTGTGCTTTGAAGCTGGCCGGCCCTGGTGGTGTCCGCCTGTAATCCCAGTGCTGGGGTCAGAGACTGGCGCACCCTGGCGGTGCTCACGTGTAGACCAGCTAGTCCAGCCTACTTGGTGAGTTCCAGGTCAATGAAAGACCTTGTCTTGAAAGACATGGATGGTGGATTTGGGGAATGACGCTTGAAGTCACCTTCTAGTCTTCACATGCACACATATGTACAAGTACCCCCTCATGAGCACACATGCACCAATACACACACACACACGTGGAGGGCTGGGGAGATGTAATCTTAGTCCCATGTGGGGGAAAGAAGACAGATGCCCTTAGAGTGACCAGCGCTCATGATAAATAAGAATGGGT
Source organism: Dipus sagitta (assembly GCA_036346955.1). Classification (NCBI taxonomy): domain Eukaryota; kingdom Metazoa; phylum Chordata; class Mammalia; order Rodentia; family Dipodidae; genus Dipus; species Dipus sagitta. The sequence goes on from CM070786.1 coordinate 67,738,387, forward strand.
GGAGCACGCCTTTAATCCTAACACTTGGGAGGCAGAGGTAGGAGGGTTGCCATGAATTTGAGGCCATCCTGAGACTCCATAGTGAATTCCAGGTCAGACTGAACTAGAGCGAGGCTCTACCTTGAAAAACCAATAACAACAACAATAATAACAACAACAAAAATGGGTGGAAGAGTGATGGAGAGTGGGACACCCCGTGTTCTGCTCTATCCATCACAGGTGAGCACACCCTGCCACAGGCAAGGACAGGGTTGCTGAATGGGTACCTGCATACACACCCTGCACACACACCACATTATACACACACAAGCAAAGGAAAAAGCCTTCAAGGGCTCTACATCAGGTAAGGAGGGGTGCTCCCATTCGAGCACTGCCTGGGTGGAGGTGGAGGTGGATGGAGCACGCTCACAGGTCACTTGGCACTGTGGCAAAGCTGCCCATCCCTACTCCTCCTCGGACTCTGCCCCACACAATTCCAGAGACTGGCCAGTTGCTGGCTCCTTTTCAATTTTTAAGTGATAAGATGTTTTCAAGGGCAGCTTCACAGAATCTTGGAATCAAAAACATGTGGCAATTTCATGGGACTGTGAAAGTCAATGGAATGACTCTCCCACTTTCCAGCAGGTGTTTATGTTTCTACAGCTCTTCTGGCAGGGTTAGCCACCGTTTCTACTTGTTTTTATATTACATGCCTAATGGCTGACCAACTCACTTTTAACTCGGCCTTCAGGAGAAATCTGTAAGAGATGAGAATTTATTGATTTTGTGCATGATCTCTCAACATGGATGGTCATGTTTAATAACTTTGGGTTTTTTTGTTTGTTTGTTTAGTTGGTTGGTTTGGTTTAAAACTAGGCCAAGAACGCAATCATTTCTGAGAGACAAGGAATGTTGGCTGGCTTCGGACCGTAACTATTTGCTGTGATGTAGTAAGCAGAATATAGTCCTTACCAGCACATACGCGTGCGTTGGAACAATCGGTGCCCAGGTGATGGCGCTGTTCTCCAAAGTTGTGGAATCTGGAGGCAGAGGAGCACTGCGGGAGGAAGTGGGCCCTGTAGGGGAAATAGCAAAAGAGCTCCTTGCATCGAGTGGTGCAATCTAGTAAGATAACTATTGAAAACTCTCATTGGCAGTACAAAGCGATCAACAAATGTGTGAGAATTAATGTCATAGGTGCACTTGGCATGTGTGTGAATGAGATGGGAATGTCAACCGGAAGTACCACTGCAATTTAAGTGGAAGAACCCTCTAGGTTTGGGATCTTATGTAGATTAGTTTCTTTGGCCTAGGAGAAAGTCCTTGACAGGCAGGTGGTGGTGTTCGGAGATGTCTGTCCAGCTTGGCCGGTTAATAACCTCCCACTCAAGCTCTACTATTCCAGCACACTGGGTGATGGGAGCCCATAGTGTCCCTATTCCTTAGCCTTCATCCCTCTCTCTGTTGATGCACTGTGTGCTTTCTGTAAACCCTGCTTGCCCAGCAAGAGTGGCAGCTTTAAAAACTTAGCATCTCTCATGCTGTGCTGAGCACCTGCTTGTCGCTTAATAAAGGTGGACAGCTTGAGTGAGAGTCAGTGAATGTAATGCCACTGTGCCAGTCGTGAGCAGCAGGTGCTGGCATCATGCCACATGCCTGCAATTCCCGTTCCCTGGGAGGTGAAGCTGAGGCACATGGACCTGAAGTTCAAGGCCAGCCTGGGCAACTCAGCAAGATCTTCTCTCCATTATTATTATTTTATTTATGTAGGGAAGGAGCTGGGGCTATTAGTTTAGTGGTCGCTCTCTCACCTAGCATATGTCAGACCTGAGTTCAATTCTTAATACTGCCAAAAAAAAAAAAAACCCAAACAAACAAATAACAAAAAAAGACAGATGCAAGGAAAGTTGACTTTCAAAATATGTTTCCTTCCTTCCTTCTTCTTTCTTTCTTTCTTTCTTTCTTTCTTTCTTTCTTTCTCTCTCTCTCTCTCTCTCTCTCTCTCTCTCTCTCTTCCTCTTTTTTCTTTGAGAGTGGAAGAGAGTTTATTTACTCAGGGACTAAAAACGGGATCACTCCCAAAGAAACTTCAACTTATGTTGGTTTTTAATTAAGAGCCGTGAGGAAAACACCTCTGCAGGTACGGTATGAGCAGACGTTTGCATATTGGGTTATGGTCTTGGGTGTAAGGAAGGAGGTGCTCTGTCATGTCCTTCTAGGCCAGGGCGTTGTCAACCTTGTCCACTGGTGATAATGTTTTCTCCTGAGAAGCTCTTATATGACCACAGCAATACAGGTAAATAAAAGAGGTGTACAAATCAAACATTTATGGATAATAAATTGTAAAAAATATTTTAAACAATTCTTTGGTATACATACAATTTTATCATTTATTAAAGACAAAAGTAGGGACCTGGGGAGATGCTTGGTGGGTAATGCATTTGACATGCGTTGTGAGGGTTAGAGCTTGGATTCCCAGCACCCATGGAAATGTCAGGTGGGTGTAGCCGCCCACTTGTAATCCCACTGCTTGGAGATAGAGAGAGCAAGCCCAGGGTAATCCTTGGGCTCAAGTGAGAGACTCCACCTCAATAAGTAAGGCGGAGCCAGGCGTGGTGGCGCACACCTTTAATCCCAGCACTGGGGAGGCAGAGGTAGGAGGATGGCCATGAGTTCAAGGCCACCCTGAGACTACGTAGTGAATTCCAGGTCAGCCTGGGCTAGAGTGAGACCCTTCCTCAAAAAAAAAAAAAAAATGAGTAAGGTGGAGAGTGATCAAGGAGGACACCCAGCATCAACCTTTGGCCCCACATGTGTGTGTACCTGCACACACACACACATACATGCCCACACACATGTACACACACCACTTCTTGTAAGTACAGAATTGAAATGGCAGAAGTGGGGGCTGGAGAGATGGCTTAGTGGTAAAGGCACTTGCCTGTGAAGCCTAAGGACCTAGGTTCCATTCCTCAGTGCCCACATAAGCCAGATGCACAAGGTGGTATATGTATCTAGAGTTCATTTGTAGTGGCTAGAGGTCCTGGCATGCCCATTTTCTCTCTCTCTCTCTCTCTCCCTCTCTTTGTGTTCCACTCTCTCTCTCTGTGATAATAAATAAAATATTTTTTTAAAAAAAGAAATGGCAGAAGTGTTTTTTAGTACTACTTCAGAAATTGTTGAAAATTCCACTCTAATCCCAACTCAAAATTCATTTAATTATTTTTTATGAAACTCAAGTCAGCAGCTCAAACAGCAATTTTTAAAATCAAACATTCTAGCGCAATCCAATTCAAAGATAAACTAATTTGATACTTACATGCTGAGAAGTGATGATAGGAAACCATTAAGTCTTTGTTTTTTCATAATTAAACAGTCATGTATCAATGAGAACAGAAAGGTTTGTGTGCACAGCAAAAACACTACAGTTCACGACATACGACAGTCTCACACCTGAGCTATTTCGGGCAGTGTTCTTGGGCATTGCTTGGCATGGTGGTTTGCACAGTGCAACTTACGTACATTGTGTGCCCCAACCAAGGGCACAGTGAAGTCTCACAATGCAGCATGGTGAGCCCACCTCAGATTCATTACACATTCAATTTTGAATTACTTTTGGATCATTGCACATTCAGGAAGCTTTTATTGTTGCCAATTTTTTTATAGCCCCTACATTCAGCTATGCATCCTTATATGGGACCACAACCCACAGTTTAAGAATCTGAGCTTTAGGCCATCTGTCTCACAGGAAGGCTGCTGGAGCAATCTTTGCTATTCCAAGTTATTTTAAAAATATTTTTATTTATTTATTAGAGAGAGAAAGAGAGAGATTGGGAGAATGAGCCAGGGCTGCAATGTACAGAAGATGGGCATCTGGCTCTACATGGGTACTGGGGAATCAAACCCAGGCCATCAGGCTTTGCAAGCAAGCGCCTTTAACCCCTGAGCCAACCCCCTGCCCCATTACTCCAATTTCTGATGGAAAGCATAATTCTGAATTCTGTATCTTGATCTTTTCATCAGAACACAAGACCCCCACCCCCTTTGTTAGATCTCTATGAGATCTGCCAGGGCTCCTGGTAAGTTTGCATACATTTTTGGATCGCTGACAGGAAAGGAAACATCTTGATGCCCTGCCCTGGCCAAATGTGACTTATGTGAATGTCTTTCTGTGTTACATACCCCAGAGCTTGCCTTAGGAAGAAAGAGAACTGGAGAGATGGCTCAGCAGGTAAGCACTAAGGACCCAGGTTCGATTCCCCAGTACCCACATACAACCAGATGCACAAAGTGGCCCATGCATCTGGAGCTTGTTTGCAGTAGCTAGAGGTTCTGGTGTGCCCATTCTATCTGTTTCCCTCTCATAAATAAATATTTATTTAAAATTTAAAAGCAAAGGAAGGAAGAGCAGAGCTCAAGAGGGTGGCCAGGCTCTACAGAGAATGCTTTCTTCTTTATCTCCCATCCAAGTACTAATCAGGCTCCACCCTGCTTAGCTTCTGAGATTGGGCATGTTCCGGGCAGCATGGCCGCAGACGCTCTCTTCTTTGCCCCAGGCACTGATGTCCTACCCGCTCCCGGAGGGAGCGCAGGGAAGCCTCCTTGCGTGTGTCGGTGGAGGAAATAAAAGTCGGGAACTGAACTACCTCCTGATCTCATGTAAGATGAGGTTTCTCCAACAAGCAACGAATTGATTTTCCTTCCAAGAGATAAGATAAACATGCCTTGTGTTTTGCAACTACCGCTTGGCAACACTTGTGGGACCAACCACAGCTGACATACGCCAACGGGGGAGGAAACCTGAGGAGGCAACGCTGCGCAGCACCGCACCGCGCAGCTCCAGGCCCACGCCGCCTTGGGAAAGTGCATCGAGGTCCACTGGGCCGCCCGCCCTGAGTGACCACTCGAGAGCTGCTGTGCAGAGGGACACAGCTATCTTCAATGTGTTCGTAACCTTGCACTAAAAGAATTAAACAGGGGACTGAGAGATGGCTCAGCAGTTAAAGGCACTTGATCGTGAAGCCTGACAACCAGAATTTGATTCCCCAGTACCCACGTTAAGTCAGATGCACAAAGTGGCACATGCATCTGAGTTTGTTTGCAGGGGCAGGAGGTCCTGGCATGTCCATTCTCTCTCTCCCTCTCTCTTCTTATAAATAATAAATAAAATATTTTTAAAAATATTAAAGAAATTCATTTTCTTTTCACTGTCCTTCAGGCAATTACTTTGTTAAAAATTCAAGATAAAAATTCAGAATCTAGCAGGGCATGGTGGTGCATGCCTTTAATCCCAGCACTTGGGAGGCAGAGGTAGGAGGATCACCATGAGTTTGAGACCACCCTGAGACTACATAGTGAATTCCAGGTCAGCCTGGACTAGAGTGGAACCCTACCTCAAAACAAAAAAAAAATTCAGAATCTTGTATGGGTATGATTGACCACGGTTAAAAGGAAAGGGGAACCATTGTAGGTCAAGAACCATCTGTATCTATTGTTTTGTAAGGTGTTAATACAGGTCAATAAGAAAGCATTGGGAGGCAGGGGAGCATTCAGGATCTGGGGCCTAGCGGAAGGAAAGTGGTTATGAGAGATGTGCCAGTGCCGGGGCTGCTGGGACCTCAGCCTCAGATCTCCCCTGCTTCCCAGCTGCCGCATACACACCTGTGCTCCAGCGCACACCTGGCCCCAGAGAGACCGGGGAGCCGACCATGGCCAAGATGGCGACCGCCTAGCTGCGCTGCAAATCCCGGGGAAAGATAGATGTAGATCCCAAGGAGAGAGCCACCCCATCATACCTCAAAAGGGCCCTGGCTGAAACTAAGAAAAATTGGCGAAACAAGCAAGTGGGCTGTTTTCCTGATGAACCGGATACCAGCACAAGGGGGAAGGAGATCAACACAGAGAAAAATCAACTCCTACCAAATCAGAGAGCCAGAGCCTCAGAGGCCCCCAACACCTCATCACGGAAGCAGACCAAAAATGAACCCAACATGGCTCAGGGAAATTTTGCAGAAGAGGGGGCGGAAAGAATGTCAGAGCCACATGTTGGGTCATGATATGCAGAGACATTTATCTTACACATAACTGTGGGCTGACTCCACAATGCATGACCCATATACCTCATCAAGGAGGGGCCAAGGGGAGGGGGTAGGTCATGGATGAGCCTAATAATGGTACCAAACCGACTGTATTTGCTGAATACAAAACTAATTGATGAAAAAAAGAAAAAAAATATTAAAGGAATAGAAAACTGAAAAAAAAAAAAAAAAAAGCATAGCTTCCAAACTGAGTTGACCTCCCTGGCATCTTGTTATAGCGACAGAAAGCTGATGATCACACACGCAATGTGTCTGCTGTGAGATTCTGAAATTCACCACCAGCACAGGCCCAGGAGCAAGGAACTCAAGCCCAAAGAGGGGGGACTTAAGTAAAACTGACGTGTAAATCTAGAGTTTTGAACTTGTCCTGCTCAGTGAGCCAGCTCTGGAACCTGGGCTTCTTCACGTGGAATGTCCTTCCTCTTACTTTTCCCATTTCAAGTTGGGTAACTTTGTCCTTACTGTAAAACAATCCCATCTGACTCATTAGGACTCTGAATCCAGTCAGATAGAATGCCTGGTTCCCTCACCTTTGCCTCTATTGGCTTGTGGGGGACGACTGTAAGATGCCTCGTGAGGTTTCCTCCAGCCCAGTACCCAGCAAATGCTACACCGGAGATGAGTGTCATCATAGACTATGGGATTCCCACGCTGAGGAGCTACTGTTTGCCCATCTTGCTCATCCTGAGTGAAGACTTCAAGTTAACTGTGTTGGGCTGGGGAGATGGCTCAGTGAGTCAAGGCACTTCCTTGTAAAGTCTACTGGCCTGGATTCAAATCCCCAAAACCCACATAAAGCCAGATGTACAAAATGGATCATGCATCTGGAGTTAATTTGTAGTGGCAAAGGGCTCTTACTCCATCTTTCCTTTTTTCTAAAAAAAATATTTTATTATTTATTTATTTATTTGACAGAGAAAGAGGGAGGGAGAGAGAGAGAGAGAATGGAGAGAGAGAATGGGTGTGCCAGGGCCTCCAGTCACTGCAAACAAACTCCAAATGAGTGCACTCCCTTGTGCATCTGGCTAACGTGGGTCCTGGGTTATCAAACCTGGTCCCTTGGCTTTGCAGAAAAACGCCTTAAATGCTAAGCCATCCCTCCAGTCCTACATCTATCTTAAATAAATAAAGAAATTCTTAAAATTATTAAGTGTCTTCTCTTTTTTGCTCTTTTAAAAATTAATTTGTTTTGAGACAGGGTCTCCTGTGGCACAAGCTGGCCTTGAACTGCTGCTGCCCCTGTCACTACCTCCCAGGTTCTAGGATTATACAGGCATGTAGCTCTATAGCTGGCATGAGGCACATCTTTTTCAAAGTTTTTATTTATTTGCAAGCAGAGACAGAAGACACACACACAGAGAGAGAGAGAGAGAGAGAGAGAGAATGGGCACACCAGGGCCTCTAGCAGCTGCAAACTCTGGATGCATGTGCCACTTTGTGCATCTGGCTTTATGTAGGTATTGGAGAATTGAACCTGGGTCATCAGGCTTTGCAGGCAAGGCAAGCCCTTTACTACTGAGCCATCTCTCCAGCCTGAGACACATCTTTTTGTTGTTGTTTGTTTCTTTGTTTTTTGTTGTTTTGTGGTAGGGTCTCACTCTAGCCCAGGCTAACCTGGAATTCATTATATAGTCTCAGGCTGGCCTCAAACTTATGGCGATCCTCCTACCTTTGCCTCTCCAGTGCTTCGATTAAAGGCATGCGCCACCACACCCAGCTCATGAGACACATCTTCTTAAAGTGGGGCAACCAAATGCAGGAGGCAAAGAGAAGAATGGAACCACTTAGTTCCCATCATCCTCTTGTTCTTTATTAAAATTGCCCCATCATTCTCCCATTTGTCTTTATGTCCCTGAAACGCACCAAGGAGGATGGGGAAAACACACACACACACACACACCCATGGCAATGTCTGCAAAGATGGGGAGGATATCTGTTGCAGTCAGGTTTGCATTGCTGGTAGAAATCACCTAACCAAGAGCAGCTTATGGGTGAAAGAGGCTTATTTTGGCTTACAGGCTCAAGGGGAAGCTCCACAATGGCAGGGGAAAATGATGGCATGAGCAGAGGGGAGACATCACCCCCTGGCCAACATAAGGTGGACCATAGCAATAGGAGAGTGGGCCAAACACTGGCATGGGGAAACTGGCTATAACACCCATAAGCCTGCCTCCAACAATACACTCCCTCCAGGAGGCATTAATTCCCAAATATCCATCAGCTGGGAACTTAGCATTCAGAACACCTAAGTTTATGGGGGACACCTGAATCAAACCACCACATTCCACCCCTGGCCCCTATAAACTGATAACCACACATGATATAAAATTCAATGCATTTATCTAACTTTAAAAGTCCCATAGTTTTTATCAATTCCAATGATGTTCATACATCCCCATAGTCCAAGATCTTTTAACTGAGCCATAATACCAAAAAATAACCTCAAAAAACCCATAATGGCACAGAATAAATATTCACACTGCAAGAGATGGCATTGGGCATAGCAAAGAAACATTCAACCAATACAAGATTTAAAACAACCAGGGCAAACATCAAATTCTGTAGCTTCAAGTCCAACAACTCTAGCCAGTGACAAATCTCCAAGTCCCATAATTCTAACCAGCAACAAGTCTCTGGCATTCCAATTCCACCCCTCTAGCTAGGCTACTCACAGTCCTGGAAAACTTCATAGGGGCCAGCAGCTTTCCTTAACAGCCATCTCGTGGTCCCAGCATCTCCACTGGGTCTCCATTGCAATCCACAGTTCATCCTCATGGCCACATTGGGTCTCCTTGCAGGTATCCAGCAAACCTGCTTCACACTGCCCATGGCCATTTCCAAAACAAAAGACCGTGTTGCAAACTTGATGACCCTCTCTTTCCTGCATTTCTCATACTCTACCAGGTAGGGTGACAATTTGTTAATCCAGGGGAGAATAAAGCAGACTTTGAAGAACAAGACACTCCTTGAGCTCTCAGGCCCCTTCAAAAAAGCCTACATTCTTCCTCTTGCTCCAGGGTAGGTCACCTGGCCCAGTCTCCAAGGTTGTAATCTCTCAAACAATTTGCAGGTAAGTGGGCAGCAATTTAGGTCCAAAGATTTCATTTGTTTTTCCATGCCATATCCCTCTGCTTACACCAGTTCATTTCTATGCAAAGCAACCCTGCCCAACTTCTCACAAGCATAATAGCAAGCCTCACACAAACTGCTGTCCCAGTCCAAGCAAAGCTCTTTCTTGCCCTCATAAGCCAAACCTCACAGTCCATAGTTCTTATTGCATTCAGGTCTTTCCTCTCTGGCCAGAATAGTCCATCAAGCTGTACTTACAGCACTGCAAGGCATCTCTTAGACCAAGGTTTCAAATTCTTCCACATTCCTCTTGAAAATCAGCTCCAAAAGGCCAAAGCCACATAGTCAGGTGTCTACATGCAACCCCACTCCTGGTACCACTTTACTGTTGCAGTCTGGTTCACATTGCTAGTAGAAATCACCCAACCAAGAGAAGCTTCTGGGAAAAAGAGGTTTATTTTGGCTTATAGGCTTGAGGGGAAGCTCCACGATGGCAGGAGAGATGGCTCAGCAGTTAGAGCACTTTATGTGTAAGCATGAGGGCCTGAGGGAGCCTGAGAGACTGCTCAAGTTCTATCCCCAGGACTTGCCTAAACAGCAGGGCCACATGTGTCTATACCCCGGTCCAGTAGGAGAGCAGAGACCCAAGTGGGGGAGGTGGAAAGCCCCATAACTAGGACCATCAGCTCTAATAAGAATGGGCAGAAGAGTGACAGAGCAGGATACTCAGTCCCCTCTGGTCACCACAGGTGAGAGCATGGGACATTGCACAAGTGCAGACACATGCATACGCCATACACTCACACACACACACACACACACACACACACACACTCACACACAAAACAACAATAGCAACAAATTAATTTTTTAGAAGTATTGGGTGAGGATGTGGAAAACTTGGAACCCTTAAGAACTATGGTAGGAATATAAAATGATACATTTGCTGTGGCTTCAAAGAAACTTACAAAGTAATGTCATGTGACTCAGCAATTTCGCTTCTGGGTAGAGACACCCCCCCCAAAAAAAATAATGACATCGGAGACTTAAATACATGCTCACAGAAGCATTATTCACAAATGCCACAATGTGGTGCGGCCCAAGTGTCCACCTATGGACAGTCAGGGTAAACGTGGTGCAGCCCTGTAGTGGGACTTTACTCAGCCTTAAAAAGGAGGGACATGGGCTGGAGAGATTGCCCAGTGGTTAAGGCACTTGCCTGCAAAGCCTAACAACCTGGGTTCAACTCCCCAGTACCCTTCTAAACACAGATGCACAAAGTGGCACATGCATATGGAATTCATTTGCAGTGACTAAAGGCCTTGGTGCACGCATACTTCTCTCTCTCTCTCTTCTTACAAATAAATAAATATTTTTTTTAAAAGGTGGGACATCCTTACACCCACTACCCTATAGAATGAATCCTGAGGATGTTGTGCTAAGTGAAAGAAGCCAGCCACAAAAGCACATAGGGAGTGGGACCACTAACTTGGGGTCTATTGTAGTCATCTTCTTGTTGCTGGGACAAAGCAGCTGACCCAAAGCAGCCAAGGGGAGGAAAGGGTTTGTTTTGACTTCAAGTCTTGAGGGGAAGCTTCATGGTGACAGGGGACAGCATGGCCTGCGCAGAGGCTGGACACCACCTCTGCCACAGCAGGTAGAAAACAGCAGCAAGAGAGGGAGCTGAGTTCTAGCTAGGGCCATCTGGCTGTAACACCCCTAAGCCCACCCCCAGAAACACATGTCTTTCAGCAAGCCTCCACCTCCCAAACTGCCATCAGCTGGCGACCAAGCAGTCAAAACACACAGTTTTATGGCGGACATCTGATTCAAATTATCCCAGGGTCACAGAGTAGCCAAGGTCATAGAACAATGGTTCCAGAAGATCTAATACAGGGTTTTGTTTTGCAAATGAAATGCATTCTGGGTATGCATTGCATAGCAATGTCAGTGTTAATCTACTTAATATTATTGGACTAGACACTTAAACATGGTTATGGTGGTGAGTTTGATGCTCCTACATAGCCTTAAAAGTGAATAAGTCACTTTAAAGTATTCAAGAATGAAAACATTTTAACAAAGGATGGCAGAAATAAAAGATGCATACGACAAATGCTTCTGCAAGACTGTGAACAATACAAAACTACTTGCGAGAAAATATATCTTGTAAACAAGAGGCCCTTTCTGCTGGTGAGCCGGAGTACAGTTGCTACCTCTCTTTAGGGAAATAGCTTCCTATTGATCCAGACTGATGCTGGAGATTCTCTCAGAAAGCAGACCGACCCCAGGGCCGTGAGAGGAGGAGGGGTCTAAGGCAGGGGTCCCAGAGGCAGGAGATTCAGCTCTCCTCCATCAGGGGACATGTGGCGGTGTCACGCTGCTGCCTGTTCTAGCTGGGGGCAGGGCTGTGGCTCCTAGCAGTGGAGGACCCGGACGCTGCTTCACACCCTCCACTGTGCAAGACAGTCCCCAAACTAAGAAGTCTCCAGCCTCAAAGGTCAGCAGTGCCCAGGCTAAGTCCCCCTCAGGGAGAGCAGGGCTGGGTGTCCCCGCTGCCCGGGTCCCCGCTGGCTGTCCTCCTCCTTTGTCCCTTCCTTCTGAGGTACAAACCAAGTGGCATGCTGTGCTTTTCTGTAAGATAAAGCAGCATTTTGTTAATCCATTGTGACGAGACGCTTTTATGTAAGCAGTATGCATTCCAGCACGCACCATTACGGCTTCAGTGTGCAGTCAGTCACGACTTTAGAATAAATACGATCCCTCCTTGGGGAGAGCAGACAGCCTCTGGTGAACATGTGAGAGGAGGCTGGCGCTGCTGAGAAGCCGTGTTCTCAATTCCGCTTCATATTAATAAGTTCAATCACTGCTTGCTGCCGCTAGCTATCGCGTAGGACTGTCAGGATTAGCACCTCGAGGCTGGGGATGCAGCTGATCCTTTAAAACAGAAAGCTGGCGCTGGCCAGCTGCCACCCACAGAGTGGGGGATGACCCATTGCCACTGTGCCAAGCAGGTAGCAAGGGCTTTCTGCCTTCATTTTCCCTGGTTGCCCTCTGTGCCTGTCCTCAGACAGGTTCAAAATAGATATGGGTGAGTGGAAGAGATGGAGCGAGAAATAAAAGAGATGCCCGTCTAGACCTCTCTCTACCCCATTGCAGACTTCAAAGCCCGGGGCAGAGGCCACCTGGGAGGAGCAAGAAGTTTTAAATCAGTGGATGGAATGTCAATAACAGACATACATTTATTTATTTATTTATTTATTTTGAGGTAGAGTTTTGCTCTAGCCCAGGCTGACCTGGAACTCACTATGGAGTCTCAGGGTGGCCTCGAACTCACAGCGATCCTCTTACCTCTGCCTCCTGATTGCTGGGATTAAAGGCATGCACCACCACGCCCAGCTTCAATAATAGACTTTTTATTATTCACAAATGTTCTTGGGGGCGGGGGAAGCCACAGGATCTTGCCTCTCAGCCAAATAAAGAACTATCTGATGGGCAGATTGAACAAGAAACAGTAAAAAAGAATGAAGCTGTCTGCTGCCTGCACCCTGCCCAAGCTAACGAGGCCTATGAACTGACCACTCCTAATCCCAGCACCGGGCCCTGAGGAAGGTTGAATCCAGGACTACATAGGAGGTTCCAGGCCAGCCTGGGCTATGTAGTAAGACCCTGTCTCAAACAAAGGGTTGATCCAGAGAACAAGATTATAGCATTTTCAGGAAAATCGATGGAACTGGAGAACATTAAATGAAACAAACCAGATTCAGAAAAAACAAATCTCACATGTTTTCTCTCCTATGAGGGATCTATCACTTGCAATTGATCCATATATCATAAAATCAGGACTGTTTGGGAATAAGAAAGAGACCAGCAGATACGGAGAGAAGGGATGCGAGAGGGCGGGGGGGATTTTTATATGACCAAAATATTTATGTATGAATTATGTACATGTATGAAAATGACAAATGAAACCTGTTTATTTTGTGCAATGAATATTCCCAGATAAAAGGGGAATTATGATCAAATTATATCATCTTTCTGTATGAAAATTGTCAATAAAAATATTGAAATATTGAAAACTGAAAAACAGAAATATATTAAATGTATAGAAAAAACTTAAAATTTTTTTCTGATGAAAGAAAAACCTGGTCTGAAAAGATGGCTTAGTGGTTAATGCACTTGCCTGCAAAGCCTAATGCCCCAGGGTTTGATTCCCCAGTACTCACATAGAGCCAGATGCACAGGGAGGTGCATGCGTCTGGAGTTTGTGCTGGCTGGAGGCCCTGGCATACCCATTCTCTCTCTCTCTCCCTTGCTTTCTCTCTGTCTCTCTCTCTCTCGCCTCCTCTCCTTGAAAATAAATAGGAAAAAAAGAACCAAACCTAAGGTCTAGGAATACGGCTTAGTGGTAGGGCACTTGCCCACATATTCTCAGCCCGGCACAAAGAAAAACCACGGGACTCCGGCTGCACGAGCAGCCACAGAGGGCCGCAGCCCACCAGAGAGCGGTTTGAGGTGGAGTCCAAGTCGGCTGTTCAAACAGGACAGCTCATTTGTAATTTGACAGTGAACCAAAAGTTGGCAAATGTGCACTTCCAATGTTATCCTGGGGCATTAACTGGTCCAGCCAACAATAACAGATTGCGATCCATGAGGAATGTGTGGAAGGAGCCATGTTTAATTCTCTTCTCTCACTTGGCAGGGAGTTACTCAAGCACTTGTAGGTTTCTAGCAGTAGACATGATTGGGGGATTCAGGGTGAGGTGTCAATGCTCCGTGGGACATGAGCGAGTGTGAGTGTAATCAGCAAGCTTTGGCTAGCATGGTTGTTTTTTTTTGTTGTTGTTGTTGTTGTTGTTGTTGTTGTTTTCGAAGTAGGGTTTCACTGTAGCTCAGGCTGACCTGGAATTCACTATGTAGTCTCAGGGTCTCAGGGTCTCAGGGTGGCCTCAAACTCACAGTGATCCTCCTACCTCTGCCTCCCAAGTGCTGGGATTTAAGGTGTGTGCCACCACGCCAGGCGCTAGAATGCTTTTAAAAAACCACTTTCCCAGACAAACAATATTAACCATTGCTTCCCAAAGTCCCAAAATCCTTGGACCCAGTTTTTCATCTATGTGATTTTCTCATCATGGATTGAATAAAATCATTGACACTTTTTCAGATTGAATTGGAATGGGGATCATGTTTTTAACTTTTATAACAGAATAAAGCATTCTGATTTAGCCTAGTCCCTTTATCACTATTATGGCTGAATGCACCTCCTCACCAAAGCCCCCTCTCATTCTGAAATGTTAACACTATTGGGAAGGTGGCTATCAAAGAGGTGCTTAAGGCCAGGGGTCCTGCTTCAGGAGTGGATGAATGCTGTAAGCCTGGACTGTCCACTGATGAACAAGAGGGGTTCTGCCTCCTTTTCTATCTCCAGCGCTGGAATGATGCACGTTCCCCACAGTCTCCTGTATTGAGGGCTTGGTTGCTAGCTTATCGATTTTGGGGGAAATGACTGGATCCTGGGGCTCTCACCTAATCAGTGGATTAGGTCCCTTGATGGACTCCTAATATGACGGTATTGTTGGGAGGTGGTGAAAGGTAGGAGGAGGGGCCTGGCGGCAGGAAGCTCACTGGAGCTGTCCTATGAGAAGATGTGGCCCTCTCCGGACGCCTCGGGGCTCTGCTTCCCTGTCTGCCCTGTGGTGAGCTGCTTGGCTCCACCACGCCCTCCCCCACAGCGTGGTGCTCAGCCTCAACCCAGGGCCAGTGGAACCAGTGACCATGAGCCACATAATAGTTCCTCCTTTAACCTGAAAAGTGAGGTCCTTGGCCACAGCAGTGCAAAGCCAGCTAATTCAGTAACTTAAGGGAGAAGTTTCACATTTGAGAGGCGCCAGTCCGTCACAGCAGGGAGGCCTGGCAGAGCAGAACAGTCACACAGTGGCAGACTGGAACACAGAGAACATGGGAAGAGGCCAGGGAAGGGATGAGCAGAGGGTGGACATCACCCCCTGGCCCACGTAAGGTGGACAATAGGAACAGGACAGTGTACCAAACACTGGCATGGGAAAACTGGCTATAATACCCATAAGCCTGCCCCCAACAATACCCCACCTCCAGGAGGCTTTAATTTCCAATTGCCATCAGCTGGGGAACCTAACATCCAGAACACCTAAGTTTATGAGGGACACCTGACTCAAACCACCAGAAGCCCCAAAGACATGCTCCCCTACCCAACCAGTGACCTACCTCCTTCAACTAGGACCCACATCTTGCTTTTTATAGAATAACAGCACGTTATGCATCCATCAAGGACTAGCTCAGAGTGCCCAGGATCTAACAATCCAAAGCCTCCCAGCTCTCCCCCAGAAGTGTGCTTTACTGATCTTGGGGTTTATTAATCCAGTTACGTTAACAAGAAAAAAAAATGCAGCATCACAGTATTTTGTCCCAGTGCCACACAGACCCCTTCTGTGGGAAGCAGGACCTCCTTGAGTGCCATGACCCCTTCTAAATCCCACACATGTACATCTGTAAGGTCAATGCATGCATGTGACATGTGTGGCCAGAAGTTTGTCCCCGGGAAGGATGTGTAGCCAGGAGGGGCTGCCTGGGTCTAAGGACTGGATAAGTGCACGTTTGAGTATTGATTTCCACCACTTACAGAGCTCACACAGTGAAATCTCAGGCAAAGCATTAATGTCTGTGGGGTTCTAGCTCCTTCTTAGCAAGACAGGAGCCCAACTCTGTGCCCAGGTCGCGGTGACGACACTGATGCCATGAGTCCCTCTCCCCCTCCTTTCCGATGCTCAGCTGCCCACCAGCACCGGTTTAGGCACAAGGGACAGAAGGAGAGAGTTCTGACTTGCTGTCACCCTGATGGGGGGTGGTGGCTGGCTGTGGGCCACCACACAGGGAGACAGCACAGTCACACTGTGGGAGGGGGGTGGCTTCAGCAGGATGGTGCTCATGAGGTCACTGTGGCCCCCCTTCCTCCAATCATGATATAAGCCATGCTCTAATGAGGACTTCGTTGGTTGGGGGAGGAAGGAGGAAAATGAATTTTGAAGTCACAGGCACCTCAAAGATGTTGAGACAAGACAGGAAGATGGAGGCCTGGATAGAGTCAGGTAGAGCCAGTGGGCTAGATTTCGTCTTCCCAGAGGAGCAGGTGGAAAAGATACCATTCAGTGATGGACTGTGTGAGCAGTGCCACTTCCAGGCCCAGCTGGCAGCACAGGGCACGCAATGACAGTGAGCGTGGGTCCTGGCAGCACAGGGCACGCAATGACAGTGAGCGTGGGTCCTGGCCCTTAGCCCTTGCGGGCCCATTCTCCCTCTGTCTACCCACCTACTTTCCCTGGGGCCCCAGAGAGATCTACCACATGAGTGTGTCCGATGGAAAGACACTGGAATCCATCATTGGCACCACATCCTTCCCACGGCTCTAACCATGCCACATGCCATGCAGGCATTAGACCCAGCCTGGGCCTGAGCGAGGTTGGGGTTCTGCCTTGTTTTCTGGGTCCATCTGGGAAAGAAGCATGAGAGGGGGGACATCGGAGAAATGAGTGCCTGACAAACATGGGTGTGGACAGACTTCATTTCTAGCACAGGTTGTAGATCCTGCACTGGACTGGACTTGTACTGTATGGAGCAGCCATTTCCCTGGATATTTATGTACCTTCAGGAAGAGCGGGACGGATGCTTCGCCAGCCTGTTCCCGCTCCCAAGGTCACCGTTGCTGAGCACAGAACAGGGCTGGGTAGACCGCGGGGAGCTGCGGCCGTCCTGTCCGTCAGGAGCTGCGTTCTGTTCTGTTCTGTGACGACTCAGAGACGGCTTGCACGGCACTGTGGAGATGCCATAGCCTCCACGGCAAGGGCCTCACTTTCCCAATCTTGATTTGCCTGGCACACCATCTGAGTTACTGTTTCCTGAACACTTGCCCTCAGAAAAGCACAGCACAGGAGATCTGCATACGGGCATGGCTTCTAGAAGGATGAGACAGGAAGGAGGAGCCTGTGGACAAGCACTCTAGGAAAACCAGTAGCCAGTGTTTACAATCTTTTCAACACACGCTCCCTAAGGACACAAACACCTATTAAGGCCATAACCTTAGTATTCCCTGAGGTTTGTTTAAAAAAAAACTCTTATTTATTTGAAAAAGAAAGAGGTAGAGAGAAAGAGAGAGAATGGGCATGCCAGAGTCTCCAGCCACTGCAAACAAACTCTTGTAAGGTGGCCATGACAATAGAGCCTGCACCTGAGTGACACATCTGTCACCTCCTTCTTGCCTTCTCCCTGGCATACAGAGCTCCTGACCCTGAGGTCCCACAGCGTCAGACACAAAGCTCAGGTAGGCGGCTGCTTTCAACCAGTGCTCGGGCAGACCCAGAAGCAACCGGGGACGGTCCAGGGGCCGGCTGCGGCCTTCCTCGCTTCCTCCCTCTATCAGCAAACCACTTCTGCCG
Source organism: Dipus sagitta (assembly GCA_036346955.1). Lineage (NCBI taxonomy): Eukaryota > Metazoa > Chordata > Mammalia > Rodentia > Dipodidae > Dipus > Dipus sagitta. The sequence continues at coordinate 67,755,998 of CM070786.1, forward strand.
GAGGGAAGGAGCCAGGACAGGCGACAGCAGGGCAGTTCTCTCCCTTTCAGCACTTCCTTTCCTACCAAGCCAAAGGCAGACATTGTGTCTATCCAGAGTGAAGAAACCGGGGAGACGGTCCCCGGGAAGGGCGCTAGCCATGTAAGTTTAAGGGCTTGGGCTTGATGCCTGGCATCCACCGAGTGCTGCACATGCCCATGTATACCTGCAACCCTAGCGCTGAGCGGGGTTGGGGACAGGAGGGCCACTGGGACTCACTATTCATGCAGTCTAACTGAAAAGCGGCAAGCTCCAGGATCATCTCTGTAAGGTGGAGGAGCCATAGACAGAGACACCAGCATTCTCCTCTGGCTTCCACATGTGTGCGCATGGGGACCATGCATTTGCACATACACACACATACCCACACCCACATACAGACCACAACACATTGCACACACACACACACAAACAAAACTGGATAAAAAACAGTTACAAAAAGCAATACAGGGGCTGGAGACATGGCTTAGTGGTTAAGGCGCTTGCCTGCAAAGCCAAAGGACCTTGGTTCAATCCCCCAGGGCCCACATCAGCCAGATGCACAAGGTGGCGCATGCGCCTGGAGTTCATTTGCATGGCTAGAGGCCCTGGCACACCCATTCTGTCTCTCTCTCTCTCTCTCTCTCTCTCTGCCTCTTTCTTTCTGTTTTTCTATTTTTGTTTGTTTGTTTGTTTTTTGGTAGGGTTTCCTTCTAGCTCAGGCTGACCTGGAATTTACTATGTAGTCTCAGGTGGCCTCAAACTTGTGGTGATCCTCCTACCTCTGCCTCCCCAGTGCTGAGATTAAAGGTGTGCGCCACCACGCTTGGCACTCTGCCTCTTTCTCTCTCTCAAATAAATAAATAAGTAAAATATTTTTTAAAAAAAAAATCAACTCAGGGCTTGAGAGATGACTCAGAAGAAAAAGGCACTTATTCGCAAAGCCTGCCAGCCTGGGTTCAATTCCCCAACACCATGTAAAGCCAGACACAAATCTGCAATGGCCAGAGACCCTGATATGAGCATATGAACATGCATATTAATAAACATGCAAATTCATAAAAATATTGAAACAAAACCAAATATTAATCCAAAAATGGATCAACGGCATTGCTATAAAACCCCCAAACCTTGAAATGCCAGAGGAAAACACTTCAAGGTATAGGCATAGGAAGGGACTTTCTGACAAGAATTCCGGTAGGTCAGGAAATAATGAAAAGAACTGAGGAATGGGCTTGTGTGAAGTGACAAAACTTCTGTACAGCTGAGGAAACAATCCCTGGATTACTTTCCATAACCTGTTCTTTTTCCTGCCTTTGAATAAGGAGCCCCAGGCTTTAAATTTGTTCCAGATACCAGAAACTGTACCTTATCCAAACCTTTCCCTCAATTCGATCAATGGGATTAGCGAGGGCAAGGTGCTGAGGGAATGAACTAGGAGTTTGGATCGAAGTCTCTGTCTTTGAGGAATTTTTATTATGGCTGAGAGAAACTGGTCTTGTAAAAAATATAAGTTGTAAAATAAGTTATTGAAGAGTGGAAAAAGAGAAAAGACTCCTGAAAAGTATCATTTGTTTAAAAACAGCTCTTCTAAAGGAAGCCCTTGAAAAGAAAGACCGGAGAGGGGGAGGCAGGCGCATGGCCTCATCCCATTGTGCGCTTCTCTTCTGGGCCCCACGCCCATGGAGATGGGGGGCCATTGCAGTATGGGTGCTGACCTCAAGCGGGACTCTTTTCTAGAGCTCCTTCCTTTCTCCACTGCATTTTAGACCCAGGCCTAGTACTTTCCATTTCAAACACGTACTCATCCTTCCCCAAGCCCACAGGGCTGGGCATCACTTCTCAGAAGTCAAGGGTCTGTCTAGCATCTTAGTTAGGGAGCAACTAGCTCCCTGCGTGAGCTGAGCAGACAGGTCCTTCATTTGGATAGGAGAGGAGCAGTTACTCAGCAAGAAAAGATTAGACAGAACGTTCAGACCTTGCACTGAATAGCCCTTGGCTCCCACTGGCCATGGGCTTGCTGGACTAAGTCTCATCTTTTGCTGCTCAGCCATTAGGATGCTTAGGTCACGGTCCCTGGGGGAAGAAGAGTAGTGTGGAGAGAATGGAAGCTCACTCCCTCCATCAATATATGTCTGATACAATTTGGACCTTAAGTGTCCCCATAAGGCGCATGGGCTAATGGTTTGGTTGATGTCCTCTGGAGGTGTCCTTGAAAAAGATACTGGAATGTCTCTGTCTGCCTGTCTCTCTCTTCGTTCTCTCTCTACTTTGCCCTGTTGCATAGTTTCATCCTGTTTTTGCCTCATTACAGGCTCCAAATAGTGGGGCCAAAGGACCACAGGCACTGAAATCTCTAAGGCCATGAGCTAGAGTGAACGTGTAAACATGTCCTCCTGTAAAGGGGTTTCTCAGACACCTCGTGGCAGTGGTGGAAAGCTAAAGAACACAGAGTCTTTGAGTGAACATGGAAGCTGAGCCAAGGAGACCCAGAACTACAGCTGAAAGACCCAGGGGGCTCTCACACACAGCAGAGTTCAGGGACACAGCCAAGGGGTTCTGTAAGAACAAGGAAAGCCTGTCATGCTATTGGTAGAGAGGCGACTTGTTGCTTCCACTCTTTTGAACCTGCTGCCACTGGGGGCAGTCTCAAGCCATGTACCCCAGAGACACTGAGGAGAGTATGACCTACCACCAGGGGGGCGTGGAAGCTAAGGCTGCATGGTGACCTCCAGACCCAACCTCCACCATCAGCCTTTTCTTCCTCAACAAAACCTATCCAGCTACATGCAAGAGAAAGTGACAGCATCGTAGGTAGGAACCTGGGAGCTGCTCTGATTGATTAGTTTTAGTGATACATATTGATTGTCGCTGTGAGCTATTATGACTGACTGGCTACTCTCCCCACCAGTGGAGACATGGGCAGCACCCCTCGGAGGGGAACTGTGTATGCTCTTGGTGCTCACGAGGCCTCAGCAGGAGGAAGAATGAGATTTTCATCCATAGCACAGAGGAAATAGGACCAGATACAGGTAACCAATTCTGACAACCCTTCCAACTAACAATACTAACCAATGTTCAAGTAAAAAGTGGGGGAATGATGCACACAAACAAAATCTTGGAATCCCGATTACCTCACCACCAAGAAACGCCAACCAGTTAATTAAAGGTGCTTGCTTGCAAAGCCTAATGGTCGGGGTTCAATTCCCCAGGACCCATGTAAAGCCAGATGCACAATGTGGTGCATGTTTCTGGAGTTTGTTTGCAGTTGCAAGAGGCTCTGGTGTGCCCATACCCACTCTCTCTGTGTCTACCTCTTTCTCTCTGTCTCACTTTCAAATAAGCAATTCTTTTTTAAAAAAGAAAGAAGTGCTAACTTACTTAATTTTTTAAAAGGCCCAGGTTGCCTACTTCGATCTTGTACACTGGTAGCTTCAGAGTGGACGGGAGCTGGTCAGGGTGGTCACGGGCATGCTGCTCACCGTCTTTGCCAACGTGCTGGGCCTGCCACTCTGCTTGGTGTTCTCTATCACCACGTGCCAGTGGTATGTGTATATCATATATACATTTCTGTCTCTCTCAAATAAATAAATTAAAATTAAAATATTTTAAAAAAATAAAATAGTATAGCATTGGGGAAATAGCTGGGGCAGTAAAGTACTTGCCCCACAAGCATGAGGACTTGAATTCAATCCAAGTACCTATGTAAAATAATAGATACATTTGACCGTTAGCATAGTGCTACAATTGATATAGAGACATAAATGCTTTCATGAGATGCTGGTTTCATTTCCTTTGGTATATACCCTGCATTGAGATTATTAGTATGACAAAACTCTATGCCCAGCAGCAATATTTGAGCATTCCATTGCTATGTCTTCTTGCCAAGACATAAGATTACCAAGTTCTGTCATTATTTCCAGCCCTTCTGGAAAGCATATAGTAAGTAGTGTATCATTATGGTTTTAATTTGCATTTTTACCTTTTTAGTATGTTTATTTCCCACCTAGGTATCTTCTTTTGTAAAGTATCTATTAGAATCATTTATTCATTTTTTGTTTTGTTTTGTTTTTGTTTTTCGAGGTAGGGTCTCACTCTGGTCCAGGCTGACCTGGAATTCACTATGTAGTCTCAGCGTGGCCTCGAACTCACAGAGATCCTCCTACCTCTGCCTCCCAAGTGCTGGGATTGAAGGTGTGCACCACCATGCCTGGCCATTTATTAATTTTTAAAATATTAGATTGCCTTTTTCTTCTCCATGTACAGGATTTTAAAATATACTTTGGTTATGAGTCATTTGCCGTATACACGTTTTGAATATATTCTTCCAGTCTGACTCGGCTTTTCATTATCTTCAGTCATGTCTTTCGAGACACAGTTAATTTAATAGTCCACATTGTCTTTTTACCTCATGTGTCTACTGAAGAAATATTTTTCCAAGATCACAAAGCTTTCCTCCTATACTGTTCTCCAGAAGTGCTGGTGTTTTCCTTTCATCATTTCATCCCTGAGCCGTCTGGCGCTCATTCCTGTGTGCAGCAGCTGTGAGGAGCTTAGACACACTCTGTGCACATTTATTTAAGCCCGACGTTCTTTCTACCAACAGTGTGGAATGCCTGCTCCTAAACTCAGCTTCTCTCTGTCAGTCTCACAGAGAAGGGGGGCGTGTGCTGCTTTGGGACTCCTTCCTCTCCCTACCTGTCCACACAGTGTCCTGGTGCACTCAATCTACTTGTGCAGCTTTATAATCCATGCCGGGTTCCAGAGCCGTCCTTCAGGGAGAACGTCCTAGAACGTCCGCCTCAGCTCACTGCACTCACGGTCGTTGGGGGTCTTGGCCTTCAAGCTCTGACTGCATTCATTTCTCTTTCCATCTCTTCAAATATATCTTGTCCAAAAAACTATGTCCATCACTTACAGATACCATCTACACCAAAGTTCATCTGATCTAGCTGCCTGATTTTATATGGAAGAGGAAATTCAGTCATTTATTTTTTGAAAAAATTCTAATGTGGTTAAGAAAAACCCACACAACAGAACATTTACCATTTAGCCACTTGAAACTGTCTCAGTGACGTTGAGTACGCCTTGTGGTGCTGTGTCCTCGTTCACTGACTAGTTTGGGCAAATTTTCATCCCCACAATGGGACCCCCCCACACACACAGCAGTTACCCGCCAGCCCATGCACTCGACCTGGCATGCCCCAGCATGCTGCTATTTATTTTCACCCCCAATGACCAATATTAGCAGTGTTTTACATTTCTAACGTGCTGCGTGAACACATCCCTTAGTTACCAGCATGATGTGTTGATGGGTTGGGGTTATGGTGTATGTGGAACCTTCCACCCATTAGCGAGTCTCCGTGCTTGTGTACATGGAACATAAATGCATTTCGTATCTGGACCCTGATCCTGTTCCCAAGACACCTCAGCATGTGCATACGAATGTTCTAAAATCTGGGAGGGGGGATGCTAAATCAGAAACCCTTTGGTCCCTAGCATTTCAGATAAGGTATACTCAGCCTATATTAGAAGAAAAAAAATTTACAGCCAATGTCTCACTCTGATCCTCTCTCCTGCCCTGCGAGGCAGGTGTCACCCCAATTCTACTGGTAAACAGTGCCAGAGGACAAGCAGAGCTGCAGGCCAGTCTGCTTAGAGGAACCCAGGGTTTCCTGGGGACAATGTAAGCGTGTCTCCCTCCCCTCAGACCTCTCTTAGCCTCGTGTCTTTCTTCCAGCCTCAGATCTGATCTCCACTAAGATTCTAACCAATAATTAATAATAATTTACACACAGGCCTGCTGGAAGCTGAAAATTTCCATGCACAGAGAGAGGCGGATTCTGGTTTCATTGAGGTCACTGGCATCATGCCTGCCGGGCATCATGTCCTGCACTGTCTACCGACTTGGAAAGAGTGGACTTCTGAATGTCCTTGGAGCCCTGGCCTGCCCTGGCCATGGATGCAGCCGAGCAGGTCTGAGCAGTGGTCTGGACAAGACTCCAGAAGATACTAACCAGACAGCAGCTCTGCCCAGGAGGCCCAGGAGGCCCAGGCGGGCACTGGGCACCGAGGGAGTCCGGGAGTTATGAAGCATACAGGGGGCAAGGGAGGGGACAGCAAAGCCAGCCGGCAGAGCTCGGGATGTAGCACTGAGGAGGCTCAGGATCCGAGACGGGCCAGCCCTGGGAAGGCTTGGGTAATGAGACAGACCAGATGCATGTGGGGTTTGGGGGCACTGAGCTGAGGGAAGATTGGAGGCAGACGTGTTTGCCTGAGGTTCTCAGTGTCCCCTAAGCCCTCCCCTAGGAGCCTCCCGATCGTTGTGTGCTGGAGACACACGTGTGCCCCTGGCAGTGTACATCCTGGCATTTACCTCTTGCCCCGTCACACCAGGGCAGGCGAGGCAGCATTGCCGAGGGCCTGTGGGTGTGGCGAGGCCCTGCAGAGTCCTGCTGCAGAGGGAGCTGGGGCCCAGCGCACCAGGACAGCTCCGCCCCTGGCTGCATCCCCAGCAACTGCGTTTGGCCCAGAAGGAGATTGCCCCTCATTGCCGGGGTCTTCACCAAAGACAGAGTACCATGCAAACAGAGCTCAGTGGACAGCCCCACAATTACCTCCCCCCACGTCCCCCCAGCGCAGTGCCCCTTCAGACCCTGCCTCATTACAACAGCTGTGAAATGGACTTGTTCTCACGTTAAGGCCACAGAGGTGTCATAACTCACCCACGTTTCTGAACCACAACAAAATTAGCCAAACTAATCTATCTGCTCCGTTCTTTGCCTTTTGAAGTAATGATAGACATTTCTACAGTGTCCAAACCCCTCTATGCTCTCCAGTGCTTGTGTGTGCTCCACTACGGGGATGGAACAACTATTCAAGGAAAACCCTGACATGTGTAAGGCATTCAGACCATTGCATCCACTAACCCTGCTCTGAGGAATTTGATGCACATATCTTGTTACTTGCAAAATGTGTAGGGTTAAAATTCTTCAAAGTCAAAAGTGAGTTGCAATCCATTCATTCATTGAGACTCACCTAACATAAAATGTGGTTAATGCAGAGAGGACAGCCATGAAAACCTGCGAGGGTAAGTGACCACTGTGCGTTCAGTCTCAAACAGAACATCTGAACCATCCCCTACAAGGCTCGGGGGACCTGGGGGAAGAAGGGGCAGGAGGAATGGAAGAGCAGAAGGATGGGGAGGAGGGCTGAGAAACAGCCTGAATGTTACTCATGAAGGGCAGCAGCGGCGGTTTCTGCACAAGACTGAGCCTGTCAGTACTTCACCATGGATGTCGGGGGCCCCAGACCTGCAAGCTAGTTAACAACAGCTAATGGGTTCCGGGAGAGGGGCAGCGGGTTCTTCAGTGGCATACTCACTGGTACGTTGCTCTTTCCGTAGGAAGTGACTTTCCATCCTTGATCACGTGAGCAATCATAATTTAGCTCAACGAGCAACTAAGATGAATATTAATGGGCCCCTCACTCTGATTAAAGAAGTAAAAGTTTGCACTAGAATAATGTATGAGTTTCCACCAATTAGTCTGTCAGACGTTAAACATTTTGATAACACCCAGTCTCTCTAGCATTCTAAGAAGACCTGTGTTCAACTTTGGCTTGGCAGGGGTGCAATGCAGTGTGATTTGCACCAGCACATTGCCAAAATCTATCAGAATTTCAGCCACAATGATCCAACAGTTTAGCTCCTCACCATACACCCCAAGGGTTGAAAGCAGGTAAGCGTGTGCATGAGGGTGCCCAGCTGCAATATGTATAGAAGCCATATGAAGAACCAAAGTGGACGCTCATCAGGAGGTGAGGGTATCAAAAGGTGGTGGCATGTACACATGGCAGAACATTATCCAGCCATTAAAAGGACGACGTACTGACCCACTGAACAAGGTGGGAGAGGCCCCAGAATGCCACACTGTCAAGGAAGCCGGCCCAAGGGGTCACGTACTGTAAATCCCATCTTCATGAAACATCTAGAGCTGACAAGTTCACTGGGACAGAAACCAATCTGTAGTTTCCAAGGGCTGGGCATGTGGGTTGTGATGTTAGTTGGCAACCCAGTTCTTTTCTCTTTCCTTCTTGTTAACATAGTGCTGACACCAATGTTTGGAAAAGAGCACGCCTTGTCTCAGGTAACTGATGACGATTAGTCCAGCTGGGAGTTCTCAGTTGGAGCGTGGAGAGATCGAGGGCCTGGGAGATGGGGAATGGGCATGGCTGCTGTGGTCTGGGTAAGTGCCCCTCAAGGCCAGGGGTTGAAGGCTTGCTTCCAGTCCATGGCACTGTTGGGAGGTGGTGGGAAACTGAAGTGCTAAATGGGAAAAAGGCACATCACTGGGGACATGACCTTGAATCTGGGACTCGGGTTGTTTCCTCTGCTTTGCTTTCTGGCCACCATGAGGTCAGCAGTCTTTGCACATGTTCTTGCCATGATGTTTTGTACTGCTGCCGGCCAGCTAACAAGCAACAGAAGCTTTCGAGACCACAAGTCAAAATAAGCCTTCAGTCTTTTAAAATTGGTTGTCTGCAATATTTTGTTAACGTGACAGAAAGCTGAACACTGCACTCGTGTTTAGAGTCCCTAGGTCAGGAATAGTGAGGCCCATGGTTGGCAGAACAACAGTCTCAAAAAGAATTTTCCACTTATAATTCTCTCTCCTCTTTCCTCTCTCTCTCTCTCTCTCTCTTTCTCCATATATATATATATATATATATATATATATATATATATATATATATACATATGCCTCTTTCTCTCTTTCTCATATATAAAAATATAAAATAAATGAATTATCTTCTTGGTCTGTCGCTCTCAAATAAATAAATAAAAATAAACAAAAATTTTTTTTAAAAAAAAGGGCTTGAGAGATGGCTTAGCAGTTAAGCGCTTGCCTGTGAAGCCTAAGGACCCTGGTTCAAAGCTTGATTCCCCAGGACTCACGTTAGCCAGATGCACAAGGGGGCACACATGTCTGGAGTTCGTTTGCAGTAGCTGGAGGCCCTGGTGCGCCCATTCTCTCTCTCTCTCTCTCTCTCTCTCTATCTGCCTCTTTCTCTGTCTGTAGCTCTCAAATAAATAAATAAAAATAAACAAAAAAATTTTTTAAAAGAATTATCCACTTATAAATGCAGACAATGCCATGTTAAAAATACAGGAAGCTGATCACTCAGGAATCAGCCAAACTCAGCTTTGTAAATTCAGTTCTCAAGACTGCCTTCTTTCAGACAGACACCCAGCCACATGCAGGAGGCTCTCATGCCTACCCAGTCCTCAAATACTCAGCTTCCCTTGTAGCTAGAGCTGCTCACAGAACGCAGTTCTTACAAACAAGACCTGAACAGAAGTTTTTTGTGATTGATAGGAAAGCTCTGTCTTATTCCCATCCTACCCAAACAAATGCTCTTTAGCCAAGATAAACCTGACACAAGTGGTTCTGTGTCCTGAGCCTGAAGGTCATATGGACTTGTCCCCTGACCTCCAAGCTCCTTGTCTACAGATTCAACCATTATGTGGGGTGAAAGTTGAACCTATTCTGACCATTCATTTCCTTTAAACAAGCAGTATAGCAACTACTTACAATGTGCTTGCATAGTAGATGCTGCAAACCATCTAGAAATGCTCTAGAGTATGTGGGAGGATGCGCCGAGGTGATGTGTAAACACTACGCCACTCTCTATAAGGGGCCTCAGCATCCACAGATTTGGTGTCCCAAGTGGGTGTTGGCACCAGTCCCCCCGGATGCTAAGAATGACTGCATATGGCGCTGTGCCCCGGATGCTGAGGAGTGGCTGCATATGGAGCTAGCTGTGCCCGCCCCTACTCTGAAGGATGATGGCCGCGTCCGGAGCTAGTCACATCTGGTGATGACTAAAGTGCAGGAGAAGTCTATAGAAAGAGTTTTTTTTTCCCCCTTCTGGTATTTTTTTAAGGTCCAGCCAATGCCAGCAGTAGGACTCCCACATGCCCAAAGCAAATCTTTGTCACATGGACAAGTCAACCCAAACTGCTTCATGCTATTGTTAGTTAGCGCTCTTTCCTCGCAGCCAAGAGCTGTCCCGACACAGCGTCCTGTCAGGGTTTATGGTCTACTTGGGCCTTTTTCTTTTTTTCTGAAAACCATCTGCTTATATCTTTACCTTGTCTTTCTGCTAGGTCATTTTCTTTTTTCTTTTTGTCATGCTAGAGAGCTTTATATGTTAGGGCCATTACCCTTTCGTGAAATATGTGTACATAACTATCTTCTCTTTAGCATAGTCTCATGTGTCTTTTAACCACCTTTCCAGTAGACTTATGATACAATTTTTTATTTGAATGTAATCATAATTTTCCATGTGTGTCTTTGTGGCTTTTGTGTTATATACCATCATTAGAAATGCCTTGTCTATTTCAAGGGTATGAGAATATTAAGATATATGGTTTTAAAGATTACTTTATGTTGTTTATTTGTCTTACTATGAATGTGTCCTATTTTCCTTGTTATGTTTAAACTTTGTTAAATTTTAATACATTTAAATCTGCTTGGGCATGAGAACACATTGTATTTTGTTGTGTTAAAACTTGTTTAGGCAGAAGAACCAAGTGAGAAATAGTAACAGGTTGCACCAAAAACTGACCACCAGATGCGAAGTATTATTTCTCGCAGTCTTCATATCAGGTGGCGGGGAGCATGCTGTTTTGAGACAGTCGCTCTCTGTTGCCCAGCCTGATCGCAAACTGCTGGGCTCAAATGATCCTCCTGCCTTAGCCTCAGTATTGGTACCACAGGTGTACACCCTGCACCAACCAGAGAGCAGGTAACGTTATTGTTTTCATTTCTGAGGTAAGGAACCACGCTCAGGGGAGTAAACATCTTCCTCAAGGTCATACCGTTACTGAGGAAATAGCCCAGGTTTGCAGACAGAGGAATCTCACTGTAGAATTTATTCTCAGCCATTCTATGCCAATAGACAAGTGAAGGCCCCACTTATTTGTGTTATACGTCTCTATTCCATTCCTCGGTTATAGGCACCATATGGTGCTTCTGGCTTTAGAAAATGGTTCATGAAATATACTGATTCCAAATTCCACCAGCCCTGCATTTGCTTCCTACTCACTGTTTTACCCCCAAACTTACTTCAGACATGGACTCAAATGTGAGCCGATGCCACATCCTCCAGCTGCTTTTGGTTTGTTCTCACGGCAACCTGTTTCAAGGAGCCTGGACTTTGTTTTAAACACGTGCGGTGAGACACAGGCATGGACATGATTGTCATGACAGAAGTTACTTCTGCTTGCAGATCTCTGGAAAGAGGCTGTGTGGCATGCTCTGCAGGGCCACAGGAGGAAGGTAAACAAGAGTGATAAACCTTTACCAAATCGGACCAGAAGAGAGAGAAGAGGCCAGGTGTGGGGGCGCACATCTGTAATCCCAACACTCGGGAGGCCAGGGTAGGAGGATCGCTGTGAGTTTGAGGCCACCCTGAGAATACATAGTGAATTCCAGGTCAGCCTGGGCTAGAGTGAGACCCTACCTTGAAAAAGAGAGATGAAAGGCACTATTCTAACAGATACCAATTAAATTAGAAAATCAAAAGGACATACTTAAGAACATATACGACACTAAGTTTGAAAATCTGAAAGAAATGGATGATTTCCTTGATTTATATGGTCTACAAAAATTAAATCAATAAATCATTTAGACACCCTATAACAAGCATGGAGATCAAAACAGTCATATATATATATTTATGTATATGTATATATATGCATATATATATTTATGTATATGTATAAGTTATGGCTCTTGCCTGCGAAGCCTAAGGACTCATGTGATGCAAGGGCACAATGTTATACATGCACACAAGGGGGCGCATGCATCTGGAGTTCAATTGTAGAGGCTGGAGTCTCTGGCACACCAATTCTCCCTCTCTCATAAAAAAAAAAAAAAAAAAAAAAAAAAGCCAGTCTGTTGGGCTTGCCTCAAAAAATTTTTTTTAAAAAATAGATCTACCATATGACCCAGCTATGACACTCTTAGGCATATATCCTAAGGACTCAGTTCATCTCAGTACCTTACAGATATGTGCTCATCCATGTTCATTACTGCTCTATTCACAATAGCTAGGAAATGGAACCAGCCTAGATGTCCCTCAACTGATGAGTGGATAATGAAGATGTGGTACATTTATACAATGGAGTTCTATTCAACGGTAAAGAAAAATGAAATTTGCAGGGAAATAGATGGATCTGGAAAGGATTATACAAAGTGAATGTAACCCAGACCCAGAAAGCCAAATGCTGCATGTTCTCTCTCATATGTGGAGCCTAGCTACCAATGTTGAGACTTGTATGTGAGTTGGAGTAAAAATCTGTAGCAGAGGCCAGTAAGCTAGAAAGGGGCTATAAGGGAAGGAGGAAAGGGGAGCACTTAAGGGAGTGGTATTGTATATATGTAAATATGTAAGAACAGATTACTGGGGGCCTAAGTGAGGTCAGGGGAAGAGATCCAGTAAAGCAAGGATGGGGGAGAGACAATCAAAATCTGAGATGGTATGAATAAGCCATATAGGAACCTACTTTTTTGGAGAATGGTACACCCACACATAAGCCATAGATTTTTACTAGAAAAATTTCAGTGCCAGGGATGGGATACCTCCCAGTGAGGTGTTGGCTAGGGAGGTCCCTGAAACCATCAAAACATTACAGGCCATTGCCAAGGCTCTGGATTTCCCACCAGAAATAAATGGTAAGGCCCTATTGCTAAAGACCCCACATGCTTAGGCTGCAATGTCACTGAGAAATCAAGCTGAAGCTGAGCTGAACATCTGTTCCCTGTAGGCTAGCAGACAGAAAGCTGGGCAAAGCTATACTACTACATGCAGCCAGAGAGAAGTCATCAGTGGAGATAAACAACAGTAGACACTGCAAGCCTTAAGTTTGTCCAGCCAGGCCAAATAAGCCAATGGGTACAATAGTGGTATGCCTGTTATGGAGGAAACCAACCACTCTCTAATTGGACCAGAGGCCTGTAGCAGGGAGGGAATACATGTCTGGTATTGAAAACCTAGTCAAAAGCCTATGGCAGGGGAAATCATGAGCTCTAGGGGTGTAATGCCTGCTGGTATCTGGCCAAGTGCATATATTATACTCACCAAACTTCCCTTTAAACATTTTTCTTATCATTCATATCCATATGTTAATGCTACTCTCACTTTTGGTTAGAGAAACTTCTCTTTTTAGATGGCAGTGACCTCTGGGATGACTCAAAAGGTGCCATACTGCTGAGAAGAAATAACAGAGGGGTGCTCAGCACTGAAACATCTCTACCACACCTTCCAAGGCTCGGGGTCCATTGAGGAAGAAGTGGCAGAAATAATGTAAGAGCCAAAGGAAGGATAGGACTCCTTACAATGTAGTATTCCAGACACAAAATGGCCTGCATACCATTACTTCACCATGCCTGGTACTACCTACACAAGGCTCTCATAATAGGAGGAAAAGATGATGACATCAAAATAAAAGAGAGACTAATTGAGAGAGGGAGGGGATATGATGGAGAGTGGATTTGTGAAGGGTAAAGTGGAGGAGGGGAGGGAATTATAATGGTTGATTGTAATTATGAAAGTTGTCAGTAAAAAAAGTTTTAAAAGACATGGGGCTGGAAAGGTGGCTCAATGATTAGAGGCACTTGCTTGTAAAGCCTGGCAGCCTGGGTTCAATTCCCCAGTACCCACGTAAAGCCAGATGCACAAATGGTGCGTACTCTGGAGTTTGCAGTGGAAGGAAGGCCTGGTGTGCCCATACTCACTCTCCATTCCCCCTCTCTCCCTCTATCTGTCTCAAATAAATAAACTGTTTTGTTTAAAGACATGATCTATGAAAGACAGTTATTACTGTAGTGGAGCTGTGTTCTTCTCCTGTAGGGCAGCATCTTCCCTCTTTCTGCTATGATACAAATCACAGATAGATACAATGGTCTCATAACTATTACAGATACAATGGGCTCTCATAACTGTCACAGAAACATGGTCTCTCATAACTGTTATGCATAGAATGGTCTCTCATAACTCTAGTCATAGATGGAATGGTCCCTCATAACCGTCATAGATACAATAGCCTACCATTACTGTCATTCATAGATACAATGGTCTCTCAAAGTTGTCTCCCTGGTTCTACCAATGAGATGAAAGGGCATCTGATCCCTAGGCAATCTACTACTAGGATGTTTAAAGCCAGACTAAGGACAGAATAAGAACATAGAGAGGAGCAGAGAGGAGAGAGGGAAGGCTGAGGCACTTGAATCTGGGATCCAGTCATCCCTGAAGCTAACTCTGTATCTCTTCCTTGAAAATAAGAAGTGTTCATTTTCTCTTTAGTCTTAATTGCTTTCAACTGTATTTTCTCTGTCTGCAGTTTTGTTCTAGAAGAGAAAGGATATGGGTACTTTAAGTAGGCTGTATTTTCTCCATCTGCAGTTTCTTTCTAGAAGAGAAAGGATATGGTTACTTTAAGTAGGCTGCTCAAGGAGAGTTTCAACATCTGCATGGCCTCCTTTCAATGCTTTTAGAACTCAGAGATCAAATTTCCTCTGAGGAGATGAAAACTAAGAGTGAGTGAAATTCGAAGGCTGAATAGAAATGAACAAAATATGTTGGCTTTGATCATCATGATTTTGAAAATGTTTTATGTGAGCTTACTGCTGGGGCAGAGCAATCACTCCCATTTGACAAAACTGTGGTGTGAGTGAGAGTTGGGGGACACAGCAAATCACTGTGGTCCTTGGGATGAAAAAGAGTTTTCAAGAGAGTGACATTGTGGCTAATTAGGCAAACCATTCTTCCAGAAATCCTATCTTCATCCATCCATCCCAAATGGACTGATAAGAGATCATGGCTCCTGTCTGCTGACGATGCCTGGAAATGAGAGGCGTGTGGGAACCGTCAGAGGAGTACCAGGAATCTGACTGTGCTCGCTCCAATCACCAGACAGCCTGGATCCACCATCAAAGATGCCCTCAGAAATTCCGTTTCCTGATCTAATGGCAGTGGCATGTGAAGCTGGCGGCCTGGCCGTGATCCCGGCGCTTTCTCTCTCTTCTCATCACCTTCCTACTTCTCATGCAACCAGAAACAGTCGACATTAGAAAAACTAAAATCTACTACTGTTGTTCGGGTGTGGTTGGTCCCTAGGTAGCAGCGTTGGGATATGATGTGGTGCCATTGAGAGATTGGGTCATTTGGGGGTGTGCCATTGAAAGGGAACAAGGGAATTCTCTTGGAAACACTGAGTTGGTTCTCATAAGAGGGTTTTGAGGGCTGGAGAGATGGCTTAGCAGTTAAGGCGCTTGGCTGTGAAGCCTGAGGACCCAGGTTCGATTCTCCAGGACCCACATAAGCGAGATGCACATGGCGGAGCATGCGTCTGGAGTTTGTTTGCAGTGGCTGGAGGCTCTGGCATGCTTTTCTCTCTATCTATCTGCCTCCGTCTCTCTATTTCTCTCTTAAATAAATAATATATTAACATGGTTTTTAAAGAACAAGGCTACTGGACTTTGTGGTATGCATTCATAATTCCCCCACTTTGGGAGGCTGAGACAGGAGGATCGTGTGAAGTCAGCTTGGATTACATTAGTGAGGGCCTGTCTTGAATAAATAAAGAAATGCAGACACTCCTGTTTCTTTCCAGCTCTTTTGGCCTTACTTTCTGGCAACGGGGTGTTTTGCATGCACTGCAGCCACTGTGATGTCATTTTCCGTGAGTTCCTCATTAGAGCTGAGTTAATGCAGGCACCGGCACCACATCTTTGGACCAAAGGGAACTATCAGCTAAATAAAACCCTTTTCTCCCTAAGTCACCCAGCCTTAGGTATTTCCCTGTTGTCACAGAACATGAGCTAATGTCTACACACCGCAGACACCCTTGGCCTAGTACGCGTCTTTTCATAGAGGGAATCAATGTCCAAAGGATAGGTAGAAAGCTTCTGGGTCCCCGGTCCCTTCTGAGGGGACAAAATCCTGTCAGGGCTGCCCTGTGTCATGAGGCTGGAGGGGAGCACAGGAGAGGGTGTGGTTGGCCGGGTAGTATGATGCAGCATGAACCAGTCACGACCTCTGAGGACATATCTCCATGGGCATTTTTACTTCCAATTTCTTTAATAAAATGACTTTAAAATCACAAAATGTGAACACTTCTGTAGGTATGTCTGCATTAAAAACATTGGCAATGCCAAAGCCATTCTTGGCCTCTTCAGTGGGTCTCCTCTTCCTCCTCTCCTCTTCCTTGTACTGTGCTTCTTCTTCTAACTCCTAAACATACCTAGTACATGGAATACAGTTCCTACTGCCCAGTTCAACCTGCTTCCTAGAGCCCTGTACAGAGGAGACAAATGTGCTATAGTCACCAAGTGAATGAGGAGCCCTTCATTTCCACGCTGTTCCAGTTTGTGACTGAGCTTGCTGCTTGGTAGCATAGTCTTTGCTCTCATTCATTCATTCATTCGTTTGTTCATTCATTCATCTACAGCTCCCTGTTCAGTAAACATTTATCAAGTGCCAAGTCTGTCAGAAAGAGGCATTGCCTCTGCCCTGTTTCAGCTCTTGTCTCAATCCTCCCGAACCCCCTGCTGTAATCATAGACTTGGGCTTGTGAATGAATAGCTAGGTCACAGTGTGACAGGTTTCATTTCTGCCCCATGCTAGTTTGCTTTGCCAAGTATGCCCTTCTCAAGATGAGCAAGGCTTGCGGGGCCCAGCCCTTGTTCAGGCACTGAACGGTTCACACCTGACAGCTCACCGAGCCTTCACCATATTGGTTGGGATGATGGGTACTGTCACCAGACTCATTTCCTGTTGAAGCAACTGAGGCTAATGGGTAGCAAGTGACATGTGACATGTGCAGGGTGTCAGTGTGGAAGAGTACAGCTCAGCAGTGTGAGTCCAAGTCCCCAAGCAGCCCATGAGCATGTCTCATTCTAGTAAAAGCGATGACTTCAAAACCCTCTTACTCTTCTTCCTTCATCCAGCTCTGAAGAGTGGCCGACACTCACTCCTTACGGGTTTGTCAGCAGGCCAGGTCTCTTCCACAAGTCGTACCCAGGTGAATGAACGTTACCCATGCTGGGTGTACAGGAGCGGTGGAAAGATGGGCGTATTCTGCTGTGGGTTTTCAGTCTGTAGAATACACAGCCCACTCCCCGTGTCCCCTGATTCACCAGCCGCAGTGCAAACATACAGCGAACACGTGCTTCTGTGTTGCCAGGTAGAGTTTTGTTCCGTTAGTTCCTACACATTCACATTGTTATTGATATTATAGCTAATACAAAAATTATTTAAAGTACATAAAGGGGGTGGAGAGATGGCTTAACAGTTAAAGATGCTTACAAAGCCTGCTGGCTCACTTTCATCCCCAGAACTCACGTAAAGCCAGATACACAAAGCGGTGCATGCATCTAGAGTTCATTTGCAGTGGCAAGAGGCCCTGGTGTGTCCATACTCTAACTCTAGCCCCTATCTCTCTCAAATAAATGAATAAAATATTTTAAAAATAAAGCATATAAAGGATGTGCACAGGTTACATGCGAATAGTATGCCATTTTGTATCAGCGACATGCATTCACAGATTTTTGGCATCGAAGCTGTCCCCTGAATTAGTCCTTTAGTGACAAGTATAGATGGAGGTATATTACATCTGGCAATGGCTTAAACAAATGGACAAATCTATACGTTTATTATTTAAATACTGAACCAATGTCAATAAAGTTCTGTCTGTCTGGGATCTGAGAAGTGTCCTGAGACAAATCCCACGGAGATACTGTGTGGACATTACATGAAGAAGGCCAGAGAAAGTGCCGGAGGCCCAGTCAGATCTGAGTTGCATCATATATGCATGCTCCCAGAGCACCTGTGCTCTTCTATGCCAAATCAGGCCTCTCTATTTGTGTCTCACCCCTCTCGAGATGAATGATTCTCTCCCCACAGCCTCCTGGTTGTAACGAAGTGTTTGGGAAACTGGAGCAGTTTGCCTGGCACATTAATTCACTTGACCACATCAGAGGGCCCCTGCCCTTGCAGCTCCACCATACATGGTGTTCAGTGAGCCTCGATGGCTATCATATTGGCCAGCATAGATGGTGTAAAATTCCCTTCAGCATGTGTGTGGGAGAGTTCTTCAAAATTCAAAGTGTTCTATTCTGCATTTCCAACCAGCTCCCAGGGGATACCCAGAGTTTAGACTTGAGGGAAGACAGATGCTCACCCCACCCGGATTCAGCGCACACGCGGTACCTGGGATGGGCTGCTGTGGACCCCCTCTCCACTGGCAAATTTACACACTAAGGTCCTATCAGAGGCGGCAGAGGAAAACCCCTCGCTGGCACTGTGAACTTGGATTTCTAGCAACAGCACTGTGAGACAATGAACCTGTCTGGCCGCTATGGTACTTTGGCAGGGTGGCCTTGGATGAATTCAATAATTGGGAGGGAGGAAGGTTAAGGCACTTGCCTGCGAAGCCTAAGGACCCAGGTTTGATTCTCCAGGTCACATGTAAGCCAGATGCACAAGGTGCAGCATGCGTCTGGAGTTCGTTTGCAGTGGCTAGAGGCCCTGACATGCCCATTCTCTCTCTCAAGCTCCCTCTCTCTTCCCCCCATCTCAAATAAATAAAAAAATAAATTTAAAAAATATGTTTACAGCTGGGCGTGTTGGTGCACGCCTTTAATCCCAGCACTAGGGAGGCAGAGGTAGGAGGATCACCATGAGTTCGAGGCTACCCCGAGACTACATAGTGAATTCCAGGTCAGCCTGGGCTAGAGTGAGACCCTACCTTAAAAAATATGTATATATATATATTTACAGTAGTGAATTTTCTGTGTATTTACTATTATTTTAAAGAAGAATAAATGGTTCTTAATAATAATTTAAAAATATAGACCCTTGCTCAACCTCAGAACTCCTACATCTCTAGTGAAGCCAAAAGGCCTCCATTGTTCATAGGCTTCCAGGAGGTTGTGAGAAGCAATTTTCTTTTCGTGTGTGTGTGTCTATGTGCGCACATGCACATGTGTATGTGCATGCATGTTATGTATGGTAGGGCTGTGTGGTATATGCATGTATGTATTCAGATGTTCACATGCAGGGAGGCCAGAGGAGAACACTGGGCATGGTCCTCTGTCACTCACCTGCATGTTTCCCTGGGAAGGAGTCCCACTGAACCCTGAGCCACTGTTTCTTTGTTCAAACTGGCTGCAAGCTGACCGCAAGCTCCGAGAACCTTCAGCCTCTGCTCCCCACAGGTGTGCATGGCTACGCCTAGCTGTTCAGGTTCACATGGGCACTGGGAATTAAACTCAGGATGAATAGGGCCCTTCCGGGTCCTCATGCTTGGACAGCAAATACTCTTATCCACTGAGGCATTTCTCAGCCTAAGAACCAATTTCCTATTAGAACTCTCCAAGAAGAGATGGCTTAGGGGTTAAGGTGCTTGCTGGCAAAGCCAAACGACCCAGGTTCATTCCCCAGTACCCAATTAAAGCCAGATGCACTCGGTGGCACATGTGTCTGGAGTTTGTTTGCAGTGGCTAGAGGCCCTGGTATATCCATTCTCCCCTCCCTCCCTCCTTGTCTCCCTCCCCCCACCTCTCTCTCAAATAAATAAATAAAATAGTTTTTAAAATGCTCCATGAAGTAGCAATGTGAAGGGAAGGCTTGGAAACAGGCATGAGAAAGGGGAGGATACTGGTAGAAGTCATCACCATCTGCAGCAGGCAGAAGAAAGTACAGTCGTCCCTTGGGGACTGGTTCCAGGACCCTTGTGGATACCAAGATCTACGATTGTCAAATTCTACAATATGAAACGCCATAATATTTACCCAGAACCTATGCACATCTTCCCATATACTTTAAGTCACCTGTATATTCCTTTTAATATGAAACATAATGTAAGCACTGTGTAAGACATGCTGGGTTATATTGTTCAGGGAATAATGTCCAGGCAGAAAAGCCTGTATGTGTTCAGTACAGATGGAATTCGTGTATACTTCTCTCTCTCTCTCTCTCTCTCTCTCTCTCTCTCTCTGTGTGTGTGTGTGTGTGTGTGTGTGTGTGTGTATGCTCACAGATCGGGTGAACCCAGGATGTCGAACTTGTGGGTACATGGGGCTACCTGTGTGCTATCCTGCATTTTAAATTCACAGACAGGTGCTTAACTTTGAAGATCAAGTCCACAAATGGCATGAAGCCATCAGTCTTACTGTGAAAGAAATTCTCTAAATCCTAGGGTTTTACATCAAAGCTGAATGAATTTATTTTCTATATGTTTTTAAACCAGAGCAAGAAAAGACAGAATTGGAAATAGAACCCAGCAATCTCTCCAGTCAATATTGTAAAGGCCACTGTGATTTCAATATAGCCAGGCACCAACTCCAGTCTCTTTTTTAAATACAGGAGACATAATGTGCTTTATATGCTATGCATTTATTCTAACATGTCACTCTTCCCTGCACTCTCTTAGAAATTGACTTGAAACTAGTTGTTCCCTCATGACTCCAATTTGGCAGTAACCTATGCTTGGTTGTATTAACTGTAAGAACCTTCAAAAGTTAAGTAGTTGGGAAAATAATAATCTGGTCAGACTTTGTGGGTATGAGATGTAGAACGTGCATTTTATTATTATTGGTTTTTTGAGGTAGGGTCTCACTCTAGCCCAGGCTGACCTGGAATTCACTATGTATTCTCAGGGTGGCCTCGAACTCAGGGTGATCCTCCTACCTCTGCCTCCTGAGTGTTGGGATTAAAGGCGTGCGCCACCACGCCCGGCTCTTGAATGTGCATTTTAAACAGTCACCCCACGTGATTCTGGAGTGGAAGCGCCGTCACAAACAGGAACCTGTGATTGTGTTCTGTGAGAAGAACCCAAACCAGCACCTGGTGGCTTAGGGTTACACATTCCACCTGTCTAGTCATCCCAAACCCCAACCTGGGAGGCACATCCTGGAGGTGGCCCCCCTCCTTTTGTAGCTGAAGGAATTGAGGAGGAGGATTAAGTTAATCCTCAAAGCACCTAGCAGTTTGAGACTTTGAAGGTGGAGTCTTTGTTCTGCTCTTCAAGGAGCTTTCTCCTTTGTAAATGAACCCCACCTCAGGTTCCCAGACTCCTCATGCAGAGAGGCCTGGAAAAGAAAAACCTGATTAGATTAAATAGGTCATGTGGTTGGATGAGTCTGCTTAAATAAAGCCAATTATAATAGTGGGTGGGCTAGTCTTGTTTAAAAAAGACAAACACCATTGTAGCAGTGGTGGGGGATGGGTCCTGAATAGAATAAGCCAGTCCTCATGGTGGGGGAGTCCTAAATAAACCCGTGCTAGTAGTGGTGGGGTGAGGGAGCCAAGTCCTGTCAGAATAAGCCAGTTGTGGTGGGGACTTGGGCCCTATTCAAATGAGCCCAAAGTGAGTGCTGGGTGGGTAAGAGTTAGTCTTCCTGATCTGATCGGATGAAGTAAGTCTATGGCCACTACTATGGGCCTTTGGCTCTATTCTGGATGATAACGCTAGAGAGATGGGCTGGTGAGTGGCTTCTGTGAAGGTTTTCTGGCTTTAAATAAAAGGTTCATGTAACAAGCAAGGCTGTGTACCACTGAGGAACATTTGTAGGGTGTGCTTTGTGTGCATGCAACCCCAGTGCCACATTGCAAACCTGAGGGTGACAGCTAGAGAGCAAGGAAGGACGTGGGCACAGGAGGCCTGCCTGGAGGCTCAGAAACGTCCAGGCCTGGCAGGATGACTATGCAAAGCTAAAACAGCCTAACCTGGAAGTTTCTACCCCAGGATTTCCCCTGTGTGTGAAACAACAAAATGTTCCTATTGTCCAAGGTTTCCACTGTGCACATTTAACTGGGTGTTATGTCTACAGGGAGAGCTGTGAAATAAGTAAGTAGGTATTTTACTGTCACGTTTAAACTGAGGCTTTAAAGAAAGGAAAGGAAATTGTACACAAATTTCTGGATACAAAAAAACTTCAAAGAAACTTGTCATTCAAAGCAAGACATTCTGAGCTGTTATAGAAGCAAGAGGTTCGCAGCACTGAGGGCATTCATTTAGGAGCTGAACCATCACAGTGTTGTCAGCCCTCTAAGAGCAAAGCAGCGGCCTGTATCAGGCGGGATTGCTTCAGACCTCCTCCACACCAAGTGCAAGTTCTTTCTATAAATGATGTAGCATTTTCTTAGAATCTACACAACCCTCTCATGCACATATTTTTAAAATTTTCATGTATTTACATGTGCATGTGTGCACACGCACACCAGGGTCTGTGGCTACAAATGATGCCTATCCTGGGAGCAAAACCCAGGCCGACAGGCTTTGCAAGCAAGCACCTTTAACTACTAAGCCATCTCCCCAGGCCCTCCTGTGTGCTTTAAGCCATCCCTACTTGTAGTACCTTCTGTGGAGTGAAAGCCTTGCAAATCATTGTCTGTCTTGTTTAGAGAGTAATAATTAAAAGAAATAGTCTGTATGTTTTCAGTACAGTTCATTACAGAGGCATTTTTAACAGTGATCTGCCTTCTCTTTTAGATCAAGAGCACATGTGAACCTTCATGGGGGCAGAGGCAGCCTTCTCAGACTTCACATGGATTTTAGCAATTCGAGTTCAGCGAACATGGATTGACAGCAGTCACTTTTCCGGGAGTCATCTCATCGAGGAGATGTGTCTCTGGAGAGTAAAGAGAAAAAAAGGAGCTGGCAGAGAAAGTGCAAGCCAAGGAGGGTGGCACACAAGACAGCAGGGTCATGAGGCGCCCCAACGAGGACACATTATAAGGCTATGAGAAGTAAGGAGTGTTTCCAGGGGTGAGGTTCATGCCCACATGCAGAGACCAGGAAGTCCTGGAGCTCATGATTTTAGGGAGTGGCGTTTTATGTTTTCTGATTATCTTAGCAGAGCCAAGAGTCATTTTTTAAACAGTGAACAGTGACCTTAACAGCTCATGAAATTAGCTTAGTGGGTGTGATCTATGTGGGTGTGTATGGGTATATATACTCATATGGTACAAGTGTATGTGAACATGTGTGTGCTGAGTATTCATGTATCTACATGAGTTTGCACATGCTTGTGTGGGTGATGTGCGTGGGGTCTATGTTGTCTATTTTCCAATGTGTTCCTTTCTTACAATGGCTGAGCTCCAGAAAATTGAAAGCTGTGACAGGCTGCAGTTCCCCTGGCCATGGGTGTGGCTGACAGAGGAAGCACTCAGCAAGTGGCTACGTTCTGATCAGATGTGGGCCTTCACCTCCCTGGGTAGCAGTTGCCTTCATAATGGCTGTATTTCTGAAATTTGTTTGCACACTTCAACAAGTTTGAAAATAGACAATAAACTCACATGACAAGAGACCATGACTGTGCCTAAACTGGAGAGTGCCTCACCCTTCTCAGTTTGTCCAGTGAGAGATTACAGCACCTAGTCACACCCATCAGTAAGGTGGGGAGTAGAAACGAGACTTGGTTAGTAATGGCTCCAGAGGAGAAAGAACTCTGGGAGACTTGAATGTTCCTTTTTGGTCTTACAGGTCTCCTGCTGGTTATGATACTTGAATTTTCACTTCATTGAGAGAGATTTGCTCTTGAGATTTTGAAACCTCTTGACATTGGAAGGCTCACCTCTGTGGTAACGAAAAATAGCTTTGTTTAACAGTTATATGATGCAGACTTGGACTTTTTTTTCAGAGAAGTCTTACTCCTTTCCACTCTCAAATCCTATTTGAACACACAGAGTCACGCTCATGACTCTTTCCTGGGGTGGACCATGGGGCCAGTTGCTCTCTGGTAACCTCTCACTAAGGATGAGTAACCTCATTAAAAGAAGTGGGTGACCAGAAGAACCCCAGAGAGTCCTTCTAGCAGAAGTCCAGCAGTGCACAATGCCATGCTTCCTGGGATAAGCTCACATGCTCAGGATCTAGCCTCCCAGCTCTGGGTTAGCCCTTGATTTTGATGCAACAGCAAACAGCAAAACTTTTTTATTGACACCTTCCATAAACACTATGGGGCCAAGCAACAGTGGACTTACCCTCAAAGCCATGGACCAAAATAAACCTTTCTTTCTTAGTTGTTTGTTTCAGGTATTTTGTCACAGCAACAGAGAGCTGTCCTACACAGCCTTGTTCCTTCCTCTTCCGGAATATGAGGGGCTCCTCTGGGGTATCCTGGTATCAAAGAACATCCATGTGCACTTATTTCCCCTTCACTAGCTGAGCGCTTCAAAGCCATGTCACAAGGTTGAGACATGAGCTCCAAGTTTACAAGGTGCCTGGCTGCTAGAGACTTTCTGACTTCTGCTTGGATAGGAAAGCTCTTGGCGCATAATAATGAGAAAGCTGTCAGGCTAACTGCTATCCTGACAGTTGAAGGAGGAGACTTGTGTTATTTTTGATTGTTTAAGGGCAAGAAGCCAGGAACTCTGTCTTCTTATTAAAATGACAAGGAGTAACAAGTAATTTTTTGCTTCTCTTTTCCCTTAACAAGTAAGGACTAACAGGAACTTGCTATTGTAATGAATGTAGCAAATAAGGTCACTGTTGACGTGAGAAAGGAATACTTTAGTAAATGTATTGCAATTGATCACCACCAATCCTTATCATCCTCTTCACCATCTTCACCACCACCACCACCATCATCATCATCTTCACCAACATCATCACCACCACCTCCATGATCACCATCTCCTCATCATCGCCACAACACAGCCAAGGTTCTGTCAGATAAACTAATTTTCATGGTGATTGATGTGGCGATTATAAAACCCAAGGGAAATAATTCTCCAGGGCCAAGCAGAAACTCCTGGATTCCTTTAGTTGTGTAATGAATGCTGCTGTTGTGTTACCATGTTGAGTCAACTCCCATGCTACCACTCTATGATCTGACCTCCTGAGAGTCTCCAAGGCCTGTGTCATCACTTCAGTCTGGAAAGGAAACACTGAAGAGATGCTGGACAAACTGACAATCCTCACAAGACAAAAGCTATCCTCTAGGAAAGATCCATGCTGTAGTGGTTTGATTCAGGTGTCCCCCATAAACTTAGGTGTTCTGAATGCTAGGTCCCCAGCTGATGGAGATTGGGGAATTAACACCCCCTGGCCTCCTGGAGGCAGTGTATTTTTGGGGGCAGGCTGATGGGTATTATATCCAGTCTCCCCTTGCCAGTGTTTGGCACATTCTCCTGTTGCTATTGTCTACCTTAAGTTGGCCAGGGGGTGATGTCCACCCTCTGCTCATGCCATTTTCCTCCCTGCCATCATGAAGCTTCCCCTCAAGTCTGTAAGCCAAAATAAATCCTTTTTTTTTCCCAAACGTTGCTCTTGGTCAGTTGATTTCTGTCAGCAAAGCGAAACTGACTGCAATAGTAATTTTGGTACTAAGGAGTGAGATTGCTACAAAATACCTAACTGTGTGGCTTTGGCCTTTTGGATCTGATTTTCAAGAGGCATGTAGGAGGATTTGAAACCTTGGCCTAAGAGACACCTTGTAGTGCTGTAAGTACAGCCTGATGGACTATTCTGGTCAGAGTTGAAAGACCTGAATGCAGTAAGAACTATTGACTATGAGGTTTGGCTTGTGAGGGTGAGAAAGATCATTGCCTGGACTGGGCTAGAAGTAGTTTTGTGAGAGGCTTGCTGTTATGGCCCATGTTCTGAGAAGTTGTGCAGGGTTGCATTGCATAGAAATGGACTGGTGTGAGCAGAGGGATATGGCACAGGAAAAAATGAAATCTTTGGACCTAAATTGCTACCCATTCACCTGCAATTATTTGAAAGATTACAACCTTTGAGATTGGGCCTGCTGACCTGCACTGGGGCAACAGGAAGAATGTAGACTCTTTTGAAGGGGTCTGAGTGCTCAAGGAGTGCCTTGTTCTTCAAAGTCTGCTTTATTTCTCCTGCATTAACAAATTGGCACCCTACCTGGTATTGTGGAGTATAAGAAATGCAGGAAAGAGAGGATCATTGAGTTTGCAATGCAGTCTTGTGTTATGGAAACCGCCATGGGCAGTGTGAAGCAGGTTTGCTGGATGCCTGCATGGAGACAAGATGGAGCCATGAAGATGAACTGTAGGTTGCAGTGGAGACCCACTGGAGATGCCAGGACCACGAGATGGATGCTAAGGAAAGCTGCTGGCCTGGATGAAGTTTTCCAGGACTGTGAGTAGCCTAGCTGAGGGGTGGAATTGGAACTCCAGAGACTTGTTGCTGGTTAGAATTATTGGACTTAGAGCTACAGAGTTTGATGTTTTCCCTGTTTAAATATTATATTTATTGAATATTTCTTTGCTATG
This sequence comes from Dipus sagitta, assembly GCA_036346955.1. Lineage (NCBI taxonomy): Eukaryota > Metazoa > Chordata > Mammalia > Rodentia > Dipodidae > Dipus > Dipus sagitta. The sequence continues at coordinate 67,782,332 of CM070786.1, forward strand.
CCCAATGCCATCTTTTGCAGTATGAGTGTTTATTCTGTGCCATTATAGTTTTTCTTTCTTTCTTTCTTTCTTTTTTTTTTTTTTGGAGGGAGATAGGATGGCTCAGTTAAAAGACCTTGGATTGTGTGGGGATGTTTGAACATCATTGGATTGATAAAAACTAAGGGGACTTTTAAAGTTGGACTGAATGCATTGCATTTTACAACATGGATGGTTATCAGTTTATGTGGGCCAGGGGCAAAATGTTATGGTTTGATTCAGTTGTCCCCCATAAACTTGGGTGTTCTGAATCCTAGGTTCCCAGATGCTGGAGATTTGGGAACTAATGCCTCCTGGAAGCAGTGTATTGTTGGGGGAGGTCTTATGGGTATTATAGCCAGTTTCCCATTGCCAGTGTTTGGCACACTGTCCTGTTGCTGTTGTCTACCTTATGTTGGCCAGGAGGTGATATCCACCTTCTGCTCATGCCATCATTTTCCCCTGCCATTATGGAGCTTCCCCTAGAGTCTGTAAACCAAAATAAACCCTTTTTCCCCCAAATCTGCTCTCGGTTGGATGATTTCTGCCAGCAATGCAAACCTGACTGCAACACATACCTTACACGGTGTGTGAATTGAATTTATTCACAAGACAATGGGGAAGTTTTGAAGGATTTTAAACAGTAGATCACCAAGATTGGATGTGAATTTTAAGAAAACATCCTGGGACCAAAGAATCATTGGACTCAAGAGATGGAAGCAATGGGGGACAGGTGGATCTGGCAGTCTAGCCAATGGGGGCCAGGTGGATTGGACAGTCTAGCCGATGGGAACAGTTGGAGCTGGCAGTCTAGAACAACGACCAAATTTCAAGTTCCCAGTCCTGGTGGACAAGGGAGCCATCTTCCAAGAAGGAGACTCCAGAAAGGAAGGAGTCTGTGGAAACTGGAATGTGAGGTTCAGTGGAAGATCCAGGTGCAAATCTGTCTCCATCTGTGATAAGAAATCTCGGCATGGAAATGTGATTAAAATTAAAGCAGCTCTTTCAAATGAAAGCTGTTGTGGGAGCAAAGCAATGGCTATTTTGGTGTGTTTCACACACTCTTGTTGCCTCATCAAGCTGTCTTTCATGATGAAGAGGATGTTCCCCTCAACTTGATTTTAATTGCCTCTGATGCCTGTGCTAGCTAGAATATTCCAGGCATGGAGAGAGCAAGTCTCACAAATGTAGGTTGTAGGCTGGGCTTGTGGAAGGAGGAGTCTGAAGTCCTGGCATAGACAGCATTGACTGAGGATCCGTTCTGTTCTGTGAGTTTGAGAGTCAACCCCTTCAAACAACTATTTATTTATTTGCACATGTGTATATGCGGGGGAGGCACACCAAGGTCCCCTGCTGTTGCGATCCAATGCCTGTCTGGCTTTATGTGGGTGGCTGGGGAATTGAAACTAGTTCCAGGCTTTGCAAGAAAGCACCTTTAACTGCTGAGCCATATACCCAGGCCTGAGTCAACTTTTTTTTTTTTGTTTTGGTTTTACCAGTGGCTTTTGGTTGATTAGTTAATCTAGACTTAACAATCTTTTAAAAAAATATTCTTATTTATTTATTTGCAAGGAGAAAGAGAAAGAGAGAGAGAGAACAGACAGAGACAGTGGGTGCCCCAGAGCCTTCTGCTGCCGCAAACAAACTCCAGATGCATGGGCCACTTTGCACATCTGGTTTTATGTGGGTACTGGTGAATTGGATCTGGGTCATTTGGCTTTTCAGGCAAGCACCTGAACCACTAAGCCATCTCTCCAGCCCAACAATCTTTGTTTAGTCATAGTTTGACTTTCTTTATAAGCCCAAAGATTTGTTCTCTCGTGAGCATCTATTATATGCCTAGTATGCAAGGTTTGGTACTGAGGAAGGCTGGCATGGTTCTGCCCTGATAGGATACATCACCTCCCAGAGGAAATTTTAAGGAACCTCATAGTCAAGAGAAAAGACCATGACTGAATCATTTTCTAAGAAAATTGTTTAACGCCCAGAAATAAATGGGCATCTCTCTCTAAAGGGTCAAGAGATGGTAATGAGAGGAGTTTATGGTCAAACTACATTATATCCAAGTATAGAAATTACCAATGAAAAGACAGCCTTGGAAAGCCAGCTCTCCGGCAGTGAGGAGCCAGCTGGGAGCTCCTCCAGGTGAGCCGAGTCATCACTAGTGTGCCCTCCTCAGCCTGGAGGTTCAAAACCGGCACCTGCCTTGCCCTGTTGACCCGTGTCCATGGCATTGCGCATGAGGCCACTTGGACTGGCCTTGCCTCCTCGAGGTCCTGGAGCTGTACGGACTGGGAGCTTGTTCCACAGAGGGAAGCAGAGTGAGGTGAAGTGATGGTAGTACCTGTGCTTACTACTCACACGGAGCCCCAGAGCTGCAGCTCTCGGACTGCTGTGGAGAGAGGAGACCAGCCACCCCGGCTGCAGCGCTGGGCGGAGACGGGTGGCGGAGGCACGGACACACACTCATCCTGTTCACCTTGTCCGTGCTCGGAGGGAAGAGCTGCTCCTTAGAAGAGAGAATGTCACAACCCTGCCCGTGACACTGCCTTCCTCTCCGGAAGTCCCAAGGTCCCTTCCCTCCCTTGTTTTCCCTGCCTTCCTCCTGTCCTGCGGAGCACCTGCTGCACGAGGTACCACCCTGGGTTCTGCAGCTATGCAGACGAAGCACATGACCCCTGCCTTCCATGGTGTTGCTATAGTAACAGACCTGCCCTCCACCATCATCCAATAAAAAGATCCTGGACTGGGTCGTGTTTTAGCTGCTAACACCCATGACTCAGGACCATCTTCCTTTCCATGTGCTTAGTGATGCTATACAGTGTGGCAAGGAGTTTGGTTGCATGGGATTAACCAGCAAGGACCAAGCAAGATTTTAGGCCTGAACATGATTCAATCCTGGCATTTAATAGCTGGAAAACTAATAGGCTGCTAATGGGGTTAACCATTCTCTCCTCCATTCCCAAGGAGAAGTGGTGCTTTTTATCTGGCTTGTGTCCATGCCAGCTTGGCATGAGTGACCTTGACATAGAGGACTAAGGACATTGTTCCTCCAGTTTCTTGTGCTCCAGGGGTGACCATAAGTGAGAATGAAAAAGATCCAAGGGATCTGGGAAGGTGGCTCAGGGGTTAAAGGCTTTTGTTTCCAAAGCCTGCTGGTTCACGGTGTGATTCCTCAGTACCCATGTAAGCCAGATGCACAAAGTGCCATCTGCATCGAGCATTTGTTTGCAGCATCAAAGGCCCTAGAGTGCCCATATTCATGCCCTCTCTTTCTTTCTCTCCATCTTGCTCTTGCTCTTGCAATACTCAAAAATAAATAAATAAGAATATTTTAAAAATAAAAAATCTTCAAGATCACAGTGCTTTCAAAATCCCACAGCAGAGCTTGGCGTGGTGACACAGCCTTTAATCACAGCACTCTGGAGGCAGTGTTAGGAGGATCACTATGAGTTCAAGGCCACCCTGTGTCTACACAGTAAAATCCAGATCAGCCTGGGTTAGAGGGAGATGCTACCTCAAAAAAACATTAAAAAAAAAAAACCTCACAGACTTGGGCTACAGAGATGGCTCACTGGTAAAGGCATTTGCATGCAAAGTCTGACAGCCTAGGTTTGATTTTCCCCAGTAACTAGGTAAAATCAGATACAGAAAGTGGCACAATTATCTGGAGTTTGTTTGCTATATCAGGGAGCCCTGGTGTGCCCATACTCTCCCTCTTATAAAGAAATAAATAAGGGCTGGAGAGATGGCTTAGCGGTTAAGTGCTTGCCTGTGAAGCCTAAGAACCCCAGTTCGAGGCTCGATTCCCCAGGACCCATGTAAGCCAGATGCACCAGGGGCACACACGTCTGGAGTTCATTTGCAGTGGCTGGAGGCCCTGGTGCACCCATTCTCTTTCTCTCTCTGCCTCTTTCTCTCTTTATCTGTCACTCTCAAATAAATAAAAATAAACAAAAAATTTTTAAGAAATAAATAAAACATTTTTTTAAAATCCTACCACATGCAATATAACTGGAAGATACAGAGATCAAGGTGTGCAAGGAAATGGTGCTAAAAGTAACAGAGGATAGATGGTGAGAGGGGGCAGGGCTAGACGGTGAGCCACACCAGGTAGATGGTGGGTGGGGGCCTCAGCACGTGGTTTGCCATCCAGTCCATAAGTAAGCCTGTTCTTGGGTAGAAGTGACTGGATTAACTAACTTCCTGCCATGCTTGATTGCAATGTCTGTGAGCATTCTCTCATGACAATGTGCTGACCAGGTTACTGCCTGAATATTTCTCATGCTGATAGCACAGAGAATTAATATCTACTCAAACGCCACAGGACAGGACTTGGGAGCTGTATACAAGATGGCCTCACACCTCTGGCCAGACCTGTTGTGCCAATCAGCCTTCATTTAAAAACACACGTTAAAAGATGGAGTTATTTAAAATTTCAAAACACTGTCGTCAGACTATTAAACTGAGTACCTGGTGCTTCTGAGAGAAGAATTTTGGAAAATGACACAGGTCATGTACTGCCAGAAGACAAGGCAGCAGCCTCTTGAATGCTGCACACACACACCACACACACACACACACACACAGAGAGAGAGAGAGAGAGAGAGAGAGAGAGAGAGAGAGATTCCTCCAAGACACTTACAGTCTCCCTACAGACACCTTTAAAGGGTGAGAGTCAAATGGGCAAAGAAATCTCCTGAAATCAGTGAGGTGAGACAAGGACAAGGAGAGATCTCCTGAAGTCAGAGAGGGGAGACAAAGAAGAGATCTCCTAAAGTCAGTGAGGGGAGACAAAGAAAAGATCTCCTGAAGTCAGTGAGGGGAGACTGGAGAGATCTCCTGAAGTCAGTGAGGGGAGACAAAGAAGAGATCTCCTAAAGTCAGTGAGGGAGACAAAGAAAAGATCTCCTGAAGTCAGAGAGGGGAGACAAAGAAAAGATCTCCTGAAGTCAATGAGGTGGGACAGAGGAGAGATCTCCTGAAGCCAGTGAGGTGAGACTGCAGAGAGATCTCCTGAAGTCAGTGAGGTGATACAGAGGAGAGATCTCCTGAAGTCAGTGAGGCGAGACTGAGGAAGATCTCCTGAGGTCATTGAGGTGAGACAGAGGAGAGATTTCCTGATGTCAGTGAGGTGAGACTGAGGCAGAAGGGTAATTTCCCAGGAACCCAAAGGCTGGTATAGAATAGTCTCCCATTACTTACACAACTGATAGATGAGCTGTGTGACATCAGATTCCAGATTCTCAGTTGGGAGGTAATTCTGACAGGAACAGTTTAAGCCTGTTTCAAAAACTACTTGAAAGTAATCATAGAATTAATATAAATAAAGGTTCAACAAAACCCAGACCTAACTCAATTGCAGATTGGACTGGCCTAGCTTCCCACAATGCAACCTGCTAGAAGAAAGTGGTGCACTCTTCTCTGGGATACAGTTGTTTTACTTTAATCTTCATGATGCTTCCACCTACGATGTTTTGCACACAGGAAAAGAAGCCAGTGTGGAGATGGCTTAGATGGTCAAGCGCTTGCCACACATGTGTGAGAACCTGAGTTTGTATCCACAGCACCCACATAAAATGCTAGACATGGTGGCAGGTGATTGGGAGGCAGAAACAGGGAATCCCAGGAGCACACATTAATTAGGCTTTAGCCTAATTGATAAGCTCCAGGTTCAGTGAGAGATACCCTGCCTCAAAAAAGTGAATGAATGTATGTATGAATGAATAAGGTAGAGAATGACTGAGGAGACGTGTGCACACACATGAACACACCCCTACACATACACACACGTGCCCACATACATACAAACATACACACATGCCTACAACACACACATATACATGCAAAAACTCACAACACATGCCACAAAGGAAGAAAATGTGACTCTGGTCAAGACAGAAAATAGTAAATATAATTATGCCTAGACTTATTTATGATATTAGGCTTAGCCGGGTGTGGTGGTGCATGCCTTTAATCCCAGCACTCGGGAGGCAGAGGTAGGAAGATCACCACGAGTTCGAGGCCACCCTGAGACTACGTAGTGAATTCCAGGTCAGCCTGGCCTAGAGCGAGACCCTACCTCGAAAAATTAAAAAAAAAAAAAAAAAAAAGATATTAGACTTTAAGCAGCACTTTAAAAACTCATCTATTTTTAACTTTTTATTGACAACCTCCATTCAGATATACAATATGCCATGATCATCATCCCCACCCTCCCGTGTGTTCCCACATGGCCCCTTCACTAAATCCCTTCTTCATTCCATCTAGCCTCTCTTCTTTTTTGATGTCGCCATTTCTTTTTTGTACTCTTGTAATGCAGGTCTTATGTAGATGGGTTGCTAGGTGGGTGGCCCTAGGCAAGTTAAGTTACTTCCCTGAGCCCCAGTGTACCCATATGCAAAATGTGGGTGCTCTCATCTGTCTGAAAGGAGGGCATATTTAATGTGTTTAGCAGTGTCCGACCCAGGCTTTAGCACTGAATAAGTAGCAGCTTCTGACAGAAGCAGTAGGATGTATATAACCACCATTTCACTTGGTTTCCTAGTAGCTACCCTACATTTCTAATGGCATGCTGGCTCATGGTGTCGGGACCTTCTCCTGTGTTTCTCCCTGGGGAGTGGCCGCTCCTGAGAGCTAGAAGTTCAGCCTCCCACACTCTGCTCCTCAGCTTCCCCCTGGGCATTCCCAGCTCAGCAGAAAGCTCCAGAAGATTGAGCTGAACTGGGGTTTGCTTGTGCTACACAGCTGCTTCAGGACAGCCACGTCTCTGAAGACAGGGTGGGTGGCTAATCGTCATCAGTAACCTGCTGGGAACTGTTCTCCAAGCCTGCTCCCTCAGGGACCCAAGAGGTCAGTACAATTTCTGGAAAAATAGGTACTTGTGTCAGAAAAGACTTGTCTGAGGTTCAGCTTCCACGTGCACATTTATCTGGCACCAGGGAATGTATTAACTATGGTAAAAGGATAAAACTCTGCTGGTAAGCACGTTGCTATTCTGGACACTGTTCTTGGCCAGATTATATTCAGCATGCTCCTTAGTCCCGAAGCCATCAAACCATCATCTCTTCTCTTGTTAGTAGGTGGCATGCCAAGGCATGCTGGCACATCATCACAGCAGGAGAACATTGTCAGAAAGCCCTACAAGAAACCACTGGACTTATACAGTCTAAATCCTCTATACAGAAAGCAGACTCTCTTTCAGACAAGTTTGGGGTGTCAAACAATTCCCAAGAATCTCATATTGTGTTACCTCTAGACTGTAGGTAACACCAGACATTTGAGAGAATAGAAAGGGGCAGTTGATCACAGAGCAATTTATCCCCTAGGATTTCAAAGCTCCTGTGTGCATTCATATCACATAACCGGGTGTAGCAAGCTGAGATGAGAAGGCCAGAGAAGCCAGGCTGTTCCTTCAGTATGCTGACCCTGGCTGAGCCAGGGGATCCATGCACCGTCAGATGTCCCCTGGACTCCATTCCATAGGAGAAAGACAAGTGCACACAGTCTTTGTCCAGACAGGTGTACTCATGACCTTATAAAAACACCCAGGCCAGAGATCATGAATACATTGTCTATCAGTTGTGATGACTTGAAACATTTCATGTCTAAATTCAAGTGCTTGTCTTAGATTACCTCTTACCAAGATTATTTTCAAGTATACACTAAAATTGAATAACATCATCAGAATGAAGGAAACCTACAAGAAGAATGGCATAAAATAAATAAAAAATAAAGAACAGAAAAGCAATGGCTGCGTGTTTGTATGTGCACATGGATGTGCTTTGTACACATGTGTGTGTGTGCAAGTGTGTTATGTACTTGCAGGCAGTAGTTTAGTGGGAAGAGCTGGTCTGTTTGGTTCAACTGCTTCTCTGCAAGTAGATTTTCTTTTCAGGGTTGAAACCCTCTAGGTGTGGTTTTGAAAGTAATTGACTATGTAAGTAAGTGTCCTTATTCTTGGGGTTATAGGTTAAAGTGTTCAGGGGTGGACTGTCATGATGTCTGGAATGTACTAATAGTTCTTTTTTTGGACAATGGAACACTCAGAAGCCATAGATTGTTACTAGAAAATTTTCAGTGCCAGGGATAGGATATCTTCCATTGAGTTGTTGGCCAGGGAGGTCCCTGATACCCCCAAAACATTACAGGCCATTTCTGAGACTCTTGGTTTCCCACCAGGAATAGATGGTAAGACCCTATTGATGAAGACTCCACATACTTAGACAGCAAGGTCACTGAGAAATCCTGCTGGAGCTGAGCTGAAAGCCTCCTCCATGTAGACCAGCTGACAGAAAGCTGGAAAAAGCTAGGTTGCATGCAGATCAAGGGGAGAGAGACAAATCACCAATGGAGATACTCAACAGTGGATACTGCAAGCCTTAAATTTGGCCAGCCAGGCCAAATGAGCCAACAAGTGCAATAGCGGCACATCTGTCATGGTGGAAACTAACTGCCCTCTAATTGGAGTGGACGCCTGCTCTGTGGGAGGGAATACATTCCTGATACTGAAAACCTACAATAGGGGTAGTTATGAGACTTAGGTGTGTAATGTCTGCTGCTGTCTGGCTAAATGTATATGCTATGCTCACCAAACTGCCCAGTAAGCACTTCTGTTAATATTCATACCCATCTCACTTTTGGTTAGAGAAGCTTCTCTTTTCAGATGGCAGTGATCTTGGGATGACTCAGAACTAGCTTGGTGCTGAGAAGAAGTGACAGAGGAGTGCTCAGCACTGCAATATCTCTATCACACCTTCTAAGGCTCAGGGTCCATTGCAGAAGAGGCAGGAAGAATGTAAGAGTCAAAGGAAGGACAGGACTCCTTACAACGTGCTCCTCCAGACACAAAATGGCCTGGATATCCATGACCTCACAGTGCCTGACACTACCCACACAAGACCATCATAATAGGAGGAAAAGATGATGACATCAAAATAAAAGAGAGACTGATTGAGAAGGGAGGGGGTATGATGGAGAGTGGAATTGCAAAGGGGAAAGTGAGGGGAGGGAGGGAATTACCATGGGATATTTTCTATAATTATGGAAGTTGTTAATAAAAAGAAGAAAAATTCAGTCCATCTTGCTCACTGCTATTACCTCCTCTTTAATGAGTACAAGGTCTAAAGCATAGTAAATGCACAATAAATTATCATTGTGACTATTACTAAAGGGAAAGCATACTATTCAAATTTTCAAAGAATATCTTCTTGGGAGCTACAAGCAAAATAAAAAAATTCTCATAAAAAAAACTCTTGCATATAACAAGATTAAACAGATGTCATAGAACTAAGGATATATGGCTACTCACTATACACACTTTCTTTTAAAGTTACTTTAGATCTAAGTTGTTTTCAAAATAAAGTTAGGAGGAAGAAGTAGTTTCATTGTGATCTACTTGACCTTGAAAACTCTCTCTCTCTCTCTCCCTCTTTCTCACTCTCAAATAAATAAATAAATAAAATATATTAAAAAGGGAAAGCCACAGCCACCAGCACCAGCGCACACAGACACAGTTTAGGACCCCAGGCAGAACTCAGGCACTTTGCATATCTTTGGACTGGAATTCCCAACACACCCCCACACCTTAGGGCTGGGGCCTAGGATCCACCCACAGTGATATCTTCTCCGGCCAGGTGGCTGTGTAATGGGGCACTAAGGGTCAGAAAACTTCTTGTACCCCAAACCCTAAGTTTGTTTTTATCATTAGTCAAAAAATTGAATAAAAAAGAAGTCTGAGAAGGATAATTATTAAATTATTATATTTATTGAGGGAAGTAGAAACGAGGAAAGCACCCACATGGCTAGAGATCCCACGTGGAGGGTCCAGGGGAAAAAAGTATTGAAAGAAAAGAGAAAAGAAAGTTCAAGGAGCTCCTGCCTTGTGGGGAGCTGGAGGGGATAAAGAACTCATGTGGAGAGCCAGGTGGGGTGGTTCACACCTTTAATCCCAGCACTCAGGAGGCAGAGGCAGGAGGATTGCTGTGAGTTTGAGGATACCCCAAGACTACATAGTGAATTCCAGGATAGCCTGAGCTAGAGTGAGACCCTACCTCGAAAAAAATAAAAAAATAAAAAAATAAAAAAGAACCCATGTGGAGGGGGCCCTCCCAGTTGGGCCTGGGCTAGGGCCTAGGCCAAGCCAGCCCACACCCAGCTGAGGGGAAAAACTTACTCACAGCTGGAAGTTTCCAAGTGGCAAGAGAGCCTGTCCTCTCCTTGTAAAGGTATTTATAACCTTAGGGTGGTGGGCTGTTTTTTGGTTCAGGTGAACCAGAGGGCCCACTGGTTGTTTAGGCTAGAGGCTGTCTCAGGAAGAGATTAGTTCTGACACCAAGTTCCCAAGGCTGAATTTGACCAACCACAATGTTTAAATCCTATGAAAGACCTCCCTCCCAGGAGGGGTCCTAGTTGTTTGTGGAAAAACAGGTCTCTAGGGAACTAGAGAAGACATAAAAAGTCAGATCATTTTTTATTTTTAGCAAGTGCAAACTTTTTTGAGCTTTTCACCTTCAGGGGTCCAGTCACCCTAACTCTATCCCCCTCTCAGCTGCAGATCTAAATTATAAACTTTATGAAAATCCTGAATACATTGGGGGTCATCCATTCGAACTACCACATTCTACCTCTGGCCCCCAATAGAGTTATAATCATCTCACATTGTATATTGTCAAATTCAAAAGTCCCCATAGTCTTTATCTTACTTAAGCTAGTTCCAAATTTCCATCTGAAATTTAAGATTGTCTTTTAGCTGCAAGACCTGTAAAATCAAGCAAGTTATATACTTTCAACATATAAAAGCACAGAGTAAATGTTTTCAAATGCTATAAGACATAGCAAAGAACAATACAAACTCAATAACCATCAAGCAAACATCAAATACCTACAGTTCAGGTGCGATACCATAACCAGTGACTGACAGTCTGTGGATTTTCCAGTTCTGCCCCTCCAGCTGGGCTGAATAGCCAGAGAAAACTTCCATCCCTAGTCAACATCTCCATGGTAGCCCTTGCACAGTTCTGGTATATCCAAGCATCCTTGGATCTCCACTGTAAACCATGGTCCATCTTTCAATGGCTTTGCCAGCCTCTTAATAAGGGTCATCACACCCTGTCTATATGCCACATCTCAGCAGTGGTCCCTGGAACCATATGTTCACTTAATGACCACTCCACAAATTTTTCATACTTCTGAAATCAATACCAGGTGTGCAGGACACAGCCATAGTCTTAATTAAGGGACAAAATAAATAGTAACCTGGAAAAGCAGGTTTCTTCTCCAGTCAACTCTTTCAAAAAGAATTTGTGGGCTGGAGAGATGGCTTAGCAGTTCAGGCTTTTGCCTGGGAAGCCTAAGGACCCAGGCTCAATTTCCCAGTGCCCTCATAAGCCAGATGCACAAGGTGGCACAATCATCCAGAGTTCCTTTACAGTGGCTATAGACCCTGGTGTGTCCAGTCTCTCTCTCTCTCTCTCTCTCTCTCTCTCTCTCTTCTCTCTATCTCTCTATGCTTGCAAATAAATAAATAAATATTTAAAAAAAGAATTTGTATTTCTATCATAGCCTTTCCTTAGACATCATTTCCTTTGTTATAATGTAAAGCAGCTGGGCCATCTTCCTTAAGATTGCTAATGTATTTGACAATAGCAGCTTCAGTAACCTAAAACCAGTCTCTGTTCCAGTAAATTAAACTTGCTTTTCCGACTTAAAATCTTAAATCTCTCAGTCCCATATCTTTTGCCAAGCACATCAGTCCATTACAAATTTAATCTCAATCAAATTCTCTGGGACTGGGCAGCAGAACACATCCAGGCCTTATACCATAGCCCAGTTCCAACAAGATTTTCTTCAGTCTTTCCTTTCCCCTTAGAAAGTTCATAAGCCAAGCTTTTAAATACAGTTCTTTCTGCACTTAGCATTTTCAAACTTTCATCAGAATAGTCCATAATACTTGCCTTACTGCTTCAGAGGGCATCTTCAGTTGCAAGTACCAAGTCCATGCCCATTCCTCCAAAACAAAAGTTCCAAAAGACCAAAATCCACATGGTCAGATTCATTTCAGCCACACCCCACATTCTGGTACCAACTCTGTAGTAGGCAGCCTCAGGTTGCTGAGATGAACTTGCAAATAAGGTGTAGTTATGAGGGAGGGATATTTATTGAAGCTAATAGATCCAGGGGGAATTTCATAATGGCAGAAGAAGCTGGCCTGCTTTCACAGGTCTAAGTGGAGAGAGAAAAAGCCACATGCCACCAATACCAGTACATGCAAGAACACTAGGAATTCTAGGTAAAGCTCAGGCACTTTGCATGTCTTTGGACTGGAATTCCAAATCCACCCCACACCTTGGGGCTGAACTGTAGGACCCACCCATAGGATCTACCTCCTCCAGCCAGGTGGCTACAGATCTAAATTACAAACTTTAAGAAAATCCTGAATATATTGCGGGCCATCCTTTCAAACTACCACACTAGGTTAAAGGAACATTTATGGAGAAAGAGAGAATATTTCTGATCCAAAAGTCCAACATCCAAAATACTCTAGAATCAGAAAATATTTTGGCATCAATAAGGTGCCACATGTGGAAAATTCCACACTGACCTCATGTGGAAGATTATAGTCAAAATCAAATATACCAAAATACTACATAAAATTACCTTTAGTCCATGCACATAAAATAAATGTATATGAACATGAACAAATTTCATATTGAGCCTTGTTATCTTATTATGTATATGTAAATAGTTCCAAAATCTGTAAAAATATGAAACCAGAAACAATTTTGGTTCCAAGCATTTCAAATATGGAATATGTATTCTACAATTAAAAATGATCTGAAATGCTTAAAGCAGCACATAAGTGTAGCACATATATGTTAACAGTCTTTATGTTCAAGAATAAAGAACATCTTTACATAAAGCAATTTGCTGAGTCAAAGTAACATATACCTGTTTTTCCTTAGTGATATCAGGGAGTAAACCTAGGGCCTCAAGCATACTAGCCAAGTACTCTACTAGGCTACATCCATATCCCTTTTTAAAATTACTTGTATTTTGAGACTGTACACACAACTCAAAGCAGTAAGTGGAAATTACACAATAAGACTAGATTCAGTTGCTCAGCATCTTTGTAGGCGGCAGCTAAGGACACTACTTTCCCCAGGCCTACTGTGGTGAAACGCTGCTGTCTCCCTGAGGTAACTGTGACCTGAGCACCCACTCCTCCACCTCTCCTAGTGCATATGCCGGGCGTTTGGGTGAAGAATATGGGAAGTTCCTGAGTAAAGCTGCTCAGCCTTACTAGATGAGTGAACAGAGAAAATCAAGCAAACTCCCCCAACTGAGGGGGCAACACAGCCCTGTGGACGCAGCAAAGCCAACACTGAGAGCGGAACTATTAAATGTACAGCATGGGGTGAACTCATTTCAGATGAAAATAGAGAGTTGTCTCAAAATAAATTTTAAACAATCCAATTTACAATACTGAAAAAAGAAGAGGGGGAAATATCTGCTGAACAACCCCCAAATAAGAGTTTCCAAAATCCCAAACAGGCAGAAAGTAAATAAAGATATAGAAACCAGACAACTGGGAATCATATAAGCAAAATAATACTATCATTTACATCCAAAAGAAAACAACAGAAACTGTAAGTTACAGACCAAATGCAGTAAAGACAGAATAAGTGAATTAAGACATGATACCAGGGACTTCCGGTCAAGATGGCGGCATAGGAACCACGCCTAAGCAGCCTAGGGGAGAAAAAGCCAAAGAAAACCCAGCAAAATACACAAGGGAGGTGTATAAGAGATTAAAACAGCAGCGGAGAAGTAGGAGATATCCAGAGCCCACACGGGCAGGCCGAAGCAGCTCCGGCAGCGGCAGCTCGGGACCCGGTAGCGGCAGCTTGGATTCCGGCAGCGGCAGCTTGGGACCCGGTAGCGGCGACTTGGGCTCCGGCAGCGGCACCTCGGGACCCGGTAGCAGCGATTCAGACTCTGGCAGCGGCAGCGGCAGCACGGGCACTGGCAGCTGCATCACGGGCTCCGGCAGTGGCGACTCGGGATCCAACAGCGGCGGCTCAGACCCCGGCAGCGGAAGCGGCGGTGGAAGCCGGAAGCGGCGGTGGAAGCCGTGACTCCAGCCCCAAAAACACCATCAGCTGCTCCGGTACCGGCCACAGCGGCTTCAGGGCAGCGAATCCAGCAGTGGAGGCTCCAGCGGCTTCAGCGGCAGAGGCGGATCCCGCAGCGGCAGCACCAGCGGATCAGAGGCGGAGGACCCAGCAGCGGCAGCTCCAGCGGATCAGCGGGGGCAGACCCAGCAGCGGCATCTCCAGTGGCGGATCCAGCAGCAGTGGTCCCAGCAGCGGCAGCTCCAGCGGCAGCAGCGGGGATCCAGCATCAGGGGCGCCAATCTGCAGGGCCACAGTTGCCAGGCTTGGTTTGCCCCACAGGAAAAGCCAGTACCCAGTTCCAGAAAGCAGAACAGCGGCCCAACATCCCAGCCAGCAACTTGACTGAGACCAAAAGCATCCAAAGAGGTAACTGGGATTGAACCAGGGAAGGGTCTCACCTGGTCACAAGCTGACTTGGATCCCTCAACAGACCAGAAATCTTAACTTCTTTGTTGATAGAGGATCTGGTTTTTATAATACCTAATCTTGCATAAATGCTCGGTGCTGTTCTTGACTGAATGTGTATAGGGTTTAGTTAAATTTTAGAATATACCTGTATTTTATTCCACTCAACCTATTTGAATACTCCCATAGCAGGCAAACTTAACCCCTAGGACCACGTGTCTAGATACTCTGAGAGTGGTAAGAGCCACACCTAACATCTTAATCTCCTACATAGAAGATATACAATATCAGATCAATAGATACAGCAAAGGATACCCAGCTAACTGGAAAATCTAAGCAGTAACTTAATCCAAGATGCAAAAATATATACATTATAACACAAGAAACACCAAAAACCAAGGCAATATAAATCCACCAAAAAGCATCAATGCTTCAGAAATGACCTCTAGTGAAAACGAGTTAGAGAAAATGCCTGAGAAAGATTTCAAAAGAATGATTGTAAATATGTTCAATGAACTCAAAGAAGAAATCAAAGGAATCAGAGAAGATACAGGACACCAATTTAACGAAATAAAGAAATCAATACAAGACATAAATAAGGAAATAGAAATAATGAAGAAAAACCAGTCAGAATTACTAGCAATGAAGAACACAGTTAATGAAATAAAAAACTCTGTAGAAAATCTCACCAGTAGAATGGATGAAGGAGAGGACAGAATATCTAAGCTAGAAGACCAGGTGGCAGATCTAATACAATCCAACAAAGAGAAAGACAAACTAATAGAAAAGTATGAATGGGAATTTCAAGATATTCGGGACACTATGAAAAGATCAAATATAAGAATTCAGGGTATAGTAGAAGGAGAAGAATTTCAATCCAAAGGTATAGTAGGCATCTTCAACAAAATCATAGAAGAAAACTTCCCCCAAATTGGGAAAGAGGTGCCAATGCAGATACAGGAAGCATTTAGAACACCAGCCAGACAAAACCTGGAAAGAACCTCTCCTCGCCATATTATAATCAAACTACCAAACACACAATCCAAAGAAAAAATATTGAAAGCAGTTAGAGAGAAAAATCAAGTTACCTACAAAGGCAAGCCCATCAGGATCACAGCAGATTACTCAACACAAACTTTCAAAGCCAGAAGGGCTTGGAGTGAAGTATTCCAAACTCTGAAAGATAACAACTGTCAACCAAGACTACTTTATCCTGCAAAACTATCCATTCAAATAGATGGAGAAATAAGGACATTCCATGACAAAAGCAGGCTAAAGGAGTATTTGAAGACAAAACCAGCTCTACACAAAATACTTGAAAGAATCCTCCATGCCGAAGAGAAAGAAAAACACACATATAAGGAACCTGGAAAACAGCAAACAACACTCAAATACTAGTTAATATAAGAGAGCAAAGGTAGAACCAGAACCACAAAAAAAAAAAATGGCAAGCATAAATACACATCTTTCAATAATATCTCTTAATATCAATGGCCTCAATGCTCCAACCAAAAGACATAGATTTGCAGACTGGGTTAAAAAGCAGGACCCTACAATTTGTTGTCTCCAAGAAACTCACCTTTCTACAAAGGATGGACATTATCTTAGGGTGAAAGGTTGGAAAACGGTGTTTCAAGCAAATGGACCCAGAAAGCAAGCAGGGGTTGCTATCCTAATAGCTGACAAGGCAGACTTCACTCCAACATTAGTCAAGAAAGATAAGGAAGGTCACTTTATATTGATTAAGGGCACACTCCAACAGGAGGACATTACAATCCTAAACATATATGCACCTAACATGGGGGCTCCCAAATTCATCAAACAAACACTGTTAGAACTAAGGTCACAGATAACACCAAACACAGTGGTAGTTGGTGACTTTAACACCCCACTCTCATCAATTGACAGGTCATCCCGGGAAAAAATAAACAGAGAGGCATCTGGACTAAACGAGGTCATAGAAGGAATGGACCTAACAGACATATACAGGACATTTCATCCAAATGCTGCAGAATATACATTCTTTTCAGCAGCACATGGATCATTCTCTAAAATAGACCATATATTAGGACACAAAGCAAATCTTAACAAATTCAGGAAAATTGAAATAATTCCTTGCATTCTATCTGACCACAATGGAATCAAACTACAAATCAATAGCAAGAAAGGATATAGAGCATACACAAAATCATGGAAACTAAACAATACATTACTAAATGATGAATGGGTCAATGAAGAAATCAAGAAGGAAATCAAAAAATTTATAGAGTCAAACAATAATGAGAACACAACATACCAAAATCTCTGGGACACAATGAAGGCAGTTCTAAGAGGTAAATTTATAGCTTTAAGTGCCTATATTAAGAAATTAGAAAGGTCGCAAATAAATGACCTAATGCTTCACCTTAAAGCCTTGGAAAAAGAAGAACAAGGCAAACCAAAAATCAGTAGACGGGAAGAAATAATAAAGATTAGGGCAGAAATTAATGAAATAGAAACCAAAAAAACAATACAAAGAATTAATGAAACAAAGAGCTGGTTCTTTGAAAGGATAAACAAGATTGATAAACCCTTAGCAAATCTGACCAAAAGAAAGAGAGAAGAGACACAAATTAATAAAATTAGAGATGAAAAAGGTAACATCACGACAGATGCCAGAGAAATTCAAAAAATCATAGGGACATATTATAAAAACATATACTCCACAAAGTATGAAAATCTGAAAGAAATGGATGATTTCCTTGATTTATATGACCTACCTAAATTAAATCAAGATGAGATTAATCACTTAAATAGACCTATAACAAGCATGGAGATCCTAACAGTTATCAAAAATCTCCCAACTAAAAAAAGCCCAGGCCCAGATGGATTCACTGCTGAATTTTACCAGACCTTCAGGGAAGAGCTAACACCATTGCTTCTTAAGCTTTTCCATGAAATAGAAAAAGAAGGAATTCTACCAAACTCCTTCTATGAAGCCAGCATCACTCTGATACCAAAACCAGGCAAAGATAGAACAAAAAAGGAAAATTACAGACCAATCTCCCTCATGAACATAGATGCAAAAATTCTCAACAAAATATTGGCAAACAGAATACAAGAATACATTAGAAAGATCATTCACCCTGACCAAGTAGGCTTTATCCCAGAGATGCAGGGATGGTTCAACATACGCAAATCTATAAATGTTATACATTATATAAATGGGTTGAAGGACAAAAATCACATGATCATCTCATTAGACGCAGAGAAAGCATTCGACAAAATCCAACATCCCTTCATGATAAAAGTCCTACAGAGACTGGGAATAGAAGGAACATATCTCAATATAATAAAGGCTATTTATGATAAGCCTACAGCCAACATATTACTAAATGGGGAAAAACTGGATGCTTTTCCACTAAAATCAGGAACAAGACAAGGGTGTCCACTGTCCCCACTTTTATTTAATATAGTTCTGGAAGTCTTAGCCATAGCAATAAGGCAAGAGACATGCATAAAAGGGATACAAATCGGAAAGGAAGAGGTCAAGTTATCATTATTTGCAGATGACATGATTCTATATATAAAGGACCCTAAAGACTCTACTAGCAAACTGTTAGAGCTGATAAAAACCTACAGTCATGTAGCAGGATACAAAATAAATACACAGAAATCAGAAGCCTTCATATATGCTAACAACAAACACACCGAGGATGAGATAAGAGAATCACTCCCATTCACAATTGCATCAAAAAAAATAAAGTACCTTGGAATAAACCTTACTAAGGAAGTAAAGAATCTATACAATGAGAACTTTAAAACACTCAAGCGAGAAATTGCAGAAGACACTAGGAAGTGGAAAAACATCCCTTGTTCCTGGATTGGAAGAATCAATATTGTGAAAATGGCAATCTTACCAAAAGCAATCTACACATTTAACGCAATCCCCATCAAAATTCCAAAGGCATTCTTCATGGAAATAGAAAAAACAATCCAAAAATTCATTTGGAATCACAAAAAACCTCGAATATCTAAAATAATACTGAGCAACAAAAATAAGGCTGGTGGTATCACCATACCTGATTTTAACCTATACTACAGAGCCATAGTAACAAAAACAGCATGGTACTGGCACAAAAGCAGACTCGTAGATCAATGGAACAGAATAGAGGACCCAAATGTAACCCCATGTAGTTATAGCCACCTGATATTTGATAAAAATGCCAAAAATACTCATTGGAGAAAAGACAGCCTCTTCAGCAAATGGTGTTGGGAAAACTGGATATATATCTGTAGAAGGATGAAAATAGATTCTTCTCTTTCTCCGTGCACAAGAATTAAGTCCAAATGGATTAAGGACCTTAACATCAGACCTGAAACTCTGAAACTGCTAGAGGAAAAAGTAGGGGAAACCCTTCAACATATTGGTCTTGGCAAAGACTTTCTGAATACAACCCCAATTGCTCAGGCAATAAAACTACAGATTAACCACTGGGACCTCATGAAAATACAAAGATTCTGCACTGCAAAGGACATGGTGAAGAAAGCAAAGAGGCAACCTACAGAATGGGAAAAAATCTTCACCAGCTATACATCTGATAGAGGATTAATATCTAAGATATACAAAGAACTCAAGAAGTTAAATAATAAGGAATCAAACAAACCAATCAAAAAATGGGAAATGGAGCTAAATAGAGAATTCTCAAAGGAAGAAATACGAATGGCATATACGCATCTAAAAAAATGTTCTACATCCCTAGTCATCAGGGAAATGCAGATTAAGACTACATTGAGATTCCATCTCACTCCTGTCAGATTGGCTACCATCATGAAAACAAAT
Source organism: Dipus sagitta (assembly GCA_036346955.1). Taxonomy (NCBI): domain Eukaryota; kingdom Metazoa; phylum Chordata; class Mammalia; order Rodentia; family Dipodidae; genus Dipus; species Dipus sagitta. The sequence goes on from CM070786.1 coordinate 67,801,751, forward strand.
GATCATAAATGTTGGCGGGGATGTGGAAAAAGAGGAACCCTTCTACATTGTTGGTGGGAATGCAATCTGGTCCAGCCATTGTGGAAATCAGTGTGGAGGTTCCTAAAACAGCTAAAGATTGATATACCATATGACCCAGCTATAGCTCTCCTAGGCATATATCCTAAGGACTCATCTCATTACCTTAGAGATACTTGCTCAACCATGTTTATTGCTGCTCAATTTATAATAGCTGGGAAATGGAACCAGCCTAGATGTCCCTCAACTGATGAGTGGATAATGAAGATGTGGCACATTTATACAATGGAGTTTTACTCAGCAGTAAAGAGAAATGAAGTTATGAAATTTGCAGAAAAGTGGATGGATCTGGAAAGAATTATACTAAGTGAGGTAACCCAGGCCCAGAAAGCCAAGTGCCACATGTTCTCCCTCATATGTGGATCTTAGCTAGAGATGATTGGGCTTCTGTGTGAGAAGGAAAAAACTCAGTAGCAGAGGCCAGTAAGTTAAAAAAGGAGATAGAAAGGGAAGAGAAAGAAAGGGAGGAGGGCTTTTATTAGGTTGGTATTGTATATATGTAAGTAGAAAGATTGAGATGGGGAGGGGATATGATGGAGAATGGAATTTCAAAGGGGAAAGGGGGGAGGGTAATACCATGGGATTTTTTTTTTGTTATCATGGAAAATATTAATAAAAATGGAGAAAAAAAAATAAATAAAACAAAGATAATGAAAAAAAAAAAAAAGACATGATACCAGAGAGTTCTCTAAAATTCAGGTCAGAAAGATAGAGATTTTTCTTTTTTAAGGAAGATAGGATGAGAGCTATGTGATGTATATGGATAAGGGTTCCAGAAGAGAATAACAAAGGAATAAGCAATGATGCGAAATTAAAGGGTAGGGGTAAATCAGTCACAGAGAGCTACTTGGTTTGACCTCTAGCACTGCAAAAATAAAGAAGAGGGGGAGGAGGGATGGAGAGAGGGAGAGAGAAAAAAGAAAACATCAGAATAAAATTTTACAGTATCAAAGAAACGGAACTTAAAACAGCCTCTTAGAATTAGCCAAGGTATTTAAGAATCGATTGACAGATGACATTTCAACAAGAACAATGGAAGCAGAAGTCAATAAAACATTTCAAAATGAGTTGTCATCCAAAAATTATGTATTTTTGCTTCTTTGCGGTACATGTAATGTAGTGTGTATGTGTGTGTGTGTGTGTGTGTGTGTGTGTGTGTGTTGTATATATGTGTGTATGCCCATGTGGTGGTCCATACATTGGCCTGAAACAGAGGCACTTGCCTATGGTGGCCAGAGTGTAACACCTGGTGCCCTGCTCCATCACTCTTCCACCTGGTCTTGTTTTTAAGCCAGAGACTCTTGTATTGATTCTGGAGTTTGTGGACTCTGATGGTCCTCAGGTCTCTGCTCTCCTGCAGGACTGTGGTTACAGGTCATCATGGCCATGACCAGCTGTTTACATGAGATCTGGGGATTTGAACTCTGTGTTCTCAGTTCCCTTCAGGTCCTCATGCTTGTGCAGGAAGTGAATTTAACTACTGAGTTGTGTCTCCAGCCCCCTAAATTATTTTACCCAGCAACATTGTCTTCCAGGAACAAGAGTAAAGTTAAGGTGTTTTCAAACAAACAAAATCTGAGAGAACAGATTGCTTAAAATCATTTTTTATTGTAAAACTGCTTATAGTTGAGAGAATAATTTAATGAATAACCAGAAATTTCTGATCTAAATTTAAGCATTGTTAACAATTTTGTCATATTTACTTAACCTATTTTTGCAGTTTGAATAATTAAGACAATTATTATTAACTAGTTTATTAAATTCAGGATAAATATTTTTAGTAAGAATGTTTTACACTTTATGCTGTTTACATCACGTAATGGTGTGGAAAAGGCACATTGGACACTGTTGTTCCAAAGAAAATGTTGACTCATGTTGGATCAATAGCTGAGGAATTAACAGCTTCATATCTGCAATGTAAATTTTCACCTCACTAATTTTAAACAGCAAATCATCTGTAATGAAACTTGTCATCCTATGGCTGTCCAGCTCCCAGTCTACATTCTACCCAGTGGTTTGAAAGCTATTTATTATCCTTATGTGAATCAAATATCTTATTTGAAATTGAAAAATAGGGTCTAGGAGATGATTAGTGATTTTAAAAAAAGTAAAAAGAAATTGAAAAATGGCTATTTTTCCAATTCTCTCATTCCTACAACAAATAATTGTAGGTTTTCTCCTATAAAAGTGTTTTCCCTCATCTGCTGAATTTGTCTTGAAATGTCATTTCTATTGAAAAGGCAGCATGAATGTTTAATCCTTTTGAATTTTTAAAAAATAATTTATAAAAATACTACTTCCAACAGTGACAAATAGTTTCTTTTATTCCCTTTTATAAAGTATTATTATGAACATGTGGATTTTATATGGAAATAAAGTATCTGCATACTGTGTTTCACTAGCAGTCTTTACTCCTTATTCCTGTATTCCTTAGTGCTGTAGGAAGGCACTTTTTGTCCTGGGGAGATGTGAGCACATATCTACTCACTGCGCATAGGGTTCAGACGACCAAAGTGTGATGGCACCAATACCAGTTTGGTGAGCCCATGAGTTTACTGGGGTTGCTTACAGAGCAGGGTGAGGGGTTGCTCATAGGTGTGTGGGTGACCCGAGGGCAGCCATGCCACTGAAGAGCCTGCCCAGCACAGGCAACAACTCAAGGAGGCGTGCAGGAGCCTCGGCTTGTGGGAGTCTTCCACCACTCCCCAAGGCGCTTGCTTACTCTTCTCTTTCGGAGGGTCTTCCAGCCTCTTCCCCAGACTTGGGCATGACAGGACCAGCTGCCTTACCCCTGCTTTCATGAATTTCCTGGCACGATGGGATCGGAAATAAATCTTTCCTTCTGGACGTCGCTTTTGTCAGGTATTTTGTCACAATAATGAGAAAGTATCTAATGTCACAGAGCAAGTCCTTGGTTGGTTGGTTGGTTGGTTGGTTGGTTGGTTGGTTGGTTTTGAGACATAATCTCACTATGTAGCCCAGGCTGACCTCAACATGGAGAGACATAACCTGAAGCTCATGGTGGTGGTTTGAATGAACAGCCCCCATAGGCTCAGGTGTTTTGTTAAAAATTTGCACCTTGGGTCTCCAGCAACCTGGCTGGTCCGGGAATCACTGGGGTCTAGCCCAAAGGCGTGTTTCAGGGCGGATCTAACTTCCGGCCATGTATGCCGGAAGGCCAGCTCTGTCTGGGTCTCTGCTGCTTCCTGCCCGTTGGTACTTGCTGCTCTTTGCTTCCGGGCAGGGTGTTTGGTTGCTTGGATGTTTCTCTTTTGCTATTGATAGAACCTCCCCCTGGATTTGTGAGGTTGACATAAACCCCTTCCTCTCATAAACTGTGTCTGGTTTGGTTGTTCATTCCAGCTGACTACAACACTCATTATGAGGAAGTGTCAGGCAAGCACGCATTTATAGGGGCAACCTATAAAGCGACTGCTCCTTTGTGTTCAAAACTTTAATAATTAGGTGAGCAGGTAGACAGGAAATGTTCTGGATTGAGAGAAACTGAAAAGACAACTAAATGCCTTATGTGGTTGACAGCCATATCCCTTGGTCTGAAGGATGTTATGAGTAAAACTAGATGGGCTTTAATAGTACAAGGTAGTCAGGTATCAATGGTAATTACTTGGTTTTGTACATTTTACCATGGCATATAGGAAAATGTACTTGCTTGAATAAAATGCATGCTAAAATATTTGTATGTGATGGAATATCGTGCCAGCAATGTATTTATAAAAAGTACAAATTTCTGTAAAACTGACATTATGTCAAATATTTTAATCTTGAATTCTTATACGTATATTTTATCCCAATTTAATTTTACAAGAGTTTTTTAAAACTTCCTTGAGTTTTGTTCTTTCACTTCTTTTCTTTTGTACTAAAAATTTTAATTCCAGGAGCGTGATGTGACTGGTTGATGGCAGGTGAGTCGGGAAGTAGAGAGAGGAACACCAGCACTCACTGCCTTCCTCCTTTTTGCCTTTTCCTGTCTGGCCACTTTTTGTGTCTGGATTAAGTGAGTTGCTTGGGAATTGAACCCAAGCTGGCAGGCTTCACAAGCAAGTGCGTTTAACCTCTTAGCCATCTCCCCAGCCCTTTATTCATTCGAGAATCCCAGACCATAGCATGGTGTACCCACATTTAGGGTAGTTGTCCTTCTTCACTTAAACCTCTCTGGAAACACCCTCATAGACACACCCAGAGTGTGTTTCCTATGTGGTTCCAAATCTAGTTAAGTTTATGGTGAAAATTAACCAACACAAAAATAAACATGAGTTAAGCTAAAAGATACCTTGCTTTCTTCCTTTTACTTAATACTCTAATTCTCTATTTTCAGCCTTTAAAGAACTATTTTTGTTTCTATTTTTTCCCTTCCAATAGTTCCTTTTGCAATTATAAGAAAATGCTTATTTACAGACATATCTAATTATGCCAGCTTTCTGTTTTAATTTAAAGTAATTTATTGACAATTTTTATGCACGTATATAATGTATTTTGATCATAAGACTCCCTATTACCTTTTCTCGTCACTTCTTTCCAACTAATCTCTCTTCTACTTTGATTTTTTTTGTTAATTGTGTGTGTGTGTGTGTGTGTGTGTGTGTACATGCATGTGTGTCCCCACTGAGTTTAATTAGGGTTGTTTGCATGAGCAAGGGTAGGAGATCATTCCCCAGAGCATGCTAAACTGATCAGTGGCTACAGCATTGAATTGACTATTGGCAACTCAGGGAGGGGTGGGGCCTCCTGCCCTCCTCCACCATCCAAGATGGCATGCTGATGGGCCCACTATTGTGTGGGACTTGGTGTCACCTTTCTTCATTCACAAAGTTGACAACGTTGCATACAACACTCTGCACCCTGCCTTAGCAGTATACTCTGACAACACTAGGAAATTCCTCATTGTTTCTCACTTCTCTTAGCCACAGGAGACTCAGCCTGTGACGGTGCCATGGCTGACTTATGGTGGACATAGAGTAATTGCCATTACTCTGCTACTAAAAAATGGAATGAGGGCTGGAGAGATGGCTTAGCGGTTAAGCGTTTGCCTGTGAAGCCTGAGGACCCCGGTTCGAAGCTCGATTCCCCAGGACCCGTGTTAGCCAGATGCACAAGGGGGCGCACGCGTCTCAGTTCTTTTGCAGTGGCTGGAGGCCCTGGCACATCCATTCTCTCTCTCTCTGTCTCCCTCTTTCTCTCTCTGTCTCAAATAAATAAATAAAAATAATTTTAAAAAAGTTTTAAAAAGGAATGATAAATAACCACATCAGCAAAGTATTTAAATATTAGCTTTAGGACAGGTTCTTAGAAGGGATAAGTTTTGTCAAAGAATAAATAAAAATTTATTTTGGATATATATTGTCAAATCCCCTCAACAGGAATTGTAACACTTGACAACCAATGAATGAAGTGACCTGCTTTCCCAAACTTCACCATTAAAGTAAGATGACATCATTTGTCAGTCAATTGTCTCAGTCTTCAGTTGCCAAGAATCTTCTTGCAGATTTAGTGGACATTTGAAAGTTGTTTTCTCTGAATTTCCTGTCTCTCACCCACTTTTCTCATGGGTTGTTGGCCTTTTCTTTGCTTTCATAGTACCCATTGTATACTAGAGATTAGTCCTCTAACATTGAAACGATTTGAAAATATTTTCTCTGGTTCTTTGTCTTTTGGCTTGCTTACATGGTATTTTGGTCACATTAAAAAAAAAGGAGGAGGTTTGGCTGGCTGGGTGTGGTGGCACACGCCTTTAACCCCAGCACTCGGATGCCGAGGTAGGAGGATTGCTATGAGTTCTAGGCTATCCTGAGACTACTTAGTGAATTCTAGGTCAGCCTGGACTAGAGCAAGACCCTACCTCAAAAAAAAAAAAAAAACTAAAAAAATAAGTTTTTGTTACCAAAGGAAAAGGAGAAGTTATTAAGAAAACTATGTGATAATTCAACTGATAGTATATCCCCTGGGGTTCTTGTATTGGAAGCATGGTGCCCACTGCAGCAGTATAACCTTGCAGAGCGCAGTGGCGCAAGGTCCTGAGGTGATCGGTGAGGACTTCTCCAAAAGAAGCCACACTGGCATCTTAGAGCGCCCTAATTCCTGGAAGATAAAGTTGTCATAAGAACAAGGCTTGGGATTGGGGCGATGTCTCAGTGGTTAAAGTCATTTGATTGCAAGGCCTACTGGCCTGGGTCCACTTCCCCAACACCCACATGTAGCAGGATTCAGATTGGCACATAGGTCTGTGACTCCCAACATGCCTACAGCAACAGAAGGTAGAGTCAGGGGAATCCAAAGCTTGCAGGCCAGGTACTCTGATGTTCCTTTGCAGTCTAGCAATTCATTCGCACTGGCAAAAGACCCTGTCTCAAAGAAAGTGTAACACAGACACTTCAAAGTTGTCCCATGACCTCCACACACACATACTGTGGCACATACACACTCATATACACACATACCCACAAATAAATAAAAAATATTGTTTGTTTTTTAAAAAAAGAACAAGGTTGACTCCTTGCTGTCTGGCATCCCATCTTGTCATGTGCTATCAGCAGAGGCCAACTCAATGGACCCACTCAATCTTGGACTTTCAGCCTCTAGAACTGTTGGCTAAATTAACCTTTTTTCTTTAGAAGGTTCCCAGCCCAAGTTAGTTAGTTATAGCAACAGAAAACAGACTAGTACAAGATTCCTGAGCAAGAGAGATAGCTCAGCAGTTAGTCACTTCCTTACAAAGCCTCATAGCCCAGGTTCAATTTCCCAGTACCACATAAAGCTAGATGCTTGCAGGAAAACATTCCTCATTCAGCAAATATCTGTACAGAAATTTCTTTGTAGAAGCCAGTGACGGACATCAGGAGTCTCAGGGTCTGGGGGTAGAGGTTTGTGACAGTGAGACGGCTCAGTGTGTGCAAGGCCCTGGGTTCTAGCCCCACCACCACAAAACAAAATATGAATTAACAGCCTTGGATTTAGGTGTGGGTAGACAACAGTAGGGATTTTAAGTTTTACTCTGTTAGGCATTACTTCAGAAGGTCTGGGGAGATGGCTCAGTGGCTAAAGGTGCTTGCTTGCAAAGCCTGATGCCTAAGGTTTGATTCCCCATCACCCATGTAAAGCCAGATGCACAAAATGATGCATGTGTCTGGAGTTTATTTGCAGTGGCAAGAGGTCCTGGCATGTCCAGTCACTCTCTCAAATAAATAAATAAATATTAAAAAATACAATAAAAGCCACTGGAAGGATATCCGTGGGGGAGGGGGCAGCTGTGTGGCTCATACCTGTAATCCCAGCACTCAGTGGGGCAAGGCAGGAGGATTGCTACAAGCTCAAGTCCAGCCTGGGCTACAGTGAGAGAGCTTGAGGGCGTCTGTGTCCTCTTTCCCCAGCTTTGCGCCTCATGAGTGCAGAGTGGGGTGGCAGGGCACCACAAAACCCACCGAGCCATCAGCAGCCCGGAGCCCGCAATCCAAACCTGACTCCCAGTGGCTGTCAGGGTCACTGGACAACACCATCTCCAGGGTGACCCTGTGGAAAGGGGTGTGGCATCTACTGGGCTTCCTGGCTGCCACACATCCCATGGGGCAGTGCCTAGACACATCCATTCTTTCTTTCCTCAGCCACACTCCCATTGCCTCCTTGACCTATGCAGAACCTCACAGCCTGTGTGTGGGTCCCACAAAAGTGACCACTTGGGGAAGTGTAAGGAGGAGTGGAGGTAAATGGTCCCATGGAAGTCCCTAGCTACCAACTGGCCTCCCTGTCAGCTTGGCTGAGCGAGCCCAGAACGCGGGCAGTGTAGGCCAGAGACTCCCGGATCTCCTGGCCATCTGCCCTGGCCCATCATGTCTCAGGTGAGGACCTTGAATACTCGAGGTCTCATGGCTACAGTCAAAAACGTTTGTCTGCCCAGGCAGGGCACCCGACAAACCAAAGGCCTATTGCACCAGAGTTTACCTTGGTGAACCAATGAGTTTGTCCAGATGCCCTGCCTGGAGGGACAAATGCTTCTCAGCTTCTCCCCAGAACAGAGTTCAGTTGTTTACTCTTGTGACAGTGGCATTGTGATAGGTAATCATTTTCAGTGGCACACATGGCATATTTACAGATTAAATCATCCTTTGTAGGATTTGCTTCAGATGAACACAAGAGGGGAAAGGGAGTAGTCAATGAAACGAAAGTGTGCAGGAGTGAATTATCATAAGGTTCGTTTGAATGTGGTGTACAGTGGCCCCCTCTTATCCTCTGGAATACAGTCAAGGCCCTCCATGGGTGCTTCAAACAAGGTCGGTAGCGAATTCTGTACATACAACAGGTTTTCCTGTACATACATACCTACAATGAACTTTCATTCATGAAGTGAGCATTGTAAGAGATTATCAACTACAATAATAAAACATTTGTATCAATGAACTACAATTAAAGAAGAGGATCTTACACTGCATTGTAGGGAATCTGTTACACACTGTATGGAATCTTGCCAGAGCCATGCATGTGGTCCCAAATCTCTGGAAGGTGGGCTTTTGATCACTGGTTTTGAGTCTACAGGTGTTGGTTCCAAGGGAAGACTGTCTCTTCCTACCTGGGGACAGAAGGCACACCTTTAACCCCAGCACTCAGGAAGCTGAGGTAGGAGGATCAATGTGAGTTCAAGGCCAGCCTGGGACTACAGAGTGAGTTGTGGGTCAGCCTGGGCTAGAGTGAGGCCCTACCTCAAGAAAAAAAGGTGTTTTATTCTAGGATTCCAGACCTAGTGTGAGCTTACTTGCCTGGAGAGTAGAAACGCCTCAATTCCTATGGTAGAAGATCTCCTTCTGTGGAGTTAGAGCCGGGAAGAGCAGGAGGGAGAGAGTGGGGGTGAAAGGAGAGGCTTCTGAAATCATGACACAAGGTAAGTGTTAGTTTAATAACACACTAAGATAAAAATGTATTTTGTCATCTTATAAATCAAGAAAATAGATTAATATGATGTGAACTCAGCAGACAATTTGACAATTTTTTCTAAAAATATGGCCGATACTTTTTCCATAAAGTTTAAGTGCTTGCAGTCTTTTCAAGACAAAAACTACACTCTGTGGGGTGGGGGGGACGACAAGCTCTTCCCTGGTAAGTCAGGTGACAGCTTGATAACACCATCGCTGAGGACAAACACTTCCTCCAGGAATCACCTCAAAGCAGTTCTGACTTGGTGTTTTCTTTACCTCTTTCTGTCTGTACACACTGTATTTCTGATGAAGTAAATCTTTGTGTGATTCTAAAATTTTAACAGGACTGGAAAGAGAGCTCATAGGCTAAAGGTGTTGGCATGCAAAGCCTGAAAGCCTGGGTTCAATTCCCCAGTACCCATGTAAATCCAGATGCACACACAATGTGGTACATGCATCTGGAGTTTGTTTGCAGTGGCAAGAGTCCCTGGCATGCCCATTTTCTCTCTCTCTTCCTCTTATCTCTCTCTCTATGCTTGCAAATAAATAAAATGAAAAAGTTTTCTTAAAAAAAAGAAACCTCAACAAATTTCAAAATGCTTGAAGGTTAAAGAAGAATGTTAGAAATTTCACCTTGGAAGCTGAAGCCCTAATGGGACATTGTTTTACTAAAGCACTTTTCAAAAATTTATTTATTTATTATTTGAGAGAGAGAGAGACAGAGGGAGAAGGAGAGGGAGAGGGAAGAGAGAGAACTGATACACCAGGGCCTCAGCCACTGCAATAGAAATCCAGATGCTTGAGCCACCTAGTGGGCATGGGCGACCTTGTGCTTGCCTCACCTTTGTGTGTCTGGCTTACATGGGATCTGGAGAGAGATCGAACATGGTTCCTTAGGCATCACAGGCAAGCACTTTAACTGCTAAGCCATCACTCCAGCCCCTGGATGCTCACAGCAGGCTGACAGCTGGCGTGAATTACCGGGAAGTGGAAGAAACATAGCAAAAGTCAAATCTACTGCAGAAAGCGTAAGGCCCAGCCCCCAAATCAGGCCACCCAAGTGATAGGCAAACACACCTGTCTTCAAGTAAAAGACAAGTGTGGACTTTAAATACTAGAGTTCCAGCATCTCATATCACAAAAAGTTGGAGGTATGTAACTCTAAGTTTGGTGCAGAAGACCACTTGGCACCTTCGTGGACACATGATCTTTCCACTTTCCTCCCCACCATCAGCCTTTAATGTATCTTCAGCTTGTCCTGTTCCTGCTTGCAAAATGGCTGCCACAGCTCCAGCCATAAAATCCACCTTCAAGGTTAGAAGAGTGGGAAGGAGCAGCACCAGCCACAGTTTTTTGGTTTTTTTTTTTTTGTTTGTTTTTTGTTTTTTGTTTTTTGTTTTTTGTTTTTTGTTTTTTTAGGTAGGGTCTCACTCTAGCCCAGACTGACCTGGAATTCACTATGTAGTATCAGGCTGGCCTTGAACTCACAGCAATCCTCCTACCTCTGCTTCCCAAGTGCTGGGATTAAAGGCGTGTGCCACCACACTTGGCTTTTTTTTTTTTTTTTTTAATAAAAAGGAAAGACCTTCTTAGAATGCCCTCTGGTCTTGGCATCTGTTTATATCTGAGTAGCTGCATTTGTGCTGCTCCTAGATAGAAGAGAAGCAGGATTTGCCTGTAATCTCGGAAGGGGAATGCAGGCAGGGGAGAAGGGGGTGGCAGGGCATGTTGACCACCCAGCAACCACAAAGACAAGTGACCAAACTCAGGGGAGCTTCATTACCTGAATAGACAGGCCACACAGAGCCATCTCCTAATCCACAAAGAGTTCTTACAAATCGGTAAGAAAAAATGGGAAGTTATGAAGAGTCTAAGGATTTTTAAAACAAAAAGGAGGGTGGCAAGAGGGGATTATAACCAAGGTAGTAATATATCTGTATCTATATATCTATATCTATATAGAGGTTATCAATAAAATATGTGTTGACATATACATAAATATATATTTATTTATATATATTATATATATAAATTTCCTGCCACACACATATAAAAAGTATATATATACATATATGTATTTGCATATGTATATATGTATGTATGTATTATATATATATGAAAATTTTTTAACAAAAAAGTAACCCAATTTTAAAATGAGAAAATAATCATAACAGAAACTTCTCAAAAGAAGAAATGCAAATGACCAGTACCTATATGCTAAAATACTCACTGTTGCCATCATTTGATGCTAGTCAAAGCTGTAATGGGATACCATCTCACTTCAGTTAGAATGACTAGTGTCAAACAAAATTAAGATACTGGTGAGCATGTGGAAGAGGGATGTTTCATGCACTGCTTGGTAGAAATGGAAACTATTGAAGTTCCTCAAAATGCTAAAACAAAAATAGCACTTCTATATGACCCAGCTGTCCCATTCCTTGGTACATATTGAAAAGAAGTGATCTACCAAAGAGATGCCTGCTTACCCAGGTTTAATGCAGTCATGACAAGACGTCAGCCTAGGTGCCTGCACTTGTTACTTTCCTTGTAATTGTGACAAAATACCTGCTAAAAAACAACTTGCTGGAGGGAGGGTTTATTTTGGCTTCAGTTCAAGGAAATACATCGTGGTGGGGGTGGTATGGTGACAGGAGTGCGAAGCCTAAGGACCCTGGTTTGATTCTTCAGGTCCCACATAAGCTAGATGCACATGGTAGTGCATGCATCTGGAGTTCATTTGCAGTGGCTAGAGGCCCTGATGTACCCATTCTCTCTCTCTCTCTCTCTCTCTCTCTCTCTCTCTAATAAATAAATAAATAATCTTTAAAAAGAAGTCTATGGTTTGAAAGGTCATAGGCCATTGCTTGGCTAAATGGATATGTTGTGCCCATCAAATTGACCTCTGAATCTATATGTATCTGCCCATAGATTACTGTGCTCTCACTTTTGGTCAGAGATGCTTGTTTCTTAGATGGCAATAACTACTGGGGAAGAGGCTCAAGACTCATCAAAGTGCCAATGAGTAGCGACAGTGGAATGCCCACCACTAAATGAGACATCTCTATCACGCTCATCAAGGCTCAGGGAACACTACAGAAGAGGTGGTGGAAAGAATGTGAGAGCCAGAGGATGGAAAGGAATGTTCCGGAACAGCCTTGTGAACAGGAAGTGCCTGTTGTGCTCACAATCTCACAGAATTACACAATACTGGGCCCATCAACATGTCATCATGGATGATGGAGGAAGGCCAAAAAAAAAAAAAAAAAAAGCCAAACTAGAAAAGGAATTAGTTGGACAGAAGAGGTTAAGTGGAAAAGACAAGGTGAAAAGGAGAACAAAAGAAAGTAATGGGGGGCTGGGGAGATTGCTTAGTGGTTAAGGCATGTGTCTGCAAAGCCTGAAAAGGCCTAAAGCCATGTTCAACTCCCCAGAACCCATGTAAGCCAGGCGCACAAGGTGAAACATGCACACAAGGGGGCGCATGCATCTGGAGTTTGATTGTAGTGGCTGGAGGCCCTGAAATTCTCTCTCACTCTCTCTCTCTCATACAAAGGTGTGTGCCACCACCTAGCAAAAAAAAAAGTAACGGGATAGTATATACATGTATGAAATATGTCAATAAAGTGTTTTAAAAATTGCAACTGAAAATAAGACAAAACCCCGGCAGCTTCCCTCTCCGTAGTCCCATTAGGTTTGGTGAAAGGATCCTGTTGCAGTTAACTCCATTTTGCTGGCAGAAAGTACCTGACCAAAGAGAGCTGATGGGAGGAAAAGGGCTTATTTTGACTTATAGACTCGAGAGGAATCTCCATGGTGGCAGGAGAAAATGGGGCATGAGCAGAGGTTGGCCATCACCTCCTGGCCAACATCACATGGACAACAGCAGAAGAGCATGCAAAAGGAAGCTAGCTATAACACCCACAAGCCTGCCCCCAGTAACACATCTCCAACAAGGTTTCAATTCCCAAATTGACATTGGTTGGGAATGCAGCATTCAGAATGCACAAGTTTATGGGGAAGATCTAAATCAAACCCCACAGAGTCTATGGTCAAAATAATTTTTACAAGCTATGGATCCAGTCTGTTAGCCAGATCTCTACCATTGTGACAAATGCCAGAGATAAAGAATTTGAAAGAAGGGAAGATTTATTGCTCATAGATACAGGCGTTTCAGCCCATGGCTCTGTTTGGGTTTGGAGCTTGTACTGAGGAAGAAAATCAAAGCAGCGAATGCGTGGAGCAAAGCTGCTCTCCTCATGGTGGCCAGGAAGCAGGAAGAGAAAGAAAGGTGTAAGGTTCAGGAGTGATCAAGACCACGGAGACCACTCTGAGGCAAAGATGGAAGCTTTTATTCAGGAAAAACACGGGCTGCCAGGACTGACTCTCAAGAGCGGAGCAGTCGACTTGGGATTACAGAGAGAGAGCTATACAGAGCTCTTCAGCTGAGGCAAGGTGAGGAAGGGAAAAGAACGCCTTTGTTTTTACATTAGCCATTTCACATAGCAAGGGTGTGAGACCAGAACAGTGACCAGGTGACCTGAGAGATAAGGGGGCAAGAAACTTTGACCTGCGTGGTTCCTTGAGGAATGTGAATGACCCACTTCCTTATGTCTCTGTTGTCTTCCTGCTATGACTCTATTTTGTCCCGACCTAGCAAAAGGAATAAGGGTTAAGGGTACTTGCCTGCAAAGCCTAAGGATCCAGGTTCAACCCAGGTTTGACTCCTCATTACCTACATCAGCCAGATGCACAAGGTGGCACATGTGGAGTTCATCTGCAGTAGCTGGAGACCCTGGCATATCCATTCTTTCTCCCTCTATCTGTCTCTCTCTCTCTCTCAAATAACTAAATAAATAAATATGATTTGAATTATCTAAGATTAGTTCATTGCTGTCATTCTAGCTGCCCAGTTTGATTGTGATCCTGCCAAAGATCAGTGAGTGGCTTGTCACCAAGTTGTCCCTCTGGAATGATCCCAGTGGAAGAAATGAAGACTGAGACACCTGCAGACTCTCAGACTCTCAGTCTCTGGGTGTCACAGCCTGACAACATGACATTCCCAGTCACCAAAGGACACTGGAGACACATTCTGCTGCCTGGATCAAATGATGGTAGCCGCTCTCTGTTATGAGTTGAGATGATACAAGAGAGGAGTGTGGGAAAACCTGGGCAGCCTCAAGCCTTTTTTCAGAAATACCTTGCTGAGCAGTAATTAGCTTCGAATTGAAGATCAGAAGAGGAAGAGGAACCCCACCTAGGCCCATCCTACCTTTTGAATTTCTCTGTGCCAGCCACTTGGTTTCCTGATCCATGCATCTCTGTCACATTTCTGAATTCCCTGGGCTGTTGGGCTGGAGACCTTTATTCTAACGTGTGTAAGGTGCTGATGGCTCGGCGTGGCTCTGTGGAATTTTCTATCACCATAGGAATTTCTTAAAATACATCTTTCAAGTTAGACACAGCAGGAAGTCGAGCTGTGTGGATGTTTCCCCCTGCAGTGACATTAAAGATCATGGTAATTGGAATTTGACAGAATGCTTCCTGCTTTCCATGGGCCTCCAGGGGTAGACTCATTAGCAACACTGTGTGTGTGTGTAAAGTCACCTTTGTCGTTGGTGTCAACTACACTGATGTGTGTGCTGTCCCATGAATCAGAGGAGGCAGCTGAGCTCTCTGGCCAGGCAGCAAAGAGCCTGCAGGTGAGCCCCATGCAGGTGAGTTCTCATACCAGGGAAGACCCACTCACACACCCACCCAGGACTAGCTTCCCACCCGGCAGGCCCAGGGCTGAGAGTCTCCGTGCATGTCATCATCAGGTTGGCTGGGGTGTGGCTCCGTGGCAGAGTACTTGCCTGGCATGTACAAGGCCCTGGGTCCCCTTCCCAGAAATGCAAAAAACACCCCACATTTTAGATGAACAAAAACACTCCTCCTCACAGAAAAGCAACAGTAGCCACTGTGCTGTCTTTCTCCAGGACAGGGTAAGGACCTGGAAAGCCAGCTTCTGCCAGTCTAAAGCTCCAAGGTACAGGGGGATCGTTACCACTCACCAGGTATCAGGTGGATTGGATTTTAATTCACATTTCCTTCCTGTAATTCCTCCTTCATACTCCTCTCATGCCAACTAGCATGACAAGAGCATTTCTTTTAATATATTTTTATTGACAACTTCCATCATTGTAAACAATATCCCATAGTAATTCCCTCCTTCCCCTTTGAAACTCCACTCTTCATCATATCCCCTCCCCCTCTCAATCAGTCTCTATTTTATTTTGATGTCATGATCTTTTCTTCCTACTATGATGGTCTTGTGTAGGTAGTGTCAGGCACTGTGAGGTCATGGATATCCAAGCCATTTTGTGTCTGGAGGAGTGCTTTGTAAGGAGTCCTACTCTTTGGCTCTTACATTCTTTCCGCCACCTCTTCTGCAATGGACCCTGAGCCATGGAAGGTGTGATTGAGATATTTCAGTGCTGAGCACTCCTCTGTCACTTCTTATCAACACCATGGTGCCTTCTGAGTCATCCCAAGGTCACTGCCATCTGAAAAGAGAAGCTTCTCTAACCCAAAGTGAGAGTAGCATTAATATATGGGTATGAGCATTAAGAGAAGTGCTTACTGGGCAGTTTGGTGAGCATAGTACATACTTTTAGCCAGACAGCAGCAGATGTTACACTCCTAGGGCTCATGACTACCCCTGTTGTAGGTTTGCAGTATCAGGCATGTATTCCCTCCCATGGAGCAGGCCTCCAGTCAAATTAGAGGGCAGTTGGTTTCCCCCATAACAGATGTGCCACTATTGCACCCATTGGCTCATTTGGCCTAGCTGGCCAAATATAAGTCTTGCATTGTCCACTCTTGGGTATCTTCACTGGTGAGTTATCTCCAAAAGAGTATTTCTGTGGACTGTCCTTGTGCTAGTCCTTGTCCCTGACAAAAGCAAGTGTGCTTCAGTGAGAGCCAAGCACACCCAGCAACATCCTGCGTGCACATGTGCACACCTACCCCAAGCCTTAGCCAGTGTCAAATGCAGCCACTTAAGATAAGGCATCCAAACTCAGCCTCAAGCACAGGGCTGGGGCTGGGAGGATGCTCACTGGGTAAGAGCACTTGCTGAGCAAGCAATCCCCAGAACCCACCTAACAGTCAGGAGCAGGAGCAAGCAGCATCTGCCTATAATCCCAGCCTTCCTACCATGAGCTGGGAGGTGGAAACAGGAGAACTCTGGGAGCTCCCAGGCCAGCTAGCTCTGCAGTGGGTAACAAGAGACTCTGCCTCAAGCAAGTACGAGGAGAGGACCTACACTCACAGTTATCCTCTGACTGCCACACAAGCACTGTGGCATGTACATGCCTGCATTCTTACGCATACATCTTACACATATGCACACATATCATCATACACATGTCATATACAGACAGAAAACACACACATCATACATGCATAGCATACATACATGCACACAGGTAGTTTTTGATTAAAAAGAAAAGTCCCCAGGGACATCTGGAGATTTCTGGATGCTTCCCTGAGCAAGACACCTCACTGAGACGTCCTTGCGGGAGTTGCTGCTGGTGAAGCAGAAGCCCCGGGAGAAATGTCTGTCTCTTCTCATTGCAGAGTCCACACGGCCCACCTGGGCCTTTCTCACGTCCTTGAATGCGTACTTCCTGGGAGTGAGGTCTGTTACAAAGCCCTACTTGAAAGTGACCATGCATAACATGTTCTTGCACAGACTCATTTACACACTCATATACATACACACCTGGACTCATACCTGCACACACATATGCACACAATACCCACACACACTCACACAATCCAGATAGAAAGATGGGTAGATAGGTACATACATACACCCAGCACACACGTGTGTACACCCATAATGCACATCTGCACACATATGTCCCCTCATGCACCTGCACATGCACATCCCTCACATCCCCAAGCCTCTTACTGTGCCACTTCACCACTTATGCCTTTAAGATCCCTGGCTGCCATCTCTCCCACCCCTGCTCAGCTGAGGTGGGACTGGTCACGTGCTTTGCACTCACACATAAAATACCTAGAACAACCCCTGCCCCACAGTAATTGTGAGTGAGTGCTTGTGCAGGGAATTTCAGACAAACATCACATGACCTAAATACCTTACTTTTAGATTTTTAAAAATAAAAATGTCCAATGGTTTCATGGGTTTATGTCCCAATATCTAATTTTCTCCCACAGAATCTTATCACGTGGGCTCTACTTAGGATACAAAGTAAAAGAGAAGGGAGAGGGTTAAGTTGGGGGACGCAGGCAGTCCCACAGCAGAGACGGAAGAGTGATCCGTAACAACAAGCAGTTGGTCAGATCTCCTCCTCGCCATGAGGAGTTGAAAATCCCCACTGACTTTGGGAAGTGCCCCAGAGCCCCGGTTGCCATGTGCCACACATTATTTGGTCTGCAAACATGACATCTCTGGAGGCAGGACACTTCACAAACGTGAGGATCCAGATGTATTGAAGGGGACAGCTGCCTTGGGCCAAGGTACCTGGTCAGTAATATTAGCATGCCCACTGGGGCAGTGGTCATTCCTGCAAAACCCTGTCCTCAAAGGAGATTCTCCTGGCTTCTCCCAAAAGAAAAATGCAACACCAGCGTCCATCTGCTCAAAGCCCCTGAAGTGGAGTGTGTCAGGCCCAGAAAGACAAAAGCCCCATGCTCTCTGCTTTAGTTGGAAGCTGACAGTGGCTGTCAGAGAAGCAGAGAGCCGGGAAGGGTGGAGGAGGGCGCCAGGGAGGGCATGGGTAAGGTATGGGCCACATCCGGAGGGGAGAAGGGATGCCCAGTGCTCCGGACCCTAGTAGGGCTACCACAGTTGACAACTGACTGAGTGCTTCAAAACAGCAGAGAGGTTTTGAATGTCTCCAGCACAAAGAAATAAGAAATGTCTGAGGTGAGAGCTATGCCAATAATTTGCACTGTATACACACATTTCAAAGTCTCACTGCATGCCATAAATACACATAATTACTGTCTTTGTGCATACATATATATGACCAAAGGCTTCTTTAGGGCTTCAGAATTACCACACCTTTCCTCCTGGCTTAACTGTTCCACATGAAGGAAGAAGGGAAGACAGGATATAAGGTTGGTAGACTCCAAGATTCCCCTAACCCTTCGCTAAACCGTCTGTGTCCTTCAGCAAGTCACTTGAGCTCTCTAGTTCTCTCATCTCCAAAATAAGAGAGTCAGAGATTCTCTGCAAGCTCTGCTGCTCCTTAAAGCCAGTGCCTTGACTTCAGTCTCCTCATCTGTGACATGGGTGCAAAGTGTCGTTCCCCATGAGCCTAGTGCCTGGCGCACAGTAGGTGCCCGGCCAGCTGTGGCTCCTCCCCCCCTTCCCACTTCTGCCTAGTGCCCTGCTCCTCCTAGTGACTGTCCAGGGCTTCCAGGGGGAGCCTTGGGGGCATGGAGAAACAATAGAGATCCCCCCAGGGACAGAGCCCCTTTACCCTCTGCTCTTCCTGCGGGAGGAGGACGGGATTTGAGAGAAGGGTACCTGAGGCCCCATTGCTAACACCTGCTAGCCTCGAACATTCCCCACCCGGTCTGGGTTGGGGACTGATCCATCTTTTTTTTTTTTTTTTTTTTTTGCATGTTGATATGTGTGTTCATATACATGTGGATACACATGTATGCGCAGGTGTATATCCATGTGCATGCATTTGTAGGCCAGTGGTTGACATTGGGGAATCTTCCTCAGTTTCTCTCCATCTTATCCCTGGAGACAGGATCTCTCACAGAACAAAGAGCTCACCACCTCAGCTCAACTACCTGGCCAGCAAGCCCTAGTGACCCACCTGCCCCCTCACGAGCCTCACAGGCAGGCACTGCCGTGCCTGGCATTTTCCTTGTGTGCTGGGATCTGAACTCGAGTCCCCATGTTTGCATGGCAAGCACCTTACCCAGGGAGACATATGTCCAGCCCCAGCCTGTCAAAGTCCCAAGTGACCTCGTGAGGTGGGTGGTTCTGTCTTGCTCTGTGGGTTTCAAGAGCCTACATGAACCTCGTTTTATGGAGGCAACATTGTGAACTAGATGTTCACCTCCAGAGTTCACGTTCTGCCTGTGGCCCAGCCAGTAGCAACATGGGAAGGAGCCATTGCCTTGAGACCGAGAAGAGCCCCTCTCCCAGGAGGCATCACCAGGTCACTGTGAGTGACATCTCCACCAAGTCTCTTGACCATAGCTCCAGGATGCTCTGTGGCCCAGAATAGGAGGTGCTCTGCATGCTGGGCTGACCAGCACCAACTGTAGGTCACAGAGGGTGGCAGCTGGCCTCCTGCCTTTCTCTGCCAGGCAGCTGCTGCTTGTGTCACCATCACTGAGCAGAGCAGCTGCAACAGCACCACTCGGGGAACTCAATAACGGTGTCCTTGCTGGGACAAAATTCCCAACCTGAAGCAGCCTATGGAAGGAAAGGGTTTAGTTAGCTCCCTGTCCCAGAGGGTTGAGTGTCTCCTGTCAGGGAAAGCATGGCGGAAGCAGGAACCAGCCTCGCACCTGCAGGGAGGAGCAGACACAGTAGCAAGTGGGGCCAGGCTAAAAACCTTCAAGTCTCACCCCCAGTGACGCACTTCCTTCAGTAAGGCTCTACCTCCTAAAGGTTCCACAACCTTCCCAAACAGTGTCACCAATGGGCATTAAATGTTCAAACACATCAGTCTACAAGAGACTTTTTTTTTTTTTTTTGGTATTTTGAGGTAGGGTCTCACTCTAGCTCAGGCTGACCTGGAATTCTCTATGTAGTCTCAGGGTGTCCTTGAACTCATGTGATCCTCCCACCTCTGCCTCCTGAGTGATGGGATTAAAGGCATGTGCCACCACACCCGGCTACAAGCCACATTTTTAATTCAAACCACAATAATTCAGATCTACCACGTCAGAAACTCTAGCAAGCCCCAAGGGGAATTCCTGCCCATGCTGCAGACTGATGGACACCAACAGACCTGTGTTACTGCCCTCAGAAGCTCACCACGGGGACAAGGACTGAGCTTGGAGGCGTCAGTACATTCTCCAAACATGTTGACTTTGGGGTTGTTAACACTGAGCAGTCTGGGACAAAGGAGGGTGGGCTTGAGAAGGGGAAAATGGAGGCGGTGGGAGGTAATTGTCATGGTTTATTGTCTATACTCATGGATATTTTCTTTTCTTTTTAAAAAATTTTTTTTGTTTCTTTTATTTATTTATTTGAGGATGACAGACAGAGAGAAAGAGTCAGAGAAAAGAGAGAGAGAGAGAGACAGAGAATGGGCACGCCAGGGCTTCCAGCCACTGCAAACGAAGTCCAGATGCGTGTGCCCCCTTGTGCATCTGGCTAACGTGGGTCCTGGGGAATCGAGCCTCGAACCGGGGTCCTTAGGCTTCACAGGCAAGCGCTTAACCACTAAGCCATCTCTCTAGCCCACTCATGGATATTTTCAATAAAATGTTTTTTTTTTTAATGGGCTGGAGAGATAGGCCTAGCTGTTAAGGTGTTTGCCTGTGAAACCTAAGGACCCAGGTTCAATTCCCCAGTACCCACTAAGCCAGATGCACAAGGTGGCATATGCATCTGGGATTCATTTGCAGAATGGCTAGAGGCCCTAGAATGCCCATTCTCTCTCTCTTCATATATATATATCTGCCTCTCTCTCTTAAATAAATGAACTAAAAATATTTTAAAGAAAAAGACATGGGAGTGGGTAAAGGGCCAGCTAAGGGTCGTTCAACACAGGAAGCCCTGGGTAAACACCAGGTGCTATAGACCAGAGATGGGTCTAGGTGAGAGGCATGGGCAGAAGGCACAGGGCAGTGCCCCCCGGGGATTGTGAGAACAGCTGCAGACAGACAAGAGCCATCTGTGGCTTAGGCAGCAGCGGGGCACGGTGTTGCTGTCACTCTGTAGACCCCAGCCAGGGCAGACTGGAGGGTGCCAGCACATTTCATGAAGAAAAGCACGTCTGCATCTCTTCCTCCTGATGTCCCTTTTGCAGAAATGGAAGAGCTTCCCTGGGTGGAGGTCACTGTGATTTTGGAACAGGCCATGGTGCTTGGATATCTAGAATCCTTCAAGTTGGGATGGCAGGTCACCAGGAAAGTCACCTTCAGCAGGTTTCCAACTCTGAGACAAAGGAAAGCATGGCAGGTGATGTGCAAACAATGAAACACGTGAGGGGCATGTCTGCTGCCTGACACAAAGCTCCGAGGGGGCAGCCCACTCTGCAGATGCAGGACAACCCGTGCCCGTTCTGAAACACCCCTGAGTCCAGTGAGATGGATGTGCCCCTGAGCAGCAGCATGGTGAACCAGCCCAGAAGGGTTGGGAGACAGGATAGAGCGGGAAAGTAGTTCCCAGTGGGTTTCTTCTTGTCACCCCCATGTCACCAATCCTGGCAAGGTGATCCATGAGAACACATGTGACCCCAGCAAGGAGCTTCTCCAAGGTCACTGTGGATGAAGCCATGCTTCTATGGGTCCTGAAGGCCCTCTTCTGTCCTGGCGTCTACTCTGGTCCCCTCCTCATCCTCAAGAGCTCAGGTCAAAAGTCACTCTCAAAGAAAGAAAGCTGCTGGGGGGATGGCTCAGTGGTTTAAGGCGCTTGCCAAAGAAAGTCCCCTGATGGTCAGAGCTCACACCATCCTCACTCCTCTTCTTCCTTTCACTCTTCACTGGAGTCTGGGGACTTAGAGTCATGTGATTGAAAACAGCCTGTGCTGACCAGCTCCCTGCTCTGAGGGCAGGAAAGCATCTATCGAGCTCAAAGTTATCCCTCCACGTCCATTGTAATATCTGGTTGCTTAATATGCATTGCATGGATGAGTAAATCACGAATGAGCAAACAAAGGGAAAATCAATGCCTGTGTGGTCTAACTTCTGTGTTCTTCCTTCTACGTGTCTGTACACCCTCCTAGGGATCCACTGCTGTGACACGGTGTGGCGAGGAAGGGTGTCAATGACAGATTCTACTTCTGGAGTCAAAGACTTAGATTTCAACCCCTTGCCTTTCACCTGCTAACTGTGTGGCCTTGGGAAGTTTTTCCAATGCCAGTCCTGTCTGTCATCTATAAGATGTACTCAAACTGCACCTCACTTCCTGAGTTGGGAGGGATAAACAGCTTACCCTGGGGGCCACCACAGTCTCATGAATTGAGCTTTGCTATTTGCTAGGCACTGTTTTTGGATAATTTTTATTGGTAATTTTCATGCACGTACATAATATGTTTGTAACATATCACCTCCCATGACTTTCTTCTGTCCTGCCTCCCCTTCTGTGCCCCATCCATTGAACTCCTTTTTCCCAACTAGTCTCTCTTCTATTTTCATGTCTTTTTTGGGGTGAGGAGGTTCCTCTTTCATCCATGACGAGATGTTGATGGCCTTCTATTGAGCAGATCGTGACAGTCACCGAGCGGTCAGGAATGCAGTGGCCACTTCTTCTGGAAGAGTGCACTCCATAGCCCTCTCCCAGTTGCTCCAGCTCGTCCACGCCTTCTGGTGCCTCTTCTGCCTTGGTCCCTGAGCCTTGGCAGCTGTGAGAGTGATGTCTGATTTAGCATGCAACAGTTGCTGGTTCTCAGCGGGGATCTGCATAGCTCCCAAGAAAGGGCTCTATCGTTTTCTGTGTCTCGGTGTCCTGGGCACCCTGAAACAAATCCCTCACGGCTATTGAGGAATGACTGTAGATGCTCTCGCTGCTGTGTTATGGGAGGTGACTGGACAAACTGATTGGAGCACGACATCGACAATAAGTTATTGTTGAAGAATAACATAATGAACACTCGGTCAGAGGTGATCAAGTGAATGTGCTGGTCATGTCAGTGTGGTGCTTTGGTGGGGCTGGGAAGAATACTTTCCCTCTCAGGCTCTCTTGTCTTTGCTGCTTTAGGTTTGAGATTGTGGTGTGTGTGTGTGTGTGTGTGTTTGTGTGTGTGTTTGGACCAAATGATCCCTTGTAAGCCTAATTCCAGTGACAATTGGTTTTATTGACTTTCTAGTTTCACTATGATATTTAAGCCTAATAATATCAAGAGTGGAGATTTTGTTAAACAATTGCTCAACAACCCAATAGCAAGAATGACCCAATTAAAATGGGCTGAAGATCTGGAAATGCATTTTTCAAAAGAAGATGTGCACATAGCTGACTAGTATATGAAAAAATGTTCAATATCACCAAGCACTGGGAAAAATCACATATATGCTATTATTGGGTAGATTATGTGTGGCCATTGTAGAGAAAAAGAACCAAACAAAAATAAACTCCACCAGTAGAATGCCAGAAGATGCAGACATCCCACTGCCAGGTGCACACAGAAAGGAGATCAGTGTGCCGAAGAGACACCTGGTCACGTTCTCCACAGCGCCGTTCACGATAGCCACGAGGTGGAACGAGCCTAGATCCCCACCCACAGACAGATAAGGAACTACAGTCTACTCACACAACAGACAGTATTCAGCCACAGCATGTGCGAAAGCCTGTCATTGCAACAACATGGGGGAGCCCGGAGGTCATGAGCCTGTGGTCAGTGAAATCAGCCCACACAGCAAGGCAAGCCCAGCAGGACCTCACTCATTTGCCGCTTTCCTGGAAGTAGAGAGCAGCACGGTGGTGGCCAGCAGCTGGGGAAAATCATGAGAGGGAAAGGGATGAGGCTGGCCCACAGACGTGATGACATTGACAGGGGGAGTAAAAGTGGGGCTAATGTAATTAATTAACAGTGATGCATTTACGTCTGAAAATAGTTAAAAGACAGCAATCTGAATGTACTCATCGAAACAGACAATCAAGTGGACGCTGATTCCCTGGGTTGATCATAACCCGATGCATGCATGGATCCAGACATTACGGGACCTCATAACTACGTACAAATGTGTGCCAATCAACATAGTTTTTAAAGATGTATGTTTCTCATTCTTGTTCTTTATGCACACTCTGTGGAGGATAAAACTAGTAACAAGTAGGCAAAATTCCAGTATTCAGATACCTTGTCTAAATCATTAAATAACACAACCTCATTTACCAAGTTATCCTTTAAAAAAAAAAACCAGCCATTTCTCATATAAAGTTTTAATAAACTCAAGGACTCAGTACCATTTGCTCTTGAAGCAAGATTTATATTCCCATAGACTATGATGGATCACATGCAGGTTAAAATACCCTGCTATCACTCATGCTCCAAGGACCTCAGGCAAATTAAACACCCTGATATCACTCAATCACCAACCACCTCAGGCAAGTCACTTCCCTGAGTCCTGATTCCTTTGCACTGTGACATATGGAGGAAGAAATAAATCTCAGTGCAGGGTCGATTAGAAACACACAATGAATGCTAGCTGTCACTATTTGTACTTCAATTTTATTTTTCAATAAATTTGAAATGAATAGAAAGAATGATAAGGGAATTTTCCTCAGACCAACCATCCCCTAAAAATTGTTCACATGTTTCTGGGTACTAGGGCTCATTGGGAATAGAGAAGTTTGGGAAGCAGATAACATCTTCATTGGAGTCTATATTAATAAAACAAATCTTTGGTCAAATGCTGTTGAAATTGGATGTATCATGGCCTCAGGGGGGGTGTGTGTCCAACTTTAGTTGCATGAAAATAAATATATTTGGTATACTATGGGCTGTAAGAACCCGCCTTTTAAAAGAATTGCATGAGGTTCATCTTTCTCCAAGGCAAGCTTGTGTTTCTGATGGTATCTGGTGGAACTACCACCTCCCATGGTGGCTAGAATGAAAGAATCAAAGCCAATCTCAGCTCATTTCATGCTGCTATAATATAATCCCAGAAAAATCCTTTATAGAGAACAGGAAACTCTTTTTGCAGGCTGGTAAGTCCAAGATCAAGATACCAAACATGGCGAGACACTTTTTGCTGGTCATCGCCTGGTGAAGGGCATCACATGGTAGGACACAGTAAGAGACATCAAACTCAAAGCCTTAGTTACACTCATTAGTTACTTTACTAGTTGCTGTGATATACACCTGACACAAGTAGCATCAAGAAGGAAGGGTTTGTCTGGGCTCAAAGTTTCAGGACACAGTGCATCATGGTGGCAGGAGCTTGATGCAGCTAGTCACATTGCAGAGACAGATGAGGGCTGGGGCTCATCTCCCTGTCTCCTTTTACTCAGTCCAGGGCACCCCCATGGGATGGTGCCTTCCACATTTATGTGGCTCTTCCCACCTCAGTCAATCTCATGTAGAAACTCCCTCTCAGATGTACCCTGAAGTTTATCTCCTGGGTGATTCTACATCCTGTCAAGCTGGGGACATTAGGCATCACACCCTCCATTAGGTCCCACCTCCAAAGCCTGTGGCTCCGGCCTGAGTGAGTTAAACAAGTGAGCTTGGAGGCAGATTCTCCAGCCTCGGCTGAGCCTCCAGGTGCCTGTGACCCCTCGCTGATGGCCTGGGTTCATCCTGACTCTTAGACACTGTGTGAAATGACACTCATTTTAAACTACCAAGTATAGGAATAATTTGTTATACAGCAATAGCTAGTTAACACAAGCATATGGTCGAATTGAAAGGGTTGACTATATGCCTGTAACCTAAGCCATGCATCAAATAAGCAGCAGACAGCAGACATTACTGATGATCAGTGTTGCAGTCAGGTTCGCATAGCTGACAGAAAACACCTGACCAAGAGCAGCTTGTGGGAAATATAAAAGGTTTATTTTGGCTTACAGACTCAAGGGGAAGCTCCATGATGGCAGGGGGAAATGATGGCATGAGCAGAGGGTGGACATCACCTCCTGGCCAACATCAGATGGACAATAGCAATAGGAGAGTGTGCCAAACACTGGCAAGAGGAAGCTGGCTATAATACTCATAAGCCCACCCCCAACAATGCACTGCCTCCAGGAGGTGTTAATTCCCAAACATCTATCCACTGGGAACCTAGTGTTCAGAACACCTAAGTTTATGGGGGATACCTGAATCAAATCACCACATTCTGCCCCTGACCCCCATAAACTGATATGTAATACATTCATCCAATTTTAAAAGTCCCAATAGTTTTCATCAATCTTAATGGTGTTCAAACATTCTCATAGTCCAAGATCTTTGAACTATAATACCAAAAAACCCCATAATGGCACAAGATAAACACACTGCAAAAGAAGGCATTGGGCATTTCAAAGAAATAGCCAACCAATACAAGATTTAAAACAACCAGGGCAAACATCTAACTCTGTAGCTCCAAGTCCAAAAACTCTAGCAATGACAAGTCTCCAAGACCAATAATTCTAACTAGCAACAAGTCTCTGGAGTTTCAACAATTCCACCCCTCCAGCTAGACTACTCACAGTCCTGGAAAACTTCATCCAGGGTTGGCAGGTGTCCTTAGCATCCATCTCATGGTCCCAGCATCTCCAGTGTGTCTCCACTGCAACCCATGGTCCATCCTCATGGCTCCATCAGGTCTCCATGCAGGCATCCAGCAAACCTGCTTCACACTACCTATGGCAGTTTCAAATTAAGTGACCCGTCTCTTTCCTGCATTTCTTATACTCCACAATACCAGGTAGGGTGCCAATTTGTTAATCCAGGGGGGAATAAAGCAGACTTTGAATAACAGGACACTCCTTGAGCACTCAGGCCCCTTCAAAAGACTGCATTCTTTCTGTTGTCCCAGTGCAGGTCAGCTGGCCCAATCTCAATGGTTGTAATCTCTCATACAATTGCAGCTGAATGGGGATAAATTTTAGCCCCAAGATTTCTTTTTCCTGTATCATATCCCTCTGCTTACACATCTATTTCTATGCAAAGCAACTCTGTACAAGTTCTCAGGACATGGGCATAACAGGAAGCTTCTCACACAAACTGCTTCTAGCCCAGTCCAGGCAAAGCTCTTTCTCACCCTTACAAGCCAAACCTCACAGTCCATAGATCTTACTGCATTCAGGTCTTTCAACTTTGACCAGAACAGTCCATCAAGCTGTACTTACAGCACTGCAAGGCGTCTCTTAGGCCAAGGTTTCAAATCCTTCCACATTCCTCTTGCAAAGCAGTTCCAAAAGCCACACAGATAACTTTCTAGCAGCGATGACACCACTCTCAGTACCATCTTTACTGTTGTAGTAAGGTTCACATTGCTGACAGAAGACACCTGACCAAGAGCAGCTTGTGAGGAAAAGCAGTTTATTTTGGCTTATGGACTCAAGGGGAAGCTCGATAATGGCAGGGGAAATGATGGCATGAGCAGAGGGTGGACATCACCTTCTGGCCAACATCAGATGGACAACAGCAACAGGAAAGTGTGCCAAACACTGGCATGGGGAAATTGGCTATAACACCCATAAGCCCACCCCCAACAATACACTGCCTCCAGGAGGTATTAATTCCCAAATCTCCATCAGCTGTGAATATAGCATTCAGAGCAACTAAGTTTATGGGGGCACCTGAATCAAACCACCACAAACAGGAAGAGGAACGAGCTGCCAGATGGGAAACCCACCACACAGCATCTATTCACCCCCAGGCTGATATTTGCATGCGTATGGTCACCAAGTGTGACGGTTACTTTTTTGTCACTGGGACAAGCACCCAACTAGAAGCAGCTTAAGGGAGGAAAGGATTTATTTCAGGCTTACAGTTTCAAGTATAAGGAAGGAAGGAAGCTGGTTCACTTCATCACACGTCAGAAAGAAGAGTGCAGCAAGCATGAGCCAGCTCGGAGAATACGGGAGGGCTGGACCCCCCCCCCAACCCCAAGGTCCATCCCCAGAAATACCCCTCCTCCAGCAAGGCTCCACCTCTCAAAGACTCCAAAGCTGGGGACCAGGCAGGAAGCTCAATGACAAACACCTGAGGCCATGGGGACTCTCACATTCGAATCACCACAAAAGCTCAAAATATTTCAGCACCATCAGTGACCGGCTGCACCGAAGGCTCCAGGTTGTCTTCCACCTAGGCTGCCTTCATGGTGACAGAAGCATCCAGTGTCCAGAACTCTGGTCCTGTTCCTCCTTTAGGGGTGTCACGAGCCTGGGGATGGGTGCCCTGAGGTCCTGGAAGGCTGACGCAGAGGAAACATATGGTGGCACTAGAGCTCCTTGCTACCTCCTCGAAAAAGTGGACATGGCTCTAGTGACCCTTTCTACTCTGCTATTGTAGGAAAGTAAAAAGGGACTTTAACTAGAAGTTCCCACCTTTTCAAGGTTTCAAGAAATACAGTATATGCTGTATACTAAATTTTGTTATATATAAAATATCTATATAAGAACATAATAACTGGACTCTGTAAGACCCTGTGTAAGGCAAAAGTGTGATTTGAATTTTTAAATTTTGAAAAATATTTTACTTATTTGAAAGAGAGAGAGAGAGAGAAACAGACAGAGTGTGAGTGTGCTTAGGCCTCCTGACACTGCAACAAACTCCAGACACATGAGCCACTTTGTGCATTTGTCTTTATGTGGGTATTGGGGAATCAAACCCAGGCCATCAGGTTTTGCAAACAAGTGCCTTTAACTGCTAAGCCATCTCTTCAACCCTAGTTTTAAAATTCTTTAATTGACAATTGTGTATACTTGTGGAGTATAGTTGTATTATTTTTTGAAATATTTTTATTTATCTATGCATGAACAGAAAGAGAGTCGGGTGTGCCAGGGCCTCATGCCACTTCAAACTTAACTTCAAACACATTACCACCCTGTTCATGTGGCTCTACGTGGATACTGGATAAATGATGCATGGGTAGGTAGGCTTTTCAAACAAGCTTCTCTGTCAAGCCATGTCCCCAGCCTCCAGTGTGATATCTTAATATATGCATATAAGGTGTAGTGATTAAATCAGGCTAATTGGTATATTCACCCTCTCAAAAGTTCATTTGTGTTGGAAGCTTTCAAAATCCCCTCTCCTACTTATTTTTGAAATAAACAATTCATTCCTATTAACTTTTGTGGCTTTAGGTGCAGTAAAACACTGGGGCTCAATCCTCTTATCTGGCTGGGCTTTCAGACTTGTTACCTAACCCTTCTCTACACCCCTGCTTCTGCCCTCCTAGCTTCTGATAACCATTCTTCTTTTCTAAAAAAAAAATTTTACCTGTTTATTTGAGAGAGAGGCAGAAAAAGAGAAAGAGAGAGAGAGAATGAATGTGTGCACCAGGGCCTCCAGCCACTGCAAACGAACACCCAACACACCCACCCCCTTATGCATCTGCCTTACATGGGTCCTGGGGAATCAAACCTGGGTCCTTTGGCTTTGCAGGCAAACACTTTACCCACTAGGCCATCTCTCCAGCCTCCATTATTCTTTAAATAGGAGAAAGTCACTTGGTTTTTCAGGTCCTCAGTTTTTCCCCCTTTCTGGGTGCACAACAGTGTCATGTTAATGAAACACAGACCTCAGCGAAGCTCCTCTGGGCCTGTCTGGCTGCTGGGACGTGCTGGGCACTGCGCCTTACACATAGTAGGTTCTTAATCAATGTCAGCTTCCTTTCCCTTTCTTTGCATTCCTCTGACTAATAGCATCTTGTTTTCATCTTTTTAATATTTATTTATTTATTTAAGACAGAGAGAAGGAGGGAAAAGAAAGAGAGAGAGAGATTATGGGCTCACCAGGACCTCTAGCCCCTGCAAACAAACTCCAAATGCATGCACCACCTTGTGCTTACACGAGACCTGGAGCATCAAACCTGGGTCCTTAGGCTTCACAGACAAGTGCCTTAACCGCTAAAGCCATCTCTGCAGCCCACATCTTGTCTTCCAATGTAAGCATGCCATTAATTTTCAGATGGAGCGGAGGTGGAGTGGGTATACTGTGCACGAAACGAAGGCCCGGCCACTGTGGAGAGGGGATGCTGGAGTCCAGCCAGCCTGCGCCTCTTTTGGACGACTGGAAAAGGTTTGCCATGTTTACGTTGGTGATTTAGGCAGCCCAGAGCAATTTCTCACCAACAGAGAGATGTCTTGTCAAAGGGTCTGCTGCCATTTCATTGCTTTTAGCAAACATCCTGGCTGGAGGCTAAGATGTCCTTACAGACTGAGGAAGAGGCAGGGATTCTGTGGTTAGAGAGAGGGACTTGGCTCCCAGGTACAATATGCCTCAGGCCCCGTGGGAAAGGCTGGCCCCGTGGGCAGGTTGGTGTCCTGCGCATGCGTCCCCGGCCACACAGCCTTCCAAGGCACTTGTGCTCCTGTGGGCTGTGTGCAGTCCTCTTCCATGGGACCCCTGGCCTCCAAAGTCAGCAAGGTGGGACGCGTGAGGTGCCCACCCCTGTGGGACTACTGACCTCCTGCGTGAGGTGCCCACCCAGGTGGAATGTGGTCTCGAAATTCAAGTTGGAACATGTCCTGGGCAGAGTGGCTGAGGTTAGTTAACAGACAATTATAGACAATGAAAACAGAAAACTCTCTGGGTGGGCAGCCAGCACCCAGTTACTGCTGAAGAGAGGTGTGGATAGATAGAACTGTCTGGAAGGAAATTTACAGCCTGTCTTTCAAAGGCTTAGACAGTGTGACCACAAATTTCGCTCATAGGAGAGTTTGTAGTTGAGAAAATGAAATGGGAGAGTAAAGACAAAGGCACCGAGATCACAAGAAAACAGCTGTATTAGCCGCTAAGACTCAGGTGGAGTCCCCTCCAAGGAACTTGAGCCTTGATTCAAGCCTTCTCACGCTTTCACAGTACTGGGCATACAGTAATGCTGAACATATTTGGCATTACATGATTGGTCAGTTCTTCCTCCCACCCCTAGGCTGGGGAGGGCTACAAGGGAAGGGGTAAGGCTTGTTTCTTCCTTCAGTTCCCCCTCGGCACGCGACGCGAGCGGGCTTCAAGGCTGCGTGCACCAGACCCGCAGCTGTGTGCGCTGCTCTGTGCTGCTCCGCGAGGACCCTCACCTGTGCGAAACAGACCGACCGCACCTGAACAGTTGTTCCCATAGTGGAAATGCAAAAAGACAGGTGCCCAATAGGGAGGGGCTGCTTAGTAGATGGTGATCCGCCATGTGAGAGCGTACCAGACATCAGGACAAATATCCACGTGCGGTGATGGGTGAGATGTTCACAGCACCCTAAGGAACAAAGTAAAACTCCACATCTCATTGAACATGGGACACCGAAACTCATGATACCCCCATATTATGTACTATTAAGGAAAAATAAAAAGGTTTGTAAATCCCTAGAAAAGAAGATCTAGGGAAAACAGATTACATGGCTAAAGTGGCTCAAAGATGCCACCTTCCTTTCTTCTTCTAAATAAGGTCTGGGCTCGACAATATTGTCCATGTTTTCAATACAAGGCGGTCTGATACTGTATATCCTTTCTTGTTTGTTTGGTTTGGTTGGTTTTGTTTTTCATTCTGGGTTTGTGAGACAGCATTTCCTTTCAACCCAGGTCGGCCTCTAAGGAACTTTGTAGCTCCGGCACACAGGCCGGCTTCTGATCCCCCTGCCTCCACCTCCCAAGTGCTGGGGTCACAGGCGGTGCCACCACATCCGGCCGATGCTGTGCTTCTTAACACTGTGCCCACTGCTGCCTCCAGTACTTTCTTCTGAACATGTGACACCCGTTTTGGAAGTCGGGATGCATACCTGACTAACACGCCACTGCTCATTACCAGGACACAACTGTAAGCATCAACTGGAAAAATCCCATTTCAGTCAGTTATAAAATGAAATTGAGATGTGCATTTCAGAACCACTGACCCACAGAAGTGAACATAGGATGGTCCCTCCTGTGTACTCCAGAATTTGTCTGCTTTGCTGTTGTTGTTGTTTTGTTTTTTTGAGGTAGGGTCTTGATCTAAGCCAGGTTGACCTGAAATTCACTATATAGTCTCGGGGTGGCCTAGAACTCATGGCGATCCTACTACCTCTGCCTCCCAAGTGCTGGAATTAAAGGTGTGCACCACCACACCCAGCTCTTTGTCTTCCTTTTGTTCCCATTTCTCAAGAGATATTTCTAAATGCTCAGTGTGTCTTTGAATTTCCATATGCCAGGTGAATTGTGGTCCTTCAGGTACATTGGGTTGGGTTTTGCCATGCCAGAAAAGCCAGCCACCTGATAGGAGCTGAGGGCTCTGAGTCACCTGATGTCAACACAGCCTACAACTCCGTGAGTGCTGAGAAGCAAAGGATCGCTTCCATCTTATGGCCAAAGATTCAGCCCATCATGCTGTGTGATATACCCACTTAAAATGCACACGGAGAAAGAAAACTGAAGTTGGGCCTGGGGACACAGGCTTGTCATCCCAGCTACTCTGAAGGCTGAGACAGGAGGATTGAAAGCTCAACGTCTGACAGGGTATAGAGTGAATGCACAGTTACCCTAGGCAATTTAGGCACACCTATCTCAAAATACAAAGTAAAAAAAAAGGCAGGGGCTGGGCCTATAGCTCATTAGTAGAGAACTTACCTAGCATGCATGAGCCCTGAGTTCAATTCCCAGTACCACAAGAGGAAGGAAACAAGGGAGGGAGGGAGGGAAGAACTCAGTGTCCGGGAGGTCAGTGCTTCTGGGCAGTGGTGGAAGCCTTAAGAGGTGGGGCCTAGTAGGAGCTCCCAGGTCACTGTGGGTCACCTTTGAAGGGACTGCGGCAGCCCAACCCAATCCTCACTTCTTGGTTTTTAGCTCTGATGTAAACAGCTGTCTTATCCCTTACCCGAATCGATAGAGCTACTCAGTCATGGGCTAGAATATCTAAAACTAGGAGGCAAAATAAGCCTTTCCTCTCTGTAAGCTTGTCACCTCAGGCATTGTGTTACAGTGACAAAAGTGACCAACATAGATAGCAAGTTGCATTTTTCTTTAATCATAGAAAAAAAAGAAGAGTAAATCTTTTTAAAAAACTTTTGTTTATTTTTATTTATTTATTTGAGAGCAACAAAGAGAGAGAGAAGGACGCAGAGAGAGAGAGAGAGAGGGAGAGAGAATGGGTGCGCCAGGGCCTCCAGCCACTGCAAACGAACTCCAGATGCATGCACCCCCTTGTGCATCTGGCTAACGTGGGTCCTAGGGAATCAAGCCTCGAACTGGGGTCCTTAGGCTTCACAGGCAAGAGCTTAACCGCTAAGCCATCTCTCCAGCCCCAAGAAGAGTAAATCTTAACAGTTACAAGGAGTTTCATTTAGCAGATAAAAGGGTTCTCACATGCCAGCTGCAGGGTGGTCAGGAAGGGCTCCAGATCACGGCTGGCATGGTAGTACTGCTACAACTGGTGAGCAGTGTCCACCAGGATGGGCGTCATGACCACTTTGAACACAAGTACTCTAAGCACCATCCTGCCCCACCCCCACTTACCCTGCCGTTTCTAGCCTGCCACAGGCAGGAAACAGCCACCATATTTACAGGTCAAACCAGGGTTATCAGGATCTGCGTGAGGCTCGGGGATCCTCCCGCGGGTAGGTGCTGCACGTGTTCTCTGTGGCTGACTCCTTCCCTCCTAACCCACGTGCACAGGGTTCCGGGTGACATTTCAACGTGTGGGAGCAGCTGTGGGAATGACGTCTGCACAGGCAGGTCCATGCAGGCACACATCCGCGGGCACCTGTGTCCTGGCGCAGGTTCTCGGCACAGACTCACTGGTTTTGGTCACTGTCAATGTGACCACGGTGCATAGAGAGGGTGCCAAGATGGCCACCGAAACCTCCACGCTCCACTGTGTTTGGTGATCAGGCATTTGCTACACTTCTTCCACTAAATTTAGCAAAGCTATTGTTTATTCATTTGACAAATATCTGGTGGGAAGCTTGTGCGTGTACATCTTCAAATAAAAGAGACCAAGCACACCTCAAGCCAATAGCAGGAAATGACAATTGTGTATACCTTGACATTAGGACTGTGAAACTACGTAACAAGGCAAGTGAGGAGCACATGCTGGCCCGTTGTTGCTCTTAGCCACAAGTACAGACTCTCTATTGACTCTGGGTGGCTCAAGTGTCCCAATGCCACTGCGGGAGCAGAGGAAATACAGATTCCATCATCATTCTTTCAGAGGCCAGGGCGTGAGGACTGAGGAGATGGCTCAGCACTCAGAGGCACTTGCTTGGGAAAAGAAGGGCGAATATAGGTTAGTGTTGCCACACGCCAGGGTCCTAGAAGCTTCTTTCTGCAGTTGGCGATTGACCCCTGGAGAGACTCAAAACTTGCTCAAGTGCTGAGACTAAGTGACTGCTAAGTGCTGAGCACTAAATGAGACATCTCTATATCACAACCTCCAGGGATGAGGGAACACTGTGGAAGAGAGACCAAAAAGAACGTAAGAGCCGGAGAACGGGAACAAGCCATGGAGAGCACTGTCCTCTGGCCGTGACATGGCTATCGTGTCAGGGACACCACAGCGACCGCCATCACCTCACAAGACCTGATCAATAACGGGCCCATCAGCGTTGCATCACTGATGGTAGAGGACGGCCTCCTTCCTGGGGAGCTGACGTTGGGAGAGTGAGAAACATTTTCTGCAGCGGTACCTCCCCCGGCAAGTTACACATTTCCTGGTAAATAACCGCTCACCCATGCTTGTGCAAGGAAACTGGAATTAGCCTCAGGAGGTCACACACACAACCAAAAGGACATCAAAGTGGAAGAAGGACTAGCTGGAAAGTAGGAGAATGGGGTGAGAAAAGGCAATAGAGGGTTATGATCAAAACACACTCTACTGGGCCGAAGAGATGGCTTAGTGGTTAAGGTGTTTGCCTGTGAAGCGTAAAGACCCAGGTGAATTCCCCAGAACCCACGTAAGCCAGATGCACAAGGTAGCACATGCATCTGGCGTTCGTTTGCAGTGGCTGGAGACCCTAATGCACCCATTTTATGTCTCTCTCTCTAATAAACAAATACAAACAAAATATTTTTAAAACACATTATATCATGCATTAAAATTGTGATAAATAAAACAAGAGAAAATTTAATAATATCAGTCACACTGTGACAGGTTTCAAGGGGGGGGGGGAGGAAAATTTCTCTACAGTAACATTTCACTTGCCCTCACTCTTTCCCTAGTTCTCCCTTGCCTGTAACTAACAAAGAAGTGGGAGATAGAAACAATTCTTTTTTAAGGTCCTACTCATTCAAGATTTTGAAATTCTTGGCCTGGGTGGGGCTGGAGAGAACTTGATGTTTTCCCCAGAATAACGAGTCCCAATTTGTATATCAGTGTTAAGAAATATAACAGACACCTAGATGAGACTTTCATGGACTATTTTAAAAATGTGTCATTAATATGAAAAATTTATATTAGCAGTATTTAATCATTTTCACCTGTAAAGAATTAAGAAAAACAGAAGGTAAATATTCTTACAGAGAATAGCAGAGCTTTAAGATTCATTTTCATTTTAAGTCCATTTTGTTTTGCCAATGTATTAAATGTTTAGAGGCCTGTTATACTAATGTTATTTATTAATTTTTTTTCATTTCCATACACAGTTAACTAAAGAGCTTTTTCAAGCACCCATGTCTATAGAAAAAAATATTTTTTTAAATAAAGTTTCTTTTGTTGT
Organism: Dipus sagitta; assembly: GCA_036346955.1. Taxonomy (NCBI): domain Eukaryota; kingdom Metazoa; phylum Chordata; class Mammalia; order Rodentia; family Dipodidae; genus Dipus; species Dipus sagitta. The sequence goes on from CM070786.1 coordinate 67,837,223, forward strand.
AGCAGAAAAAAAAAATAAGGGCACGTTCATATGCAGAGGTTAGCTTTGTCTTGTGAAGCGTGCAGGTGCGCACCCAGGGGTGCGCACTGCATGTACGCACCACCTCTCAGCACTTGCTGAGCCCCACACGCTGTTCAGCTGAGAACTGCCTGCAGGTTCACTGGAGCTGGGGGGTCACGGACAGCGCCCAAGTGGCTGCTTTCTCCATGAAGGCAACAATCAAAGGAGCACTGGTTTCCTAGGCACATGTGAGACTGTGCACCAGAAAGTTTGAGCTGCCCTGCTCACTGTGAGAAGCCTCTTCAAGACTGGGAAACTTCTCTGAATGCAAAGCTCACGCTCCCCTGGGCAGGTAAAGTCACAGGCAGAGGGTCTGTGGGGTGCAGACGGATGTGCTCTTCAGGTGCACAGGATCAGACGGCCGCTGTCCTGGGACCAGGACACGCCTCCACCTTTCGGCAGTGGAAGCTAGGGGTTACAGAATCTGACGTCTGTGACCCTCTGAGAGCATGACAAGGGGGCATGAGTGCCTGTGGGCTGGGGAGATGGCTTAGCAGTTAAGGCACTTGCCTGCAAAGCCAAAGGACCCAGGTTCAATTCCCCAGAACCCCACGTAAACCAGATGCACAAGGTGGCACATGCATCTGGAGTTTGTTTGCAGCGACTGAAGGCCCTGATATGCCTCTCTCCCCCTCTCAAATAAATAAGTAAGCGTTGATTTGTTTTGAATGTGTGTCTTCCCCAGTGATGAGTACAGAGAGTTTGGGAACAAGCTGGAGTGGAGATGGTGCCAGTTGCAGGGGATATTCTGATTCACCCATCTACTGACCGCACTACTGACCAGTGGGGGGAGGGGTGCTCAAAAATCTACCAAACTCCCCCAGGACTAGTGCCAAGATGAATCAACGGTGGAATTCTGCAGTGAGCGGCACCCGCAGTGGCAGAATCCCTGTGACCGCTCCATTCCCTCAGCAGCTGCCTCTCCAAGCTCGGCCAGGAGCACCTTCCGGGTGTGCCATGCCCAGTGGCCTGGCCCCTCTCCTGCAGAAAGTCAGAGCTGCGCCCCTTCCTGTGGAATCTGGACCGGCCCAGCGGTCTGTGAGAACCGTCAGGCCAGCGTGGAAATGGTGTGTAACTTCCAAGACTGGGACTTGAACTGCCTGAAGGTTTCCTTGGACCACCATGGTGCCTCTCATAGCCCCGTGGCCTCAGCTTCCCTCCTCCAGCGGCCTTCCTAGAGGTCTTCCTTTCCTGTCCCCAAGCTGCAGGATGGCTGCCACCACCCAGGCTCACCTGAGCAGGGAAGCACTCAGCACATCATCCTGAGGCTGTCACTGCCTGCGGAGGCGTCCGCCCCCTCCCGGACAGCACTCACATCCCGTCATGGGGTCCTGCTGTTTCAGTCTGTAATGTGGCTGTAACTCCTGTTTTGCCTTCCCCCCCAGGGTTGTTATGAGGATTCAAACCTCCATCTCCTCCTCCCTGATTCTCCTGCTCATGTCCTGCAGGCAAAACTGGCCCCCACCCTCCAGCTTAACTGCTCCGGTGACCTCTAAATGAACAGTTACAGCACAGTCAGTACTGCGGTTCTAGCGATTGCAGAGCCTGGAAGAAAACAGCAACGACCTGCCCACTGCTGACCGTTCAGTTTGGTTCCCATTGTCATGTTCAAGGTGATATAGGATTTTTTGCTCTTAAAAATTGTTCCTATGTGGGTCTAGAATAAGTTTTTAAGTTAGTAAAAAGGAAAAAAAATAAAAATAAATGTATAATTTTGTTTCAAAGGAATAAACAAGCAAGATGCATGCATGGAAGTCGCTGCCTCCTGGCCGGGTCCCCCCTCCCCCTCCTCCTCTCCGAGCTCACTGCTCCTCCCCAAGGCTCCACTCACACCCCCGTGGGATGTCTGCCCGTGAGGAGTTCGGGGACACAGTCTACTCTGCTGGGCGGGAAGGGAAGATTTCTCTTTCCTGAGCCAAAAAATCCGTGAGGCCAACCTGGTCCTGAGACTGCAAGTTTTCTGCTCTCTCCAGCCACTGTCAGTGAGAAAGCGTCGGCCTCAGCTGAGACTTAAGAGTCAGGGTTTCACATGGTAGAGAGGTGAGGTCTCTGTCTCTGCCTCTGTCTATCTCTCTCCTCTGACTAAATGAATAGAGAAGAGTAGAAGGGAAGAAGCTACGCAAACCATTCAGCCCGAGTTACATACAACAGAAGGCAAGGCGCCCGCAAGCTGCGTCTGCCCACTGCCTGCCTGTGAACCAGGCGCGGCCTCTCCCAGCCACAGACTGAGGGGCTCAGAAATAAGGGCCCCTCCTTTCTAACTCACCTGTGAGTTCCCAGTGCCCAGCATCAGACCTGGTTCTCAGTGGACACCAACAAAGGACAGTGGATGGATGAATGGGTGGATGGATGGATGGATGGATGGGTGATTTTAGCACTATTGAGAAGTGGCTATAGATACACCACTTTAAATAACCAACAGCTTAGTACGTGACCCTTCCTTTTTAACCACCTTTTCTTTGTTTTGGGAGGTGTTTTGTTTGTTTGGTTGGTTGGCTTTTTTATTGTTTTTTGTTTGTTTGTTTGTTTGTTTTTGTTTTTCAAAGTAAGATCTCACTGTAGCCCAGGCTGACCTGGAATTCACTATGTAGTCTCAGGGTGGCCTGGAACTCTCCACAATTCTCCTACCTCTGCCTCCTGAGTGCTGGGATTAAAGGCGTGCGCCACCACGCCCAACTACCTTTGTAAAATAAAATGGTAGTCCAACTTCTCAAAATATATGAACTCAAATAAATGTTTATGACCTAATGGAGCTGAATTTTGAATTTTCACTGATAGTCAACAAAATCTTGACCCCTGCCTGGACCAGCATTGTGTCTGATGGCCACCAGGAGTCCAAGGCTGTTAGCAACCCAGGGACACTTGAACTTTCCATGACTTCTGATTGCCCTAAACTTGAAGAATTCATCAATTTTCTCCCTTCTGATTTCACACATCTAAGGACTTAGATCCAATTTTTATCAAATATTACATACATTTCAACAGTCTTCCATTGTCTAGCAGTCTGCCAACATAAGGTTCATTCTCTCTTTTTTTAAAAAAAATATTTATTTATTTATTTGTAAGCAGAGTTGAGAAGAGAGACAGACAGAGAGAATGGGCATGCCAGGGCCTCCAGGCGCTGCAAATGAACTCCAGATGCATGTGCTACTTTGTGTATCTGACTTTACCAGCACTAGGGAATTGAACCCTGGTTCTCAAGATCATAGGCAAGCACCTTAGCCCCTGAGCCATCTGTCTAGCCCCTCTCCTGCTTTCTTACAAAAAATAAAAAAATCAAAAGAATCAAAACCTTTAATGTGTTTGGGGCATGGAGGACACACCTGGAAAACACACTTCACTACAATTCTTGTAGCTAAAGATAGTTAGGTAAGTGAAGAAAATAGACTTTTAATGGGTTTAAGCCACTGTTTCCGTTTCATTACTTACACCCAAAGCCATGTCCTGACTGGTATGGCAGGCAATCCATCTGAAGAGATTCCACGCCAGAAGAATGCCAGCGAATTCAGAAACAAGGCAGATAAACCAGCTCCTAGAAGTGAATGACTGACGCAGCGCTGAGTTAAAGCAAGCAGGGATTTAACCATCTGCATGTGGCGGCTGGAGAGTGAAATGACATCCACAGGCTTGTGTGTTTGCACACTTGATCCTCCCTTCGCAGGCGGAGCCTCGCCGGAGGAAGTGTGTGACTGGGGCCGGGACTTGTGGTGCTCCAGGCCCAGCCTCACCTTCTGTCCTCTCTCGACCTTCTCCCTGCCAGTGTGATGCTGCGACAAGGTAGACCAACTTCTCCCTCCTGCCGTGCTCGCCCACTGTGATGGACACTTCCCCTAGAAACTGTAAGCCAAAAATAAACCCTTTCCTTCTTTAAGCTGTTTCTGGTTGGGTATTTTGTCCCTGCATCAAGAAGTAACTGGTACACTACATAAGTCTTGTTTCTTTCAAAGTAGCGACCTTGGGAAGCAATACTGCTGTGGCAGACAGCTTCAGGTTTGCTGAGACGAACTTCCAGACCAGGCACAGTTATGGAGGAAGGGATTTATTGAAGCTCACAGACCCAGAGGAAGTTCCAGAATGGCAGAAGAAGCTGGCCTGCTTTCACAGATCCAACCAGAGAGCCACTAGCCACAACCCAAAAGTCAAAACGCAAAACCACACAGCACACTTCAGGAACTCCAGGTGGAATCAGGCACTTTGCATAACTTTAGATTGGAATCTCAAATTCACCACCACACCTGAGGGCTGGACCCTAAGATCCACCTCCTCCAGCCAGGTGGTTGCAGATCCATACTACAAACTAATAAAACACTGAATATATTGGGGGCCATCTATTCAAACTACCACAACTGCTATTCCTTAAAAAAAAAAATTATCTTTTCTAAAAAACTTTTTTTCGGGCTGGAGAGATTGCTTAGTGGTTAAGCGCTTGCCTGTGAAGCCTGAGGACCCCTGTTCAAGGCTTGATTCCCCAGGACCCACGTTAGCCAGATGCACAAGGGGGCACATGCATCTGGAGTTCATTTGCAGTGGCTGGAGGCCCTAGCGCACCCATTCTCTCTCTCTATCTGCCTCTTTCTCTGTCTGTCACTCTCAAATAAATAAAAATAAACAAAAAAAGTTTTAAGAAAACAACTTTTTTTCAAGATATGGTCAAAAATGTATCTTTTTAAAGTGCTTCTGAGATCAGCTGTAGGTATAAAAGTCCAGAGACCAGTGATCCAGCCCTGTGACTCATCTCATAGAGCAGAGATGACTCCATTCCAGAAGACTTTTGACTCTTTCAGAAAATCAAATATTCCCTCAAAATATGGACTTGCGGGGCTGGAGAGATGGCTTAGCGGGTAAGCGCTTGCCTGTGAAGCCTAAGGACCCCAGTTCAAGGCTCAATTCCCCAGGATCCACGTTAGCCAGATGCACAAGGGGGCGCACGCGTCTGAAGTTTGTTTGCAGTGGCTGGAGGCCCTGGCATGCCCATTCTCTCTCTCTCTCTCTCTCTCTTTCTCCCTCTTTCTCTCTCTCTCTCTCTCTCTCAAATAAATAAATAAAAATAAACAAAAAACATATGGACTTGCCACCCACCATTCCTTCTCGGCAAGGCTCTATAGAGATGGCGCACGCATCTGGAGTTCGTTTGCAGGGGCTGGAAGCCCTGGCAAGCCCATTCTCTCTCTCTCTCTCTCTCTCTCTCTCTCTCTCTGTCAAATAAATAAAAAAATTTAGAAACACCTTTTAAAAATATTGTTTTTAATAAAGAAGCTATGATCTGAATCTAACAGTTTCCTTATCAAAACAAAAAGATCATGAAACACTAAATTTTAAAAACTGGACTTTATCTTTCAGAACAGAGCTCTGTACTCCACAGCTGACTTCCCCATTACTGACACTGTGAGCTGAAGCTCACTGAAGAAGCCACGTCTCTACTGAAAACTCCTACAGACTGATGGACTAGCCAGAAATTCATGTCCGTGGAAAGATGGAATGTTGCCGTTCTGACAGCCAAAATTGTCTTGGGCTATCTTTAGCTCCCTTAATAGCTGTTTGTTCCTGGCCTCTTATCTGACTTAACATCTTTGTGACTGTTAGGCAAAACTTTGGAAATGTATTGTTAAACTTAGCAAACCATTGGTTTTCTCCAACCCTAAAACCAGTGCTATAGAGAGCATCTGAAATCTGTAGGAAAGATCCCCTCTCTCCTCTGTAGCCTACTTAACCTGGTGTCCCACAGATGTTACAATAAATGCATTGCTTTTGACATTCTTTTGTTGTGTGACTACAAAAGTTCACATACCTTCTTCCACAATGGAACAGATCATTCAAGGCAACCTCAACCCATATTCTTGGTCACTCATAAATTTTTCTCAGAATAAATTTAATCTTTTTTGGAGCAATAGCTGTGTTTTGCACTGATGACATTGTACATTAGTCTAGCCTGTTGGTTACTAAATGAGTCAAGAGCGACATACTTTGTCAACTGAATTTCATTATTTATTCACATTGTTTGATTTCTGTCCCTGGCTAGAACACATATCCATTGGGTCTGGGCTGTGACAGTTTCTCGTGCTTTCCTTGTTTCTAATGACCTTCAGTGTGAGCCATATTGCTCTGATATTCTGTAGAATGCTTGAGGAACATTCCTCAGTTGGAGTTTACCCAATGACCCTCTCACGGTTAGACTAGGGGTATGAGTTTCTTTGGCCCCTTTATTTTTTTGAGGCAAAATTCCACATGAAAAATTACTGTACAGTTCAGAGCCATAGAGTCACCATCACTTCTCCTGAGTTCCAAAACATTCATCACCACCAAAGAAAACCCAGCAGTCACTCCAGTCCCCAGCCCCAGCACCTGGAAACCACAGTGCAATCTCTCATACCAACAAAGGCCAGCAAGGAACAACCCCCAGTGGTGTAGAACACTTCTTCTCAGACCAGAGATTAACTCCCTACCCTCCCCTTAGCACCCTCTGGATGCTATCTACTGAAAAAAAAAAAAAGTAAACCTTCACCCAAGGCTCTTTCTGCTATGAAAGCTTGGCCTGAAGGCATTGATGTCTCGGCCTGTGCAGATCTCTGCGTTCTCGGTGAGCCAGCCTTCTACCACTGTTCTGCAAACCACTCCCTTCCCAGTGAGGCTCATTTCCAGCTCTGCGGCACCCTCTATGGACCCCTATCGCTTCTCAGGTCTTCTTCATCTGCCTCAAACCTGCTCCTCCCCATCTCTCCCTCCGCACAGGCTGGACCTCCCTCCTGTCTGTTTACCCCATCAAGGCAAACTCTTCAGAACTTAAGATGAATAAAGATATTTTTGGTGACAAACACACTTAAATAATTTTCCTCCAGATGACATCAATCAAAGGACACACCAAATGACATTTTATTGGCTAGAGAAAAACTTGGAATTTCATAACCCAAGGAGAAGCAGCCAGATTGGTGTAGGTGAAAGAAAAGATTTTGAGGACTAGAAAGGTAGCTTAGCAGTTAAGGCCCTTGCCTGCGAAGCCTAAGGATCCAGGTTAAATTCCCCAGGACCCACATGAGTCAGATGATGCACAAGGTGGCACATGCATCTGGAGTTCATTTGCAGTGGCTAGAGGCCCTGGAGTGCCTATTCTCTCTCTCTCTCTTTCTGTCCCTAATAAGTTAATTAAATATTTCAAAAACTAATGAAAAAATTTAAGAAACAAAGGCTACAAATTTCTAACATCTGTGAAAGACTTAAATTTACAGATTCAAGATGTTCAGCAAAAATTCAATATGAATAAAAAACTGTGGCCAGGCTCTCTAATCAAATTGCTGAAGATTAAAGATAAAATGTGTTAGTTTCAGAGCTCCCCCACACATACACACAATGGCCAGAACCGATGCCTTGGAAAGGTCTCATTCCCTAAAGGGCTCTCTTAATGGGGCATCGAGCCAGCCTGTCTCTTGTCCTGAGCACTGGCCCGCAACCCCTTGCCCACACTCCCATGAACCCCTCTCCCACTGAGCCAGCCCCCCTCTTCTCAAGGGTAAGGCATAAAATGCCTGGTGCCAGCCTTTCCTCCCTCTCCCCTTCTCCTGACTTTCCGCTAAGGCACTTTGCTCTGAGCCCTCAATAGACTGTCCATTCCCAAAAAGCACTGATCTCAGAGTCCTCTGCCTTGGAACCTCTGTCATGAAACACAGTAGTAGTATAGCAGTCTTGCGATCGATACATGCTAGACAGATGACAGATGAATAGGTAATAGTATATGGGTGGTAGGTGATGGGTAGATGATAGATGGGGGTGATACCTAGGTGATCATAGGTGATACATAGACTGGCTGCAGATAAGTGATAGACAGATGATAGATTGTAGGAAGGTTGATAGGCAGATGGCAGACGACAGAGGATAGGTAAGTGATTGATGATGATAGATAGGCTAATGGTTCTGTTTTTTCTGCAGAATCCTGACTAAATTATGAACTCAAGATGTTAAAATTATTTATAGGGCTAGAGAGGTGACTCAGCAGTTAAGGCACTTTCCTGCAAAGCCTAACAACCCCGAGTTTGATTCCCTGGTGCCCATGTAAAGCCAGATGGACAAGGTGGCTCATGAGTCTGGAATTCGTTTGCAGTGGCTGGAGGTCCTAACATGCCCATTCTCTCTCTCTCTCTCTCTCTCTCTCTCTCCTTGCACATAAATAAATATTTAAAAAATACATATATATGTTAAAAAATTATTTATAATGCCTAAGTCCTCACCATTTTATGCAATATTCAAAATTGACATTTTAAGCTAATTTAAAGGCATGAATAAGAGAGGGATAGCTACGAATAAGTAATGCTCCAGATTTAATAAATACAACTGACAGGTAAAGGCAAGAAAAGGAAGGAAATTGACACTAGAATCCCTGGGTTCTGTGAGCTCTAGTACTTACAAATGCTATGTGAGTTTTAACTTGGGTGGGAGGGTGTAGAGTGAGAAATGTTTGTGGTGATGGAAGCATAACTACAATTAGAACAACACTTAACTATGACATTCCACATTGCCAGAGGAGAGAGAAGACGAATGCTCAAGTAAGGAGGAGGCAGAAACGTTGGGAAATGAAACAATATGAAATCATAATAAATAGACAACATAAAGCAAGCCAGCCAGAGAAAGATTAAATGTGTCATTAACTACAATCAATGAAAGGCACATAGATCAAGTTATTCCCCCTTGCTATTTTTAAGGTAGGCACCTTAAAGGAAATGGCAAAGGAAAAAGGCAGATAGTGAAGAAATTGACAAGCATGGCTGGGCATGGTGGCATGTGCCTTTAATCGCATTGCTCAGGAGGCTAAGGTAGGAGAGTTGCAGTGAGTTTGAAGCCAGCCTGAGACTACATAGTGAATTCAGGTCAGCTTGGGCTAGAGCAAGACCCTACCTTGAAAAGCAAACGAGAAAGAGAGAGAGAGGGAGAGGGGGGGGGAGGGAGAGAGGGAGAGAGAGAGAGAGAGAGAGAGAGAGAGAGAGAAATTAACAGGTATCTATTAGGAAAATGCTAACAATGGCAGATAGCAAAATGTTAATAACACATCATGTATATTTTAAGAAAAAAAACATCAAATAAGGCTAAGGAATTTTACTGATAAAAGGTCACATCTTTAAAGAAATTACAACAGCAACAAACATTTATACACAAATCAGAAAGAGAGGAAAGGATTCATGAGGCCCCACCCTTCTCTGAGGAGGTACTGGCAAGTGATGTTGCTGTGGGTGGGAGGGGGAGACATTTTCACCCATGGTGTAGCCACTGACAGGCACTCAAGCTCTGGTAAGCAGCACTCCCGCCGGTGTTCATACAAACAACCCGCCATGAAAGTGGAAGGGGCCTAATTGAGAAGGTTCGAGGTTATTTTGACACACTTATAATTAGCTTCAAAATACATATATTAAAATTATACAGATTCAACAGATACAAAGCTAAGAATTAGAGCATTTCAACTACACAATAAGCTTTACTGAGTAGAAGTGCTATTTTTTGTGAAAAGGAAAATCTTTTAGAAATGTTCATGGGTTATTTGTTGAAATTGTTCATAGATAGTACTATTAAAGAAAATCTGAACCAACTGAGATAAATAGGTGGGTGGATAGATAGCAATCCAACCAACCCACATTCTGACAGCAAAAATAATATCAAATACCAAAATATGCCCTCCTGATCTAATCTAGGAACTTAACAGCACACATAAGTAATATGAAATCATTTGTACAACTAAAGATGATATAATTATAACAGCTTCATTAGAGAGCAATCCCCCAAAAGAACTATGTATTTCAAAGTCCATAGAATGTAGACGAGGTCTTACCAAAAAAAGAAGCACATAAACATAGTTTAAAAGTATGTGGAAAAAACTAGCCTCCTGCAGTGCTTGCATCTAGTGCTAGTAGAGCCATGCTCCACTGGTTCAAATCCCAGCCTCACCACCTGCTTCAGCTGTGTGACAATGTTCTATGCTCCTGCTCAGCTCGAGGTATTTGGTTTCCTCATTTGTAAAACGAGAAGGTTAATCTCTGTGGTCACGTTTTACTTCATTAGTGTCTCTGAAATGGGCAGGAGAGAGAGGAAGATGAGAAGGGAAGAGAAAGAGAGAAGAAAGGGAGGGTGATGATAGGTAATAGGCTTAGTAGTCAGAGATAGTCAGATGATTGATCAATAGATGATAGATGATAGATAAATAGATTGATGATAGATAGATCGATGATAGATCGATGATTGATTGATTGATAGATAACAGATAGATGATGATGATGATGAAGATAGATAAATAGATAGATAGATAGATAGATAGATGATAGATAGATCGATGATAAATAGATAGATGATAGATAGATAGATAGATAGATAGATATTAGATAAAAAGAGGGGGAAAGACAGAAAGACAGGAGAGAGAACTGAGAGTTGGCAACAGTGATTTTAACAATGTCCTGGGCAGAACTGTACCTCCTCAAAACTCCTATGTCGAGGTCCTGACTCCCAGTACTTCAGAGTGTGACTATAGTTGGATATAGTTTTTTGCTGTTGTTGTTTTTGGGGATTTTTTGTTGTTGTTGTTGTTTTGTTTTATCAAGGTAGGGTCTCTAGCCCAGGCTGACCTGGAATTCACTCTGTATTCTCAGGGTGGTCTCAAACTCATGGTGATCCTCCTACCTCTGCCTCCCAAGTACTGGGATTAAAGGCGTGCACCACCATGCCCGGCTACTTTTTTTTTTTTTAAGCGGCAATTAAGAAAATGGGGCTCTTTGTGTAGGCCATGATCCATATGGCTGGTGCCTTTATAACCTGAGGAGATGAGTACCCACACAAAGAAGACCATGTGAGGACCCAGGCAGAAGACTCCAACTACATGCCAAGGCTGGAGGAGAGGCATGTGGAGAAACCAGGCCTGCCCACACCTTGATCTCCGAGGTCAGCCTCCAGAGCGGTGAGGAAGCTTTGCTGTGAAGCCCTGGGATCTGTGGAAACTGACTGTGGCACCCCAGGGGGTAAATGCAGAGCAGCAGGGCACCTGCCCACCCTGCCAGGTGGAGGCATGGACTAGAGAGGAGCATCCCTGCTCCACAGGTCTCAATTGCTGGTTTTCTCCTGTGAGGTTCTTGCCAAGCCACACCTGGTCTAACATTCATGACATCCATATTTCCTACCACACTGTCTGAAGGAAGTCAATCTCCTCCCCTAGTACCGAAATAGAAAAAAAAAAAGAGATTAGATGGAATGATGGAAGATTGGTCATGCTGAGTTTACTGAGTTCAGCCCTCTGCATATTGCATTTTTTGGTCAACTTGAAGGATTTCCTAAAGCAATTTTATCAACATTAAATTATATTCCTACAGGCTACTATACAGCTTAACCTTTTTCTAAGCAGTCACTCCACAGGGTAGTATGGTATCACGTCTGGTGGTGACAGAGAAATACACATACAGATGGCCAGGACTAGAAACAAACACACACTATGTGATCATGTGTGTGGGTACCTAGGTGTGCATATGTATGCGTGCGGCAAGTGCAACCTCCCTTGAACATTCCGCCCTAAAGATTACGTCTACCAACTAAAGAGGAAATGAAAATTTCTTGTCAATGGTTGAATGAGAGCAGAGTTGACTTGCTTCTCTTTCAGTGGCTAGATTTCAGGCAAGTTTCCTAGATGGAGCCCATACAGCTGGGTGCACCTTGGTGTTTGGCAACCTGGATAAACCCCACAGGATTGCCTGGGATCCGTAGACCATCCTCAAACATCCTGACTTCATTGGTCAAAGAAAAGGCTGAAGTGGGGAGACAGAGAAAATGTATAGACTGGGCTGGAGACATGGCTTAGGGGTTAAGATATTTGCCTGCAAAGCCAAAGGACCCAGGTTCATTTCCCCAGGACTCACATAAGCCAAATGTGAGTGGCAAAGGTGGCACATATGTCTGGAGTTTGTTTGCAGCAGCTGGAGGCCCTGGAGTGCCCATTTCTCTCTTTCCCCCTCTCTCTCTCTCTCTCTCTCTCTCTCAAATAAATATAACAATTAAAAAAATATTGTTTTAAAAATATAGACTCTTCCCAGAAGCTGCCCAGCAACAAAGGCCTGGGAGAGGTGTGTGGCTGCCAGAGACCAATCCCGGGAACATGAAGAGGACAAAGGCCCATATGATGTCACCTAGGGTGCAGTGCCACCTGGGCTGTGCTTCAGGCTCAGGCTGTTTAATCAGATGAGCCCAACTCTTCCTCTTCCAAGAGACATAGAAAGGGGAAAGGGGGAGAGGAGAGCAGAGAATGGGAGAAATGGAGACACATCCCCACAGACCCTGTAAGAAGCAGATTGTAGATGTGGCATCTCAGGCAGGTGAGGAGGAGGGAGACACTTCATGTGATGCTGGATAACCAGCTGGTGGCTTGGCTGGATGCCTCATAACCTACTACTGTGATGGGAAATGAATTTCAGGTATCATAGACCTAAATATTACAGAGGGCTGGAGAGATGGCTCAGTAGTTTAGGCACTTGCTGATAAAGCCTGATGGCCCAGGTTCAATTCCCTAGTACCCATGTATGTAAGGCCAGATGCACAAAGTGGCTCATGCCCTGGCATGCTCATTCTCTCTCTCTCTCTCTCTCTCTCTCTCTCTCCCTCTCTCTCTCTCTCTCAGCAAATAAGTAGATAAACATTTCTTTAAAATATTATGGAGATATATAAAATTATGCAAAATGTAAAAATACAAGTCTCTCCCCCCAGGAAAATATTCTTTCTAAACATGACACAAAACTCACAAATCATAAAATTAAAAAGTTAATTCATTGACTAATAAGTATTCTGTGCCCAGTTAAATGCTAAAATATCATAAATAAAAATAAATATTAGCAGACAAGCTGTAAAAATATTTTCAACTTACATGACAAATAAGGGAGGTACTATATGTAAAGGACTGTTATAAAACTGTAAGGCAAAGAAAATAATTATTTTAATGAACAACTGATAAAAGCAGAAAATCCAAAGAGGAATGTTCCATGCTACAGTGTGAATTTGCTGGGGGTGGGGTGATGTGTGGGGTAAAACAAGATCTCACCATTTTGTCAAGATTGTTCCTTAACTCCCATGTTTAAGCGACCCTCCTGTCTTTCTCTTCTAGTAGCTGGCATTATAGAGTCTTGAATTATAAAGTTTGGATTTCAAAAGTCTACCCAAGGCTCATGTGTCAAAGCCTTGGTTCCCAGCTTGGTACTTCCAGGAGGCGTTGCTAACTGTGAGAGGTGGGCCTGGCAGGAACTCTCCAGAAGGTCACTGAAGACGTGTTTTCTATTCTCTTTCTTTCTTTTGTTCCCTAGTTCCTGAGGTGAATGATTTTGTTCCTCTACATGCTTCTGTCTATGGCATATGGCCTCATTACAGGCCCCAAACCATAGATCTAAAGAAGTCTACAAACCTATGAGCCAGAGAGAACCATGTCTCCATGAGTCAGTTCTTCAGGCATCGTATGATAGCGATGGAGAGCGGACTAGTGCAGCGCGGCTCGCAAGCACGAGAGAGACGTGCTAGGAAGCAAAGACAGTCAAAGGAACCCAGTGGAGATAGCCCATTACTCACTCTTCCGACTTGTGAAGGGGTGTGGGAAGGAGGCCTTTCACTCCTGGTGGGAAGGTAAATTGGTAGAATTTGTCAGTAAGTATTGAAGGCACAGCCATCGGCCATGGTGCCCAGACAGCAAGAGTCCAAATGCTCCTCTGAGACTCCCACCCCAGCCACTCCTTCAGGCAAGTACTGTGCAAAAAATCTCCTGGACCCTGCCACCTCTGCGCCTGAGGGAGCTCAGCTGTGAAGGAAATCTGTGACATCATACTGGCTCCATGGGTGGTTAGGGCTTACCTCCCACTATCACCTCTGCCCTCTGCCTGAGCCAGGAGACAGAGGGATAGCTTCATGCCAACGGCTGAGCTTTGTTGACTGACTGCGGTCCTCTGGACCTTGGCTGCTGCTAAGGAAAGGCTGCTTTATGACATTTTCTCAGGCGCACTGCGACTCAATCTCCACGACCAAAACTCATCCTGGGTTCATTTCTTTCTTCTCACGTTGTAGAACCATGACAGGGCAGAATATCATGGCCAATAGGAAAAGCAGGAACCAGAAAGCAAGTCACCTTGGGTTGAGCCAGGTGGCATGCCCAAAGTGGGAAGAGCGCCCCTCCCATGTTCTTCCCAGGCCACACGAATATGAGTGAGCAAAGCCACACCTTCATCCCTCCACTGTCCCCTGGTCTCCCAAATGGGCCCAAGGCCCTATCCTATCCAAACTGCCCTTGAAATACTTGTGTTTATAGCCATATTTTAACTGCTGCTCGCACTTTTGGATAGAGAAGTTTCTCTTTTCAGATGGCGGTGACCACTGGGGAGACTCACAACTCACCGAAGTGCTGAGAAGTGACAGCGGAGTGGTCAGCACTGGGTGAGACACCTCTACCGCACCCTCCAAGGCTCAGGAAAGGAGGTGGAAAGGATCTAAGAGTCAAAAGAAGGGGAGGAGTGTGTGGTAATACTGTTTTCCAGGCCCAAAGTGCCCATTGCACTCATGACCTTACAGTGGCTGCCACTACCTACACAAGACGTACATAATAAGAGGGCAAAAAAGAAAAGAAAAGATATCAGAGTAGAGGAAAGAGTAGCTGGAGAGAAGTTTGGTGGGGGGATGGGAGGGCAGACAGGGTGGCAGGAGGGGACTGTGATTAGGGTATGTTGCTTATATGTCTGGTATTTGTTAATCAAGAGTTTTAAAAATAGCATTCAGAGATATGTATGGGGAAGTTCCTAAATCTGCTTTGGGACCTAAGCCTCAAGGAGACTCTATGCGCACGCACAGGATTGTGTTCACAGAGACCACAAATGAACCAGGCAACAAGCAAATGTCCGCCCGAGGGCAGAGGTGAGCGGCTGCCGATGCGCTAAAAAGAACTCCGTTGTGCTTAAATGAACAAAGCAATTACATGGATGCTGATATGGAAGAAGAACCAAGACACATTTTTGAGTGAAAATTCAACCTTTTGAATAATTCATACGCTATGACTGAGCATTTTGTGCTTATAAACATGTATGAGCATGTAGATGCAGGCCACGTACTTCACAGCAGGCCCATGCTTGAGAGGTACGTAAGTGGGTGATGTTGTCATCGTGTGAGCATCACAGTATGTGCCTACACAAACCTAGATGGCACAGCCTACCCTGCACACGCATGCATCGCTCCTAGAGCCGAGAAGAACCAAAGGGCACAGCTTAAATCGAGCACTGGAGAAAATGAGGCCATCAAGAGACACAGTAAATGCTGGATGGACGAGGCGCTCTTTCTGGCACCACAGGGCAACCTGCCTTACAGTAAGCTTCTCTATAAGTAGACAAGCACTTAAAAAGCAATAAAAGTATAATGAGATAAATACATAAACCAGGAACATAGTCTTTGGTCATTATCAAGCATTATGTACTACACATAATTATATTGCTATCCTTTTCAAAATGATTAAGATCTTACAGGATTATTTTGTCCCCACTCAATGTGGCATAAAGAAAATAGTGTAACCTGGGTTGATGGCAAGAGGACAGAAGATAGGGTGTTCCAAACTCTCTCATGCTACCCGGTATCCTCCCTGCCCATCGTCTTTTTGTGTTCTCTCTCTGTCTCTGTCTCTCTCTCTCTGTCTGTCTCTCTGTCTCTGTCTCTCTCTCTGTCTCTCTCTCTCTCACACACACACACACACATACACACACAGAGAGAGAGTCTCACTCTGTAGCCCAAGCTGGGCTTGAATTTACTATGTAGCCCAGGCTGGCTCAAACTCATGTCTCTATCTCCTGAGAGCTAGGATTACAAGCATTTGTCACCATGCCCAGCTCTAGCCCATTTTTTCATTCCAGCTACAACTGTGATGCCCCTCAGGGCTCAGTGCAGTCTAAAGTCCTCTTCTCAGAACACCCCAATCTGCTTTCCTCCTGTCCCCAGAATTTGTCATCCATTCTGAGCACAGGAGTCACCCTTGAAAGATCTAGAAGGCCAAACATCCTCAGTGACCCTTGACTGCCACGACTTGGGAGCTGGACGCACTTATCTTATGTGTCTCAGAAGGAGAGAGCTCTTACAGCACCACAGAGGGAGCCCAGGGGGTCACAGCCCAGTTTTGTCCCCCACTCATGTACCACAGCGTGGTGACTCCGAGTGAAATGTCCACATGCAGAGCATTGATCTCACAGTTCCACCTGTCGTCACCCACAAGGGCAAAGAAAGTCCCCCATGCATTACTGCAGCAACCACTTAGCCTTTTGCTTGCCCCTTCTGCTGTGTTCTGTTGTGCTGCTCCAGGCCCAGGGAGAAAGACGCGGATAACCCACCCCGCTACCCTCCTTCTGCTTGGGGAAGGCAGACCGCGAGCTGCAAAGAAACACACAAGCAAATGAATACGCACAGCCTCTCCACTGTCGATGCTCTTAGTAGGGAAAAAGCTAGAAACACAGAAACTAAAGGGAGCTAAATAATTAAAGGATTAAATGCAGTATACTTAATGTGCATACAAAGGGTCGATATGAAGCCATTAAAAACAAGCAGTAGTTCTATAAGCACTGATATGGAAAATGTAATTCATTCAGTGAGTAAAGATGGTTTTAGAACTACATGTTTAGAGTGGCCCTATTTCTTTTTTTAATATTTCAGTTATTTATTTGCAAGCAAAGAGATACAGAGAAGGAGAGAGAGAAACTGAGAGAGAGAGAGAATGGGCACACCAGGGCCTCTAGCCACTGCAAACAAACTCCTTATTCATATACCACCTTGTGCACCTGGCTTATGTGGGTCCTGGGGGATCGAGCTCAGGCTGGAAGGCTTTGCAGGCAAGCACTTTAACCTCTGAGCCATCTCTCCAGCCCCTATTTCTTTTTTAAAATAATGCAGTTTTAGAGCTGGGCGTGGTGGCACACGCCTTTAATCCCAGCACTTGGGAGGCAGAGGTAGGAGGATCACCATGAGTTCGAGGCCACCCTGAGACTACATAGTGAATTCCAGGTCAGCCTGGGCCAGAGTGAGACCCTTCCTTGAAAAACCAAAAAATAAAAAAAAAATGCAATTTTAAAAGTTACAAATGCTTCCTCTATGACATAAAGTCAATATTGCTACTTCTAAGTTCAACTGTGTGTGTATATCTCTACATGGTTCAGTGTCGTGCCTGTGACGTTAACAATCACTTCCAAGTTCCATGATACCTGCTCCCACTCCCCGCAGCTGATAAACTGCTCTAGGAATTTTTGGTCTCGCACACCCTCAGGAAACCTACTCAACATTCTTCCACATTTTATTGGACCAGATGCAGCCCACTTCTGAAGGAGACACAATTAAAGTGCCCTGGCTTACAAATACACTGTGAATCATTTTTCTTAACAAAGCAGGTTACAGTGGAGCCCTGATTTGCATTATAATTAGTTGTTTCAAGACATTGCACGTTCTCCTGAGGATATGCCGTGATTTCCAAGGCACAGGTCACGCACAGCAGCGTCCTGGCCAGGGAGTCTCCCTGCAGGTGCGGTGCAGGTGCAGGTGCTATTTCCTGCTTGGCAAGATCAGCATGAACTGTAAGTGGACAAAATCCTGAGGCAGCCTCATTACACACTGGGAAGAATTAAAAGCCTGCCTGACTGCTGTTTTAGTGAATATTCATGCTTTTACACATTAGAAAGAGACTTATATGCCATTATTTTGTTAGGCTAAGAAAGAATAGCGAGTTCGGGGACAAAACAATAAATAAGTCATAATCATTCTATAAGCAAAAGAAACTACTAAGTAACTGCTGAGGTCAACAGAGAAGTCATTCTCTTCACATGGCCATATGGTGTTTTGTGAGTTGCACTATTAAAAATCCTGAGCTTAACAAAAATATTTGCTTTCCTTATCTAGCGAGAGAAGAGCGTTAAACATGGAAGCTGTCAGTTTGCGGTCCTGGCTGAAGAGGTACACAGGACATTTTTCAAAAGCTATGGTAACAGACCCACCTAGCTTTTCAGCAGTACAAGACCCACTGAGGTCTTCTGGACCATCTCTTTGCTATTCATGCCTCAAGCCTTGACATTTCTTTTTGATGGCATCCTTTGAGCTCACATAGATCATTTTGTTTCTCAGGGCTACTAGTTCTGGTCCTCCCCCCCCCCCACACACACACAAAATCAGTTCTTCTTTTCTAGATTCCTTGGTTTCAAAACTTGCATCATGTAAAAGATTAAGGACATGTTTTTAAGGAATCAGTTCCCCCAAAATGCTTGAAAGGCTCGGTTATGGTAACACCAACATGTCCAGTCAAGATCTCTTTGCCTTCCTCAGCGACCATATACACGTTTTGTGTGGGCTGAGATAAGTGACAGCCTTTTTGCTTTTCTTGACTTCTTCTGCTTTGGATCTTTCCCCAACATTCTTGTGATAAAGAACGCGGCACACCTCCGCAGCAGCTTGTGCTCCTGAGGCCGTCCCCGCCACAGCACGCTGAAGTACGGAGACGGAGTAGCTGGTGGGCAGCGCGTCTGTCCTCCCCACCGTGCCTGGCAGAAAGCAAGCAGAGCTGATGGGACATCAAGAGCCTATGCAGAGTGACTCCATTTCTTAAAAGTTATTTATTGTCTCTGTCAACACACACGCACCAGACTACATACAAATACTATTTGCCATGGTTTGTATGAGTGTCCCCCAAAACCCACGTGTTAAAGGCTTAGTGTTCAACCACCACACTGTGGAGAGGCAGTGTGACCTTTAAGAGTCAGGTCCCAATGAAGAAGTTAGGTCACTGTGGAGGTGCCCTGGGAGGAACTATTGACCCCTCCTCAGAGTCCCTTGGGGCTCCTGGATCCTTCCTTTCAGCCATGAGGTGAGCAAGTCTGTCACAAGTGACCCTGTGGCCAACAACCATGGATTGAAAGGGCCAAAACCATGAGCCAAGGCACTCCTTCCACCCAGCAGAGTTTGCTATCTCAGGTGTTTTGTGACAGTAATAGAAAGCTATCACACTATTCATGAGGGTCTTGGTTTTGTTTTTTGCTTTTGTCTAAGTATATAATCTCACCTGTATCTTGTTAGCATCTGATCTGCCTGGACAAGATTCGAATTTGCTGCAGAAAAAAAAAAAAAAAAAAAAAACAGACAATAGAAGGGAAAGACAGCAGCTATTAGCTCTGGCATGCAAAATAAGCCTATGTGGTCAGATGGTCTGTTAAGCCAGGTTATCATAGTGAAAGAAAATCTTCCAGAAATTTCTAGTCCCCTGAGAGTTGTGGAGAAGAGGCATGTTTCACTTACATCCCTATGACAGCTTGGTCAGGAACCTTGCAGCCTGGTGGCAGAGTGCTTGAGGAAGGAGAGGGGGTGAGGGAGAGTAGAAGAGAGGAGAGGAGTCTGACAGGTCTTTTTCTCCCCACTAGGCCCAGGGAAAGAAGTGCACTCGTTATAGGGAAGCGACACTGACTTGTGCCTCTGCTGTGTGTCTAGGGCTCTGCAAGATGATCAGTTGTCAGCTGCTGCCACCAAACTCAGCCACGTCCACATCAACCACTGTCCGGCACAGTTGAAGGCCCCAGGCCACTGGAGGTTTAAGCACTCCTGAGCTGTCAGGCATAGCTAAGGGCTCCAGTCCCTGGAGGTTGTAGCAGGCCTAGACCCCGATAATCTCGCCTCGAGGTGGCAGGCTCCCTCCCCCCCCCCCAGGTTGCAGCAAGCCTAGATCTTGCTTCGAGACTGGCAGGAGTGAGGCTGCCCCTCCTTTCCCCCTCCAGGCACCTGGACATCTGATAAGACTTAAGGTTTCACTTTTCCCAGAGCCTTGTAACCTTTTGCAGCTTGCCTGGAATGTCCCTATATGCTAATGAGGTATCAGCTGGCAGCCAATCCCCCTACAACCCATACCCCATACCTTTTCCTGCCACTACTTAGACCCTGTGGCCCTTTCTGGCTCACCCTGAAAGTCCCGACATGCAATTAGGCATCAGCAGGACCTTTGTACTAACCAATCTCCTTAGGATCCATACCTCTTCCCACTCTTTCACAAGCACTTGTAGACCCATTCCCCTGACAGATAAACGAGATGTTCTCTGAAGCCATCTCCCGCAGTTGCCTGGATGCCCCTGGGAAACTGATGCGCAGCAGCCCCAGGGCGACCAGGAACCACAAACCACCAGCACAGCCAAGCAAGGCAGGCGTGACCCTGAGCTGGCCTTGTCACATGGCATGGGCACTGAGTAGCCATCCTCAGACCAGCCATGGCCCTGTCCTGTACAGTGACTGCACAGCAGAGGTCAGGTGGCTAAATAAGGGGCCAGATCAGGTCAAGGCCATGAGACACTTGAGGGCCTGCAGAGAGTAGAGCTGAGGAGAACTCCCCTCTGCCAAGAGCAGCCTGGGCTCTGTGTCACCAAGAAGGAAATTAGACTCTGAGTGACAGCTCATGGCACCTCCTGCAGGTGCCAGAGGGAAGGCAGTAGGGTCAAAGGTTGAAGCCTGGGAGTGCTGATCTTTCTTCTGCTTCCTTTCCCACTTATTTTTCAAGAGAAGGGGAGGTGACAAAAATCTGAAGGCCAGTTTTTTTTTTTTTTTAAAGTAGGATTTACCTGAAGAAAGTGTTTAGGTTTTTAGATTGAAATTTGGGTTATGGTGGACATTAATTTTAAATTCCAAATACATGCACAAATATGTCTTGCCTGATAGCCAGTGTGTAGAGTACAGAAAGATCCTGAATTAGGTACGGACAAAGCTAAGAACATACACTTTCTGTGCTCCTCCGAGTTGGGGTGTGGCTTAAAATCTAATAAGACCAAAACAGCTTATGGGAGGAAAGGGCTTATTCTGGCTCATAGGCTCGAGGGAAGACTTCTCCATAGTGGGGAAAGCATGGCATGAGCAGTGAGCTGGCTCACATCGTCACATGTCAGCAGGGAGGGAGCAGACAGGGTGGGCTGTTGGTCAACAGACAGTGGGCTGGACTAACAAACTTCAATGTCTGCCCCCCAGAGACACATCCCCTGCAGCAAGGCTTCACTTCCCAAAGGCTCCACCAGCTGAAGACTGAATATGAGGCTTCCTCATAAACACATGAGGCTATGGGGGACGTATCACGTTCAGGCCACCATAAGCCCCAGAGCAAGAAAATTGTAACACTTCTGTTCTAGGTCAGGCAGTCAGGAAGAATTCCTCCTGTGGGCGGAAGGGCCAGCCCTTACATGTTGCCTGGCTTTTCCCAGGTGAGGCCTACCTGCACTGGGGAGAGCCGTCTGCTCTGTTCAGCTCACTGAGGCACTGACCTACTCTAGAAACATCCTCCACAGACACACCTACATTAACTTTCAGTCAAACCTCTGGACACCCTGGGGTCCAATCAAGTTATCACATGAACTTGATCATCACAGAAGGTAACACTGAGGCTTAGAGACTGTGGTGGTTTGAGTATGTGTCTCCCATGGACTCAGGTGCTTTATTAGAGCTTGTACCTTGGGTCTCCAGCCACCAGGCTGGAGGAGATGTCACTGGGGGCAGGTCCTGGAGTCCAGCCCAAAGGTGTGTTTGGGGGCGGATCTGATTCCAGCCCAAAGGTATGCAGAGAGGCGTGACTGGCAGATTTTTGTGCTTGGCTGCTTTTGGGTGTTTGCTGACTGTTTGGTTATTTCTCTCTGCTTGCATGTGTGGAAGCAGCTTTTTCCACCATTGACGGAACTTCCCCCTGGATCTGTGAGCTTGAAATAAATCCCTTCCTTCCATAACACTGGTTCATCCCAGCATCATGGAGCTGTCTACTACAGAGATATAACACAATTTGGCCAAAACTGCAGACCTCATAAGAGGTTGAACTGAAACCAAACCCCATAGATTTAAGACCTTCTCTCCTCTGTTTCATCATACTGTGATCAACAGGGGCTGTATCTTTGGAGACAGATTTTTTTTCTTTCTTTTGCATGTTCATATGTTCTCAGGTGCACATGTATGTGTACAAGTGTACATAGAGACCAGAGGTCGACATTGGAGGAAGTTTTCCTCAATCCCTTTCTGCTTTACTTTTTGAGACAGAGCATCTCACTGAATCTAGAGCCTACCAACGTGTCTAGACTAGCCAGCAGGCCCCAGGAATCCTGCTGCCTCCGTTTCCTCAGAATGTGGGTTCCAGGCGGCTACCACCATGCCCAGCTTTTACGTGGGTGACATGGATCCGAACTCAGATCCTCTTGCTTGTGTAACAGCTACCTTACTGGCCCCAGAATTTCATTTCTTTTTTAAGGTTCAACAGCCATGAGTCTCCTGGGGGTAGGAGTCATGACCACAGGCACACCCAGCACCAGGACTCATATATTTGGAAAGGCAGCCTCAGGCCCTAGTGGGCCTACCTTCATCTTAAAGGGATTTGGAGGAGGGGAAAGCACAAACAGTTGTTCTGATAAGAAGTGGGAGTTGGGGCTGGAGATATGGCTTAGTGGTTAAGGCGTTTGCCTGCAAAGCCAAAGGATCCCAGTTCAACTCTCCAGGACCCACGTAAGCCAGATGCATAAGGGGGCGCATGAGTCTGGAGTTCGTTTGCAGTGGCTGGAAGCCCTGGCATGCCTCTCTCTCTCTCTCTCTCTCATTCTCAAATAAATAAATAAAATATATTTTTTTTAAAAAAGAAGTGGGAGTTGAATAGCAATGCGGCCTCCCGTGTAACAGAAAGAAGGCACCAGTGTCAGTTCCACACTGACCTGTGAGCCCCACAGTTCTTATACTGGAACCCCACCTAGCAAGTGACTGGCAGGTGGGTGGTCTATACAGTGTGCACACGCTGGACAAAGGGCTGATTCACTTCCCAGGCAGGAAGGAGCAGGATGGCGTGTGATTTCACCAGGTTCAAACAGCACACACAGTCACATAATTTAAGATGAAGTACTTCTTTGAGGAATTTCGCACTCGGTTCTTTTGGCCCCAGATTGGCTGCTGATGACGAAAGCCTCAGGAAGCAGAGTCTCAGATTAGTGAATTACGCCAGTGTCCATCGAAAGTGGAGTGTTGAGAACCCGTTTGGGACTTGGCGGTGACCTCTGTCAGGCTACTGTGGGAGGTGACGGAAGCAGCGCAGGCCCAGGTTACTGTGCGGGAAGGCCAGCCTGGGCTCCCGGAGACGGGGGCTTAATGGCAAGATAAGCCACCCTTGAGGAAAGTTTCAGTACAGCCAGTGTTTGAATTTACCTGGTTAAAATGATCCCCTTTTGGAATTGCCTAGCCCTAACCCTTTCAAACTGACTTGGAATTGATTTGGAATATACTCAATGCTATCAAGATGGGAGCTCCAGATGCCTGGGCTGAGGGGCTGAGAGGTGGAGGGGCTGAGCTGAAGTGGCTCTTGGTGAACAGTGGGCCACTTCTGTGCCTGTCTCACCATGTTTGACCCAGAGAGGAGAAGGAACATCCTCCCTCCCATTGTGTAAGGAGATGTGTGCCACTCACAGAGGTGCTGAGCTCGGCAGGCCTGTGGGGCTGAGTACGGCAGGGTGACTGTTGATGGCGGCCAGGATCCCACAGCACTCTGCTGGCTGGAGTTTTAAAAATTCATATTTAGGGGCTGGAGAGATGGGTTAGGGGTTAAGCGCTTGCCTGTGAAGCCTAAGGACCCCGATTGGAGGCCCGATTCCCCAGGACCCACGTTAGCCAGATGTACAAGGGCGCACACACATCTGGAGTTCCTTTGCAGTGGCTGGAGGCCCTGGCGCACCCATTCTCTCTCTCTATCTGCCTCTTTCTCTCTCTGTCTGTTGCTCTCAAATAATAAATTAAAATAAACAAAAAAACCCTTTTAAAAAAAAAAAAAGCTCAGCATTTGAATGTTTAGACTAAGGAAAGAAGATCAGTAAAGCTGGCACTACCCAACAGTGTGGGCTCTGAACAAAGTAGAAGGCAGAGGAGGAAGGGGTTGTCTTTCTGCCCCCCTGCTGGAGCCGTGCCCTGCGTCTTCTCCTGCCCAGAGACGTGGGCTGGAGTTACAACAGCAGCTGCCCTGGCTCCGCTTCCGATTAGGTGTACGCCCCAGCTCCCCTGGACCACCGATGGCAAACAGCACGAGGTGGGACTCCCAACCTCCATGATGCGGGGGCAAATCCCCCCAGTGACGCCCTCTGCAAGGCTGTGTTTGTCCTGTGGCTTTCCACAGGAGGGAGAATTTCCTCAGGGAAAATCGGGACGAATGCCAGAACCCGCTCCTTGAGGATTCCTTAGGACAGGGTTGGTGGCCTTGGAAGTCTGAGTCACCGCATGTGGCCATTTGTCCAGTCAACTTTAGTTATTGCCTGTCATGTCCAATGTAAATTCCACATATGTTCATGTAATATAGACCTCTATGAAAATGTAAATGAATAGATACAATTTCTTTCAAACTTCCAAAGTTATTTTTAAAAAGAAGAGTTTTAGAGCTGGAGAGATGGCTCAGTGGTTAAAGGTGCTTGCTTGCAAAGCCTGACAGCCTGGGTTCAGTTCCCCAGTACCCACATAAAGCCACATGCACAAAGTGGCACATGTGTCTGGAGGTCGGTTGCAGTGGCATGAGGATTCTCTCTCTCTCTCTCTGCCTATTTCCCTCCCAAAAACTGAAATATTTTTTAAAAGTAGTTTTTAAGATGAGAGAGATAGGTAGTGGTGAAGGAATCTACTGAAATGTAGAGTACATGTCCCATGCCAGTTAGAATTAGTATTGCCACTGAGCATGGCAGCACATGCCTGTAATCCTAGCACTCAGGAGGCTAAGGTAGGAGGATCTTGAGTTCAACCCAAGGTCAATCTGGGTTACATAGCAAGACCCTGTCTAAAAAAAAAAATACAATTACCCAACAGATGGCCATCACAGAGCACGTGAACACTGACCTGAATAGATTGCACCTTCTTCCTCAGGCTACCATCACCTAGTGTCACAACCTGGATGGCTTTGACCAACGAAAATGTATTTCATCAGAGTTCTGAAGGCTGGAAGTGGAAGGCATGTGTCAGCAGGCTGATTCCACCTGGAGGCTCCTCTGGCTCGCCGGGTTGTCAGCAATCACTGCGTTCCTTGATCACAGGGGCACCGCTCCACTCTCAGCCTCTTCTTCCCTTCCTTCCTTTCGTGCGGCTACATCCTACTTCCTCTCTTCTCGTGAGATCATCAGATGCTGCCTTTGGTATGGTATGACCTGTCTTTAACATGATCTCTTCTGCATTGGCTCTCCAAATAAATATCCACAAGTACCAGAGGTTAGACAGGTGAACGTGTCTTTTAGGAAGGGCTAAGTTCAACAACCTCAATTATCACATGGCTTACTGAACTAGAGGAAAAGAGAGGAAGGGAAACAGACGTGGTATGAGAACGTCAATGCTCTCATCTTACTTCAAAGAGACACTGGGAAGTTCTACAACAGAGACATGCAGCAGATGTACCTGTGTGCACAAAGATATAAAACCCCAGCCTGCTAATGTTAGCTATTATCCTTAGAGGGAAAATCTTTGAGACACTTATTTAAGGTGTAACAGCTTCGGTTTATTTTCATACTTCAATAAAATAAATTTAAATGTAAAGAGTTTGATTCTTGTGAAGATGAGAGTGATTTTTCGTGAGGTTATTCAATTAAGCAATGATGACAGGAACTTCCTCCCTGGCAATCCACAAAATCATCAGAAAAGAGAACGAGTGAGAGAAGAGAAGGGAAGGAGGGGAGAGGGTCTGACTGTGCTGGAGTCTTGGTCAAGTCACAGGCCCAGCAGTTAGTAGGGGCCTGAAGCAGAGCCGCTCCTTTTAAAGGTTTGCTGAGCTGGGTGTTTTGATTGCTAACAATTAAGGTTGTGCCAGCATGGACATGTCCAGACCTCTCCAGAATCCTCCACCCCCTGCAGTCCATGATGCTTAATATTCAAGGACTGCAGCTTGCTTTCTTTCTGTTTAGCACCAGCTGTCTGACTCTGGGAGATTAATTCCACACACAGCCCAGAGGGAGAGCTACCATTACCCTCGGGAGGGCTGGCTCTGGGAGGAGCAGACAGAACTCTTCCTTCTGTCTGCAACGTGCTTAGTGCCTCCAGTCATGGTCCCTGAGGCAAAATAGTAATTCCAACCTGGGACATGGGACATGCTGATCAAAGAAATCAAAATCAAAATAAACCAGTGTTGTTATCTGTCAGCTGCCCAGCTCAGCCCCTTTCCCTGGGGGAGACCTAGGACTGTTCACCAACGCTGGTTAGCTCAAAAACAAGCAAATGCCGCTGCTGGCGAGGCTGACAGCTGTCACCAGCACCACGCCTCCCCTGCGGCTTGGCTCTCCAGAGGGGCTCCCCTCCAGTGTAGGAAGGCCGCAGCACTACTCGGGTGCGCAGGCCTCGCTCCCTCAGCCGTACCAGGTGCAATCAATATTCTTGCTCAGTCCCAGTTGTAGGAGCTGCCAGGCCTGTTTGCTGTCCTCTGCTGACCCACACACGGAGCCTTCTCCAGAACCAGTGCCCCCTCTGGTCAGAAAGGGAACATGGTGGCTCTCCAGCGAAGGTGGCTGGGTCCATTCTCCTGTTGCTTGCTTCCTCAGAGGTCCTCTGGGTCCTTTCTCATGTCCTGCTTCCCTGAAAGTCTTATAGAGGCTTGGAGGACTCTGTGGGAAGAGGAAGGGTCCCTGCTAAGTGCCAGGAGGCAGCTACTAGAAAGATAGCTCTCAAAAGAAGGGTGAAGGGCTAATAAAAACATGAAAAATGTTTAGTTCCCTAGCCATCAGGGAAGCACCAGTTAGAACTACACTGAAATTCTGTCTCACCCCAGTCGGAATAACTAGCACCAAGCAAACAAATGCGCGTTTCTTTTCTTGGTGGCCTGGTCATCACTTCTGTGATGTGAGTTTCCTCCCCTACGTCCACATGGGCTATCTGCCCCTCCTGATCACCACATGGCCGGAGCGCTCTGTACTGACTTTCTTTTCTGTCCTCACCATGGTTTTCCCACACCACCACGTGGGCATTCATTTTCCTTCTCTTGCTTCTGTACTTCCCTAAATAAATATAATAGCTTAATAATTATCCTTTTCAAAAACAAAAAAAGAAAACAAATGCTTTGCAAAGTGACCTTGATATCATAACTTCACAGTGGCTGACACTACCTACACAAGACATGCATAACAATGACATCAAAATAGAAGAGAGTTGAACAGGTTCAGTGGAAGGGAGATAAATGGGGGTCATGGGAGGGGATTATAATCATAGTATATTGTCTATATTTATGGAAGTTTCCAATAAAAAGTTAAAAGAAAACAAATGCTGGTGAGGATGTGTGAGTGTGTGTGTGTGTGTGTCTGTCTGTTGTGGGGGAGGGAGAAAGTTATGCACTGCTGGTGGGATTGTAAAGTAATGCAGCCACTCTAGAAATCTACAGCTCTAAATCTTTTTGAGGTTCCTCAAAACATTAAAGAGAACTACCCTATGATCTAGCTATGCCACTCTTGGGCACTTACCTGAGGGAATGTAAGTTGCATGCAACAGGGGTACTGGCACAATCTTGTTTGTTGCACCATTATTCACAGTAGCAAATTATGGAACGAGCCTCGATGTCCATTGACAGATGAATCAATGAAGAACATGTGGTATGTACACACAATGGTATTTTTATTCAGCCATAGAAACAAAATCACGTCATTTATAGGAAAATGGATGGAACTGGGAGCATCCTAGTGAGCAAAGTAAGCCAAAGCTGGAGAGACAAAGACCACAGCTTTTTCTCAGATTCACAATCCAGACTTAAAAAAAATAAGGCATGGGGCTGCAGAGATGGCTCAGGAGTAAAGACACTTGCCTGAAAAGCCCACAATTCTCCAGGACCCATGTAAGCCAGATGCACAAGGTGATGCATACATCTGGAGTTAGTTTGCAGTGTCTGGAGGCCCTGGCACACCCATTCTCTCTCTCTCTCTCTCTCTCTCTCTCTCTCTCTCCAAATAAATAAAATAATTAAAAAAATATTTTAAAGGCATGAGAATAGAAGGGGTTCTATTTATGAGGAACAAGGGACCAGGTGAAGGAGAAGGATAACTGGAAAACTAGAAATGTCAAAGCACAGGACCATGTATGTGAAAATATCATGATGAAACTCATTATTTTGTACAATGAATATACACTAATTAAGGAAAGGATTTAAATGTGGAGCCAATAAGCATAGCACCGGCCACCCCGGAATGACATCCTCTGTGTCCAGGCCTGATGGATGACCACATGCAAGGAGAGCAGCAGTGTGAGGAAGCAAACACACATTTAAACTCTCTTCTCTCTGATAGAGATTTGAGCTGGCTGAAGGCTAGTTTGGATCTGGAATGGTCTCATGATCCCATGTGTCAAAGATTTGGTCCCTAATTTGGTGTTACTGGGAGGTGATTAGTCGTTTAAGAGTGGCAGGTCTTCAAGCAGCTTTGGGGTATGCCCTCAAAAGGGACTGCAGGACCCCACTATCTTCTACCTCTCCAATGTGTGGACGTTTCCTCCAGATGTTATTCTTGCTGTCTTGAATTAGAACAGTTGTGCTCACTAGCAGGAGGTCCTCAGGAGGTTGGAATGAATCACATTCCTGAGGGGTTAGGTTCAAAGGTATGTAAATGGTTAGCAACAGCTGGGAAGAGGAGACACTTCAGTGGCATAGCTGCCCATGAGTAACCCATGCCCTGTAAGTAACTCCAGTAGAATCATGTGTTCACCAAAATGGACTTGGGTGGAATCATCTCTTTGGTCTGTTGTTGCCCTCTCTATTTGGGGTAAATAGAAATAGGCTTCCAGGAAAAGCCACATAACACTATCACTTCCCAGCCATGAAAATGGGTGGTTGTGCTTTACTGGGTGCTCATGACGTCCTGCTCCACTGAGGCTCAAAGCAACCATCAGCCAGTTTGGGACCGAAACCTCGAAAACGATGAGCTAAGATAGATCTTCCCTCCTTACAAGCTGACTGGCTCTGGGATTTGTCACACCATGTGAAAGCTGACTCTCACACCAGGCCTCAGCGAGGACCATGATCTGCACCTTCTCTCCAAGGAGGATATGAAGGACGCCAGACACAGGATGGCTCCCCTTAGGTCCACAGGTGGGTAGGGCTCTGGGACCTCAGCCCAGAGTTACTTCCTTGCCTCCTGTTTGGGTGCTATTCCTGTGGATTTGTCGGTAATAACATGGATGTGGGCTGGAGGAATGGCTTAGAGGTTAAGGCATTTGCCTGCAAAGCCAAAGGACCCAGGTTCAATTCCCCAGGACCCACGTTAGCCAGATGCACAAGGGGGCACACTCGTCTGGAGTTCATTTGCAGTGGCTAGAGGCCCTGGCACACCCATTCTCTCTCTCTCTCTCTCTCTTTCTGTGTGTGTGTGTGTGTGTGTGTGTGTGTGTGTGTGTGTGTGTGTGAGAAATACATAAATAAATAAAAATAAAATATTAAAAAATGTAAAAGGCAAGGTAAAAATTTAAAAAAAAACATAGATATTCAAGCATCTCTAAGGTAGTGCGACGAGTCCTTAGGATATGTGCCCAGGAGTGGTATAGCTGGGTCATGTGGTAAATCTATTTTTAATTGTCTCAGGAACTGCCACACTGGTTTCCACAATGGCTGAACCAGATTGCATTCCCAGCAACAGTATGGAAGGGTTCCCCTTTTTCTGCATCCTCACCACCATTTATTGTTATTTGTTTTCTTGATGGTAGCTATTCTGATAGGAGTGAAATGGAATCTCAAAGTAATTTTAATTTGCATTTCTCTGATGGCTAAAGATGTAGAACATTTTTTAAGATGTTTATAGGCCATCTGTATTTCTTCTTTTGAGAACTCTCTATTTAGTTCCATAGCTCATTTTGTTAATTGAGTTCTTTGATTTCTTATTATTTAGTCTTTTGAGTTCTTTGTATATCCTGGATATTCGTCCTCTGTCAGATGTATAGCTGGCAAAGATTTTTCTCCCAGGGATTTTTCATGCTATTAATGCTTTGGATAGGTGGGGCCAATAGCCTCCTGAGGAATAGAAAGTCTATTTTCATGTAAGCGGTGGATCATTCTGCAGC
Organism: Dipus sagitta; assembly: GCA_036346955.1. Taxonomy (NCBI): domain Eukaryota; kingdom Metazoa; phylum Chordata; class Mammalia; order Rodentia; family Dipodidae; genus Dipus; species Dipus sagitta. The sequence continues at coordinate 67,867,304 of CM070786.1, forward strand.
CAGGCACTCTGGGGAAGATCAAGAGTAGCACAGGCTAGACCAGGACCGAACTTCCTACACTCAAATGCCCTGGGGATTACAGGAGTGTTGCTCTCATAATGTCTCTGGATTCCAGCTCAGTGGTTTAGCACACAGAAAACCGGCCTCACCTGGGAGAGTCTAAAGAGGAATGAGCGATAGGCGCTTAGCATCGCAGGAAGCTCTGGGTCTGTCCTGTGGGAATCCTGGCAGAGACAGTGCTAACCCGGCACCTGCACCTTCTGTCGCCACGGGTTGCAGTGAAGGACTGAGGAAGCAAGGGAAGGAAGTCAGCGAAAGGAGATGATGGGAGTGAGGAGAGAAGACTCGCCTGGGATGATGTGCCGCATGCTCTGGGTTTCGGAGAATGCTGTCCCACCAATGAGAGGAGATAGCATGGCCCATCAGGACCGAGCCAAACTGTTACTGGAGAGTGGCTAGGCCCCAGGGTGCTATTCAGATAGGGCTTTTCTACTTTCTCAAAGTAGAAAGTAAAACTTTACTGTGGAAAAGGTGTCCAAAGTCCTTCCTTTGGATTCTGAAATCACGGGAGAGTGGGGCTGAGTCACCTAGGGGGCAGCTGCCTGTTCACATGTCCTGGGTAGAAAATAATTGAATAACAGGCTGTCTTTGGACAATGCCGGGAAGGGAAGTGCATCCCGTCCGCAGCCAGCTCTTCCATTGGGGGGCGGGGGTCTAAGCCCTATCGCAGGCTCAGAAAGGGCTTCCCCATGGCCTTGAAACATATCTATGACCCTTCCCAGGGACTTGCAGAAGACTACTATAATCTTGTGAGATGTTTTAGGTGTTCTGTGTATTTGTACATGTATGTGTGTGTGTACATGTGAGAGGGGAGGGGTGTAAAAGGAGCTCTTACATCATTTAGATGCATAATCTTGGTCTGGAAAGACAGCTCAGTGGTTAAGGAGTTTGGTTGCAAAGCCTAAGGACCCAGGTTCTATTCCCCAGTACCCAAGTAAAGCCAGATGCACAAGGTGGCACATGTGTCTGCAGTTTGTTTGCAATGGCTAGAGGCTCTTGTGTGCCCATTCTCTAAAATAAATAAAAATAAATAAATAAATAAATAAATATTCTGGATGTATAATCTTGCCAATTACCAACAATTAAAAAGGCAATGATAAATCCTATAAAACATATCTTTCAGAACTCTATTTGAACTTATAACTCCTAAATCTGGTATCATAGAAACAAGTTCAGCCAACTTTCATTCATAACACAGGAAATATTAAAATAAATGTCAGTATTTTCCCAAGATACAAGTCCTTTCAGTGGTGATGATGTTGCCTCTCAATCTCTCTCTTTCTCTCTCTCTCCTGTCCCTTGGCCAGCACCTTGCAGTCATTGGTACCTGCCTCTCTTGCATCCGTCCTGTCTAGTTTGTGGCACACCTGGCTCTGAGCTCCTCTTATTCACAACTGCACTTCCTGTCCTTTTGCTCCAGGCCCCCCAGGACCACAAGGCAGGCCCAAAACTCCCCATCATCCAGGCCCTTCAAGGACATGGCTAGTTTGAGTCATCAGCACAATGCCTCCAACACCCAAGCTCTGAGCTGGCAGCCGCTGTATTTGAACTTGATTCTGAGATGCTTGGCATGTGTCTCCCTATGCTCCTGCCTCCCAGCCTCACCTCACTCAGATCTCCTGGCTTTCTGTTCCCACAGCCAGATGACTCTTCTCTGACCCATCCAGTGAAAGTCCCTTTCCCTCTACTCTGTCACATGAGCCAGCTTTTTATCTGAAATGCTTTCTTTTTGTTAAATATTATTTATTGCAATCAGAAAAAGAGACATGCATGTGCCACGTTGTGCATCTGGCTTTACATACGAATTGAACCCAGGCTAGCAGACTTTGCAAGCATGCATCTTTAACCACTGACCATCTCCCAAGCCCAAATTAAATTACAAAACACACCCTTTTATTTATTTATTTATGACAGAGAGAGGGAGAGAGAGAGAAAGAATGGGCATGCCAGGACCTCTAACCACTGCAAATGAACTCCAAATGCACACACCACCTTGTGCATCTGGCTTATGTGGGACCTAGAGAATCAAACCTGGATCCTTAGGCTTCACAGGCAAGTGCCTTAACCACTAAGCCAGATCTCATCCCTTGTTTAGTTTAGTTTAGTTTAGTTTTTTTTTTTTTTTTTTTTTTTGAGGTAGAGTCTCACTCTAGCCCAGGCTGACCTGGAACTCACTCTGTAGTCCCAGGTTGGCCTCAAACTCATGGCGATCCTCCTACCTCAGCCTCCCGAGTGCTGGGATTAAAGACGTGCACCACCACACCCAGCTCCTTGTTTAGTTTTTGAGGTAGTGCCTCATTCCATCCCAGGCTAGCCTGGAACTTGGGCCTCACAAGTGCTGGGATTAAAGGAGAGTGTCACCACATCTGGCTGAAATGCTATTTCTTATGCATAAACGACCTAGTACCACTCAGCTACCTAACTCCTTCCCACCCTTCAGGTCTCAACTGGGCCTGGGGTCTTCTACAAGCCTTGTCCCCAGCAGCCTGGCTATAACCTCTCCCTGCTACCTACTAAGGGGCCTCACTAATTTCTGAGTGGCTTGTGTCAGAGTGAAGCCCCCTGCAAGTCTCAGACTCATGGCCTCCACCAAGGCAGGGACCCTAGTCTCTCAAGAAAGACATTAAACCATCTGCAAAGACAGCACCCTGTGGCTCAATGCCTCTTAAATATCCCCCCGTATTGTTCAGTTATGATTGAATTTTACTGTGAGTTTTGGAGGAACAAACGGCACTGAACCCATTGCACGGACGCAGCAACCAGGAGGAGCCGTGAGAATCTGGGGTCCCTGCAGCACGATGAGTGGCAGCCTGGGGCAATTGCTCATCACCCAGAGAGGAGGGGCCACATTCTTGGGATGGCTGGTCTGTGCTTTGTAAGTCAAAGAGTGGTCCATGTACTTCTCGCAACCTGTAGTTAGGAGGTTCACATTCTGCTGAGTCATTCCCTAATGTGTCTCTGCCAAGAACTGGAGTTATTAGCCTAGTTAAATCTCTCTTGCAAGCCAGGCGTGGTGGCGCACGCCTATAATCATAGCACTTGGGAGGCTGAGGTAGGAGGATCGCTATGAGTTCGAAACCAGCCTGGGTCACATAGTGAGGTCCAGGTCAGCCAGGGCTAGAGTGAGACCTTACCTCTAAAAACTAAAAACCTCCCTCTCTTCCTCCCTCCCATCTCTCCCCCCGCCACACACACACACACACACACACACACACACACACACACACACACCAGCACAGCCTAAAAGTGGTCAGGAAGCACAGCGTCCATTCATCAGCAGCCTGGAGACGGCTGGCCCTACTAGAAGCCCCTTCCTCTCCACTCGTCGGGTTCCAAGATCACCCTGCAGCACAACCAACTTCCTGCGGCACCTTCCTGTTCCCCAGTCTTCTGTTTGTTTGAAAACCAGCACCTGCTTCCTTTTGTCATGGTCCCTGGGCCTTCCTCTGCATGCACAGGATTTGTTTGTGAACTCTTTCCGGGAACGCGCGCTCTTTGTGAACAGACCCTTCGGCAGGAGCCAGCGCCCCTTGCTCTCTGCATCACCGCTCCATGCTTTGTAAGGCAGAGCAGCCCGTTCCCGGGGTCACGGGTCTTCTCCCCACTTGTGCCTTGTAACCTGACATCTGCTAGAGGCTTCTCACAGTCCAGCCTCTGAGCTATGCCTGAGTGTTTGGTACCGGGACCTGTCAGTGAATAGAACATGCATGCGTACTGCCTGCCAGGGAACGGCTGGCTCACTTTCCGCATGTCAAACGAAGATTAGAACAGTCCCTGTACATGAGGTTGTCTCGAGGGGAGAAAAGATCACGCATACAAGTGAGTCACTTTTGCCGGGTGGTGCACTGTGCACACCTATCGGTGACGGGTGGCGGCTACAGCGGTGTCGTTGTCATTGTGGAGTCACCCCAAAGAGCTCTGGGGGACTCCCTATTGCTGCTGAAATCCAAGATCAAATATCATTTTCTATCCATTGACCCCAGAAAAACCAAAATCCCCAAAGTATCTGCTGCTGGCTGCACATGCTGCTGTTGTTGTTGTTGGATTTTGCTTCGCTCAGCACATGGCAAAAGCCCAACAGAGATGAGCTGTCCGGCTATAGACAGAAGGTCTGTGTGTGGTGGGCGCATGTGTGAACATGTGTGTGTGTGTGAATCTTTATCAGGGGTGAAGACTACTAAGGGGATTAAAAATGAGATTGGTCAATTTTTGTCATATATGATGGAGGAGGGCAAAAGGAGCTGCTGGAGAGAGGAGGGGACGCAGTGAGGGCGGCAGTGGGAGGGGATGTGGAGCAGGGTGCACTGTACGTGCGTATGGAGTTTGCCAATAGATTTAAATAAATACATAAGATTGAATTGTAGAAATTGATTGCTTTTGAACAATGTATTAAAAGGCAGAATCAAGCTCAAATTGGCTAAAAGCAAGAAAAGTTTCTCTGTCAACCTTTTTTAAAATTATTTTTATTTATTTATTTGAGAGCAACAGGCAGAGAGAGAGAGAATGGGTGTGCCAGGGCCTCCAGCCACTGTAAACGAACTCCAGATGCGTGCGCCCCCTTGTGCATATGGCTAACGTGGATCCTGGGGAATCGAGCCTCGAACCAGGGTCCTTAGGCTTCACAGGCAAGCGCTTAACCGCTAAGCCATCTCTCCAGCCCTGTTAACATTTTTCCGCTAAGTCAGCTCTCCAGCCCTGTTAGCATTTTTTTTAACCCTACCTACTCATTCAAACTTTGTTTTTGCTTCTTTAGCTTTGAGTAAATTTTGTGCATTTGACTTTACGTGGGTACTGGGAAATTGAGCCCAGGCAGTCATGTTTTGCAAGCAAGCACCTTTAACCCCTGACCAGTCTCTCTAGCCCTTATTTTGAGCAATTTGCTTGGGTATGTGTATGTGCAGGTACACTGATGTGCGTGCACTCCCACGGCTGTGTGCACACTGAGGTGGGCATGCATCGTCATTGGGAGCGCTGTCTGCTCCCTGTGAGGCAGCATCTTGTGGGCCTGGAGCTCGCCAGTTGGGTCAGAGCCTGGGGGATCCTCCAGTTTCTGTCTCCCCAAGGTTACAGGCACCGTCGCTAGTGTAGCTGCCTTCATGTTGCTGGGGGGAAAGCAGCTGATGGGAGGAGAGGGCTTATTTTTGGCTTTGTCTTGAGGGGAAGCTTTGTGACGACAGGAGAAGATGGTAGAGCAGCGGCCGGGCATCAACTCTGCCACAGCAGGGGGAAAACAGCGGCAAGAGTGTGAGCTGAGCTAGCTCGGGCAACCTGGGGAGAGTGAGCCTCAAGGTCCTCCCCCAGCGACACACCTCCTCCACCAGGGTTCCAAGCATGTGAGTTTTGGAGGAGCATCAGCTTCAAACTGCCACAGCCACCGTGCCTGGCGTTTTCACACGGGTACTGAGAATCAAACTCAGGCACTCATGTGAGCATTTTACCGAATGAGCTATTGCCCCAGCCCCCAATGTGAATAAGTTACAATATATAGACATTGCAAGATTTAGTAAGTTCTCCTGAGATCATCAATTCCCATTTCCCCTCATTTCCTTTATTCCCCTTTCCATGCATCTGTGTATTATCATTATTTCTATTCCAACCAATTTAAAAATTAATAGCAGATGCATGCCCCTTTCACCTAAATGTTCATAAAAAACAAGGATATTCTCTTCCATAAACACAGTACAATGACTCAGCTCAAGTGCAGGCAGTGTCCGATAGTGATGCGATACTCTGGTCTAACTACAGGCACATACAGTTTCATCAATTGCTCCATTAACATACTTATTTTACACTGTGTGTAAAAATAGTTACACTGTCTGTATCTATCATATTTCCCTCATGTACTGCAATCTACAATATGTCCTCAACTTTTCATTGTCTTTAAAGATACTGACTTTTCAGGTTGGAGAAATGGCTTAGCAGTTAAGGCTCTTGCCTGCAAAGCCTAATGACCTGGGTTTGATTCCCCAATAACCACATGAAGCCAGATGCACAAAGTGGCACATGCATCTGGAGTTCATTTGCAGCAGCTAGAGGCCCTGGCACACCTGTTCTCTCTCCTTGCAAATAAAAATTATTTTTAAAAAATATACTGACTCCCTACTTAATTTCACAAACAAGTTCCCCATTCCCCCATCCCCCACCCAGCAGAAAGGCCTTATACAACCTAACCTTTGCAAACCCAGGGAGGCTCTTTCTTCCCTCAGGAGACAGCCTGACAGCTCGTATTTTTCCCAAATAAAACTTTGACTTTACTTCAAAAGAAAATAGATACTGACTTTTTAAAGACAGGATCATGGTATATACCCCAGGCTGGACTCAAATTCATGATCTTCCTGCCTTCCAAGTACTAGGACTGTAGACACAAGCCACCAACACAGCTGAAGTGGGGTCAGTTCCTAAGCGTACAGGCACTTCTTGCAGACAGCGTCACCGGGCTCCATTTCATATGCCATGGTTCTGGCTTCCTCTCTGTGCACTGCTTCTCATCGAGAGGCGTCTGAAGCCAGTCAGCTCCAGCTCCACTGTTGCCAGCTATAATTCTTCTCATGTGACTAGGAAGTGTCGCCAAGTTTCCTCACAAGTCATGGCTTTAAAGAAGAAATCAATGATGTTCTAAAGATTTGAATCTTCTATAAATAAAGTTTAAAATGTAATCATGTCCCAAAAATTTCCAGCAAGTTTCCAACCTTCAGAAATACAAGCAGGTACATGCAAAATAGACAAGCAAGCATAGCTGGTACAATTCTAAAATAAAAGAGAAATGAAGGTTACAGGTGACTCATACCTGTAATCCCAGCACTCCAGAGACTAAGACATGAGGATTGGTGCATGTTTAAAGCCAGCCTGGGCTACAGAGTGTGACTCTGTTGAGAGAGAGAGTAGAGAAGGAAGGAAAAGAAGGAGGAGGAGGAGGAGAAGGAGAAGAGATAAGGAGAGGAGAGGAGAGAGGAAAACAGAAGAGAAGAGGAAAAATGGAGGTAACAGTTCTCACTAGTTGTTTAAAAAAATCTTAAGACCTTGGAAATTAACTCAGAATGCACATGAATTGATGGACAGTCCAGTGGAACAGAAGGGAGTCCAGAGCACAGAATATAATACCCAGATGTGCGCATGCAAGGACTGCGTGAAGAGTGTGAATACGCTAATCCTGGAGTATAGACTGTTATGAACAGCACAGCAAGGGGACAGCGCATGGCCGTACGGAAAGAAAGCAAAGTGGGAGCCATGGTAAACACCATGGTACCCACTAAAGCACCCAACCTTTGAATGGAGAATGGCAAAAGCCTACAATGCTCCCAGAAAGCATGGGTGCAGGTGCCCCATCCCTGCAGAGCTCAGAGCCACTCTCCCTCATTCTCAGCCCCGACAGCCATCCACGTGGAGCCAGCAGGAGGCACTGTTATGGGAAACTGAGTCACACAGAGCTGGTATCAGAGACAGCATGGAGAATCAGAAAATCTCTCTGTGCCAACGTGGACTCGGGGGAATCATTTCCAAAGCCTGAGTGCTGAGCTCTGATGGCGGAAGAGCTTTTATAGACACAGTGGCAGGTGTGTTGACTTCATCTTGAATTCTTTACATTATTGGTGGGTTAGACTTCTGGGCTACATGGCTAGGGGCATGGGCAGGAAGCAATAAGTAGCCTACAGGCACAGAACAATAAGCTGTTAGCTCAGAGAGGGGTGTTATGCATCATTTGGTCTATATTTGACTCAGGGCAGGACATAGTGACACAGTTGGACTGAGTCATGATAAGAGTAGGACTAAGATTGTTGACATTCTTTTACTTAGAATCAGGTATTTGCAAAACACTGCTCAGCACAGAGGGAGAGGAGCTTTAGTGACTAAAATCTCCCCCGCAGCGTCACAAGCCAGGGAGGAGTGAGGGAGCAGAGGGCACAGCCTCTATCTCGCCTACAGGCTGTGTTCCTACAGAAGATGCTGGTTCTGCTCCACACAGTGGCTCTACCCAGCTCTGCCGCCTTCAGGTACAGTAATTCTGTGGCCATCCCTCATCCTTTCAGCCTTAGGAGTGGTGTCCTCTCTGGTTGGAGACCCACTAAAAACTGGCTACACTCTTAAAATAACCCTTTATAGGCATGATGGTCAATTTCTCATTGCTGGGATGAAACACTTGATGAAAACCCATTTAAGAGAGAAGGGGTTTTTCTAGGTTTCAGTCTATCACGACAGGGGAGGCATGAGGGCAAGAGCTTGAGGCTGAGCTGCTCACAGTCAGCCCACAGTGAGGAAACAGAGAGCAGCACGTGTCGCTGCTCAGTCAGCTCTCTCCTCCTCATACAGCCCAGAATCCCAGCCCAGGGAATGGCACCACCCCGGCTAAGGTGGGTCTTCCCACCTCAACTAACCTGACAAAGATAACCCCTCACAGAGAAGCACAGAGGTGAACCTAATTCTCATCATTTCTCACAAGTAATTCTATGTCCTGTCAAGCTGAAAGTCAATACAAACCATTCCTGTAAGGTTTTATGCCATTAATCCCTTATACAGTCAGTCCCTCTGGAATTATCCTAATGCAGGCATGCCATTTGCTTCCTATTGGAACTCTGAGTGATGGTATAAACTTGGAGTGGACTGGAATATCTAACTTTGTCTCAAGATCTTAAAGCCAAAAAATAAAACACTTTTTCTTTTTAAAGTCTATATAGCAAACAAGATAGAGCACAACACAAAGAAAGAAACTGGGGGAAATGTTTGTGGCTCATGACATATAAAAGTGCTTTTCTCCAAAGCATAGGCAGAGCTCCCAGAGATGAAAATAGAAAGACCACAAGATCAATAGGAAATGGACCAAAGGTCATGAACAGGTCACATAATCAGAACTACAGATGGTCCGATGCCCACACGCATTCATAATCAGAGACATGAAGAACTAACGATATGTTAGGAAATAAGTTACCCTTGATCAGATTGATAAGATTCCAAGCGTCAGCCAAATGCTCTGTTGGCTGGGCACCAGAGAGATGGGCACTGTCCTTGTCCTTGGTGGCACTGCAAGATGGTGCAGGCCCTTCCAGAACAGTGGCCATCAAAATGTCATATTCATTCCCCTTGGTTCACCTGGATTGTTCCTTGGGTTGGATCAGGAGTCGTAACAGACACACTTCTGGGTGGGCCTGTCAGGGTATTTCCAGGAAGGACTGACTGAGGGGTTAGACCCTTCCCCAGAGTGCAGCTTCATAGCAGAGGTCCCAAGAGAGGAGCACGTTTGCCTGCCTGCCCTCACTCTTTGCTGGTGCATCCATCCATCCCCATGCTGCTATTGGAAGCCAGCTTCTTCAGACCTCCAATGTGGACTGAAGACCAGAAGCTCTCCAGGAATGCTCCAGGTACCAGACCAAACCTGCTGAGACATCCAGCCTTGTAGACTGAGCAGCTACTGGCTTTTCTCACCCTCCAGCCGGCACACAGCCATTGCTAGACTGCCCAGGCCATCTTGTGTAAGTCAGTCTAATGAGTCCTTTGGAATATGTGTTCATTCCATCCGTCCTCACCTCTACAGAACCCTGACTAATGCAGCCAACCATCTCACTTCCAAGACCATATCTGATCAGAGGAAACATACGTGACAAGATTAGTCACTGTGGCATTGTCTGTGATACAGAAACACTGGAAATCATCCAGGTGTCCATGTAGAGGGGAAAGAGAAATAACCCTATGATTCACTGTAGGAAGAGCAGAAAAATTCCTCTGGACTAAAATCAAAGTAGCTACTAGAAGCCGGGCATGGTGGTGTACACCTTTAATCCCAGTACTTGGGAGACAGAGGTATGAGGGTCACTGTGAGTTCAAGACCAGCCTGAAACTACATAGTAAATTCTAAGTCAGCCTGGGCTAGAGTGAGACCTACCTCAAAAAACAAACAAACAGGAAAAAAAAAAAAAAACTCCTGGCTATGTTAAGTGTGAGAAAAACAGCATGAAGTAGGAAATGATTTGGTATGCCCACCAAACAAAGTAAGAAGGCAAGAAATATGAATACACATTTGTATTTGCTTGTGTTTACATAAAGAAATACTGAGAGTAGTAATAGCAGAGAGCTGAGCTGAAGGCAGGCAGGAGCATGTGGGAGGGAAAGGGGAAAGTAAGATTTCACACTGTGTGCCTTCTCCACTGGTTCAGTTTTTAAATGATTGACATAGTACAAATTGAATATTCCTAATCTGAGTTCCAAAATGTTCCAAAATCCAAAACATTTTGAGCCTAGCATGACATCACAAGTGGGGAATTCCACACCTGACCTCATGTCCTCATGTGATAGGTGGCAGTTGAAGTGCAGATGTGGATAGATAGATAGATAGATAGATAGATAGATAGATAGATAGATAGTTGGAGAGATGCCTCAGCAGTGGCAGTTAAGGCACTTGCCTACAAGCCCAACAACCCAAGTTTGATTCCCCAGTACCCATGTAAAGCCAGTGGCACATGAGTCTGGAGTTCATTTGCCCATTCTCTCTCTCTCTCTCTGCCTTTCTCTCAAATAAATAAATAAAATATTTTAAAATTACTATATAAAATTATCTCAGGCTATATGTGTGAGGTCCATATAAAATATAAGCGAAGCTGATGTTTATATTTGAACCCCATCCCAAAGATGTCCCCTTATGTGTGCAAATACTCAGAAATATGAGGAAGGGGGAGAACACCCTGAGTCAAAAACACATCTGCTCCCAAGTCAAAGAATCAGTCAAAGAAGGGATGCTCAACCTGTGACTGCTCCACAAGACGGAGAGGAGAAGAAGAAGAGGAGGAGATGGAGAGGACAAAGATGGAGAAGATGAAGAAGACAACACAAAACATATGAAGGCAGAAAAGATGGAGAAGTTGTGCAGACGGCCGTCGCCATACTGCACCTCTGATTATCATAGGCCCTTCCGGAGACCACGGGAAGGAACAGGCCTTGGTTTGAATCTTGGAGATTCTGCTTTAGCTGGGCAGATGCGTAGCTTCTCTGAGCCATCATGTGTAAAATGTGAGTGGGGATTTTAGAACTCATCACTTCATGAGGCTGTTGCGAGGACAGAATTAGGATTAGGTAACACAGGCCCTCAGAAAGTGCTGGCTCGTAGAAAGTATGAGACACCATCAGTATTGTTTATAGCCTTTAGGCAGATATGTTGAAAGGTAAGAATGTAATTGCCCATATAAACTCTTTGGACTGAAAATTCTCTCTGGAAAATGAAATTAGCTTTCCAAACAAATGCCGAGGCTTCTATTTTGAGTCACACTGCTGTGGGCGCTCTCTTACTCTCTCTCTCTCTCTCTCTCTCTCTCTCTCTCTCTCTCTCTCCTGCAGTGCCATCAGTTAATAAACCTCCATTAAGGATACACAGTGGCAAGGCCTAGGTTTTATTTTCAACAACTGTGCAATCAGGGTTAAAAGAAAATACTTTAGGGGCTAGAGAAAAGGCTCAGTAGTTAAGGCGCTTGTCTGTGAAGCCTAAGGACCCAGGTTTGATTTGCCAGTACCCACATAAGCCAGATGTACAAGGTGCAACATGAGTCTGGAGTTCATCTACAGTGGCTCAAGACCCTGGTGCACTCATTCTCTCTGTCTGTCTCTCTCCCTTCTCCAATAAATAAGTAAACAGATAAAAAAATCGTTTTATTTATTTGCACACATACACAGAGAGAGGGGGAGAGAGAGAGAGAGAATCGGTGCATCAGGGCCTCCTACCACTGCAAACAAACTCTAGATGCATGTGCCACTTTGTGCATCTGTCTTTACATGGGTACTGGGGAATCGAACCCAGGTCACTGAGATTTGCAGGCAAGCACCTTAACTGCTGAGTCATCTCTCCAGCCCAGGTTTTTCTTTCTTCCCATTTACATCCTCTTGTTCTGCTTCAGTGTTTTCTACTCTCCCCTTCCTCCCTCTCCACTCTCTGTTCTTTCTCTATGCCTGCCTCTGTTTGGCCTCTGAAGTCACCAATGACCTGAATGTTAAGAGCAGGAGTGACTCTGGTAGACCATGAGCCCAGTCTACACAGAGTGAAGACAGATGAGCAGATCAGAAAAGAGCAAGTTCAGCACAGGTTCCCTCCCAGGTGGCAACAGACAGGACCAGAGCCAGCTCCCCAAGTGTCCTTCCACCCATCTTCCAAGGTCATCTTCTACTAGCATTTTCCAAACTCTATTGAAGGGTGACAGCATTTCTCCATGCCTCATTCTGTTTAGAAAACAGATAGGCAGAATATTTTTTTTTCTCTTGAGAGTTTGAGATCAAACACACAATACACCTAGAGCTTTGATAAGAGAAGGGCTTATCAGAATGTAGACATAAAGCTTACAGTTGGAGGAGACTCAGCCTTCACAGCCTGATGGTAGGGATAGCTGGCATCTCAAAGACTCTTCCAGCTTCCTGTCTCAAAACTAGAAACATGTTTTCCCAGACAACCAGACATTCCCTTTCCTTCATTAAGTCATGGCTATTCTATCTGGAGTCCTCAGCCTGGAAACTAGAGAACAAGAACCAAATCTTACGATGGGGGGATAGACACTAATAATCACAACAATTGAATGGACAGCTGGCTGCCTGCCTAGTATTGCACTGGGAATTCATACCTATAGCAGGTGTTGTAGATGTGAATATAAAATGTCTCCCATAGGCTCACTTGAACATTTGGTCCCCAGCTGATGACACTGCTTTGGGAAGGTTGTGGTTGAAGTAGGTCTCTGGGGGCAAGCTTTGGGGATCTATACCCCATCTCTACTTCCTGTTCACCCTCTGCTTCCTGACTGTGGATGTGATGTGACCAGCGAGCCCTCCACTCCTGCTGCCATGCCTCACCTAAAACTGCAAGCTGAAGTATGCCCTCTTTTCCTTAAACTGTTTCTTGTCAGATACTAGTCAGCAATCAGTAAAGTAACAAACAGAAAATGTGGTCCTGAGAAGTGGAGCCATTGTTATGATGAACCTGACCATGTGGTTTGGCAGGACTTTGGATTTGGTCTGTGTGAGGAATGTGGAAGCTCTTGGGACTTTGGGCTAGACATTTCCTACGATACTGTAAGCAGAGTTTAAGGAGCCATTCTGGTGGGAATTTGCAAAACCAGTATGCCAGAAGAAACATGGAAGCCTAGCTTAGAAGGTCTCAGAGGGGAGCAATGACTCCATCAGGAACTGGGCTAGAAGAAACTCTACATTCTGCCCACATCCTTGGGACTTGAATGACACCGAGTTAAAAAGTAATGGACTAATTTGGTTGAGGAAATATCAAGACAGGACAGCATTCACACTGGTTCTGAGAAAGCTGCTATAATTGTTAAAGAGATTATCACCAGTGAAGAGATACCTTCTGTGCTGGGATAATAGGAAAAGTGCCCTGAGGACAAAACCCTATCTCTCAGAGGCTCCACTTTGTGAAACATCCATATTTGTTTGAGGGAGGAAAGCCTAAATCAAAGGTATTTCCCACTCAAAAACAACTACCTAGGGATGTGTTTCTCCAAGGCCAGCCTAGAGGGCAGATAGAGGCTGTTAAAGATGTGGTCCAGGCGGCCAGGCTGCATCTCAGTCTGGCAGCCTAACTTGGCTGGATTGTCCATGTGCAATCAGTTTTGGAGGCATGAAAGATGCAATATTGGGGGGGGGGGGTCATGAAGTCTTCCTCCACCGACCCAGAGATCCAGAGAGGCTAGGCAATGTGGTTAGGTTGGAATTGCTATAAGGAGGCTCTAAGAGACCACTGTGTGAAGCTATTTTGCCTAAATTTCAATTGAGACCCCAGAATGTTGGAGATGCTAGAACCATGGGACATCACACATCACCTTCTCCTCCAAATTAAAAAAAAAAAAAAAACCTGTAGTTTTGAATGGAGATTGTTCAAAAGAGAGATGCTTTCTGTAGTATAAACAGCAAAGGTCTAGGGGCTGCCCAACACTTTGAAGCCCATAAGGTTTTCTAATGAGTCCCAGATACCAGACATGGAGCTATAGGATTTGATGTTTGCTGAGTTTTTGGTCTTGTTTTGATCCAATATTTCCTTGTGAAGCCCCCATTCATTCCTTTTGGAATGGAAATGTTTACTCTGTGGCATTGTATGTTGGAAGTATATATAATTTGGTTTTTGATTTTATAAGGGGTCACAGTTAAAAGACTCCTTTGAGTCTCAGAAGAGACTTTGGGCTTTTGAACAGTATTGAGACTAGAGGATGACTTTTTTGCCTGTGTAGTATGTGTGGAATGTGTGTGTGTGTGTGTGTGTGTGTGTGTGTGTGTGTGTGGTACATGCATGTGTATGTGCAATTGCTCTCACAGGTATACAAAGACCAGAGGAAAGCATCACTTATTCTTCCTCTATCACTCATCCATGTATCTCCTCGAGAGGCAGTCTCCTCTGGACATGGAGCTATGGCTTCTGCAAGCCCCAGTGATTCTGTGGTCTCTACTCCCCACAAGACTTGAGTTACAGACATACACGGCCACATCCAGCTGTTAACATGGATCCTAGGAAATTGAACTCAGGTGGTCTCAGGCTCTCGTGGGTGTAGCAAGCACTCTTACCCACTGAGCCATCCTCCAAGGCCTAGGTTATGGGGACTATTGAAATTGGACTCAATTCACTTTGCATCACGAGATGGCCATAAGCCTTGTGAGGGTCATGGTTGGAATGTTGTTCCTTGAGTGTGAAATGACTCATAAGCTCATGCATTTGAACACTTGTTCCCAAGCTGGTTGTGCTATTTGAAAATATTGTGGAACCTTTAGTAAGTATAGCCTTGCTGGAGGGAGTACGTCACTGGGGTCAGGCTTCAAGATTTTATTCCCCTGTCTCACTTCCTGTTTGACCTCTGCTTCCTGACTATGGATACAATGTGACCAGCCAGCTTCCAGCTCCTGCCCTGCCAAGATGAACCTGTACCCCAGTCCCTCTGGAACTGGAAGCCAGGAGAAACCCTTCCTTAGACTGTTTTTTTGTTGTTGTTGTTGTTGTTCATTTTTATTTATTTATTTAAGAGTGACAGAGAGAGAGAGAGGGAGAGAATGGGTGCACCAGCGCTTCCAGCCACTGCAAACAAACTCCAGACGCGTGCGCCCCCTTGTGCATCTGGCTAACGTGGGTCCTGGGGAATCAAGCCTCGAACCGGGGTCCTTAGGCTTCACAGGCAAGCACTTAACCGCTAAGCTATCTCTCCATCCCCCTTAGACTGTTTTTTTATCAGCTATTTGACCACAGCAATGAGTAAAGCAAGTATGATGCCACAGGGAAGAAAACTAAAGATGCCAGAAAGACCACATGGTCACTTTTCCTTAACTCTCTGCTTAGAGGCACAAATCTTAATGCAACCACTCTTGGGATTTCTCAGCCATTTCGTGTGAAATGCCATCACTTCACTGTTGGTTCCTTCTCCCTGAGTATTTAGCATTTAGTTCTGAGTGAGGCCACTAACATTCAGTTGTTGTGGGAGGGGCTGGTTAAAGACATCTTGTGCCCTGCTTCCATGGACACAGGAATGTAGCTTCTCCTGATCGGCCCTCAGGCATTAGGAACAACACCCGCTGGCACCTCTCACATGGAGGTCTAGGCACTCTTCATTCCCATCTCCCTGATCCTGAACCCCTGTGGTTGTACCAGCTCTCGGGGTTTCCTCTCTGGAGATATGATGTGACGAGAATGCATGCCCCACTCATTTGAGGTTGAGGGACATGAAACATAATCAGAAGTGATGGTGTCACTTCCAGGTAAAAGCCTATGTAAGCCAGAGATCAGGCACACCAGCTGCTCCCCTGCCTCTTGGTCACCATGGGTGCTTCTTAGGGTAGTGACTCCATCATCCTGGATCTTTGCATGATATTGATGTGACGCAGACCTAAAATAGATGGATGGCAGTGGGAAGAAATAAAATGTCATTATTTTAAGCCATTGAGATCGGGGGTGGGGGTTGTTTATTACCACCTGATAGGGGAGAGTGAGTGAAGTTTCAGAATATTCTCCTGTGCTCTTTGGGGTCATGAGAGGCAGAAGGGATCTTGGATCCACTATACCAGGCCACATGGCCATGGGACCTCTTTGCTCCACACCATGATGGCAAGGACCTTTTCTGAAAGGATGGCCATGACTCAGCCTTCCTTCAGGGAATGGAGCACAAGGTCCCAACTTCTCAAACTTGAGAACCTTCTTAGGAATATTATTTTTCCTTTCCGCTAAAAGCTTGGGGTGCTAAGTGGAAGGATGGGAGGGGCAGGTACAGCCTCCCTACCTGCTCTTATCAACTCTCCATCGTCTTTGTCTCAGACATTGATCTGGTTCCAAAGCACGCCTGCCTGCTGGCCATCGATTTTCTTCCTAATGTGTTGTTTATGGCATTACCTTTATGCCTGATCCTCAGATAGCGACCTTTGTAAACCCTCCAGCTCATGCCCATGCACATTAAAAGCCTTTTCTCCCAACTACCATCTTAGTTTCCTTTTACTTTGAACTTTCTTTAAAAAAAAAAAAAGAACATCAAAGAAATACATGTACACCATTAAAACCAAATAAAACGACAGGACTGGTAATTTAAAATCATCCCTTTTAACTCTTTTGTACTATGCCAATATTAGTAGCTATCATCGTAAGAGACATTATTACACTGTTATTTCTTGACATCCATTTCAGACATTATCTACAGTCTTCATGTGATGGAAACCGGTCGTGTAGTATCTTACACCACCAGAGCCTCTCAGTTCCCAGCTCTTCCCTGATCTTCCCAGTGTCTTCGTTATGTCTAGGATCTGTGGCTGAATTTGTTTCTTACACATCTTTCCAATGTCCCTAACTCTGCAATGGTTATATTGTCAAATTCACTGACTAAGAAACACTGGTACATTAGTGAGGTGTATCTCTCAGTAAGTCTGTGACAGTGTGGTAGTTACCATCTCACTACGGGGACAAAACACCGGACAAAAGCAGCTGATGGGAGAAAAAGGTTTATTTCAGCTCGCAGTCTCCACAGTCTCCAGGGGAGGCTTTTTCGTGGCAGGGAAAGAATGCTGGCACAGAGGCTAAGCATCACATCTTGCCACAGCAGCTCACAGGAAGTAGCAAGAGAGTGAGCTGAGCTCTGGCAAGGTTGAAGACGGCTGTAACAGCCCAAAGCCCACCCTCAGTAACACACTTCCTCCCGCAGCACTTCACCTCCCAAATTCCCAGCAGCTGGGGATCAGCGTTCAAAACACACGAGTTTATAGGATTCAAACCACTACAGACAGCACATCCAGAGTGACCAGCTCCTGAGGACTCTGATCTAGTGAATGGATTCGTAGTATGACAGCATGGCTGGGACATGGCGGAAGGTAAGAGGCAGAGCTGAGTTGGAGGAAGTAGATTTCTGGGAGCACTCCCCTGGGGGCTATGCTTGGCCCTGGCCCTGTCGCCTCTTGAATTTCCTTTCTGCTTTCTGCCTGCTACAATGTGAACTGCTCTGCTCTGCCACAACCTCCCCACTATGAGGGACTGACTCCTCTTAACTGTTAGCCAACATCTTTCTTCCTTTAAGTTCCTTCTGTCACATATTTTTTATTACAGAAACAAGAAAAAATAACTAATATTGCTTTTTGGATGCTAACCATTTTTATTTGCTGGCTTTGTTAATTCTTCTGTAGGTCTTCCACAGAATTATAAAATCTCTCTGAATGTGATGGCTTACCTACATGACCAAACAGATTATCGATTACATTTTTTCCTAGGGTTTATCTCTACTAAACCATCAGTCCTCCTGCTAGGAGCAGGGTTCTACACAGGCTCTTGATTCTGTCTGAGTTTTACAGGTTCTGTTCCCTAGAGCGCCCACAGTCCTCATCCTTGGTGCATCCCTTTGTTCTGAAAGCACCATGTCTTGTCACTTCCAAGAAAGGGTAAGTAAGCAGTGACTATGTTTGGTGTGTTTCTCGTCCCGCGTCTAAAGACTATTTACTCTCCCCTTCCCCAGGCTCAGTCACTTATTATGTTGAAAACAGTTTCCCTCCAGACCTCTGGCTTCATTCGGACTTCTGAGAAGACTATTAAATTTGGATTCTCAGCCCTTGGGTGTGGCCTTCACCCCCCCACCCCTGGAGCCTTCAGGACTTCTCTTGTCACTGCAGTTTTTATGCCTTTGCATTGCACCTCTTCATTCATTGTGTTGGAGACTTTGTAAACTTTTACGCTGATAAATTTGTATATTTTGGGCATTGAGTTTTAAGCCTAAGACATGTACGTTTTGTTTTTATGATATTTCAATGAAAATGTTAAGAGCAGCTAAAAATCTAGAACTCTATTCTTTCTCAAAATCTAGGAATCTTTCACTTCTTGAGGTCACATATGCTTCTAGAGAGAAGAGAGGAAAGGCGTCAAGCAATAATATGTATACACACAGGAGTATTTGGGAGGGAGAAACTTGGCTAATAGCTCAGACTATGACCTAGCCATTCTTCTCTGGCTTCCTTCGGCCCATTTTTCTATAAATTAATTGTATGATTCTCATGTTACCAACAGAAAATCAAGACTCAGAATGTCTAACTTCCCTGATCCTGTAGTTAACTCAGGTTTGAACATGATTTGTAATCTTGCTAATCCTAAAGACCACATTTTAAGCTTAGAATGTTTCAATGTTTATAAAAATTATATCTCCACAGTTAAAGCCGCTGAGCCACTGAGCCACTGGTCCAAGCACCTAGTGTCCACACTGATGGAATTGGCCTGTCACGGAGGGAGCTGGCCTGTGGTTTGGATAAGTGTCCCTGGAGTTTCCAAATGATATGGGAATATAGAGCGTCTTTGAGAGCAACCGAGCCTTTCTTGGCTCTTGGCTGGTCTGTAATTCAGGAGTCAGGGTCCTGGACATTCACTCAAACCTTCCGCAAGTCAGTGGCCTCCAGCTTCCTGCCTTGTGAGTTTGAAGAATGCAGCCTACAGACCAGTGAGGGTGAGGTTTAGAAAGATTCTACTGCAGAGCATAAGAGGACAGAAGGCAGAGCTACTGTACGGCAGAAGGGAGTCCCTGGAAATGAAAAAGTCCTCCTGGGGTCTCTGGTTGGAATCTGCCATGGGAATTTCCTGGGTGGGGGCTGAGCTGGCCAGTGTAGCCCTCATGCCAGGGGTCCAGACACTTCTCCAGGATTTTAGGGAAGGCGTACTTCTTTAGGAAAGAAGAGATAAAGACTAGACCTTTCCTTTTTAAAGATATTTTATTAACTTATTTATTGGAGAGAAAGAGGCAGACAGAGAGAAAATGGTCGCACCAGGGCCTCCAGCCACTGCAAAACTCCAGACGTATGTGCCACTTTGTGCATCTGGCTTATACGGGACCTGGGGAATCGAATCTCAGTACTTGGGCTTCGCAGGCAAGCACCATAACCACTAAGCCATCTCTCCAGCCCTACAGAAGGGAAATGCTTGTGTGCTGCCCTATAAAATCCCAGACTGGAATCTGATTTGATCTTCTGTCTCCTCCCTTAGGAAGCATAGAATCTTCCAGATAAATTCAAATGAAGTCTATGCTCCCTGAAGCCAGAGAAGATTAGTAATCTGTGCAAACACTCTGAGCTGACTGAGGGACCCCACTCTCCTGCGCCCATGACTCTGAGATTAAGTTCCGTGCATTGGGCCCACATCTCCGTGCCTCACAGGCAGGTGGACAATACCCACCAGATCCCTTTCCTTTTCAGAAACAGATGTCTTTGGGTGACTTGGGACTCATTACAAAAACATGAAGCATAAAAGAGAGTCAGCTGGGTCCCTGTGAGTGTCGCCTTCCCACAGCAGGCTAAGTGTAATCTCTCTAGCATATTCTCAGCTCATCTGTGTCTTTTCCACGTTGATGGTACAAAAATAAACTGACCTTCCTGGTCTCTCCAGTGATACAAAGGTCTGGAAGCAGGACTATTCTTGCCACAAGAGAAATCTGGAGAAAAAGTGATAAATATTTCCTGGTCAATGAAATCTTCAATTAGGTTCTTTTGCACAATTAGGTTTGTTAGCTTAGGGTCTTGGTTTGCCACCTGGTGATTAATACATTAAGCCAATTAAACTCCAGGGAACTCCTCACATGTGTGTGTGCGCGCACACACACACACACACACACACACACACACACACGGAATTAGTCTGAACCAAAGGTGTAATTTATTTGTCTGCAGTCTGAGTCACCAAATCCCCTCAGGATATCTTTCAGCTTGTTCCTTTTTAATCTCCATGGAGGTCCCCCCTCCCCCTTCACAAATGATTTATTTAGAAGCAGGCTCCCCAGCACAGAACCCGACCTGTTCTGTCTTTTATTTCAGAGTTTGCTCACGTGACTGAGACACTTACAACTGTACGCTTTCCGGGTTCTCACAGCCTCAGACTGGCACTGAAAGTTGTTCTGAGGAGGCTTTGCAGCAAAATCCAGGAACAACCGCCCTCCCCAGAAAGGCTGGGCGGGAGAAGACCACGCACCCGCCAGCTCCGCCCCACCCCACACCCCACGGCATGAGAGCGTCTCGAAGTTTAGCTCGAGAGAAGTTCCATTCTCTCATTTGGCGTGGCTAGAAGAGAATCGTGAGTCACGTGACATGTCAGTCACGGGCAACATACATGATGTTGTGCTTCCAGGATTGTAATAGAGCGAAAAATTATACTCCCGAGTGATGCCTATGGAATAATAGAACAATATAGCTAGCGCCCCCAAATCGAAATACCCCCAGTTCCTCTTCACAAGACAGCAGACAAACTCTCATACAGCTACACAATGAATAGTACCCAACGATGAAATGAATGGGCGGCTAATACATAGAAGAACGTCCATAACTCAGTGCACAGCACGTTCTCTGATAGAAAAACACAATCTGTAAATGTGAACAGTAGGTGGGAAAATTGCCAGAGGTAATCTTCTGGAAATGTTCTGTCTTTTTCTTTGTTGTTGTTGTTTTGTTTTTAGAGGTAGGGTCTCACTCTAGCCCAGGCTGACCTGGAGTTCACTATGTAGTCTCAGGGTGGCCTCGAACTCACAGCAATCCTCCTACCTCTGCCTCCCGAGTGCTGGAATTAAAGGCGTGTGCCACCACGCCCAGCTAGTTCTGTCTTGATAGTTGTTGAGAACATGGATGTAATAGTACACAGAGGATGCATGCCTTGTCTGAATTCTGATTCCACCTTCTTCTTGTTATTATTTTAAATTTTTATTTATTACTTATGAGAGAGACAGACAGAGAGAATGGGCATGTAGGCCCTCTAGCCACTGCAAACGAACTCCAGATGCATGCACCATGGGCCGGGGGTTTACGTGGGTTCTGGGGACTCAAACTTGAATGAATACTTAGGCTTCACAGACAAGTACCTTAACCATTAAGCCATCTCTCCAGCCCCAAATACTTTTTCTTTCTCTTTTTCCTTTCCTTTCCTTTTCTTTTTTCTTTTTTCTTTTTCTTTTTTTTTTCGAGGTAGGGTTTTGCTAAAGCCCAGGCTGACCTAGAATTTACTATGTAGTCTCAGGGTGGCCTTGAACTCATGGTGATCCTCCTACCTCTGCCTCCCAAGTGCTACAATTAAAGGCATGTGCCACCGCACGCAGCTCAGCCATTTTTCTTATTTGTGTGTGTAGTGTGCATGTGTGCTCTTGTGTATGGGTATATATGTGTGTGTGCAGGTGTATGTGAACCTGCAGGTCAACACTGAGTGTCTTCCTCAATTGCTACCCATCTAATTTTTCCAGATAGGGTCTTTCTTTCTCTCACTGAATGTAGACCTCGCTGATTTGGCTAGACTAGCTAGGGAGCGAGCCCAGAAATTCTGTCTCTGTCCACCCAGTGCTGGCACTACAGGTGAACCGCCATGCACAGCATTTCATGTGAACACCAGGGAGCCGACCTCTGGCCCTCATGCTTCTACAAGCACTTTATTCATTGAGCCATTTTCCCCAGCCACAGGCAGGCATTTTCTTCTTTCTTCTTTTTGGATTTTTTTTTTTTTTTTTTGAGTTAGGGTCTCACTGTAGAAAAAGCTGATGTGGAACACACTCTGTAGTCTCAGGCTGACCTTGAACTCACAGCAATCCTTCTGCCTCCTGAGTGCTGGGATTAAAGGTGAGTGCCACCATGCCTGGCTCCCAGACATTTTCTTAAATGAAACAAAAAGCAGTCATGGGTGCTGCTGACGCCTTGGCTGGCATATGTCCCTGGGTAGCAAGGGACAAAGAAAAAGTTTCCCCCGCCCCCCCCCACCACAATGACTGACAGCTGCTCTCACAGCTCACAGCCCACAATCCCATGTGGATACCAGAAGTCCCACTGAGGAGGGGCCTCAGTGGAGTAGGGGCAGGGAGGAGGGAAATGATGGCACCAACACACTGTGTGTCCATACAAAGTTTATACTTAATAAAAGAAAAAGATAGTATAACGTATACAATTATGCACAGTGCATGACACTTGATAGTACTCATAGGCAATTAGGTTTCTGGTTTCTATATTTTCTATACTTTACTATTTCACTGTTTTAGACTCAGCTAAGGTGGCCTCATGTGTGGTGCAGATGGACTCCGTCATTTCTCTGCCTTCGTCCCCCATTCTCTCCATTCTGCTGTCCCTTGACCTCTGAGTGAGCAGGGCCGGGGGGGGGGGACAGAAAGCTCCAGAAGTCTTGAAGTATCTCTTTGGTGGTCTGTCACCCTACCCATGGGGGAATAGAAGCCTGCCCCTTCCATCAGCACAGGTGGGCAACCACACGGCCCCCCTCCACACACCCCATCTTAGGGGTTCTTCCACTGTTCCTCTGCCTCCCATATCTGCTGGGAAGTGTGGATGGGGAGCGAAGCAAGGCGGGAACACCATCCTCTGTGGGCAGGCTTCAAGAAGTGCTCTGCATATGAGTATTCATGCGTGTATGTTCAGTTTGGGTTGTATTTTTCCATTAGGAAAACTGACGTGTGGGCTGGAGGGATGGCTTAGTGGTTAAGGTGTTTGCCTGTGGAGCCTAAGGACCCAGGTTTGATTCCCCAGGACCCACGTTAGCCAGCGGCACAAGGGGACGCATGTGTCTGGAGTTCATTTGCAGTGGCTGGAGGTTTTGGCATGCCCATTCTCTCTTTCTCTCTCCCTCTCCCTCTCCCTCTGTCAAATAGATAAATTAATAAATAAATTTTTTAAAAAAGAAAACTGACATGAAGAGAACATCAGAGACCAGTTGGAGGTCATGAGGTCACAAAGCGACCTCCAACTAGAAAAAATAAGAGGAAGGTCTCTTACTGCCTAAGAGAGAAAGAGAGGGAGGTAGAGGAAAGAAATGGAGGAGGAAAAGGAAGGGAAGAAGAGGAAAACGGAGAGGGGGAGGGAAGCAGGGAGAAGCAAGGGATGAGGGACAGGAAGGGAAGGAGAGGGTTGCAGGGGGAAGGAAGGCAGGGAGGAAGGAAGGGATGAGGGAAAGAGAGGAAGGAGGAGGAGAAGCAGGAAGGGAGGAATGCAAGAGAAAGGGAGAGGGGAAGGAAGGAAAGAAGGGAATGGAGAGGGGATGGAGGAGAAGGGAGTGATGTGGCAGGAGGGAGAACCAGTCAGCACTACAGAAGCAGGCAGGCCAGGCCCAGTGCCTCCCTGGCTTAGCCTGCAGAACCTCTGTCCTAGGAACACAGGAGTCGTCTCTCCATCAGGAACCTACTGCTCCGGGGCAGGCTTTCCGTGGAAAGGAAGTCATTTAGGGGCAACATAAAAGCTTATTGATTATCGATGGTCTGTTGTACGCTAGGTACTTAGACAAGAGGGAAAAGGGAAAAACATAAATAATCTCCAAATTTATTTTTGCAGAAAGAAATGGACCAAATACCAATATGGCACCTTCCCAGGCCAGACTGTTCCCTGCACTCATTAAAATTCAGTGCAGTGATGCGCTGAGTGTGTCCTGGAAGGAACTTCCCAGAGTCTCAGTAATGGATCTTCCCAGGCTCCTTGTCCACCTCCAGCAGAGGTTCTGTGAGGGAAGAAGAAGAGAGAGAACGCAGGCATCCGAATCACTGAAGGCCCTGGCGACCCAGCCGCTCAGGCCACGGGGCCACCACAGCAGCCTGCGTCTCGTCCCGTGCTGCATGGCTGGGCGGGGGTGGTGGGAATGAGCCCGTTGTGCTGCTGTAAGAACACAGCACAGACTGGTAAAGCACCCACCACGGCATCTTACCTGGCACAGTGCTGGAGTCTGGGAAATCCAAGATCAAGGCACGCAGGACTCGCATCTGCTCCACGACGGCGTCAGCCGCTGGGGGCTCTGAAGAGAGGAACACTGTGTTTCCACCGGGCACACAGCAAAGCTCCCTTCGACCTCTGCCCCTTTATAAGGGTGCTAAACCCACTCATGAACATGGGTCCTCAAGGCTCAATCACCTCTCCAAGGATGTGCATCTCCCAGTACCATTGCGCTGAGGGGTTAGGTTTGGGAGGGACCCCAGCATTCCAACCTCAACACTCGGTGAGGCAGGGCTGCTGGCTCAGGGACCACTCTGAGAGCCACGGTAGTGAAGACCACAGATTCTGAAAGCAGCCCACCTTCACCCACATCCCTGCTGTAACCGTGACCCTGGACAGTTACTTATTGGTGGCTCGGGTTTTTCAGCTGGAGGTCAGGAATCATGACAGTACGTTCTTCATAGAATGACTAACATCATGGGCTCAGGAAGGGAACAGAAAGTTAATATGGAAAAAGCACTAGAATAATGCTGTCACATGGTAAACACCACGTACAAATAGTAGCTAATACTTAAGCATTTTTAATTTTTCCTTGTTGCTCTGTGACTCCTGACCAAACTTGATTTGCTAAAAGTGGGTTTTATGTTCACCTCAGCTTTTTTTTTTTTTCTTTGTCTTTCCAGGGCCTTCAGCCACTGCAAATGAATTCCAGATGCATGTGCTACTATGTGCATCTGGCTTATGTGGGTGCTGGGAATCAAACGTGGGTCCTTAGGCTTTGTAGGCAAGCGTTTTCACCACTAAGCCATCTCTCCAGCCCTCACCTCAGCTTTTTTTTAATGTTCCTCTCAGCTCCGCCAATTATTTTCTCAGTGACTGAAACAAGGCAACTCCTACTTGAGCCTCAGTTTTCTCATTCATAAAATGGGAGGGTTTGCTAGTCGACTTTGAAGACTCCTTTTGGTAGTGAACATAAAGAGATTTCTCTAGCTTCTAGAGAAGAGGAGCCCTCTGCGTCTTCATGGACTGTACTCCATTCTCAGTAATCCTTTCATGACTGTAACAGTGCACAGCTTGGAAAGGGCCGCAGAGCTGATCATGCCTGAACTTCATCCTGACGGGTTCTTTCTTTAGGGGTACGTCCCACCTCTGCAGAGCTGTGGAGGAAGGGAAGGGACTACCGTACCTGTGCCTCACATATTCCTCTATGTCGGCGGCATGGTCCCATTTTCCAGATGAAGAGGCTGAGCTTAGGAGGCATCATGGGCCTGCTTAGCCAGGGGTATGTGATGGGGCTGATCGCTGAGCCCTGAGGGGAGGAGAGGGGAGGCTGCAAACAGACAAGCCTACAGAGGGTTCGAGAAGCAGAGTGGGCACATTTGTGGCGTGGCTGCCAAACTGGTCAGGGCACTTGTTTGGCATGACCCTCAGCAGCCACCATCCATGTCAATATTTCCTCTCTTCCTGGTCTTGTGAGGGGTGTTCATAGAAAGCCAGTGTGGGAGCTTGGATGTAATAGTTTCAATGTATGGCCCCATAGACTCAGGTGTTTTGTTTTGTTTTTTATTTTTACTTACTTATTTGAGAGAGAGACAGAGAAAGAAAGAGGCGAATAAAGAGAGAGAGATATAATGGGTGTGTCAGGGCCTCCAGCCACTGAAAACAAACTCCAGATGCATGCACCACCTTATGCATCTGGCTACGTGGGTCCTGGGGAATCAGGGTCCTTAGGCAAGCACTTAACCACTAAGCCATCTCTCTAACCCTCAGGTGTTTTATTAAAATTGAGCTTACAACTTCAGCCCCTAGCAGGCAGATCCCTGCTGGGGGTGTTGTCACTGGGGGTGCTGTCACTGGGGGTCCTGTCACTGGGGGTGTTGTCATGGGGGTGGGTGTGTTTGGGGTGCATCTTCAGCCCAGGCCTACCGGGTGTGAATGGAGCACTTGGAGCTCTGGTAGATTATGCTGGCTGTTAGTCATGTTTCTTTGCTTAGATCTAAGAAAGGGAGCCAACTTCTTGTGCCATTGATGGTGGTCCCCTGGACCCTATAAGCCTGAAACAAATCCCCTTCCTGTCATACGGTGTCTGGCTGGGTGTTTGTCCCAGCAGTGTGGAGCTCACAGCAGCATCCAGTGTGACAGGTAGGACCTGCAGGGGAAACCGGAGCTCTGTTCCCTCCCCTGCCTCCAGGTCCCTCCTCACAGAGGAGCAGTTCCCTCGCCCACATCCTTTGACATGGGAAGGCCTCTGGTGGCTGTCTGTCATCCTGTCTGTCACCGGCAGACAAACTGCGGGGACAAGTGGCACCAGGCGCCCCTCCTCGAGCTCCTTCCTCACGTTGTTGCCGAGCCCACACCTCGTGGTTTGGAAGCCTCGGGTTTGCCACTTTCCTCCACCCCTCGCCCACCCACTCCACACCCTAAACCTATGTGCTCAACAGTGCCCAAAATAGTGCCCCTGGGAGTAACCATCTACGTGGGATCTTTACCCATCACCACGCTCTCTACTCCTTCACCCTTGCACCCTGCTAAGTACACAACAGTCGAAAGCATCCTCTTGTTCTCTGCACCATGCTGTCTGATGAACAGAAACCACACGACGAAGCCAAACCTGAGCGGCCACCAGGCCGGCGTGCAGTCAGGGGACAGAGCCTCCTGAGAGCCCAGGCCCTGGCCTCCACCCGCTGCACTGCAAAATCAACCGAAGGATCACATGAGAGCGTGAGGATGGGCTTGGATCCAATGAGACATTGCCCTTGTGCAAAGAGGAGATTTGGCCAGGTGTGGGGGCTCACGCCTTCGGGAGGCAGAGGTAGTAGGATCACCATGAGTTCGAGGTACCCTGAGTCAGCCTCGGCTAAAGCAGTATCCTACCTTGAAAAAAAAGAGATTTAGGGACGACACACACACACACACCAGACCACATAAGGACTCAAGGGGAAGGTGACATCTCCAAGGCAAGGAACAAATTCCAGGAGAAACCATCCCTACCTACACCTTGACCTTGAACTACAGCTTCCAGGACTTTGACAAAATGAACCTCCTCTGTTTAAGCTTCCCAGTGAGTAGCACTTGGCTATAGCAGTCCAAGCAAATCATATGCATGCACACACATGCGTGTGTGTGCACATACACACACCTTTGCATC
This sequence comes from Dipus sagitta, assembly GCA_036346955.1. Taxonomy (NCBI): domain Eukaryota; kingdom Metazoa; phylum Chordata; class Mammalia; order Rodentia; family Dipodidae; genus Dipus; species Dipus sagitta. The sequence goes on from CM070786.1 coordinate 67,894,641, forward strand.
ATGGGGATAAACATTGTTGACCCTGGCATGCCTCCTGCTTGGAACAGTCCCTGGTTCTTAGGAAGGCTTTGATTAAAAATATGTTGACTACATCAATAAATGGGTATCCTGCCCTGGTAGCCCATTTTATAAAGCCTTCATGTGATACATGTACAAGAACCATGTCTGGGCTGGAGAGATGGCTTAGCAGTTAAGTGCTTCCCTGTGAAGCCTAAGGATCCCAGTTCAAGGCTCAATTCTCCAGAACCCATGAAAGCCAGATGCACAAGGTGGCACATGTGTCTGGAGTTCATTTGCAGTGGCTGGAGACCCTGGTGGGCCCATCCTTTCTCTCTCTCTCTCTCTCTCTCTCTCTCTCTCTCCCTCTTTCTCTGTCTGTCACTCTCAAATAAATTAAAAAAAAAAAAAACCTTTAAAAAAAAGAACCATGTCTTACATGCTACATGAGCTAACTGAAGACATTCACCCAGGGATCAAGCTGTTCTTGAAAAGCAATGAGCAAGTGGGATTGGTTAAAAACTCACAGGTCTCTCTGCTCAAGAGAACCTAGAATATCCACATGGAACAATCCCCTACCAGAGGCCAGCTGGCATATGCCATAATCCAGAATGCCACCCTCACATGTCACTGTGAAGCCACAAAGATGACGAAGCCAGAACATGTCACAACTTTTCCAAAGCATGGACAACAAGGTCGTTGTACCACCCACAAAAGAAATCCACTCCAAACTCTCTTTTGCTAAATGAATGACAGCTACATTGCCAAGTACAGCCCCCTCTCATTCCAGTCTTCCCTCCTTCCAGATATTCCCTGGACACGCTCCTGGAACTGTGCCAGAGTTCTGAAGACACCCACTCCACAGCCAGTCCCAACACGCCCGCATCCTACCACCAGCCCCCAGACCAATGTGACCCTCCCAGCACCCACCCATGAGATGCACCGGGGCCTTTGTTCTCCACCCTGGCAGCCAGTGGTGCCCAGCTTGCTTGATGGCAGGATGCTTCTTGTGGTCTCAGCTGGGGAGCCTGGCAGTTCCATTCAGTTGGCTCTGGGGGTGTAGGAGCTGTCCACCACTTTTTTGAGACACTTGTCAGGGAAAGGTCAAGTGAAGGCATTGTAGATTAAGAAAGAGGATGTGGCAACTTCCAGTGGGTGAGAGATGTTTATAGGGCAGGTTTAGGGTGGGATCTCTATACAACCATCTACTCCATCTTCCAATGTAACCTTCAGTCAACACTGGGCTGTTCTCTCTTGCCATAGTTTGGGGTGGGCCAGAAACAGGCTGGATCTTCCAATGAACAGCTGAAGAGACCTTATGCAGCTATTCCAAGAAGAGTGTGTGGCCCCAGTGGTTCTTCGACTGGGCTACCAAAATTGTCCCCAACCCCCCAGTCAGTCTGCAAACATCTACAGTGTAAGCAATTTAATCCTGATGAGAATAATTTAGTTTATTCAGGGTGTTGGTCATAATAGGAGGTGAAAACTGACTGGGGGGGGGGGCTGTGTACCTATACAGGAAACCTCTACCTTCCAAAGAAAGTTGGTCAGCACTCTGCCATAGCTGGCAGATGTCGGCTTCTGACCTGGAGTAGCCCATCTCTAGGCAGGCTGTCGGTGTCTCTGCAGATCAGAAATGACAGGGTCTGATGAATCTATTCTGGTTCTTTCTTAGGGCATTTGGCAGCCAAATAGATGGAAGGCAGCATGAGCAGATCTGCTCCCTGTGGCTGAGGTACTGAGCTCCTACAAGCTGAGTGGCCTGAACACCAGAAATGTGTAGTCTCCCAGTTTCAAGTACAGAACTTGGAGGTGGAAGTATTATTATGTAGCCACTACAATGAAACACCTGCCACGGACTACTTTAGAGTGAAAAGAGGTGCACCCAGCTCCCAATTTTGGAGGTTAGAAGTCCAAATAGCATATCCCAGGCTCTGCCAAGGGACCCCCTTACCCCCTCTTCCCGGCTGTGTCACATCAAACCAGGACCCTGTGCTTATGTTTTTGCCTCTCTGTGTTTTCTCTCCTGCTTAGCCATCAGGGTTAAATTCTGAGAGCTCTATGCTAATGCCCTGATATAACCTAACCACTTCTCCCAAACCACGGTCATATCATGTCTCCACCCTCTTAACACCATTCACATTAAGACTATGGTGATTAAAGTCCTGCAGCGATTTGGAAAGAGAAGCGCTATTGGAACCTTAGCAGAGTTATATAGGGCTGACTCCCTCCGAGGACCCCAGGGAAGGCTGCACCCCTTTGTACAAGGCGCCCGCCGCACTGGATCAGGGCTTGGGAGGACACACTCGAACTAACCACGAGCAAATAAGGGCAGCCACACTGGACCCTGGACAACACCTTGGGCAGCGCTAGTCACACTTCTTGTGCCTGCCCATTCTCTGGGGGTCCTACCAAATGCAGACTCCCACTGAGCAGGCCTGAGTAGGGTCCAGGATCTGCTTCTAGAGCTGATGGGCTGAGGATGCTAATGTTGCTGGTCCATGAACCAGACTTTGAGCTCTGAGGCAGGAGGAACGCTCCTTGCTGTCCTCTTGAAGGGACTCACCCACCAGAATATCAAAGCATTTGCACTGGTTCTCGAGTCCCATGAACTTAAGGGATGTGTTTGGAATCCCACCACCCATCAGGATCACCTTGGGAACTTGAAAACAGCAATTTCTTTTTTTTTTTATCTAATCTAATCTAATTTAATTAATTAATTTATTCATTTGAGACAGAGAGAAGGGTGAGGGAGAGAGAGTGAGAGTGGGTGCACCAGGGCCTCCAACCACTGCAAACGATCTCCAGACGCCTGCACCACTGTGTGCATCTGGCTTACATGGGACCTGGAGAATCAAACCTGGGACCTTAGGCATCACAAGCATGTGCCTTAACCACTAAGCCATCTCTCCAGCCTGAAAACAGCAATTTCAATGGTGGGAAACAATCTGTGAACAGATGAGTCCTTTGTCCCTCAAATAAAAAATAAGGGCCATTTAATGCTTTGTAAGACATTCTTGTCAGATAGTATGGGGCTGAGACAAGGATTGTAGTCACATTTCCCTTATGAGGGCAGAGACTCTCCGAGACCCAGGATGCCTGGATCAGAGCTCAGGGTGCAAACAGACCCCACACTAGCAGCACAGAATAGCACAGCGCACATCCAGAGGCAGCAATTTGCCTTCAGCTGTTGATGACACTTTAACAGATGAGGACATCTGCATGGGACTAACAGTCCTCCAGGCACTGGGACCCAATAACCCACTCCCAAGAGTATGTGCTTGGAAACCATCAGATGTACTCAGCAGTGGAGGCCCGTTGTGCTGCTAGTGAAAGGAAAGAAAACAGTACCCACAAAATAAGAATGTGATCTCCATGATGCTGTAAAAATAAGACTTTTGTTCAAATCACGTGAGCTTGAAGGGCTGGTATATACCTGTAATCTTGGCCCTCAGGAGGACTGCAAGTCCAAGGCCAAACTGGGAGACTACCTGAACATTTTAAAACATAACAATGACAACCAAAACCCATAAAATTTGAAAGAACAAAATGTAAATGTACCCAGGAAAAAACCTTGACTTCCTCTGATAACAAGGAGACACTGTGTGACATTGATTTAAGAGGGTCTCCAACGTTTGCATGCTCGATGCCAAATGCAGGTCTGTGGAGAGCTGGCTCTTCTTCGGAGGTGATGATTATCAAGAAGAAAGCACTGGGGTATTTACTACAGGAGTAGGTTAACTGTCTGCAGGTGGACTTCTCAAGTAGAGACCCTTGTTGCTCTCTCTACCCCTTGCACGTGTACTCTTCTGCCCCCTCACCTTCTTCCATGAGACAAAAAATAAAAACTCCTCCCAGAAGCCAGTGCCAAACTCCCGAACTTCCCACGACCATGCTCTGGACATCCCAATCACCACGCTCCTAACATCCCAGTCACCACGCTCTTCACATCCCAGTCACCACGCTCCTGACATCCCAGTCACCACGCTCCTGTCATCCCAGTCACCACGCTCCTGACATCCCAGTCACCACACTCTTGACATCCCAGTCACCACGCTCCTGACATCCCAGTCACCACGCTCCTGACATCCCAGTCACCACGCTCTTGACATCACAGTCACCATGCTCCTGACATCCCAGTCACCACGCTCCTGACACCATAGTCACCACGCTGCTGACATCACAGTCACCACGCTCCTGACACCATAGTCACCATGCTGCTGACATCACAGTCACCACGCTCCTGACATCACAGTCACCACGCTCCTGACACCATAGTCACCACGCTCCTGACATCCCAGTCACCACGCTCCTGACATCCCAGTCACCACGCTCCTGACATCACAGTCACCACACTCCTGACATCACAGTCACCACGCTCCTGACATCACAGTCACCACGCTCCTGACATCATAGTAACCACGCTCCTGACATCCCAGTCACCACGCTCCTGACATCATAGTAACCACGCTCCTGACATCCCAGTCACCACGCTCCTGAAATCACAGTCACCACGCTCCTGACATCCCAGTCACCACGCTCCTGACATCCCAGTCACCACGCTCCTGACATCCCAGTCACCACGCTCCTGTCATCCAGTCACCACGCTCCTGACATCCAGTCACCACGCTCCTGTCATCCCAGTCACCACGCTCCTGTCATCACAGTCACCACGCTCCTGACAGTCACCACGCTCCTGACATCCCAGTCACCACGCTCCTGACATCCCAGTCACCACGCTCCTGACATCCCAGTCACCACGCTCCTGACATCCCAGTCACCACGCTCCTGACATCCCAGTCACCACGCTCCTGACATCACAGTCACCACGCTCCTGACATCCCAGTAACCACGCTCCTGACATCCCAGTCACCACGCTCCTGACATCACAGTCACCACGCTCCTGTCATCACAGTCACCACGCTCCTGACATCACAGTCACCACGCTCCTCACATCACAGTCACCACGCTCCTGTCATCACAGTCACCACGCTCCTGACATCACAGTCACCACGCTCCTGTCATCACAGTCACCACGCTCCTGTCATCACAGTCACCACGCTCCTGACATCACAGTCACCACGCTCCTGACATCCCAGTCACCACGCTCCTGACATCACAGTCACCACGCTCCTGACATCCCAGTCACCACGCTCCTGACATCCCAGTCACCACGCTCCTGACATCACAGTCACCACGCTCCTGACATCACAGTCACCACGCTCCTGACATCATAGTCACCACGCTCCTGACATCACAGTCACCACGCTCCTGTCATCACAGTCACCACGCTCCTGTCATCACAGTCACCACGCTCCTGTCATCACAGTCACCATGCTCCTGACACCATAGTCACTACGCTCCTGACATCACAGTCACCACGCTCCTCACATCACAGTCACCACGCTCCTGACATCACAGTCACCACACTCCTGTCATCACAGTCACCATGCTCCTGACACCATAGTCACTACACTCCTGACATCACAGTCACCACGCTCCTGACATCACAGTCACCACGCTCCTGACATCATAGTCACCACGCTCCTGACGTCACAGTCACCACGCTCCTCACATCACAGTCACCACGCTCCTGACATCACAGTCACCACGCTCCTGACATCCCAGTCACCACGCTCCTGTCATCACAGTCACCATGCTCCTGACACCATAGTCACTACGCTCCTGACATCACAGTCACCACGCTCCTCACATCACAGTCACCACGCTCCTGACATCACAGTCACCACGCTCCTGACATCCCAGTCACCACGCTCTTGACATCCCAGTCACCACGCTCCTGACATCCCAGTCACCACGTTCCTGTCATCACAGTCACCACGCTCCTGACATCCCAGTCACCACGCTCCTGTCATCACAGTCACCACGCTCCTGTCGTCACAGTCACCACGCTCCTGGACATCACAGTCACCACGCTCCTGTCGTCACAGTCACCACACTCCTGACGTCACAGTCACCACGCTCCTGATGTCACAGTCACCACGCTCCTGACGTCCCAGTCACCACGCTCCTCACATCACAGTCACCACGCTCCTCACATCCCAGTCACCACGCTCCTGACATCCCAGTCACCACACTCCTGACATCACAGTCACCACGCTCCTGTCATCTCAGTCACCACGCTCCTGACATCACACCATCATGCTGTAGGCTCCCCTGCCTCCAGAGCTGCAAACGAGACTTCCCCCACTTATAAATTTCCCAGAGTCACGTACTGGTTAACAGAAGCAACCTCTGAGCTTCAAGCTCTAAGCCCTGGATAGTTTTGTATAGGGCGCACACTTCATTATGAAAGCCTACCTATAACTGTTGCTTTCTTCCCAGTTCTTGCTTATAAAGCCTGTGTTGTCTTCATCCAACTCTGCCCAGTGTCCAGCACAATGTCCACACTGGGACATCAGAGGCACACTGATAGAAACTAGTCAGGGTGGGGACTGTGGGATGTGCTTATAGCTATGTTTTAGTGCCCAGCACAGTAGCTTCACAGAGCAGCCCCAGAAGCCTTTGATGAATGAGTGTTAGGTCTTCGAGGTCTCGGAGGCCTTGATGGTCAAATTTCTACCAACCAAAGGTGCCCTTGGTCCTTCGGATGACTGCATTTGCAAACATTACAGCTTATAGGAGAGTGGGTGGGAATGGCAAGAGTGGTGGCCATGAAGGGGGACGGGAAAGACATCTTTGCTTGTCCCCCGGAGACAAACTGGGATCTAGCAGCATAGCTGTCTCGTTCCTTGTCCACCACAAAGCCAGGACTCCAAGCTACATTTCCAGTGACTTCTCTATGAGATGCTTGAAATGTCCCTGTCATCAACACTGCCTCTGTCACACACATTTTGCCTGCTTCCCATACAGCACCCAGCCTTGCCCTCAAATGACCCTAGAAGTTGCATCTTCCCAGCAGAGAAGGCACAGCACACATGTGCACTTGGCTTCACCCCCAGGCCAGGGCTGCACACCCCAAATAGATTTAAAGAGCACAGCTGATGTTTAGAGAGTGATTAGTAACCGGATGTTTGCACAGCCCAGCTGCCCAAGTTGAAATCTATTCCTATTAATCAGCTCATCCTTGCTGAGTATTTGCAGGGAGTCTGGGACTCTGCTAGGTCCCACTGCAGGAGACGCAGAGGACACAAGATTTCCTGGTTGGGATTCAGTTTCTTCCTTAGCTGGGGTGACAGAGACCATACAGAGGACAGCATCTGGGGGCTTCACTGGACAACAACTTGTATGTGGAAAGTATAACAGAGTAGGGTCTGGAAGATGTGGGACTAGTTGGAGAAGATGGGGCTTGGACCTGAGCTAGGAGAGTAGAGAAAGGGGGATCATCTGCGGGAAGGTGACTGTGGGAGCAAATACCTAGAGCATGAAAACACATGCGGCCTTACTGGCCCATGCGCAGATTGGCTTGTTCACAGAATGTGCATCCTGGGGCCACTCATCAACAAGACTACTGGCCTGAGTGGGCCTAGCTGCTGGGGGACTAAGAAAGCCTTGGTGTATGGGACTTAAGAATGGCACCTTAGAGAGGTCAACCGGCTTGGCAGGCCAATGGAAAGCAGGCCAGAGGCTGCAGGGACAGCGACCAGAAAGGAGAGTGGCAGGCGGGGGGCATGCCAGCTTGGCATGCTGAGGCAGGACTGCAAGGGAAGGAAGGACAGCTCCCTAGGGCAGAATGGCAGGATGTGGCTGCAGAGCGACTACAGAGAGGCTTGAGACTGGGGTTCAGCTCACTGCATACAGCATGCTCAGCTGTGCGCGGTTCTCAGCTTGATCCCCAGCACAAGACGGGGTGTGCAAGGGAGAGAGAGAGACTTCAAAGCCTTGGGAGGTAGAGGAGGTAAAAAGTGAAGACAAACTTCATGGCGTGAGAATTAGGTAGAAGACTGTTCTCTCATTCTTTTTCATATATTTTAATTATTTTAAAAACTGTGCCAAAATATACATATTGTACAATTACATTTAACATTTCAAGGGCACAGGTGGTGGCATTAAGCACATCAGCCATGATCACTCTGGCACCACACACACTAGATACGCATCTGGGTATGCAGCTACCACCACCATCTAGAACACTCATCTCACAAAACCGAAATTCCACTCCCATCAAACAGTAATCCCAGTTTCCTCCTCCTCCTCACGTCCTTGGCATTACCACTCTCTTTTTTCACCTCTACACATTTAGCTTTTCCAGGTATTTCACACAAATGAAATCATAGAGTGTTCGTCTTTTGTGACTGACTTATTTCACTGAGCATGGTGCCCTCAAGTTTCCTCCATGTTGTAGCAAAGTGTCAGATTTTCCTTCTTTCGTGAGGCTGAATTAATATTCCCTGGTGTGTACCCACATGTTTTTAAAAACAGGATTTTAATATATTTTTTAAATTTTTATTTGTTATTGGAGACAGAGAGAAAGTGGCAGAAGGAGAGAGAGAGAGAGAGAGAATGGGTGCGCTAAGGCTTCCTGCCACTGCAAATGAACTTCAGATATATGTACCATTTTCTGCATCTGGCTTTACATGGGAGGTAGGGAATTGAACCCTGGTCATTAGGCTTTGCAAGCAAGTGCCTTTAACCAGTGAATGATCCCTTCAGCCTTGTATCCACACTTTGCACATACACTCATTCATTCTTTTTTTTTAATTTACTTTCTATTGACAACTTCCATAATTATAGACAATATGTCATGGTAATTCCCTCCTTCTCCCACTTTCCCCTTTGAAATGCCACTTTCTATCATAGCCCTTTCCCCTCTCAATCCGTGTCTCTTTTATTTTGATGTCATCATCTTTTCCTCCTATTATGATGGTCTTGTGTAGGTAGTGTCAGATACTGCGAGTTCATGGATATCCAGGCCGTTTTGTGTCTGGAGGAGCACGTTGTAAGGAGTCCTACCCTTCCTTTGGCTCTTGTGTTCTTTCAGCCACCTCTTCCACGATGGATCCTGAGCCTTGGAAGATGTGATAGAAATATTTCAGTGCTGAGCACTCCTCTGTCATTTCTTCTCAGCACCATGGTGCCTTCTGAGTCATCCCAAGGTCACTGCCATCTGAAAAGAGAAGCTTCTCTAGCCAAAAGTGAGAGTAGCATTAATATAAGGGTATGAACATTAAGAGAAGTGCTTACTGGGCAGTCTGATGAGCATAGTATATACATTTAGCCAGACAGCAGCATATGTTACACCCTTAGGGCTCATGACTACCCCTGTTGTAGGTTTTTAGTATCACGGATATATTTCCTCCCATGGAGCGGGCCTCCAGTCCAACTAGAGAGCGGTTGGTTTCCCTCATAAAAGACATGCCATTATTGCACCCATTGGCTCATTTGGCCTAGCTGGCCAAATTTAAGGCTTGCAGTGTCCACTGTTGAGTATCTTCACTGGTAATTTCTCTCTCTCCCATTGAACTGCATGCAGCGTGGCTTTTTCCAGCTTTCTGTCAGCTGGTCTACATGGAGGAGGTCTTTAGCTCAGCTCCAGCAGGGTTTTCAGTGGCCTTGCAGCCCAACTATGTGGAGTCTTCAGCAATAGGGTCTTACCATCTATTCCTGATGGGAAACCAAGGGCCTCAACAATGGCCGGTAATGTTTGGAAGGTATCCCATTCCTGGCACTGAAATTTTTCTAATAACAATCTATGGCTTCTGGGTGTTCCATTGTCCAAAAAAGTAGGTTTCAATATGACTTATTTATATCCTCTTAGATTTTGAATAGCCCTCCATCCACCTTTCATTTACTCAATCTCTTCCCCTGACCTCACTTAGGCCTTTCCACCCCCATGAATCTGTTCTTCTACTTCCATATATACAATACCATCCTCTTAAGTCCCCCTCCCTCCCTATCTGTTCCCTTCACTCATTCATTCTTGACGGGACTACTGTTGTAAGTTTAAGGGAATATGGACAGGCAGATTCTCCCTGAGTGGTTGCTTTCAATTCTCTCATGGATACACTGGAGACTGGAGCTATGATGGTCTGCATGGAGAGTCCACATTTAACTCAGTGTGTGCATGCATACGAGGGGTGAATGGAGGTGCCGCTCTACCAGCTGGAGCATTTTAGATTTCCACCAACTCTGCATGAAGGTTCCCATTTATGCACATTGCCAAGCTGGGGAACTTTTGAATGTGGGTTTCCAGGCCCTTGTGGCTTTAGGTTCCATGGGTGAGCATGGGGTCCTGCAGTCTACACTGTTAGATTCTATGGATGAGCATGGGGTCCTGCAGTCTACACTGTTAGATTCTATGGATGAACGTGGGGTCCTACAGTCTACACTGTTAGGTTCTGTGGGTGAGCGTGGGTCCTGCAGTCTACACTGTTAGATTCTATGGATGAACGTGGGGTCCTGCAGTCTACACTGTTAGGTTCTGTGGATGAGCATGGGGTCCTGCAGTCTACACTGTTAGATTCTATGGATGAGCATGGGGTCCTGCAGTCTACACTGTTAGATTCTATGGATGAGCATGGGGTCCTACAGTCTACACTGTTAGATTCTATGGATGAACGTGGGGTCCTGCAGTCTACACTGTTAGATTCTATGGATGAGCATGGGGTCCTGCAGTCTACACTGTTAGGTTCTGTGGGTGAGCATGGGGTCCTGCAGTCTACACTGTTAGATTCTATGGATGAGCATGGGGTCCTGCAGTCTACACTGTTAGGTTCTGTGGGTGAGCATGGGTCCTGCAATCTACACTGTTAGGTTCTGTGGGTGAGCGTGGGTCCTGCAGTCTACACTGTTAGTTTCTGTGGGTGAACATGGGTTCCTGGGGTCTACACTGTTAGGTTCCCTGGGTGAATGTGGGGTCCTGCAATCTACACTGTTAAGTTCTATGGGTGAGCGTGGGGTCTTACAGTCTACACTGTTAGGTTCCCTGGGTGAGTGTGGGGTCCTGCTTGGATACTCTTAACACACTGTCCAGTTGTCTCAGATGTTGCCTCTCTCTGAACTCACTTGGGTCAGGGTCTATGAAGATTCTTTTACTGGAAGAGCCTTGAAACAGAAATTTCATTCTGCATAGCCAGGGTGTACTAAACCTTACACATGTCAGGCATCTGGAGTTGTTTGAATTGACCCCTGTGTTCCCTCAAGTTCAATGTTCAAAGATTCAGCAGAAACTATGTGATGCTGACTAACAGATCATGTCATGGTAAGTGCTGGACTTGGCATCCTGTGTCCCTCTGTCTGGGCATCCGTGAGAACATGGAATGGGTTCTGGGTCTCAGAACAGTCCTGCTGCCAACTGTCTGTCTCCATGATAGGTCTCAGTCTTGCCCCTGGGGAAAACATGACTTGTGCACAGAGCTGTACAAAGCTTGCCTCAGATCAGGAACAAGGGTATTTCCATGCCCTGCATCCTTGAGGCTCCTAAATTGCCTAATGGCCAAACTTCCAAAGACAACCACTCCCTCCCTATCCCTAGCACACATGCTAGTACTGATCTGTTGTCCAGTATGAAGGTAGAGTGTGGGTAGATATCTTTTTCTTGTGTGTTGTCTCAGAGGAGAGTCCACAGTTCACAAACATGAGTTGTAAAGGAACCTCATCCGTGTTCAGTCCAACCATGGGCAAATCCCTGCCACGGGGTTGGATGGCACCATCTGCCACAGACACAGGGGATGCGGCAGGAACAATGCTGTAGGATGACACAGGTCAGTGATCCCTAGACCAGACTATCAGGGCTCCTCTGAGAGTCAGTGACTAAGCTCTCGCTTTTCAATTTCCCAGGTTGTCTGTCTAAGGATTTGGAATCATGACTCCAAATGCAGTAACACCGTTAAACAATTAGATCCGGAACTACCATGCCCTCAATCTCCAATGCTTGTAAAGAGCTGTGCACTGTATGGATGCTTGATGAATGGATGCGTGCATTACTGAGGAGTGTCAGCAGTCATTATGACTCCAGCATCTTCATAGTTTCAGTCACAAGGAAAAAAAGAAAAGGGACCTCCACACCTCGTCTCAGATGCAGCAGACGCTGGGGAGAGTTAGCGGCAGTGCGCGATTGCCGGCAAACATGCAGCGTCGCATGCCCTTTGTGTCTGCAGATCCTAAGAGCACCTTTCCCTCTGGCATTCACCACGCCCGTGCTGAGGCAGAGCTGCATGACTGTGCTGTGCTTCTCGCTCAGCGATGAGCTCCTGGAGGACGGGGCCAGCCTTCCGCTATTCTCCGTGCTGCCCAAGCCTGGCACAGGACCCCCGAGGTACTGAGGGCTATAGGATGACTCTACAAATGAAGGAGAGGAGGTGCTGGCAAGCCTCCAGAGCCAGAAACTCTGCAACATCTTCCTTGTTTCATGTCTTTCTCCCATATCTCGTCACCTAAGGGTACCAGGCACCACTTGGTCTATTTTGGACTTTGTGTCTGCCAACGCATACATTATCTGGCTTTAAAAAGAGGTGGCTATTCCAAAGGCTGGAATGAAATGTTCCCTTTGGATGCCTAGAGAGCTAATTATGGGATTAGAAAGGCCCTCACCCCCAACAGGAATGGTGAAGCTTCCTTGTTTTTGCTTGTTTGTTTTATGTAGAACATGAAGCAGGCGTAATCGACTGTCACTCTGGATGTCCTCATACATTACACAGCCCTATTTAAGACAAACGATTTCCGAGTGCCCGGTCAGGCTGGTGTGAAAGTGTCTGTGTAATTAGTGTATCACAGTGTGCCCGCAGCATTCAAACGTAGGCCCGCTTTGCCCTTTGCTTCCATCACTGCCACGGATGGAGAACCAGGTTCACACGGGGAGTGCGTCGCCGAGGGGACGCCTTCCACCCAACTTCAGCCCACCCCTTCTTTACAAGCTTAGCTGGCTCCATGCGGCTGAGCAGTAGAGTCAAGGCCGAGGAACTGCTTGCGGTATCCGTGTGGGTAGGGGAGAGGGCGGGAAAGAGAGAAAGACAAAGACGCAGAGAGGGTATGTGCGCTTGTGTCTGCAAGCTTCAGATAGCTGTGTATAGCTATAGAAGAGAGACTTCAAAGTCTTTTAAATGCCACAAAGTGAGTTTTACTTAATATTTATTTATTTATTCATGAGAGAGAGAGTATGGGCATACCAGGACCTCATGCTGCTGCAAACATAACACACATGTGCCACTTTGCACATCTGGTTTTACATGGGTACTTTAACCACTTAACTGCATCCCCAGCCCCCAAAACGTGTTTTTAAATGCACACGAAACTCCAGCTACGGTGGATTCTGTCTTGGCTTCCTGTCACTGTGATGAAATGCCAGAGACAATCAACTTTAAAAGAGAAAAGATTCAGGCTGGGGAGTAAGCTCAGTGGTTGAAGACACAAGTGGCACATACATCTGGAATTTGTTGGCAATGGCAGGAGGCCCTGGTATGCCCATTCTCTTGCTCTCCCTTCTCTCCTTGCAAGTAAGTAAATGAAATTTTTTAAAACTATTTTTATTTATTTATTTATTTATTTATTTGACATAGAAAGAGGGAAAGAGAGAGGGGATGGGTGCGCCAGGACCTCCAGCCACTGCAAACAAACTCCAGACATGTGCGCCCCCTTGTGCATCTGGCTAATGTGTGTCCTGGGAAATAGAACCTGGGTCCTTTGGCTTTGCAGGCAAACACCTTAACTGCTAAGCCATCCCTCCATCCCATAAATGAAATTTTTAAAAGACTTTTAAAAACCAGGAAAGATGTATTTTGGATCACTGTCTCCAAGGAGTCAGTCCATGTCTGCTTGCCTTTGTTGTTTGGGATTGTTTTGGACAAGGCAGCACATCATGCTAGGGAGCAAAGCTCCCCTCCTCTCAGCACCCAGGAAGCAAGAGAAAGAAAGGGGCCTGGCTCCCAATATCACCTCAAGGACACACCCCCAGTGATCGAACCCCTCCCATTAAGCTCCACCTTCTAAAGTTCTCCCATCTCCCAACAGTGCCGCGAGCTAGCTAGTAAGCCTTCAGCATATGGGGGACATTCAAGATTCTAACCATAGCAGCACCTGTAGTCCCCTCATTCAGAAGGATTAGGCAAAAAGACTACCTGAGTGCAAGAGTTTGCGGCCAGGGCTGGAGAGATGGCTTAGTGGCTAAGGAGCTTGTCTGTGAAACCTAAGGACCCAGGTTCAATTCCCCAGAACCCTTGCAGTCATATGCACATGGTGGTGCATACATCTGGAGTTTATTTGCAGTGGCTAGAGGCCCTGGCATACCCATTCTCTCTCTCTCTCTCTCTCTCTCTCTCTCTCTCTCTCTGTCTCTCTCTCCCTCTCTCTCTCTCTCATAAATAAATAAATAAATAATTTAAAACAAGAGTTTGAGGCCAGACCCGGCAATATGGCAGGACTCCATGGGGATGTGATAGAGTGTGTGTCTAGCATGCGTGAAGCTCAGTGTGGACACTTTGTGACAGTTCAGTTCTCCACAAAGCAAATAAATAAACACACATGGTTTGAAATGCAAAGCAAGTGAAAACTGCCCTAAAGTCTGTACACTGAAAAGTCTTTCTTCTACCTTCTACTTGGCAGCTTCTGCCATGTCTCTCTGCCACCTTTCATGCATGTGGAAATAGATCTTATTTTCCCCATAAAGAAAGGTTGTACAGGGGAATGCCCTTGTTATCTACCTGCTGTGTGCTCCCAGTCTCACTCAAGTCAATTCTAAGAGGCAGCTGTTACAATCAGCTCCATGCTGCAGATGCAGAAACCAGCTAAGTACAAGCTGAGTCACACACCTTGCCCATGCGGGGGCTGGAGGCAGGGATTAAGCCAGGCAGAGCCAGAGCACCCACCTCCACAGCCCTGCTTCACAGGCACAGAGGAAGTCGGGGATCCATTGCCTCCAGGAGACATTCTCCCAGCAGCTTTCTTTCAAAAAATGTTTTTATTTATTTATTTGTGTGTTTAAGAGAGAGAGCAGATATAGACATGCCAAGGGCCTCTTGCCACTGTACAGGAACTCCAAATTCATGTGCCACTTTGTACATCTGGCTTTATATGGGTACTGGGGAATTGAACCCGGCCAGCAGGCTTTGCAAGCAAGCACCTTTATCTGCTGAGCTGTCTTCCCAGCCCTTCCCAGTATCTTTCTATCCTGAATCCTTTCTGGGTCAAATAGACTATTGCTTCTGGTCCTAGAAGAGAGACTAAAAGGATCCCTGCAACGTGAAAGGTAAAAACATGAAAACAGTGTCTCCAACCCAGAGCCTCCACAGGGTGAGCTCGTCTCAAGGGTGTCTCAGAGCCTGGGAGGGGGACCTGTGTTGGATCCTGATGCATACCCAGGGTGTAGAAATGAAACTCTACCTGAGTGGCCCTTACTCTACCCCAAGATGAAAGGTATGGGTGTCAGGACCGAGTGTAGACAGAGGCATCTTGCTTCTTGTTTGCCCAGCACCTGGGACAATCACTCCTTTGGGAGGAGGGATGAATGAAGTTTCAGAACACAAGGGGTACTCGTGAATTAATCTCCTGTCTTAGACCTATTTTTTGATGCTATAACAGAAAACCTGAGACTGGATAAATGATCAGTTCATTTCAGTCACTGCTATGGAAGACTGAGCAGGACTTGTGACCAGGGCTGCGGTGGTCTGAGTGTAAACTGTCCCCACAGCCTCTTGTGTTTGTGAGTAAGTCTCATGTTTGCTCCCTAGCTGTGGATCCCGTGGAGGTGGAGTTCTGTTGGAGGCAGTGTGTCGCTGGAGGTGAGGCAGGATTTTATAATCCAGCCCTCTTGCCACTGCTGGCTGGCTGGCATTCCATGCTATGGAGAACAGAAATCCCACATGGCTTGAAGAGTCTTTCCGTCCACCAGGTCACATCAGTGACGCAGCCGGCCATGGACTGGCAAGTGGGGTCTGTTTGATGTGTGGGGTGCTTCTCTCCAGCACAGCATGGCATCTTAGGTTTTGGGGTGAAGGGGGAAAGACTGCGTGGAGTGTTGAGATAGTAGAATGTGGTGCATTGAGAGAATGGCAAGCCAGGGGCTGGGCTGTCAGCACATTTGGTAAAGCGGCACAGCCGGGAGGGTGAGATGGAGAACAGCCATGAAGCCACCTGGAAGGAGAGGAGACGCTGAGAGGCGCTGAAGTGTCTCGCTGGCTCCGGGAAAGTCACTGGGCTCCACCTCCTCTGCACAGTGATCCCGCTAAGCTGGGGCATTCCAGCACGGGAAGAGACAGGACAGTCAGGCTGAGTTGGTGCCATTTGGGTAACAATGACGTAAACTAAGGCTATGGACTGAATGTGTCCCCTGCCCTCCTAAAAAAGGCAAAGTTAATATTCTGAAGCCTTGACTCCCGGTGTATTTTATATGGAGATAATTCTGTTAAGATTGTGGCCATAACTCTGTGGCCCTAATATAATAAATAACTCTGTAGCCTTATAAGAAGAGAAAGTGCTCTCTAGCTCCCCTCCCGCACCTCCTCCCCAACCTCCTCCCGCTCCCTGCCGCTCTCAGCTCTCCAGCTCTCCGGTGAGGACACGGTGAGAATCCAGGAACAGCACATGTCCTCGCAGGAACCCAGCCCTGCTGCCACCGCCATCTTATACCTCAGCCTCCAGGCCCAGGAGAAAACAAATTTCCTTTCCTAAGCCGCCCATTCCTTTGTCATTTGGTATGGCAGCCCACAGGGACCATCAGGGCCTTTAGAGAAAGGATGGTTCGTTGGAATGTAGGACAGTGTCACTGGGGTTAAGGAACTCAAAGAACCTAGAGGCCACTGCACCTCCTCAGAAGCGGGCTTCCCTTAGAGCAGGGCAGCCCAAGGAACCTGCAGTAGAGAGTTGCCAGTTGCCTATTGGAATCGCAATACAAGAAGGGCTGGAAGGCTGGGTCAGAGGAGGACATTTCCAGCTTATGGTTGAATCAACATAAGGACACAATGTTACAATGACATGCCTTGCCAACACAAGTCTTGAGTGATTTATAAACAGAGCAGATGTCTACCTTATTTTGGTAATCTGTACAACACATTCATGGCACGAGTCTTGCTAGCCCTGAGATCAAGACAATGAGAAACACTAGGGAACAGTGAGGATTCTGATTGGGTGATGGGAAAGATGAGAGGCACGTGGAGTTTCATGGCTGTGGTGTTTTGAGTCACATGTCCCCATAAACTCATGTGTTCTGAATGCTTAGTCTCCAGCTGGTGGTAATTTGGGAGGATCAACCTTGCTGGAGGAGGTGTGTTTTGGGGTGTGGGTTTAGGGGTGTTGTAGCCAGCTCCCCTTGCCAGAGTTTGGCTCACTCTCCTGCTGCTGTTGTCCATCTGCTGTGGCAGAGGTGGTGTTCAGCCTCTGCTCATGCCATGATTTTCCCTGCCATCATGAAGCTTCCTCTCAAGACTGTAAGCCAAAATGAATCCTCTCCTCCCATCAGCTGCTTTTGGTTGGGTGCTTTGTCCCAGAAAGTGAAGGTGACTATGACACTAGCTTTGGAAGTCCCTTGCAGTTGGTAGCATGGGAGCACCACAGAAGTCAGGAGCCTGGCGCAGGACAGCAGGCCAGTAGCAAGACACACTGATTCCACAGAGAACAGCAACAACCTCTGATGATCCCGCAGAGAACAGCAATGACCTCTGATGGTTCCACAGAGAACAGCAATGACCTCTGATGGTTCCACAGAGAACAGCAATGACCTCTGATGATTCCATAGAGAACAACAATGACCATTGATGATTCCATAGAGAACAACAATGACCTCTGATGATCCCACAGAGAACAGCAATGACCTCTGATGGTTCCACAGAGAACAGCAATGACCTCTGATGATTCCATAGAGAACAACAATGACCATTGATGATTCCATAGAGAACAACAATGACCTCTGATGATCCCACAGAGAACAATGACCTCTGATGATTCCACAGAGAACAACAATGACCTCTGATAATTCCATAGAGAACAACAATGACCTCTGATGATCCCACAGAGAACAATGACCTCTGATGATCTCACAGAGAACAACAATGACCTCTGATGATCCCACAGAGAACAATAACCTCTGATGATCCCACAGAGAACAATGACCTCTGATGATCCCACAGAGAACAATGACCTCTGATGATCCCACAGAGAACAATGACCTCTGATGATCCCACAGAGAACAATGACCTCTGATGATCCCACAGAGAACAGCAATGACCTCTGATGGTTCCACAGAGAACAGCAATGACCTCTGATGGTTCCACAGAGAACAGCAATGACCTCTGATGATCCCACAGAGAACAGCAATGACCTCTGATGATCCCACAGAGAACAGCAATGACCTCTGATGATCCCACAGAGAACAGCAATGACCTCTGATGATCCCACAGAGAACAGCAATGACCTCTAATGGTCCCACAGAGAACAGCAATGACCTGTGATGATCCCACAGAGAACAACAGTGCCCTCTGATGATCCCACAGAGAACAACAATGACCTCTGATGATCCCACAGAGAACAACAATGACCTCTGATGATCCCACAGAGAAAAATGACCTCTGATGATCCAACAGAGAACAGCAATGACCTCTGATGATCCCACAGAGAACAGCAATGACCTCTGATGATCCCACAGAGAACAACAATGACCTCTGATGATCCCACAGAGAACAACAATGACCTCTCATGGTTCCACAGAGAACAACAATGACCTCTGATGATCCCACAGAGAACAGCAATGATCTCTGATGATCCCACAGAGAACAGCAATGACCTCTCATGGTCCCACAGAGAACAACAATGACCTCTGATGGTCCCACGAAGGACAGCAATGACTTCTGATGATCCCATGGGGGGCGGTAATGGCTTGTGATGCTAGGAAGGAAATGTCAAGCTCTAAGACCTAAGGAGTGGGGTGTATGAGGGACTGAGGGGTTGAGCCACCTACCTCCGTGGACAGGTGGCTTCAAAGAGATTCTCTCAGACTCTGAACCTCAATATTTAGCTTTGTATATAAATGTCTATGTTCTATGTCCAGCCTCCGGAACTATAAGCCAAAGAAATCTTTCTTTCTTTAAAAAAAAAAAAAAAAAGACTAAAGAATGAGAAAGAATTCACTAGTGAATTACTAACATAAGTGATGGAAACTAAGAAAGCGATGGTGTTTCTGAAAATGGAGATACAGGAAGGGTATGTCCTTCAGGGGAGACTTGCCGGCAGGCACCTGAAGTGGACAGGGAAGTGGATGGCTTCAAATAATGTCACCAGACCAATAGAGATCGCAGCCCAAAACAAGGATGCACTGTTTTCCATTCCTGATAATACTGTCATGTTCATCCTTGAGAAAATCTTAAGGGTGTTAGCAAGCCCTCCAGCCGCCTGTTGTATGATAGTCACAGGCCCTGGAAGTGAACTGTGCACTACAGAACCAGAAGAAAATGAAGAAATCCAAGGAGGGGCTGAGCATATAGTGGTAGAATGCAAGATCATCCAGTTAATCCTAGAGAGAGAAATGGAGAAAGAGAGAGAGAATAGAGAGAACGGATTCTATCAAGAGGAATTTTCCAGCCAGGCGTGGTGGTACACGCCTTTAATCCCAGCACTCAGGAGGCAGAGGTAAGAGGATTGTGATGAGTTCGAGGCTACCCTGATACTACATAGTGAATTCCAGGTCAGCCTCGGCCAGAGTGAGACTCTACCTCACAAAAGAAAAAAAAAAAAAAAAAAAAGAATTTTCCAGAAGGGACTGGTTGCTGTACTAGAGAAACTGCAGTTAAGTTGACCCACAGCATGTTAGTTCTTCTCAGTTGGTTCCTATTGTTTGCAGTGTCCTGAAACAGGTGACACTCTTATGATTTCTTAGACACCACATAAACCACAATAGAAAGAGGTTGGCAAATGAGCTACATTTGAAAAAATCTTTGTAAAGCATTGTGTTTTGACAATGAACAATTGAAAATAATGAAAAGTGGACCATCACACAAAGTGACCATGAGCCCCTTTCTGGGGCACCCTTGTCTACTGATAGGTCCCAGGTTGTCCCTCCACCACCAACCCCGCTAGTCAAAGTAGACCCTGCACTGTTTTATCACCTGGCAGCTTCCTGGGCACACGGATTCTCGGGCCCTGCCCAGACCTGTAAATTTACAAGGTATCTTAGTGAGCCCAGGTAATTCCTGTGTGCCCTCCTATCTGACATGCTACATACACCTGCTCCTGAGACCATCACTCCTGCCCACTGCACCTGTGATCTTGGTCCCTAAAACTCTACGTAGACGCAGCTCAAATATCATCTGCTCTGAGCCCCTGTGGAGGTCAGGAGCCATGAGTAGTATATGCCATCACTCATGTTTATCAAAAGTGTAGCCCTATCATCAGCTATTAACTCCACTGTGCATTCCTTTTCAGTCCCGTCATCCCTTGCAGGGTGGAGGGGAGTCAGCATGCCACAGTCCTTGGCACATGAAATAAGTTCACTCAATGCTATAGGAATGAATGCAAACCCATGGGTTTGTATTTATTTATCTGTAAGCAGAGAAAGAGGGAGAGAAAGAGAGAGAGAGAGAATGGGTGCACTAGAGCTTCTAGACACTGTAAATGAACTCCAGATGCATGAGCCACTCTGTGCATCCAGGTTTATGTGGGTACTGCGGAATTGAACCTGGGTCCTTGGGCTTTGCAGGCAAGCGCCTTAACTGCTGAGCCATCTCTCCAGCCCCAAACCCACAGTTTTAAGATGGTGGTCAGGTCTTGACTGACACTGAGAATATTTATCCAGGGAAGATTATTGCTTGCTTCTGGAGCACTTTAACACATGCCATTGATTTCTGACCATCTTTTCAGTTCTAAATCTAAAATAAATTAAGTTCATTTTAAAATTATGGACATTTTTTAATGTGCATGTTTAAAATTTTATAGCAAAATGCTATCCATATTTTATAGCACCTTTTAGAAAAATGACGGCAAAAAGATCTCCATTTGAGGACCTCCCAATCTTTTGAGATGTCGTGGCCTGCTTGAAAGCTTACTGGAAGATACCGAACCTCTCCCTACACAGAGGCACAAAAATTGGTATATGACTTCAAAATTGTCAACATAAACTAAACAAGAAAATAGTTTGTTCTGAGCCAAATATGATTGGCCAGGCATAACCTGGGCACATGAATTTGAGTTACCCCAAATGACATGTTTCACCATGGAGGAGGTTAGGAAAACTTTCATAGTCACAAAAGAAAGTTATGAATTGGGCTGGAAAGATGGCTTAGCAGTTAAGTGCTTGCCTGTGAAGCCTAAGGACCCCTGTTCAAGGCTCGTTTCCCCAGGACCCACATTAGCCAGATACACAAGGGGGCGCACGCGTCTGGAGTTCGTTTGCAGTGGCTGGTGGCCCTGGCGTGCCCATTCTCTCTCTCTCTCTCTCTCTCTCTCTCTCTGCCTCTTTCTCTCTGTCTGTCGCTCTCAAATAAATAAATAAAAATAAACAAAAAAATTAAAAAAAGAAAGTTATGAATCAATACACTTACCAGTTCCGTGGGTGGGGCCGTGGGGTAGGCGGCTCCAGCAAAGCAGGGCAACCTCTTCCACAGCTTCAGACATTACCTTCAAGCATTCAAAGCTTCAGAGTTGATGGAGGCTAGATGACGTCTAAGCTCTGAGATACAGTTCCCAAAAGCTTACCTCCTAGTCTGGGAATGTTAGAGGACATACTCATGCTAAGGTAGTTGCAGGTTAAAAAGCTCAAGGCAACGCAAGGTAAGTTTGCATTGCTCTGGACAGACAACATTCCATCACATCTCTCCAGGCTCACAAAGCCCAGTTCAGCCAAAGGTCAGGTAATCTACAGATCTTCTAACTTTCACGTAGATAACAGCTTTCTCCCCTCCCGCTCCCAGGGTGCTGGGAGTCAAACCCAGGGCCTCGAGGCTACTTTCGAGCACTGAGGCACACCAGAATCCCTAGACTCGGCTGCTTCAGAAAACTTCAGTTCTCAGTCCTCAAAGACTTCAAGCTCTTTTCTGCCCTCAAGTCCACAAGGCCACGTACGATACCGAGGTCTGAATTGTTCCTTTTTTGCTTTTATTTAAATTAGTTCATTTTAGTTAACTTTTTATTGACAATCTTGGTACATATAGACAATACACCATGATCATAATCCCCTCCCATCACTCTCTCTTCCCCATCCTGAATCCCTCCTCCACTGAACCCTATCTTCTTTCCAACTAGTCTCTCTTCTACCTGGATGTCATCACTCTTCCCCTCCTATTGTGCAGGTCCTGTGTAGGTAGCATCAGCCACTGTGAAGCTGAGTACTGAGTGGAAAACAGTGTTGCAAAGCACTCCTCCCTTCCTTTGATTCTTCCATTCTTTCCATCACCTCTTCTGCAGTGGTGCCTGAGCCTTGGAGGGTGTGATGGAGATGTCTCAGTGCCCACCACTCCACTATCACTTCGCAGCACTTTGATGAGTTTTGAGTCTCCCCAGTGGTCACGGCCATCTGAAAAGAGATTATTCTCTGACCAAAAGTGAGAGTAGCATCGTATACGAGCATAAACACAAACAATTAGAGGGTATTCTGCATTGTTCTAGAGTTTTCTGCTATCAAATGGGCACACATGTGTTGGAAGATGGTTCCACTACGGGACAGCTTTGTTGACAACTTCACTGGTCTTGCTGTGAGAGCAATTGCGATAAGCACGACCACCTTCAGACCACTGGCCATCGCTGGCTGGTGCAGTGGTGTTCTGTGTGAGCGCCATAGCTTCTTCCACACACGGCTGTGGACAGCAACGTCCTCTACACTGAACCCTTGCAGGGCAAAGCTATTGTGTAGGAGCCCTGAGGGTCCCATTCTAAGTAGCCTGGACTTCACAATATTTTATCAAGAGGATTCAATTTTTTTTCTTCAGATGCATGTAAAAGGCTTTGAGTGCATCTAGAAAGGCAGCAGAAATATTCTGTTTATAAGCACCATTTAACTACCACATGGTTTTAGGCATAATAAAACAAGAGTCAATCCACAGGTGTATAGAGCAAGATGGCAACAGTCTAAAGATTTCAACCATCTTTATTTGCAGTTCTGGAATCAAGCAACACTTCATCCCATAAAATAAAATAAATGTTCCACTAAGCTGAGCAGGTGAGGCTGGTTTTATGGACAGAAAAGAATGAAGAAAGCCAAAACAAATAAAACCATAAAGTATATTGGCCATTCCACAGTTACTTTTTGTAAACCAGGAATGGTAGTGCATGCCTGTAATACCAGAACTGGGGAGGCTGAAGCAGGAAGATGAAAAACTCAAGGTTAGCTTGGGCTACATAGGGAGTCCCTATCCCAAAACAAATAAATAAATTTATTTCAATATAAAAATAAATAGATAAAATAAATAAATAAATAGATAAAATAAATAAATAAAATTGTTGGGCATGGTGGCACACATTTTAAGTGACAGCACTCAAGAAGCTGAGGTAGGAGGATAACCCTGAGCTCAAGGCCAGCCAAGCGCTACAACAGAGTGGGCTCCAGCTCAGCCTGGGCTTGAGTAAGACTCTGTCTCAAAATAAATAAAATAAAATAAAATGAAAGATATGTTTCTTGTAAGGTAGGAGCAAGGTAACAGAATCATAGGAAAATAGCTGATTAATTAGGTCATATTACTTTAGATTATTATGAATTTTTTTTAGGGGAGAGGTTTCAAGGTAGGTTCTCACTCTAGCTCAGGCTGACCTGGAATTCACTATGTAGTCTCTGAGTAGCCTCGAATTTGTGGCGATTCTCCTGCTTCTGCCTCTCAAGCGCTGGGATTAAAAGTGTGCACCACCGTGCCCAGCTAGATTATTATTTCTTTGAATAAGAATTAAAGCATGGGCCTGGCGTGGTGGTGTATACCTTTAATCCCAGCACTTGGGGGCAGAGGTAGGAGGGTCGCCGTGAGTTCGAGGCCACCCTGAGACTACATAGTGAATTCCAGGTCAGCCTGCGCTAGAGCAAGACCCTACCTTGAGAAAACAAAAACAAAAAAATAATTAAAGCCAGAAAAAAAGGAATTAAAGCAGAAAGCACTCATCCCACCAACTGAAGCTGATGTTTGAGAAATATGATTATGTTTCTGACTCGTACAAATTTCAGATAAATAGCTTGGTGCTGTGGAACTTTGGCTGGAATGACGCCACTTTGGCTTTTAGCCTGGACTGTTGAGGCCCATCCTAGGAACTTAGTGCACACCAGTGAGCTCCGCGAGTTTTCATTTAACAGTGGACCCACAGGAACCAAGAGATGAGAGGGGCAATCTGCATTAGGCTAATGAAAAGACCTTTACATTTGAAACAAAAACCCCGCCAAGCGTGGTGGCGCACGCCTCTAATCCCAGCACTCGGGAGGCAGAGGTAGGAGGATCGCCATGAGTTCGAGGCCACCCTGAGACTACATAGTGAATTCCAGGTCAGCCTGGAAAAGAGTGAGACCCTACTTCGAAAAAAAAGAAAAGAAAAGAAAAGCAAAAGAAAGAAAGAAAAGAAGAGAAAGAAAATGAGAAAGCCGCCTCGCCGAGGGCATGCCCAGTTCCTTCCGGGGAGGAACACCACCTTCCATCTTCCAGGAGCCGTCTTCCTCTCCCTCTAATGAGGACTCTTACCACTTCCACCTGGGCACAGCTCTTGCACTCTGGGTTACTGTGGTATTTTGTGTTGCCAGAAAGAAAGAAGGAGCTGGGCAGTGTTTTCCATGCAGCCCCACAGCCCCGCCCCCACCTCATCAAGCACCCACAGAAAACACCGAATTTGTGTGAGGACAAATAATGCTGAGTCATCGTGGCAGCCTGGGCTGTTTCTCACCTTGTTTGTGTCAGATGTTTGTGAAATGACCATTGGAGGACACAAGTAAGCTCTTCTAAGACTCTGAATGCTAGTCACAAGTTGATTAAAAAAAATCTCAGTGATGCTGTAAAAGGCTTAAGCATTCCAAGCAGGGCAGAGTTCTACAAGAGGCCGGCTAGCCTTTCGAGAAGATTTCTCTCTCTCCCCCCCCCCTCTTCCTCTCTCTTTTATTCTCTCTCTTTCCTCTATGTCTCTCTCCCGTTCTACATGTGTGTATATATGTGCATGTGTATTCATGCATGTATGTGTACATGTGTGTGGAGGCCAGAGGACTACCTCGGATACTGTTCCTCAGAAACACACCCACCTAGTTTGACACAGTGTCTCATAGGCCTGGAACTTTCCAATTAGTCCAGCGAAACCCCAGAGTGCGTCTGTCTCTACTACCCCAGCTCTGGGATTACAAGTAGGTGCCCCACGCTAGGCATTTTTACATGCATTCTGGGAATCAAACGCAAGTCCTCAGACTTGGGACAGAGCCATCTCCCTAACCACAGAATTGCTTCTCTCTCTATGGGAATCCAGTCATTAAGAATCTGGAGATGTACAGAAACTGGATGAGTTGCGTTTTATTTTGGATTTTATATGACATAGTACACTGGCCTGGGGATGTAGCTCAGTGATAGTGCTTACCCAGTGTGGCCTTGCATTGGAATACAAGCCCTGAAAGAAGAGAGAGAGAGAGAGAGTTTTCATGGCTAGTCAGACATTAGCAAGCTTGGAAGTCATTGGGGACAGACCTCACCTCCTATGTCCCTGCTAAGAAATTAATTTTAAGGAAGAAGAAAATACCACAATTGCCCATCCTTAAGATTTAAAAAGCTCTTTGTATTTGAGGCCCGTTCCACAACAGGGAATTTGTGCCTGGGACTGGAAACCTAATCAAAAGCTGGGAAGGTCATATGCCCTTGGGGAGAATCTACTACAGTCGTTTGGCTAAATTGGTAGATTATGCCCACCAAACTACATTTGTGCCCAAATATTAATGTTGCTCTCACTTTTGCATAGAGAAGCTTCTCTTTTCAGATGGTGGTGACCACTGAGGAGACTCAAAACTCACCAAAGTGCTGAGAAGTGACAGTGGAGTGTTCAGCACTGGGTGGGACATCTCTGTCACACCCTCGAAGGCTCAGGGACCATTGCAGAAGAGGTAGTGGAAAGAACGTATGAGTCAAAAGAAGGGGAGGAGTGCTTACAATACTGTCTTCAAGACACAAAGTGGCCTTGATATTTACTTCCTATACACAAGACCTACATAATAGGAAGGGGGAAATGATAACATCAAAATTAAAGAAGGACTAATTGGAGAAAAGGGATTCACAAGAGGGGACACAGAGGAGAGAGGATAAAGGAAGATAGTAGGAGGGGATTATGATCATGGAATATATGTATGGAGATTGTCAATAAAAAAGTTAAACAATAAAAATAAAATAAAATAGCGTATGGATGGGAGGAAGGTGGAGATAACAAGACTTTGTTGAGATCCATTAAGAGAAAGCTATTTCATCTTGATAAGGCATAGGTATTTTATAGATTTATTTTTTTATTTTTCTATAATTCTTTTTAATCTACTCTGTTATATGAGCTTTGGTCAAAAGAATGGGCTCTGAGTTGTACAAAGACCCTGTGGAAATACAGAGACACGTAATCTAAACTGTCCAAAAAGATTATAAAGGCATACTATTTCCCCTTCCCTTAAGAGTTAATCCAGGGCTGGAGGAATGGTTTAGCGGGTAAGGCACTTGCCTATAAAGCTAAAGGACCCATGTTCGATTCCCTGGGACCCATGTAAGCCAGATGCACAAGGTGGTACATGCTTCTGGAGTTCATTTGCAGTGCCTGAAGGCCCTGATATGCCCATTCTCTCTATATATATTTGCCTCTTTCTCTCTCTCTCTCTCTCTCTCTCTCTCCCTCTCAAATATAAGTAAAAATAAAATATAAAACAAAATCTTTTTATTTTTAAAATATTTTTATTTTTATTCATTTATTTATTTGAGAGAGAAAGAGATGGAGATAATGGGTGCGTTAGGGCCTCCAACCATTGCAAACAAACTCCAGATGTGTGTGCTACCTTGTGCATCTGGCTTACATGGGTCCTGGGGAATTGAACCTGTATCCTTTGGCTTTGCAAGCAAGTGCCTTAACTGCTGAGCCATCCCTCCAGCCACAAAATCTTTTAAAAAGAGTTAATCCAAATGTATCTGTCAATCACCTCTAGAGGAAATATCCCTTAGGATCCTGTCTGTCTCAGAAATTTCAAGAATCAAGATTCGGGCTGGAGAGATGGCTTAGCGGTTAAGCGCTTGCCTGTGAAGCCTAAGGACCCCGGTTCGAGGCTCAATTCCCCAGGACACATGTTAGCCAGATGCACAAGGGGGCGCACGCATCTGGAGTTCATTTACAGAGGCTGGAAGCTCTGGCGCGCCCATTCTCTCTCTCTCTCTCTCTCTCTCTCTCTCTCTGCCTCCTTCTCTGTGTCACTCTCAAATAAATAAATAAACAAACAAAAAAATTTTAAAAAAAGAATCAAGATTCACCTGAAGATATGTTAAAAAGATGGGAGGAAGGCTGGAGAGATGGCTCAGCAGTTAAGGTGCTTGCCTGCGAAGCCTAACCACCAGAGTTCAAATCCCTAGGACCCATGTTAAAGCCAGATGCACAAAATGGCTCATGCTTCTGGAGTTCATTTGCAGAAGCTGGAGGCATGTGGAGTGTGTTTGCAGTGGCTGGAAACCCTGGCGTGCCCATTCTCTCTCCCTCTTTTCCTCTCTCAAATAAATAAATAAAAATAAAATAAAACAAAATAAAGTTCTACTTTTCTGCCTAAGAAAGGGAGCCAGCCAGCTTCCGGTTGTCTTGGATGAATCCAGGAGCAATGGCCACTCTGACCAGCTATGGGCTTCCCTTTGGCTTTTTTTTTTTTCAAGGTAGTGTTTCACTCTAGCCCAGGTTGACCTGGAATTCACTCAGGGTGAATCCTCCTACCTCTGTCTCCCGAGTGCTAGGATTAAAGGTGTGTGCCACCACGCCCGGTTCTCTTCAATTTAAAAAATATATAATTTTATTTATGTATTTGCAAGTAGAGAGATAAGAGAAAGAATGAGAATGGATGCGTCAGGACCTACTGCCACTGCAAACAAACTCCAGACACATGTGCTGCTTTGGGTATCTGGCTTTATTTGGATACTGAGAAATCAAACCCAGGCTTTCAGGCTTTGCAAGCAAGCACTTTTAACCACTGAGCCATCTCTCCAGCCCCCTTTTTACTGTTTTAACTGACCACCATTAGTAGAACTAATGAAAAACAACCGCCTGCCCCAGCTAGCAGTACAAGTGGCTATTTAGAAAGTGACATGCCGTCCTCAACTAGTGTGAGTTCGCACTTGGATTTAACACATAGCAGCCTCTCTTAACAACAGAGAGCTTCAAATGATGAGGCTGAATTCCAATACACGTGCCACTGGAAGCCATGAAAGAGTAAAGGTTGAAGGGGAATGAGAGGCCTGTGGACAGAGTCCAGAGTCAGTGGGCGACTGGAGGAGGAGGGCCCTTGGAGTTAGTGTTCTGAAGAGGCCGCAGTGGCTCGTCTGCAGGTCCATCTGAGGCAACTGCTCTCTCATGCTGCTGGGCCAGGGGCAGTGGGAGAGGCTGGCCTAGCATGAGTCAGGGTGGGCTTCCTTCCCCAGCACCCCCAAGAATAAAAGCCAGCCAAGAAAACAGCCAATGTGTTTACTAACGGACCTGCCAAATGGGACACCCTAAGAGCTAATCACGTGGGGACCTTTGGGCCTCCATTCACATCACTGCTCCTTTGAAGTGGAGGAGGATGAACTGGGAAGACAGGGTCTTGAGGAATAGGCCTTGTTCTGACTTTGTTTTCTGATCCCTCTTTCTTAGCTGTCAGCAAGCCAGGCCTATCAGAGCCAAGCAAATGGCCGGTGCACCTTCACCAAGGACCTAGAGGCAAGGAGGATCTACCTTCTTCTTAAGCTCTCCTGGGGTTCTGACACGTTGTCACTCTCCCTAAATGACAAGCTGAAGGACATGTGCTCAGCAGAGGACGGTACTGCTTGTAGGCTGGGACAGCAGGGAGGAAACTCTTCCTCAAAGGCTTAGCCACCAGTGACAGGCTTCCTCTCCCCGCCACCCTGTGCCTCACCAGCACTGCTTTGAGAGCAACCAAAGAGCCAAGGCAGGGGGATTGCCATCTTGTACTAAATAGTGAGTTCCAGGCTAGTTTGAGTTAGAATGTGAGAGCCTGTCTCAAAAAAAGAAAGAAAGAAAGAAAGAAAGAAAGAAAGAAAGAAAGAAAGAAAGAAGGAAGGAAGGAAGGAAGGAAGGAAGGAAGGAAGGAAGGAAGGAAGGAAGGAAGAAAGAAAGGAAGGAAGGAAGGAAGGAAGAGAGGAAAGGAAAGGATAATGAATCTTACTATCTTATAATTATCTTATAATCACAGGTTACTTTAAGCCCCAATTGGTCGGTATTTCTCAGTTTAATCGCTTATCTTGCTTCTGATTGGCTGTGTCACTTTCCTTAAAACTGAGAGTTGAGGGATGAGTGGAGGGATGGCTTAGCAGTTAAGGCACTTGCCTGCAAAGCCAAAGGACCCAGGTTTGATTCCCCAGGACCCACATTAGCCAGATGCACAAGGGGGCGCACATGTCTGGAGTTCATTTGCAGTGGCTAGGGGCCTGGTGCATCCATTCTCCTCTCTCTCTCTCTCTCTCTCTCTCTCTCTGCCCCCCCCACACTTCTCTGTCAAATAAATAAATAAATAAAAATTTGGGCCAGGTGTGGTGTTACATGCCTTTAATCCCAGCACTTGAGAGGCAGAGGTAGGAGTATCACCATGAGTTCAAGGCCACCCTGAGACTACATAGTGAATTCCAGGTCAGCCTGAGCTAAAGTGAGACCCTACCTCAAAAAACCAAAATAAATAAATTAATTAATTAATTTATAAAACACTGACAGTTGAGCTGTCCCGCTGGCCCTGCTCTAAGTTACCCCACATATTGTCTAACGCAGCCGATTTTTAGACTGTGCCTTGCCCTGAGGAAATCCATTTTACAAGTGAGACTCCCTCTTGAGGCAGAGGATAACTGCTCTGGGGTGGACATGTCTGGCTCCATCCATGTGGCACACCCTGACAAATGGACTTATTCCCGAGAGCAGAAGGAGTGCCACCCTATAGATTTATCAGGGTTAAATAGGACTGTAGGGACACGTGAGAGTATTACAGTCATATCAGGAAAACAGGCCCATGAACTTACTAGATATGCCAGACCCTGGGATTGGTAGAAGTCCCCTCTGACCCCACGAAGAAGTGGACACGGTCAGCACTGTGGTGGCAATGACCCCACCCACCTGCGTGTTTGTCAAGGAGCTTCCAGCTGTTCCAAGGGCTCTGCTAGATCCCCACTGTCCATGATGCAGCTCAACTGTCATCTGTCCATCTGCCTGTTTTCCCATCTGGACCTGCTGTCCATCCATCCATCTGTTTGTCTCCACCCAGTCCTGCCATTAACCTGTTCGGGCTCTCTCCCAGCAGCCTGAGCGGCACCGGGTCATCTGATCAATGCACATGGCTCCCCATCAGTTTTCAAGCTTGGGCTCTCTGGAAACGCTTTGCCTATTTAACCCTTTGCAGTCATTCTATAACCTTCATGTGTGCATAAAAAGTTACTTTTCTACTGTGTGATGTGTCATGTGTGATTTGAGAGTCAACATCAGTAATTAAGATTGGAATAAAAGCCGGGCGTGGTGACACACGCCTTTAATCCCAGCACTCGGGAGGCAGAGGTAGGAGGAATTGCCGTGAGTTCGAGGCCACTCTGAGACTCCATAGTGAATTCCAGGTCAGCCTGGGCTAGAGTGAGACCCTACCTCGAAAAACCAAAAAAAAAAAAAGATTGGAATAAAAGAACCCATGTTTGCCCCAGCCAGGGCTGTCAAGTGAAGCAGGAGGACTATCTGGCAGATTGCTTCCATTATACTGCCCTACCTTGTGGTTTAGTGTTAGTCAATAAATTCTGACTCTGTGGAAAGACACAAGCATGTTTGACTGTGTTTCTGAAATAGTGTGCTCACAACAGAAATTATCATTTTTTTCCCTAAAATTGAGAATATTCAAAAGGACCTGCTGCCGACTCCAAATGTAATTTAAAGGGAGAGGTACAGGAACACTTGAGCAATACCGACACAAGCGCTTTTATCGTCGGCCCATAGTCAGAACGTGTATGGACAAGTCTAGGCCTGCTGTTTAAAAATACCTATTGTTTTATGTAAAAGTCCCATCTGAGAGGAGGTATGTCAACCATTTTTGATTGAACTTGGCGAGGAATGGGGATAGAACTCAGTGGTAGATGTTCACCTAGCATGTGAGGCCCTAGGCTCAGTTCCCAGAACCAGGGGAAACAAGGAATTTGAGAAAATGAATCAGAAACAAACTCGCAGCAAACCTCCTACCTCTACCTCCCAAGTGCTAGGATCAAAGGCGTGCTCCACCATGCCTGGCTGAAGTTGGAGTTTTTCCCAGGGACGGTGTGTTAGTCAGTTTCCCCATCACTGGAAAAAATATCTGACAGAAACACTTTCAAGGGGGAGAATTATTTTGGCTGATGGTTTTAGAAGTTTCACCACACGGTCATGAGGCTCTGAGTTTCTGGGCTTGTGGTGGCAGAAAGTCACGGCATGGAAAAGCTGCTCTTCTCATGTAAGCCAGGGAGGAGGAGACGGAGAAGATGGGAGCCAGGGATAAGACAGGCCCTTCAAACTCATGCACTGGCCTACTTCCTCCAAGTTTCCACCTCCTCACTCAAGAACATCAATGATGAAGGCAGACCCTCTTGATCAGCCAGCAAACCAAGCCTTTAACACACGAGCCTTCAACTCATAACACATAGAAGGGAAGGAAGCCAGTTCCAGAGCAAAGACATGGGCCGAGGAGGCCTGGTGGCTCAGACTCTGCCGAGAGGACAAAAGGAGAAAGAGGCCCAGCCAGGTATCCCACGGAAGATGTGTCTGTCAGGCCTGAGCAGACAGCTGTGCAAATCGGAAACACCTGGCAGGGGGGTTCCCTGGCTTGCCAAGCTTTGCGCTGCCAGGACAGGTGGCTAGTGGTGGTGTTTGAGTGTTGGCACAGGGCAGATCTGCGTTTCTGTTTTAAACTCTGGCTCTGGAGCTATGTGATCCTCGGCATCTTATTTACCATCTACCTTTTAAAGGGTTATTTGGTGTGTGTGTGTGTACGCGCATGTGTGGCTGTTTGTGAGTGTGTTTGCACATGTGCCATGGTGTGCTTGCCCAGGCAGAGGACAGCTGTCAGGTCAGTCTGTGCACCTTGTCTCAGGCAGGGTTTCTTGCTGTTGTTCACCGCTCTGTTCATAGGCTTCTGGGAGCTTTCGGGAAATTCTCCCATCTCTGCCTCCCTTCTCCCTGTGGGCACCGAGGGATTACAAAAGACCACCACAGCTTTTGCCTTCTGTGTGGGAACCTGGGTACTCAGAGTTGCACAGCGAACACTTTCTCCACTGAACCATCTCCCCACCCTGCACTTACCATCTTGACAGCCCAGTGTCCTCATCTCCACAGTGGTGCTTGGCCCTTCTTTTATGTATAATTTTATTCATTGTTTCCATCTTTACATTTTGACACATGTATTTTGATTTTATTTCCCCTCCCCTCCCATTAACACCCTTCTTCTTCCCCATTAATCTTCATCTTATTTTCAAGCCTTTTGTCCTCTCAGTTAAATGACATCAAGAGTGGAGGGTGAAGCTGGGCCATGGTGGCTCACACCTTTAATCTCAGCACTCGGATCCCATGAGTTCGAGGCCACCCTGAGACTACATAGTGAATTCCAGGTTCAGCCTGGGCTAGAGTGAGACCCTACCTCCCTACCTCGAAAAACAACAAACAAAAAAAAAAAAAAAAAAAGAGTGGAGGGTGGAGATGGGGTATAGCTCAGTGGCAACAATCTAATAAAAAACTGGAGGAGCCACCCAACATAACCCCCACATGGACAATGAGGACTCTATCCCCTGCCCCTAGGGATCCAGGACAACACAGTGGGCTTGCAAACATTGACTACCAGGAAGTCTGACCTTGGGCAGCATACTCAAGCTCCACATCTAATGGCAGTGAAATGTCCTCTGGGGACTCCAGCCTCTTTTCTCTATTTAAGTGATAGAATCTGACCCCAGCTTTATGTTGGTGAAGAATCAGATGTGGTCAGTATAGATAGTTTGACCACTTCTGGTGTACAGATAATGGCCACTTCTTTTTGTTGTTGTTTTGGTTTTTATTTTTTTATCAAGATGTCTCAGTCTAGCCCAAGCTGACTTGGAACTCACACTGTAGTCCCAGGCTGGCCTCAAACTCACTGTGATCCTCCTACCTCAGCCTTCTGAGTGCTGGGATTAACGTGTGCACCACGCCCAGCCAATACTGACCATTTCTGATAGTGCCTAAATGGTGGTGAATATATTTGTACACAGTTTGAGCATCCATAATCTGAAAATCTGAGCTCCAGAATCTGTGGGTGCAGATGTGGATGCGCACGTGTGTGCACGCGTCTGAAGGCCACCACTTTCCACTTTACCTTTAAAAACTATCTATTTTCCATTTTTGACATTTTCATACATGTACATGATGTATTTTGATCTTATTTTCCCCAAATGTTACTACTTAACCCCCTAACCACCCTTCATCCCCATCTTACTTCCGTGCCTTTGTTTTACACACTGAGTTAGATTAAGGTTACTCGAATGATCACGGCGGAAGTTGTCTACTGTGGGAGGGCAACTTTCCAGAGGCCACACCACTGATGAACCTGACTCCCTCCCAGCAGCCACTGCTGCCATTAGTTACCGTAGGAGGTGTGGGGTCTCAGGTGTCCTGCCCCCACCAATGACATATTGATGGGTGAAACAGAGCCTTTCACTGAAACCTGAGCTCACTGGTTGGACTAGACAAGATAGCCAGAAAGCCTCAGGGATTACAGGCATTCACTGCCATACCCAGCATCTTATGTGGTTTCTGGGGATCTGAACCCAGATCCTCATGCTTATGCAGCAAGCACTCAACCCACCGAGCCATCTCCCCAGTTCCCCCAAGTTTTTTGAGCACCAACACAACATCACAGGTAGAGAAGCCTACATTCACCATGAAACATACATAAAGCTTTGTTCTATGTGCTCAATTCTTTACAATACTGCATCGAATTATCTCATCTATGCGTACAAAGTATGCATGAAATATAAATGAATTTTGTGCTTAATCATGGGTCCCATCCCCCAGATACCTCATTATATGTGTACAAGTCTTTCAAAATACAAAGTCTGAAATACTTATGGTCCCTAGCATTTTAGATACAGGATACTAATGTGTCACTGTTTGCAGCCGTCAGTCCCTTTAGCTCACATTACCTCATGTGCTCTTCACACAAGCCTGTGTGAGGAGTCACAAGGCAAGCACAATGATTATTCCCAACTTACAGGTCAGAAAAGCAAGGCTTGCAGGAGTAACATGACGTGTTCAAGGTTATACCACCAGAAGGTTGTGCAGTCTGGGCAAAAATCTGAGAGGTCTAACTGTAGGTCTCTGCCCTCCCACCATACCTGCTGTTCCTCGGGCTCAAAACGTGTGTCCTCCAGGCTGTCTTTGCTCCTTGGAAGCAGACTCTAAAATGGGGTTTCCTGTCTAACGCACTTGGGCTTTTTGCTGACCCTCACATCTGTTTCAGATTACAAAGAAACTAAACTCTCAAATATGTTTTCCTTCCCCCTTTCTCCTCCTCCTTCTTCTTGTTTGTTGCTGTGGTTACTGGTTTTTTTGAAGCAGGGCCTCACTGTAGCCCAGGTTGACCTGAAACTTACTCTGTAACCCAGGCTGGCCTCAGACTCACAGTGATCCTCCTACCTTAGCCTGAGTGCTAGGATTAAAGACATGCACACCACATCTGGTTTAACTTTCCTGCTCTTTCGACAAACCAGTAATCCAACAGCAGTGCTTTGAAAGAAAGACAAAAACTGAAATTGGGAGGTGAAGGAAATCAAAGCCCCTGAGGCCTGCCTCCTCTCTCTAGCTCGCAGAGCTCTAAACGAAACCAAAAGTCCTGAGGGAACTTGGGCCAAGCTCTGGCTTCATGCCCATGGTGAGCCAGGAGGACTTCGGAGCCCCACGTCCTGGTTCCCTCATATGGGCTCTGTCACCAGCTCTCCTGCGCTTGCATTCAGTGAACGATGGCCTTGAGGTGGCTTGGTGTTACCCATGCTTGGCTGGCAGTAGTTCACTCTAATTCACTTGCTGAGTTATCCCAACAAGTGGAGGATTTATTTCCAAAACATCTTATCACTAACACCTCATCTATTTTGTTTTAGATTATACTGAACCAGAATAACATTTATGTATTTGAAAGTCTTAATTTGCAAGTCATTTCTAAGAGGAATAAGCAAGTGAGCATCCTGTAGTAACTGCTCTTTGATTTCCTTAGGGAAACTGCAAATCCACTTCCAGCCACCAGGGTTCAGATTAGGCCATGGCTGCCTTCCTGCCACGTGACCCAAACCTGGCCAATCGGAACCTCAGGGCCAGGGAGCTAAAATGATAAGATTCCAAAGCCTGCCTGGCCCTGCTGGTGGCAGCTCAGTAGAACCAAAAGACTCAGGGAGAGGCAGTGTCTCTGCTGGAGTAGGAGGAGGAGCAGAGAAGGGAACATGCCCAAGAATGGATAGGACTCCACCATATTTAAAGCCCTGAAAGTAACCATTTCGTGTACTGAGGTATCATTCCCCCTTTCTCCCACAAGCCGCTTTGCCTGGGTTTCTGGTAGTACACATCTGAGTCACCACTGGTGTGCTCAGTGTGAGAATTTCTAGATATATGTTTTTAAATTTTTTATCATTTTATTTATTTATTTATTTATTACATACAGAGAGACAGAGAGAGAGGGAGAGAGAACGGACATGCCAGGGCCTCCAGCCACTGCAAACGTACTCCAGATGCGTGTGCCCCCTTGTGCTAAAGTGGCACCTGGAGAATGGAACCTGGGTCCTTTGGCTTTGCAGGCAGGTGCCTTAATCACTAAGCCATCTCTCCAGTCCAACATTTTGATATTTAAACAAGCGTGAGAATCTACCTGAAGTATGTTCATTGCTCGACCCTACCGTGTGCTCCCTTGTGCGTCAGATGTGATAACCAGCACACTGTGCCGACTCCCATTGCCACTCATGTCCTCACAGAATGTGAACGTTTCTCTAATTCTGATGTTTGAGTTGTGTTCATAGGAGCACAGGCTGTTCCGTACCAATCTGACGATGCTGTTGTCCAGCCTTGTTTCGTTCATTTGTTTGTTCCTAGCAGCAGCCCAAGGACAGTCTTGTTGAACTGGTGACATGTGGAGCCTGGAGCCATAGTGATGGGTTCTAAAATAGCACCTGTCCCTGTCAGAGCCAACAGAGTCCACCGTGATCTGGCTGGAGCCTGTGGAGAAGAGCCATGCCAGGTGTCACTTAGAAAGGTGTCATTTTTAAACAGGACAGCCACCCATAGCACTTGCTCCACAAAAACCCCAGTCCCAGTGTGTGAGACTGGAGAGAGAGGCAGGTGGAACCAGCATTGCAGAGGGCAGGTTGTGGAGGACTTGCTGACAGAAGTGCGAGCCAGGGTAGACGCGTGACATGGATTCCTGGAATTTGGGTCAGAAGAAGGATGTTTAGCAAGTGATCAGGGTAGAAGCAACTCTATCGGGGCTGGCTTATCTCAAGCTAATGTCAAAGACGTCAGGCATGTTCCTGGTGCTGAGTATGCCAGGTTCTGATCGTGAATCTCCACATACTATTCTAAGGGGTTTGCTTTTGTGTTTTCAGGTTTTGTTTGTCCATTTTTTCCAGTTCTGGAGATGGAAGCCAGGTCCGCACAGATTCTAGGCAAGCATTCTGCCATTGGTCTATGCCTCCAGCCTCTGCCTTTGTTTATTGATTGTAAGCTAGAAGACCATATGGGAAAAAGTGGCTAGGTACTTCAGGTTAATCAGAGTCGTTAAAACTCAAGATAGCTACAGGAATGTCAAGCTAAATCCTAAATTATGCCTAGAGAATTTACCCAAGAGAAATAAAAACATGTATCTATACAAAGAATTCTATCTCAAGGTTCACAGTAGCTTTATTCATAATGGCCTTAAACTAGAAATAACAAAAAATGCAACAGGAGACTGAATAACAATTTGTGATATATCCATACTAAGCACCATTCAGCCTTTAAAAGGGAATGAAATATTGATAGAGGCAACCTTGTGGGCAAATCTCACAAGCTCTATGCTGAACAGATAAGGCCAGACACAAGGGAGCGTGGGTGGTCTCGTTCTACTTACTCAACATCCTAGACCAGAAAAATCTCATCTGTGGTTTGGGAGAGACTGGTGGTCATTGGGGTGGTGTGTGGGATAGGAGGCGGGTCAGAAAAGACAACAGAACATTTGGTGGGTGGGTAAAATGTTTTGCTCTTACTGGGTTTCAAAGGTATATATACCTCCTCAAACTGCACATTTCTTGGGTGGTTGTTTCAAATGTGGCATTTCCCTAGAGTTTTTGTTTGTTTGTTTGTGGCTTTGCAATTAACTTTATAGTTCACTTGCTCACAGGCAACATGCTATATATGAAAAAACTTCTAACTGAACTACAGGTATTAAATACTGAAAAAGTTAAGTTTATTATAATTTATTTTATTTAACAATCTAGGAAGTCGGCAGCCGTCAGCAGTTCCAGCGCACTTTCAGGTACAGTTGGGAATTGGGGAATCTCAGTGGAGCTGTTAGTGTACTGAACCTGGCAGGTGAAAAAACAAACAAACAAAACAAAACACATCCTTTTGATAGCATGTGTGAAGGGATCTCTCTGAATTGACCGCATTGGTTTCATCCTCAGCAAACTGATCCAGCCCGCTCAGCATGGCTTTAACTGTTCCCGATGGTAGTGCGCGTTCTCTTTTTACAGTAAATTCGTGACCATTAGAAGGTATTAATTTGGCACCATGGCATCAGGGCCTTCACAGCCACCGTAGGTTTTCTCCTCTCCATCAACTATGTTCTTATGAAATTCTGTTTGGATTCCATAGGCACTTCAGTAGTTTCTAGTCAATTCTGAAATCCCACAACCAGCGGGCTGTGTCCCCACACCGCCACAGCCCCTGTTCAGGGCCACCCCTCACCACAGCTGCCTACCCCAGTGAGTTCCAGGGTACTGACAGGAATTACTTCTGCTGGATCACAGCCCCCCTAGAATTGCTTTTCTTTTTTCTTTTTTCTTTTTCTTTTTTTCTCAAGGTAGGTGTCTCACTCTAGACCAGCCTAACCAGGAATTCATTCTGTAGGGTCAGGCTGGCCTCGAACTCACAGCAAACCTCTGTCCTTGTGGGTCTGTGACAAACCACACACCATGGTGGGAAGCACATGGTGGAGAAAGTGGCTCACCTGACAGTGGTCCAGGAAGGAGCCAGGATCCAGTATCCCCTTCAAGGGCATGCCTGAGTGACCCAACTTCCTTCCACTAGAACCTGCCCCCTTATAAGAGGACCACAGACAGGGGAGCAAGCCTTTAACATGAGCCTGTGGGGGACATTCTAGCTCCAAACTGTAGCAAATGCTGGACTTAATCATATTGTGGAAAAGTCATCTACCCACGGATCGCCACACCCTTTTTTATAAATTATTTATTTGCAACCAGAGAGAGAGAGAGAGGGAGAGAGAGAGAGAGAAAGCTAGTGCCATCCAACAAACTGCAGATGCATGTGCCACTTAGTGCATCTGGCTTTACATGGGTACTGGGGAATCAAATCAGGTTGTTAGGCCTTGCAGGCAAGTGTCTAAACCATTGAGCCATATCACCACTCTTACATTTTCATTTCCACCATTCCTCTGACTTGAAATGTACCGTGTCCTTGTCACCTGGAAAGTGCCATATGTCATTCCATTCTTCCTTCATCTACTTCCTCAGTGTTGCAGCCAGGTTCAGATTGCTGGTAGAAATCACCAAACCCACAGCAGCTTGTAGGAAAAAAAAAAACAGGCTTATTTTGGCTTACAAACTCGAGGGGGAAGCTCCACGATGGCAGGGGAAAACGACAGCATAAGCAAAGGGTGGACATCAACCCCTGGCCAACATTAGGTAGACAACAGGAACAGGAGAGTGTGCCAAACACTGGGATGGAGAAACTGGCTATAACACCCATAAGCCCGCCCCCAACAATACACTCCTCCAGGAGGCGTTAATCCCCAAATCTCCATCAGCTGGGAACCTAGCAGTCAGGACACCTAAGTTTATGGGGACACCTGAATCAAACTGCCACACTCAGCGAATATTTATTGAGTTTCAGGCCCTGTGACATGTAGTCAGGCTGCAGAGGAGATAAATCAAGGCCCTGTACTTTAGGGACATATACTGGAAAATGAGGTTTTAGTTGAGTGTCCATAGGTTTATACTCACGGGATTCCCACTGATAAAAAGACTGTCCAGCGGGGCGTGGTGGCGCGCGCCTTTAATCCAAGCACTCGGGAGGCAGAGGTAGGAGGATTGCCATGAGTTCGAGGCCACCCTGAGACTCCATAGTGAATTCCAGGTTAGCCTGGGCTAGAGTGAGACCCTACCTCGAAAAACAAAAAACAAACAAACAAACAAACAACCAACAACAACAACAAAAGACTGTCCAGCGCCAGTCTCCCAGCGGCGGCGGCGGGTGCTTATCCCACTACCTAAAGCAAGCTGCTTACTCCGTTCACGTGTATTTTGCAGTCTGCCCAGAGGTTCTGTGTTAACTTTAAAGCCGTGGAATCACAGGATGTGCAAGTATGTCTGTGGTGTACTATCAGTCACTTACTATTTATCATGTTTATTTGACCATTTAATTTGATCAGTGTGACGCAGAGCTGTGTTGTGCTCGGGTTTATTATCCATTAGTTTTCACTGCTCAGCTTGTCCCGGAGCCCAGGAGCCCTTTAGCAGCACTTTCACTTGGCTCCCGTGTCCCTCTAACTTACTCCAGCAGTGGTGGGTGCGTGGTGAGGGGCGGGCACCACGTCCCAACGTTGTGGCTCTTCGGAGTGCCCCAGGGTCATCTTGTGCATTTCCCCCTCCAGCCCTGGAGTGGGCCATTCCTCCAAGGAGCCTGTTTCCTTCTGTTGAGAACGGAATCAGACACAAAGCTCTGAATGCTGGGTGTGTTTGTGGAGATCATGGTTTTAAATCACCTTATTATTGGAAATAAGTGCTTTCCTCAATCAAAGTTAAAAATTCAAAAATTTAATTTCATTTTTAAAAATTCATTAGCGTAATAAAAATATCTTCGGGACTTTATCCATTTATTTTTATAGTATTGCTACAGAAGCAATAAATTTTCATTCAAAACCCTCTCAGATGGCCTGCAGTTAATACTGGGAATAATATGCATACATTATGTGCTAGTCAGATTTCCACTGCTGTTTCAAAATACCCGAGGAAAATAACCCTGTAGGAGGAAAGGCTCGTTTGGGCTCACTGCTTCAGAGGTTCTGGCCCATGGTCATTTGTCTTTGTTGTTTCTGGGACTGCAGTGAACTGAACTTCATGGCAGAAGAGTGTGGCGGAGAAAAGCTGCTCACTTAATATGGCCACCATTAAGTGAGAGAGCGAGAGGGAGAGAGAGGCGTGAGTGAGCCAGGAACAACACAGTCTTCAAGGGTGTGCCTCAATAACTTACTTCCTGCAACCAAGGCCCATTTCCTGAAGTTTCTACCATCTTAACATGGCCTATTAAGCTATGAATCCATAAGTGAATTAATCCAAGATCCAGACACTTCCTACAGCCTCACCTCTGAGCGTTACTGCCCTGGGGACCAAACTTTTAACATAGGAGCTTTTGGGTGACATGTAACCAATTTTTTAAACATAGAAATCTTTTATAATTATCAAATCATCGTAAATTCTAATCAACACTATTAAGGGCAAAAACCTTGTCTGGGGCTGGGGTGGTGGCTCAGTGATAGGACACGTGCCTATCACTGCTGCAGATCCTGGGCTCCATCCTCCATACTAGATATCGTGGCATACTCCTGTCGTCTCAGCCACTCAGAGGCTGAGGCAGAAGGAGGATTGTAAATTCAATGCCAGCCTGGGCTACATAGTCTGTTCCTAAATATTCTATATTTAATAAAGATAAACTCTTTGATCCACCAATGTCTTAGGCTAAGCATGTTCCCTCATATCCTAAGGTATGTATATTCTGGGTCTACAATGCACCACCTCTCAGAGAGGTATTAATTTATGTTTCTGCATTGATATAATGACTGTATCCTTCTAGCCATTGAAGGAAATCGTTTAGCTTTAGGTTGAGCTAGAAAAAGCCCAGAGTATCAGGCTGTGGGGTTTTCTTCATCTCCATGGGGAATGGGTGGGAGAGTTAGACAGGAAGTGCTGTTCCTTCTTTGATACCTCTGTTACGTAGCTGCGCTCCCCCAGCCCTGCTGGCAATGACTGTGTGCAGCTTACCTGTCCATAACCAAAGCCCAGTGTCCACACTTGGCACCAAGTTTGGGGTGGGTCTCATCAAGCAAAAGGGGGGCTGTTCTGCTGCTGGAAGAAAGCCTGTATGAAGTTCACCTGAAAGTCATGGCCTGGCATTCCATAGTCTCTCTCTTTCTCTTGCAACATCTGTGTTGTTGGTTTGATTTTCATTGTTGTTGTTGTTGCTTTACCAAACAGAAGCCAGTATCAAATCCTAGAGATCAATTTTAGACCAATTATTTTTAACTCAACCAAAGAGTTTGAAATTAAATTTTAAGCAGGTTTTTGAGAGTAACTGGGGCTGCTGATCACATTTGCAGGGGAGTAACTTTTGTGTAGATGTCTTCTCAATTTCCACGTGGCCTCTAACCAGGAAGGATGGATGGATCTGGATTGCACTAGATGAGTAGGTAGTTTTTCTCAAGATATTACCTGTCGCTTTCCTTGGGATAGATTATGTGACATTTTTATTACTTCTGCCACTGAGTGAAGGTAGCTTTTTCATTTTCATTTATGATAGGTTTTGTAAATGTCAAATTCCTTGTTAAAGAGTCAGAGTTGACATTCCAAAAGTATGATAAAAAAAAATGTTGGAAGACTGTATACACAGCTACAGCTAGGAGCCCTTTCATATTGCTCTTCCCATCCCCCAAAGCCAAGCTAACCCACTTGCTAAGCAATTTTTTTCGGAAGGAAGAAATGAAGCTGCCATAAAACACAAGAATGACACGTGACACTCCAGCATGCGCTCTCTTCATCTAGAAACCAAACGTAAGGAAAATGAATGCGCAGGATAAGCCAGTGTGAAGTCCACTCAGTGTGGCATGGCCTCTGACTCAATTAACCCTGATACCGATTCCTTGGAATTAACTTTTATGGAATTGTGGAGGATTTAAAGTTAGGTGTCCATCATCTTCAGAGGTTAGTCAAACACCCTTTCCGTTCTCCCGGGGTCTCCCAGGGAAAAGCCGCTCAAGCACAGTGGTGAGTAGGTTTGCACCTGGCACTTGCTTTCTTCATTTGCTCAATTTTAGGGAATGGGAAACTGATGGGTTACTTCACAGACTTCCAAAGGAGCAGAGAAGGACTCTGCTCCTTATGGCCATTAGTGCACTCAGGGTGCTAATATAAATTTAGGGTCACAAACTCAGGCACCTCTGGAGGCCAGATGACATGGATAGGGATGTGTGCCAGGAAGGGTCGAAGACAACCAACAATCCCCGGAGAGCGACTGCCTGTTCCCATCCCATGGGAGCGTGGCCCTGCAAACACCAGCCCCTGAAGATTTCCTTTGGATCAAAGAACCCCCAAACACATTCTTTTTTGAGGTAGGGTCTTTCTCTATCTAGCCCAGGCTGACCTGGACTCCACTATGTAATATCAGGGTGGCCTCAAACTCTTGGTGATCCTCCTACCTCTGCCTCCCCAGTGCTGGGATTAAAGGTGTGTGCCACCATGCCTGGCTCCAAAGACATTCTTTCAAAATGTTTCATCTAAACCAGGTCTGGTGGCACACGCCTTTAATTCCAACATGGGGAGGAAGAGGTAGGAGGATGGCTGCATTTTAGAGGCCACCCTAAGACTACATAGTGAATTCCAGGTCAGCTTGGGCTAGAGCCAGACCCTACCTCCAAAGGAAAAAAAAAAAAAATCCATCTCACAATTTTGAAATGTTGGCAATGATTTTTTAAGTGACACTTTCATTTTTAAAAATGTATTTATTAGCCGGGTGTGGTGGTGCACACCTTTAATTCCAGCACTTGGGAGGCAGAGGTAGGAGGATTGCACTGAGTTCGAGGCCACCCTGAGACTCCATAGTGAATTCCAGGTCAGCCTGGGCTAGAGTGTGACCCTACCTCGAAAAACATATATATATACATACATTTGAGAGAGAATGGGCATACCAAGGCCTCCAGCCACTGCAAACAAACTCCGGATGCCTGTGCCACCTGGTGCATCTTGCTTACGTGGGTTCTGGGGAATCGAGCCATGGTCCTTCGGCTTTGCCAACAAGTGCTTTAACCGCTAAGCTATCTCTCCAGCCCAATGACTTTTTTTTTTTAAACATTGTGTGTGGTCTGTGAGCTGCAGTTGGCCTTCAAGCCACTTCTGCAAGTCAAACCAGCTCACAAGAATTTCATATGAAGAGCTAATCCACTCACCACAATCACTCATCTTCAGAAAGGCAAGTGTCAAGTCCACCTGCACTCTCATGTCGGCTGAGCTGAGCACTATGTTCAGATTGAACAAATATGCAAAGCTTGTTTAGAGAGGTAAGCATCAAAGTCAACCCAGTTATAGACACATCCATAGACAGCCTCGTCAGGTGATAAAAGTGGAACACACTCAGTTATTCAACAAATATGTACCGGGAATCTCACATGTGTCGGGCACGGTGCTAGCTACCAGAAACAGGCGCGAGCCAGGTACCCAAGGCGCTTGGTCCTGGACGTGGGAGATAAACAACATAAATGGCAGGTAGTGGTAATGCCACGCAGAAAATTCGGAAAGGGGGATTTGCTAGCAGGTGTCTTTGAACGTCCCCAAGCTAGCTGTGGGCCTTTAAACTCACTGTCCAGGCTACCTTCCCCCAGAAGAGTCAAAATTTCCTCTTGTTCTAGGTCCCATCATGAGGTCACTTGTGGCACATTTTACTAAATAAGAAGGCCGGCTCATTTTAAATTAGTTACATTTTAATCTTCTTGACTAGCTTTGGGGAAAATGTTGATCCAAGAGGGACTTAGGGAAACCCATTATCCAATCAGCAACTTAATTACAGTGCCCGGGTCAGTTCTGCCCCTGCTGAGTTCCAAACATTAGACGCGGATTCCCTGCGACTTGCACTCTGCAGGCATCATCTGCCAGCTGCCCTTTGGGGATAAAAACGAGTAGCTTTGAGAAACACAGTTCCTTCAGGACCCAGGCTGTATCCACCTTAAGTGTACATTAATAAACAGCTTTGCTTCCAAAGGCAAACAGGACCTCTTATTATCCTTTCATAAAGTTTAAGATTTTCTTTTTACTGTATATATTTAAGGTGTGTAGAATGCTTGACATAGACATACACCGTGGAAGTGACTACTAGCCAAGCAAATTTCAAGCGTCTCCCAAATCCCTTTCTATGTTCCTGTAATCTATTCCCGCATGTTGAAAGTGGGGTGTCCTGGAAGTGGCAACATCTGGATTCAAAACCAGAGATTTTGGTATTTTTGGCATCCAACTCTCCTCACTTCATCTCAGGCCTGGAGACGAGGACTGAAGTTGAAAGCCAATGCCTGTGCAGTTCTTCCAGTGAGAATGGCCACTCTTAAGACCA
Source organism: Dipus sagitta (assembly GCA_036346955.1). Taxonomy (NCBI): domain Eukaryota; kingdom Metazoa; phylum Chordata; class Mammalia; order Rodentia; family Dipodidae; genus Dipus; species Dipus sagitta. The sequence goes on from CM070786.1 coordinate 67,939,257, forward strand.
GTGGCTGTGTTTTGTGATAAGTTATAAAACGCCAAATGGATCCCAGTGAACATTTGGGGGAAAGAGGCAGAGCCCAACATCAACCAGAAGAGACTCTTCTTTGGAAGAGTCCGCACCGAAGGGGAAAGAACTACTGTTGGTAATGTATTTCAATTCAAAAAGGGGGTGCAGGTTGTGTCACAGGCGCAGTCGTACATGCCCAACATTCATCCACTCTTTCAGGCACAGGGTCAGCAACGTGTAGGAAAGAGCTTCTCAAGTAAGGAAAGAGGGAGAGGAGACGTGAAAAATTAAACTCAACAATAATGTGAAATTGGGGGGAAAGCTCATTTTTATTCATACTCTATCACTCGCAATTTAAAAGGTCTTTTAAAACCTTTTTATTAGCCTAACTCATTATACAGTGATAGGTTTCATATGACATTTTCCTTCAAGCATATCATTAAATATGCCTTGTTTCCAGACCGGCTTCTCATGGCTTCTGTGTCTTCAACAGCTCGTGTCCTTTCCGCCTATTGTTATCTAATCTCCCCTTCCCAGGCACTCAGGCAAGTTCACAACCTCTGTCCCCCAAGGCCCCACCCTGGACCGCCTTCACAAATAGTTCTCTCTTTTTGCCAGAATTTCAGCAGTAAGCGCATGTTGCCTGGAACACTGACTGCAGGCTGGGGGGCGGGGGGAGAAGACCGTCTTCCACCAGATCGGAAGCACGCACGCAGCGCAGCGCAGCAAGTACTGGAGCCGCCACAGAGAGCATTCCCTGTGTAGTTGACAGAGCTCTCTTGGAAAGCAAATGCATTTCATTTACTTTTTTTTTTTTCCCTGCCCCAAATACGACTAGAAATGGATCGCTCCATTTAAGACTTGCATTAATTCCATTAATAAACTTCTCAGGACATGAACTGTCTCCACCGTGGGGAAGCCAAGGTGAAGGGGCCGCATCATGGTGCCTGGTGTCAGGCCTGGGAGGAGGACTCCGCCGTGCCGCAGGGCTGGGGTTATTTATACCACGCTGGCCCGGCCCGCCTGGCGCTGCCGGCGGGGGCGCGCGGAGCGGCTTGTCTCGGGAGGCGGAGATGTGCGCCCGGGGCCCGGAGCATCCGAAGGCGAACGCCAGACCTTGGGGAGGGGGCGGGGAGGCCTTCGCCATTCACGCGTGGACCGCCTGTGTTGGTCCGGCCTTCAGCACCGAGTCTACTTCCAATTATTCAGGAGCCGGGGAAGAAATGGCGATTTGGGAGTGGGGGCTGCGGTGGGCAGCGGATGCCCGGAGGTGGCGAGAGACGGCCACCCGAATCTGGCAAAGGCACCTCCTTGTCCCTTTCAGAGGACATAACCCGCAGCCTCGTTTGAGTGTGGAAAAGGCGCAGAGGGTCGGTCTGGAGGGCCGGTGACCCCCGGGCTCAGGACTAGGAGGGGGTCGGAAGCGACCCGAGGTCACCCGGGGCTCGTAGGGGGTCCCGCCTCTCGGCTGGCCGAGCTGAGCTTGGAGGACGGCCCTGCGCGCCCGCTCCCGGCCCGAGCCGCTCGGGTGGGGACCCCGCCGGCCGTCGGCCCCGGCTCCTCCCCTCCTCCCGCGGTGCGGTGCGGTGCGCCGGAGGGACGGACGCGGATCCTGCGGCCCGGGTGTCCCCGCGCCCCGCCCGGGCACTGCCGTGGTCCCGGGCTGCGGCGGCGGCGGCGGCGCGTGCGGCCTGGAGGCGGCGCTCGTGCGCAGGAGCGGGCGCAGCAGGTGCCGCGGTTACCTCCACCTCGGCGGGGCGCGGCGAGGCGGGGCGGGGGGAGAGGGGGCGGGCACCGGGCCCGAGGGAGGGGAGGGAACGGGAGGGAGGAGGAGACCGGCTCCGGCTCCGAGCGGGAGAGCGCGGCTGGCTCTGCTCGCCGGTCAGGAGCTCGCGGCTTCCGGGAGCCCCAGTCGGAGCCAGACCTCCGCGGGAACCGGCGACGGTCCCCAGCACCGCGGTGCGCAGGGCCGGGGCGCGGCGGCGGCTCCTCCTCCCGGGCGCGGCGGCGGAGCGGGGCGGCGGGTTCGGCCGCGGGCCCGGGCGCGGATGAGCCGCGGACGCTGAGTCTCGGCTCCGGCCTCCGTGCGGCGGCCGAGCGGGGCCGCGGCGCCCCGGGGCGCGGGCGCGGGCGGTGCCATGGGGGCGGCCTGACGCCGAGCTCCGCCGCGCTCTATGCGCCCCTGCGGGCGCCGCGGGCCCGGGCCATGGCGATAGACCGGCGGCGCGAGGCGGCGGGCGGCGGCGGCGGGCGGCAGCCGGGCCCGGCCGAGGAGAACGGCTCGCTGCCGCCCGGGGATGCGGCGGCCTCGGCGGCCCTCGGGGCCCGCGCGGAGATCCAGCCGCTGCCCGCGCCGCACCCCGGCGCCGGCGGCCCGCACTCGAGCCTCCTGTTGCTGGACTACGACGGCTCGGTGCTGCCCTTCCTGGGGGGCCTGAGCGGCGGCTTCCAACGGACCCTGGTGGCGCTCACCTGGATCCCCGCGCTCTTCATCGGCTTCAGCCAGTTCTCGGACTCCTTCCTCCTGGACCAGCCCAACTTCTGGTGCCGCGGGGCCGGCAAGGGCGCCGGCGAGCTGGCGGGGGCCACCGTCACCGGCCGCTGGGGCGACGCGGGTAACTGGACCAGCACCCCCACCGTCCCCTTCTCCACGGCCGCCTGGGGGGTCGCGGGCCACCGAAGCAACACCAGCGACACGCCACCCCTGCCGTCCCCTCCGGGCAAAGGAGACAATGACTCCAATTGCGACTGTCACGCGTGGGAATACGGCATCCGCACTGGCCTCGTCCAGAACGTGGTCAGCAAGGTAAGGGCGACGACCGCCGCGTCCTTCTCGGGAACCTTTCCCTCCCCTTCCCCCGCGGTCGCCCCCTCGCTCTCCCTCTGTCCCTGTCCTTGCGGGCCAAGGGGGCCAAGGTCCGAGCCCGAGAGTCTGAAACCTCAGCCCCAGGGGTGCTGGCCTCCCTTGCATGACCCCGCATTGACTGGACGCCCTGCTATCCCCCAAAGGACAGGCTCATTCTTGAGTGTGAAGCCAGGGCTTTTGCCGCCCTCTGCGGTGACTGTGACGTTGCATCCGCTTCCAAGGGAGCACTTTAGCCTTCCTAATTCCCACAGAGACTCCTATCCCAATACACCTATGGAAAGAACGCCCCTTCCTTACAAAGCTTGAACCCCTTCCTCCACCCTACTTGGTGTCACATTCGCCGAGGCAGGGTGGCCCGCTGGGAGAATGAGGTCACGTACCTATCACCAGGGCCCTACAGAACTCACTCCCGCTTCAAGGTCTACCAATCCAGGACCAATGGCTTTGTCATTCTCCTCCCATAAGCTGGTTCCCCCACACAGAAATAGCCACCCATGAAAAGTAGTGCCCTACTGTCAGATGTTCTTTCGGGCGACCTCAGCTAGCCCATGCTCGGCTTGCAGAGAGACCAAAGCCCACTAAAGAACTGAAGGTATGGCCAGAGAAGCAGAGAGCTTTTGAAAGTTCCCTGGCTACCCTACCCACAGTCCAGAAGTATGATAGGAGAAACTGGCAGGGGCCACCCCTGCTCTTGCAAAGCAGCTACTCTGGTCTGAGTCACTGAGACCTGGTGAGCTGGTCGCCAACACCCACTTTGCCCTCTGAATCCAGTTGTGTCCCTTGCCGAGGTCCTGCCCCTGTGTAACATAGCAGGTGTGTTTTGTGAGAAATGCGTAAGAATGGACAGTGGGTAGTCTTACACAATCATTATTGTCCTAGTGTTAATAATTTTCAGTTTTCTTGACCTATACAAAATTCTGGATGCGAACTTGTCAAGCAGTTTGTGAAGTAGTTGTAGTTTTTGCCCCTTCTGCATTTAAAACAGGGCAGCGGAAAATGTGGCCCCCACCCCTGGGGCAGTGCTGAGCAGTTCTCTGTCTAAATGAGATGGACCTGGACAGTTGAGAGTAAGTCAGTGCACCAGGAACTCCCCCTCCCCCACATGTGTGTTAGTAAACACTTGCAGTTCAGAGGTGTGTAAGATGAAACTCTTACATCATCAGAACCATTATTTTAATCTTGTACCAACCCAGCCAGAAATGCCATCCTGTGGGAGCTGTCTGGCGGAGCTATCCCTCTGCAAGGGAAGATCCTTCCAGCTTGGTTCGCTGTGGCCTCTCAGCTCCCATAGCCTGGCCTTTCCAGGGCCCTTCTCTCACCCTCCGATGCCCATTCATGAAGGGCAGTGTTTCTGTTTTACTTAGCAGCACAGAAAGAAAAAAAAAATCTCAGAACATCTAAGTGTCAGAATAAGGATTTGACAACAATTTAAAGTATTTTAAGCCCTCTTTCTAGAGTAAAGGGAGAATAAGGATCGAAGGGGTGCGGGTGAAGAGTGTTGTCCTAGGATCCAGCTGGAAGTAGCAGGTGGGGAGAGCAGACCACAACTGCGGGGACACGGCCTGCCGCTAGCGCCTCGTGTTCTGCCAGGCGTGGTGGGAAGAGAACAGAAACGGGCTCTGGACGCACATTGGGAAATTGGGCACGTTTTGGAAATTAGCACTCATGAGGGTCTTGGGTAGCACTGAAGTATGTGACAGGCTTGTGGCCGTGGTGCTTGACAACAGCGAGCAGTTGCGTGGTATCAACAAGGTGACACTGGGGAGTGAAGGCCTAGGAACTGGAATCAGAGACGTACTTTCTGGTACTGTAAAGGCTGGGAAGGACATATTGATTTTCACAGACAAATACGGTCTAAATAAAGGACTGTCCTTCTCCAATGTTCTGTTCTATAATAGTGCTTGAAAGCGCTTTTCAAGCACATTTTGGCACTACGGCGGGCTTTTCCCTCTGCCTGCTGTGTGCAGTGGGTACGATCATGGGTGTTGGCATTTTAGCTGTCAGGTGCCTGTCCTCCTTGTGGGCAGTAGACAGAAGTGGAGGGAGGTTTCCCCTTTTTTCAGTGGGTGAAAGTTCCGGGTCAGAGAAGCTGCCCCTTTTCCTGGGCCACAAGCTGCAGGCCACGTCTTCAGAATGGCTCCTTCAGCGGGTGTCTTCCTGCAGCCCAGTGCTACTCTGGCGCTGGCTGCTGGGCGCTGGGGGCACTTCTGCTACCAGCTGAGCTCCCCCGCCTCCCCTTCACTGCCTCGGCACCTGCACGCCAGGGCTGCCACCAAGCCACTTAGCGCCAGGTCTTAAAGGGAAGCAGGACCCCAGGGCTCTGAGCTTTTCTCCCCAGCTCAGTGACACCCATCACATGCCGCCTCAGTTGAACTCTCCCACTCCTGAGGAGGGGCACTCTGTCCCAAGCAGGCCACCCACAGATGCCTTCCTTGAAGAAAGTTGTGGGCTTTAGTATGTATCGCTCAGGCATTCTCTTGTCTGTCTGCAACTCACTCCTGAGAATGTTTGGTTTTCCATCATAGAACGCATTTTCATTTGTTTCTTGTCTGGCTGAAAAAAATGTCCACCCACCGTCCACTGTTCCACATGTGACTAAATCAGCGATGCCTCTTAAGTGTACCAGCAAAACACGAGCCAGCAGACCGTGTGTAGTCTACCCCAAGGAGGGGTGAATGGATTTACATCTCCATTCGCAGCTTTCAGCAGACGTGAGTGACATGTGGACACCTGACTGTATCAAGTCAGCGGTCCAGGCTCACCTGGCTGTCTCCGCAGAGCTGGAGCCCCATTAAGCCAGAGCTGTCTGGCCTCTGCTCAGGCAGCACGCTGTACAGCCTGGGTCCTCTTTCATAGTGTTGGGTGCTGAGGTAGCTAGCACCTGTTAGGGGTTTTTGTTTTGTTTTCATCTTGAGTGCTGAGGAAACACCTACTAGGATCTTTTCTGTTTTCATCTTTTGCCTTGGTCCTTGGGACTTCTTACATATACCAGAATTCATATCACAGAACCCACGATTCCTTCAAAATAATCAAAGTATGACGGTGATGATGATCGTGCCTTTCTTCTTTGTAGCAGCTCTTTATAGTCTGTGAGACATTTCACCTGTGCCATTTCCTTTGCAAAGGAACAGCAACCCAAGAGCAGCCTTCTAGGGATCTCCCTGAGGATAGATTGATGGACACACATTTGCATGGGTCAGGAGTTCAGCTTTCTAACCCTTGCCTAGTTTTCTGGGCTAGGATCTCTCGGCTCTGCTGAGAGGTGCCCTCGTTGTCTTCATGAGAAGAAATCAGTTTGTGCATCTGGTGTTATGTGGGTCTTGAGGAATCAAACCCAGGCAGTCAGGCTTTGTAAGGAAGTGCCTTCAACCTCTGAGCCATCTCTCCAGCACCATGAAAAGAAATCAAACAAACCCCTCCATGGTCACATCAGGTTTGGGGGTCTGGACACGCAGGTCTGGTTTGGGCTCACTTGGCCTCCTTCTCCCACACCAGTGATTTTAATCAAAAATGTTGAAAAAGCTTTAAAAAAAAAGAGAGCGTCATAAATTTAAAACTATTATTCAGCCATTTGCCTAGTTCAGCCTGTCCTGTTCTGAGTGAACACTCATTACTTTCTTAAATGAACTTGTTGTCAATAGCCAACACCAGCTGACTGTCCAAGTCCTTTTTTTGTCTGTATCTGAAGCTTAGATGGTTTGCTCATCTCGTCTTCCTGACATGTCTGCTATTCTCATGAATTTGCAAAGTTTTCTGACCTTTATCCTGAAAGTTGCTTAATGTCTTGAGAAGTAATTTGCATCCTTTTTCTAGAAGTTATTTAAGATGACTTCAGTATAATGTAATTAAGTCTAAAAATAATTATATCATTGCAATGGTAATATATTTTTTAAATAGCTCTAATTCTACTATCCTAGTCTGGCAAGTAGTTTTCACCTTTGACCAGCTGCATACATACACCTATTTTTATTCTTCCACCCAAAAGGTTTGTCCAAGACCCAGAAACATTTCTAATTTTTTTCTTTTCTTTTCTTTTCTTTTTTTTTTTTTTCAAGGTAGGGTTTCACTCTAGCCCAGGCTGACCTGGAATTCACTATGTAGTCTCAGTGTGGCCTTGAACGCATGGCAATCCTCCTACCTCAGCCTCCCAAATGTTGGGATTAAAGGTGTGTGCTACCACACCTGGCTAAAATGTTTTTATGTACTTATTAGTAAAGGGGGGGGACCTCTAGCCACTGCAGATGAACTCCAGATGCATGCACCACCTTGTACATCTGGCTTATGTGGGTACTGGGGAATTGAACCTGGGTCCTTGGGCTTCGCAGGCAAGCACCTTAACCATTAAGCAATCTCTGCAGCTCAGAAACATTTTTAATGTCCCATATTCTTGCTGATTTAATAAAATTTGTTGAATCTTTTTCTTAGTAGTGGACTGACTACCATTTTGGCATCCTGTTAGTAGCTTTTGTATCTGCAGTAATGAGCATCTTTGTGCCAATCCTTTTTTTTTTTTTTAAATTTTGGGGTGGGCCATTCCAGATACATGCACTACCATGCATCTGGCATTACATGGATACCGGGGAATCCGACCTGGGTCCTTTGACTTTATAGGCAAGCACCTTAACCAATAAGCTATCTCCCCAGTCCCCAATCCATTTTAATTGACTGTAATAGATAACGCATGTATAGGGCCTAAAAACACACATTATAAGCAACACTGCTTGTTGTCTCTGCCCGTTTAACTCTTCAGAAACAACCATGGTTACAAAATTTTTAATGTATGCTTACATAAATACTAGATTTTCATTCATAGGTTTTCTGTCACAGACAGTAGCATATTATCCACACATTTTTTTTTTCCTTTTGGCCCCTTTACACTTATGTCAGAGATGGACACACACTGGTGGGTAGAGAGCCCCTCATTCTTTCTATGTCTGCATAACATTTCATTGTTTACCTGGACCATGGTTTATTTAGCTAGTCACTGAGAGGGTTCGGAGTTGTGCCTGATATTTGCACGTGTGTGTGTGCGTGTGTGTGTGTGTCTAAATTGTTGGAAGCGGGGGGGGGTTAAAATTGCCTGCATGCTTATTTTGATAAATGATACAGAACTTGGCAATTTGCTCATTTACCAATAATTTGTGTGGTTCAGTTCCCCCACACCCTCCATGGCTCAGAGCTGTCAAACTTTTAAATATTCCCCACTCTGATCCTGGGAAGGTCAAATTTGGCTCTTGCCGGGCATGGTGGCGCATGCCTTTAATCCCAGCACTTGGGAGGCAGAGGTAGGAGGATTGCCGTGAGTTCGAGGCCACCTTGAGACTCCATATGTGAATTCCAGGTCAGTCTGGGCTAGAGCAAGACCCTACCTTGAAAAACCAAAAAAAAAAAAAAAAAAAAAAATTGGCTCTTGCTGTAATATGTCCTTCTCTGAGAGTTAGGCCATCTTCCTGCCAGTGTTCGGGTTCCCTTCCTTTCATTGGGTCTCTTCCCGTCTTTCCCCTCATGGGTATTTGTGTTTGATGATGACCACATCCTAACTGACCTATAAGAGATCTTTATGCTTAAAGTAAATGTGTCCTTTTTTGTTATCTCATGAATGTTTTCCCCTTGTTTCTTGCTTGTTTTTTGATTTGCTTATGGTGTTTGGTTAAGTACACAAGTGTAGTTTGGAGAGAGCCAAGTGAATTAGTCTTTCTTTAAAAATTTTATTTATTTCTTTGAGCTGGGTGTGGTGGTGCATGCCTTTAATCCCAGCACTTGGTAGGCAGAGGTAGGAGGATCACTGTGAGTTCAAGGCCATTCACTACATAGTGAATTCAGGTCATCCTGGACTAGAGACCCTACCTTGGGAAAAAAAAAAAATTATTTGAGAGAGAGAGAAAGGCAGGGAGAGAGAATGGGCATGCCAGGGCCTCCAGTCACTGCAAATGAACTCCACACACATGAGCCACCTTGTGCATCTTGGCATACGTGGGTACTGGGGAATCAAACATGGATCCTTAGACTTCTCAGGAAAGTGCCTTAACCACTAATCCATCTCTCCAGTCCTAGTCTGTCTTTTTATGGCTTCCTGGTTTTGTGTTAGGTTTGGGACTTCCTGAGTTCTAGAGTAGTAGAGGGGAAATCTCATGCTTTCTTCTAATATTTTGTTAAATATTTTGCTTATTTATTTATTTATTTGACAGAGAAAGAGAGAGAGAGAATAGGTGCACCAGGCCCCCCAGCCACTGCAAACAAACTCCAGATGCATGTGCCCCATTGTGCATCTGGCTAACATAGGTCCTGGGGAATCGAACCTGGGTCCTTTGGCTTTGCAAACAAACGCCTTAACTGCTAAGCCATTCCTCCAGACCTCTTCTAATATTTTTATTACCTTATTACTTTTTAAACTTGGTATTGCAGTTCTCAGTTTTGCTTTTTATAAAAAAAAATATTTATTTGAGAGAGAGAATAAGAATGGGTGTGCCAGGGAAACAAACTTCAGATGCATGCACTACTTTGTGCATCTGGCTTTGCATGGGTACTGGGGAATTGAACCCAGGCTGTCAGGCTTAACAAGCAAGCGCCTTAACCTCTCAGCCATCTCCCCAGTCCTCAGTTTTGCTTTTGTAGAGCTTTTGTTTGTTTGTTTGTTTGTATTTTGTCTTTCCAGGTTGCTCTACCCCAGACCAACCTGAAATTCACTATGTAGTCACAGGCTGGCCTCAAACTCACAGCAGTCCTCATACCTCTGCCTCCCAAGTGCTGGGATTAAAGGCGTGTGCCACCACACCCAGCTCAGAAGTCATATTTTTGAAAAGCCCTCTGGCACATGAAGGTTGGACGGGAGTGAGTGCACCCAGTGCACCAGGAAGAGCCAGCTGGCCCTACAGAAGAGGCAGGCCTGGTCCGGGGCATGGCTGCAGCCGTGGGGATCTGGAGAGCCAGAGGCAGGTAGTGGGGTGGATGGAGAGCCAGAGGCAGGTAGTGGGGTGGATGGAGAGCCAGAGGCAGGTAGTGGGGTGGATGGAGAGCCTGGCCCAAGGGTTGCAGCTGCTACATAGACTTATAGCCCGGAAGGCCGCCTGCATGCCTGGGCAACCTGGCCTGTGTTTGCAGCTGAAGAGGTTGGTGGGCATGGAAGTCATGCAGGCACGGGCCCAGGACAGACTTTGGGCCACCTGAGGCAGGCCAGGGACTCCTGACCCTTGCTCTGGGGTGTCAGTAGCAGTCACTGGCCCTTAAGAGCATCTTAGCATTTCTCTTGCCCCTGCTCAAAGGGGAAAGCTGCTAATTAAATTTCCACAAGACTGAAAGAGTAGGTCCCAGAAATTTTAGGACCAGAACTTGCACCCACTCCCCACACGGAACCCCAAGGCCAGGCAGCACACCATCCTGGGTGTGAACGGTCAGTAGCACCTTTCTGTCCAGAGAAGTTACAGAGAACGTGGTGCCCGGGGCCGCTGACCTGTCCACAGCCCGCAGGCTCCCCGCTCTCTGCTTCCCCCAGGCCCTCAGAGGGGAGGGTTCTGGCTTCTGGCAGTGTCCCCTCTCCCTGTGAGCTGCTCTTTCACTGGCCTATCCCATGACCCTTTGTGGCCTGAGAATGGCGCTGCCATCGAGGTGTGGCTCTGGGAGGGGCTGGGGCTCCGCAAAGGACCACTCCTGGCAAGTTTCTCTACCCTCTTTCCCCTTGGCCTTTGCAAATCCCTAACCTGCCTCCCCTCATTTTGCCGCCCTTCAAACTACAATCCCAGAGATGCTAAGTAAGCCTGTCCCTTCGGTTCTCCTGCCTCATGGCACACTGGCAGGGCTCCTCGGAGTCACTGTCGCCACTGCATACACCGCTCCCTTTGGCCTGCCCTACCCACCCTCCTGCTTCTCCTGGCTACCTGTTGAACTGAACCTTTCTCGCTCCCAGCTGGCCTCTCTTCTGCTCTGCTTACGCTGTTCCACTCGGCTGGAAACCCCCCCCCCCTTCAGTCCCTGTTGGCCCTTCGGGTCAGCTCAGCCCTCAGGTGAATGACAGCTCCCCACTTTGGCAACCTTCACTGAGAATACAGTCAGTCCGCCTCTCCACCCTTCAGAGTTCTTCCACCCACAAAGTGTCCCCATAGATGTGTGAGCCCCACCCAAGTGTGCCACGGATGTGTGAGCCCCACCTGAATGTGTCATGGACGTGTGAGCCCACCCGAACGTGCCACGGATGTGTGAGCCCACCCGAACGTGCCACGGATGTGTGAGCCCATCTGAATGTGCCACGGATGTGTGAGCCCCATCCAAACGTGCCATGGATGTGTGAGCCCACCCGAACGTGCCACGAATGTGTGAGCCCACCCGAACGTGCCAGGCGGCACTGTGACTTCTGACCCACTCCTTCCCATTTCCTCACTCTCGGGGTAGGGTGCCTGTTCCCTCCATGTGAGGACAAGTGTCGCCCCATCCTAGCACCTGAAAACCAAGAGACACCTGGGAAATCTCAGGTGCCCTCCCCCCGCCCCACTGATGAGGTGAGAGCAGCTTGGATGGGAAGCCTTGAGATGGAGGAGGTGACAGGCCACATTGAGAAAGGAGATCTATTCTCTTGGAGCATGGAGGAGGTGGTGGCATGCTAGAAACCTGCAGAGAGAGTGCTGTAAGGAGCCAGGCCACCCGAGACCCTCTTCTGGGTGGCTGGATGGTGGAGCTCTAACCTGAGAAGCCACAAGGCCGGAGGCTCACAAGGTGTGGATCAGAGGAAGGAAGGAATGGGGGTGGAGATCTGCCTGCCCAGAGCTGAGCTGCACTGGGGACGAGACAGGTCGAGGGTGGGATCTCAGTGAGGAGTCCACGGTGACAGCCGCCAGCTTCACCGCGTGAAGAGCAGAGGGGGTCTCGGGAGAGCGCCTCTCCACGCTCCCCACCCCCAAACTTCATCCTGAGGAGCCTTTATGGGGCCACTGGTAACCTTTGGCCTTCTTGGAGGGTGGGGGTTAGTCATCTTATCTTCGAGTGACCTGACTGAGGCCCGGACCATTCCCGGTGGACAGAGTGGCCACAGACTGAGAGAGCTGCTGTTTGTGTAAAGGACGATGGTTGTTGATGTGCTGAAATGGGTTCCCCTGGAACACACAGTGCTTTATTCATTCACGCCGTGTTACACTTGATCAGACTCTCTTGTGACACTAGGTTACAAGTAAAAGAATAAACTTGAAATTATGTTAGATAGAAAAAGAAATGTACTGCAAAGATATGTCCTCTCTCTCTCTCTGTCTCGTGTGTGTGTGTATAAATGAGCTCACCAGTGGAATGTGGGGTCTTTCAGAAGCCCTGTCATCCCCGTCTTTGTCCCCACTGTCCTCTTGGAAGCCACATTTGCTCTCTGTCCTTTCTTTATAAGCCATCGTTTGTCCCCAGTGTGCTGGGTGCAGATCTGCTACCCACCTTGGGCTGGGGTGGGGAAGGCCGTTTCCAGGGAGGCATAGGCATATGGTTACCTGGGCTGGGGACTCCCTCAAGCCGTGTGACAGAGTATGAGACTGGCTTTTTCCCAGCTGGGGTTGAAGGGGTTAGAGGCGGACCTTTTAGGTAATTAATTGAGAATAACTGAATATTGCAGAGGTAGCTGTTAAGTGCTTTAAACAAAGTATCTCTTTCCTTCTCAGACACCTGGGGTGTAATTTACCTGGCCACTCAAGCTTAGTGTACAGTTGGCAGGGCCAACTCCTGAGGTTTCTTTCCTTGGGATAATTAAAGACGTCCTGAGGGTGTTAACTTCCAGTCGCTCAGGGAGTTTGGAGGGAGACCCCAGAGAAGCAGGGACTAAAAGAGTTGCCAGTTGCTCCCCGGCTCTGCTCTCACAGCCGGCACCCCTCCCTCCTTTTGCAGGGCCAAGTGCAGAATAAAACTGCACCAGGAAGATAGTAAAATAGCAGAGAGTGACGGCAGGGCAGGAAGCCAAGCCAGGCCCTTCGGCAAGTGGGACCCTCCCAGTCCTGCGTCCAGTTATCCTAGCCTGCCGTCGTCAGTAAAACAGACAAACGCCACCACCACCAAACAGTTGTCTGGGTCGGGGGTGGCTCAGCAGGTAAAGTGTTTGCCATGCAAACATAAGGACCTGAGTTTGGATTCCCAGTACCCACATAAAATGCCAGGCATAGTGGCACATACCTGTACTCCTAGTTAGGAAAGGTAGAGAGAGGAGCTCTAGGCTAGCTAGTCTAACTGAATTGGAAGCTGTAAGTTCAGCCAGAGACGCAGCCAAAAAGATTAAGGTGAAGAGCTATAAGAAGACATCCAATGCCTGTGCCTAGCCTTCTCTTGAATGTGCGTGCGCACACACACGCACACGCACACGCACGCATAGGGTGTCTCCTTTATTGCTGTCCACTGTGTGTGTGTGTGTGTGTGTGTGTGTGTGTGTGTGTGTGAGTGTTAGGGTCTCCCACTGAAAAAGCTAGCCAGTGAGCCCCAGGTCCCCTCCTGCCATTGTCTCCCCAGCGCTGGGATTATAGCTGTGTGCCACCATGCCATGTGCTAAGTAAGGATTCAAACTCAGATCCTCATGCCTGTGCAGCTTAAGTGTTTTAGCTACTGAGCCAGTTGCCCAGCCAGTATTTCTTAGTTTTTATTCTCATCTCTGCTTTTGTCCACTTCTTCATTTCAAATGTTTTTCTACATTTCTTTGGTAAAAAGAAAAATCCATTTTTGGATGTCCCACTCTGGCCAAGAAGCAGCGTCACAAAGCCCTGAAGGAGTGTTTGGGATTTCTAGTTAGAAGGTGTGTGCACCAGCTCAGAGGCGGCTCGGGGAGCAGGCTCCTACTGGAAAGGCTGCTGTAGAAGTCGGGCAGTTGGCTCACTTATCTGGACGGAAAACCAAAGAGCTGAGTCATAGGGATGTGTGGTAGAGAATGCTAAGTCATGGCAGTGCTGGAGAAGTGTTGATCAGACTCGTGTTTCTGAAGTAGGGAATAGCAGAGTCAGTCTGCATAGCAAGTGGTTCACTCTTTATTTCTTAATATAATTTTTTGAATAAGAGCAAAGGAGGGGGTGCCAGCGAGCTTCTCAGGGTCATGCTGAGTCACGGCTGACTATGCACCCACCCTCATCATCTGCACACCAGTGTTCCTCCCCAGATTACAATAAGAGCTCCTTCTCTGGGTGGTTAAGACATTTGCGAGTTGAGTGCCCCTGATGGTCCCATACTGAGGAGCCTCACCATTCACAAATGCATATACATGGACACAAAGTTCTTACATCATGTTTTGTAAAAGTTGATTTCACATTTTTAAAAATATTTTATTTATTTATTTATTTGAGAGAGAGAGACAGAGAAAGAGGCAGAGAGAAAGAGAGAATGGGTGTGCCAGGGCCTCCAGCCACTGCAGACAAACTCCAGACACATGTGTCCCCTTGTGTATCTGGCTTACTGGCTTATGTGGGTCCTGGGGAATCAAACCGGGGCCCTTGGGCTTTACAGGTAAACACCTTAACTGCTAAACCATTTCCCCAGCCCCTGATTTCACATTTTTAATTATGATTGCACCATGAAATTGACCATTGTAACCTCTGCTCCAGGCCCAACTCAGTGACATGAAGTATGTTCACGTGGTCACAGTCATCACCCCCTCCTTCCTCGGCACTCTTTCCCCTTCTCCACTGTGGCTCTGCCTCTGTTTAAAATAGTTCTTTTTTTTTAAGCCAGCTCTCTACTGCCATTTTATTTTTCTTCTTTTCAATTTTTTTATTAATAACTTCCATGATTATAAAAAATACTCCATGGTAATACCCCCCCACTTTCTCCTTTGAAACTACATTCTCCATCATATCCCCTCCCCCTCTCAATCAGTCTTTTATTTTGATGTCATGATCTTTTCCTCCTATTATGATGGTCTTGTGTAGGTAGTGTCAGGCACTATGAGGTCATGGATATCCAGGCCATTTTATTTCTGGAGGGAGCATGTTGTAAGGAGTCCTATCCTTCCTTTGGCTCTTACATTCTTTCCGCCACCTCTTCTGCATTAGACCCTGAGCCTTGGAAGGTGTGATAGAGATATTGCACTACTAAGCACTCCGGTCACTTCTTTCTAGCACCATGATGCCTTCTGAGTCATCCCAAGGTCACTGCCATCTGAAAAGAAAGGATTCTCTACCAAAAGTGAGAGTAGCATTAATATAAGGGTATGAACATTAAGAGAAGTGCTTACTGGGCAGTTTGATAAGCATAGTATATACATTTAGCCAGAGAGCAGCAGATGTTACATACCTAGGGCTCATGACTACTCCTGTTTTAAGTTTTCAGTATCAGGGATGTATTCCCTCCCATGGAGCGGGCCTCCAGTCCAACTAGAGGGCAGTTGGTTTCCACCATGACAGACATGCCACTGTTGCACCCATTGGCTCATTTGGCCTGACTGGCCAAATATAAGGCTTGCAGTGTCCACTGTTGAGTATGTCCACTGATGATTTCTCTCTCTCCCATTGAACTGCATGCAGAATGGCTTCTTCTAGCTTTCTGTCAACTGGTCTACATGGAGGAGGTTATCAGCTCAGTTCCAGCAGGATTTCTCAGTGGCCTTGCAGCCCAAGTATGTGAAGTCTTTAGCAATAGGGTCTTACCATCTATTCCTGGTGGGAAACCAAGGGCCTCGGCAATGGCCTATAATGTTTTGGGGGCATCAGGGACCTCCCTGGCCAACAACTCACTGGAAGGTATCCCATCCCTGGCACTGAAAATTTTCTAGCAATAATCTATGGCTCCTGAGTGTTCCATTGTCCAAAACCAGAGGATTCCATATGATTTATTTATATCCTCTTAGATTTTGATTAGCCCTCCCTCCACCTTTCCTTTACTCAATGTCTTCCCCTGACCTCACTTTGGGCCTTTTCACCCCCATTAATCTATTCTTTTACTTACATATATACAGTACCATCCTATTAAGTAACCCCTCCCTTACTTTCTCTTCCAGATTACCTGCACCACTTTGTGCATCTGGCTTTAGGTGGGTACTGGGGAATTGAACCCTGGTTGTTAGGCTTTGTAGACAAGCACCTCAACTACTGAGCTATCTCTCCAGACCCTCTTCCTCTGTGTTTTTTTTTTTCAAGATGGGGTCTCACTCTAGCCCAGGCTGACCTGAAACTCACTTTGTAGTCTCAGGGTGGCCTTGAACTCACAGTGATCTTCCTACCTCTGCCACCCAAGTGCTGGGATCCAAGGTATGCACCACCACGCCTGGCTCTCTTCCTGTATTTAAACAGTAGCTCTCCATCTCCTCCCCCAGCCCCGGGAGCCACCATCTGACTTTCTGTTGCTAACATTTTAATCATTCTTAGTGCCTAAGGTAAGTGGAGTTACATTTGTTCCTTGCAACTGGCATGTCCCGGAGAATGTGCCTAGGGTTCACTCTTGTACCACGTGCTGTGATCTCCTTTCTTCTTCTTCTCCTGCTCCTCTTCTTTCTTTTGTTGAGGCAGGGTCTCATTCTTGCCCAGACTGGCCTAGAACTCCCTCTGTATTCTCAGGTTCCTATCTCAGCCTCCTGAGTGCTTGAACTAAAGGTATATGTCATCACACCTGGCCGAGTCCCCTCCTTCAGGTGATGGTACCCAACTTCTGAACACAGCATACTGTTAACCCTCCTCCACCCCACCGGGGATGCAGGTATCCCCCTCAGCACCTGTGAGCAGCACTACTATGAACTGTGGCATGTCCTCCTCTTGAAGAGAGCTGGGGAAAGGCCTACCCCCACCCTGTCTTCCATCAGCTGTAGTTCTGCCCCCCTTTATGTAGGGGCTGCTTCTGACCTTTGTCTCAGAACGTCCATGCTAGGCAGGTGAAGTAGGTGGACAGGAAGCTGTCTCTGCTCTGGAGAAAGGTCTGGAGACAGTCTGTAAACTGAGGAACCAGATACAGGACAGGGCCAGAAGCTGAAGGTTGGAGGTGCAGAGGTAAGAATGGCTGGGTGGACAGGTGGAGGCAGAGGAACCCAGAGTCAGGGAAGAGCAGCAGGGATGGGAGAGGGGCATTTGAGCTGCTCTGGAGGAGGGCTTGCACTCTGACAAATGGGGGATGGAGTCAGTTTCCTCTGCTAGTGAGCTGGTGCTGGCTGAGAACTGACATGTACAGAGGACAGAAGGGTCTAGCCTGAAGAGACATTGACCTTACCCTTCTTGGCCCTAGAATCATTTCCTGGGCATGAATTTGATTTTTTTTCTCTTCAATAAACGGTCTTCTGAAGTTTGTAAACAAACAAAACTAATGATAGAGGAATGAGCTTTAGGACACAAGGAGAGAGATGCAGGGAGAAGCCGGCCTCAGGCTCCTGACTACTCAAGGGGTCTGTGCTCAGCCCTCGGTGTGTGGTCCAGGGTGCACCCACATGACTGCACCTCAGCAAGCTCCTGTCACTTCTTGTGGCTGTGATCCTGCCCTGCCCTCGAGCTGCTGCCCCCATCTTTGCCTGTGTCTGCACCCCTGGAAGGTAGCAGCACTGTTCATGTCCCCACTGGTCACCTCGGCCTCTGCTGCTATCGATGGCCGTGAGGCTGGCGGGATGCCGGATCCCATGGGACTGCTGAGCAGTTCCAGTTGGCCTCCCTAGATTAGCCCCTGTGGCTGCCGTAACAAATACCCGAGCCTGGGCAGCTTAGGACAGGGCCCATGTGTCACACAGGCAGAGATCCCCTGGATCAAGGCGGGAAGGCATGGCTCCTCCCGAACCTGCCTGTGGTGGTGCCTTCCCCGCAGCTCCACGCCATCTTCCCTCTGCGTGTCCCTATCGTCACCTCTGTCTCCCTCTCTCTCTGTCTCTCCCTTCCCCCCTCCCTCTGTCCCATGCTAGTGATGGAGCCCAGGACCTGCTGCATGCACTCAGCCCGGCCCTCAGCTCCCGCTGTTCTCAGGACACCATCGTTTCAGATCAGCACTCACTCATGTGACCTCATTTCACCTTTATTCCCTCGCTGAAAAGGCTGTCACCAAATACATTCACATCCTGAACTCCTGGGGGTTAAGACTGAGCATACAAGTTCTGGGGCGGGTGCAGGGTTAGTTGAGCATGTAAGCCCAGAGAGCCAGCATAGCCTGCCTGGGGAATCCCAGTGTGGATCAGACCTCCACGGGGGATGTTTCTCGTGGTCCTAGGGCTCCATTCCACTCCCCGCCAGCTGCCCCAAATCCCAGTGCTCCCTCCCACGTGGTAGCTGCCCACTCTGTGTGCTGTAATCTAGTGGAGCCTGTTGCGTGGGCTGTCCAAGTCCTTTTCTGTCTGCCCTGCCTCTTCCCTGCCCAGACCAGTGTCCCCGCAGCTGATTTCTTTCCCAAACAACAGCCTTTGCAGCCCAGAGCCCATTCCTTCCTCCCCCACTGTTACCTCCTGCAGCTCTTCTTGGTCCCCTAGTCCTCTCTCTTCCCACCCCTCACCTGCTGCCCTGCCCCACGTGTAAATTCTCAGCTCTTAGGTGTTCAGTGGACATTCCTGAATGGCTGGTGCCAGTAAGGAGGTGGGTGGAGGCGCGTGAGGGGCAGTGGCTCATACCTGAATGAGGACCATTAATTCTAGGAGGACCAGAATAGAAAGACGAGCATAAATTCATAGCCCACCTCCAACCTCAAGCCCACATCCACGGAGCCATTGACCGTGAGCAAAAGTGTGTCTTACCTCAAGTAGCCACTAGTCACTTGAGGTCATGCTGGGCTGGGATCTGGGTGACCTCCTCACCATGGGCTCCTGCTTTTTGTACCTGAAGTCACAGTGCCTTCTCTTAGGATGCACAGTTCTGTCTGAGTCAGGGGTGAGGGCAGAACCACTGGGGAGCTCTTTGAAATTCCAGTGGGACCTTAACATCAAAGGCTTACAAATACTCTCTGGGGGTTGGAGGGATGGCTTAGAGGTTAAGGCATTTGTGTGCCAAGCCAAAGGATCCTGGTTCGATTCCCCAGGACCCACGTAAGCCAGCTGCACAAGGAGGCACATGTGTCTGGAATTCGTTTGCAGTGGCTCGAGGCCCTTGTGCAGCCATTCTGTCCCTCAACAACAACAACAATAACAACAAAAGCACTCTCTGGATGTTTGCTGTGTGGTATGATTTTTCTCCAGGAACATTTTTTGGTTGTCACTCCTAGGTGGAAGGGTGTGTGGCTGCTATTGGTGTCTAGCTGGTGGAGGCTAAGTCCGCTGTTCATTTCCAGAGCCCTGGCCAGCCCTGATGAAACCCCCAGTGGGGAAACTCTAGGTTGGCTGATGTAAGGTGCACTGTTTCTAATCACACCCAGCAGAGAGCTGGCCCGCTGGTGGAGGGGCAGAACCAGCCCTAAGACCTGGCTTCCCTGCGCTAGCCAGCAGAGCTGTGCAGGGGAGGAGCTGACGAGGGAGGATGACTCCCTTGCCTGGGATGGCCCCAGAAAGCCAGGCTTCCTAAAGCTCTAAGCTCCCAACTGGTGTGGGAGAGGCTAGCAGCGTGTGCAGCTGCCGGGCAGCCCTCACCTGTTCCTGCAGCAGTGAGTGTTGCTAAGGCCCTCGGCACTCGTTTGGTGTGCAGGAGGGGCCTGAGAAAAACCGGGGCCTCGCTACCACTCAGCACCACCCCCAGCACCCCAAGTCCCTCTTGAAGGTTGGGTTCCTTTGCACCTCTCCTTAGGAGAATGGTCAATTACTAGAAATTGGAAATAAAGGGTATTTAAGTTCAAAATGTTTCTAATTCAGACATGTGAATTAATTCCCAGGGAGGTGGTTTTCTGGTGTATTCAGCAGCAGGAAACAAGAGCCGTCCTAGGGGACGCACAGACACAGTGCTGGAGGCCAGAGCCGCTCGTTAGTGTCAGCGACGTTCGCTCTGGAGTGGAGGGCCGCACTCTCTCCTGCAGTGCCAGGCAGTGGGCCTCTGGGCTCCGGGTGGACACACGTGTGCTTGTCACCTCTGAAAGCAGGCTGTGCCAGTCATTAGCCACGGCTGCTGCTCAGAGGCCAGTGCACTAGGCAGGTGGACGCCGACCCAGGGACCCTTGGGCCCGTCCTCTCCAGTGAGCTCTCGCTCTCCTTAGATGCTCAAGAGCACTGCTTGTCCGTGTCTGGAGCTCTGTACGTGGCAGCGGTATGTTCCTTCCTGGTGTGCGTGGCGTTCCTGGCGTTGCTAGTGAAGGGCTGTGGGTGGCTGTGGACAGTGAGATTTGGCAGCGTTCTGGCATGGGGTGGAGGGTCTGGCTGACCCTCAGAAGTTGCTGTCAGCACAAAGCACACAGATGCCTCACCTAGGGACCTCCCAGAGAGAGTGAATGGTATGCAAGAATGGGAAGGGTTTTTTGGGGAGGCGGGGGCTGTCTACTACTTGGTAGTTTCTGGCACTCTAGTACATGGTGAGTCATCCAATCTATATTTAAGGTTTAGGGCTTTTAAAAATTATTCTTTCATTTTCCTTGAAGATTTATTCATTTAATTTTTTTTTTGCACATGAGTATGTGTGTGCACATTCATATGCATGTGGGCGCATGTGTGTGCAGAGGCCAGAGGTTGGTGTCCACTTTATTCCGTGAGACAGGGTCTCTCTGCTGAACCCAGACCTTGGTGATTTGACTCGTTTAGCCACCAGCTTGCCCCGGGGTCTCCTGTCTGCCCCTGAGCACTGGGATTGCAGGCAGGCTGCCGCGCCCACCTAGCGCTCATGTGGGTGCTGGGGTGTGGTGCCTGGTCCTCATGCGTGTGCAGCAGATACTGTGTCCACTGAGCCATCTCCCCAGCCCCGAAGGTTCATTTGTAATCATTTTCTGGGAACTCCAATAAGGAACTTGTCAGGAATGGATATCATCAAAGCTAGGAGCATTTTTTCGCCTAATTGTCTGCTGATAAGACATTCCAGTTGAGCTGAGCTGAGCTGCGATTTAAGTATAAGCAGTGACTTCTGTATTTCATTTATTTTCCATTTGCCTTCTTGATGCTCCCCATTGATAACGCTAGTGGTTTTGGACACAGTCATAGATAAGTGGTCAAGAGGAGGGCTGGGGAGCAAGCAGGACTCCAGCCTTGATGATGAGCCCTGTTTTCAGAATAGTTTGGGGGAGGGCCAGGAAGGAATCAGTCTAACAGGAGGAAGATGTATCAGTTAATTTGTGAGATAATCAACTGAAGAAGAGGACAGGTAGGTTTTGACTCACAGTCTGAGGGGTTCCAGTCCTTACCTTTGGGCCTGTGGCTAGGCAGCATATCACAGTGGGGGTGGGTGACAGAGGAGACTGCTCTCCTTATGGGGACTAGGAAGCAAAGAAAGAGAAGGGATGTAGGGTCCTAATATCCCCTGCAAGGACACACCCCCAACAATCTAACTTCCTACCACCAGGCCCTTCCTCTTAAAGGTCCCCCTACCTCCTCCTAGCACCACAGACAGAGGACCAGGCCTTCAATACCAGGGGTCTTTGGACAACACTTTTCTAAACCATAGCAGGAGGTTACCGGAAAATTTTAAAGCTTATAGTTTATCACATTGAAAGAGGTTTTAACGTCCTCCGAAGGCATTTTCTCTTTAAGAATAGTGAGGTGAAATTACACAGCAAACTTCTCCTTTATGATCTGTTTTCATTTATTTAGCAAACACAGTAGCCCATCTTATAGGTTAAAATATATGCAGAGCTTGGAAGAATCCACCAGAGGAGTCCAGAGCCCAGTGCTCAGAGCACTGGGATGGAAGCTGGTGGTGACTGGGAAGATGGGTGCTTTGGGGACTGGTTGGCAGTGGCAGTAGGGCAGATGATAGACAGTCTGGGTGAAGAGAGGCTTGGGAGAGAAGGATGGCAGCAGGGAAGGGCAGGGTCGAAGCTGAGGTACAACAATGAGAATATGAGTTCTGGATGGAAGGAGAAGGTGGAAGCCTGTGTTCTGATTAGGAGAGAAACTTGGAGGCCAATTGATAGGCTGGCTGTTGCACACAGCAAAACATTTCAAACAAACTAGGTTTAAAGTAAAAGAACAGAACCTTTCTGGAAGGCTAGAGAGTGGGTGGGCTCTTCTCCCCGTCTTTCTCCCTTCTAGGCCGTCCTCAACATTGGGTTCACGTTCATACAGTATTAACCCACTAGGGTTGTGTAACAAGTACCACTGACTGGGCTCAAAAGTCGAGCTCAAGGCATGGGCACAGGTGGTTCCTCCTGAGGCCCCTGTCCCTGTCTTGTTGATGGCATCTCCTCCCAGAGTCCTTGCTTAGACTCCTCTCTGTACGTAGCTACTGGGTGTCACGTTTCATTAGTGCCCATCCCCAGGACCACACTTCATCTTAGTGACTGTTTAACTGTGCCGTCTTCATTCTGAGGTGCTGCGTTGGGACTCAGCACTAGTCATCTCTGGGAGGAAAGAAGGTGCGCATCACTCCAGCATGGGAGCCATCTGTCCTTCCTGCCTGTGTCCGGCTTCCCGTCACATTTTGTCTGTTACAAATTACCTATGCACAGATGAAGACAGCTGCTGGGACTTCTAAGGGAGGCGGCTGCAGGGGGTACGATCTAGGAGGAAGTGACGGGACTAATACAGGGACGGGCAGGTCCTGTGACTATGACGAAAAGACACAGGGGTGGACAGGGGGTTGGGGGACCATGAGCACCAATCCCATGGAGAGAAGGAGGGAGTGAAGAGGAAGTAGGGAGGAAGGGGAAGCTATAACAGGTTTCCTGGGTTTGGTATTTTAGGGGTTTTACTAGTGGATCCTGACAGTGTCTGCCCCCACCTCCAACTCAGGAGATGGGATTGATGGTGACTTCCCCATGAGGAGCCAGGGTAGAGAGAGGATAGAAAGTTTGCAAAGCCCATGCTCATCATTGCATGTTTATCTGTTGGCCCATCCACCTGCTCATCTACCCATCTATCCATCCTACCCATCCATCCACCCACTCATCTACCTACCCACCCATCTATCCACCCATTCATCTACCTGCCCAGCCATCCATCCATCTAACCTATCTATCCATCCACCCATCCCTCCACCCACCCATCCATCCATCCATCCTATCTATCCATTCATCCACTCATCCACCCACCACCCACCCATCCATTCATTCACCCATCCATCCATCCATCCACCCACTCATTCACTCATCCACCCGTCCATTCATCCATCCACCCATCTACCTTCTCATCCATCCACCCATCCATCCACCCTGCCCACCCATCCATCCACCAATCCACCCATCCATCATCCATTCATCTCGCCTTACTCTTCTCAAGGTGCTTTGAGGATATCAGTACCACAGCGATATTCTACATGGAGCCAGATTAGGCGAGAGAGAATTCTTAGATACTGACTGGAGTGTGACAGACAGTCATGGGCTCATAATCCTGCTCTTTATGGTCTGACAGGAGCCGGCTGTCTAGGTCCGGTCCTTGTCCAGGGCCTCTGTGCACAGCCTTCGGGGTGGGCTGTCACCTTTCTTTTCTGCTGGGGCTTCTTGTAGGTGTGCAGACCCCGGGTGGGCTGTGGGACTTTTGATGTGTTGCCAGGTGACTCACTGTGAGCTGGCCAGCTGCTCAGCTTGAAATGGCAGCTATGTGAGCTGTTCATAGCCCATTCAGAGCTAGAGACCTGCTTCTTAAGCAGAGACCAATGCGGTCCCTCCTGCAGCCACTCCAAGGCTGGAGCCATTGTGTCAGTACTGGCCTAGGTCTGCATTGTCCCCTTTCTCTGCCCACCATCCCTGTGCTGTCAGAGAGAGGAGGGACTGTAACCCCAACTGGAGAGACACTTCTGACCTGGCTCTGGGACCCATTTAAAACTATTCTGCATGGTCTTCAGAGGGGGTCTAATTTACATGTAGCCAAGCAGGGGGCTTGAGTCTAGTTCAGTGGGCTCTCCTTCCCAGCTCGGATCAGCCCTTCTCTTCAGCAACCACTGCTTTGATTCCAACCTCCTTTTGCCTCTTCTAGAAGGTTCTAGAGTGAGGTCAGGCAGCCTGTGGTCTTTTGTGTTAGCCATCTTTGAGAGCTGTCCCCTGTCACTGTATCATATCATAATTTGTTTCTTTTGACTGCTGTGTGAGGTAGTTGTCCCTGGTATCTGTGGGACATTGCTTCCAGGACTCCTGCAGACACAGGGATGCTCAGGTTCCTCATGTAGAATGGCGTAGGGCTTGCACTGAGCATACACACTCACCCTTCTGGTCACTGTGCAGCAGCTCCAGTGGACGGTGCCTCGCGAGGCACATGCTGGATTACTGGTTGTGATCTGTATCGCTTAGGGATGGTTCATGTTCACTGGAGAGACTGATCCTTTTAAAATAGTTTTGGCCCAGGCTGGAGGGATGGCTTAGTGGTTAATGCATTTGCCTGCAAAGTCAAAAGGACCCAGGTTCTGTTCCCCAGCACCCACATTAGCCAGATGCACAAGGGGGTGCATGCGTCTGGAGTTCGTTTGCAGTGGCTGGAGGCCCTGGTGCACCCATTCTCTCTCTCCCCTTCTCCCTCTTTCTCTGTCAAATAAATAAATAAAATAAAATAAAATAGTTTTGACCCGAGGGTGAAGAACCTCGGGAAGGTTTTCTGCCCTGTGCTGGTGTCTTCCACACTGTTGTCTGTCCACTGCTGACGGGCACTTGGCTGTCCCAGGCCGCGGCCGTGAGCCATGGGCTGCTGTGAACACTGCAGTCCGTGCTCTGTTCACCTTTTGCTGCCGCTCAGTCCTCACAGGTATTTGATTGGCGGAATCAGGCTGTGAAATGTCTTGACTTGTTTGCAAGCCAAGCAAGCTTCCTTCTGTGTCCCTTCTGGAGGTGGACCACAAGACTGATGGGCAGGGGCTGCCATCTCTTGTGACTTGGGACATCACTGCTCCCAGGGCTTACTCCCAGGGTAAATGGAGAGGCCCTGAGAACCAACAGGTGTCCTGGGGGTGCAGCAGGTGATGCTGGCAACCAGCAGCTCAGTGTGACCTCAGAGTGACGTAGCAGTTACTCAGGGGAGTTTCAGCCTGCATTGGCGGCACACAAGAGAGTCTTCGGGCATCCAGGGCTTCCCTCCTCTCTGTAGCCTTTTCATTCTCCCGTCTACGAAAAATGCATAGAAGAACTGTTGAGGTAAACAGCTTGGCACTGAAGACCCTGTGAGCAGATCTCCAGACAACACGGACCGTGCCCGCTCCACACGGCCTGCCACAGAAGACAGAGAACTAGAAAGTCATTTGCGGAGCCCCAGGGAAGAAGGGGATGTTGTTGGTGCTGGGACCTGCTCTGCAGGATCCCACTAGCTCCCTGCACTCGAGCCAAGAGGGACCTAGGAATTATTCTCCAGGCATGAGTCAGTGAGAGAGGGTGGGAAGCCCTCCCCAGTTCACCTTCTGCCTAAGGTTCTTGAAGGGAGCAATGAAGTGTAGGCAGACAGGCCACCTGCCTGGAACATTCAAGAAGCCAGGCGGTTCCGCAGGGTGTTCACGCTGCTCAGGTTTGTGAGCTGTTCTGCATGTTGTCAGGACACGTTTGTGCTTGTGCACGTGTGCCGTCCTGACATGAGCAGTGTTCCTTACAAAGCAGGTTGAGCAGCTGACCATGCCCTTCCATTTTCAGGTCAAAGCTCCCAAGTATTCTGTAAGCGATGCACACATCTTGGTGGCTGCTGACATGATGGAGCCAAAGAGGAGAGACAGGAGACTTAGTGGAACTTCTGCCTCTCTCAGTCTTGGGTCTGTGGGGAGCAGAAAGGCAGCCCTGCACCCCAGCGGGGGTCGGGAATGCGGTCCTCTCCTGAAAGGCTGGGACTCCTCATCAGGACATTTCTAACAATAATGGCATCCAGCAAAAACCCCAAATAAGGTTGGATTTGTGTGTGTGGTGTGTGGATTAAACTCAGGGCCTTGAGCATGCCAAACACGCGGCGATTGTCAAGGCAGCCCCGTGATTTGTGAAAAATAAAGTGTTGCCTTAGATTGAGGATCCTTTGTCACATTGTAGGTAACCCAACCGCGAGCCTCTGGGTTTGCAGCATCCGCTGTTGACTGCGCAGACAGACAGGAGCGTTTCTACCTCAAACGTGTGCTCACTGACCCTTGGGCAGAGGCAGGCAGAGGCACTGGGCACCAGTGCAGAAGGATTGGGTTTATGTCTGGCCACCACCTTCCTTCCCACTGAGCTGCCACAGCCTTTGCAATCTAAGATCCGAGGTGGAGAGGATGCCTGTGTCCCGAGGCCTGGGGGGTTGGATAACCGTGATGATGGTTGTGCCAGGCCCTCGGCATGTGTGCTTGAGACTGGCCTGCAAGGTCGTATGCAAGGACTTCCTAGTGGCCCTCCTAAGATGGCCATGCAGCCCCCTTCTTTCAAGTTAGGCATCCCTCATCTAAAAATCTAAGGTCCATAAATTCAAATCTCGAATGCTTCTTAACCTGAATTTTTTTAAAGAAAACATGATGTCGTAAGTAGAAAATTCCACACCATGACACTGTTTCATGCCTAAAATTATGAAAAAGCACTGTACATTGCCTTCTGAGTGTGCATATATGGTACAAGAAACATAAGTGAGTCTATGCGTTGGGACTTGAGTCTTCCTTCTCAGGATCTCTCGTGATATGTATGCAAGTATTCCAAGCTGGGAAAATCCCAATCCCGAAACGTGCCTGATCCCAAGCATTTCACATATGGGAACTTGACCCCAGTGATGCACTGTACACTTAGCTCGGCTCAGGGTGTGTACACGAGCCTGGCGGAGCAGATGACCCCTGACCTGTGCACCCGCCCTGGTCTGCCTCCTTCCTCCCAGGCCCAGGTGCCCCCACTCTCATTCTAGCTTGGTCCCCAGGCCATGTGCAGGTCTCCTTCCTCAAGCCTCGCCTCCTCGCCCACCTCACATGTTCGGCTGTGCCTTGGCGGCAGCAGGTGACATGCAGATTAGCTCTGGCAGGGTTTCCCACTGCCCCCCCACCCTCCCACCTCCTGTGCTTAGTTCTGGGTGCAAAGGAAGGAAGGATGTTTACACAGAGAGCTGAGTGCTGGGGTCACCTGCTTAGGTGCCGTGAGAGGCTGAGGGAAGTGGATGGCTGTGGGGCGGCCTTGTCACTCTCTGTGCTGCTGAGCAAGCACGAGGGAAAGGGACCCTTGCTGCCAGCGATGGTGAGAGCAGATGCAGGTCTCGTAGTTCTTCCTCAGGAAGGCCACCGAGAGGAGACGCTCAGCTTCAGTGTCTGCTCCCGTTCTGCCTGCACTGGCCTCCGCTGGGGCTCTGCCCAGAGAGCTGTGCGCCTGTGCTGACTGTACGTAAGTGACGTCCAGAGTTCCAGCCGTCTTTAAGTGCATGAAGTGCACTCACATGGTTTTGTAGTCCTCGCCACCATCCACCTCCACAGTGTTTGCAGCTCCCCACTGTGCATCTTCTGTACCCCTATCCACGGGCCCATGCCCCCCAGCCCACCTGCTCTGTCTCTGCATAGGCTCCTGAAGGGTCCTCATGCAACTGTCCTTTGGAGACAGCTAATTTCACATAGCATGGTGACCTCAGGGTCCACCCCTGTTGAAGCCTGCAGCACAATCTCCTTGCATTTTCAGGCGAAGTCCCATTGTGCACAGCACATTCTGTCTACCCCCTCTTCCAGCAGTGGGCACTTGAGCTGTGAGACTGGGGCTGTGCACACACGCGTGCAGACATCTCTTGGGCTGTGAGACTGGGGCTGTGCACACGCGCGTGCAGACATCTCTTGGGCTGTGAGACTGGGGCTGTGCACACGTGCGTGCAGGCATCTCTTGAGCTGTGAGACTAGGGCTGTGCACACGCGCGTGCAGACATCTCTTGAGCTGCGAGACTGGGGCTGTGCACACGTGCGTGCAGACATCTCTTGGGCTGTGAGACTGGGGCTGTGCACACGCGTGTGCAGACATCTCTTGAGCTGTGAGACTGGTGCTGTGCACACGTGCGTGCAGGCATCTCTTGAGCTGTGAGACTGGGGCTGTGCACACGCGCGTGCAGACATCTCTTGAGCTGTGAGACTGGGGCTACGCACACGCGCGTGCAGGCATCTCTTTCGTGTCCCACCTTTGCTCCTTCTGTGTACCCAGGTCCATTCATATAAGAAGCCATCTGCACAGCACAGCACTGCCCTTGGCCAGCTGAGTGGCTGTCCTTGTGAGAGGGGACACATGTGATACAGTTCGGTTTCTTCTCCAGGAGGCAGGTTCTGCACAGTTGACTGCTTTCTGATGTGGCTGATCTTTTACGGATCATTTCTTAGGAGTATTTCATGTTTGTCTGTGTGCTACCAATTAGCAGTTGTAAACTTCTTGAGAAGACAGAGGGAAGTAGATATAAGTTTTGTTTTCTATGATGGAAGGTAAGAGAACATTCCTGTGGTTACTTTGAACATTTTTGTAGTACACACAAATTCTCCTTCTCTCTCCCTTCATGCGGACTGTCGGGGTGACAGGATTGTCACACCTGGCATTCCCATGCATTATAATTTTATATTTGTGTTTGTAGTGTTAGTTTCTGAAGGGCCACAATATACTCATGGCAACATCCTCTCATGTTCTGTGGGAGGAGAATTTCCAATACCAACTAAGTTTGAGAAATGCCTCAGTATGTGTGGTCCGTGTTGACGTTCGAAAGGGTCTGAGAAATTCTGGCAAGGTGACATCACTTCACCTTCCTTCAGTTGAAAGTTTCTGCAAATTAGTTAACCATTGATTCCCCTCCCTGCGTTTTCTGTGTTCCGGTGCCCGAGGGCAGAAGCCAGGGTCTGCACAGTGTGTGCATGCACTGCCCCACTGAGCGCCGCGCCGCCTGATTTCTCCTGATAGACGAGCACCTACTCGCGCCCTCTAAAGCGTGCCGCCCCAGCCGGTGCCTCCTCTGCCAACATGGCCACGACTGCGCCTGCAGTGCCGAGGGCTCCCTTCTGGGGTTTCACTCGATTGCCTCACCCTGTCCGTTGCTTCTGGCTTGCCTGTTGAGCAAGAGCAGTGGAGTGGGGAGCATCGTGCAGCTCAGCTTGTCAGCACGGCTCTGTTGACTCCTGCGGAGGGAACGGATTGGATTATTCTTGAGGAAGGGCCGATGGGCTTCAGGTGTCCTGGTTTCAGCCCAGCCCAGCCCACGCAGCCCGCGTGCTGACAACAGAACGGTCTTACCGCCTCCACAGTTCCACGCAGCAGCTCTCCAGGTCCTGTAACCCCAGCTGCAACAGCAACAGAGGCCATCCTCCCTGGATCCATCCACACCAGGCTGGAGGCAAGCAGGAGGGCCGAGGGCCCCAGGAATCAGGGCTGACAGCCTCCCTCACTTTCTCTAGTGACAGCTCTCCCCGCTGCCTCCTGCACGCTCCTCTCCCTGCCCTGTCCCGTGAACATCCATCTGGCCAGCAGAACTGAAGTGACAGGAGCCAGCAGCATCCTCTGCAAGGTGTCCTACCTTTGGCTTGAGGACGCTCGTAGCTTTTGAGGAGAAATCATGGACAACTGCTTCTCAGCTTGTCGGCAGGGTGCCTGAGGCCCCCACGTGGGAGTCAGGGCCTCCCTCACCAGTGCCCAGCTGAGGGTGTTGCCTTTCTTTCTCCCAAAGGCTGTGTATGCACGCTCCAGCCCAGCTGGGAGCCAGACTGCTGGGTCACCTTCTCCTATCACACCGCCCACTCAGCATGATGTTTTGGGGAGATTAATACTTCAAGGGGGAAAAACTTAATAGCCATTGTGGTCTAATAGTGTCAGTTTTTGAGAGCCGACCTACCACTCTTCTCTTGTAGGAAGTGCTTAGGAAGGAGGCTGGGCTGTAGTTCCCAGGGCGCTGCTAGGGTGGCCAAGGTGGAGGGGCTCACCGCCTGAGATCTAGAAGGACTTGGCAGATGTGGGGAAACCCTGTCTGCAATGTGGGAGTCTTCTTCCAGTGCCCACGTAGCTGCAAGCATAGCTGGTGCCCAGGTGGCCTTTTCTGTCCTGCCTTTTCCACTCTCTACCCGGGTGGCAGTTGCACAGACGTGATGCAGGGTAGCAGAGCCCCCGCAGTTTGGGTCACGTAGGGGTGAGGCCCCGTGAGTAAGTAAATCCTTTTGGAAGTCCTCCTACTGCTCTCAGGTTCAAGTGTTACTAACACACAGCAGCAGCACCCCAAAAAAAACCCTTCATCCACACGAGTGCGGAACAGTCAGCTTGTGCCACTTGCTGCCCGACACATTGCCCACCTTGTTCTCGGCCTCACGGCAGCCCCGCGTCACAGGATTTGTACCTCCCACTCCACAGACGTCGGAACAGAGCCCCACAAAGTGCAGCGGCTTGCCTAAAGTCACATGCCCGTCACAGGAGAGCTGCAGGGAGGCCACCAAACTCTGTGCTGTCGCCATGGGTCCCGAGTGCTCCTGACAGTCCCACCCAGGCACTGGTCTCAGAACTCATTTAGTCTTAATTCGGTGCCCCACATGTTTTGTTTGCCACGTGACATTCTTCCTCAGAGGTCGTGGCTGGCAATAGCCCAGCCCACGTGCAGAAAAGAAGGAAAGAAAGAATCTATTGGTTAAAAAGAAATGTTAAGGACTGGAAAGATGGCTTAGCGGTTAAGGTACTTGCCTGCAAAACCAAAGGACCCAGGTTCGATTCCCCAGGACCCACATAAGCCAGATGCACAATGGTGCAAATGCATCTGGCGTTCGTTTGCAGTGGCTGGGGGCTCTGGTGCCCCCATTCTCTCTCACTGCCTCTTTCACTCTCTCTCCCTCTCTTCTTCAAATAAATAAAAATATTTCTTTTAAAAAAGTACTCCAGTTTCTCTCTCTCTTTTTTTTCCCCGTGAGAAGTTTTAAAGGACATTCTCATTTATTTTTCCTTTTTAAAGATAGTTTACTGTACTTGAATGGCAAACTTGCAGGAAAAAAAAAGCATAGACAGGAGACAATTAAAAACACTTTCGTGGGCTGGAGAAATGGCTTAATGGTTAAGGCATTTGCCTGTAAAGCAAAGGACCCAGGTTCGATTCCCCAGGACCCACATAAGCCAGATGCACAAGGTGGCGCATGAGTCTGGAGTTCATTTGCAGTGGCTAAAGGCCCTGGCGCGTCCATTCTCTCTCTCTATCTGCCTTTCTCCTTCTCCCTCCGTCTCTCTCTCTCTGTCTCTCAAACGCATGCATTAAAAAAAAAAAAAAAAGAAATGCTAAAAAGAAGCACATTCTACTACAATTAGAGCTTCATTGAGTTGGGTGCCTTTGGGACATGCGCAGCCTGAGTGCAGACTTGGGGTTTTGGAACTTGTATTTCAAGCTTATGTTGGCTGAGGCCTTCTATGAGATGCATAGTTCTTCTGGCTTCCTGTCTGAGCCAGACAAAGACAAACATTTCCAGCCTTGATGGAAGAGCCTATTGCACTTGACACATTCATGTCCTCTCCAAGATGGTAAGAGTAGTCAGGGGACAGACTGCTGAACGTCTCAGTTACTGTGGTTCGTGTGTTGTCATAAGGTGACTGTCAGGAAGCCCAAGAGTTGATCTTAACATGTTTTGTTAACTCCTTCATGCTGTAAGGGTTTAGGACTTGAATGAAGATGGTACTGGGCCTGAGTGGTAGATCAGGAGCTGTCTAGGTTTGGTAGTAATTGACATGAAGTTTGCTGGGTCAGCCACACATCCCAGTAGGTCAGATCAACCTGTTGAGAAATGACATTTTCCACAGTCCAAGCCTGGTCTAGTCACAAAACACTGTATTTTGAACAAGCTTAAGGAAGTAAAGAATTTCTGGCTTATATTTTGAGAGAAAGAGCCCATCATGGCAGGGGAAGAATGGCAGGAGCAAGCAGCTGGCCTCACATTTCATATCAGCATGGAGGCAGTAGACAGAGATCAGGAGCTAGGGCCCACCTTCAGTGATATACTTCCTTCAGCAAGGCTCTGCCTCCTGTAAGAATCCAGTCTTCCTGAACAGTACCACCAGTTGGAGATAAAGTGTTCAAACCACTATAGTCATTGTAGATTCTTAACTAATCTTAGCTTCTTTTTTTTTTTTTACTGGAATAGTGCTGAATTATGTAACAGGGTGTGTTTTTTATTAAAAGAGAATTCTTCATTGGTTAAAATTTTCACATACATATTTTTCTATGATTTTAATAATAAATTGAGAAATATCTTTCCCTCAGGGAAAATCTACCCATAGTTTAAAAAAAAATTGGGCCGGGCGTGGTGGTGCATGCCTTTAATCCCAGCACTCAGGAGGCAGAGGTAGGAGGATTGCCATGAGTTCAAGGCCACCCTGAGACTACACAGTGAATTCCAGGTCAGCCTAAGCTCCAGTGAGACCCTACCTCAAAAAAACAAAAAGAAGGGAAAAAAAAATTGGGGGTAAGACATTTCAAACTACATTGCCCCATAAATGTTGTATTCTGTCATGTATTATTTAAAGTATATATGAAGAAATCACAATGAAGAAACTAGGACTAAAGAGATAAACAGCACTCCACAGACACAAAGAGCCTGCTATCTTCTGGGACCGGAGCCTGTTTCCTCCCCTGGCTTGAGCTTATGCACTAGGCATAGAGAAGGAAGACACGGTCCTTAGCCAAGCATGGAGGCTCACACTTACAATCCCAGCATCTAAGAGGCTGGAGTTACAGATCAGTCTAGGCTACATACAGACATCCATTCTCAAAGAAAGGAAAGATATGGTCCGTTTATGAGTTAGTTTTCTCATTGCTAATGACAAAATACTGGATGAGCATCTACTTAAGAAAATAAAGAGGTATTCTGGCTTGCAGTTTACGTCTGTCATGGCAGGAGCGTGAGGCATCTGATCACACAGCATCACCAGTCAGGAAGCAGAGGAGGTGTATGCTGGGGCTCTGTTTATTCATTTACTACTATTATTCATTTTTATTCTGTTTACTCATTCCAGGACCCCAGCCTATGGGGTGGTGACCCCCACATTTAGGGCAAGTCCTCCTTCCTCAAATGCTTCTAGAAACATTCACCTAGACATACCCAGGGGTGTGTTTCCATGGTGATTCTATAAAGGGTCAGATAGTAAGTATATTTGGCTTTGGGACCATGGTGTCTTTGTTATAACTGCTCAAGTCTGCTATTGTACAGCATTTGCAGGCTTAGATAATACATGGGTGAAGTGACCAAGTGCCAATAAAACTTTATTTACAAAAATAGATGCAGGGAGCCGGGCATGGTGGCACACACCTGTAATCCCAGCACTCTGGAGGCAGAGGTAGGTGGATCACCATGAGTTTGAGGCCACCTTGAGACTACATAGTTAATTCCAGGTCAGCCTGGGCCAGAGTGAAACCCTGCCTCGAAAAGCCAAAAAAAAAAGAAAAGAAAAAAGAAAGAAAGAAAAAAAGATGCAGGGCTGCATTTGGCCCTCAGGATGTAGTTTTCTAGCCCCAGAGTTAGCAGAGGAAGGACTTGCAAACAGGTAGTTAGAATATATTTTGCCAATCTGGGTACGTGTTCTGAACATAGAAAGTTACGGAAGCATAGAGCAGAGGCCTGGCTTGGGCGGAAGGGAGACCCTTAGTTGGGTTAACCAGCCCTGACAGGCATGTGGACTGGACTGTGTTCATTCATGCCTTTGGGATGTTGCACCTCTTTCTCTCTCTCTTTTCACTGTCAGCCTTCCAAAGGCACTGTCGGCGCTCTGGAAGGAAAGTGTAAGTGGTAGGGCCCAGGATGTGGGCCCAGGTTTCGGTTGGGCAGGGAGCCTGGGACTTGGTACGTGCTAGGAAGCCGCCTCCCCTGGCCCTGAGGTGAAGATGGTCTTGAACTTGGTGCTGAGCCAGGCTGAGGCTCTGTGGGGAGATGGTGAGATCTTTGGCACGACTCAGTCATGGCAGGGCTTGGCAAGGGGGTTGGGGTGGGATGCAAGTCTATTGACTGTAGACCACAAAGAGAACTTAAAAGGCCATGTTGGAATACCTGGGGCCATAGCCTGCGGCAGGAGCAGCCGCGATGATTTTCCTTCTCCCTCTGAGCATCAGGGCTGAGCACCGGGTCATTAAACCCTTCCCATTCTGAGGGGTTTCTGGTGCTCCTGGCCTCCACGCTTGGCACTTTCCAGAACGAGTGCAGGGGGTGCTTGCATGTTAATGTGATAGACCAGGTTTGCCCATGCCCTGTTACGCTGCAGGAGACCCTCCGGGAAACCCTGTTTGAATTGCTCAGGTGAGCAGTGTTCACGACCGAACACCTAAGTCAGCGTGCTGGAGGCCTGCGTGCAGTTCTCTGAGGGCGCCGCTGGCTTCTCTCCTCGGATCCTAGCACTCCAGTGGGGTTGGCTTCACCCTTCTTGCTCCCACTGCCGTTCTTAAGGCCCTGTGGGTGACTTGCTCTTAATCTCCTTTCTTTGAGATGAAGTTCATCAGTACCGTGCACATTTCAGATTTGGGCAAGATTCTTCAAGGTTTGGTTAATAGAAGGCATTGGTCGCCAGCAGTCTTTGCTGCCCTGTAGTGTGAGCACAGCTCCCGCAAATGCCTGGGGGCTCTGTGGAGGGCACAGGAGTAATCAGCCGGTGCGCTCTGACCTGAGCACAGGACCAGCGCGTCTGCTTCCTCGAAGGACCAGCCGAGAGAACAGAAAGGCAAGGGGCTCCCTGTATCGGAGTCCCAGACACCACCCACGTCCACCCCAAGGAGCGCAGGCAGGAGGCTATCGCCACCCCTAATCCTACCCGGAAGGGGTGGGGGTTGGATTCGGTGAGCTTGAGAAAGCCCCAGCATCAGTGAGACATTGCAGTTTCCTCTGCTGTAGCACCGGGGAGGTGCTCCAAGAAAGAGACGAACAGTTCTCAAGGATTTCTGTGGAGAGCTAGGGAGGTGGCTCAGTGGTTAAAGGCACTGGCTTGCAAAGCCTGTGAGCCTGGGTTCAATTCCTTAATACCCACATAAAGCCAGACACAGAAAGAAGCACATGCATTGGTGTCTGTTTACAGGGGCAAGAGACCCTGGCATGTCCATTCACATTCTCACACACAGGCAAATATGATGAAAATATTTTAGGGCTGGAGAGATGGCTTAGTGGTTAAAGGTGCTTGCTGACAAAGTCTGATGCCTTGGGTTCAATTCCCACGTAAAGCCAGATGCATAAAGTGGTGTGTGCATCTGGAGTTCATTTACAGTGGTAGGAGGCCCTGGCATGCCCATACCCCCTTCTCTCCTCTGTCTCTCAAATAAATACATTAATAAATATATATATATTCTTTTTTATTTATTTGAGAGAGAGGCAGAAAGAGAGAGAGTGGGCGCACCAGGGCCTCTAGCCACTGCAAACGAACTCCAGATGCATGTGCCACCTTGTGCATCTGACTTACTTGGATACTGGGGAATCAAACCTGGGTCCTTTGGCTTTGCAGGCAAGTGCCTTAACCCCTAAGCCATATCTCCAGCCTAGTAAATATTTTTTAAACCACCCAAAACAGTAAAACCAGATAGAATAAATTTTAATGTAGAAAGCAAAAAATGTAAAAAGCATAAAAATATTTTTACAATAATGATCATTTGGAGAAGGACAAAGCATTGCTTAGGGTTTAAACCAGTTGAAAATGACTGTACTGCTTATAAAAATGTGACTTCAGTATATTTAAGAACCCTCACCAGCTTTGATGCTGTGGCTTTGGAGAAGGTCTCCTGTAAGAAACTGGGGTGCAGGTCTGCTAAGTGGGGTTCATCTCCCTTCCAGCTCACACGTGCTACACGTCTTTGTGTTCATCGCGTTGGGTGCACACGTGGAGGGCGAGGGACAACCCCAGTGTCGGTGCTCACCTCCACCGTGCCTGAGGTTCGGGTCTCTTGTTCACTGCCGTGACTGCCAGGCTGGCCGGTGTGTGGTGTGTGGGTGGCTGGGAGTCTCCTGTCTCCGCCTCCCTCTGTCATAGGAGGGCAGGGATTGTAGCTTGCTGCATGGGGGGTGCAGGCGCACTACCCCCTGAGCAGCCTCCCTCCGCACTCCCCAGCACACGTCTGCTACAGCTTCCTTCAGCAGCCGATGCCTAATCTTTTGGCACGAGGTTAAAAGAAAAGAAAAAAAGAAAAGAATGAAACATAAGTAGTTGCAGTAGCAATTAACAACAACAACAAAAAAGAAAAAGAAAAAAACCCAGAGAAACAAAACTTGAAAGGAAATTTCCCCAGAGTGCCTGGCAGGGGTGTCTATGATGTCATTCAAGGAAGCTTGCCAGCCTGCCAACTCTACTTGGCACTTGTGTTGGCTACTGTTGACAGTGGATCTCCTAAAATTCGAGGATGAGCTTAGAGGCAAAAGGAAGAGGGAATCTGAGGCTTTTCAAATTAGGCCGTATATCTTGAATTTTGATGAACTCTTTCAGGGGAGGAAAAGAGGAATTCATATTCTAGAATGGAAGCACCAAAACCACAGAGTGGCTCAGCTTGCCCACATGTGCAGACGGTGATCACAGTCCATCGGCTCTCCCAGACTGGCCCACGGAGGCTGCTCTTGTCCAGCTGTGACTAATTTTCCTGGGGGGACCTTGCACACACACACATATGTGCACATGCCGCACACTCGTGGTGTGTGCTTGACATCTCTCTTGCGTCGGGTTTAACAACTGCAGAGCAAGCGCGTCTGTAGTGTAGAAAATAGTGGCCTGTGGAGGCTCCAGAATGCTGTTTTAGAGGAAAAAAAGTGCTGACCCACGTTTCTCTGAATTCCTGCAACCCAGTCAGGAATTTTGTTTCATTTAAGCCTTTGAAATTTGAAGCACCATTATCCTCTCTGTAGCATTGTACCGAAACATTTTCTTTCATCACAACAGACTATAGCCAGGCTTGGAACAAGCAACAGGTGAAACCCTTGTGGTCTACAGATGGCATCGAGCTCACATGGGGATCTCCACTTCAAGAGCTGAAACTTTAGGGAAATTTTACATTCTGTTAAATTACGTTCCCTAAAAAACACCTTCTGTGTTAGTCAGTGAGCAGTAGCAAAAGTAAAAGTTAGGCTATGAAGTTTGTTGCAAACTGCTTTCTTTTCTTCTTTTTAAAATACTTACTTTGAAGCACAGTTGTGCCGTGTTTCCCAGGCTGGCCGTGGACTGCCTCCTCACCCCCTGCCCCGCGCCCCTGCCAAGCTCCAGGGACCCTCCTGCCTCAGCCAACAAATAGCTGGGACTATAGGTGAGCTCCACTACATTGAGTTCTGAGGAGTTTTTGTTTGTTTGTTTGTTTTGTTTTGTTTTTGAGGTAGGTCCTTGCTCAAGCCCAGGCTAACCTGGAATTCACTATGTAGTCTCAGGCTGGCCTTGAACTCACAGTGGTCCTCCTACTGCTGCCTCCCAAGTGCTGGGATTAAAGGCGTGTGCCACCACGTCTGGCCTTTGTTTTTTTTTTTTTTTTTTTTTATTGATACCCAAGCATTTTCAAAAGCAAGCTTTCTCACGTGTATCCCAAGCTGACCTCAAACTGCATGTAGCCTGAAGATGACCTTGAATTGTTAGGCACCATCTCTGCCAGCTTCATGTGAAATCGGGGATTTGAACTCAGGGCTTTGTGCATGCTAAGCAAGCACTCCAAAGTCCCTGCTTGTTTTAGATTGTATTAAAATGCATATTGTAAAAAAGGGGAAACGGTCCTTTGATGGTTTGTTTTATAATGACTTTGTTTCTCCCTTGTCATGCCTCCACTTCTGAATGTTTTCCTCACTTTAGACTTCGTTGATAAATCACAGAAAGTTTCGGAACTAGAACTCAGTCTCTACTCTACTCTTGCTCCCAATATTTTGGAATGTCTTCTAATATTTTCTTTCAGCATTTCATTCTGAGGCTACATCACATCATGAAAGATTTCCTCAGTTGTTAGTTATCTAAAGCAAAAACGATCTTTTTTGAGACAGGGCCATATTGGCTCAGGCTGGTTTGAGCTATATAGCTGCTGAGCATGACCTTAGGCTTTTTTGGTTTTTCAAGGTAGGCTCTCACTCTGGCCCAGGCTGACCTGGAATTCACTGTGTAGTCTCAGGGTGGCCTCAAACTCAGGACGATCCTCCTACCTCTGCCTCCGAGTGCTGGGATTAAAGGTGTGCACCACCACGCCCTGCCAAAGCAAATTTTTTAATGGCTGTGTGGTATCCTTGGATGTTTACCTATGATCTCATGTTTTGCTCTTACACGTTGACACGGGAGGTTGCATAGGGACCTCTGTGGGCAGCTCTGATCATTTCCTTGGGAAAAGTTACCAAAATAAATAAAGATAGAAAAATAGAGGGCTGGAGCAAAGCCAAAGGACCCAGGTTCAATTCCTCAGGACCCACATTAGATGCACAAAGGGGGCACACACATCTGGAGTTCGTTTGCAGCAGCTAGAGGCCCTGGTGTGCCCATTTTCTGCCTCTCTCTCTCTCTCTCTCCCTCTTTGTCAAATAAATTAATTAATTAAAATAAAATATTTTTTTAAAAAAAGAAACTGCTAGGGTAAAGAGTAGACATTGCATGTTGGTAAATTACTTCCAGAAAAAAAAATGGCGTGTGTCCAGCCTCCCGGTGCCGATCTACATTTTCTTGTCTTTCCTTCAACTTCAGAAAATTTAAAAACAAATTTGAAAACTGAAATATTATATTTAGATTTTCATTCGTGGAATCCAGTATCTCCTCAGTGGTTTCCTCCTCTTTCTTTCTGGTTAGATAGTGCTGGGGTGGGGGTGGGGTGGGGGCGTCGTGCATGTTAGCTATGTGCTCCATCACAGAGCTGTATCCCAGCCCTCCTGAGTGTTTTCCAGGTCGCTTATATTTTGTCAGCTATACGGGTGCTTAGCGTTACTTCTAGCTGAGTGTTAGCCTAAGTTGCTAGGGAAATTTATGAAAAGAAGAAGAAACAACAGCCATCAAATAATCAGGGTAGCAACCAGATAGATACACTCAACAAATTTAGGTGTCTATGATATTTTTGATACATAGAAATTTTAGGTAATAACTAACATTCATTTTTTTTTTTTTTTTTTGGTTTTTTCGACGTAGGGTCTCACTCTAGCCCAGGCTGACCTGGAATTCACTATGGAGTCTCAGGGTGTCCTCGAACTCACGGCGATCTTCCTACCTCTGCCTCCCGAGTGCTGGGATTAAAGGCGTGCGCCACCACGCCCGGCTTAACTAACATTCATTTTTAAAAGCAATAATAGTTAAACTGTTCTAAGTAAGATCTACCAGCTATTTCTTCACGTCATTCCCCTCCCCCATTAATTTTCATCCATAGATATACCAGCTCCATCATCAGATAAGTAATTATTTTCTTACGATTTTTTAAGGTTCTTGTTTGAAGTTTTATCAGAGGATTCATTACTATTGAAAATTGTTTTCCCTGCCTCCCAATTATTTTCCATCTTCTTTAGAAATTTAATATGTCATTGACTATTTCTACACTCTAATAAGTCATTTTAAATAATTGCTTTAAAATAATAAAGGTTGTGTTTCTTGTATTCTGTCTTCATAATACTTAGCTACAAAGTAGCCTGCAGATTTTCCATAACCTCTGCCTGATTACTTTTGGTTTTTAAATAGAACACATGGCAACCAGCGTGCCATGTGTGGTGGATCACAGACACAAGTCTTGGGATCATTTGTCTTGCCCTTCAGTTTCATGTGACATCACACAAATGCTCCTGATGGGAGGATCATGGCAGAGAAGGCAAGACATGGGGCTAAGAAGGCAGTGACATGGGGCTAAGGCATGAACTTTTTTGATCTTGTTAAACCTGCTGATGGGCTGTTAACATGGGCATTAGAGGAGTGTTCTCATTTTCTCTAGGGAATGGATTTGAGGGGAGCAGAGTTAATGCCAGGCTATACCAGTTCAGGAGAGAGTGGTTTAACACACATCTTCCCAGGGAAGGGGCTCAACTTGACCATATCAGGGACTGCTCTGCGTGTCTCAGGAGAGCAGGTTTGAACGCAGGGTACTTGTGCCTGTTGAGAGCTGGGGCACTGTGGACTGGGCCTCTGGGAGGATTCCCAGCATAGCGCCCTACAAGTGTCTCACACGCAAGCCTGGGAATTAGGAAGTCACTGTGTCCAGTGACTGGAGCACTTCCTTTGCCACTGCCTGAGCTGTCAGTTCCACGGCCTCCAGACCCGCCTGGCAGACAGGACGTCCCTATCAAGCGCCTCTGGCCATTCTTCCTCATTCAAGTCAGCCCAGAAACCAGAACTAGGTTAAACACTGAGAGTTATTTTGGAGTGTGCACTTAATTATCAGACCCTAAATCATATTTGAAACCTTAGTAAGGGAGTCTGGACATGTTATTTTTAGCCTGCAACCTACACTACAGAAACACACACCAGGAGGAAGCTGCCATCTCAGGTGCCCAGTGAGCACCTCCCTCTCCCTCTAGAGGTAAGGACGGCCACGGCCAGGGAGCACAGGGGAGGTATGTTCAGGGTGTGTGTGAAAGGTTTGTACCTTTCTTCTGACGTTGGAGTTGATTGGGTGGGAAGAAGACAGAGGGTAAGGAGAGAGAGACTACCAAGATAATGTCAGCGACAGTAAGTCCCAGTCTTGGACCTGTCAGATTTTTAAACCATCTTTTAAAAACAATTGTACGTAATTTTAGCTTCCTGAATAGCCAGTTGCCATATTCTTATCTATAGCAACATGAACAAAGTTGAGAGCCAGGCAGCAGTCTTCATATTTCTGAAATTCTTGAGGCAGGTTATTAAAAAAATAAAAAACACTGTCAGGACATGTTTATTTCCTGGTACAAGTTTTGTCCCTACCAGAAGACATTGGACAAGGGAGTCAGCTCAGGTATTCCCCCAGTTCCTGCCACCCCCAAGCCCAGTGGAATGTGCTTTCAGGGTGGGCCCCCAGGGTTGCAAGGTGTTGTTTTAGGCGGATCCCCAGGCATGAGTAACCCTTGTCTTCCTAAGCCTGCTGGGCCCTCCCAGGCGCAGTGCTTGTTGACTTAGATAAGCTCTCCCTCTTGAGAAGGATGTAGGGCACAGGTGGCTCCTTGCTTTACATTCCCTGCCCCGCTCCCAAGGCGGGTGGGCCCCCTCATGCCAACCTTCTACCAGGCTTCCTTTCCTTGCTGGCTGTCAGGGGCTCGGCCTCCCTCCACGGCTTTAAGTTTCCACTGTGTTGTCGATTGGCAGGGACTGTGTTGCGGTGACTGCTCAGCACAGGAGGTGGTAACAGAGGGGTGGTAGTCACCCCAGGCCCAGGGCAGCAACTGCTCGGCTGGCATCAGTGCTGGCTGTTTCCTCCTCTCTCCCCGATGCTTGTGTTAAAATCTCCTCTCTCTGGCCATTTGACATAAGCATAATGTGCCCTTTTGCATCATTTAACCTCAAGTAAACTCATCAATGGGATGTCTTGTTTGAGACGTGAAAGTATTTAAAAGCAGAGTGAATGAAAGAGACGGCAGCTGGTGTATTTCTCCCTGGCAGGAACTTGGGTCGGCTGGGTCTGTTGCCAACAATGTGTCATGCTGAGGTCGACACAGGTGCAGTGTGCCCAGGAGATGAACAGGCATAGGTGTGTAAGGGCCTCCACCCCTGGAACGTATAAACTGAGTCAGGCAAAAACAACACATACATTTGGTTGGCAGTAAGGCTGTAGCTCTCATTTTAAGGCCAAATCTGCTCTCCTAAACTCGGAAAGGTATTTCTCATTGAAAATATATTTTCTGGGGCCTGGAGAGATGGCTTAGCGGTTAAGCGCTGGCCTGTGAAGCCTAAGGACCCCAGTTCGAGGCTTGATTCCCCAGGACCCACATTAGCCAGATGCACAAGGGGGCGCACGCGTCTGGAGTTCTCTCTCTCTCTGTCTCTTTCTCTCTTTCTCTCTGCCTCTTTCTCTCTCTCTGTCACTCTCTAATAAATTAAAAATTGAACGAAAATATATTTTCTGGGGCTGGGGAGATGGCTTAGTGGTTAAGTGCTTGCCTGTGAAGCCTAAGGACTTCGAGGCTCGATTCCCCAGGACCCACATA
The DNA here is from genome assembly GCA_036346955.1 of Dipus sagitta. Classification (NCBI taxonomy): domain Eukaryota; kingdom Metazoa; phylum Chordata; class Mammalia; order Rodentia; family Dipodidae; genus Dipus; species Dipus sagitta. The sequence continues at coordinate 67,980,954 of CM070786.1, forward strand.
AGTCAGATGTACAAGGTGGCGCATGCATCTGGAGTTCATTTGCAGTGGCTGGAGGCCTTGGTGCACCCATTCTCTCTCTATCTGCCTCTTTCTCTGTGTCTGTCTGTCGCTCTCAAATAAGCAAAAATAAATAAATAAATAAATAAATAAAAATTTTAAAAATAAAGAATTATCATGGGTGTTTAAAAAAAAAAAACAAGAAAATACATCTTTTCTACAGACAGTGTATGAGTGAACGTTGACTTCCCTGGCTGGCCTCCGAGAGCCCCTTCGCTGTCTTGGAACTTTACACTTCACTTACAGGACAGGGGCACATAGAAGTCACGTGTACGTTTTGTGCAGTACTCCATTATCTGTTGGGGTTGGATTGGAGCTGGCCCAGGCCTTGGGGTTCATGGGTTGTCCACACCACGGTACGGGAGAGCAGGGCAGGATCTGGAGGTGTCAGCCAGGTGGGGGTTCAGGCTTACTTGGACAGCTGTCAGGGCACACGGCCATACCTTCCTGAAGAAGTCGTCACTCAGCATGTCTGGGATAAGGCTTAGGAATCTGCAGTTCTTGATTGTTCCCCAGTGATGTTGATGTTGGGGTCCCTGTGGTGTGGTAGCATTTTGAGACCCTCTAGAGTCATTTTAGGAGGAAGCCTCCTCTAAAGAATGTGGACCAGAGCTCGAGTGACAGTCCTTGCTGCCTGCAGTGCCCACAGCCTTAGACACAGGCATAACTCTAACAAGCCCCAGACCTTCCCCTGGCCAGGCCCCCTGTGGCCCCTAATGACCTCCCTTCTCCTTTTCCTTCCGGCAGGGAGGGGAGGAGGTCGCTTTCCTGGGTCTAGAAAACTGGAATCAGCCACCAGTGTGACAGGTGGCCCCATCCCACTCCTCCCGACCACGCGCTTTTCTCTGCTCATGTTGATGTGGACTTTGGCCTCCCCAGACCCCATAGCCGGTGTCCCCAAAGGCTCTACTAGGGTCTCCAAAAGTTTGGAAACACTCAGGGCCTGAGGTACTCAGGGCTCCTCGACATTATACTCTGGGTCTCCCCCTTGGCAGTGACCTTGAGGATACCCAGGAAGATAACGCTGAGATCAGGTCCCAGCCCTGTGCCTTCTACCCCCCACCTCCACCCTTCCTGGCTCTGCCTCCCAAGCACCTCTCCTTCTGGCGTCCCCAAAGTCCTATGCGATGGAGCGTCTCTCCAGCTCCTACTGCCGCGCTGGCCCGCACGTCCACTGACCTGGGATTGAAAGCCCCAGACCAGAAACATAAACAGGAGGGTGTGTCTGCCACCAGCAGTGAGCCCTGCAGGTTTTGTAGAACCTTCCAGTGGCTCCCTGATCAGTTGTCCCTCTGACCCAGAAGTTAGCTGCGTGTGAGTGCTCTACTGCTTCTGTGGAGAAGAGAATAATTGAGGATCATTTTCATTTTTTGTACTAAATGATTAAGGTTAATTTTACAAAATAGACTGTTTCATTTACCCTGATCGTCTTTGTCACTGGTAGCACAGCACAACGCAAAGAGCTGCAAGAACACTTGAGAAAAAACATAGGCATGTTTAAAGTTCATATCTCAACATTCTATGCTAGCTCCTGTCTCGCTTTTTAAGACTACGCTTTAGGGAGTTTGTTAGGTAAAAATGTAAAGTTGCTAGTTGTTTCCCCACGCTGTTCTAACACCTCATGGGGAGAGTGGGCAGGGCAGTCCCATCCCGGGTGGGCTGAGAAGGGTGCTGGCCACCAGGGATGCCCGTCTCCGTGCATTGTCCCCACCCGTAGTTTCCTGCGGCGGTTGGTACAGAAGGGACGCACACCCCAGGTTGCACGTAGCTCTCCTTGCAGACATAGATAATCCATCAGGGGCTGAAACATTGCATTCCATTTTGTAAGCAAATTATGGTTCTGTGAGATTTTCAACAGCCTTAATTTTGAGGTTTTTAGTGGAACGTGTGACATGGCCCCACTGGCAGGGCTGTGATCCTTTTGCAGGGTTATTGTATTGTCCTTGTGATTGTGACTAGCTCTGTGTATGTGTCTCTCTGATTTGTTTTCTGTCTGCCCCTCTCCAGTGGGATCTTGTGTGTGATAACGCCTGGAAAGTCCATATCGCCAAGTTCTCCTTACTGGTTGGATTAATCTTTGGTTACCTAATAACTGGATGCATTGCCGACTGGTGAGTACCACCGCGCCTGCCACACGGCCCTTCGGAAGGCAGAGTAGGCCTTTGCTGGCTAAAGAGGAGTGGTCAGTGTGAGCTCACAGTCCCTGTGCCTTTGCTATGCCTGGTGTTGGTGGCAGAACTGAAAGCAGAAGCTGCCACCCGGCAAGTGCAGAGCCAAAGAGAATTGGCCACTGGGCATGATAGACAGTGGGAGGGAAGATTGCAATTCACTGCCCGGCCAGCCTGTGGCCTGAAGCCCCAGCTTCTAGTGACACTCGGACAGAGCTTAGGTGCAGTGCTCCGTGGCTGGGTGCCGAACGGGTAGATGTACAAACTGCGTTAAAAATGAGGGAGCTAGGTGACGTGGCACACACCTGTTACCCCTGCTGTTGGGGGCCATGTCAGAGGATTACTTGAGCCCAGGAGTTGAGGTCAGGCAGAGCCAGCCATACAGCAAAACTCCATCTTATAAAAAATGAGCAGTGGAGGAAGAGGAGTTGAAAGAGCCTTCATCCACATGAGTGAGCAAGGCAGTGCTGAGTGGCATCCGAAAAGGTCAGCACGTTTCAGAGACAGTCCTTGGCTTGTTAGGAGCTGCCTCTGTGGCACACCAGGGAGAGGAGGAGGAGGGTGGAAGATACTTACATCTGAGTAATAGGTAGATTTTTTTTTTAGGACAAGGGAAGGTAGTGAGCGGAAATGAGAAAGAAAATGTTTTGGGCGTCTGAGGAGAGCTGGGTTTCCAGAGAGAAGATGGTGGTTGCAGAGGAAATGGAAGCTGGTGGGACGGAGACCAGGAGGGGAGATGGGGGCTGGGCCGTTAATGGTGATCGCGGCACCACCAGCGCCTGATGCTTGCTGGTTGCCGTGTGCCAGGCATTGGACTAGCCCATCCTCTCCGTACCCCCATCGGGCAGGTCTGCTCCATTGCCAGTAGGTGCTGTTCTGACTCTGTGTGCTCATCACTGAAGCACCAGAGCACAGAGGCCCAGGCCGTCCCCGAGGTCGCTCACCTTTAAACTGGAGGGTCAGGATTTGACTCCAGACCACCCTAGGAAGACCTGCTCCTCCAGAAGTGTGCCGTGGCACTTTTATTGAAAGTGATCTGTGCTCACAAGAGCACAGGGTGCTGTGTCCCAGCAGGGAGACAGTTGCACAATGTAATAGACTGTCCAAGGGCAGGGGCTGGCATGGCTGTCCTCCCTTCCACTCTCAAAGGGATCTCTTGTGCATGAATCATGTCTTGAGCCTGTTGATATAGAGAAGGCCAAGAGTGCCATGGAACAGACTGTGTGCCTTCTCGGTGCCTGCTATGCCCTGGTTAGCTATGAGAGCTGCTGTGAGCAAGAACCAGGGCCGTGGGGACGGCAGCATAGGGGTCTGAGGCCACCTTAAAGTGGCAGAACTCTCCTTCCTCAAGCACATGTCTGTCTGGGATTCCTTGTACGAATAAACATGATTTCCTGGGAGCCTGGAATCTGCTAAGTCACTATTTCTGATGCTTCCTATGGACACGGTTCTTGCATTCTGCCCCTTGAGGACAGGGAGTAGACTTTTATTTAACCAAATGCTAGGGTTCCTAGGTTTTCAGCATGAGCCATACAGATTCAATAGCTACTGCTGCCCAGAAAACTTCATTGAAAGAAAATACAAATACATACTAACGGAATCCATGTCTCCTTTCAGAAGAATGCAGGCTTGATAAAGCTTATAGTGTCCTGGTTCAGTGAGTTAACACAAAAGTGAGCGTGGGCTTTGATTAATAAAGCTTGCATGTACATTACACACACACACACACACACACACACACACACACACCTGTCAGCCTCTTTGATCACACATCAGCCTGGGGACAAAAAACTGAGGGGTCTGAACTCTCTCTGACTAGAAGTCTGATGCTGCAAACCCTCTCCTCAGCAGTTGTTTTCCAAGGGATTGGATTTCGTGTAGCAGGGGCTTGGGGGATTTTGGGTGGCCTTCTGTTTCAATTTGGAAGTTTGGTATTTTCCAACCCCATTCTCCCCCCCCACCCCCAAGTGTTTTTGGCATTTATTCCCTGCCTTGCCTTAAATAAGGAAATCACCTCACGTAAGAAACTCTAGACCTCAGTTTCAGGGATGCTTGGGTAAGCTTTCTAAGGTTGCAGTGAGCATGGACAGACATTAAGCTACCTTCCTTAAACAGTTGCATTCTAAGCCTAGATTTGGGGTTGGGGGTGGTTAGCATGTTAGCTGATATGCTCAGGAGAAACACAGCTCCCTTCCCGTCCACGTGACCTGGGAACCCTTTGCTTCTGGCTAAGTGAGAGCGTGACAGGGTTGGGGAAGAGGGAACACAGCTGCAGACCCCCCGGGAAGAAGAGGACACCTCATAAATTGGTCTCTGCAGGGTTTAAAGGGCTCCCTCACCAGGTCCCCTCCACACAAGTGCCTTTCTGAGATCCATGAGTGACTTTCTGTCCCCTCTAGTCCATGTTCTTAGAAATTGCAGTATAGAATACTGTTTCTTGCAGGGTCTCTCCCACATTGCCTGCTTTTTTATAAACATTTCCTATATTAAAAATCTCTTCTGTGCTAGGCATGGTGGCGCATGCGTTTAATCCCAGCACTTGGGAGGCAGAAGTAGGAGGATCATCATGAGTTTGAGGCCACCCTGTGACTACATCATGAATTTCAGGTCAGCCTGGTCTAGAGCAAGACCATACCACAAAAAACAAAAAACAACAACAAAAAAAATCTCTTCCACTTACATCATTGGACTGGGACATGTTTCCCTGAGAGCCCAAATCAGTTCCCTGTGACTGCTGTGACCATTCTCTGTATGGTCAATGGCTTTAACACAAATGGATCTTCCTTCAGTTCTGTAGTTCACAACCAGGGTGTCACTGGGATGCAGCCAGGGTGTCTGCAGGGCAGAGCGCCTTCCTGGAAACTTGAGGAACAGCAATTCCTTGTCTGCTGTGGTTCCTGGAGGCCACCTGTTGGCTGGGCTCACGGCCTTTTCCCCCATTTTCAGAGCCAGTGATGGTGAATCAAGCCCCCTCACACTACCCTCTTTGGAATTAAATTTTACCTCCCCCCATGAAAAGCCACTTCATTCAAGGTCCTTAGCCTAAATGCCATTTGTAGAGTCCCTTCTGCAAAGGAACATTAAAAAAAAAAAAAAAAAAAAAAAAAGCTGGGCGTGGTGGTGCACGCCTTTAATCCCAGCACTTGGGAGGCAGAGGTAGGATTGCTGTGAGTTTGAGACCACCCTGAGACTACATAGTGAATTCCAGGTCAGCCTGAGCTAGAGTGAGACCCTACCCTGAAAAACAAACAAACAAAAAAAAAAAGGTCACAGATTCTGAGGATTAGGAGGGGATATCTTTGAAAGTCATTGATTTGCCATAAATCTTAAGAATAAAGGCTTTTTATCTGCTCTCAGTCACCTCTGACTGGACTCCTCTTTGGGGAGCCAGCTCAGGCCAAAGCCTCAAGGCTGGTAACTAGCACGTAGTGAACACGTGTGCATTTCACACTTGATACCAGCCCTACAGGCACTCACAGGCCCATTGGAACAAGCCTGGGCCTTCCTAAGATCACGCAGCTCAGAAGTGGTGTGAGCCTGGATTCAGAACCGAGGCACCCCAACCCCAGGATGGCGTGAGCCCCACAGTGCCTAGTGATGGTCATGACTCACTGGTTTTAGTAACTGTTTGAGGTGAAGGGTCTTAGAATGGTTCCTACTAGATTAAAAACAAAGTCAAGGATCTTTTCTTAAAGAGTAGCAGAATAGTGAGAACTGTGTTTGGTCCTCAGGAATGTGAGATCGAGTGTGGTGATAGATGGTTTTAATCACATGAGGAGGTTGGAGGCAGGAAGATCTCAAGTTTGAGGCCAGCCTGGGCTAAACAGAGTTTTGGCAAGGCTGGGCTCTATAGAAAGACCCCCACCTCAAACAACAGAAAGAAACGAAGTGTGAGAGTGGAGGCCATTAGGGTGGAGTTTGTGTCCAGTCCAGCATGTCCGTTTATGAACATTCTTCCTAACTTTGCAAAATAAAGCCCTTGTCCCCATTTCACAGGAGAGGGAGGGACAGAGGATTGAACATGCTTAGGTTTTTGTCTGTCTTCCTCCATTGCGAGGACAAGTAAGCCATGTTTTAAATGTATGTCCGTAAGTGAGTTGGGTACGAACAGAATCATCGGATGAGGTCTTTCCTGGTCAGGGCCTTGTGACCACAGCACCAAACACGGGACACGAGGGCTACAATCTCTAGACAGGAGTGTGGACTTGCTTTGAAGTTGAGCTCACAGACTGGCCTCATAGGAGCAGCGTGACTGATGGAGGTGGGGCACCTCAGGAAGTCCCGAATGCGGACCTGCTGTTGCTCCCACCTTTGCCTAACATCGCATCCGTCTGCTGTGCAGGGCAAGGCTACGCCTTACTGGAAAGGACTTCTCTTTTTTAAAGAGCTTTAGTGAGAGATAAACTCTATGCCATAAAACTCACCCACCTGAAGTGCATGATTCAGTGAGTTTGATATATGCATAGTTATACACCCACTGCTCACGCTAACTTTCAAGCATTTGTGTCAGTCACCAAAGGCTGTGAGATGTGCTCGAAAGCATCCCTTCTCCTTCTCACCCCAGTCCTGGGAAGCAGTGAGTTTATCTTTTGATTTACTCCTTGCCTTTTCCGGGCACTTTACTTGAATGTCAATACCCCGCCATAAGTCTGGATAGGACAGTTAAAGTGGTGTTTGGGGCGCCAGGCCTGGATGTCTTCCCCTCCCCCTTTCCCCTGGCAAATAGCATCTGCTTTGCCCCAGTGACTCTGTGAGGTGTCCTTCCAGCCCCAGCCAGTTGGGTTAAATATTAATTTGATGGCAAGCCATTGCCATCACTGTTTGTAATGAGCTAAGGAAGAGAAAGGCAGGAGGTTGGGGGGCTGGGAACTAGTGGTTTTCCCATTCCCATGAACCACCCCCCAAGCACATTGCCCCCTAGTGGTCATCACTCCTGCACTGGCCAGCTCTGTGTCCACTACCCTCTCCTGTGGGCTCCACTGTGAGTTCATGGCATACACCTACTTCCAGTTCAAGCTGTCTAGTGGGGTGTGTGATCCTTTAAAAATTCCAAAAAAAATTTGTGGCCGGGCGTGGTAGTGCATGCCTTTAGTCCCAGCACTCAGGAGGCAGACGTAGGATTGCTGTGAGTTTGAGGCTACCCTGAGACTACCTAGTTAATTCCAGGTCAGCCTTGACCACAGTGAGACCCTACCTCGAAAAAAAAAATCCATATTGTGCTGGGCGTGGTGGCACACGCCTTTAATCCCAGCACTCAGGAGGCAGAGGTAGGAGGATCGCCATGAGTTCAAGGCCACCCTGAGACTACATAGTGAATTCCAGGTCAGCCTGAGCTAAAGTGAGACTCTACCTCGAAAAAAAAAAAAAAACAATCCCTATAGTTATCTAGCTGAAGCAAATGGCAGCCCGCCCGGCCTGGGCCGTGTGGGTCACGACCAGAGCAGGAAGCACAGGCTTCTGTCCGCGCCATGCTGCCATTCAGACCCGCTCAAAGGTCAGGGTTTCTCGAGACATTATGCTGGGTGTGTCAGGGTTTGTGTTTGGGGAGTTGTTACTGATTTTGTTTCCCTCGCTTGAACCATCCCTGTTAATACACAGAGATAAAGTTGGCAGCAGGAATCGGGGCCGCTTCTCTGTTCTCTGTCCCACTAGCTGTTTGATCACCTGCTGTCTTAGCTTCACCATAAAGGGACTGGGCTAAATGTCATCCAGGGGACAGGGGCTAGGCCATGACTTAATAAAGTGGGTCTGGAAACGATGAAGACATTCGGCCCGTGTTCATCGTCACGGATGTGGCGTGCCTGCTGCATACCGGCTCTCAGTGCCTGCTGTCACTGTCTTTTAACCTTGACTCCTAACCTTCTGCTCTTCACATGCAGGGTTGGCCGGCGGCCTGTGCTGCTGTTCTCTGTCGTCTTCATTCTGATCTTTGGACTGACTGTGGCACTGTCAGTGAATGTGACGATGCTCAGCACACTCAGGTTCTTCGAGGGATTTTGCCTGGCCGGAATCATTCTCACCTTGTATGCATTACGTGAGTAGGAGCCATCACAACTAGCCATTTAGACCTGAGCCAGAGTACGGCGGCCGGGGAGGGTCTCGCGGATGCTGTGCTTACCGCTTGCTTGGGGGCGCCAGCTTGCAGAAGCACAACCTTTTCAGGCCTCGGGGTTGTGAGAGCGGGCTCGCAGCAGTGCCATGCCCGTTCACTCAGGCCTTCCCTCCAGTGTGGGCTCAGCGCATGTCGGAGGATGTGCAAGTTTCCGTGACGTCTTGGAGAAGTGGGGATTGGCCCAAGCTGATGCAGAGGGGCTTCGATTTCCTCTAGACCTTTCTACAGCGGCACTCTGCACTCCCACAGTCAGGGCTTCACTGGTTCGAACCCTCATGGCATATGAGACGGATAAGTGTTTGCTCTGTGTCATAGAATGAGGAGAGTTTTCTGTGGCGCAGCACACGTTTATTGCCTCTGTTGTCTCTGCTGTCAAAGGTGGATGCGTTTTGCGTATTTGTAGTTGATTTTCTAGAAGTCAACCACTTCCCCACCAGGGGAAGGGAAGGGACACTTGTGGCGGAGCTGTTTCCCTCACTAAGCTCATGCTTCAGCCACCACGTGGGGAGGTCTGCTGGGAGCTCAGGATGGTAATTAACGGTATGTTTTGGCTTTCTCTCTCTTCTGACAGCATGAGTACGAGTCAGGTCTGCATTAGGTAGTAATTTACAGCAGGATAAAATAAAAGTAGGTCTAGTTTTCTTAAATTTGCATGTTAACAACTCCCTTGGGTAACTTTAACTCCTGCTCCGCTGGCCGTGTCATCAGTTCATGACCCGCAGTTTTAGACACAAAGTAGAAATGGGCACAGGCACATTCTTCTGCCTGCAAAGCCTTGCCACCGTCTTCTAACACTGAGCCCAGCTGTTTCTTAGGAACCCGCTTGTCTGGTTTGTCATTGCTTTGTAGTACTCATCACTTGAGTTCTTTTGAGGAGTTTGTGACAAGGCAGTACGTCTAGGTGAGTTTTGTTTCTTTAAAGAAATAACATGGCGCACGCCTTTAATCCCAGCACTTGGGAGGCAGAGATAGGAGGATCGCCAAGGGTTTGAGGCCACCCTGAGACTATATAGTAAATTCCAGGTCAGACTGGGCTAGAGCATGACCCTACCTGAAAAAAAAAAAAAGAAGAAGAAGAAGAAGAAGAAAGAAAAAGAAATAACATGGGCCTTGTGCTTGAACACTTCCAGACAAATGCTGTGGTTCTAATCTCCCATCGGTTAGGCTGGGCAGACCAGACTGAGAGGGTCATCTCTCCAGGCAGTGCCCTTGCCAGGCTCTGATTGTCACAGGAGGATGACTCCCAGTCCTTCCCATGGACAGCAGTCTGCACATCGACAGAAGAGAGTGGCTGCACTGCAGGAAAGTGGCAGACGATACAGCCTTGCTTTTCCCAGCCCAGTTCAACAGCAGGGAAAACTGCCCTGCAGCCAAGACGGCTATTCCAAAAGGATAAAAATCGTGTGTGCCAAGTGCTAATGATGGGCTGAGGCTGTGGAGATCTGGGGACTTCTGAGGATCCCTGGGCCTCCACAGAAGAGAGTACCAGATCCATGGGTCAGGTTGGCCAGGGCTGAAGGAGGAGGGCAAGAACTGTCCTCAGACTAGCCAAGCCCTGGCATGAATTGTACCTGAACTACCTATGCAGACACATTGGTGTCATCATGCCATTGACCTCACGGAAGCCATTGCTGTGGAAAAAAAATGAGGCCGGACGTGTTCTTTCATTGGATTTCATAGTGAGCTCTTTATGGTAACAAGGGCTCTTTGACTTCAGAGCTACGCAGACTGTACCTAGCCCAGAACATGCCTTTGCCTTTATGTCCTAGGCGGAGAACCCTCCACTCTGGGTGTAATATTTGTACACTGTTCTGGAAAGATCTAGGTAGTAAATATTTTGGGCTTTATCAGCCATATGGTTTCTTTCACAGCTACTCAGCTCTGCCATTACAGTGTCAAAGAAGCCATACATAATATGTAGATGAATAGCTGTGGCTGTGTTCCAATAAAACTTTATTTACTGAAGCAGATGGTAGGCCATATTGGGCCAGTGGACCAGAACTTTCCAAGTACTGCGGGAAGTACTTCCTGTGTGGAACAGACAACACAAGCTTCAAATCCTGTCGCCCTTCTCATACCATGTTAATGTCCTCAGGTTAATTTCTCCTTTGTTCCATTTTATAGTTTTATTTACACAGTGTGTGTGTGTATGTGTGTGTGTAAGCAGCTTTAAATTTTTTCTGCAATAGACTGAGCTACTACTATGAACTTTTTTTTTTTGTTTGTTTGTTTTTTGAGGTAGGGTCTCACTCTAGCCCAGGCTGACCTGGAATTCACTATGGAGTCTGAGGGTGGCCTCAAACTCACGGCGATCCTCCTACCTCTGCCTCCTGAGTGCTGGGATTAAAGACGTGCGCCACCACGCCCGGCTTACTATGAACTTTTTAAAGGCAGATCTGGTGGCATACATGTGTTTAGTCCCAGCACTTGGAAGGTGGATGTAGGAGGATCACTGTGAGTTTGAGTCCAACCTGAGGCTGCAGGGTGAGTTCCAAGTCAGCCTAGGCTAGAGTGAGACCATGCCTCAAAAAAGAAAAAGGGAAAATAAAAATGCACATTTGAAAAACATGGAATTAATATTCAAACCTTATGACACCTGCCACTGCATTGAAAATGTCCAAGTACCAACCAGTGTCCAAGCTAAAAATGTATTCAGGATGACACAATTAAGATGAAATAAAAGGATATGAAAGATGGCTTGGTGTTCATCAAGGTACTGCAAACAGTGGAAGTTAGGAAGATTTGGGTGAGAGATGGCAGAACCACCTTGGCAAGTAGAATCGAAAAAGCAGAGTCGGAATTGGCGGGCTTGGGTTGGGGTGAACATGGGTGGCAGGGCTCGGGTGGCCCAGTTCCCTGAAAATCTAGATGACATTAAGAAGTGCTGTCAATCAGTCACGGCAGGACAGCGTGAATTTCTAGTGAGCGTGCTTGGTTCCGTTTTACTCAGAAGTAGTCTGTGTACCCGGATAGAACCTTAGAAATTGTCCGGAAGGAATCATTGAAAAGCCAGGTCACAGGGACGAAGTGGTTCTTAACGCTGAAGAAAAGCATTAGACTCTGGAGGTCACAGTGTTAGTGGTCCCAGCTTTTCCTCCCTCTTCACCTCTGCAGAAGTGTTTGCTCTCACGTGAGGCCTCAGCTGGGAGGGCCTGCCCTTGCTCAGAGCAGACCTGGACCTCGCTTGGCAGTGGGAGCAGCAATGATTTTTGCTGTTTTGACTTCTCGTGCATTTGCCATGTGGGAGGATGCTTGAACGAAGTGCTGCTGGCTTCTAAGCACTTTCTGCTGTCTTCACAAGGCTGCCTAAGGTTTCTGGTTTTTTTGTTGTTGTTGTTGGGTTTTTTTTTTTTCCCTGCTGTGGATTTTGTTCTGAGGTACTTGGTGGTTAAATATTCTACCCTTTAAACTTTTGTTTTCTTCAAGTTGCCAAAGGGTGAGTGGTTGTGTAATTAGGACATAAAATAGAGATCATTGGCATCTTCCCAAAGAGTCCTTCAGCGGCGATAGAGTGTATGCTAGTGAGAGCAAGAGAGAGCAGGCCAGATCTCCACAGGGCCACAGCCACGGTGCCTGCCGGCTCCCAATCCATCATGAGACACCGAAGTAGATAAACACATGTGGGCTACGTCAGAGGGTCAACTGTTTCACCTCTGTGTGTGCTAACATATACACACACATGTGGAGCACTTGACTTAGCCAGTGGGACACAGAACAAGAAAAAGAAGCAGTAAATCATATCTTTCTATTTCTTTATAAAAAAACATCCAACCAGAGGCTGGAGAGATGGTCATTGCTCAAGCAGTCATGGCTGACTGCGGGGAGACTCTTTTCCAAGCAGGGTTCTGGGTGTCACAGGCCACGTGATCTAGCACTGTTTAAGGTGTGTCTTAATAAGCCTCTGGACACCTTGGTACACACTTGTAGTCCCAGTTATGCAGGAGGGTGAGGCAGGAGGGTCACTTGAGCCCAGGAATTTGAAACCAGGGTAGACAACATAATGAGGCCTATCTTGAACAAAACAAGTCAAAAATGAAAAAAAACAAAAGCTAAGATTATTGATTTTTAAATTGATTGGGTGTTGGATATAGTATGGTTTTTTTTCTCTGTTGTTATTGTTATTTTTTTCCTTGTTTGTTTTGCTTTGCTTGGGTTGGAGCCTGGGCACTGTGCATGCCAGGCAAGAGTGCCAGCCCTGTGCGCCACCCCCAGCCTATATTTGTAAATTTTTATTTATTTATTTACTTGAGAGGGATAGAGAAAGAGAGAGAGAGAATGGAAGTGCTAGACCCTCTAACCACTGTAAACAAACTCCAGACACATGTGCCACCTTGTGCATCTGGCTTAGGTGGGTACTGGGGAATCAAACCTGGGTCTTTAGGCTTTGCAGGCAAGCGCCTTAACCACTAAGCCATCTCTCCAGCCCCGGCCTGTATTATTTTAATAGAAGTACTTCTTAAACATTTCTCTGTTCATTGTCTCCACCTTCCCCATCTGTACTGCTACACCCCCTCCAGATTCTTCTTTTCCAATTTGAAACCATGAGCATTACTTTTTGCAGGTAGGAAGCCCTTACCTGAAGGGGAACAAGTGAATATGACTAAGTAACTTTCTTTTTCTGGTCACATAACAACTGAACAATGTTACTGCAAAAGTCTTCCAAGGATACCCTCCTTATAACCCTCCTTAAGCTTAGTCAAGCCTAAATAATTGGATGAATTTTGCACATACTCAGTGACCAGAAATGTTGTAGATGACTAAGTGACTGATTACTTTGCAAACCTAGAAGCCAAGTCATGACTTAGCTGGTTAAACAATGTATAAAAATCTTGCTTGCTCTAGTGAGGCATCACTCTTTTCCTCACATGACACTAATGGGTTTATATGCTCTCGGCAAAGGGCTGAATAATTTCAAATGTGCTGGGCTGGGATGACAGTTTTTATTCCTATCCTGAATTTTTTTCACTTCTGTGTTCTTCTCAAGTCCTGTAATTCGTGTTATTTTATTGCTTGTATTTCATCTATGCTGCCAAAAATTTTGGAACTTCTATTTCCATCGAAAGGATTCTCAGTCCTCACTACTACAGTGTCCCTTTTTTTCCTCTTTTTTCACTTGACTGTATGCGGTGAGCAGTGGAGTGTGGAGTGAGAGAATGAATGGGGATGGATTGTCCAGTAGGAGCAGATTCAGCTTCCTTATGCTCGACTGATTCTGGGGAACAAACACTGGCTTTGCATTTGGGGGAAGGCAGTTCTGCAGGAATATGTGCCCGGTGGGTCTCTTTCTCTCTTTTCCACCCACAGATACCTGGGCTGGAGTCTCCGCTCCATGTAGACCAGCTCAGCTGGCCTTTTCCCCAGGTATATCAGTCAGATTTTACCATAGGCCCTTGGCACACCATCTTATTTTTACTTGTTCCTTTTAAACTTCAAAAGAAGTTTGGTTTTCCCCAGGTTCAAATGGGCACAGTTGGGAAATCACAGGTGGAGGTCTGTCAGTCATTTACTAACCCTTAGAAGCTTCGGCCAAATTGTGAACAATTTGCAAAAGAGCAAATTTATCAGCAGAAAAAGAACTGAGGGGGTTGGGGGATAGCTCAGCAGGTATGAGCACTTGCTGAGCAAGCATGAGGGCCTAAGAGGGCTTGGTTTGCCCTGAGTTCAGTGTCCCAGCATTCGTGCACACAGCTGGGTATGGTCGTGCATGCCTGTAGCCCAGGCGAGCTGAGACCAGAGAGTCGCTGGGGTTCTCTCGTGTGTCAGCCTGACCAAACCCGCAGCTCCACCTTCAGATAGAGATTGTCTCAAGGAAACAAAGCAGATAGAGAGGAAAACAACTTCAGCGATGCAAAGCCACACAGCCCTGCCACAACTCACTCATATCAGCATGCTGTGCCAGGGAAGCTCTTCAACAGTTCGCATGTTGTTTTTGGTGACCCACATGGGACCTCCTCCCTCCTTCACTCATCCACTTGGTAAACATTTGAGGGCCTAACAGGCGGGGTCCAGGGAAGTAGCAGCTTGTCGAGTTGGGTATACGTCACACGCTGGGCACTGTCGGGCTCTGAGGTGGCGGAGACTGACACGTCTTCCTGCCCGCCGGGACACTCAGAGCTCAGGGAGTAAATGTCAGCACACTGTGACAGAGCTTCAGAAAGAGACCTCTCAGCTTTGACGTCCATGTTCCCTATCCCATGTGGGCTCACAAAAGCTAGAGGAGCCTAGTGCATTCTGGGTACTGTGGATCATTCGGGCTTGGCTGGAGTTTGCATCCGGAATAGCAAAACCTGGGAAGACGGCTCGGACAGCACATGGAGACTGTCATCCATGACCCTAGAATATTGGCAGATCACTTCTGGGATCCCAAGCAAGAAAGGAAAACCTTTCAATGCCTGTTTTGTCTTGGAGGGGTCATTCAGACTACAGAGGTAGCAGGCCAGCATGGAAGGCCAGGCTGAGAGCTGGTGTGTGTCACCATGTGGAGGCAGGAAGGAGAAGAGCCCAAGTAAAGGCCCGGGTATGGGGAAAGGGAAATTCCAAGAAGGGTTTATCGCCTACCTGACGGAAAATGAGGAGAAGGCAGAGAGATGGCCTAGCTGGGCACCTGAGTAGATGTGGGTCTTCTCCAAATGATGGGGTGACGGCTTGAGCCGTGCCACTTCATTCCAAATTCCAGTCTTGAAGCTGCTGACCACTGCCTTCCTCTCTGGGGTGAGGGAGGGGGTGATGACTGTTTTGAACTTGAATCTCTGGGCTTTTCATAATGACAGGGGTGGAGGAGAGAATCGGTGTGCCAGGACCTCTAGCCACTGCAATCAAACTCCAGATGCATGTGCCACCTTGTGAGCATGCGTGACCTGGTACGCATGCATGACCTTGTGCTTACGTGGGTTCTGGGGAATCAAACCCGGGTCCTTAGGCTTTGCAGGCAAGTGCTTTAACCACTGAGTGATCTTTCCAGCCCTATGGGCTTTTCTTCATTTGGTGATTTACCATTCAGAAGTCAGGAGCAGGTCCGTGCACCTCAGCATACAGGTGACAGCTGCAGGGTACTGGGATACTTGAGATCACCCAGGGCCTGGGTGTGCGAAAAATCATGGGTGGTGTTAGAAGAACCAGTTGAGCAAGACAGGAAGGAAGGCTTAAATAGTTACTGAGACTCAAATAGGCTGGTAAATAACGAGCCAAGGAAGGGGCCAACAGGTTATCAAGCGATGCAGTGATGCAAGACGTGGAACAGTGTCCTCTGGATGAAGCAACTACTGCCTGGTAGGTCGGAGGTAACTCTGGCAAAGGTGGCTTTTATTCAGTTTAGTGATTAATATGATATGAATGCTTTCAAGCATTCATGTCAGTCCCATAATACTTTCTCCTTCTGAAGTATTTTTCTGAGCAACTTACTTTTTTTATTATTGTAAAATATACATAACAAAAAATTTACCATTCCAACCATTCTTTTTGTTTTGTTTTGTTCAGGCAGGGTCTCGCTCTATCTAGCCCAGTCTGACCTGGAACTCACTCCATAGCCCCAAACTAGCCTCTAACTCATGGTGATCGTCCTACCTCAGCCTCCTTTCCAACCATTCTTGAGTATGTATAATTCATACTTGCTGTGACTCATCCACATTGAAAACAGTCTTGAGGTTGGAAGATGTTTGTTATTATTGGGTAGAAAAATGTGAAATCGAAAGGCAAATGAGTAATGATGTTTTCCTTCAGATTCCTGAGACATATTCCCACATCTTACTACAAAGACTGAAGCACGCAGCCCAGCACAGTCGTGCTCTCTCGTGTGGCGTGTTGCTCATGCTGACATACAGTGCACGATTAATTGCCACACACCCTACCAACCACCCTTCAACATGCAGATGTGCACATATGTCCATGGCGACACGTAAACAGTGATAACCCCAGCGCTGGTGGATGTGATCGCCCTTCTTGAGGCAACTGGGTGGGTCTTGGCATGCTTGTGTGACAGGACGGAGTGTAACTGTCACCATTCTGCTGAAAGCCTGGTTCCTCCATGGAGATAACCAGCCCCTTCCTCTCCCACCTCCCACCAGAGCTTCTCAGGTGAGGGTCTCCTGGGCTCACAGCAGGCTGGGAATCTTCAGGAGAGACGGGTTGAGGGTGGCCCCCAGCTCCGCCCTGCACAGGAGGCTGGAGGTGCTCAGGTGGAGGGAGCAAGAAACTGCTTCCTATTGCTCTCCTGAACCTACGCCCAGAGCTCCAGCTAGTTCATTTTAAAGGTCTTAATCAGATCTAGAAAGAGTTCTCCTGGGACAAATCGGGGGGGGGGGGTTGGCTCTTCTCTGTGTCCCCCTAAGTGTCCGTCATTCATAGAATGATCCACTTATTGCTAAGAAAAAAAAGACTTAAGAGAGAATAGTAGTAGTCACTTTCAAGATGTACACCCATTTTTGGAGACAAGGTCTCCCTCACTCTGTAACCCAGGCCAGTCTAGAACTCGCAGCACTCCCGCCTCAGATTCCCCAGGGCTGGGATTCATGGCCCGTGCCACCATCGCTGGCTTCCTGGCCCATGTTCTTAAATGCTGACGTATGAAATTTGTTGCTACCTGTAAGGCCGCTGCCTGCTGTGCCCTCAAGTGTCCTTTGCCTGCCTTCCTGAGCGGGTGGCTGCCGGTGCTGCCGCGACATGGCCTCTGTGAGGATGCGCATCCTCCGATGGGGAACAGAACAGCATCAAGTCAATTCTTGTGTCTTCAAAGGACTATTGTGAAAACAGTTCAGGAAGCCGGCCATGGTGGCACACACCTTTAGTCCCAGCACTCAGGAGGCAAAGGTAGGAGGATCGCTGTGAGTTCAAGGCCACCCTGAGACTACACAGTGAATTCCAGGTCAGCCTGAGCTAGATTGAGACCCTGTCTCGAAAAAGCAAAACAAAACAGTTCAGGAGTTACCCTCCAGTTGCTGGTCTGAGAACACGCTGTCATACCTAACAAACATCAGCAGTAAAAAGACAACAGCACCGGATTTCCAGGATGTGTGTCTCTGTCCCCTGTGCAGGAGCACTCCCTCTGTGTGTGAACAAGTCCCCAGGCCAGCATCCGGCCTGTCAGAGCCACACATGCCAAGGCTGAGTGGGTATATCCTCGGCTTCTTGCCTAGCTTGTAAGGATGGAACCAGCCCTGCCCTGGAGTCCTCCCAACTTCCTGGCAGGCGGGCAGGCAGGCAGATTCTCTGTGTAGTTCATAACTCCTGCTGGCTCAGTCTCGACTATGGCCCTTGCTGGTGATTCTCTAAATTGCAAAATCAGACTTGGGCTATGGTCAATTTTTTGTTTGTTTGTTTGATTTTTTTTTTCGAGGTAGGGTCTCACTCTAGGCCAGGCTGACCTGGAACTCACTGTGTATTCTCAAGCTGGCCTTGAACTCACGGCGATCCTCCTACCTGTGCCTCCCAAGTGTCAGGATTAAAGACATGCATCACTGCATCCATATGGTCATTTTTAAAGCTATGGTCAACCTCCATAGCACCAACCTTACGGAGTCTGAGAAGGAAGGCTGAGGGTACGCCTGGTATGTGATGTTCCCAGAGTCACACTTCCCTGTGACAGACTGGGATAGCACAGAGCCCTAGGCGAGAGGGCAGCTCGCAGGCCCTTGGAACTAACTGCCTTCATGAACACAAGGACAGGAAAATTGCCACTGTGTGCTTGGAGCCATTTTCATTTCCCCTTAGCAGAGCCTTTGATGAGTTCTAGAAAAGGCAGCTTTTGTGGCCCAGGAAAGCTTGCTCAGTTGCAAGCCCAGCAGTGCTGTGCTCCTCTAACGTGGGCCTTTTCGAATCCTGTTCTTGAGAGATCGCTGCTTTGTGTCCGTTCTCGGAAAGGGCTCAGGACTCCGTCCAGACCAGAGGCAGGTTGTCGGGTGGGGGTGAATTAAGGGCCTTTCGTTCCGGCCCGGCTCTCCATTCATCTCAGTCTTCTGAAACAGAGGGAGATCTGTGACTCCACTGTGTCCTGCAGTTTCTGTGTCTTCTCTGACAGCATTTGTCGGCTGCTGTTTCTGACTCTCAGAAGGCACTGGCCCTCGGATTGTGTGAGCTCAAAGGCGAGTAGGGGCTCCAGAAATGGCGTAGAATGCAGGGCAAATGGGCCAGAGTGGCGGCATGTAACTCCTGCTGCCTCGGAAGCACTTGCTGGGAAGCCAGGGCCCTCCATACTTGGTCATCTGTTCAGCTGGTCTCAATGCCCAAAGCATCATTTTGTTTGGTCACTCTCTGACCACTTTAGAAAGAATCGTCTCCAGCTCTGAGCAGAAGAGTTAGTCATGTGGGAGCTGCAGTGCCTCCTGAGACCTCCCTTTGAATGCCCACAACTTGTAATGTTTAAATTACATATATTAAATGTTTTCATACTTACTTATAAGCAGAGAAAAAGAAAATGGGCACACCAGGGCCTCTTGGCACTGCAAATGATCTCCAGACATATGTGCCACTTTGTGCATCTGGCTTTACATGGGTACTAGGGAACTGAACCCTGGCTGGCAGGCCTTGCAAGCACACACTTTTAACCACTGAGCCACCTTCCCAACCTTAAGTTTTATATTAATCATATAGAATAGATCCTACTAATTGTCCATCTTACAGATAAGGAAGCAGACTTCTTGTCCCTGGAACTCACGTGATTTGCTTGCAGCACCGTGGAGCAGAGCTAGCATTTGTGGAACTTATACCCTGTACTGTGGCACTGCTGAGCCCACCCAGAAAGCACTACTGTTTTCCTCATTTTTCAAGTTTTACCTGAGGTTTAGGTAGGCAGCTTGTCCAAGGCCACACATCTAGTGAGATACAGGAGCCAGAGCTCGACCCCATGCCTCCAGTGCCCACGTTTGGAACTGTGCTGTTCCTAACACTTCCTTTCTTTGACATGAACTACATTGTTATAACATAGGGGTGTCTACAAACATGCTTTAAGCAATTTGCTGTAGTGCACATAACTTGTAAATCACTATAAAACCAGAATATTAATACAGTCCAATGCAGTATGTTATGTGATGAGTCCACCCTTCCCCCAACTCAGAATTGCTGTCCACCCTGGTCGGGTTAAATAGAAGGAAGACCTAACTGCAAGTTCGATTTATTTAATCCATCTTGGCACTTTGATTTGAATGCTGCAGTGTGTGTGATGCCTTCTCACATCATTTTGCTTCTAAAATGACAGTAACAACCTTCAGGTTTTGCCATCATAGAATTCTCCACCTTCATATATTGCCCCATGCCAAAGTGGTCCTCAGTTGCTTTGTAGTGGGATGTCATTCAGTGACTGTCCCTAACTGTCATCATCTCTGCAGAAGGGTGGCATTATGAAAGGACTTACTAAAAAGGCTTCTACTCCACGTCTGGCTATAACAGAGACTACAGGCTTTCCCTACTGTCCAGTTCCCAGCATTCTTCCTGCTAATGAGGGGCCTTTATGGAGCTGGAGGGTTACGGCCCTCACCGTGGTCCTTCCTGCTAATGAGGGTGACTTTTGTGGAGACAGGGTTACAGTACTCATCACGGACCTTGGCCTGACATCTGGGCTCAGTGGCTTTCGTCAGGTTTGTGCTTGTGCCATTGTGCACACGTGAGGTCTCAGTTTCCTCCTGAAATTGTGTTCACACTTGTGTTTGCCCTGTATTTGTGCAGCCAGTCATGGTGAAGTTTGACCTTTGGTGAGCATGAATCCAAATGGCACACGTGAGTGACCTTGGAGATCTTTCTTTCTTTCTTTGAGCTGTGGTGTTGAACTCACTGTCTCTGAAGTACTCTGTCCACAATGGGTTCACCCAGGGTCTCAAACATGCCTCCATTAATGTAGTCTAAAATGTCACTGACTTGCACAGTTTAAGAACTCTCATTCAAGAACATTCCCACAGTGCACATGCCTATAATCCCAGCACTCAGGAGGCTGAGGCAGGAGGATTGTGAACTTGAGGCTAGCCTGAGCTATATAGTGAGACCCTGTCTTAAAATAAACAAACAATAAATGAAAACTACCCACAGATGGCCACAGTCTTCCTTCCCACCTCAGAGCCGGCGTGATAACATCCAGCCCACATCTGGGACCAATTTCCCATCTCCACTCCTGTGCCCGTGGCCCCCACTGGTTATCACTGAGCCAATGCTTGGCTGGAACCCACTCTTCTGCTCTCTTCTCTCCTTGTTCTGACTTTCAGCCTCATTACCCACAAGGACATGGGCGTTGTCATGAGCGGCCGTGTACAGATGGGACGGGGGACAGACCATAGAGGAATAGTGATGTGGAGAGCCGTTGCCAGCTTTTTCAAGTGGAAAATCCTGTGTCCTGTTTTGTGCTTGCTGAGGTAACTCTCGGAGCCATGCCCTTCGTGTCCCAAGGGCTACCAGGAAACAGTAGGGGTCAGTGCATCTTAGCAAGTTCAGCCTGAGAAGTTTCCTCTTCCGTGTAGGAGACATCTCCGGGCAAAGTTAAAGAGACAATTTAATCATCCCACCTCATAATGCCCCTCCCCATATTGCACTTAGCAAAACCACTCTCTTCTTGGGAGTTTTATCACTACAAAAGTTAGCCTTTCTTGGAATCGTTTAATTTTCTACATATCCAATGACTTCCTTGAATGCCATGCATATGGTACCAGCTAACCACATATGGGAGTTATTGTGAGAACTCCGGGTGAGTTTTAGAGCATGTTACTCTCCATACACGAGTCTCGTCCTTTGGAAGGGTCAGACGGAATGACAGACCCAGCAGGTCCGTGCTGCAATCCCAGGACATCACAACATTCACTTCAGTCCCTCTTTTCCTTTGTAGTCCTAACCCCCAAACTCAGTGGTGTTTTCTGACCGGTCATGGCTGGATCTTATTTTCATTTCCTTTGTGGGGTCACTGGGGGTGGGTCACTGTGGGGTCACTTCATGTTCTTTTCAGGGGGTGACAGCTCTGTGCTGTTTTTCCAAGCTTTCCTCTTGGCATTTTTCCTTTCTACCTTGTGTTTGTACAGTTGGCTTTTCCAGTCCATCAGGGCGGCTTGGCTTTCACATCTGCGCCTGTGTGGAGCTCCTATGGGGAGAGCAATGCAGGGGGCAGTGGGCCCCACCCACTAACTGAAAAGCGCATTCCCACCCCTTTTCAAAGGGTTGAATGAAGGAGCCCTTGCACACCTTCCAGCAAAGCCTTCAGCAGAGCTGTGCTGACCTCTGATCTCTCTGAAAGTCGGGCATTATCAACACTTACAAACACGAGCTGAAGCCAGGAGTGGTGGCGCACACCTTTGATCCCAGCACTTGGGAGGCAGAGGTAGGAGGATCTCTGTGAGTTCAAGGCCAGCCTGGGACTACAGAGTGAGTTCCAGGTCAACCTGGGCTAGAATGAGACCCTACATAAAAAAAAATGAAAACAATGGGCTACTTCATGCCTTAAGTGACTAAAGCAAAAATTAAACTCATAGCCCATTTTTTTGAAGTCTATAAAATAGCTGAGACTGAGTAATTTAAAAAGCAGTGGATTTTGGCTCATGGTTCCAGCAGTACAGTTGTACTGAGTTGGCACCTTTTGTGCCTTTGGTGCGGGCCTCATGGCAGAAAAGCCAAACGAGAGCAGACCTGGGCAAGAGGAACACGCCAGCGAGCAGTAGGGGGCCAGGGGCTTGCTTTTGCACAACCCTGTCACGGTGGCTAATCCAGTCCCATGAGAGTGGGAACCCCCTCAGCACCTGTGACCTGGTCACCTCCTCAAGGCCTCACCTCCCAGTGTGAAGATTTTGAAAATCCAGTTTCACCCTGAGGTCTGATGGGGACAAGCCACACCGAAACCACAGCATCAACAGCTTGGAAAGCATGGCCTGGGCCCCCTCCCGCCCCACCTCCCTTTGCCCCTCACCCTGTCCTCGGCCACCAAGCACAGCAAGCAGCGCTCATGATTATCCACAGGAGCTTAGGACGGTACTGAGGCAGATCTGTCCAGGAGAAGCGGAACGCACCCTTTCTAGCCACTCAGTCCCCCAGCCACCGGGGCGCATGTGAGATGTAGCCAGTGACCCAGGGGCTGCTTCTGCCACTTGGTTCATCTTCATTGAAATTGGAGAAACCACATCCAGCTGGTGTCTCTTGTATTGGACAGCACTGGATCAGACAGCATAGGATTAGGGATGATGGCCTCATTTCTACCCTCTCCCTGCAACACTACCCAGACCTGAGCTCCACACCTTGTCTAATGTCTTGTTTCCTCTCCTCACTCAGGCTTGTGGACTGGGGGAGCTTACCCTAGTCCTCCATGTTCCCGAAGGTGTCCACCGTGTGCTCACATCTTAGCTCCCTTGGCCATGGCGTCTGGTCCACCCAAGCAGCTCCTGCCCTCGCTCTCATGACCCACACCGCCCTTGCTCAGTTTGATTCCCTCCCTTGTGTCCCTAAGATGGTTGGATCTGTGGTTCCCTACCTTTCTGCATCTATACTTTCCTCATATTAGGGACACTAAAAACATGCCATTAAATCATCTCCAGATGTCACTGACTCCTGAATTTATGTCACCCACTCAGACCTCTCCAGGTAGTCCCATGCTCATATGTCCATGTGGATGTCTGAGAAGCGTCTCAAGTTCAGTGTGGCCAAAATAGAACCTTCCTTCCTCCCACATCCTCAGAGCTGTTCCTCCCAATCTCTGTAAATAGAACTCCCATCCATGCATGGCTCAAGCCAAAACCACGGGAGGGCGTCGTTCCTTCCTCTCTCCCTTGGTCACAAGTCCTCCCAGCCATTCTTCCAGATTACATTCTGAGCCCTGATGTTTCCCCGCACTTCCACTGCAAGCACCCTAAGGAGAAGCCTTTTCGTTTTCTGGCTGGACCTCCTACCTCATCTTCCTTCTCCCCGCTCACGCCTCTGCAGCTCAGTCTGCCCTGAGAAATCAGCATGACATTTCTGTGACACAAGCCAGAGCTCTTACATCCCAACTCCAAACCCTCCATGTTACCAGTAGAGTCATCTGAGCAGCGCTGAAAGCCAACACAACAGGAACTGAAAGTAGGGCTTGTTCCAGGCATCAGCGTGCTCAGTCCCAGCTGGCAGCACAGCCTCCTGCCCTTGGGGCTCAGACTCCTGACCTGGCCATCATGGGTGCCAGCCAGCTTCCCACTGAGAACCCTGCTTAGAAGCCCTATGACCCCATCTTAGGTCCAGTGGCCAGAACGCAGTCTCATGGGGAGCAGCCTCATGTGGCATAGCCATGAGCTTCCAGGAGGAAGGGTCGAAGGGTCCTGGGGACTGACTGGTAGTCTCTGCTGTATCCTCCCGCGAGTCTCACTGCACGTTCCAAGCCCCTTGCATGGATGGGGAGTCCTGTGGGGTTGGTGTTCTAGTCACGTGGACCTTTCAGTGCGTCCTGATTCCGTGTGTACCTGTACCCACTCTCCTTCTGCCTGAAGGTTGTGGTGCACACCTGGCCACGTCCTGCCATTGGCCGCTCCTCGCATGACACTTAGGGAGTTGTTTCAGGGCACCTGTCTAATCAGGATATTCCAAATGATTCCTGCAGAACCACCCTGCCTTTGTGTACTTGCATATCCGTGTCTCCGTGCACACCACCACACTCACCACCCTCAAAGAAAGCAGGGAAGTTCTTCCAGCTCTCCACTGGGTCTCCAGGACTGGATTTATCTCTGCCATGACACCGATGTGGAAAAACTAGTTGGGTGAATAAATTACTTCCTGGAAAGTGCTGAAAGTCTATGCAGCAGGATTACGGAGTAGATGGACCTGTGCGATTACGAAATGTTGAGGCTGGGAGGGACTGGACCGCCACATGACTCACCTACCATCTTGTCCTATTATCACACATATTAGCAGTGAGGAAATTGGGCAGCTGATGTTGTCACAGATGGTTTTGAGTAGTAGAGGCAACATGCTGAGAAATTTCAAAAAGCCTCCTGGCCTAGATATGTCTGGGCCGGATGCAAAACAACTGGTTGGACGCCAAACTGATTGCTCAGCTCTATCCTACAACTATTGATTAACGAATTGTATCGGTCAAAATAAGCCTCAGTGACTTGGTGGGAACATTTGTGCAGAAACCCCACAGAAAGCGAACACAGCAAGAGGGAGTCAGTGACGACACCATGCTCCGACTCCTCCTCTGTCCCATTATTATGGGTGGAATTCGCGGCTCACTGCTGCTGTTTTCGTTTGCGCTGCCTGCGAGGAGAACACAGCTTGGCTTCTGTGCTTAGAGTCATGTCTGCCCACGGGAGATGCACAACAAGAATTTTTCCACTAATTAGCGTTCTTCTTTTTCTTTCGCCTTTCTGGGGGTACTGAATCCAGGCCTGGTGTATGTGAGGCAAGTACACTACCACTGAGCTGCACCCCAGCCCTAGAAGTTTTAATGCATGAGCAGTTCATCATTGAAAGAAGTGTGTGTGTCCTAGGGGTGGGGAGGTCTCATGAGGGGAGTTTGAGAAACTTCCAACAGTGTGAAGAGTTGGGATGTGGTTTCTATACCTTTCTTCCGTGTAGTCCACCAAATCCCTGAGCGATGGAAACCAGCATCTCCATCACCTGAGGGTGGCTTCGGGGCGCGGCTTCAGCTGCAGAATGACGGACCCAGCGTCTCTATCACCTGAGGGTGGCTTCGGGGCGCAGCTTCAGCTGCAGAATGACTGCCTGGCTTGTCTGCAGGCAGCGTTGGCAAATAAGCTGTTTGTTACCAAGCCCAAGATGCAAAAACTAGTGCTTAGAAAAGAGAGCAGAGTTCAAGACATTTGATATCCTTACTCCTGGTCCACTTACGTGTGTCAGGCTCAAGAAAGCTGAATGTCCCCCAGTTGTGGGCAAGTGACACGAGGGCATGTGACATGGAGCCAAAGCGGCCCGTCCCGCATTAAGTTCTTCCTTGCCTAACCCCAGGTGAGCACCAGTGCGCCCCAGAACTCGGCAGTAGGAGAGTGAGGTGTACTCCAACCCCGGGCACTTCCCTGGGACCACTTGTGCGTTAAGATGAGGCAGATAGGAACGGAAGCCTTAGCCTGGCACTTGGACTTGCCGTTGGAGTGAAAGAGGCAGGAAGAGGGAGCCAGGATGGATTTGAGGCCACTAGCTTGTGATGGCTGAGTATATATCAGATATCCAGACAGAGACAGTCCTACCTGTTCTCTGGCAGTACATCTTCCTTCTTGGCGTTGAAGGATGTGAGCATTGATGTAGGCTCACACGTTCTAGAGAGATCCCAGAGCCTCTCTCCTGACTTGCTCACAGCTTGGCTGTTCCAAGGAGCTAGCATATGGAGAGGGGCATCTGGTGGGGCAATGCTGTGCAGAAGTCTGCTCGTGTCATCCAAAACCAGGGCATTTTTTTTCTGAAGCATAAACTAGTCATAACTTTCATATTCTACCCTTTGACTTGTAGAGTATTTGCAAAGTTAGCTAAAAACTTACAGCTTGGAGAACAACTCAGAAACTGGCTGCAGGAAGGTCATTCTCCAGTAGGAGTTATGTTGTTGTTCCCCCCCACCCACCACCCCCATACTGTTCCATGTTTCCCTTCTTTTCTTTTTGCATTGAAGAGAGCCCCATTCCCCCAAACAAGCATGTGAGTATCAGGCACACTGCCATTAACCTCTGACTCTCTCAAGTATTCTCTCTGTCCTTTGTTGCACGTGTGTGTGCGTGGTGTGTGTGTGTGTGCATGTGCTTGCAGTTTATGCACATGTATATGACCTTGTAGTGCTCCAAACGGTCACTGCCTGGCCAGAGAGGAACACGTGGTCCATTGCTCCATTGCTCTTCTGCCTGGTCATGCTTTGAGCCCGAGTCTCCTTTCGCTGATTCTGGAGCTTGCAGAGCCCTGAAGATTCGCTGATCTCTGCTCTCCTGTGGGACTGGGGTTACAGACGTGTGACCATGCCCAGCTACTTTACATGAGACCTGGAGATTTGAACTCAGGTCTCAGGCAGTCTCAGGCCCTCGTGCTTGCTCAGGAAGAGGATTCTACCACTGAGATATCTCTCCAGTCCTCAAATAATGTCTCTGTTAAACACATACTTGTTACACAAAATTTGAATTTATAGAAAACTAAGATCTTTTTAAAAAGTGTTTGGGATTAGAGAAGACATGTGTGGCATTGTTTTAAAAGATTATCAGCATGGTGACTTAAATGATGTACCAGAGAAAAGCTGAGCCTCCCCACGTCCCTTGGGGACCCAGACTCCTGGAAGCATTTTCTTTTCCTTTGGCCACCAGGAGTGTATGATCAGCAGTACAGCATGATGTTCCTGATCAAGGTGAGAGGAGAGCGACACGCTCCCCTGCTGCCTGCATGAGAGGAGGCGGTCTGGGCCAGAGACCGGGTCCTCTGCTGCCTCCTCCACTAGCAGGCTGGGTGGCCTCTGGGTGGGTCAGCAGCAGTCTGCGCTCTCCTTCTTCTTCGGTAAAGTGAAAGGACTGTCACCAAAGGCCACTCTGACTTCTCAGGCTGCCCCTGACAATGCTTGACATTGCTGTGCAGACCCCCTGAGCCTGCAGGGTGGCTGTGACCAGGCGGAGCCACCTTCTCTGCAAGAGGGACAAGGCTGCCTTAGAAAAAGGGGGAGCTCCTGCTGGCTGCTTTATGTGGAGTCCTCCCACCACATCTGCAAACAAGGAGACCTCCTGTGGTGAAAGGAATGAAGTCCCTGATGCCCCTTAACAGAGGTCATGATGTTGGCTGCGTACATGGAGCATATTTGAGGTGATGAGGTTTCCTTTGTCCTTCTCTTGTTCAACACCGCGGCTCGTCTGATTGCCTGCCTGAACCCCCTTGTCCTCACGCTGCCTCTTTCTCTCACCTTTCCCCTCTAAGGTTTCGAACCTACAGATTTGTTGTCAAAACTGGTAGGGGCTGGAGAGATGGCTCAGCAGTTAAGGTGCTTGCCTGCAAAGCCTAGCAACCCAGGTTTGATTCCCCAGTACCCACAGAAAGCCACATGCACAAAGTGGCGCACACATCTGCAGTTCGTTTGCAACAGCTGGAGGCCCTGGTGCACCATATTCTCTCTCCCCCTCTCCCCACTTAAAAATAAATACATGAAATTTTTTTTAAAAAAACTGGTGGGTTTTCCAGGGGATGGTTCTGGGTTCAAGCTGTGTCATTGAGTAAGTCCTTCTTGCTCAGTAATTGAAGACTTGGGAGTGGCACGGAAAAGGGGAAAGCCCAGCGAAGCCTTCTCTTTGAGGACCACCAGGGGCAAGCCTTTACTGTGGGATTTGAGCGCCAGGCCATTCACAGCGAGTTGCGTTTCACTCGGTGTCCTGCCTGGCTCAGAGCCCCAGCCCTGTTGTACATCTGGACAGCCAAGCACATGATTCTGGGGGTGCTGTCTGTGAGTGGCTGTGCTGAAAACAATGAGGTGACTGGCGTTCCCCTTGCGGCATTCCAGCTCTAGTGCCTGTGTCATCCTGGTGTCAGAATGCCCTTCGTGTTGAGGACAGGGAGCCTTTGTTGCCCACATGGGCGAGCTGCAAGCCGGTGAGGTGGCTCCATCCCGAGGTGGGCAGGCAGGCATGGCTGCCTCTGAAAGGCAGTGGTCTCAGAGGCTTCAGGAAGCCTGCAGCTTGTAAGCAGACAAACACAGTAATGTCCAGTTTTGGAAGAAAGACTAGCCTGTAATAATCTTGCCAACTGTGTGGTTTATTGACTTCCGTGTCCTGGAACGTTTTGTTTTACTTGTGGGAAATGCATATAACATTGGCCATCATAACTTTCAAGTGTCCAGTTCAGTGGCCTGAAGTGCAGTTATTGGCTTTGTGACCATCCTCACCATCTACTCCCAGAACTCTTTGGCCACAAGACTGAAACTGTACCCTTTAAATGTGACTCCCCCTGTCTTCCCACCCCAGATTCTGGAAGTCTCCATTATACCTTCTATTTCCATATATGAATTGGTACCTGATAGACAGGGAATCAAACAGTATTTGTCCTTTCATGACTGCCTTGTCACTTAGCCTGGTGTCCTCAGGGTTTGTCCCTATCAGAGACTATCTAGAATGCCTTCCTTTTCTCGGCTGAGTCATCCTTCAGTGAATGGAAATACCACATTTTGTTTACTGTTGCACACTCGGATTGCTTCCACATTTTAGTTATTCTAAGAAATGTTCCTATGGTGGGGTATGCGAATATGTCTTTGGATTCCTGCTTTCACTTCCTTCAAATGGGTACCCCAAAGTGGAAATGCTAGACCATATGGTTGGGGAGACTCTTAGAGTCACTGTATTCTTTGGAGACTATCTATGAAGTTTTAGCTGCACGTACTGTAATCATTAGTGAATAAAAGGTTTTGTTCACGTTTTAAAAATAGTAGTAATGAAATAAATGAAATTGTGGTCCATTATTTGGTATGTAAGGTTCAGGTTTGAACTAGGTGGTGTGATAATGAAATTGTAAAGCAGCCGGGCGTGGTGACACACACCTTTCATCCCAGCACTCGGGAGGCAGAGGTAGGGTCACCTTGAGTTCGAGGCCACCCTGAGACTACATAGTGAATTCCAGGTCAGCCTGGACTAGAGTGAGACCCTACCTCAAAAAGAAAAAGAAAAAGGAAATTGTAAATCATGGTGTAATATTTTGTTTTCTCTGTAGTTTTACATATCAACCTGTCTACTCTTGCCATAGGAAACGTACTTTTAAGTGTTTTTCCCATTGATTATTTAGTGTTTATAAAACATTTGTATTTTTCACATATATATGCTTTTAAAGGATTAACCACTCTTGGGGATTAGTAGTTAAGGTGCTTGCCTGCAAAGCCAAAGGACCCAGGTTCGATTCCCCAGGACCCATGTAAGCCAGCTGCACAAGGTGGCACATGTGCCTGAAGTTCATTTGCAGGCCCTGGAATGCCTGTTCTCTCTTTCTGCCTCTCAAATAAATGTTTAAGAAATTTAAAAAAGAATTAAGCATTTTTAGAGCTAGGGTTAAAGACACTTGCTTGCAAAGCCTGCTGGCCCAGTTTCAATTCCCCAACACTTACACAAAGCTGGATGCAAAAAGTGTCACAAGCATCTGGTGTTCATTTGCAATAGCAAGATCCTCTGGCAAATGCATGTGTGCACGTGAATAACATTTTTTAAAAAGCATTTTTACATTTTGTTTTTGATTGATTTTTATGTAGCTATTGTCACTGTAATTTTTGGAATCAAATCCTGAGCTTCATGCAAGCTATGTAAGCACACCACCCCTGAGCTCCAGCCTCAGCTCCTGTGTAGGTGTTTTGAGACGGGGGTCTGGCTATGTGGCCCAAACTGGCCCTGAACTCCCCCTGTCTCTTGTTCCCTAGTAGTGGGCACTACTGGAAGGCTGCTCGGAGCCCAGTTTAAGAAGCATTTTTGGACAGCAGTGCTAAGCACATGATTCTGGGGGTGCTGTCTGTGAGTGGCTGTGCTGAAAACAATGAGGTGACTGGCGTTCCCCTTGCGGCATTCCAGCTCTAGTGCCTGTGTCATCCTGGTGTCAGATTGCCCTTCGTGTTGAGGACAGGGAGCCTTTGTTGCCCACATGGGCGAGCTGCAAGCCGGTGAGGTGGCTCCATCCCGAGTGGGCAGGCAGGCATGGCTGCCTCTGAAAGGCAGTGGTTTTCAGAGGCTTCAGGAAGCCTGCAGCTTGTAAGCAGACAAACACAGTAATGTCCAGTTTTGGAAGAAAGACTACCTGTAATAATCTTGCCAACTGTGTGGTTTATTGACTTCGTGTCCTGGAAACGTTTTGTTTTACTTGTGGGAAATGCATATAACATTGGCCATCATAACTTTCAAGTGTCAGTTCAGTGGCCTGAAGTGCAGTTATTGGCTTTGTGACCATCTCACCATCTACTCCCAGAACTCTTTGGCCACAAGACTGAAACCCCACCATGGGCCTCTGAGGAACCTCCAGATCCAATGGTGTACTCCCAAACAACATATCCTTTAGTGTCGCATGTTTTCCTAAGTCATGCTGTGTGTTCCCCTAAGCATTTTCTTTCACATGGCACAGCTCCTGAGGAGCCATCTCTGTTGGCTTTTCACAGCTCTAAGTCATCCATCTCACTGCTATCTGAATGCACTGCCATTATTTGGTTCATAACTGCTGTCTTACCTATCTCTATTTCTTATCTCTAGTGCTTCTCCTTATGTTATGCTCACATGTCCACCTTGGCACACAATCTTAAATTCTAGAAGGGTAGAGGCTGATTTTATTTTGCTAATGGTCACATGAGAGCATTTGGATCAGGTATGTGAAGAAAGTTCTTGTGATGTATAGTCTTTGGTCTGAAGGTCTTCCTAGGGCTGGTAAGTGGGCTTCCTGTGCCAAATTCCATCTCAGCCAACAGCTATGCTATTCTTGTTTAGTGGAATACCTTTTCTCTCTACACTTTTTATTGCCACAGTACCCTAGCAAACATTTCCTATAAAGGGCCAAATAGTAAACATTGTGGGCTTCACGTGTCATGCTTTTGTTACAACTGTTAAACTCTGCCACTGTAACATGGTGGTGAACTTTTTTTTTTAAAGTTCCAATAAAACTTTATTTATAAAAACACCACAGGCTGTAGTGTTTCCAGTGCTGCTGCTCCAGATAACTCACGTGGTTGAAAGGAAGACAGCCCCTGGATACAAGATTGGAAGCCTTACTTACAGCATCTGGGGGACTCTCCCAGCCTAGTACACACAAGCACGGCAGAGCTGGGCTTGTGACACTTCGCAAAGCCACAGGGCAAAATAAAAGTCAAGGTAGGGGTTAGCAATGTTCAGACTAGAAGCAGAGTGCATCATAAAGGTTGTGTGTACACACTGTGCTACCACGCCAGGAACAGAAATGCTGCTTAGCATTCAGGCATGCGAGGGTCTCTTGGCCACTGCAGATGAACACCAGACACATGCTGCTTTATGTGGGTGCAGGAGACTCAAACCCAGGTAGCAGGCTTTGCAAGCTAGTGCCTTCAATTGCTGAGCAATCTCCCCAGCCAATTTTTTTTTCATACTGCCTTCTCTGATTCACCTCCAGCACCTGAGACTTGAGCCTGGCTGGCTGTGGGTACCAAGGCCTGCGAGCTGCTGGGTCAACTCTATCTCCGTCACATACATTCTTATGTGAGAGAACATTACCGAGAAAGAGCCTTGGGGACAGATGGGGACAGATTGGAATCTGGACAGTATCAGAGTCCTTGTTTAAGTGGGGATGTAGATGTCTGTCCCACGGAATTCTTGGAGGGCATATGGCTTTCACACTGATGAGTGTGGCTGAGGGCAGTAAGAGACAGACCGGAAGTTACAGGCACCCGTGCACACTGAGCACCAAGAGCATTGTTCTAGCTCCTTCTCCCTCCTCATGACGAAGGTGATCTTTCTTGCTCTGTGGCAGACAGTGAATGTGGCTCACAGGAGGCAGGGCTCTGGGCCAGGCTCTCTTGCTTGTACAGAAGCAGAGCCAGAGTTTGCAACACGTCAGGCCTCCCTGGTTGACAGCCTTACGGCTTCTGTATTCAAGAGTATTGTTCCTAATCATCCATGCGGATTTTTTCCCATTTTAAACTCTCATCCACGTTTCCAAAACATTAAACATGTTGACTTTGGGCAAACCATTCACCCCTGGAGGGTCACTATTATTTGGGTATCAGGCACTGTGTTGCCTTAGAACTCAATTTTCTGTTATAACTTGGACAAATATTCTCTCCCCACCTCCTTTCTTCTCTGTCCAAATCTCTTCTCCTTTCCTCCCCCTCTCCTTCCCTCCCTCTGGCGTGCACACATGTGTACACACACATTCTCTCTCTCCCAAACTTGCCATCCATGCTGTTCTAAGGTTTGGGATCCTGGAGAAATCGCTGCACATTACTCATTACCCCTAATACATGGAGCACAGGAACCTTCGAAGCGTCCCCTGGGCACAGGAGGCTGTAGCGTCCTCACCAGTAATCTGAGCCGAGCCCAGCATCGGGACGCCAGCTTGAATTGCACAAGTTTCCGTTGCAGCACACAGCACAGGTTTGGGGTTCAGCTCGTGTTCAAGCTGATGCAAAGCAAGGGCAGAACCCATGGGAGTTTGGGTACTGGGGAGAAGGGAAGATGGCGGCCCTTCAACCCCCAGGGTGTCTGTTGCCTTCCTCTGTCACCTAAGCTGTAGCTTCTTCCCAGACCAAGTATAAAATGCTGCCTTTTCTGCTCTCCCTGCCCCCAGCCCCCGTCCCCCTCTGAAAGCCTAACCCTCGAGTCTGATGCCTGGTGTTTAGTCCTGTGAGGATCCACAACATGCAGTAGGAACTACAGCCTTGATAATGCAGCGAACCCCTAGCTGTCCAGGGAGCATTTGGTACTCTCAGAGTTTATGGATTTCCTTTTAAAAAGGCAGCCTTTTCTCTCCAAGAACTTCCAACAGAGGAGAACTGCTGTCTGCTTTTGCCAAGAGAGTGGAGCAGGTAGGGAGGGGCGGAGCCTGAGACCTTTGCTAGAGGAGAGGCCACTTTGGAGTGGCTGCTTGGGACCAGACTCAGCAGCAGAGAACAGCTCTTGTCTCCACGGCAGAGCAGGGGTAGGAGGGGGTCCCCAGGGAGCTCATTAAGAGCATCAGGCTTGCCCTGGGCTGGAAACAAGGCAGCTGAGCAGGCAGGAAGGCAGGCCTGGCCAAGCTGCCCTGTAGAGAGGGCCCTGCCTGAGCGGCCGCCCCAAAGCTCAGACGCCAGTCCTTCCCTGCTGCTGCGCACGTCTGGCACTTCTTCAAGGGTCTGAGACAAGTTGGACAAATGGTATCGGAACTGGGGTCAGACACAGACCTTCTCTATAGTACTCCAGTGACCTGCAGGCAGTGGGGTTAGATCTGGGATGTGAAATAGGAGGGAGAATACCGCGCCTATTGCTCAGAAATAGTGGCCAGAGCAGCAGGAGCTCACCTTGTGAAAAGTCTTTAAAACGTCTCTCCAACCTTGCAAGAATGGATGCTGACAGTAGGCCAAGGCTTTTGACCTTTCCCACCTAGGAGAGCCGGAGGGGACTCTGAGCTGTGTTGACTTCAGACCTTGTGGTGCATCACCCGGCAAGCGGCCCCTCCACTCAGCGAGGGGAAGAAGGGCGAGAGGCCAGCAGAGCATGCAGCCCAGTCTACAGGACTGCTGAGCCACATTAAATGTTCAAGGAGGAGGCCAGGGCACGGATGGACAGTCGCAAGTGTCTTAGATGTGTGCTGTTGCTACTGGTTTCCAGGGAAGCAGATTCCATAACAATGTCACTCAGTGTGCCAGATACCTGGGACTCGTGGTGTGTGTCCTGTTCCGTGGAAGGGCCATGAGGAGCCGGCATGTCCTGTTACTGCTGTGGCAGGGACTCCCCTGCTCAGAAGCATCCGGTATCTGCAGGAGACAGACTCCCATGTGAAGTGTCAGTGTGTCCTTCACAGACCACCATGCTGGGTCTTGCTTAAATGCCATCAGCTGTGCCCTGTCTCTGTCTCAGCCTCCCTTTCCCGGCTTCTGCTGCCCGTGCGTGGCTTTAGTCCACAGCCCAGCACGAAGCTGCAGTTGCACTCTCTGGGTACTGTGTGGCCTCACTGCAGGTGACGCTGTCAAAGCTGTGACAGGCACCCTCACGTGGCCTCTGCTTCCCCACGTGAGAGGGAACAGGAGAAAGCACAGTGCCCGGCTGCTGCTGTCAGGCACAGCACGAATGCCACCCCACGTGGGCATGCTGAGAACCCCAGAGCAGGGTGGAGGTTCCTGGGTCCCCCACTGTCCCCCTTCACCTACTGTCTCTGCGTATTCCCCGCCGGCTCCTGTCCTGCATTCTCTTCTCGTGGTCCCCCGCCCAGCCCTGGCCCATGCTTTCACCTGGACCTTCCCTCCATCCGCAGTGTCTTTCTTCGTCCATCCCCAGCAGACATTGCCAAATTCTACCAGCTTCTTGTCTGGCCGGCTCAGATGGTCCTTCGCATGTCCAGATCTTCTCGTCGGCCCCATGCTAGGGGCAGATATCACCCTCCTGAACCCCAGCATGACCTCACTTCTACCCTGTCCCTGCAGCTAGTTAACAAAGTAGATGGGGGGTCCCATGGATTTTTGTCCCAGTGAATGAAGGTATTGACCAGAGCCACAGTCACTTAACTGTATTTAGTAGGCCCCCAAATCTTTGTTGGCTAAGGCTGGGTGAGGATGGCTGTGAGTCCTTGGAAACTTAGAAGGAAAGGACACAAGCTTGGGGGAAGGGGGGTTTCTGTATAGAAGGGAGGCTTAGGTGGAGGTGTTCAGTTGAGCAGCAGGACATGCAGACTCACTGGAGTGAGAGGCAGAGGACTAAAATGGAGTTAGGTGGTGTGCATAGGGGGAGGGGAAGGGTCAAACCAGGTGAGGTGAGGTGCTGGGAAGGGCTTGTAGCTCAGCTCAACAGGAAGGCTGAAGAGGTGGCTCCTAGAAGGATCTCCTAGGCTCCTTGATGTAGCCCCGGCCCCTTTTGGCCAAGGTCCCACGGTGGATAGATGAATTGATTGAATCTGCCCAGTGAAGGTAGAGGACACGAAGGCTGAGTGACCAGTCTTCGCACTGATTCCTCACCTGTGAGGTGACTGCACCGTGAGCATACACTCTGAAGCCAGCCTTGGCATTCCCTGGTGCACATTTGCTGATTCTTCAGTAAAACCTGCAGGATCTCCAGTTGCCCAGAGCGATGTGCTTTCCCAAGGACACATAGGTGCTGATAAAATATTAAAAGATGAAATATAGAAGAGGCTTCCCAATGCCTATTACAGATGGAATTGAAATAGCCATAACACTCAGGGAATTTATTTCTGCTATTAAAATTCCCAATTTGCCATCTACTTAAAAGGCAAATTGAAGTAAATACAATAGTCACATGATTTCCTCTACAGGGAATATTTTAATAATAGACATGGTTGGTGGGTGTTCCTGTCTCCCTTCTCTCTGCCCCACTAAACCAGAAATTGGTCTTCGCCAAGAGTGACCTCGTGTGTGTATCCACAGCTAGATAATTAACTGGAAAGGAGCCAAGCAGACGATTGCTTATCTGCCACAGTCAGTGCCAGTCTCGTATATTCGGTATGGATATGCACGTGATAGGTTTTATATTCCCTCCCTGGAGAGACTACACACAAAGCAGTAAATTACATCTGCTGGAAATAGATTGTGCCATTTCTCCACAGAACTGAAATCTCTGCCTGTGATAGCCTGGGTACTAGCCACTGGCCCATATTGATTCTGGCAGTGATGCTCACTGTAGTGCACTACCCCGGTAAGCAAATAGCTTTGCTGGATGCCTATCTCTGATGAATGTATTAAAAAGCAATTAGCTTCCTGAGGGTCAGTAGCTGATACTCTATTTCAAAGCACAGAGTGAACTCAGATAGAATCATGGGAATTCATCCTACTCAACAGCAGTTTTCTGAGCAATATTTTGACAGGGGCTGGTTTGTTTTGAAGCTGGAGGTACTGAAAAGGTTAAATGATGAATGGGGGTGGGCAGACCGACTACCAACAGATCACCTTTCTCGGGGGCTTAAACTTTTTCTGGTTTGCCTTGGTAGCATGTTGTCATAGAAAGTCTCACTTCTTATAGCTGTGAGAAGATTTTTCTCCCTTACTCATACTTTCTGTGTGAAATAATTTTAAATGTTCTCTCCAAGCTGCCTGTCTCGTTGTCACCGTTGTTCCATTTTACCAGCTCATTCTTTAACTGTCCCTAGGATCCCTGCCACTGTTAGATACCAGAGTCCACCAGTTTCCTCTTTAGAAGTGGTTCTTACAAGCTACAGCCGCCCTCTAACTCTAACCTGGGTCCAACAGAATCCGAGGAGGGTAACGTGAGGAAGAGTATCGGAGACCCTCCTCCAGTGTGGAGCTGGGCCCACGCTGCTTCCTCAGCTCCGCTCCCATCGGAGCCATTCCTCCCTGCTGTCCCTCTGTTCTGAGCTTCCCAGTCATCCACCCTTCACAGCCACCCTCTTCCTCACTGGCTTTCTGCTGCTTCCCAGTACTTCAACTTTTCTCTTCGGGGTCATCGTGTTGGAGGCCACCAGCTTCACCAAGACACCTCCTCTGTTGCACCCAGCCTGCTCTCGGTCTCAACTCTTTATGGTCCTTACTGGCTCCAGTATTTTGCTGCCACCTGGACTGCCATTTGTCCCTTCTGACTTTATGGGACTTACCCTTGCAGTCTACTTTAATGTCCATGTACTCCCTACAATCTGTCGGCTCAGTTCTAGACAGTGCTGACCAGCCTTAGTCCTGAAAGGTGGTTCTTAGCCATCCATCTGTAGTCCGCCACTGACCATGTGCCATGGAGAGGACCCCACACAACTTAGAGCCTCGCTCGTGCAGGCACTGAAAACGAGATGGATGAATAAGGAGCCCTTCTTCATGAGGAGGAGGCCAGCTTCAGTGCCCTGGGCTCGCACTGTTCTGCCTTATGGAGGACCACTTCTCCCTTCTACCTATCCAAAACTGACCTTATTTATTTTTTAGACCATACTTTGTATGACTGCATCATGTGTTGGTACTATCTTTTCCCTCTTCCCTACCCCCATTCTGCTGAGGGCCCTCCTCAGGGGAGTTACAGGTATTCCCCATGGGTTTGTAAATTATGCATTGTGAGAGCAGCAGTCAGATACTGGGGTTGAGGGGCAATGCCTCTGGGTATGATGTCCCAACCTGTGGCTCATACATTCTTTCTGCCACCTCTTCTACTAAATTCCCTGAGCCGTGGTGGGTGAGTTTTAAGGCTACTTCAGTGATGAGCTCTTAGGAGCCTTTGGATCTCTGCTTCGGTAGGTGTTGAGTGTCCTCAGTTTCTGTCTCCTTCACCCTGGTGGGTGAGTTTTAAGGCTACTTCAGTGATGAGCTCTTAGGAGCCTTTGGATCTCTGCTTTGGTAAGTGTTGAGTGTCCTCAGTTTCTGTCTCCTTCACCCTGGTGCTGATTTTCAGGCTCATCATGGAAGCAGCGCTCATGCTCACCTCCCCAATTCCTCTGTGGTTTTACACGGGCCTTGGCTGAAGTGTGAGGGATGGTTTATCTCCTCAGGCATAGCTACCTTCTGAAAAAGAAAAACAGATTCTCCAATAGAGAATGATGCCAACATAGGTTAAATGGGATAAGTATTGTTAATTTAGGGAGATTTTGCTGGATGTATCCCCTCTTTTAGCCAAAGACTAGCAGAACTGACCTTTGAGGGGTCAAGATGTTAAAAACTCTCTGAGCATATAGTGAGCATTTAGTCAGAATTTAGATGGAAGGATCTAGGACCTGGCTTCTGCTGTACTTTTCATTCAAGATCACTATGTAGATTAGTCAGCTTTCTGTTACTATAACAAAATGCTTGAGGTAATTAACTTACAAGAAAAGAAGGCTTACTTTGGCTTACAGTCGTGCTGGTTCCAGCCCATGACTGAGTGGTCACATGTCTTTGGGCCTCTGGCAGGCAGCACATCATGTGGAGCAGAACTACTTTGCCAGGGATTGAACAGGAAGAGGAAGCTGGTGTCCTATAAACCCATTCAAGGACGTGCCTCCAATGGTCCAAGGGCCACCCATGTAGCCCCACGTGTTCAAGATCCACAGAAAGCCCCAGTAGTGTCACCTGGGGAGCAAGCTTTTGGCATGTAAACCTTGGGGACATATTCAGGTCCAAACGACAGCAGTATACCAGGTAGCCTCCTCTTCTCCCCTGAGTTTTCCTCATCCACAGCACGATTTCTGAAGGACAATATCCTAAAATGAGTTGGCCATGAATGGCTGTTCTCTGGGACCCCCAAGCAACCCTCAGGCCAGGTAACTCACTTGGAGGCTCATAGCCATGGCCCTGCTCGAGCAGATGACAGATCACAATGAAAGGCAGAGTCAGCAAAGGGACAGGGCAAACAGAGCAAGGTCCAGAGAAACCAGGAGCATGCTGGCAAAGAGGAGTCACACGGGGTGCCCCGAATTCCCTCGGCATGAACCTGTGACAGCACACGTGAGGTGATAACTGCTGGAGAAGCTCGCTGGAGACTGGGCTCCCACGGGTTTGATTTGGGATGGATCAAGTAGGTGCCCTCTGACTGGCACATACCCAAAGTCCAGACTTCCGGAAGGAACACAGGTGCTCAGCACCCATATATCATTTGTGCACATAGTTTAAGCACCGCCAGCAGCCCTCAACAAAACAGGGATAGGGAGCCTTCCCAGAATCTCTGTCAAGACCCAGCCAAGGGTTGGTTCTGTGCCCAAACCATCCTGAGGAAAGTAGGCTCAGGCCAAGACCATGCCTCTGGACAGTACTGCAGGCTGGGAACAGTCTCACATGCTCCTACTAATCAGAGTACTGCAGGCTGGGAACAGTCTCACATGCTCCTACTAATCAGAGTACTGCAGGATGGGAACAGTCTCAACATGCTTCTAATCAGAGTACTGCAGGATGGGGAACAGTCTCACATGCTCCTACTAATCAGAGTACTGCAGGCTGGGAACAGTCTCAACATGCTCCTACTAATCAGAGTACTGCAGGCTGGGAACAGTCTCAACATGCTCCTACTAATCAGAGTACTGCAGGCTGGGAACAGTCTCAACATGCTCCTACTAATCAGAGTACTGCAGGATGGGGAACAGCCTCAACATGCTCCTACTAATCAGAGTACTGCAGGATGGGAACAGTCTCACATGCTCCTACTAATCAGAGTACTGCAGGATGGGGAACAGCCTCAACATGCTCCTACTAATCAGAGTACTGCAGGATGGGAACAGTCTCACATGCTCCTACTAATCAGAGTACTGCAGGATGGGGAACATTCTCAACATGCTCCTACTAATCAGAGTACTGCAGGCTGGGAACAGTCTCACATGCTCCTACTAATCAGAGTACTGCAGGATGGGGAACAACAGCCTCAACATGCTCCTACTAATCAGAGTACTGCAGGATGGGAACAGTCTCACATGCTCCTACTAATCAGAGTACTGCAGGCTGGGAACAGTCTCACATGCTCCTACTAATCAGAGTACTGCAGGATGGGAACAGTCTCACATGCTCCTACTAATCAGAGTACTGCAGGATGGGAACAGTCTCACATGCTCCTACTAATCAGAGTACTGCAGGATGGGAACAGTCTCACATGCTCCTACTAATCAGAGTACTGCAGGATGGGAACAGTCTCAACATGTTCCTACAGTTAGGGGTAGCAAAGGCAGATGTTGAAAGACGAGAGTACCCTAGTCTCTTCCATTGCCTCTGCACTCTGAACATCACAAACCTAACGCCATGTTGGCCTGGGGCTCCGGCTGGGAGGGAGGGCAATGCATGGGGAGTTGTGGTTGCTCTAGCCATGTTGTCTGTGCACCAGCTGTGGGTCCTCAGACTCTGCAGCCTGAGATGTTCTTTCCCATGAGAAAGGGAAGCTTGGGAGAAGAGAGCTGTCCTAGCCTCTCCCCTCCCCATGTTCCCGCAAGCTACTCACTCCAGCTTCTACTCCCACCCACCCACCCTTCACAGGACAGCTGTCCAGAGGAAGCTACCGACGTGAGGTTGGTAGTGCGTCTTGCCATAGTGAAGCCATATTCCACATTCACACCCATGTAGATAATGGCAGACAGCCGCACCTGCCTGAGCAGCCAGGTGCTGCAGGTCCACCTTGACTCTTACATGTAAGAGAGGTGGTCATGCCTCCCTCCTGGAATGGGATGGGACGGGAGAGGTTACCACATAGCTTGATTTCTGAGGTGCGCCTTCTCACCTTACCCTGGTACCCACTTTGAACCAGGCCTTTGTAATAATCAACGCTGTATCAGAAGTGGATTACAGGAGGTCCATTAAATAATAAATCACTGGCCTCCCGGGTTGACAAAATACAAAATGTGTCACTGAAAACGCCCAGCAAGAACTGTTCAGCAAGACCCATGTCACTCGCTTAGTGCTTTCAGTGTCGTTTGGATGGATGGATGGGTGGATGAATGGATCGATAGATAGATATAGAGATAATTTTTTTTTCCCAAGGTATGGTCTTGCTCTAGCTCAGCCTGACCTGGAATTCACTATGTAGTCTCAGGGTGGCCTCGAACTCACGGCCATCCTCCTACCTCTGCCTCCTGAGTGCTGGGATTAAAGGCGTGCGCCACCATGCCCAGCTTAGATATAGAGATAATTTTCATTGGGAACTTTAATATATGAACATATTGCAAATTGGTCATTTTCCCATTGGGTTGTCCCCTTTCGTGCCCTCCTCCATGCAGGAATGGGTGATCACTGTGGGGTCGTGAATGCGTCAGTTGTTTCCTGGGGCAATGGTCGTGGCTCTGAGTACACTTTTCCACCCTGTGTCTCTTATGTTCTTTCCTCTCACTGTGCAATGTTTCCTGAGCCCTGGAGGGCGTGGTATGTCTTCCTTAGTGTTGAGCTCTTGACAGCCTCTGATTTTCTGCTCTGGCAAGTTCTGAGTCTCCTCAAGAGTCTACTGCAGCCCCCCAAGGAGGTTGTGCAGAGTTTCTCACCCTCATTTTACAGATGAGGAGACTGAAGCTCAGGAAATTCCTGTAGCCCCCCAGCTGTTCAGGGCAGGTGTGCCGCTGGCCAGAGTGCCTATTCCGTATGTTCTATAAGCTGTGAATGACATTCCCTTTTTTAAATAGTTGGAAAAGTATGAAATATCAATATTTCGTGAGTCATGAAAATTAAATTTAAATTCTGTGTATTGTGTTGGAACACAGCCTTGCTCACTCGCTTACTGGCAGCCCGTGCCCCCTTGCTCGATAGCAGTTGAGCTGAGTGGACGTTCAGGAACCACATGACGCACCACACCGGCAATATTTGCTGTTTGACTATTTCAGGAAAAGTTTGCCAGTTCCCAGTCTAGTCCTTGGTCTTATGACTTGTGCTCTTCTGAGAAAAGAGACTTTGGCGTACATCTTTTTTCCTTCCACACTTGGTGGGTACTCAGTAAGCTATTGCTAAATTGAATTTCCGTAATTACTTCTAAGTCTGAAAAGTAAATCTCAAGTCCTGGAGGTTACCATGGCACCAGATAAACATCCAAATGAAATGCTCGTCAGCTCAAAGAGGGGAAAGAGACTCTCTAAAACACTTTTCCAAACAAGTTCATATTTGTATTGCCATATCTCTCCAAGAGTAAATGAAATAGCATGACTGTGAAAAGTGAGGTCACATGGCCCAGAGCAGCTGACTGGGTTAATCATCTGGAGTAGGGAATGTCTTCAAGAACTTAACACTTCATCGAGCCTCCTTATGAGCCCTCAGTGTCGGACCACACCAGACAGCAGGGAGGGTCTAGCTGTTGGGACATCCTCTAGAGAAGTGAGCCCATGATGTCCTGGCTTTGAAAACCTGCTGGTTTTCAGAGATCAATCATTATTGAAATTAAACTACTGTTGGCTTTTTCTCTACATTAAATGTTTACAGAGGAAGCATGCGCAGGCACACTCAAGGTCATTGTAAAGGCTTGCTCAACATGGAGCTGGAGCCGGCTTACAGCACAGGGCACCACCGTCACGGGAGACAGGCTGAGGTGAACATGAGCCCAAGCTCTTTGGGCTGCAGGAAGCTGCCCTCCAGCCCTGGTGGCCGCCTCGCCATGGCCCTGTGTGCCTGCAGGCCGCTACCCCCCCCCCCCACCCAGCAGTGTCTGAATGCTGCATGTCTGCCTGGAGCTCAAGGCTCTGACAGCCAGAGCGCAGATTCCTACACACCTATGTGGAAGAAACGTCATAGAAAATTAGAATCAAGAGCTGGGCGTCCTGTCCTTGGAAGGCCACCTGTACCCCGCCCATGCTCCAGAGACATGTTTCCTCCAAGCCCAAGATCAGTGTTCTCCAAGACTTGTTTTAAGTATCATTTATATTGATAAATAATATCAAGTCATTTCCAAAGAAGGTATAATTCTTTAAAATTTTTGTTTGTTTTTACCTTCCTGGATATGGCCAACCACCTTTATTTTCAAAAAGAAAATCAATGGGAAAAAAATGTATATGGGGGCCGGAGAGATGGCTTAGTGCTTAAGGCACTTGTCAGCAAAGCCAAAGGACCCAGGTTAGATTCTGTACAGGGAGTACATGTGTCTGGAATTCCCCAGTACCCACGCTCACTGTCTCCCCCACAAGTAAATAAATAAAATATTTTTTAATTATAAGAAAAAATAAAATTTTCAGTCAAAATGTTTTTAAAAATAAAAATGTAAGCCAGGCATGGTGGCACATGCCTTTAATCCCAGCACTTGGGAGGCAAAGGTACAATGATCGGTGTGAGTTCGAGGCCACCCTGAGATTACATCATGAATTCCAGGTCAGCCTGGGCTAGAGTGAGATCCTATCTCAAAAACCAAAATAATAATAATAAATAAAAATGTAGGCCTGTAATCCCAGCACCTGGAAGGCTGAGGCAGGAGGATCACAAGTTCAAGGCCAAAGCCAACTTGGGCAACTTAGCAAGACCCTGCCCTAAATAAAAATGTTAAAAGAAGCTCAGCTATAGAGAGAGCCCTTGCCTAGCACATGCAAGGCAGTGATCCCTATTACGACAAAAATAAAGAAGGAGAGAAAAGAAAAAAGGATGTGTGCATTCCAGAAAGTTTAACAACTGTTCCCTACAGTGTGGTCTCCATCAGAAAGCCATCCTGGTAAAATTGGATTTTTTTTCTTAAAACTTGCTTTTCTAAAAGGATATGATAGTCAACAAATATTAACTGTCATTAGAATGCACTCAGTTTTTTCTTTTGAAAATAAAAATGTACCTATATATTCAGAAAATTTTCACAAGTTATGCTTAAGACTTACTAAAAACCATCTCTAATATGAGAACAGAAGCATTTATGTATGTGTACACATATGTATACATGTGCATCTGCATATACTTTTTAAAATTTTTTTTAATTTATTTGAGAGCAAGAGACAGAAAGAGAGGGGGAATGGGTGTGCCCAGGGCCTGCAGCCACTGCAAACAAACTCCAGACACATGCGCCCCCTTGTGCATCTGGCTAACGTGGGTCCTGGGGAATCGAGCCTCAAACCAGGGCCCTTAGGCTTCACAGGCAAGCACTTAACCGCTAAGCCATCTCTCCAGCTCTGCATAGACATACTTTTTAAACATGAAATGTTTCAACATTCTTTAGGTTAAATGCTTATGTAGAGTAGCTCAGGGTCCAAAAAAAATGTGGTTATGAGAGATGGCTTAGTGGTTAAGGCACTTGCCTGCGAAGCCTAAGGATCCAGGTTTGATTCTCCAGGTCCATGTAAGCCAGATGCACAAGGTGGCACATGCATCTGGAGTTTGTTTACAATGGCTAAAGGCCCTGGGGTGCACACGTGCGTGATCTCTCTCTCTCTCTCTCTCTCTCTCTCTCTCTCTCTCAGTTTTTTTTAATGTGGCTTCTAATTGAGAATCTAAGCATGTGCTTATGCCATTCTTTCTAATAAGGAAGTTACACATGAACTTCAGGAAAACATGTGCCTTGAAACATAGGGCTGGGGAAACAGTATAGGGAGGTGGTAATGGTTTTTAGAATACTAAGACCACCTTCCTTTTCGTGTCACATTTCTATGAGCCTTTAGATGTAACTAAGAGGTCTGCAGCGTGGTACAGTAACAGGAGTCACATGGATTTTGCCAGCTGCCTTGTGCCTGGGAACATCCACACGTATCTCTGCAAGAAAT
Source organism: Dipus sagitta (assembly GCA_036346955.1). Classification (NCBI taxonomy): domain Eukaryota; kingdom Metazoa; phylum Chordata; class Mammalia; order Rodentia; family Dipodidae; genus Dipus; species Dipus sagitta. The sequence continues at coordinate 68,024,898 of CM070786.1, forward strand.
GCTTGATGGAGGCTGAAGAAATTATCAGCTAAGCTGAATTATTCATGGATCTGTTATGAAGGGAAAAATATTCTCTTAAAAAAATAAACCTCACACTGAAGTAACAAAATTAAGCTAAAAATAGAGCCACTGCTAGGAAAGACCATAGCATTTTAATTAGTTCAACACTCTGAGCCATTTGGTGGCATCTGTATGTCCAGCTCAGCAAGAGGCCAGCACAGTGCAGGCCTGTGCACAGTGATCGCCGTAGCTTGAGGAAAAGTAGAACCTGGTACGCGGCCTGCGCGAGCTGCTCCCTGGATGCCCCTCCCAGCCGCGTGCACCTTGGAAATGGGTCAGTGCTACCAGGCCACACGGGCCTTCCTCTGCCGGCCACTGCCCAGTTCCTGGCTCTCTCCCCAGCTCCTGGCCTCTCATCCCTCCACCCCTTCCACAGAGAGGGGCATCGGTTCCTATTCCAGTGCCGTCCCTTTCCAGGATTTACTGTACTAGAGGATTTGTTTTCATTTTCCTAAAATCTTACAAATTAAGTTGCCCATCCTTGACCTTTATTTTTTCCTCCAGCTTGTAGTCAGACCTACTTTATTTTGAAATTTGACCAATTTAACAGACATGGAAGTGCTTTTTCAAACAAGAGTCCTTCCAGGAAAGCTCAGAGTCCCTTTCCCTAGAAAAATTCCTATTCTGTGCACACATGTGCATATGCGTACAGTTCTTGGTCACAATACAGAGAGTTTTTTGGTGTGCATGTATGTGTATGTATGTGTGTGAGTGCAGGCACACATGTGCATATGCGTACAGTTCTTGGTCACAATACAGAGTTTTTTGGTGTGCATGTATGTGTATGTATGTGTGTGAGTGCGGGCACACATGTGCCCTGGCATGCGTGTGGAGGTCAGAGGACACCTTTCAGATGGCAATCCTCCTCTCCCACCTCATTTAAGGCAGGAGCTCTCATTCTTGTTGTTGGTTGCTTTGCCCCTAGAGTAGTTGCTCCATGAGCTTCCAGAAAATTCTCTGCCTCTCTTCCCGCTGTCCATGTGCTGGGATTACAGAGGTCTGACACAGCCTCCCACTCTTATATGGAGTCTGGGGATCCAAGCTGAGATGTGAAACTCATACTTCCCCTACAAAGGCTTTACCACGAAGCCATCTCCCCAACCCTGGCGACAGACCTCTGGGTTGGTCGATGACGAACGTGGCCTGGCGTAGTGAGAGCAGCGTGGAGCCCAGTGCCTGGGTCTTAGTCTGTTGGAAGAAGAAAGAGAATGTGTGGACTTGAGTCCTGTCCGCAGCAGGGTGTTGGGGGTGCGGGAGGGAGCATTAAGTCCCTTTTCCTCTCCCACGACTGATGTGCAGTAATCATGAATAATCAGGGGCCTTTCGACATGACAGCTTTACAAACTGCAGCCTGGATCCATTCTCAGCCCTTCTTTTGCCACCACTGGCTGCATGGTTTCAGGCAACCTGGCTACCTTCGTGAGTCCCAGTTGCTTCATCTGTGACATGAGAACATCCGTGCATCCTTCCCAGGACTGCTGTGAGCCCATACTGTAAAGCTGAGTAAGAGATGTCATTCTCTCTCATTCTCACCTTCAGGGCCCGCCTGAGTCTCATGTCTTGGTCCCAATGATGGCATCCTATGTCTGTACTGATTCTGGGGGACATTAAGGAGTGAGATGCCTATAGGACCATCTGCAGGAGGCATTTGGAAGGCCTAGCCCTGGGATATCAGAAGGATGAGCCTGAGACGAGACAGTGCAGTTACCCCAGGCTCACTAATACCCAAGATCATGGCATATCGAAACACGTTTCCATTGATGACCCAGGGATGGGCTTTGGACACAAACCGCTGCTCCTGCTTGACCTTGATGCCACCATGGGGATGGTTTGTGGCCTCTTTCCAACATGGGCTGTCACCTTCTGAAGGCTGAGACTGGTGTTCTTGTCACCTCAGGGAAGTAGAAGGTCCCCAGAACAGCATTTCCTTCAGGAGCTCAGGCACTGTCCTCCAGGGTCAGGAACAGACTTGCAGAGCTTGGTGAGGGCTGACAGTACCTCGGCAGGCACTCCGAAGGTGCCCAGAGTAATGTGGGATCCTGCTCATCTGCCCACTGCCTAGGACTCCAAGGTAAGGCCCCCACTTTTCCTGTGGAGATGTCCCGCGGGGCTTCTGCCCTGTGAGGTGAACACCACAGACAAACTTCAAGGCCGTTCCAGTGTTGAGTAGGGTAGAGAGGCCGTGTGCTCACCTAGATGACCACAGTCCCTAGTGCCCAAGGTTGCAGGGACACAGGAAAGCCACACCAGGCCTGTGCTTGGGCAGCTCGCCAGAGACTGATGTTTGGGGCTAGTGATTTGCTTATCATAGACATCCAAGCCAGGTTTGTGGACTTAAGCAAGCATATAGACCACAAAGAAGTATAATTGGTCCTCTTTGTCTATGGATTCAACCAAAGTCAGATTGAAAATATTTTTTCAGTTGCATCTCAGTGGATAAAGTGCTTGCTTTGCCAGTGTCAGGACCAGGCCCACCCGTAATCCACTGCTTGGGAGATGGAGACAGTGGCATCCTCCAGGCAGCTGTCTAGCTAGACCAGCCAAGTGGGCAAGCTCTGGGTTCAAGTGAGACACCTGCCCTCAGCAAATACAGCAGAGAGCAGTCACAGAAGACTCGAAACCAACCTCTAGCTTCTGCGTACATGTGCATACACATGTGCCCATGCACATATGCAAACATACACCACACCAACACATGCAAAAGCAGTTGTATCCATATTGAACATGTGTAAGACTTTTTCTTGTTACTTTTTCTAAATACAGTATAACAGATGTTGCCATCGCAGTCCCATTGAATTAAGTACAGTAAGTCCATCTACAGATTAAATTACACATAAAGATGTGCGTAGGTTCTCTGCAAAAACTGCCATTTCTACAAGAGATGAGCATCTACACAGCTGGGTGTCTTCAAGGGAACCTAGCACCAGCGGATAAGGAAAGGCAAGTGTGCTTCCCACATGGGGCATCTTGAGTTGCAAATGATCCAGGAAAAATTAGCTTGTATTCCCTCCTGGCAATGATAGTAGTAAAGGAATGTTATGTGTTGACTCGAGATCTATAATAATAGACACCAAGTCCCTGCTAACCCAACTCCCTAACAATGTCGGGGTAATATATTCAACTCCATTTAGCAGATAGAAATATTGAGTCTCAAAAGGTGAGCCATTCTGACGACTCTTGGTCCTTCCCTCTGCTGAATCCTGAGGCCATCACCCCTCTAACTCATGGGCAATCAGTGTGATGAGTTAAAGGAGTCAGAAGGAAGTTGACTCAGAGCAAAAGAAACCTCCATGTCTCTGGTTAACAAATGAACATGTTGCTGAGAAGACAGAGTCCTCTGGCTCCTCTTCCTGTTACCTCTGAGGTTCTCAGCAGACTCGGGAGGAAGATGCTGAGGTGGCGGGTGGGATAAATGATTTTTTTAATGTTTTAAGGTATTTTAGGGGGAAAACTGAACACATTGTTCAAACCCAGAAAAAAACTATTTATAATAACATTATTCTGGAAATCCCTAGGCTGGCTTTGTCTTAATCTGTGTTCTTCAAAGTCTAATTCTTTTTAAAAATTTTATTTATTTATTTATTTATTTATTTATTTATTTATTTATTTATCTGAAAGCAGAGAAAGAGTATGTCTGTGAGAAAGAGAGATGGTGGTTCAGATCCGGGAAGGGTTTCCTTGGCAGGTACTTCAATCCCTGATTAAAGGAATACTGACTTGTTTTCAAATTATACTGATGAGGACCTTTTTTGTGTGGAATATGCTAGGCAAGCACTGTACCACTGGGCTGTAGCTCAGCTCTGGCCACTTTTTCCACCAGAAGACTCTAGTCTCCAAGAAAGGTGCTTGGGACGGCTCCCGAGGTCTCGCGCACGTTTCTATGGCTGTTTTGGTGGAGCTCTGGCTCAGCCGTCAGCGTCTGGTAGGTCGTGCGTTTTCTGCCTGGCTGTAATTGCTGGACCAGAGCCGGGACTGTGTGTGGTCCCTGATGATAGTCACTCCTTACCAAAGCTCATTCCACCCACACTGTTGTGATCTAGCGTGCTTGTGCTTCTCCTGGCCCCCTCCCCCCGCAGGGCCAGGCACCAACAGGGTACTATTAAGTACTTCTAGAATCACATGGGGTGTGTTGCTGGCCGGCCTCTGCTGTGAAATCTGTTTTCCGCAGAGCATGGAGTTGAGTTAATGATACTGCAACTCCTCCTCCGGTGTCACCCCCGCCCCTTACCCTGTGAACGTGAGAATGGAAGTTCTAATCTGGAGCCCCAGACCCTACAGCTCACCACCTCTCCAGTCTTCTCCCTGTGTGACCTCTCCCAGCTTTGAGACAGTTAGTTCCCTTATGGGTGACGTCGGGTCCTTACCTGACTGGAGGATGCTGTTTGAGACAGCCGAGTGAGTCCTGAGTGAGGACAGCTCAAGAGGGTGCGCATGTTCAGCAAGCTAGAATCCAGCCACTCCTAAAGGATACAGTGTGATAAAGGAGCTGGCGGACTCCTTGGGTCCCTGCACCCTCCTCTTGAAGCACCTTTTCTCTGTGTTGTGCAGGCAAACAGTTGTGGTAGTTTGAATGAATGCCCTCCAGTATATTCAGGATTTTCTTAAAAATTATAATTTAGATTTGCAGCCTCCTGGCTGGAGGAGGTGTACATGGATCTTGGGGTCCAACCCTAAGGCGGATCTGAATTGCAACCTAAGATGCTCAGAGTGCCCGAGTTCTGCCTGGGATTCCTGCAGTGTGCTTGCTTGTGGTGGCTTTTGGCTTTTCTCTCTCTGCTTGGTCCTGTAAGAGGGGCCAACTTCTTCTGCCATTATGGACCTTCCCCTAGATCTGTAAGCTTCAAACAAATTCTCTTCTTTGTGCCTGGTTTGGAGGTTCATCTCAGTGACCTGAGGCTGTCTGCTACAGCAGTAAAGAGGTCTGCTCCCACAAAGTTTCTTTGGATGGAAAACACTGATTTAAAGCATAGCTGATTGGGGTCTCGAGTTATTTGAGCAATATATCGTATTGGGCATAAATAGAAAGTAAGAAAATACATAAACTATGGGCTGGAAAGACTGCCTAATGGTTAAGGCACTTGTCTGCAAAGCCTAAGGACCCAGGTTTGACTCTCCAGAACCACATAAGCCAGATGCCCAAGGTGACACATGTGCATAAGGTGGTGCACGTGTCTGAGTTCGTTTACAGTGGCTAAGGCCCTGGTTTCAAATCTCTTTCTCTCTCTCTCTCTCTCTCTCTCTTCCTCTCTCTCTCTCTCTCACTCGCTCGCTCATTAAGAAAGAAAATATGTGAGCCAGATGTGGTGGCGCACACCTTTAATCCCAGCACTCGGGAGCAGAGGCAGGAGGATCGCCATGAGTTTGAGGCCAGCCTGAGACTACCTAATTCCAGGTCAGCCTGGACTAGAGTGAGACCCTACCTCAAAAAAAAAAAAAGAAAAAGAAAAAAAAAGAAAAGAAAAGAAGAAGAAGGGATGGAAAACATGTGAAGTGCAGGGATGTGACATGTGGGGCGAGGGGCTGAAGATGGCTCAGTGAGGAGCGCTTCCTGAACAAGGGGTGGCCGAGGGGCCCTGCAGCCACTGGGTTCAGAGCTCACATCAACAGCTGTGTGTGCTCACACATCCGTAGTCTCAGTCGTGTGCAGAGCAGAACGTAGAGAATCCCTGGGACTTAGAAAAACAGCAATCAGTGAAGACTGTTTCATGAAAGAGCAAGCAGATGAGCCATGGAGGGAACATGACACTCCTGTGACGTCCACAATACATGGGACATAGCATCTACGTGCACGTGCGTGCACGCACACACACACACACCACCTTCTACTACTACCACTCGCACACACATATACAAAAAGAATTTAAAATGTGGGATGCTTTCTGCAGCAGGAATGTGTAATGTCCCCTCCCCCACTACAACTACTCTGCAGTGGAAGTGGTCTGCTGGCCCTCCGCCGACCTCAGCTCCTCTGGTCCTACCTACTGACCCCTCTCAGCAGCCTGGCCCAAGGGAAGCCGTCCTGTGCTCAGCTTCTCCTGTCAAGGATCATGCCTACTCTCTGTGAGGACCCCACCTGCCTGCACCTCCCATCCACTGTGAACGCGCCCCAAGCAGCCCTGGGGCTCAAGCCAGCTTGCAGCCTCTGTCTCCAAACTGAGCGCAGAACACGGGGCCTCAGTGAGCAGTGGACACAGGACGGGCAGAGCCCGGCTGTCAGGGTTGAGCTCCCTCCGCCATGAGCCAGTGCCGGAAATCGGACCCTCAGGACACAGGCCTCTATTTTCAGCCACAAGGAGACATGAGCCCCGAGCATGACAGCGCGGTCAACTTTATGAATCACTTCGCCCAGGAGAAGAGAGAGGAGGGTCACGAGCGAGGCACAGGTGGGGCCAGAGCCTGGAAGACAGGCCCTTCCTACTTACCTTCTGCGTTTTGTTTTCTGTGGAGGTGCACGAGGTAATGATTGTAACTGTGATAAAATAAACCCACTGCAAAACATACTATCTGAGCCATTACTGAGGGGACAGATCAGTGCTTTTAGAGGGTACAAGTGTCACCACCACCCGTCTCCAGAACTTCTCGTCTCCCGCTATGGAAACGCTTCCCCTCCTCAGGCCCTCTTCCACTCTCTGCCTCTGTGAATTCTCCTGCCTTGGGACTCTCACATAAGTGGAATCGCAGTGTTTGGCCTCTTGTGACTGGCCCTCACTTAGCACGATGTCCTCAAGAGTCATGCATGTCATAGCATGTGTCACACTTTCCTTCCTCCTCCAGGCCAGAGTCCCCCATTGTGCCTGGACCACATCTTGTTGGCCGTCCACTCACTCACGCACACTGAGGTTGCCGCCACATGTGAGCTACTTTGAAAATGCAGTATGGACATAGGTGTGCAAGTATCTATCTGCATCCCACTTTCAGTTCTTGGGGATCAAAGTGGGGTTGCTGGGTCACAGTGTCATTTTGTTCAGTTGTTTGAGGAGCAGTGGCTCCTACTCCTCACAGTTGGCTAGAGTATGACATTCCACTGGCAGGGTGCCAACTTTCAGATGTCTCTACATTCTTTGGGGGGGGATGTTAATCTGAAGGTTTTATTTTGTGTTTTCAAGTCAGTCTCTACCCCAATATGAAAACTAATTGTCTCTTGAGACCAGGGCTTTTTGAAGTATTCAATCATTGAATTAACTCAATGAAATTTGTGCTGTTAGTGACTGAATCTTGCCACTAAGTTTCAGAGTTCAAAATTAAAAAAAAAAAAAAAAAAAAAACAGTCTCCAAGAGTTTTCCTATCTCCTGTGCCACCCTCCGCCCTCCCAAAATTCTTCAGCCAGTGGTTTGGATGGACAAACTAGTATTTATAACTCCATGATTGGAAATAAAAGGGTCTTTTTATTCCCCCTCCTAACTTCAATATTAGCATCTCTGAGGCAAAATGATCTGCCTGAATTATACTCTACAATTAAAGACTTTCCTTCTTCAGGTCCCATCTTTAAAATGTCAGCTTTGGTTAACGTAGGAACTGGCTTTGTCCTTTATGGGCAACATGACGCTCAGGAAGGAAACACGATAGCATTGCATTCTTTTTTTATTTTTTTGAATATTTATTTACTTATTGGAGAGAGAAAGAGGCAGATAGAGAAAATGGGTGCACCAGGACCTCCTCCAGCTGCTACAAACGAACTCCAGACGCATATACCAGCACCTTGTGCAGCTGGCTTACGTGGGTCCTGGGGAATTGAACCTGGGTCCTTTGGCTTTGCAGGCAAGTGCCTTAACCTCTAAGCCACCTCTCCAGCCCATGATTTCTCTACATTTTTACCAGCACATGCCTCTTTTTGTTCTCTTTTCCTTCCTTAATTAACACACACCCTAATGGGTGGGAAGGGGGTTCTCACATATTTTTGATTTTCATCTCCCTGATGATCAGTGACGTCAAACATCTTCCCCTGTGCTTATCAGCCATATGTCGATCTTGTTCAGTTTCTATTTTGTGTGCATGTGTCACCTTGTGCATCTGGCTTACATAGGTTCTGGGGTCCTTAGGCTTCACAGGCAAGTGCCTTAACCACTAAGCCATCTCTCCAACCCCCAGTTTCCATTTGGTTTTGCACTTGAACTCAAGACACTTATTCAGACAGACACTCGTCCTGTGTCCTGAGAAGAGCTGTTCAGTGGCATGTGCCAGCCCCACCTAACTCAGCTTGCCCGTCTTTGTCTCAGTTGAAACCATCTGGATTCCATGCGTGGCCTCTGTGGTCTTTGACAGTCTGTTGACACTGCGTGGCACTGGAGTCATAAAGGAGACGTCTTTGCGTGTGTGTGCAATGGGGAATTGATGCTTTCTGCCTCCTCCTGTCCTGAGAGATGCTCTAGTGGAGCGCACCTATATGCATGATGCTGGTGCGGAAATGTGAGGAGGGCAGGGTGACCGCAAGCAGACCCACCCAGACCCTGCAAAGCCCCGCAGGGACTAAATATCACGGCTAGCTAGCAGTGCTTTCTGTCCTGACCCCAACCTCTGCAGCCACCCCTATACTCTGACTCCATGACTGCCTGTTTTCAGAAGCAGTATGTGAGTACGATCATACAGTCCTTACCCTCTGTGACTGCTGTATGTTTACTGAGCATAATGTCCCCAAGTTCCTCCATGTGTCATAGTATCTCTCCTCACTAAGCTGTCTGCTGCTCTGTTGTGTGTGGGCGCGTTCGGCTTATCCATTCATCCGCAATGGCCCTGCAGTTGTTTCTGTGTCTTGGCTCTCGTGAGTGACACAGTGAGTGGGTAACACCCACTGACAGTGCACTCGCCTCTAAACTCTGACACGGGATCACTGCTTCACACACATCTAGTTTATGTCCGCGGTGTGCAGCCCACCAACACTTAGGCTGGACATGGAGACCCTAACTGCTCTCTGGCCTCACTGCTCAGGCCTTCTTCCAGGAGCTGACGCCTCTGACCAGAGTCTGCCCCTCCTCCTTCCCTGTCCAGACTACCCCTGACGGGACAGCGGTACTAGCCTTTCTCTCAGGGCCAAGTTCAAACTCTACTTCCTTAGTGAAGCCCTCCATGACATGTGCTCCTGTGACACAGGGCTCAAACAAACATGTCCCTATCCCTATAATCAGGAGATTCCTCTGCCCTCCTTTAGGCCTCTTGAGAGCTCATTCAGTTTTCCATCTCCCAAGGCTAGGACTTGGCCCAGCCGGACCTCTTTGAGTGTGCAGGAGCCTTTGTCCAGCAGGTGTTCTGTGAGTGTGCAGGAGCCTTTGTCCAGCAGGTGTTCTGTGAGTGTGCAGGAGCCTTTGACCAGCAGCTGTTCTGTGAGTGTGCAGGAGTCTTTGTCCAGCAGGTGTTCTGTGAGTGTGCAGGAGCCTTTGTGCAGCAGGTGTTCTGTGAGTGTGCAGGAGTCTTTGTCCAGCAGGTGTCCTGTGAGTGTGCAGGAGTCTTTGTCCAGCAGGTGTTCTGTGAGTGTGCAGGAGTCTTTGTCCAGCAGGTGTTCTGTGAGTGTGCAGGAGTCTTTGTCCTGCAGGTGTCCTGTGAGTGTGCAGGAGTCTTTGTCCAGCAGGTGTTCTGTGAGTGTGCAGGAGTCTTTGTCCTGCAGGTGTCCTGTGAGTGTGCAGGAGTCTTTGTCCAGCAGGTGTTCTGTGAGTGTGCAGGAGCCTTTGTCCAGCAGGTGTCCTGTGAGTGTGCAGGAGCCTTTGTCCAGCAGGTGTTCTGTGAGTGTGCAGGAGTCTTTGTCCAGCAGGTGTTCTCTGAGTGTGCAGGAGTCTTTGTCCAGCAGGTGTCCTGTGAGTGTGCAGGAGTCTTTGTCCAGCAGGTGTTCTGTGAGTGTGCAGGAGTCTTTGTCCAGCAGGTGTCCTGTGAGTGTGCAGGAGCCTTTGTCCAGCAGGTGTCCTGTGAGTGTGCAGGAGCCTTTGTCCAGCAGGTGTCCTGTGAGTGTGCAGGAGTCTTTGTCCAGCAGGTGTTCTGTGAGTGTGCAGGAGCCTTTGTCCAGCAGGTGTCCTGTGAGTGTGCAGGAGTCTTTGTCCAGCAGGTGTCCTGTGAGTGTACAGGAGTCTTTGTCCAGCAGGTGTTCTGTGAGTGTGCAGGAGCCTTTGTCCAGCAGGTGTCCTGTGAGTGTGCAGGAGCCTTTGTCCAGTAGGTGTTCTGTGAGTGTGCAGGAGTCTTTGTCCAGCAGGTGTTCTGTGAGTGTTCAGGAGTCTTTGTCCAGCAGGTGTTCTGTGAGTGTTCAGGAGTCTTTGTCAGCAGGTGTTCTGTGAGTGTGCAGGAGTCTTTGTCCAGCAGGTGTCCTGTGAGTGTGCAGGAGTCTTTGTCCAGCAGGTGTTCTGTGAGTGTGCAGGAGTCTTTGTCCAGCAGGTGTCCTGTGAGTGTGCAGGAGTCTTTGTCCAGCAGGTGTCCTGTGAGTGTGCAGGAGTCTTTGTCCAGCAGGTGTTCTGTGAGTGTGCAGGAGTCTTTGTCCAGCAGGTGTTCTGTGAGTGTGCAGGAGTCTTTGTCCAGCAGGTGTTCTGTGAGCGTGCAGGAGCCTTTGTCCAGCAGGTGTTCTGTGAGTGTGCAGGAGTCTTTCTTTGTCCAGCAGGTGTCCTGTGAGTGTGCAGGAGCCTTTGTCCAGCAGGTGTTCTGTGAGTGTGCAGGAGCCTTTGTCCAGCAGGTGCTCTGTGAGTGTGCAGGAGCCTTTGTCCAGCAGGTGTTCTGTGAGCGTGCAGGAGCCTTTGTCCAGCAGGTGTTCTGTGAGTGTGCAGGAGTCTTTGTCCAGCAGGTGTCCTGTGAGTGTGCAGGAGTCTTTATCCAGCAGGTGTCCTGTGAGTGTGCAGGAGCCTTTGTCCAGCAGGTGTCCTGTGAGTGTGCAGGAGTCTTTGTCCAGCAGGTGTTCTGTGAGTGTGCAGGAGCCTTGGTCCAGCAGGTGTCCTGTGAGTGTGCAGGAGTCTTTGTCCAGCAGGTGTTCTGTGAGTGTGCAGGAGCCTTTGTGCAGCAGGTGTTCTGTGAGTGTGCAGGAGTCTTTGTCCAGCAGGTGTCCTGTGAGTGTGCAGGAGTCTTTGTCCTGCAGGTGTCCTGTGAGTGTGCAGGAGTCTTTGTCCAGCAGGTGTTCTGTGAGTGTGCAGGAGTCTTTGTCCTGCAGGTGTCCTGTGAGTGTGCAGGAGTCTTTGTCCAGCAGGTGTTCTGTGAGTGTGCAGGAGTCTTTGTCCTGCAGGTGTCCTGTGAGTGTGCAGGAGTCTTTGTCCAGCTGGTGTTCTGTGAGTGTGCAGGAGCCTTTGTCCAGCAGGTGTCCTGTGAGTGTGCAGGAGCCTTTGTCCAGCAGGTGTCCTGTGAGTGTGCAGGAGTCTTTGTCCAGCAGGTGTTCTCTGAGTGTGCAGGAGTCTTTGTCCAGCAGGTGTCCTGTGAGTGTGCAGGAGTCTTTGTCCAGCAGGTGTTCTGTGAGTGTGCAGGAGTCTTTGTCCAGCAGGTGTCCTGTGAGTGTGCAGGAGCCTTTGTCCAGCAGGTGTCCTGTGAGTGTGCAGGAGCCTTTGTCCAGCAGGTGTCCTGTGAGTGTGCAGGAGTCTTTGTCCAGCAGGTGTTCTGTGAGTGTGCAGGAGCCTTTGTCCAGCAGGTGTCCTGTGAGTGTGCAGGAGTCTTTGTCCAGCAGGTGTCCTGTGAGTGTACAGGAGTCTTTGTCCAGCAGGTGTTCTGTGAGTGTGCAGGAGCCTTTGTCCAGCAGGTGTCCTGTGAGTGTGCAGGAGCCTTTGTCCAGTAGGTGTTCTGTGAGTGTGCAGGAGTCTTTGTCCAGCAGGTGTTCTGTGAGTGTTCAGGAGTCTTTGTCCAGCAGGTGTTCTGTGAGTGTTCAGGAGTCTTTGTCAGCAGGTGTTCTGTGAGTGTGCAGGAGTCTTTGTCCAGCAGGTGTTCTGTGAGTGTGCAGGAGTCTTTGTCCAGCAGGTGTTCTGTGAGTGTGCAGGAGTCTTTGTCCAGCAGGTGTCCTGTGAGTGTGCAGGAGTCTTTGTCCAGCAGGTGTCCTGTGAGTGTGCAGGAGTCTTTGTCCAGCAGGTGTTCTGTGAGTGTGCAGGAGTCTTTGTCCAGCAGGTGTTCTGTGAGTGTGCAGGAGTCTTTGTCCAGCAGGTGTTCTGTGAGTGTGCAGGAGCCTTTGTCCAGCAGGTGTTCTGTGAGTGTGCAGGAGCCTTTGTCCAGCAGGTGTTCTCTGAGTGTGCAGGAGTCTTTGTCCAGCAGGTGTCCTGTGAGTGTGCAGGAGTCTTTGTCTAGCAGGTGTTCTGTGAGTGTGCAGGAGTCTTTGTCCAGCAGGTGTTCTGTGAGTGTGCAGGAGTCTTTGTCCAGCAGGTGCCCTGTGAGTGTGCAGGAGTCTTTGTCCTGCTGGTGTCCTGTGAGTGTGCAGGAGTCTTTGTCCAGAAGGTGTCCTGTGAGTGTGCAGGAGTCTTTGTCCAGCAGGTGTTCTGTGAGTGTGCAGGAGTCTTTGTCCAGAAGGTGTTCTGTGAGTGTGCAGGAGCCTTTGTCCAGCAGGTGTTCTGTGAGTGTGCAGGAGCCTTTGTCCAGCAGGTGCTCTGTGAGTGTGCAGGAGCCTTTGTCCAGCAGGTGTTCTGTGAGCGTGCAGGAGCCTTTGTCCAGCAGGTGTCCTGTGAGTGTGCAGGAGTCTTTGTCCAGCAGGTGTCCTGTGAGTGTGCAGGAGTCTTTATCCAGCAGGTGTCCTGTGAGTGTGCAGGAGCCTTTGTCCAGCAGGTGTCCTGTGAGTGTGCAGGAGTCTTTGTCCAGCAGGTGTTCTGTGAGTGTGCAGGAGCCTTTGTCCAGCAGGTGTCCTGTGAGTGTGCAGGAGTCTTTGTCCAGCAGGTGTCCTGTGAGTGTACAGGAGTCTTTGTCCAGCAGGTGTTCTGTGAGTGTGCAGGAGCCTTTGTCCAGCAGGTGTCCTGTGAGTGTGCAGGAGCCTTTGTCCAGTAGGTGTTCTGTGAGTGTGCAGGAGTCTTTGTCCAGCAGGTGTTCTGTGAGTGTTCAGGAGTCTTTGTCCAGCAGGTGTTCTGTGAGTGTTCAGGAGTCTTTGTCAGCAGGTGTTCTGTGAGTGTGCAGGAGTCTTTGTCCAGCAGGTGTTCTGTGAGTGTGCAGGAGTCTTTGTCCAGCAGGTGTTCTGTGAGTGTGCAGGAGTCTTTGTCCAGCAGGTGTCCTGTGAGTGTGCAGGAGTCTTTGTCCAGCAGGTGTCCTGTGAGTGTGCAGGAGTCTTTGTCCAGCAGGTGTTCTGTGAGTGTGCAGGAGTCTTTGTCCAGCAGGTGTTCTGTGAGTGTGCAGGAGTCTTTGTCCAGCAGGTGTTCTGTGAGCGTGCAGGAGCCTTTGTCCAGCAGGTGTTCTGTGAGTGTGCAGGAGTCTTTCTTTGTCCAGCAGGTGTCCTGTGAGTGTGCAGGAGCCTTTGTCCAGCAGGTGTTCTGTGAGCGTGCAGGAGCCTTTGTCCAGCAGGTGTTCTGTGAGTGTGCAGGAGTCTTTGTCCAGCAGGTGTCCTGTGAGTGTGCAGGAGCCTTTGTCCAGCAGGTGTTCTGTGAGTGTGCAGGAGTCTTTGTCCAGCAGGTGCCCTGTGAGTGTGCAGGAGTCTTTGTCCTGCAGGTGTCCTGTGAGTGTGCAGGAGTCTTTGTCCAGCAGGTGTCCTTTGAGTGTGCAGGAGTCTTTGTCCAGCAGGTGTCCTGTGAGTGTGCAGGAGTCTTTGTCCAGAAGGTGTCCTGTGAGTGTGCAGGAGCCTTTGTCCAGCAGGTGTTCTGTGAGTGTGCAGGAGCCTTTGTCCAGCAGGTGCTCTGTGAGTGTGCAGGAGCCTTTGTCCAGCAGGTGTTCTGTGAGCGTGCAGGAGCCTTTGTCCAGCAGGTGTCCTGTGAGTGTGCAGGAGTCTTTGTCCAGCAGGTGTCCTGTGAGTGTGCAGGAGCCTTTGTCCAGCAGGTGTTCTGTGAGTGTGCAGGAGTCTTTGTCCAGCAGGTGCCCTGTGAGTGTGCAGGAGTCTTTGTCCAGCAGGTGTTCTGTGAGTGTGCAGGAGCCTTTGTCCAGCAGGTGCTCTGTGAGTGTGCAGGAGCCTTTGTCCAGCAGGTGTTCTGTGAGTGTGCAGGAGCCTTTGTCCAGCAGGTGCCCTGTGAGTGTGCAGGAGTCTTTGTCCTGCAGGTGTTCTGTGAGTGTGCAGGAGCCTTTGTCCAGCAGGTGTTCTGTGAGTGTGCAGGAGCCTTTGTCCAGCAGGTGCTCTGTGAGTGTGCAGGAGTCTTTGTCCTGCAGGTGTCCTGTGAGTGTGCAGGAGTCTTTGTCCAGCAGCTGTTCTGTGAGTGTGCAGGAGTCTTTGTCCAGCAGGTGTCCTGTGAGTGTGCAGGAGTCTTTGTCCAGCAGGTGTCCTGTGAGTGTGCAGGAGTCTTTGTCCAGCAGGTGTTCTCTGAGTGTGCAGGAGTCTTTGTCCAGCAGGTGTTCTGTGAGTGTGCAGGAGTCTTTGTCCAGCAGGTGTTCTGTGAGTGTGCAGGAGCCTTTGTCCAGCAGGTGTCCTGTGAGTGTGCAGGAGTCTTTGTCCAGCAGGTGTCCTGTGAGTGTACAGGAGTCTTTGTCCAGCAGGTGTTCTGTGAGTGTGCAGGAGCCTTTGTCCAGCAGGTGTCCTGTGAGTGTGCAGGAGCCTTTGTCCAGTAGGTGTTCTGTGAGTGTGCAGGAGTCTTTGTCCAGCAGGTGTTCTGTGAGTGTTCAGGAGTCTTTGTCCAGCAGGTGTTCTGTGAGTGTTCAGGAGTCTTTGTCAGCAGGTGTTCTGTGAGTGTGCAGGAGTCTTTGTCCAGCAGGTGTTCTGTGAGTGTGCAGGAGTCTTTGTCCAGCAGGTGTTCTGTGAGTGTGCAGGAGTCTTTGTCCAGCAGGTGTCCTGTGAGTGTGCAGGAGTCTTTGTCCAGCAGGTGTCCTGTGAGTGTGCAGGAGTCTTTGTCCAGCAGGTGTTCTGTGAGTGTGCAGGAGTCTTTGTCCAGCAGGTGTTCTGTGAGTGTGCAGGAGTCTTTGTCCAGCAGGTGTTCTGTGAGTGTGCAGGAGCCTTTGTCCAGCAGGTGTTCTGTGAGTGTGCAGGAGCCTTTGTCCAGCAGGTGTTCTCTGAGTGTGCAGGAGTCTTTGTCCAGCAGGTGTCCTGTGAGTGTGCAGGAGTCTTTGTCTAGCAGGTGTTCTGTGAGTGTGCAGGAGTCTTTGTCCAGCAGGTGTTCTGTGAGTGTGCAGGAGTCTTTGTCCAGCAGGTGCCCTGTGAGTGTGCAGGAGTCTTTGTCCTGCTGGTGTCCTGTGAGTGTGCAGGAGTCTTTGTCCAGAAGGTGTCCTGTGAGTGTGCAGGAGTCTTTGTCCAGCAGGTGTTCTGTGAGTGTGCAGGAGTCTTTGTCCAGAAGGTGTTCTGTGAGTGTGCAGGAGCCTTTGTCCAGCAGGTGTTCTGTGAGTGTGCAGGAGCCTTTGTCCAGCAGGTGCTCTGTGAGTGTGCAGGAGCCTTTGTCCAGCAGGTGTTCTGTGAGCGTGCAGGAGCCTTTGTCCAGCAGGTGTCCTGTGAGTGTGCAGGAGTCTTTGTCCAGCAGGTGTCCTGTGAGTGTGCAGGAGTCTTTATCCAGCAGGTGTCCTGTGAGTGTGCAGGAGCCTTTGTCCAGCAGGTGTCCTGTGAGTGTGCAGGAGTCTTTGTCCAGCAGGTGTTCTGTGAGTGTGCAGGAGCCTTTGTCCAGCAGGTGTCCTGTGAGTGTGCAGGAGTCTTTGTCCAGCAGGTGTCCTGTGAGTGTACAGGAGTCTTTGTCCAGCAGGTGTTCTGTGAGTGTGCAGGAGCCTTTGTCCAGCAGGTGTCCTGTGAGTGTGCAGGAGCCTTTGTCCAGTAGGTGTTCTGTGAGTGTGCAGGAGTCTTTGTCCAGCAGGTGTTCTGTGAGTGTTCAGGAGTCTTTGTCCAGCAGGTGTTCTGTGAGTGTTCAGGAGTCTTTGTCAGCAGGTGTTCTGTGAGTGTGCAGGAGTCTTTGTCCAGCAGGTGTTCTGTGAGTGTGCAGGAGTCTTTGTCCAGCAGGTGTTCTGTGAGTGTGCAGGAGTCTTTGTCCAGCAGGTGTCCTGTGAGTGTGCAGGAGTCTTTGTCCAGCAGGTGTCCTGTGAGTGTGCAGGAGTCTTTGTCCAGCAGGTGTCCTGTGAGTGTGCAGGAGCCTTTGTCCAGCAGGTGTTCTGTGAGTGTGCAGGAGTCTTTGTCCAGCAGGTGCCCTGTGAGTGTGCAGGAGTCTTTGTCCAGCAGGTGTTCTGTGAGTGTGCAGGAGCCTTTGTCCAGCAGGTGCTCTGTGAGTGTGCAGGAGCCTTTGTCCAGCAGGTGTTCTGTGAGTGTGCAGGAGCCTTTGTCCAGCAGGTGCCCTGTGAGTGTGCAGGAGCCTTTGTCCTGCAGGTGTTCTGTGAGTGTGCAGGAGCCTTTGTCCAGCAGGTGTTCTGTGAGTGTGCAGGAGCCTTTGTCCAGCAGGTGCTCTGTGAGTGTGCAGGAGTCTTTGTCCTGAAGGTGTCCTGTGAGTGTGCAGGAGTCTTTGTCCAGCAGCTGTTCTGTGAGTGTGCAGGAGTCTTTGTCCAGCAGGTGTCCTGTGAGTGTGCAGGAGTCTTTGTCCAGCAGGTGTTCTGTGAGTGTGCAGGAGTCTTTGTCCAGCAGGTGTCCTGTGAGTGTGCAGGAGTCTTTGTCCAGCAGGTGTCCTGTGAGTGTGCAGGAGTCTTTGTCCAGCAGGTGTTCTGTGAGTGTGCAGGAGTCTTTGTCCAGCAGGTGTTCTGTGAGTGTGCAGGAGCCTTTGTCCAGCAGGTGTTCTGTGAGTGTGCAGGAGCCTTTGTCCAGCAGGTGTTCTCTGAGTGTGCAGGAGTCTTTGTCCAGCAGGTGTTCTGTGAGTGTGCAGGAGTCTTTGTCCAGCAGGTGTCCTGTGAGTGTGCAGGAGTCTTTGTCCAGCAGGTGTCCTGTGAGTGTGCAGGAGTCTTTGTCCAGCAGGTGTTCTGTGAGTGTGCAGGAGTCTTTGTCCAGCAGGTGTTCTGTGAGTGTGCAGGAGTCTTTGTCCAGCAGGTGTTCTGTGAGCGTGCAGGAGCCTTTGTCCAGCAGGTGTTCTGTGAGTGTGCAGGAGTCTTTCTTTGTCCAGCAGGTGTCCTGTGAGTGTGCAGGAGCCTTTGTCCAGCAGGTGTTCTGTGAGCGTGCAGGAGCCTTTGTCCAGCAGGTGTTCTGTGAGTGTGCAGGAGTCTTTGTCCAGCAGGTGTCCTGTGAGTGTGCAGGAGCCTTTGTCCAGCAGGTGTTCTGTGAGTGTGCAGGAGTCTTTGTCCAGCAGGTGCCCTGTGAGTGTGCAGGAGTCTTTGTCCTGCAGGTGTCCTGTGAGTGTGCAGGAGTCTTTGTCCAGCAGGTGTCCTTTGAGTGTGCAGGAGTCTTTGTCCAGCAGGTGTCCTGTGAGTGTGCAGGAGTCTTTGTCCAGAAGGTGTCCTGTGAGTGTGCAGGAGCCTTTGTCCAGCAGGTGTTCTGTGAGTGTGCAGGAGCCTTTGTCCAGCAGGTGCTCTGTGAGTGTGCAGGAGCCTTTGTCCAGCAGGTGTTCTGTGAGCGTGCAGGAGCCTTTGTCCAGCAGGTGTCCTGTGAGTGTGCAGGAGTCTTTGTCCAGCAGGTGTCCTGTGAGTGTGCAGGAGCCTTTGTCCAGCAGGTGTTCTGTGAGTGTGCAGGAGTCTTTGTCCAGCAGGTGCCCTGTGAGTGTGCAGGAGTCTTTGTCCAGCAGGTGTTCTGTGAGTGTGCAGGAGCCTTTGTCCAGCAGGTGCTCTGTGAGTGTGCAGGAGCCTTTGTCCAGCAGGTGTTCTGTGAGTGTGCAGGAGCCTTTGTCCAGCAGGTGCCCTGTGAGTGTGCAGGAGTCTTTGTCCTGCAGGTGTTCTGTGAGTGTGCAGGAGCCTTTGTCCAGCAGGTGTTCTGTGAGTGTGCAGGAGCCTTTGTCCAGCAGGTGCTCTGTGAGTGTGCAGGAGTCTTTGTCCTGCAGGTGTCCTGTGAGTGTGCAGGAGTCTTTGTCCAGCAGCTGTTCTGTGAGTGTGCAGGAGTCTTTGTCCAGCAGGTGTCCTGTGAGTGTGCAGGAGTCTTTGTCCAGCAGGTGTTCTGTGAGTGTGCAGGAGTCTTTGTCCAGCAGGTGTCCTGTGAGTGTGCAGGAGTCTTTGTCCAGCAGGTGTCCTGTGAGTGTGCAGGAGTCTTTGTCCAGCAGGTGTTCTGTGAGTGTGCAGGAGTCTTTGTCCAGCAGGTGTTCTGTGAGTGTGCAGGAGCCTTTGTCCAGCAGGTGTTCTGTGAGTGTGCAGGAGCCTTTGTCCAGCAGGTGTTCTCTGAGTGTGCAGGAGTCTTTGTCCAGCAGGTGTCCTGTGAGTGTGCAGGAGTCTTTGTCTAGCAGGTGTTCTGTGAGTGTGCAGGAGTCTTTGTCCAGCAGGTGTTCTGTGAGTGTGCAGGAGTCTTTGTCCAGCAGGTGTTCTGTGAGTGTACAGGAGTCTTTGTCCAGCAGGTGTCCTGTGAGCGTGCAGGAGTCTTTGTCCTGCAGGTGTTCTGTGAGCGTGCAGGAGTCTTTGTCCTGCAGGTGTTCTGTGAGTGTGCTGGAGTCTTTGTCCAGCAGGTGTTCTGTGAGTGTGCAGGAGTCTTTGTCCAGCAGGTGTTCTGTGAGTGTGCAGGAGTCTTTGTCCAGCAGGTGTTCTGTGAGTGTACAGGAGTCTTTGTCCAGCAGGTGTTCTGTGAGTGTGCAGGAGTCTTTGTCCAGCAGGTGTCCTGTGAGTGTGCAGGAGTCTTTGTCCAGCAGGTGTTCTGTGAGTGTGCAGGAGTCTTTGTCCTGCAGGTGTTCTGTGAGCGAGCAGGAGTCTTTGTCCAGCAGGTGTTCTGTGAGTGTACAGGAGTCTTTGTCCAGCAGGTGTTCTGTGAGTGTGCAGGAGCCTTTGTCCAGCAGGTGTTCTGTGAGTGTGCAGGAGTCTTTGTCCTGCAGGTGTTCTGTGAGCGTGCAGGAGTCTTTGTCCAGCAGGTGTTCTGTGAGTGTGCAGGAGTCTTTGTCCAGCAGGTGTTCTGTGAGTGTGCAGGAGTCTTTGTCCATCAGGTGTTCTGTGAGTGTGCAGGAGTCTTTGTCCTGCAGTTGTCCTGTGAGTGTGCAGGAGTCTTTGTCCAGCAGGTGTTCTGTGAGCGTGCAGGAGCCTTTGTCCTGCAGGTGTTCTGTGAGCGTGCAGGAGTCTTTGTCCAGCAGGTGTTCTGTGAGTGTGCAGGAGTCTTTGTCCAGCAGGTGTTCTGTGAGTGTGCAGGAGCCTTTGTCCAGCAGGTGCTCTGTGAGCGTGCAGGAGCTTTTGTCCAGCAGGTGTCCTGTGAGTGTGCAGGAGTCTTTGTCCAGCAGGTGTCCTGTGAGTGTACAGGAGTCTTTGTCCAGCAGGTGACCTGTGAGTGTGCAGGAGTCTTTGTCCAGCAGGTGACCTGTGAATGTGCAGGAGTCTTTGTCCAGCAGGTGTCCTGTGAGTGTGCAGGAGTCTTTATCCAGCAGGTGTCCTGTGAGTGTGCAGGAGTCTTTATCCAGCAGGTGTTCTGTGAGTGTGCAGGAGTCTTTGTCAGCAGGTGTTCTGTGAGTGTGCAGGAGTCTTTGTCCAGCAGG
Organism: Dipus sagitta; assembly: GCA_036346955.1. NCBI lineage: Eukaryota > Metazoa > Chordata > Mammalia > Rodentia > Dipodidae > Dipus > Dipus sagitta. The sequence continues at coordinate 68,044,500 of CM070786.1, forward strand.
TGTTCTGTGAGTGTGCAGGAGTCTTTGTCCAGCAGGTGTCCTGTGAGTGTGCAGGAGTCTTTGTCCAGCAGGTGTTCTGTGAGTGTGCAGGAGTCTTTATCCAGCAGGTGTTCTGTCAGTGTGCAGGAGCCTTTGTCCAGCAGGTGTCCTGTGAGTGTGCAGGAGTCTTTGTCCAGCAGGTGTCCTGTGAGTGTGCAGGAGTCTTTATCCAGCAGGTGTCCTGTGAGTGTGCAGGAGTCTTTGTCCAGCAGGTGTTCTGTGAGCGTGCAGGAGCCTTTGTCCAGCAGGTGTTCTGTGAGCGTGCAGGAGTCTTTGTCCAGCAGGTGTTCTGTGAGTGTGCAGGAGCCTTTGTCCAGCAGGTGTTCTGTGAGTGTGCAGGAGTCTTTGTCCAGCAGGTGTTCTGTGAGTGTGCAGGAGCCTTTGTCCAGCAGGTGTTCTGTGAGTGTGCAGGAATCTTTTGTCCAGCAGGTGTTCTGTGAGTGTGCAGGAGTCTTTGTCCAGCAGGTGTTCTGTGAGTGTGCAGGAGTCTTTGTCCAGCAGGTGTTCTGTGAGTGTGCAGGAATCTTTTGTCCAGCAGGTGTTCTGTGAGTGTACAGGAGTCTTTGTCCAGCAGGTGTTCTGTGAGCGTGCAAGAGGCCTTTGTGATGACAGTTTTCTGCTTGTCATTCTTCATGCACTCCTTCCTGCCAAGTGTGCAGAAGAACCTCTCTGTCCTGGCCCTTTGGTAACTGGAAAGGTCAGTTCTGACTTCCTTATTGAATGCTTGTTGATTCTATGAAGAGGAAACTGGTACAGAATTTAGTACTTAAGAGTGCCGGCCACTCCAGCAGGGGTCAGAAGCCAGGATAAGCACCTCTCCTCCTTGTTTGAAGTTACCTCCTCCTGCTGACTAGCAAGGGACCAATTCTTATATGATTGCAAAGCCACCTGCATTTACAGGACGCTGATTAGAAGGTGTCTGTATCATTATTAGCAAAGACCCTCAGCAGCTGCTTGGGTCCTGCAGCTGGCTCTTCGCACAGGGCCTTTACAGTCGTCTTGACCTTTGCTAAGGTCTCGGGTGGTTTGTTGGCAGAAGCACTGGTAGGTATCCCTATGGCGTTTAAGGGCTGTTGGTTTTGAGATCTGGGGAGATTGCCTGAGCCCTGCAGGCATGAGGGCTTTTCACATGGCCCCTTTCTGAGCCTGGCGTCTCACTCTCTTGGGCTCTCCCTCCAGGCTGCTGCTGGGCGCCCAGATGGTCCGTGTGCAGTCCAGGTCCAGCAGCAGGAACCTCTCTCAGAGGCACCCTCCCATCACGACGCCCGTCAGCTGCCCTTTGCAGGTGCCGCTTCCCACCTGGGACCTGGAGATGGACCTGACAGCTTGATTTACAGGGGTTGGTGCGGGCTTTGATGTGAGGCACGGATAAGGGCTTTGAAGGGCTGGGGAGTCATAGGCACTTCATCCCGGATGCTTGCTGACACCACGGGCAGATGGCAAAGCCTAGAGGCCTGAGCCAGCCCATCCCGTGAGGACAAGGCAGCCCACTCTCAGCAAAGCTTCAGGCATGGGTGAAGGGCCTCATGAGGAAGATGGCCAGGCCAGCATGCCCAGCTGGAAGATGAACAGCCCTTTGTCTGGTGCTGAGGAGATGCCCGGAAAGGAGAAGGAGCAGTGAGAAGATGGTGCACAAGCCAAGTGTAGGGTCAGCTCCGTTCATACAGGCAAGTGAGGAAGCAAGAGTGCTCCTTAGCCCTCCTCGGAGAGTTCTCCTTCCCTGGCCGAAGGTCACCGGCATCCGTCTCTATCCTGACAGACATTGAGGCTGGACTTAGGACACTGTCTTATGACCAGTTATGCCAGCTGTACACTCACCAGCTTGTTCCCTGTGAGTTTTCCTTGGCCATGGTCATACAGATCCTCGAGCTGCCACAGTGCGGGAAGGCACTCTCGAAGGCCGTGGCCCTAATTCCCTTTATTAGCGAAGGGATATTCCTGACATCACGTGCATCAACAACTCTCACTTGGAAACAGTCTTATTAATATAGCCCAGCCCTACTGCTGTGTCCTCCAGGACTCCCTGCTTCTAAAGGCACCACGTCCTTCTGGGATGTCCCCACACAATGTCTAGAAGTCCGTTTATGGCCATGTTGCCTTTTTTTAAAAAAAGCTTTACACAGTGCTGGAGAGATGGCTCAGTGGTTAAGGGCACTTGCTTGTAAAGCCTCGTGGCCTAAGTTTGATTTCACAGTACCCACATACAACCAGATACGCAAAGTGGCACATGAGTCTGGAGTTTGTTTGCAGTGGCAAGAGGCCCTGGTGTGCTCTCTCATGCTCGCTCTCACTCTCTCTCTCTCTCTAATTAATATTTTTTTTAAAAAAGCCTTACACAGATGGTACCCACTGTATTTGTCCTTCTGACCATCTCTTTTGCCTTTTTCACTCAGTGTCCAACTGGGAAAGTTTCCCTGGTGGGTGGGTGGGGGAGTGCACTGGACCACATCTGCAGTGATGGTAGGGTTTTGCAGGGGAGAGAACAGCCTTTGGCCCTCTGACCTATGACTTTAGAAATACGAAGGAAGGGCTGGAGAGATGGCTTAGCAGTTAAGGCACTTGCTGTGAAGCCTAAGGACTCATGTTTGCCTCTCCAGGTCCCACATAAGCCAGATGCACAGTGACACAAATGTACAAGGCCACCCATGCACACAAGGAGGAGCACACATCTGGAGTTCAATTGCAGTGGCTAGAGGCCCTGGTGCACCAATTCTGTCTTTTCTCTCTCACACACACACACAAAAACAGCAGTCTGTTGGGCTTGCCTAAAAAAAAAAAAAAAAAAAGGAAAGCAGTAGATAATCTGAAAGATTTGGGGATTCTGTCTTCTCCATTTTGAAATTAAATTTTGGAAGGAATAGAAAAGAGAGACCAGTCAACACATGACCCAGTTCTGGAGCCTATGTGTGGGCTGACACAGGGAGTGGAGTCCAAACTTACAGTAACAATGCTGTGATTTTTCTGTGTAAAACATTCCTGCTACCTTGCACTCCTGATTTTTCTTTTACTAATACACATGGAGGAAGTAAGAAACTACACGTATATGTACATGAACATAAACGTATATGAATGCATATATAATCATGCCCATATATACATACAGCTTCTTGTGGGGTGTTTGTTTTGTTTTTGTTTTTTTAACCAAAGAAAGGGGCTTTGGTGCTGGGGCAGAGTATGAGGAACAGATGAACAGAGCATTCTTCCTCCTCCCGTTGCTTTCCAGTTGAAGGGCATGTCACTATACTGATGCATCTGTCTCTTTCCTCTGATATTCTTGTAGCTGATTTTCAGTGAGAAGATGAGGAAACTTGTGGCTCTCTTGGCTCTGTGTCTGTCTTGTTTCATTGGAGTAACTGCTAGTCTGGACTTGGAAGGTGGTTTTGTTTTCTTTTTTAAGCAGGGAAGGTGGTTACCACACAAGGAGACCAGCTTATGGGAACCCAAAAATATGGATGCAAATACTGACCTATTCAGAGGCCCTAGTGTTTGGGTTTTGTTTCTATAAACTCAGTAACGGGGCCTCATTTCTCACTCCCCCACCCCACCCCCGCTGCTTGCTCAGAGGAAAAGGCAGAGTGCCAAGGTACCTACATGACTCTTTTGGGGGGCAGGGTCTTTGTGGGGACTTGGTGCTGTTATGTTGCCCACCTGTGAAGAAATGAAGCTCCCTTCCTAGTGGACAGGGAAGGACAAAAATCAGTTGATGAAGATAGCATTGAATTACGAGACTCGGCAGCCTGTCCCTTGGTCGCGAGGTCCAGCATAGCTCCTTCCCCGTTGTAGAGATGCACTAATTTTGTTGACTGATTATTTAAGATTAGAGGTGGTGGTGTGGTTTGGATCTCAGGTGTCCCCCCACTTGGTCCCCACAGCAAGGCTCGTGGACAATACAGGCAACTTTGACAGATGAAGACTGCAAGGTTTAGATCAATGGAGGACTGTCCTCAAAAGGGAGTGTGGAGCCCTGATCTTTTTCTTCTTGGAGAGAGTGGTTTGTGCCCTAAATGAGTAGAGCCACCAATCACGGGGCTGGAACACCCACCACAGTGCACTAATGAACCTTTCTAGGTTGCTACGGTAACAGAAAGCTAACTAACACACGCTTGATGGATGCTAGCTCTCTGCTGCTTGTCCATTTCCAATCTTCCCTGTTGTTCATTTGCTAAGAATCAGCAGCTCTTCCGGCAGGCCCGGAGTGCTCCTGGGTGCAGGCCTCTGAGGGTGGAAAGACGCTGACCTGTTGCTGGGGCCTGTGATGTTCCTGCTGTACCTGTAGATCTGAGCACAGGGCTGGCTCGCTGCCGTGGAGGCACACACTGAACACGGTGGGGACAAGGCTGGAGAATCTGAGCCCATATCATATAAAGGTGCATTCAGCAAGAGAGAGGAAGGCCCGGGGGCCGCCATCTCCCCCGCAGTGAGGTCTGCCTCCTGCTAACGTGCCGCTGAGGTCTAGAAGGGAGTCTTTGTCAGGTGCCATGACTGCCCTGGGGTGAACAGCTAATACCATGTGGTGGTAAAGGAGCCCACATGTGCCTCAAGGCTCTGGTGTTGCCCTGGTGTCTCTGAGAAGAGACCATCTGGGATGGCTACCAAACTTCCCATTAGCGGGAATACAGCTCAGTGGTAAAGCAAAATTCCCATAAGCCATTCAAGTCCAAGGAGGTTAATGAGGAAGGTGACTTGGCAGCAGTCATATCGGAGGATTTGGTCACCCTGACCAGGGTCTCCTCAGGGACAAGCAAAGACCCTGCCCACAGGAGACTTAGGATCTGGAAGGCGCCTTGACGTGGGACTTCTTCACTTCATCTTGCTTGAGGATCGGGGGTCCTGAGGAGCCTGTGGGGGAAGGAGAGGGTTTGCCTGTAATGAGGAGTGACTCTGGAGCTGGAAATCACATGAGCAAGTTTGGCAGGACAAGGGACAGAAGACTCACTTTGGGAAGAGGAAGAGGAGGCCTCAGTTCCCCAGCCAGGAAAATAGTACTTGATGAATTTGATGTTTTGAGAGAAGGCATTCCAATAGTCCTCGTCTCTTTGGTTTTCCGCGGAGCTGTTTTCCTGATATGTTTGTGATCTGAGAACCCTAGTGAGTACCGGAATCAGAGCCATGTGGCATTGCAAAGCCAACCCCAGGGTCTCACAGGCTGTAATGGGCGTGAGGTCCAGTGACGTGAGAGACGTTGAAGAGTGACAGGAAGTCATTGAAGCTCAAGTTCCACAGAGCAGGGAGAAACTGACCACCGGGAGACTTGGCACCTCTTCCAGTTCTGGCTGTGGTGTGGAGGACTGAACATGGATAGAGTTTCTCATTTTTTATTTAAATGCTGGAAAAACAGGGTTTGGCTTACACGGCAGGTAAAGACCCAAATTACGCCTTTTGCAGCCCTCTGCTATCTGTTTTTCAAAACTCCAGGAATAAAAGATTATTCTTTTAAGCAGGGAGATAGCAATTCCCCTGTGTACTTTAGATTAAGCTGAGCACTAATGAGTCTTTGCATCTCCTCATGCATTGTGGGATTTGTCAATATTTGTGCAGTAATAATATTTACTTCCCGCCCTTGTCCTGAAGCAAGACTGCTCCTCAGCCTAGAGTTCTGTTACGATAAGGCTGACGGCCAGAGATTCTGTGAGTAGAAGGCCAGATCTGGGGGCTGCATGACAAACTCCCAGATTGTCAGGAGGCTTATGGCTGTCAGAACTCCTCCCACATGTGTGCAGGACCTGAAGGTGTTTGCACTGATCCTCAAGCTGAGTTTCACAATGTGCTTGGCCTCCAAAAAATACTTGCTCAGATTAGAGTGTAATTCCTTCCTTCCTTCCTTCCTTCTTCTTTTTTTTTTTTTTTTTTTTTTGTTTTGTTTTGTTTTGTTTTACAACGTAGGAATTCACTATGTGGTCTTAGGGTGGCCTCGAATGCATGGCGATCCTCCTAACCCCCTAATTCTCAGACACTAAAGAAACTGGGGCATTTGTACAAGAAAGAATATGATTCAAGTACTCATGTGACTCCATCTTCCATGATTCAACTGAGTCCCAATAAGCAAGTTTCTGATCATCAGGTGGAAAATGAGATGTAGATCACAGCCCGGGAACTCAGCACTTAAAGCACGTGCTCTCTTCTGCCATCGGGCTTTAGTGGCTGATGCAAACCCTTCCTCTCTCCCTCCCTCCCTCCCTCTCTATCTATCTGTGTGTGAGAGAGAGAGAAGAGAGAGAGAGAGAGAAAGCGCACAAGCTATTTCCTAGGCAGAGCAGGGCTAGGGGTCTTCGCAAGTCTTATGTGTTGGTCTGCTAGACCACCAGCAACTCTGTGCAGAGAGGAAACCACGGGTGTCCAGGTAGGTCTCCTGCTGCCCTGTTTGCCATGGTCACAGGTAGTCTCCAAGACAGACCTCAGGCTGGTTCTGATCATTCTGGGGTATCTTTGACACAGGCATGACAACCTGTGTCTCCTAGTTGCTCCTAAGGAAGCAACAGGTCTCCCTGATGACACCTTTGGTGCCAAGTAGGGGAATGTGGCATCCATAAGGCCCTCGGGCTCTTAGCGTGGAGTGAGTGGGGAGTGGGAGGAGACCAGGAGGGCTTCTGAAGTGGCTGTGGCCTGTTCTGACACGGAGCCAAGAGGGGGGAAGAGGAGAAGAGGTTTCCGGAGCAGCAGGGAGGGGGAGGGCTTGGCAGTGAAGAAAGGGCCCTTCATCCAGCTGCCCCTGCCTGCGACCTCCAGCTGGCTGTACTGCCTCTGTCCTGCACAGTGCCTGGCATTCTGTGGGTGCAGCCCTGGGGTACCTAGCTCAGTCACCCCAGCCTCATAAAGTCTTGACATGTGATTTTCTGCTCACACGTGTGGATGGCATGAGACTCCTTTCTCCTCCTCCTTCCTCTTCCCTCTTGCTCTCTTTTTTCCATCACCAGGCACTTTCATTGCTCCAGCCTCGGATTACACTGACAAAGAGCCCAACTAGAATGCTAATGGGGAGCTTTCTTCTCCATCCAGGGGCCTCACAAAGCCTGGGGCTGAGGCCTCTCCAGCCCTCACTTTCATTCCTGTAATTCTAGACAAATGGCATTAGCCTTTTATGAGCCCTTTGTTTGCAGCCATTCTGAGGGTCCTTTTCATCTGACATTGGTTTCTTGAATTTTAAGTGAAGCTTGTTCAGATTGGCCTAACCTGGCTTGCTTCTTGTGAAAATACAGACATACAATGGTAAGTTAGTAAATTCAAAAGGGGTGGGTCTTTAAAAAAAAAATTTCTACCACAATTAAATGCCTCAGTAGGAGATCATTAAAGATGCAGATGTTCTTTGATGGCCCTGCATTATTGACCTCTCAATACAATACAAGCACGGGGAAGCCTCCCTGCCCCCTAGAAATTCCATTTGAGCTCTTGGATGTGGAGATGACCTGGCCTCCCTTGTGGAATCAGCATTCCTTATAAAACCACTATTTGTATTTTAAAATGATATTACTGATTTTCTGCTGGAATCTAAAGTATCTAAAATATTCCACTCTGTAGTCAACTCCACAGCCTTCAAAGCTTCCGGACAGGTGTGGTCACACTTTTCTGCATGGGGCTAGGAAATAAACATGGCCTACACAGGCCCTGTGGCAATAGCCCCATGTTGGTTCTTGTTTGTTCGTGTATGACAAAGTGGCCTTGCTCTCCCTAAGTAGTCTACACTGCCTCTGGCTCAGACCCTCCTGCCTCAGCCCTCCAGGCACTGGGATGAGAAATGTGCACCCCTGGGCCCGGCCAACACCACTGCTCTGATGTGCAGAAGCCATGGACAGTCCAGAATACTGTTGTAGTTACTTTGTAACGAATGAATGTGGGGCTCTGGGGTGTTTCCTGGAAGCCCAAGCCCTGAGTTCCTATCTGCAAATTAACCAAAGAATTGGAAATTCCAGACTCAAGAAAATTGATTTTTAAAGTACCACATCTTATTCAGAGATCACAGGGGTGTGGGGAAGGGAGAGGGCTGAGCTCTGAGGAAGGGAAGGGAAGGTAGGAGGAGGGAGATACACCACGTGGTCCAGGAGCCCTTGGGAACAGATTTTTAAAAAAAAAAAAAAAAGGGAGGCTGGGCATTGGTGGCACACGCCTTTAATCCCATCAGAGGTAAGAGGATCGCCATGAGTTCGAGGCCACCCTGAGACTACATAGTGAATTCCAGGTTAGCCTGGGCTAGAGTGAGACCCTACCTTGAAAAAACAAAAAGAAAAAGAAAAAAAATTAAAGGGGATTTTTTTTTAAAGCGTGTACTTCCAAAAAGATTAAAGAGTAAAGACAGTAATAAAAAGTGTTCCTTCCCTCCTGAACATACCTGTACCAGGTATCCCAGCCAATGGGCCTGGGCTCAGAGGAGAAATCCACCCACACCTGGGCAGGGTGCATACTCAGGAGAGATCTGATTGGGTGAGATGGCAAACGCTGAATCCCACAGCTGAGCTGAGACAGGCTAGGCCAGCTGGGCTAGGCATGGTAAGGGTGTAGCCTAAGATCATACCAAGATCCCTCAGTTAAGGGCTGTATCCTGCCTCTCCAGAAATTGCCTGCCTGCGCCGGGAACACCTCCCTCCCCACACACCCCCCCCCCCCCGCCCAACCTTCCTGTTGCTGGGACAAAGCACCCAACCAAAAGCAGCTGGTGGGAGGACAGGTTTTATTTTGACTTAGTCTCCAGGGAAGCTCCACGAGGGCAGGAGAAATTGTGGCATGAGTAGAGGCTGGAGTGTGCCACAGCAGGTGGGAAACAGCAGCAAGAGAGTGGCCCGAGCTCTGGCAAAGGGGAGCTGGCTATGCCACTTCTAAGCCCACCCCCAAAACACACCTCCTCCATCAAGGCTTCTCCCCCAAACTGCCGTGTGGTGAGTCTTGTTCAGCACTTAAAAGAGAAAACAGAATTTAGTACATCATACATGATAAGGGTTAAGTATTATTTCATGAATTGTGCACGTGTGTGTGCATGCACACACACACACACACACACACACACACACCTGTGCACACTAGGTCACTACTTTGTTCGATACTTGAGAAGAATTTTGCATGCTAGCCCACCTCATCCCCCAGGTTTTTGTATACTGCAAGGAACACAAAGATTTAGAATCTGTGGAGTGATAATGTTGTACAGAGAGGGGACAGGTGACCTTCCCTCATGTGTCATAGGAATCTGGACCCCAGTATGAGTCCTCTCTCCCAGGTGTGTATAGAAGAGTGAGGGAACAAGAAAATACCTTCCCCTAAGGGAGCAAGCTGATAGGGTGGAGTGCACTAAAGGTGAATTGCCCACCTGTACATTTGGTTTGTTTTTCTAAATCATCCAAAAACTGTGTCTTTTCCCACCTGCCCCTCCATTTCCCAGACCCTGAGCTCGTGCTTGCTTCAGTGTCAGGTGCAGCTCACCACGTAGAAACACAGCTGTGCGGGAGAAGAGACGTGACGCATCTCAATGTGACAAAATGGCATTTGCTAACGTTGACAGCCCAACTACCAACCAGGCTCTGAGGAGGAGGAGGGGGAGGAAGGAAGGGATGTTCTGGGGATGCCTGTAGGTGATCCACATCCTGAAGAAATCCCCCAAACTCTAAGGGTCACAGAGCTATCCTGCACCTTGGATCTGTGTGTGGGTGGTGGCTCTCAGTACAGTGCTGGGGAGGAGAGAGGCTCTTGACTGGTTGCTTGGACCAGATAAAGACAGACGAAGTGAGGAATATGAAAGACAGGGCAAGAGGTGGAAAGGGGCTTGGAGCTCCCCAGTGCTCCCCAGTGCTCCCCAGTGCATGGTAGAACCGGGTAAGGAGGGATGACAGCCGGAAGAGATAGCCCCAAGGAAGCAAGGAAACCTCTGTCTCCGAACTCCTGAGGGAGAAGTCCTGCTGTCCTCACAGCCCCAGCAGGAAACGTCACCCTTCCTTACTGACCTGCTCACGGGAGGCTCTGTGGCTTTCGTGTTTACCCAGGGGAGCTGTTGTTTACTTCCCAAAGGGGAAGAAGAGATTGGCTTCTATATCCAGGTGGCGACGAGGGCCGAGGAAGCAGGTGGAAGGGAACGGGACAGTTAGTTGACTTCTCTCAGGAATAAACACACAAACTTAGCTCGTCATCTCCTGCCCCACCCTGGCTGGGGAACATGGGGACTTCTGACCCACAGGTCTTCGGGGCTCTTTGTAGGTGTACTTATGTCAGCTGAAGACCTTTGCTGGGGAAATCCGCAGCTTTTTTGAGGCGGGAAGGTTTGAGGCCTGATTTCCCCCGCCGTCTCCTATTCTGATCTTGGGATGAGTGGGGCAGGCTGCTGAGGAGCATGGCCTCGGGGATGGCCAGTGGAGTCCTGGCAGCGGGGAAAGCGCGATGCCCGGGCATGGTGGAGACAGGCTGAGAACACGGCAAGTGCAGGGCGGCAGGCTGTGTCCGGCAGGCGATGCCAGGCCTGTGTGCATGCCCACACGCTGGGGTGCACAGATGGGAGCCAGTGGCTAGGCGGTGGCCCTGCCATCAGAGACTCCTGACAGGAAGATGGGTATAATAATGTAAGCTACTGCTGGGAGCCTGAGCATCGCCCACAAAGCGTGTCCCTGTGGAGGGGCAATGGGGAGAAGGAAGCCATGCAGCTCTAGGGAAGGGGGGCTTGGGTTAGTCAGGACCCCATAAAACACACACACACCCCTAGGTTCCCTGCATTGTGGGTCTGATAAGATAGTTGCAAAATGAGAAACAACTGGAGGCCCAACACTTGAGTGAGGGACACACCTTTGAATGGCAAAGCCACTCAGCCCGACCTCACACAGTCACAGAATATCACCTTGGAGCAAGAGGAGGGGCCCCCATATTTTTAATGACTTGAATACACTCTAGCAATGAAATGCTGATTACAAAAGCAAACTGATAATCACCCTTTTAAATAACTATTTTTAAAAATTGGGAGGGGAGGACACATACTCCTTTATGAATCTACTGTGTTTGAATTATTTGATGGGTCATTTCATACATCTGTTTCTGTATTTTCAGAAATTTCCCACAGTGTGTGTTTCATTTGAAAAGATAAAATGTGTGTTATTCTTTAACTGCTGGTAGGGAACTGTGGTGGTTTGAATCAGATGTCCCCCATAAGCTTAGATTCTGAATGTTTGATCTCCAGCTGATGGCAGTGTGGGAGCTGGAGCCTTGCTGGAGGTGTGTTGTTGGGGATGGACTTCGGGGTGTCATAGCCAGCTCCCCCTTGGAGTTGTGTTGTTGGGGATGGACTTCGGGGTGTCATAGCCAGCTCCCCCTTGCCAGTGCTCAGCTCACTGTCCTGCTACTAGTTTCCCCCTTCTATGGCAGAGGTGATGTCCAGCCTCTGCTCATGCCAGGCGTTCCCTGCCATCTTGGAGCGTCCCCTCAAGACGGTAAGCCAAAATGAATCCCTTCCTGCCGTCAGCTGCTTGTGGTCGGGTGCTTTGTCCCAGCAATGAGGTGACTGTGACAGGGACATACAGCTTTGTGTCATGACCCAAGACAGTTCCACCAGGGTTAAGAACTCTCTGCTGGGTCTTAAAGGCCATAAGAGCTGGGAGTGGTGGTGCACGCCTTTAATCCCAGCACTTGGGATGCAGAGATAGGAGGATCGCTGTGAGTTTGAAGCCACTCTGACACTACACAGTGAATTCCAGGTCGGCCTGGGATAGAGCAAGGCCCTACCTAAAAAAAAAAAAAAAAAGGCTTTAAGAATTTATCCTAGTCATGTGAGGGGTGAATATTTCTCCTACAAGGGTTGAGATGAGCAACGATGTGGCAGAGAGGCATCTGGAGGGTGTGCCTGCGGGACAGCAAGTCAGTGAGTTGCTTTGTGGTCATCCAAGAGGGCGGGAGAGAGGCCAGAAAGGAGCAAGAGATCCTGGAATCCCAGCGAGAAATCTGGACCTGATCCCACAGGACTGGAAAACCAGCAGAGGGCTCACTGGCCCTTGGTTGCTGGGGAATGAGCTGGTAAGCAGGGTGGCGGAAGAGATGGGGGCACCTGCCTAAGCTGCAGCGGTGTGAGCAGGACCTTGACAACCACCATGTCCGTGCCCAGCGGGAAGGGGTGGGGTTGGATGCGCTCAGCTGGCGGGGGAGGGGGCGGATGGTGACTGAGGGAATCCATAGTTCATTAGCAGGTGTGGAGGTCAAGGCCAGGGCCTGGCTTCTCTGTGGGCATGGCAGGGGTGGGTTTCAGAGTTTGCGGTAGCATGAGTAGAGATGCAGAGGTGCCGTGCTGTAACTGGGGCAGAGCACTGGCACGTCACGTTGGCAACATGAATACTTCAGGAGCAGCAGGCAGGCCCCTCTCACAGACGGGGCCGAGTAAGCAGCTGGAGTGGGTTCCAGGCCAAATCGGCCGCAGCCACAAGCGGGACTTCAAGTGCCCCATGTCTCCTCACCGTCACTAGACATGCTCCCAGAGCATTCTCCACAGCAGAAGAATGGAAGAAACTGGGATAAATAACAAAGAAGCTTGGCTGTCCACAAGCAGGTTATAAACGGACCGGAAAAAAAAAAAAAAAAAAAAAACAGTCTGTTGAGCATTAGGTCAGCCGGTTTTCTTGCATGATTATTTGGAGAAAACTGGTTTTATATAATAATACAAATCTATCACTGTAGCCACCAAGCATTGGCACTTTGTGTTCATGTGAAAACAATTCCTGTGTTTCTCTCTCATCCTCTCTTGTCCTGCAAAGGACACTGTTTTTAGAGTGCACACTACCGATTCTTTATAAGTTACAAGGGAGTGCATGGAGGGGGTCCATGCAAAACCCCGACTTACATTGTTGCATTTATGCCGCGGTCATTGGAGTCTTTGCACCCAGTGAAACACCTCTACTTGGTCCCCAAATGCTGATGTGAGGTGTTGGCTGGACTTGGGAACATGGGGGTTCCACCAACATGAAAGTGTAGCATTTGGACAGGGGGTGTGCTCTGCATCCGGACATAGTGACAGTTCATTACAGTCTCACAGTAGAGCTTGTGTCTGGCCAAGCTTCAGGAGGGAAGTGGCCACCTTCTTTACATAGAAGCAGCTCACACAGTGACGGGTACACTTGCTTCCCGGTATTTAAAACTTACTGGACAGCTCACCAAGACTCGAAAGACAGTCCCCTCAGCCCAGGCTCCCTGCATTGCCAAGAGGCCATTTTCTCTGAGCTCCAAAAGCACTTTACTCCCCTTTAAAAAAGCAGCATGAGTGAAGTTTGCAGGACACTTCCTCTGAATTATAAGAGCCACATGGGCACTGAGCCTGCTCATGGCGGCCGAGTACTGCCTGTTTAGTAGGCCTCAAGTTTGGAGTTGGCTCCTTCGAGATGTCCTCTACGTTTCTGCCTGCAAAAAGAGGACACTTATGCATCATTCTGTGCACTTACATTAGTTTTACTTTAACTCCCATAGACTTCCAAACATTCTAGAATTGTTCTTAGCTTTCCAAGAAACTTAGAACCTCACTATCTGCCTCCGGGGCCAGATGCTTAACCACTGATTGTGTCCAACACTGCCCCTTGTCCTTCGAACTTCTCAACAAAATGCTCACAGGACTTCTTCAGAGGATCCCATGAGATTCCGGCTGTATCTCCGGTGTCTCACTGCTTGTCTTCACTGAAAAGATGGAAGAGGGAGTAAGGGGAAGAAAATATGGCAAATTACTATGGTGTGGTGTCCTCCAAGGTTCTTGAGCTGCGGGCCTGGTCCTCAGCAGTATAGGGATGTAGTGGATCTTTCAGAAATGAGTCCTCGTGGAAGGTCACGAGGGTACCACCTTTACAAGGGGTCGTTATTTAAGGCCAGGTTAGTTCTCTGGGGGATGTGCTGGCACAATATCCTTCTGCCCATACTGTTTCTCTTTCCCACTTGTCTACCATGCTGTGATGAAGCAAGGGTGGTTCTTGCAAAATGCAGATGTCATACTTTTAGGATCCTCCAGCCACCAGAATTATGAGTCGAGTAAACCTCTTTATTTACTACCTAGCCTTGGGCATTTTGTGATAGCTGCAAAAAATAGACAAGATAGGGGCTAGAGAGATGGTTCAGTGGTTAAGGCGCAGGCCTGCAAAGCCTAATGACCCAGGTTCAGTTCTCCCCAGCACCCACATAAAGCCACATGCACAAAGTGGCACATGCATCTGGAGCTCGTTTGCAGTGACTAGAAGCCCTGGCACACCCATTCTCTCTGTCTGTGTCTTTCTCTGCTTGCAAATAAATTAATTAAAATATTTTAAAATTTATTTTATATATTTATTTGAGAGAGAGAGACAGACAGACAGACAGAGAGAGAGAGAGAATGGGCATGTCAGGGCTCCTCAGCCACTACAAACAAACTCCAGACACATGCACTCCCTAGTGTATATGGCTTACATGGGGAATTGAACCTGGGTCCTTAGGCTTCAGAGGCAAATGCCTTAACTGCTAAGCCATCTCTCCAGACCAATAAAAATACTTTTAAAAAAGAAAAAGAAAATAGACAAGATAAAAATATAAGCACTGGGGTATAACTCTCATTTCTTACATGTTTTTAATATATACAGAGTACTGTATAATTTAAATTTTTTAACCTTGGCTTTCATGTTCTTGAGAATACTACAAAGTGTCATCATTTCATTATATTCCAGGTCAAGGCAGGTCAGTAGGACAGTTGAAACGTGGTTGGTGCAACTGGAAAACTGACTTTTAAATTTTATTTAACTTTAATTAACTTAAGCCATATGCAAGTCTAATTTTGTACAGTGCAATTCTGGAATAAAAGCTTCAGGGGCCAGTGTCTCCTCAGTGCTCTCAGGGACTGGGCTAGATGTCCTAACTCACATCCCATCCCTACAAAAAACCCTCTGGATAATATAAATGACTCAAGACTGACACTCCCTGAAGGAATACTGTCCTTAGTGTGGGTAGGCTGCAAGGCTCCTCTCACCTGGTCCAAATGAGGTGTTTCCCTTCGCCCTCACCTGCATGAGGATGGCTTACCTGAGTGCACAGACGTCTGACAGCAGTCAGCTCCCCTCCAGCCTGCTTCCCAAGGTCATCAGTCATCACCTCATGTCACTGCAAATGAGCAATTGAGGAGTAGCCTGTCCTCAGACACTGAGCCACTTGCTGCGTATTTAATTGTGTCTCTGCAAACACTAGAGCAAGACTCCCTGACAAGCTTAGTTTACTAAGGGCTGAGCTTGTTAATGACCATGGTGACAAATTATGCTAGTCTGATTGGGAAAAGATGTCTAAAAGGAAGGTGCTGTGTTTAAATGATGACACACAGAGCATGTGGGCTGATGGGGGAGAAGGGCTAAATCTACACTCAAGTCTTATTGCAGGAAATCATGTGACCCGAGGCCCATTTGACAAGCTGCCTCCCAGGCTGTCCTAGAAAGGGGGAATCACAGTGTGACTGGGAAGGTACAGCGATAGTGCGTGTCGATTCCAGAACATGCCTCCGGGCTCGCAGAGGGAAGCTGAAGGCCTTTGCAAACTGACAGACGTAGGAAGACACTTCCTGGGAGCTCCTGTCATCTACCTCATAGCAGCCTTCTGAAAGAGTTCAGCTGCCACAACTCCTCTTCAAGGGAGGTTCCCTACCAGGGACAAAAAGTGACTGTGAGGGGCCAGGGAGGTGGCTCGGTGGATAAGAGCACGCTGCACAAGCCGGAGGCCCGAGTCCAGTCCCCAGCACCTCCATGACAAGCCGGGCGTGGCCACACATGCTGTGACCCTGGTGCTGAGGGAGCAGCGATAGGTGGAGACAGTGAGTTCTAGGTCTATGAGGGATTCTGTCTCAGGAAAATAAGATGCAAGAGCAACAGAAGACACCTTGCATCCTCCTCTGGCCTCCACGTTTATTTACCCAGGGCGTGGACATCAGCACACAGGGTGGACACCACACACATACTCTATACATACTGCACATACACACCAAAACCAAACGTGACTCTAGCCTCCTGACCTAAGCTGACGCCATGAGAAACTACATAGGCAAACCTTAGTAAAGCAGACTTTCCCTTTTAATTTCCCTTTACAATTCCCTGAGACTTCTCAGCACTTATCTCTTCATTTCCTATCTCCTTCCCTCTGTTGAGAAGGTACGTAACCACCTTTGAACCACTGTGTGAGCTCCTTCAGTGAGTTAGTCAGCCTTCCATCACTGTGACAGAACACCTGAGGCAATGACCTTACAAAGAGAAAAGGTTTATTCTAGTTCCCAGTTTGGAGGCTTCAGTGTATGGTCAGTTGGCCCTATGTCTTTGGGCCCATGGTAAGACAGCACATCACAGTGGGAACATGTAATAGAACTGTTCACTTCATGGCCAAAGACAAAGAGAGGAAGAGGAAAGGGCCACAGTCCCCTCTGAAGACACCCCAGTCACCTGATACCAAGCCCCACTTCATAAGAGTTCTACCGCTTTGCAGTCGCGCCACTCTGGGAACCAAACCTTCAACCCATAGGCCTCTGGGCAACACTCAGTATCCACATTACAGCACTGAGAAGCACGTGAAAATCCTCATGTTGCTCCATCCTCGGTCAGCTTAATTCCCAGGCTTCCAAACCCTGAACCTGGGACAGGAGGGGCAAAGATTCTCCCCCGCTATACACACTCACTCACACGCACACACACACACACACACACACACACACAACAATGGGAAGGTGTTGTCTCTATGATGGAGGTTGTAAAAGGACAGAAACACCTCAGATATTGACTGACACTTAATGGGGAAGATCCTTAAACTTTAACATGAACATGCCCCTGAGGCTCCTGGGAGCCTCTCCCCCGCCCCACTTCCTGGGCTCCATCAGGAGGCAGCTGTCTCTGTGGGGTGTCAGGGCCTTCTGCACTACTGACGAACTCCAGACATGCACCACTTTGTGCATCTGGCTTTACGTGGGTACTGGGGACTCCAATCCAGGCCATTAGGCTTTGTAAGCCACCACCTGTAACCACTGAGCCATCTGTCCACCCCTGAACCCAGGTGTTCAGTTTAGTGTTTGATTGAAATGAAATGAAATGTCCCTTTCACCCTTGCTTCGCCTCACTCGTTGGCCACACGACATCTTTCTGAAGGAGTCAGATCATGTTGAGACACATATCTTTAAAACACCCAAATGTATTGTGTTCCTTTGAAATTCAGAGTTCTATTTTGTGACAAAATAGTAACAGAAAACAAGTGTCACACAGACACACCCAGAATGTAACCCCTTGTCTCTACCTACTAGATAAGACGTTGGCTTAGGAATTATCAACCTTGGATCAGCTTCTTAGCTCTACTGGCCAGACTGCCCCTTCCACCTACAGATCAAACCATAGCTAATGACTTGGGCCCTAGGATTTTGTAAGAAAGTGGGAGAAATATTTTCCATAAATTTTCTGACATTATTTGAAAGAATTAAACATTATTTTGTCCAAGGCACGGCCCTGGGGTTTTGTTTCATAACCACGTGTGGCAGTCAGGCTGGCCTGTCAGCCCTCGTCCCGCCCTCTGCTCCCACGGTGCTGCGCCAGTTGTCCCTGTCCTTTCTGCCCTTTCTTCTCTTTCTCTTTGGTCCCCTTGGTCAGAGGTTCAGAAACTCTGCTGGACGTTTGTCCCCAGAGTCCTTCTATGGCTTTTCTGTGGCGACATTTACATCTGAATGTCACCTGATGCCCTGGGAACCAGCAGTCGTGGAAGAGTAGCACATTCTTTTCTCTGCAGTTTTCATGTTTCGTACCCCAAGCAGGAGAGAAGGGAACTGAATCACCCCAGGCGGTTTCCAGTGAAGACGGACAGCTGTCCTACAAAAGTCAAACTTCAAATGCATCTTAAAACAAAACTTCATCTTGAAACCGTTCTCTGAGCCACATAAAAGTTTGGTCTTGGGAATAAAATCTTTGGGACGACAACAGAAATTGTTCAGTGACACACGGTTTTCTAGCATTTCAGTCGCTGCACACTTTCCCTCCCAACAGAGCAGGGGGAGGTACCTTCCGAAACGTCTTTCACTGACCCTTGGAGAGGGTGTCTGAAGGCATTCAGGAATCTGGTCATAACCTAGGGACTTTCTCTTTCTATAAAGTGTTTCCCATCATAAATGCATTTCCTTCAGAGCCAAGATCTCACAGGAGCTATACGATCTCTGCCCCACGGAAGTTCAAAGGTACGGAGTGGCTGAAAGCACCTGGTAGGCATGCGTGGATGTTAAGAGACGTTAAGATGGCTCCTGGCCACGCAAACATTGCCCTAAGGAGGAAGCATGGTGCAGTAACTTTAAACCTATACTGCCTCCTCCTCCTCCTCTTTCCAGCAGGTCAGCATAGCCCTCCATATCATTGCCATTAACATCTCCCCCACCCCTGCCATTCGTGAGCCAGCATCTGGACCTGGGGCTGGCCTTTCCCAGGCCGCCTGTCTGCTTGCCGTGAGAATTGTGCTGTGCCTCTTTAGAAACTGGCTACACAATAGTCTGGTGCTTTTTCATGTGAAACCTTGAAAATCGGTTTTGCCTTTCCACAAAGGGACCCCTACAGAAGGCCTTATACTGTGGCTAGAAACAAGGTCACTTTGCAAGCTGTCATTCTCATACAAAAAGTCCTCAGCTTTTGCACGTTATGAGCTTTCACAGAAGTTCATTGATGATGTGGTTCCTTGGCACTCAAGGGGCATTTTGTCTTGGACACTGTCACTGCTGTGAACAAGTCCTGACCAGCCCAGGGACTGTTGACTGTCCCTGAATTGTTACATGCGTGTACTGCTCTGGGCACTGAAAGAAGGTGCAGGCATTTTGCCCTGTGTCATCATTTTCTTTCACTCTTCTAACCAATTTTTCCAGATAGTTCCTGCTGTCATTTTGTAAGAGAGTTAAGGAGTATGTTCAGCCCAAGGTTACGTGGCTGGTACTTGGACAATAGAAATTCCACAGCCCTCTCACTCACCCTTCCTAGATCGTGGCAGTTTTGCAGGGGGAAAAAAAAAACCTTGTGGAACAACCTCCCCATAGGAAGGGATGAGGTGGGAAGATGCGTCCCGGGGCTGCAGTCATTTGTGATTGCACGGGTGGGACAAGGATGCCAGGCTGGTACTCAAGCCTCACTGGTTGGCTGCTGAGCTGAGTCACACCCAGAGCCCACAGGGCCAGGACTGCTCTTGGGATCGGACAAGAAACAAAAGGCTTGTGGCCAAGCTAGACAGAGTGTGAAAATATCGTGCTGACCATGCCCGCCCATCACAGGCCTCTGTGCAAGGAGGTGGACCATCAGCTCAGTGCACGGGAGAGAAGGGCAGCACACTGCTTATACTTTGGGCACATAAGGTGGCTCTAGGGAGATGGCTCCGTGGTCACAGGGGCTTGCTTGCAAAGCCTGCGGGCCCGGCTTTGACTCCCCACTAGCCTCATAAAGTGGTGTAGGCCTCTGGTGTGCTCATCCTCTCTGTCCTCCTCTCCCTTCCTCCCCCCTCCTCGTAAATAAGTAAACTTTTCAACAAAAAGAATTAAGAGAGGCATTCTGCAGGCTGTGAAACCCTGCATGGCAGCAGGATGGGAGTTTAGGTTTTATTGGGAAAAGATCCACAAATCTTGTGGTGTCACCGAGAGTGGCCGGTGCGCCCTCTCTTGCTCTGCCATTCCCTCTGAGATCGGTTAGGTGAGTTCTCCAGCACTGCCCCTTCCTCCAGCATGCCTTCACTTCTCTCAGCGCTCAGCCTTCCTCTGGGGGTCCTCCAGGCCCCCAACCCTGCGCTCCTCTGGGCCCCTTCCGCCATTCCTTTCTTGGGCCCGTTCTGTGCACGGTTGCTTTCCGTAGGCGGTAACTTCAGAGCAAAGCAAGGGCCCTGAAGGGTGGCATCGCCTTACGTAATTGAGCTCATCTGAATGCTGCCACTTTTCATCTTGAACAGACTTCTAATTCTCTAATGTCATTGTTCTTCAGACAGTGAAAGCTGTCACACAGTTACCAAATTCAACAAATGTAAGGATGTGATCGTAAGCTGGGCATTGTTTTCACCTGCCCTCTTGGGTTAAAGTACTCAGACTTACAAACTAAGCTGACAGACCAACAGAAGACAAAGGCGTGTGAATTTTTACTGGGTATTAGGATTTTAATTTTTTGTATGAATGAGGGCCTCACAGGACAGAACTGAAAACCCAAACGAGCAGGTAACCTGAGGGTCGATATGCCGTTTAACAGAAGCACCAAGCCTGTGGAGAGAGGACAAGAGGAAGGAGAAAGGTTTGGCCTCCAGGGAAAGTAACTTGAGGGGCACTAAACACGTGGAGAAAGCCGGGCATGGTTACTCCAGTGAGCTCTGTGGCTGACTCGGTAAGGTGGTGGCGGTGGTGCGTCTTGCCAGGAGCCGTCAGGGGAATCTGTTCTGCTGTGAGGTGAGCAAGTGGACGGGGAGATCCTGTGCCTGCTACTGTTCCTCAGTTACGTTCAGCAAGACTCCTGTGCCAGCTGGCATATTTGGAGGTGGCATGCTCTGATCCCCTTCTCAACTTGGTACACATGTCCAGCATTCCTTTTGTAAATGAGACATCTGAGTTCTACAAGAAGCACTCATTGTTCACTGAGACAGTGCTTGGCCTGGGGACTCACAGCACCCCGGCTGTCGCTGTACCCCTCTCCCACACCAAGCCCTCCATGCCCTTCGTAGGACCCAAGCACACAGGTCATTGGTCGTGCTTACTCAGCCCCCTACCCTTCTGGCTCCAGTCACTTGCCCACCAGTGCATCTTCCCACCATGGCTTGAAATCCATCCTTCCTTTGCTCACTTTGTTTATGGGAGTTGATGAGTTCGTCTCCTGGACTGCCCCTCCCCCCCCAAAAAAAAGTTACTAGGTCCAGAACAGGATTGTTCAAAACAGAGAGAGAGAGAGACTGACTAGGAAGATGGCCCAGTGGGAAAGAGTGCTTGCCACACAAACATGAGGGTCTGAGATGGCATAGGTTCGATCCCCAGCACCTGTGTGGAAGCTGTGCATGGTCACACACACCTGCAACCCCATCCCGAGGTGAGGGAGGCACAAGAGGAGAGGGGAAGGGAGGGGAGGGGAGGGGCAGAGCAGAGCAGAGCACTGGGGTCACAGGTCAGACCATCTGACAGAAAATAGCAGCTCCAGATTCAGTGAGAGACTCGAAGGAACGAGGCAGATGAGCCGGAGAGGAGGCCGCTGAGGGCTTTCCTGCGTGCTTCCCTGTGGTGGAAGCATCTGCACACTCCAGTGCAAGCACTGGACATACAAAGAGAGAGGGAGAGAGAGGATGGGCATGCCAGGGCCTCTAGCACTGCACACGAACTCCAGATGCATGCGCCACCATGTGCATCTGGCTTACGTGGCACCTGGAGAATCAAACCTGGGTCCTTAGGCTTCGCAGGCAAGTGCCTGAACCGCTAAGCCATCCCTCCAGCCCAAGCCTGTTGTTTTTTACAGGATCATAATTGCTTTCTGCCTAGGTGCCTTCCAAAAATGAAAGAGCCCTGTCCCTGGCACGCCCAGGCCCTCCGTGTGTAACTGCTGCCCCCCACTAGCAGTGCTGTAGCTCACCCCCTGCCTTGGGGAGCGGGTGCTCGCTGAGAGCAGGGAGGCCACTGGCCCCCGTGCGGTGAGCTGGCTCTGAGGAGCGAGGAACCTCTGCTCTGCGGCTGGGGCATTCTCGGAGGCTCCGGGCCTGGCCCCCGAGCCCACGTGCAAACATTTGGTGAAAGCTGCGCTGATCTCATCGACTACCCGCCTCTCATCACCCAGATCAACATGCTGCCTTACTCCCTTGTGTAGCTAGAACCCAGCCTCATCGCCCAGTCATGTAAGGGAGATGCTGGCCTTGACAAGGGCGGCTAAGCCTGGCTTCTCTTTGACAGCTATGACGGAAATTGAGATACAAGGTAGGTGTCAGAGGTTCTAGAACATGGTTCTGAGATTAGCATTTTGGCAGTCTAGGGCATAGCAGAGGAAGGGTGGCTGAGCCAGGCAACGATAGTAGGAGGAAGGGGTTCAGGTGGACAGGGACAGCTGTCCTGGGATTAGAAGGATGGCATGGAGACATATAAGGCTTAGAACCATCTGCATTGCCAGGAACATTGAGTTCTATGAGGAGAATGGCAAGCAAGAAAAGAAATGGGCCAGGGAAGAGGGGCTGGGGGGGATCGCATGCTATTGCACTTGGCGAGGGTTTTCCACCCGTGAGAAGTAGCAACGAGGTACGAATCAGAGCAGGCAGCATGAGCAGTGTGTTGGGGGATTTGCAGGGAAGGTGTCTGACGAGAACTGCCAATCAGAAGCCACTGTGCTTTTATGTGGCCTCCTAGTCACACCTACGCACAGGCCGAGGCCTTGAGCCCAAGTCTTGGGGGTCAGCCTGGTCACTATAGCAAAAACCCCCCTCAGAGAAACAAAAACACCACATTTTCAGCAGGGAAGCAGGGAGGGTGCCGTGGAAACACTGCCTCCTTCCTCCAGCCTCGGGTTAATGCTCACGAGGCAGCTGTGAGTCCCAGGACTCCGCACGAGGCACAAATCTCTCTGTGGCATTTTCTGTGACTTCCAGCCGTCACCTCTAGGATCTCCTGGAGTGGCTCAGAGCCGTGTCAGCTCATTTGTAACTCATGCATCTTAGAGCTGGAGGGGCACATGGAACCCCTAGAGAGAAAGCCCTGACTCCCCAAAAGCAATGCTCAGTCCTCTTGTTAAAGAGCGCCACGGTTTTAACAGGTTAAGTGGCTGCCGCGGGGCCACAGCTGGGAGTGGAATAGGAGCTGGGGCAGAATTTGGCTTAAACACCAGGGGAGCGCCACTCCATGGAGGCCATTAATGTCGCTCGGCACTGAGCCTGCCCTCGGCACGTAGCGTGGCATGTGTGACGAACACAGTGTGCCCTGTGAAGTCCTCCACGTGGGACTTACCTAAGAACCCTGTGGCTCAGTCTTTGTTCCACAAGTGGACACGTGGGCATATGGACAGGAGTTCACCACCGAGATAAAGCTGAGCAGCTGAACTCCTGGGGCAGGACTTGGCTGTGAACTCGTGCTCAGTGGTGTCAGATGTCTCGCGGCCCATCCCTGTGGACAGGAAGTTCCCGTGCAGACACGGTGGGGCAAGATGGCACCAAAACAATATGGTGGGAGGGTGCTCCGCCGTCAGGGGTCTCAGAACCTTCTGCTTGGTTCTGACATCCTGGGTTGCCGCAGCTCCCTCTCACACGGTCCCTCCCTGCGGACCTGTGTCTGGGTGCTGCTTTCTAGTTGCTGGCCTCATCTAACCCTGTGCTGCAGTCAGGTTCGCACTGCTGGTAGAAATCACCCAACCAAGAGCAGCTTTTGGGGAAACGGGTATATACAGACTCGAGGGGAAGCTCTGTGACGGCAGGGGAAAACGATGGCATGAGCAGAGGGTGGACATCACCCCCTGGCCAACATCAGGTGGACAATAGCAACAGGAGAGTGTGTCAAACACTGGCTATGACACCCATAAGCCCACCCCCAACAGTACACTGCCTCCAGGAGGCATTAATTCCCAAAACTCCCATCAGCTGGGAACCTAGCATTCAGAACCCCTAAGTTTATGGGGGATCAGACCCCCAGGCCCTGCTTTCTTTGTCTGACGTCTACTAGGGTGAGTACAGCACAAAAGGCTTTCCCACTGGCTGGGGGAGGAGGGAGCTAATTCTAACTGCCATGTGTCCTATCAAGTTTGATTTCTGTTTTCATTGTAATCTCCATTTAAAAATAAACCAAAAGTAATCCTAGTAACTTGTGTTCTCCAGAGGCAACTCGGTGAGGTCAGAGAGCCCCAGGCTTGGAACCAAGCTTGCTTTTGCCACCAGCTCACTCCGTGACCTTATTTTCCCCTTGAATGAAATGAGTAGGTTGGACCAGGATCAGAGGTTCAGCGGCTGTACACTGGTTGTTCACGGTCAGCCCCTGACCCCGGTCGTGTTTTGTGTGACCTCAGCAGCGTTTTATTTTCTAATTGAATTTAAAAGTCTGTAAACCAGGCACGCGCTCGGTGATCTGCCACAGACTCCCCCTCTGTTGTTCCACGCGAGCCTTATCAGCCGGGCACCAACTCTGCCTGCTCCATTCTCTGAGGCACCTTTCATCTGAAATAGAAGTTTTAAACGTCTTTGCACCTTCTGGCCTCTTTATGCTCCTGTCTGTCTTGCCTTATGAGCATGGCAAGAATTATTATTTTTATAGAGAAAAACCTCGTATCTGGTGATGGCAGAAAGCAAAGCTCAAAGGACTCTGAGGCTGGGTGGCCAGTGGGTGCTGAGGGCCCCACAGCAGCTTGGTGGTGGCACTGCTGAGCTAGTGCTGGGAAGGGAGCATTTATCAGCATGGTTTTTTTTTTTTAATTTTTTGGTTTATTTTTATTTATTTATTTGAGAGCGACAGACAGAGAGAGAGAATGGGCGCGCCAGGGCTTCCAACCACTGCAAACGAACTCCAGACGCATGCGCCCCCTTGTGCATCTGGCTAGCGTGGGACCTGGGGAATTGAGCCTCGAACCGGGGTCCTTAGGCTTCACAGGCAAGCGCTTAACCACTAAGCCATCTCTCCAGCCCCTTTTTTTATTTTTATTTTTTTGGTTTTTCGAGGTAGGGTCTCACACTAGTCCAGGCTGGCCTGGAATTCACTCTGTGTCTCAGGGTGGCCTTGAACTCACGGCAATCCTCCTTCCTCTGCTTCCCGAGTGCTGGGATTAAAGGCGTGCGCCACCATGCCTAGCTATCAGCATGTTTGAAACTCCACCCAAGTGTTCAAAGCCCTGGTTTTAAAAGGCCCCATCCCTGGGACTGGAGGGATGGCTTAGCAGTGAAGGCATTTGTCTGCAAAGCCAAAGGACCCAGGTTCGATTCCCCAGGACCCACATAAGCCAGATACACAAGAGGGCGCATGCACCTGGAGTTTGTTTGCAGTGGCTGGAGCTCTGGCACACCCATTTTCTGTCTCTCTCCCTGTCTTTCTCCCTCTTTCTCTCTGTCAAATAAATAAATAAAAATAACTTTTTAAAAAAAAAAAAAAAAAGGTCCCATCTCTGGATACTTGTTAGAAATGCATATTCCAGGGTCCCTGTCCCAGACCACCCAACTGGTAATCTCTGTTCGTGTTCTGTCATCTTGGCAGTGGGCCGATAAGTAGCACCTGCTCCTCTCAGTTATCAGGAGGCTTAGTGATGTGAGACGCATAGGTGCACTGCAGTGGTCCTTAGGTGGGGGACTCCAGAGTCACTATAGGGCTTGCTTGTCCCCACATGCTGGGCCCAGCTCCAGACTCTGTCTCAGATCTAAGAAGGGCACAGGAGCCTGCAAGGCCGAGTGAGTTCCCAGGCAAGGACATGACTACAGGTCTATAGCCACACTTGCAAGCAAACCTATGTGCCAGAGGAACACTCCGTGTATGGTATGACTTGGGAAGGTGAGAAGCAGAGATCACATCTGTAGGGTGTGGTCAGGCAGCACCGCCCAGTGTGGTGACACTTGTGCAGTAACCTTAGTGGGCTGAGCCTGCTGGGCATGAGAGCCAGAGGGGAGGCCCAGGCAAGGAGTCCAGAGCAGGAGGTCACAGATGGCCTGGTGGCACTGTGCTTCTGTTCTGAGTGAGAAAAAGAACCTCTGGAGTGAGTGACAGGTGACGTGATCCATCCCATGGAGGGACCATTGATTACATGGTGCTGCCTCTGCAAAAGTGACTTGTCAGGGTGAAGAGATAACCTCACTGTGAATGAAAGTTCTTTGCAGCAAAGCTAACATTGAGTGCACAAGGAGATGGAATCGAAGTCAAGTCAGCATCTCACATGTTGACTCAGAATGCTGAAGCCCTGTGGACGGATGTCGGCGAGCAGAGGTGAGGCTGGAGGCTGAGGGGCAGCAGCAAGCCTCTGCAGTCTCCTCGTAGAAGTCAGTGTAGATGCTGCCCCCGGGCAACAGCACGAAGCAAGGCACCACCTGGGGAGCCCCTCTTACCAAATCCCTTGAACTTGGCCATCTGGTGAGACTCCTACTTTAGAGGTTAAAAATGGGATGTGGTGGTACCAGGGGGAAGTAATCCCATAAGGCAGAACCCATCTACGCTGGGAAGTGGGTGCAGCCAGGGTCAGTGCGAGGGGAAGGAGACTTAAAAGACATACAAAACACTTTAGATATAGAATTAAAGAATTATTAATTTGATTAGATGTGTTGATGGTATTGCACTTATTTTTTAGTGTTTTATTTACTTATTTATTTATTTGAGAGAGATACAGAAGTAGGCAGGTAGGGAGAGAATATGGGTGCACCAGGGCCTCCAGCCACTGCAAATGAACTCCAGATGCATGTGCCACCTTGTGCATCTGGCTTACATGGGTCCTGGGGAGTCGAACCTGGGTCCTTTGGCTTTGCAGGCAAGCGCCTTAACCACTAAGCCATCTCTCCAGCCCAGTATTGTATTTATATAAGAAAACATCCAAGCCGGGCGTGGTGGCACATGCCTTTAATCCCAGCACTCGGGAGGTAGAGGTAGGAGGATTGCTGTGAGTTCAAGACCACCCTGAGGCTCCATAGTGAATTCCAGGTCAGCCTGGGCTAGAGTGAAACCCTACCTCTAAAAACCAAAAAAAAAAAAAAAAAAGAAAGAAAGAAAGAAAGAAAGAAAACATCCTTTTATGAGAGAGACAAATGTTTGGAACATGACAGCATTTCAGGAATTTGATTTAAAATTTTTGGTGAGGGGGGAACATAAGGCAGGAGAACCAAGAGGGGTCAAGTATTAAAAATTGCTGAACCTACCAGATGGCATTGGAAATGCATTGCACAGTTTCTCCCATTTGGGAATGTGTCCACTCTTGAAAGACAAGGGCTTTTTATTGGCGCAGCTGCACCAGAAGAAGGGACGTCGAGGGAACCGCGCAGTGGTGGAACACTAACCTAGCGACGTGGGCTTCACCCCTGGCGCACAAGAGAGAGCCGTGGGGGTGGGAGAGGGGCTGACAAACTCATGAGATGACAACAGTGAGGACTGTGACCATAGAAACATGAGCCGGGAGGTCTTCCCTGCCCTCGGACAGCTGGGGATCTGAGCACATGTCGTTACGGGCACAGTTGGAAGGGAATGAGCCATTCTGTTTGGCAGTTCTCGTCTGGGATTTCCAGTCTAAGGTCCTCAGAGGCTTTTCTTTGCTCGGATGCATAATCTAATCATGCATCATGATGTCTTGCTGAGTGATTTTGATCCACAGCATAGCTCGCGCGGGAGGAGCTCAGGACTGAGAATTGTTACGTTGGAACCGACTACTGAAAACTCTGGCTGCTGACTTCCAAACTGCGTGCTTGACCCTGCAACCACCCAGGCTCCTTGCACTGTGTTCCTTCTCCTACTTTCAAAATACTCAGCAGACCTGACGTTCATGCATATAAAGCTGTTATGATATGTGAAGTCATTTTTATCCTGGAATTTCTCTTAGGAAATATTGGGAGTCTCTAAGTGTCATTAAATTAACTATGCACTGCTGAACATCACCCATTATTTTTAAACAGAAGTTATGAAGGCAAAACATTAGGGAGCATTGAAAGCCCTGTTCCCCATTGAGTCATTGTAATGTTAGTTTTAAAGGAAGGTGAAATAATTTATCATCTGGAAAAGAAACGGAACTTGGAAACTGAGAATCAGAGGCCAGTTTGGGGCTGCATAGCAAGACCCTGTCTCAAAAGCAAACCAATAGGAAAACAAAGCAAACATTTTGGCAATCCTATGTATAGGTTCTGGGAAAGTCTGGGTCCATAGTGAGTTCCTGTCTAGCCTGGGCCTGAATTATAGAGTGAGACCCTGCCTCAAAAAAAAAAAAAAGAGAGAGAGAGAAAATGTTCACATTCCCTTTACCATGAAACTTTAGTCGTCGTGGCAAAGGCGATACATACTGCCTGTGACTTCCTGAGAAGACTGACTAGAGGGTCATTGATCTGGTCACATGACCCATGCATGTCCCAGCACGCCTATGTTCCTTAGTCTTCAGGTAGTAGTCCCAAGATGGAGCCTCCCCTTGAGGGAATTGTGTAAGTCTGCTGTCACAGCTATCAGATATGTCACTACCATTTGTTGGCAGGGGCCCACAGTTGCATGTGTCTCTCTGCCTGTAGGATAGACTCCCTCACTGACAACAGCCCTGCATCTCTCATCATGTTCAGAGGTTCCCCATAGCTATGTGTGGGGAAAAAAAAAAAAAACTGTTAAAAATAATCCAAACCAGCCGGGTATGGTGGTGCACGCCTTTAATCCCAGCACTCAGAAGGCAGAGGTATGAGGGTCACCATGAGTTCGAGGCCACCCTGAGACTACATAGTGAATTCCAGGTTAGCCAAGCTAGAGTGAAACCCTACCTCGAAAAAACAAACAACAAAATCATCATCATCATCATCCAAACCTAGAGCCTACCATCATTTAATGCATGAACAACAAATATTCATGTGAGGTTTCAATGTATACTAAATTTTCTGGAATTAAAGAAGTATGTCAATAAAGCTATCATTATATTGTTTGTTCAGAGAAAAAAATAACAATTCCAGTTAAGGGAGACAAAGCAACTGGACTAGAGGAGAAGAAACTGTCATACATTTATTCATGGCCCTGTATGTGAGACCCTCATATATGCCGGGCAGAGTCCTGGGCTCTGGGGACCAGCAGAGAACTAAGTCGGGGGAGCCTGACCTCCCAGGACTTAGCTTCTGACCCCTGTGGAGACAGCTCCAGCCTGCAGTGGACATGGAAGCAGCATGGTGGCCCTCACCTCAACACCTACCTTGTTTCTTCCTTAATTGGGGGATTTTGGACAATTCCTTCAGTCATCCTGAGCTTAGGACACCTCTTATTTACATAATGAGTGAGTGTGGTGTCAGATGTTTGAGTCAGATGACCCCCATGATCTCATGTCTTCTGAATACTTGGTCCCAACTGGTGGCAGTTTGGGAGGTGGAGCTTTGCTGGAGGAGGTGTGTTGTTGGGATGGGCTTCGGTCTGTTGGAGCCAGCTCTCCCTTGCCAGAACTTGGCTCACTCTCTTGTTGCTGTAGTCCATCTGCTGTGGCAGAGGTGATGTCCAGCCTCTACTCATACCACCCTTTCTCTGCCATCATGGAACATCCCCTTGAGACTGTAGGCCAAAATAAGCAACTTTCCTCCCACCAGCTGCTTTTGGTCAGATGTTTCATCTCAGCAACAAGAAGGTGACCACAACAGTGGTCCTTAAAACCATCCCTACATCATAGAGTCATAAAGACTGAATGAGTTCAGCTCAGGAACAATTCCTGCTGACATATCTGGCCCATCGCACCTGAGAGTGGTCACCTAGCCCAGTACTAGTGACATGCTGGTAGCCAACTGGCGGCAATCCATTGTTTTTACATCTCAGCATTTAACTTCCACATCTGTGTGTCTGACAGACACCTGAATGTGATTTGTAGGAAATACTTAAAATTCTCCTGGCTTTGTTTTCTTGTTCTCTGGAGGGAGAAAACCCACCATTTCCAAATTATTTGGCCACACCCATAGGGTGGCAGAGCCTAACTTAAGGAGAAATGTTTGGAGCCCCTGTGGTAATAGCAGCCTTGTACCTCTGGATGCTATTTGTGTCTGTGTGCCCAGCAATTTAAGTCCCTCGTGCTATAATAAGGAACACCACAATCACATGGCCCAAGGTCCAGTCTCCCGGTCCTGGGGCCTGATTCTCACCCATGGCAGTCATTATCAAGCAATGTCTTTGCTCCAGGTGCAGTGTGGCGAGAGGCAGGAAGGAGGGACAGTGAGGTGGAAAGGAGAGAGACGTTGGGAGACAGCGGGACCAACTTCAGTTCTCTGCCTTGCCAGGGGGGGGGGTAGATGGCGTGGTGGGACCATCTTCCAGGAGGCACCTCCAAAAATAAGTGTTTAGGAAAGAATAAAAGTTGTGGTTTTCTCACGTACGTGTTACAGGATGTGTTTTACTTACATGCATGTCACAGGAGGATGTACTCACATGCGTGTTATAGAAGGATTTGCTCGTGCGCATGTGGCAGTTTGTGCTTTACTTATGTGCATGCTATAGGGGGTTACCCATGTGCATATGACAGCATGTGTTTTGCTCGTGTGTGTGTTACAGGTTGTGTTTTACTCTCATGCGTGCTACAGGAGGATTTACCAGTGTGCATGTTATAGGTGTGTTTAGCTGGTGTGCGTGTTACAGGAGGATTTGCTAAGTGTGTGTCACAGGGCGGGGCACACTTTTCTCAGATGACTACGGGAGCTGCTGGGCAAATGGGAAGCCCCCTTCTTGCTGGCTGCTGTCCACGGGTGGAATTCCTTTCCTCATCCCCAAGGAAACCTGTCACTGTATTGAAGGTCTTTCCATGATCAGCCAGGTCCCCACAGATCATCTAGAATCAACTCCCCTGATAGAGTTGGCTGATCAGATCATGGCAGTTGTCACACATGCATGGTGTCTTCACGGACACACCTAGGATGCAGTGTATTGAGCACAGGGACCACAGCCTGCTCACAGTGACACATCACACTGACCCTCACGCCCTGCTGCACTTTAGCAGCTGTGAAGCCAGCTCATGACAACCAGCCTTTGATGCCTCCCTCCTTCCTTTCCCCTCCTCAGCACCAGAATTGACTGACTGCTGTGAACAACATAGCTTCCTTTTCTTCCAGGAAATCCGACTCTAAAATTTTGAAAAGCAGATCTTCCAGAGTTGCGGTCTCCAAACAAGACAAGTCCCAGAGCCTCTAGCTGCCCCCACGCCTGGTGTTCACACTGCACTGGCCGCAGTCTTGTGATTTACAGGCCAAATACCTCAGCTTCGTCTTAATCACATGCTGTTTAATTCCCAGAACCTTCAGTAATTTCTCTGCTAGCCACCAAGCGTGGCCATTGTTTTACTTACTTTCCCCATTACTCAAAATACAAAAATACCCGATAGAAGCAACTTACAGAGAGAAGGAAGGGGGTCATGCTGGCTCAGCTTGAGGGTACGGCTCGTCATAGTGGGCAGGGCATGGGAGTGAGAGCAGCTTGAGTTATGGTGACAGAGGTGGGGCTGTTCAACAATGTTGTGTCCATAGTCAGGAAGCAGAGAATGATGTTCCCTCTCTCTGTTTTCTCCTCTTTTTTTTCCCCCTTTTTCTTTTTTGAGTCAGGGTTTCACTCTAGCCCAGGCTGACCTGGAGCTCACTCTGTGGTCCCAGGCTGGCCTTAAACTCACAGCAATCCTCCTGCCTCCTGTCTCTGCCTCCCAAGTGCTGAGATTAAGGGTGTGTGTCACCACACCCAGTCTGGGACCCCAGGTTTTCCTCCCTCAGTCAGTGCTTTCTGGAAACACCCTTATGGACAAACCCAAAGGTCTGCCTCCTAGGCAGACAAAGCTAATCAAGTTAAGGTCTGAGAGGAAAAGACATTTTTAATAGTGGGGATTTTTTTTTAATTTTTTTGTTGTTATTTTTATTTATTTGAGAGCGACAGACAGAAAGAGAAAGAGGCAGATAGAGAGAAGGAGAGAGAATGGGCGCGCCAGGGCCTCCAGCCACTGCAAACGAACTCCGGACGCATGCGCCCCCTTGTGCATCTGGCTAACGTGGGTCCTGGGGAGTCGAGCCTTGAACCGGGGTCCTTAGGCTTCACAGGCAAGTGCTTAACCGCTAAGCCATCTCTCCAGCCCAGTAGTGGGGATTTTTGGTGTGGGTTTCTTGAATGCACTCAGTTCTTGTGTGTGTGTGTGTGTGTGTGTGTGTGTGTGTGTGTGTGTGTAAAATACTGTATCACTATGCTATACCCCCAGTACCACAGCTCTTTTTAAATTTTAAATTAATGAGTAGCCTGTAGGTATAAAAGACACTCCATCAAATAAAATACTTGGAGGAGAAAGAATGTGGAATGCTGAAGCTATTTCCCTTCTCCTTTCTTAGAACAAACCTCGGGCCTACTCTTAGAAACATGGAAACAATAAATCACTGAAAATAAATGAAGCCAAATGGGTCTGAATGGAGACCATGAGATCAGAGTGAGCGAGTGCCGACTGCGTCGTCATGTGTGGTGGTAAAGCGTGGCACTGGGACTCGCTGATGCTGTCACATAGCATGTTGTTCAGGCAGTGTGCTGTTTAATGCTCTTAACACCCCAGTTTGCAGATGATGAAACTGAGGCAGAGAGCCCCTAGATGACTAAGTGAAGGAACAAGTACCAGAGACAGGGTTAGAAACCAGGACCTCTGCATAGTCCGGGCTTTTATGCAGCACACTGGATACCTGAGGTATTTTATGCTGAAAATTTTCATGCGTCATGTAAGAAGACAGCTGACTGTGGCATTATCTGGGTAAAAGTTCTTGTGCCCATAAGTGGAAGTCTGAGGCACGTAGGGCTGGTGTCACCATAGGAGGTAAGCTCTTGGAGGCACCAGATGACGTCAGCATCTCCCATGGGCCCTGGGCTCTCCTTCAGTCTCTGAAGCAGCCAGGCCCTGAGGACCAGGGGGGTTAAGGATGTGCACCATTGTGTGGCTGAAGCCACCTTCAGGATGTGAGCCATCACACACAGGGCTCCTGCACACAGAGCCCCCTCCAGTCCTCGGCCCCTCCTAACAGGAGATTCTGGAGGATTCTTTCTCTGCTCCTTCAGCAAACCTGACTTTGCACCTTCCAAAGGGAGTGTGTATGAATGATGGCCTGATGCACGGTGGCTCCTGACGGTTTCAGGGATTGTTGTTTTGTTTTTTAATTTTTATAGTTATCATCAGAACCTAGTTGGATTCAAGTGGTTTGGAAAGAATTGCTGATGAGTCATGACATAAAAGGTACCTGTGCCCCTACTTCAGGTCACAGTGTCTTTCTATTGTCCCAACGGGAAATCTAGAGTAGCAGAGTCTGACCCACTGGCTCAATGCACATCTCCCCAGTGAGGTCAAGTCAGTCTCCACTAGGGTTCCCAGCACAAACAGGGCCAGGTGTGGTGGCATGTCCCTCTGATCCCAACACTGGGATTCAAGTAGGCTGAAGAAGGAGAATCACTGTGAGTTTGAGGCCAGTCTGGTGCTACAGGGTGAGTTCCAAGTCAGCCTGGACTAGTAAGACCCTACCTCAAGCAAACAAAAAATAAATTAATTAATTAAATAAAAGGGGAAGGGGAGGAGGAGCCTGGGACAGGGAGGGGTGGAGAGGTCAGAAGGGCCCATCGCTTTGGCCTGTGCAGTTCTGTGCGAGGCAGCCATGCTTGGGGTGCTGGGAAATAGCTGGGCCTCCTCAGGTACTCTGCAGGCACCAGGGTCCTGGCCACGCCCACGTGACCCTGACACTGCGGGGCACAGACCCACTTCAGGAGGCAAAAAGTAACAGAACACTCAGCCACTTACAGGAGAGGCAGGACGGGACCTCAAGGAAAAGGGCTGTGATGGCTTCCCAGCTGTCAAGTCCACAGTGACACTGGGGTGCTGAGGCCACAGCAGCTTGTGAGCAGCCGGGGAGCCCCAGAGCCATGTGCTCATCCAAGAACCCTCTTCCTTGCTCATCTGCAGGCCTGGGAAGTTGCCCTGTGGTTCTTACATAAGTGTTGATGGGCTTGTGGGACCGAGCAACCAAAGGAGCTGAGAGAATGGCATGGCAGTCCAAACCCCTTATTCGTTGTTGATGTATTCCAAGACCCTCAGAAAGTTCCAATAAAACAAACCCCTATATGCTGTTCTTACTGTGGACCTTACTAATTTCAGCATGTGATTTTTTTAACAATTTCCATGATTATAAAAAATAACCCATGGTAATACCCTCCCCTCCCCACTTTCCCCTTTGAAATTCCATTCTCCATCATATCCCCTCCCCGTCTCAGTCTCTCTTTCATTTTGATGTCATGATCTTTTCCTCCTCTTATGATGCTCTTGTGTAGGTAGTGTCAGGCACTATGAGGTCATGGATATCCAGGCCATTTTATGTCTGGAGGGAGCACGTTGTAAGGAGTCCTACCCTTCCTTTGGCTCTTACATTCTTTCTGCCACCTCTTCCGCATTAGACCCTGAGCCTTGGAAGGTGTGATCAAGATGTTACTCAGTACTCTAGTCACTTCTTTCCAGCACCATGATACCTCTCAGTCGTCCCAAGGTCACTGCCATCTGAAAAGAGAAGATTCTGTACCCAAAGTGAGAGTAGCATTAATATAAGGGTATGAACATTAAGAAAAGTGCTTACTGGGCAGTTTGATAAGCATAGTATATGCATTTATCCAGGCATCAGCAGATGTTACACCCCTAGGGCTCATGACTACCCCTGTTTTAAGTTTTCAGTATCAGGGATGTATTCCCTCCCATGGAGTGGGCCTCCAGTCCAATTGGAGGGCATTTGGTGTCCACCATGATAGATGTGCCACTATTGCACCCATTGGCTCATTTGGTCCTGGCTGGCCAATTATATGGCTTGCAGTGTCCACTGTTGAGTATCTTCACTGGTGGTATCTCTTTCTCCCATTGAACTGCATGTAGAATGGCTTCTTCTAGCTTTTGGTCAACTGGTCTACATGGAGGAGGTTATCAGCTCAGTTCCAGCTGGATTTCTCAGTGGACTTGCAGCCCAAGTATGTGGAGTCTTTAGCAATAGGGTCTTACCATCTATTCCTGGTGGGAAACCAAGGGCCTTGGCAATGGCCTATAATGTTTTAGGGGCATCAGGGATCTCCCTGGCCAACAACTCACTGGAAGGTATCCCATCCCTGGCACTGAAAATTTTCTAGCAATGATCTACGGCTCCTGAGTGTTCCATTGTCCAAAACTGGAGGATTCCATATGATTTATTTATATCCTCTTAGATTTTGATTAGCCCTCCCTCCACCTTTCCTTTACTCAATCTCTTCCCCTGACCTCACTTTGGGCCTTTTCACCCCCGCTAATCTAGTCTTCTACTTACGTTTATACAATACCAACCTATTAATTACCCTCCTCCCTTCCTTTCTCTTCCCTTTATGTCTCTTTTTTAGCTTACTGGCCTCTGCTACTGAGTTTTTTCCTTCTCACACAGAAGCCCAATCATCTGTAGCTAGGATCCACATATGAGAGAGAACATGCGGCGCATGGCTTTCTGGGCCTGGGTTACCTCACTTAGTGTAATCCTTTCCAGATCCATCCATTTTCCTGCAAATTTCATAACTTCATTTTTCTTTACCGCTGAGTAGAACTCCATTGTATAAATGTGCCATATCTTCATTATCCACTCATCAGTTGAGGGACATCTAGGCTGGTTCCATTTCCCAGCTATTATGAATTGAGCAGCAATAAACAGTTGAGCATGTACTTCTAAGGAAATGAGATGAATCCTTAGGATAGATGCCTAGTAGTGCTATAGCTGGGTCATATGGTAGATCAATCTTTAGCTGTTTTAGGAACCTCCACACTGATTTCCACAATGGCTGGACCAGATTGCATTCCCACCAACAGTGTAGAAGGGTTCCTCTTTTTCCACATCCCCGCCAGCATTTATGATCATTTGTTTTCATGATGGTAGCCAATCTGACAGGAGTGAGATGGAATCTCAATGTAGTTTTAATCTGCATTTCTCTGATGACTAGGGATGTAGAGCATTGTTTTAGATGCTTATACGCCATCCGTATTTCTTCTTTTGAGAACTCTCTATTGAGCTCCATAGCCCATTTTTAATTGGTTTGTTTGATTTCTTATTATTTAATTTTGTGAGTTCTTTGTATATCCTAGATATTAATCCTCTATCAGATATATAGCTGGCAAAGATTTTTTTTCCCATTCTGTAGGTTGCCTCTTTCCTTTATCACAGTGTCCTTTGTGGTACAAAATCTTTGTAATTTCTTGAGGTCCCAGTGGTTAATCTGTGGTTTTATTGCCTGAGCAGTTGGGGTTATATTCAGAAAGTCTTTGCCAAGACCAATATCAGCATGTGATTTTGTGTGTGTGTGTCTAAGTTAAGAATTTCCACCTTTTATCTTAAAAGAAGCATTTGCTTGCTTCTCTTTGGTATACCTAAATTACCCCTAAACTTTGTGAGGCATTTGTCATGTAAAATAAGGCTCACAGTATTTGTTGGGTAATTGAACCATCACTGGACGAGTAGCAGGAGGAAGGACCTAGGCATGACTCAGCCTCACAGAGGGGGATGGCACAGCGGTGAATCTGACAACTGGGCCATCCCCGAGCAGCTGGCAGCAGGGGACATATACAGCAAGGGTGCAGACACAGGACTTCTTCCTGCTGCTCAGAATGCCGTGCAGTTTAAAACTTAAAACTTGTTGGTTTCTGGAATTTTTTAAAAATATTTTTATTTTTATTTATTTATTTATTTGACAGAGAAAGAGAGAGAGGGGAGAGAGAGAATGGGCATGTCAGGGCCTCCAGCCACTGCAAATGAACTCCAGACATGTGTGCCCCTTGTGCATCTGGCTAACATGGGTCCTGGGGAGTCAAACCTGGGTCCTTTGGCTTTGCAGTCAAGTGCCTTAACCACTAAGCCATCCCTCCAGCCCTATTTCTGGAATTTTTGATTTGGGAAACAGAACCCACTGATACTAGGGCACTACTGTAGCCAGCATCTTCAGATTATTATTATGACTCTACAGAGAGGTAGTGGAAAAAAACATCACAGGCACCACTCTGTTGTATTAGCAAACTCAGTGACATAAGCCATCATGCTCCCTCAGTAGCATCTCTGTGGCTTTGCTTAAAGGAGGCATCAGTAACCAAGTACTAAGTTCCTCGTACCGGCCTATGCCAGGGCTCCAAATGCCGAATGGACCATATCTAACACAGACTTCCAGTTTCCATAGCAGCAAGTCTTCTTATGTTTAATACATGAAAGCTGGAACCTACAACTGCTGGTCTGTTCTGGAAAGACTTTTGTTTTGGAGAGCAGAAATGTGATGTCTGGGCTGCTAAGAAGTAATCACCTTGAGCATGGACTGTGGCACCTGAAGGGACTGTGTTGTCGCAAATGGCCTAGAGTGGGCTCTTTAATCCTGTTTTCCTAATTAAATGCTAAAGATCTCTTTATTAGCATTTATAAGGCTTCTCTCCTGCTCGCCAGCAGCTGTGGTGACAACTGTGGCCAAGAAGGAGCAGGAGTGTACTTCTCCTTCATGAGCCGTTGCAGGGACGGCTGCTCATGCCCTGTTGTGGGGGGTTGAGACAGGTGTCCCCATACTTAGATGTGCTGACTGCTAGTCTCCCCAGCTAATATCAATCAGGAATTAACACCTCCTGGAGGCATTGTATTGTTGGGGGCGGGCTTATGGGTGTTATAGCCAGCTCCCCCTTGCCAGTATTTGGCACACTCTCCTGTTGCTATTATCTACCTGATGTTGGCCAGGGGTTGATGTCCACCCTCTGCTCATGCTATCATTTTCCCCTGCCATCATGGAGCTTCCTCTTGAGTCTGTAAGCCAAAATAAACCTCTTTTTCCCCACAAGCTGCTCTTGGTTGGGTGATTTCTACCAGACATGCGAACCTGACTGCAACAGTAATGTTGGTACCAAGGAGTGGCGTAGCTGCTAGGCACCTGACTATGTAGCTTTGGCCTTTTGGAGCTGATTTTCAAGAGGAATGTGGAAGGATTTGAAACCTTGGCCTAAGAGACACCTTGTAGTGCTTTAGGTATAGCTTGATGGACTATCTGGTCAGAGTTGAAAGACCTGCCTGCAGTAAGAACTGTGGACTGTGAGGTTTGGCTTATGAGGGTGAGAAAGAGCTTTCTTTGGACTGGGCTAGAAGCAGTTTATGTGAGAGGTTTGCTGTTTGTGCCTGTGTCCTGAGAAGTTGTGCAGAGTTGCATTGTGTAGAAATGGACTGGTGTGAGCAGAGGGATAAAGCACAGAAAGAAATCTTTGGGCCAAAACTTCCACCTATTTAGCTGTAATTGTATGAGAGATTACAACCATTGAGATTGAGCCAGCTGACCTGCATTGGGACAACAACAACAACAAAAAAAAAAAATGTAGTTTTTTGAAGGGGCCTGAATGCTCAAGGAGTGTCCTGTTATTCAAAGTCTGCTTTATTTCCCCCTGGATTAACAAATTGACACTCTTATCTGGTATTGTGGAGTATAAGAAATGCAGGAAAGAGAGGGTCATTGAATTTGCAACACGGTCTTGTGTTTTGGAAATGGCCAGTGGGCAATGTGAAGGAGGTTTGCTGAATGCCTTCATGGAGACCCAATGGAGCCATGAGGATGAACCGTGGGTTGTAATGGAAACCCATTGGAGATGCCGGGACCATGAGATGGCTGCTAAAGATTGCTACTGGCCGTGGATGAAATTTTCCAGGGCTGTGAGTGCCTAGCTGGAGGGGCAGAATTGGAACTCCAGAGACTTGTTGCTGGTTAGAATTATCAGACTTGGAGACTTGTCACTGGCTAGAGTTGTTGGACTTGGAGCTACTTGGAGTTTGGTGTTTGCTCTGCTTAAATCATGTATTGCTTGAATATTTCTTTGCTATGCCCAATGCCATCTTTTGCAGTGTGAATGTTTATTCTGTGCCATTATGGGTTTTTTGGGGGGTTGGGGGATTTTTTGGTATTATGGCTCAGTTAAAAGATCTTGGACTATGGAAATATTTGAACATCATTAGAATTGTTAAAAATTATGGGAACTTTTAAAGTTGGATGAATGCATTGCATTTTACAACATGTGTGGTTATCATTTTATGGGGACCAGGGGTGGAATGTGGTGGTTTGATTCAGGTGTCCCCCATAAACTTATGTATTCTGAATGCTAGTCTCCCCAGCTAATAGCAGTTGGGCATGAAAGTCTCCTGGAGGCAGTATATTATTGGGGGTGGGCTTATGTGTATTATAGCCAGTGTCCCCCATGCCAGTGTTTGGCACACTCTACTGCTGCTATATTTTCTACCTTATGTTGACCTGGGGGTGATGTGCACCCTCTGCTCATGCCATCATTTTCCCCTGCCATCATGGAGCTTCTCCTCGAGCCTGTAAGCCAAAATAAACCTTTTTCTCCACAAGCTGCTCTTGGTTGGGTGATTTCTACCAGCAACGTGAACCTGACTGCAACACCTGTGCTTGTTAGCACTGAGATGCCCTTGCAGTCCAGTGTCATGTAGCAGCTCTCCCACTGGTCTGTCCCCTTCTTACTGTCTTTGGCCTCCTGCGTCTGCCTGTGGTCTCTGGGCATCTAGCAGATCGGCTCCAGAGCTCCGTCTTTGACAAGGCCTTTGAACACAAAGCAGGAAGTGTTTTCTATGGAGAAACCTCTTTTCTCCTTTCTCTTGTTTAATCCTTTCAAGTACTCCAAAGAAAAGCAAGAAAGAAAACTTTAGGGAATTATGCATGTTACAGTAAAACAGTAACAAATTTTCATGCTTTTAGGGGGATATATTTGTGCATATGTATGTAGGAAGGTAGAGAGAGAGGGAGATCAGCCTCAACTGCCTTTTCAGTACAAAAGACCATTCTCGTAAGGATTCACACACCAGGTGTTGGTGGTCACATGGGCACTACAGTTTGAAATTTCCAGACTGTCTTTTTTTTTTTCCCAAGGTAGGATCTCATACTAGATCAGACTGACTGAATTCACTATGTAGTCTCAGGGTGGCCTCGAACTCTTGACACTCCTCCTACCTCTGCCTCCTGAGTGCTAGGATTAAAGGCTGCGCCACCACGCCTGGTTCAGACTGTCTTATGCAAGGTCGAATTCAGGAATGAGTTCTTGCAGGCAAAGGGGCTGTGAATGGTTCCCTCCATTCAGCAGGTGTTGGCTTAAGACAGAGACCGCTTTCTGTTTTGGAACTATGCTAGTGAGTCGGACACAGCCGCACGGGGGGAATGCACCGCGTGCCCACTGTAGAGTAGACACCAGGATCCGGTGTGGCGAGCAGCTTTCAAGTTAGGCCACATCTGTCCTCTGAGCTGCTTCACTGTAGCCGTGTTTAGGAGAGAGGCTGCAGTGTGGCTCGGCCTGTCGTGGTCTCACAGGGGGGCGGGTCACCTGTGACTCAGAGTTCTTATAGGACCAGGAGCAGGGATGGTGGTGCAGGTAGCATAAGAACCTGCCTGGTGACCCATGCAGAGGCTGAGAGGGTGTCCCCCTCTCACAGCATGGGCAGACAAGGGACCTTGCTGAGCAGCAAGTTTGCCAACAGCAAAGAGCCGAGGAGCGCTGACAAGGAGTGATGCGCACACTGTCCCCACAGACAACAGCGTGCCATCCTTCCCGAGCTCCTGTGGATGGCAGCGCCCTCTTCACCAGCTTGCTCTGGGGCCTTGAACCTTTACCCGTCAGGCTTTAATGCCCCTGTGTGTCCAACATCGTCCTCCCCAGCCATCGAGCAGGGGCACTCACATCTCCCTCCTTGGTTCTCTGTTCTAGGAATAGAGCTGTGCCCGCCGGGAAAACGGTTCATGATCACCATGGTGGCGAGCTTCGTGGCCATGGCAGGCCAGTTCCTCATGCCGGGGCTGGCCGCTCTGTGCCGGGACTGGCAGGTGCTGCAGGCGCTCATCATCTGCCCCTTCCTGCTCATGCTGCTCTACTGGTCGTGAGTATCACCGCGCGCCTCGCATGCCCGCGCCCGTCCTTCCGTCCACTCGTGCTGATGTGGGGTTTTCCCCAATGGTGCCCTCCCTCCCTCCCTCCCTCCCTCTCGTCATTTTTAATTGGTTATACGGGTCACACTGTGGAGTGAGCACCATGTGCTGTCCCCCAGCTCCAGCGAGCTGTCCATGACCAGTGTGACTTCATACCAACTTCCTGCTGCCTACCCCAGGAGGTTTCTTTGAGATGACTCTTTATTAACAGACTTGCAGGCTTGTAGGAGCGTCTTGTGTTGGGATGCGACATGCGGACAGGAGCGTTGGAGGGGTTTAGAAAAGCTCCTTGTCTCCTCTGGGTCAAGGGTAGGCAAAATTTCAGCCTGTTTTCCAAGTCTGGCCCACCATCTGATTGTGTAAATAAGGATTCATGAGAGCACAGCCTGCTCATGTGTCTACAAGTACATTGCATGGCTCACACCACTGCAAAGATGTATTATCTGGTCTTTTTCAGTAAAAAAAAATAATAATAATAGTTTGCCTACCCCTACTCAACATAAGCCCATTAGGACTTTTAGAGCCACGTGGAATAAGCTTTTGAGTTGCTGACCGTAAGGGGCGGGAAACACTAAACTCACTGCCGTGGGGTGTGACCTGGGTGACTGGACTTTTAAAACCTCCCCGAGAGGATTAATGTTCAACCAGGGTTGAAGCCTTCGCTCTGTGGCTAGAAAGAGGATGAAGGAAGATAAGGTCGGGTGAACCTTTTTAGAAACCGTGCCCTCGCCTCTTTGTCTTCTCTCCCATCCCTTGTGGCACAGATACCCTCGCTCTGCCCACACATCCAGCACACTGTGAGCCTGATGCACACCACACTGTCTTGTGAACATTGAGTCACTAACGAAAACGAACTTTCTGGCATGCAGTCCATCACGATCTTCCCTTAAGTGCTCCCTGGAGCCCGGAGGGCTGTTAATGGGCTTCCTTCTCCCGAGGTGCCAGGGAGTCAGACCACTTGTGACTCAAGTGCTGCCCACCCCAGGGCACCCACAGAGCAGTGAGCTGTAGGGCAGGTTTCCCAGGCGCCCACTGTGCTTAGTGAGTCAGGAGACCTTCCAGGCACCAGGAGCCAGTGGCAGCAGATGAAAAGAAGGACCCCTTGCTGGGGAGGCCACAGCTGCCAAAACTGCTCGTCTTGTATGCCTCCTCCAGCCCTGGCCCAGCCTTCTGCTCCAGTGGTGTCCTAACAGGCAAAGGAGGCCCCTTCCCAGGAGCAGGGTTGGGTCTGCACTGTGTTCCCTGCTATCCAAGGAAGCCTTCCTGTCCCCTCCCTGGTGGTATTATTGATGGCTTCCACATGTTTGGGGGTTCAGGGGCATCAGTTTTGTCTTAAAAGCCTTACTTTGTACAAACACAAACATTTAACTACCAGCAAGTGGGCCACCCTTGCATCTCCTAGGCCCCTCTTGCAGAGGGTAGACCTATGTCCCCCTTACCAGCGCATTCCACACCCCTGCCTTGGGGTGCCCTCCCTGCCCAAGGGCACCAGTGCTGCCTGCTGGAGGCTAGGGTAGGTGACTCGGCCTGGAGGAGACCACACCCCTGGAAGGATGCCAGCCGCTTCCCTCCCCAGGTGCTAGGATACCGGCTCTGCAGGGCTGGCCGGTGGGGCTAGAGTTTTTCAACTTTTTCATTTCAGTTTTGTAAATACAGGCAAGCTAGTATCTCATTCATTTGAAGAAAAGTTCCTCGAAACATACAAATTTGAAAAAATTATTTCTTTTGAAGTAGGGACTTGTGTTCCATGTGCCTGTGTGTGCACGGATGGTGGTACAAAGGTGCCACACCACATACCCAGGTCTGTGCTGCAGGATGGCTATGCCAGTCCCAACAGTCGTTCTGTCTCTTGCTGACTGTTTCCATGCCTCTGTAAAAGCAGGCCATAACAGTTCCTACCTCCTGGGGTTGCTTTGAAGACTGAAGTGGTATAGGCAAAGGGGAGCCTGGAGGGACAGTCTTCAAGGGAGGCTTGGGGACTGAACCATAGTTGTCAGTAATCAGATTGGGAGAAGTCACTGAACTTTGAACAGTGTCCGTCACCTGATGCCATATATGCTAATGGTTATGCAATAATGCCATATTTATTAGATTTTATATTTTTTATGAGAGAAAGAATTGGCATGCCAGGGCCTCCAGCCACTGCAATCAAACTTCAGACACGTGTGCCACCTTGTATGACTATGCAACCTTGTGCATACACCACCTTGTGTGTCTGGCTTATGTGGGATCTGGGGAGTCAAACATGGGTCCTTAGGCTTCACAGGCAATCACCTTAACCACTAAGCCATCTCTCCATCCCATATTTTATATTTATATTGCTATTATGTAAGGTACCTAACATATGTCAAGTCTATAATACATTCTCATAACTATTAGCTATACACCTCTTAATTTGTATGGAGAACTGGGCATAGTGGGGACAGATTTGAACAATAGATGAGGAGACTTGTACCCCACTTCTTCCTACCAGCCTTGATAGGCTCACACAAGTCAGTGGCTTTGAGAACTGGACAGTGCCAGTCCTTTCTCCTCACCCGTCGTTACCACTGTCTTGCCGTATGCTGCAGTTGGCTGTGTCGTGCCTGCTAGAGTCAGGTAAGTGGCCCCAGCAGCCACATGACCAGCTGCTGGTGGCGGAGAATGGAGGGGTCTATACTTGCCTTCAGTGAGCAAGTTTGGCTGCCTGTGCCCGGGGCACTGGGCAGTGGGAGTGGTGCCTGCAGTGACTCCGAAGAGCCCGAGAGGTACCAGGAA
This sequence comes from Dipus sagitta, assembly GCA_036346955.1. Lineage (NCBI taxonomy): Eukaryota > Metazoa > Chordata > Mammalia > Rodentia > Dipodidae > Dipus > Dipus sagitta. The sequence goes on from CM070786.1 coordinate 68,087,806, forward strand.
CTGGAACCCGGCTGCCCGAGGCGGATCCCCAAGCTGCAGGTCATGAGGTCAGGGCCAGCAAAGACCAAGGTGCGGAAGGGATTTCTGGTCAAGGTGCTAGACAGATGGGCCGACGCCTGTCTAGGTGCACACTGTTGGTAGATACAGTTTACCACCAGAAAACACAGTGCTGAGCTCCTGGGGCTGGAAGGAGACCGGCCCAGCATGAGCTGTCACAGAGGCAGTGAGAGGAAACTTGTGTTCAAACACCTGCCCGTGGGCTAGAACGAGTACAGGCTACACTTACATCTCTGTCTCCATGATACTTGACAAAAACAACTTGCGAGGAAAAATTTATTTCGGCCCAAGGTTTTAGAGTTTCTGTCCATCATAGTGGCTCATGGCATGAATGACAGAGTGGCTCAGTTCATGCTGGAAGCATGTGGCTACGGCTTACTCAAATCACAGTGGACTTGGAAGCAAAGAAACAGGAAGTGGGCAGGGATGATGTTCCCAAGGACCCACCCCAGTATCCAGCCTCTTTCAGCTAGGCCCCACCTCTCCAATTTCCAGAGCTCCCAAAATAGTGCCTCCATCTGGGGATCAAGTGTTTAAAACATGAACCTGCGGGGCACGTCATGTTCAAACCATAACCCCGTGGTTCCCATGTCACTTGTTCTCCAGGGGTTCCTGCACTAGAGGCTTGGTCCTCATGTGATGTTGAGAGGTGCTGGACCTTTAAGAGATAGGACCTGTGGGAGCTTGTGCCCTGAGAAGGGGATGACACTGGTCTCACAGCGTGTTGGTCCCTGTGAGAGTGAGTAGTCATGAAAGAGCACACCTGTACCCTGGATCTCTGACGCTTCCCTCCTTGCCATGTGATCTCTACCCTGTCTGTTTCTGTCATTGCCATGACATCTGCTTGAGTTCCTTGGCAGAATTCTAACTGGCAGAACTGCCCAATTTTAGACTGTCAGCCTCCAAAGCAGTGGTCTTCATATGTTACCCAGCCTTAGGCATTTTGTTTTAGCAACAGAGAAATTACTACGGCTTAATAAACTATTAGAACTGAGCTCTTTGAATAAAGCCGGGAATCGAAGCTATCAGTGAGAATAAGACTAGAAAGTCTCTCCCTACCACCGGGCCTCAGCCCATAGCTGGCCGCCTCCTGTTCTGTCTGTAGAGTGAGACTTGCCCTGAAGAAGCTGAGCCTTTAAGTCTGTGCCATGCATGGCTTTGTATTCAAACACTAGCCACTTGCCATGGCTGAGCAGGGACCTCACAGAGTCCACAGAGCCTCCCATGGAGCCGCTCAATGGCAATGACAAGTTGAGGTAAATGGCTGAGGAGGTTCCCGTGTAAAGACAGCAGAAGGGCCACGGTGGGGAGCTTAGACACGTCCTTGAAGCCACAGCTGTGTCCAATGTAAGCTTGGCTCTTAGCTGGCTCTAGTGACGGTAAGAGATCAGGAGATGACAGAAAAAGATTGTTTATTGCTCACAGTTCCCAAAAGGATGGGCCATACTGTCCCCCAGGGCCACATGAGGAAGTGCTAGTGTTGGACAGAAAGCCAGCATGTCAGGAGGGGCTGCTGAGATGCCCAGGGCTGTGGGCAAGCCCAAGGTTGGAGAAGCAGCCCTGTGCCAGGCTCCACACAACAGAAGAAAGTGGCCATCTGTGTGCTGTGGGGCGCATGGCCCTGGAATCCTCTGGATAAGGCTGTGGAAGGCGTGCAGAAGCAGATGCTCCGAGTTGACTGCGTCTAACATCCTTCGCAGGAGAGGAGCCCAGGTTCTGCAGGGAAAGAAGCAGATGCTGTCGGCAGGGAATGGGTGGGAATTAATGACAGTCCAGTCCCACTGCTGAGACAATGTCCCTTGATTACCTCGGGGAGCAGACATCAAAGGTGTTTCTGGAAATGATGACAAGGAAGCTTTTGTCCTGGGTCTCATCGGTTTACCTGCACTGTGGGGACATCCACACATGCAGACACATTCTAGAGACCGCCACCCTGGGTGTGTTTCTGGTTCCCTGCCGTGCCTACCTGACACCCCCACCCACAGCCACAGCATCTTGTCCTCAGAGCAGTTTCTGCTCCCAGCCTGTCCCTCCTCCCAGAAGAGGAGCAGTGCAGATGGCTCTCTTGCACTCTGCCAAGACTTTTCATCGGGTACCTGTTGGGGACATTCTCAGCTTGGGCTCCTCTAAGGCATACACTCTGTGTGAAGACGCGCTCCAGCTGCGTGAGGATAGTGAATTATTAACGGCACCCTGTTCGGTTGGAATTTCATCCCGACAAGAGCTGTTGGCAACCAGCGTGGTGATTATAGACATGGGGGGGGGGGCAGTGAGAAGCTAGGGAGCCCTGCAGGAAACAGGAGGAGACGAGAGGAAGCTCGGCTCGGCCGCACAAGCCAGGTAGTAAGTAAGCGTGCTGCTCCCCGAGGAAAGCCCAGCCTGGTGTGGTAGTTACCCTCGTGTTTCTGGAACAAAATGCCTGCCCAGAAGCAATTTGTGGAAGGAAAGGGTTTATTCAGTTTCGAGGTGACGGCTCATCATGCAAGAAAGGCACAGCAAGAGCTAACCGCTAGGTGCCACAGCTCCACGTCCGCAGGGAGGAAAGAAAACGAGCTAGCTAGCGCTGCCACGCGAGGCTGGACTGTGAAATCCCCCCCCCCCCAGTGGAACACCTCCTCTAGCAAGGCTTCACCCCCCAGACTGGACTGAGTGTGAAGTTTAATCACAAACACATGAGGCTATGGGAGCATTGTGCAGTCACACCACCACACCTAATGACAGTGGAAAGGGGGACAAAACCCCTTGGGAAAAAAATGCATGTGTAAAGGAGTTGATGCTTAGCAATTTACAGAGAAATACCATTATAAAATATATAAATAAGGCTAGGGAGATGGCTCAACAGCTGGCCTGCATTCAGTTCCCCAGTACTCACTTAAAATCAGATGCACAAAGTGGCGCATGAATCTGGGTAGTGTTTACAACAGCACGAAGCCATGGCATGCCCATTCTCATTCATTTTCATTATCTCCTTCTCCCCTCACACATTAATATTCAAAAATATAGGGGATGGTAAAAAATAATATGTATGTACACACAAAAAACAACCTTGGGCTAGGTAAATATTAAATTAAAAATATTAATTTCATCATTTGAATGTTTCTAAGTTTTAAATATCACAAAAATGTCCTATCCAGAATCAAACATATTTTTGGAATTTTATTGTTGTTTGAGGGGTTTGTTTTCTAAAATGGAGTCTGTTATGCTTCACAGGCTAGCAGTCCTCCTCCTTCCTCAGCCTCCTGAGTAGCGGGGACGACAGGCGTGCATCAGCACACCAGCCGGGGCCTGCTCTTCAGCCAGCCATGCTGAGCACTGACACCCCTGAGCTCCTGTCATCGCCGTGCAGTCGCTGAGGTGGGCTCTGTAGTGTCCCCATGCAGACAACGAGACTGGGGCACGCAGTCTCCATGGCTGGCTGAAGGCCCTGTGGCTGCAAGGTGGCACCAGCTCCAAGTCTAGGGCTGGAATGAAAGCCACCAGCTGCCCAGCTCGGGGCTACGTGCTGCATCGCTGCTGGGCCGTGAGGCACCTGGGCCACCAGGAGCACCATGTACTTGGCACAGAGCTGGGCCTCACATCCGGGAAGAGTTCCATGTCCTCGTTATTTAATAAATTCCATAACAATTACACAAACATTCCTTCAAATCACTAGGGTGTTGCTACCTATCCTCATAGGGACTCAATAAAAATGTGTTAAGTGAATAAATTAATTTTGCTTCTTATTGCTAAATGATTTTAAGAGACCCTTTAATGTATTGTGTCTGTGTGTGCGAGTGCATGCACGTGCATGTAAAATCCAGAAATTATCAGCCTGTTTTCCTTTCCCAGACAACTCTAGGGACACAGCACTGTCCTCCATCCAAACCAGTTTTATCTACGAATACCACATTATACAAAGAGATCCCATTACAGATAAACAAGGCTGTGGGGTTCCCTACATACAAGGAATTCAGTTATATTAACAATTAAGTCACACAGGGCAGGGGAAGAAGTGAGTCATAGAAGCTACAATCTCTGGGAACCCAAGGAGTATGAGGCTTCCCAGTGAGCTTTGTAATTGGTTTCAGGAGACGAATTGGAAATGTAAAGAAAAAGCTTTAAACCGGGCGTGGTGGTGCACGCCTTTAATCCTAGCACTCTCAGAAGGCAGAGGTAGGAGGATCACTGCGAGTTCGAGGCCACCCTGAGACTGCATAGTGAATTCTAGGTCAGCATGGGCAAGAGCGAGACCCTACCTCGAAAAAAGAAAGAAAGAAAAAGAGCTTCAGTCAAATTCTGTCTACACATTGTCTAGCCTGAGTAATGAAACACTGTGTGACACTAACACATGGCCAATGTGGAAATGGGAATGATAGCCCGAGTTTCCATCATGAAAGTTGAATGAGCGACATGGAATTGTTCTCTAATCTGGTGTTTGGAATCTGCTACCAGCATGGATGTTTAGAAAGCCCTCGGGTAAGAAACTGCCTTATTTTCAGCTTCTGAATAAAAAAAGTTACATAAAAATACTAGGAACCCCAGGGCTCACCCAGCTGCTTCTAATGAGAAGTTGAGAGAGGCCATCCAATGCCATGCACACACTCAAGCAGGGCAGTGAGGCCCTGCTGTCCCCAGGGTCAGGACGTGTTCCAAGAGTCCATCTCATTTCCTCTCCCCAGCAAGCTGTGGTTGGTGGTCAGCTTGAGGATCATTGTAGAAACCAGGAAACCAGGCAGACAGTGTGAGCGTGCGTATTCACGTGAGTGTGTGTGTGTGTGTTGGTGCTGAGCTCTTGGTGTCTTGGTGCCTGGCTCAAGTGAGAAGTACACACTGCACTGGCAACTGGCCCGGGTCTACATGATGGCTGGAATGAGGTTGCGGTGTCCTGGCCACCTTGGGATTGGCCTTAGGGACTCTGGCAGTGCACGTGGCATAGTACTCAGAGAGTGGCAGTCTGGCCTGACTCAGGCATTGGAACTGGTTAGTGACAAGTACCCAAGGAAAAGGGAGTGGATGGGGGTGTGCGTGACAGTGGTAAGAGTCGCCGGCATGAGGCTGAGGCGGGACTGGATGACAAGCTGGTGCCGTGCCGTGAGCTTTGTCTGCCACCCCGTTGGACACTGGGTTAGAGCCCAGGACTCTTCAGGACAGTTGGGTTGGACCTCCTACAACAGGCTACAGGCACGAGGATGGCAGTCCAACCACAGTTACACGCAGAAGCCCTCTGCCCTGCTGCCCACGTCCCTCCTCAAAGTCCCCTGTGCTGACAAACTCAGGGTCTCCACATGGTAAGCTGGCCTTGCACTCATGGTAACCCTCCTGCCTCAGCTTCCTGAGTGCTGAGGTTACGTCAGTGAGTCACCATGTCCACATTTAAATCTTCAAAGAAGTAGGGCTGGGGAGGTGGTTCTGCAGCTGAAGGTACGAAGCCTGCCAGCCTGGGTACCCACATAAAGCGAAACACATGAAGTGGCACATGCTTCTGAAATCCATTTGCAGTGGCAGGAGGTCTTGGTGAGCCCATTCATATTGATTCATTTTCTCATAGTCTCTCTAATAAATAAACATTTAAACATATTAAAGAGAGGCAGGGAAGGGGAGGAAGGGAGGAAGAAGAAGGAAGGGGAGGGGGAGGAAGGCATCAAAGAAGTAATAATTAAGAAATTCAGGGCTTAAGTGATGGCTTAGCCGTTAAGACCCTTGCCTGTGAAGCCCAAGGACTCATGTTAGATTCTCCAGTGCCCACATAAACCAGATGCACAAAGTGGCACATGCATCTGGAGTTTGTTTGCAGTGGCTTAAAGCCCTGGTGCACCCATACTCTATCTGTTTCTCTGTGTGTCTGTCTCTCAAATAAATAAATAAAATATTTTTTAAAAAAAAGAAAAAGAAATCCACATGAGGGCTGGAGAGATGGCTCAGTGGTTAAGACACTTACTTGCAAAGCCTAAGAACTCAAGTTTGATTCCCCAGTACCAACATAATGCCAGATGTACAAGGTGGCATATACATCTAGAGTTCATTTGCAGTGGCTAGAGGCCCTGGTACACCCATATTCATTCATTCATTCATTCTCTTTCTCCTTCAATCAAATAAATATATTTTTTAAATATATTTAAAAAAGAAAGAAATCCACATGAAAATGTGTTCCACTGAGACCCAAGTTTGCATTTTGTCCAAATTTTTGAAAACTGATATTCTCCCAACTGTGTTGATTCAATTATGGCCTTTGATTGTGTTGTGTGCTTTCTTCTGGGACCCTCAGGACTGTTTAACAGTCTGACACCTGGTCACACCACAGCATCAGTAGCTAGCTTTGCCTCTTTACCGCAGAGGTCCCCTGAGCACTGCCGGCTCTCTCTCTCATGCACCCAGGGAAAGCCCACCTGCCCTCCCCTCCCTGGGCCCGGCCCGGGGTCTTTGCAGGAGAAGCCCCCACCAGGGGATCGCTCAGTGGTGGAACCTTCGTAAGTCTTGGGCCTGGAGCTGTAGTTCACGTCCGCACTGTGCTGCTCTGTGCATGTTTACTGCACAGGTGAACGGTGTCCTGTTGAGTCACAGGCAGGAAGGAGTGCTCATCTACGCCAGCCTCACCCCAAAACTAAACACTGCGAGAAACAAAGGACTGACTTAAGGGTACAACTAATTTCATGAAGCATTAGCAGCTAGTTTTACTTCCTTTCTGTACTTTCTTTATGAGCAGATGTCGCAGCACAACACGTGAAATCGGCGAGCATGCTGCTTAGCCAGAGAATCGCCAAACGGACCTTTACCAGAGTGGCACAAACACACGTGCGCCCTCACACATAGTACACATTGGGCCAGGCATGGTAGGGCACGCCTTTAATCCCAGCACTCAGGAGGCACAAGTAGGAGGATTGCCGTGAGTTCTAGGCCACCCTGAGACTACAGTTAATTCCAGGTCAGCCTGGGCCAGAGTGAGACCCTATCTTGAAAGCCCCCCCACAAAAAAAAAAAAAAACACAAATACACCCTTCACACACACAAGAAAATGTGTATCATGGAGTTTTGTACAGCCATTAAAAAGAATAATTTATGCCATTGGCAAGAAAATGGCTAAAAGTGGACTTCATCATGTTGAGTGAAATAAGCCGGACCCAGGGTAATTCTCACACTTTTTCTCGTATGTGGAATCTGGGTTCAGAATGTCTACATGTATAAGACAAAAGCAGAAGGAGCCAGGCACGGGGAGGCGCACGCCTTTAACCCCAGCACTCTGGAGGCGGAAGTAGGAGGATCCCTGTGAGTTCGAGGCCAGCCTGAGACTACATAGTGAATTCCAGGTCAGTCTGGGCTAGAGTGAGACCCTACATTGAAAAAGCAAAAAAAAGAAAGAAAGAAAGAAATAGCAGAAGTGGACAGTTTGTGCAAAAGACAGTGCAAGGGATGGAATAAGAGAGGGTAATGGGGACAATATGATAAAAGTGCATGGTATTCGTTGATGAAAATGTTATAAAGAAACCCATTATTTTGCGTGGTAAATATATGCTAACAAAAAGAATGCAGCCCAAATAGCATACATGTTGAAGTCAGATTCTCCAATTGGGTGAAGAAATAATTTATTTTTAAACATTTAAAAGGCAAATGATCATCCTTATAGTACTGTGATCTCTGTACCAAGTTTTAACTGCTGATCCAAGTAGTTGGTTGTTGGCTTATGTGCTGGGATGCAAGACAGGCCTGGGAAGCATCAGTCAGATGGACTTGAAGTCGGCTGACCTTTATACATTGGATGGGAATGTGAGTTAGAAGCCAGGAATTCCTGTCAAATCCCAAGTTAGCCATGTGGTTCCAGCCACGCAGCGGGGGGTTATCGGAATTGCGTGCTGCCACCCAACTCAGAGGAGCAGCAAGGAAGAGCGCGCATGCCTGTGAGCCCAGCGCTCAGGAGGCTTGGCGGGGGGGGGGGGACTGCTCAAGGTCAAGGCGAGCCTGGGCTACGAAGTGAAGCCCTATTTCAGAACAGAGGAGGGAGGGAGAGAGAGAGAATGAACCAACTGGGGAGAAACTTGACTCTTGTAGGAGTAACACTGATGTGACTCCATCAGGAGGATTTTCACATAGAAGCTCCCATGAAACTCCAGAGCCACACTTCACTCCAGCTGTTTTGAGCAGGGTCTTTCTATAAAAATATGTATTCTGAGCTGGAGAGATGGCTTAGCGGTTAAGCGCTTCCCTGTGAAGCCTAAGGACCCTAGTTCGAGGCTTGATTCCTCAGGACCCATGTAAACCAGATGCACAAGGGGCGCATGCATCTGGAGTTCGTTTGCAGTGGCTGGAGGCCTGGATGTGTCCATTCTCTCTCTCTCCCCTCCCTTCCTCCCTCCTTCTCTCTCTGTTGTTCTCAAATAAAAATTTAACAAATAAAAATAAGTATGTATTCTACTTTCGATGGCCACTGTGACATGGCATGCTGTTGTTCCAGGCCTGCCTGTGCTGGTTATGGTGCCCAGCAAAGGCTCAGCCCTAGGGGTGGGCGCTGAGGTCATCACTGTGCAGTGAGTGGCTAGGACATATGCTAACCAGAAACCACCACTTGACGCTGAAGTTCTGCTTTGTCACTATGCCATCTGTGGGCTGGCACGAGGGACCTCTGTGTCAGGACAGTGGGGTACTTCCAGGGCATCTGTGGCTTGCGAGGCTCCTGTGCTCACGGGGGTGGGGAAGCGGGGTACTCCAGAACCCCATTGCTGATGCTGCCTTTCTCGAGGTGTGGCCATGAGCCCAGTAAGTCCCTCTGTTTCCCACAGCCTGGCCAGGGACTTCCTTTTCCAGAAGTCTCTCCAGCGAGCCTGTCCTGGGGGCTCTTCTGTGAAGAGCTGTGTTTCCGGTGAGTGCACCGTGTAGCCTCCATGTTCCGCGTGAGAAACCCCTTTTGTTTGGTCTGCACTTGGCATTTTTCACGTGGGAGAGTGTGCAGAGTGGGGTGGCTTGTTGCAGCCTCCTGTGCTTGCTTCTTCGGTTGGACACAGTCCACTTCTCCAAGTCTCTGAGGTGTTCCCCTCAGGCCCCAGGCTTTTGAACAGCTTTTGTGTCATTAGATTTATTTTTTAAAAAGATTTATTTATTAGAGACAGGGAGAGAGAGAGACAGAATGGGCACACCAGGGCCTCCAGCCACTGCAAACGAACTCCAGACGCATGTGCCACCATGTGCATCTGGCTTACGTGGAACCTGAGGAATTGAACCTGGGTCCTTAGGCTTCTCAGGCAGGCGCCTTAACCACTGAACAATCTCTCCAGCCCTCTTTTTCTTTCTTGAAATAGGGTCTCTTTCTGTAGCCCAGGTTGGCCTTGAACTCACCACGATCGTCCTGTCTTAGCTTCCCAAGTACTGGGATTACTGCTGCGAACTTCTATACCTGGCTTTGGCAGGGTTTTTAATTTGAATAGTATTGTTAAATTATGTACTTATCAGGAGAAATGCTATTAAGTTCCCATCATGAGGCCACAATGTACATTATCCAAACTGAAATCATCCTGGGCCTTTAGCCCAACCATTCTTTATGACTGTGAAGTACATTTAAATACATCATAAAACTTAAGTATTTTGTGCCTGTGCCCTTTGGGTTTGTGGCATTCTGGAACACCTGAGCAGCCTCTCAAGAATGTACTTTCCCAATGTTGGCCTTCTGAGGGCATCTGGTGGCTTGTGTACTACTTTGCTGTGTCCATTAAGGCTGAGGGGTTGGGCCCTCAAGTCAGACACCGGGGTTCAGATCCCTGCTCTGCCTCTGATAGCTAAGTTCTTGAGCAATGAGTGTTCTTTTGTCTGAGCTTTCCAAGCTATAAGATGGATAACAATAGTCAGAAGCTGGACCTGGGAAACTAGTAACACCATCCCCAGCAAGCCGCAGGCTCGTCATGAGAAAGGAGACTTCCAGGGCTGCCAGCCATCCACGGCAGTTGCTTGGCCGGGCTGGTGACTCCCAGGAGAGCGCTGTTCCCCACTTCCCTTCATTGGGGCCCTGTGGCTGCTGCTCTGCGGATTCTATACCTGCCTCCCCTCTCTCCTCATCTCTTCTCCTTTCATACCCAGCAGGCTGCTCCCCACCCCAGCCCAGCCTGCTGTTTCACACCCCCACCCCTTCCCTGGGGTTTCTGTCCCCACAGCTCACTGGGCTGGACCAACAGCTGTTCATCTTCCAGACAGCCCGGCAGAGCTCCACCTTTCTTGGCAGTCCTGACCACCATCTTCCTCAGTTCTCCCACCATATCATATGTGCACATCCCTCAAGTCGTGTGTGCATGTGTGCTGGCTTGTTTATCGCGTTTTTAGGGGCTTCCTTCCACAAGACATGAGGTCGGGAAAGGATGCATCTGCAGTGGGCCTGTAGTGACAAAGCTCAGCACCAGGGGAAGCAAGTCCTGAGGCCGTCAGCTAGGGTGCCAGCTCCAAGGAAGGCTCACCCCAACTCCTAACCCACGCCTGTAGTCTGCGCCTGCCTTAAAACTTATTCAAGTCTCAAAGGTCCCCAGAAAGGACGTGTCTTTTCTGCTCTGAGGTTATAGTTATTCATGCTCTGTTGTCTGAGGACCTGACCTTGAGGGTGACAAAGATGAGCTGGAGAGTGAATGGCCACTCAGAATAACACAACATCCCAGAGGCCTTAAATCTGGGAGCCAGTGGGCTGAACACGGGGCCTCTCATGCAGCCTCTGGTCTCTGCCTGTGGCTCTGAAGTCTGGGAAGAAAAGAAAACCTTCTCATGAAAATCAGGGATCATGCACGACCAGAGCTGTCTTCCTGAAAGTCAATGCTTAGATGGAATTCCAGAAACCAAAGGGGCTGCCTTGTACACAGAGCGCAGGCCTTTGTTTTGAAAACAGAATGATGTTCCTTAAATCCACCCTCACCTCCCAGCCAGGGAACAATGCTCTGTGTAGTGGGCAGATCATCACAGGGCTGCCGGATGGATGAAGCACAGGGCTCAAGATGGCTCAGCACAGTAGCATCATTTTGTGTGAGGAGACGGGGCTCTGAGCTCCTGGCCCCAGAGGTCGGCAGATATAGCTGTATCTACCACTGGGCTATTTCTTCCCCTACACAGCACTAACATGACTTTGACTCCCTGCTCTGAAGTTTGTGTCCACAGACATTGAGTATAAGTAATATTGTATAATAGTGTTGGATGTATTATTTTGGCACTCCAGAGACTGCCTGCCAGGGAACTTGTGCTGTCAGACTAGAATAGGGAAGAGAAACCCTGAATAGAAATCAAAACATTTAGAATCAAATCATAGATGTAGCTATAATGATACTGAGATGAAACTGTGAGCTATTAAATCTATATATTGGAAAAATGAATGCTAATGACCTATCTCAATAAATTAAGAAAGGACACTAGCCCCAAATGTATCAGCAAGATAGCAATAACATTGATTGGCTCTTAAACTATAAGCATGGGAAGTCTTGATTATTTTTTAAAAAAATCAGCGGGGCTGGAGAGATGGCTCAGTGATTAAGGTGCTTGCCTTTGAAGTCTAAGGACCCAGGTTCGAGTCTCTAGGTCCCATGTAAGCCAGATGCACATAGTGGCACATTCATCTAGAGTTTATTTGCAGTTGCTAGAGGCCCTAGAGTACCCATTCTCTCTCCCTTCTTCCCTCCCTCCCTCTTTCTGTCTCAAATAAATAAAAATAAATCTTTGAAAAAAATCAGTGCCTATCAGTTGACACAGTATTGTTGTGACTTTCTACCTGGCAGGGCTGCAGGGGACACTAGCACTAAACCATAGCAGTGTTGACACTGGTTTCCAGCTGCTCCATCACTCTGAAGATTTTCCTAAGCTGGCAAGGGTGTCAAGTCATTACAGTAGCCTCTTAGATTCCATCCTGGCTCTCTGAATAACATGTCACTAAAATTAAACAGTAGGAAGCCACTCAGCCATTCCCTTTGTGTCTTTGCAGGATATTCCCAGAATCTCTCCGCTGGCTAATGGCTACCCAGCAGTTTGAGTTGGCAAAGAAGCAGATCCTGTACCTCACACAGAAGAACTGTGTAAGCCCAGAGAGTGACATCAAGGGCGTGATGCCAGGTGAGTATCCCACCAGCTGGCTGGGGTGCCCTGCGGCTGGTCTTGCTGTATCGGATGGCTGTTCTAGCTGGGTCCAGTGTTCCTGCACCCATGTTGTCTGAAGAACGACGGCAGTAACAGCCGGAACCCGGGAGTGAGAGAGAATGGAACTTCTCTCCACTTTCCACGAGCTGGCTGCTTTCACGGTCAAGTTAAACACACTCGGTACTCCTTTTGCCCATTCAAGGCCAGAAGTCGAGCAGAAGTCTGATACACACTTGATCTTCACTGGGTGTATTTGGCTGTGTAGCACCTAGCCTCTCCTGCCTGCCTGCCAGGATTAGAAGCCCTGGCTCAGGGTGTGGGTGGCTCTTATGACCTCTTTTCCCAGGTATGACCTTCAAAGAGCTGCCATTGGCTATTTCTGGCCATGGCCTATTTGCTGGGCAAGAGAAGAGCTGTAAACATGAGCTGTTTTGTGGGGTGTTCAGATATGTAAAAGTCTTGTGGAAAAGTGGTATCAGCAGGTGGGGCTTGAAAGCTGAGGGTCATAAGTGTCACCAAGGAGTTCTTCATAGACAGGTTCCTGGCCCCTCTCTGGCAAAAGGACATGCTGACCTGTTGATCTGGAAGAAGCCCTGGGAATGTGCGTTTGTAGTAAGCACTAGAGCAGATTGTGATGCAAACAACCTAGAAATGGCCTTTGGACATCTGGTAGACCCCAGCTCTGATCTGCCACCCTGACCTGAAGATCTAGTGTGTGTTGTAAAGTTCCCCAGGAAAACAATCTATAGGTATGCATGTGTGTGTGTGTGTGTGTGTGTGAGAGAGAGAGAGAGAGAGAGAGAGAGAGAGAAAAGATTTCCCTCATAATAGGAACTCCTGTGTTAGCCATGCAGTCAGTCAATTCTCAGATGTTTGCTAAGCCTGCTAAAGCCCAGCACTTGGGAGAGCAGAGGTCACAAGCCAAACCTGACTCGAGGGCAGTCACGGGCAAGGGTGTTGCACAGGGCTGCTAAGATGAGCGCCCAGTCAGGAGAAGTAAAGTACTGGGGCCGAGGGGTTCTGTGTGACCACGGGACAGTAGTATCTGGATGAGCCTGGCTCTGAGGCATAAGTGAGCTGGGATCTGAGGCATGTAGGGGACTGTGCCCTGCACACCCATTCCCAAGGGGAAAGGGACACATGAGCGATTTGGATCATAGATGCTCTTATTACCCAGCCAGGCCTCTTACTGGACTCCCCATTAAGAAGGTCTTGCGGTCCACAAAAGCTGCTGTTCCGCCCAGGTGTCATCCCTGCCTCCTCTTGTGCTCAAGATGGCCACTGGGCCACCTCCACATGTGGGGTGAGGTGTTGTTTACCAAGTCCTCCAGCAGAGGCAGGAGTCAGGTCAGCCTGAAGCTCTGGATTCACTGGAATAAAGAAGTATATAAAGGAGCCCCATCTGGTCTACCAGAAGAGTTCTGCGTGTCTCAGAGGAGCATCTGAGGCCCCTTTCTCAGGAGCAGTGACACATGGGCCAACATGCCAGCCCCCTTTCAAGTGATCTACAGACATGGACTCGTTCTTGACATTCAGAGCTGTGCACATGAGTCCTCCCAGCAGTACACTGTGCATGGGGTCTCATAATGCTCCCATTTGCAGATGAGGAAACTGAGGCACAGAGGCTGAGTCATTTTGCCAGTGGTCACATGGCTACTCAGTTGAGCTGGGGCTTGGGCCCAAAAATCCAGCGGACATGGCTTCAGTGTGCTAAACAGGAAGAATTTGGAGGCATGTGAAGAGGGACGGTGCTAAGGACCCCTCTTGACCCCAGGGTCTGCCCATTCTGGACCACCACATACAGCTTCCTGAACTTCTCCAGGTCCCCTTCAGTAGCACGTTCCTGCTCTCCAGTCTCATGGTGCATTTGCTTCTCCTAATGAAAGCACCATGTTCCGCTCCTTGCAGGGTAACATGTCATCAGGAAGAGTTCTTTTCTCAATTCTAATTCCACTGATTTCATTTACTTCTGATTTTGGAAAGTGATATTAGCTTTTTTTCTTTTCTCCCTCCTTCTGGTTTATTCTTTCTTTCTTTATTCTTTGTTTTATTTATTTATTTTATTAGAGAGAGAGAATGATGGGCATGCCAGGGCCTCTAGCCACTGCAAATGAACTCAAGACATATGCACCACCTTGTGCATCTGACTTTACATGGGTACTGGAGAGCTGAACCCAGTTCCTTAGGCTTTGTAGGAAAGTGCCTTAACTGCTGAGCCATCTCTCCAGCCCTGCTTATATGTTTCTTGGTGCTTATCTCTATTCTGTGTCCTAGGCAGGAGCTTAAGCAAAAGATGGTTAGTCCCCTTGGTGACTAGCAGAAGACAAAGGCTTGCCAGGAGCTGTCATGTGGGGGTCACTGAAGCTCTGTTACCCCGCCTCTGGCTTTCTCTTGCTTCCCACTGTCAGATCCTCCCAGACAGCCATAGGCAAAATTGCCCAGCATTGGGGAGATGGCACCCAGGCTGGTTTATGTAGCCAAACCCGACACTTCCAGCATCCTTATCTCAGTCTCATTCTTCCTCTTGGAACTGTCACCTCATCTAGTTCCCCAGCCTGCTCCTGGGCTCTTACCCAGTCCTTCTTCGGTGGGCTCACTGACCCGTATGCTCTGCCCTGTCCTCCTGGCTTCCATCAACAGCCCAGACACTTCCTAATCCCATCGCCACCTGCTTCACAACTTTCCAGTGGCCTCCCACAGTCTTCAGGGGAGATCCCCACATCCTCCGCGTATCTTGGACACCCTGCCTCAGCTCTACCTGCTGCCCCCGGGCCCTTGGCCTCTGTTGAACTCCCACTTGTTTCTTCCCTATAGGGCCCACCTCGTGAAAGTCCCTGCCCTCTCTGACCCATTCACTCCCATTCTGGCTAACTCTTGAGACTCAAGTCCACACTCATGTTCCGTATAACCTTGGACTCCCCACATCCATCCACCCTTCTCCCCTCAGTGCCCTAGCTGTAGGAGGGCCATGTGGATTTCTGGCCAGTGTTTCTACCCCACAGAGCCTCTGCTGCAGAGCTCAGGCTGTATCACAACACCAAAGGAGACTGAGGGGCCGTCCGGGTGAATGTTCTGAGAACGTTCACAGCATACAAGAATCCTGGACTCCCACAGCCAAGAAGGGGTGAGGCTATGGCTTCTGCCGCCTCTGGGCAGACAGATGTCTCGGGCTTGTCTGTAAGTGGTGGAAGAGGGGCCCCTGGTGTTCCAGTAATGCCCGCTAGCTTCCAATTTGTGCTAGAAGAAAACCTGATTTCCACAACTTCCCATTTCCGTTCTTCTAAAACTTCCTTCAGGTTTTCTTTGAGGCCTGATACTTTGTGTGTCCCCAGTGCCATCCACACAGTGTCACATCATGTGCCCAATTATGATAGCTCTCCTGCCTGGGCCCCAGCTCCCAAGATCTTACACATATATAGCAAGAGTAAATATCCTGCTGGTTCCATGATGCCAGCATTCCACTGCCAAAGGAAAGCAAGGAAGAGCTCGGCTCAGGGCTGTTAGTGCATTTCCTGCACAAGCAAGAGACCCTGAGGGGCCCTGAAACTGCCTTAGTTCAAATCACTAGCTCTCACTTAAACAAGGGGGTGTGGCCACAGGCCCCTGTAACCCCAATCCCTCAAAGGGGACAGAGACCGGGCAATCACCCAGGCTCATGGGAAACACCAAGTTTCTGTCCAGTTAGAGACTCTGGCTCAAAATGAGTGGAAGAGCAACGGAGTGGGACACCTGACGTTCTGCTCTGGCCACCTCAGGTGCGTGCCCCCCACTGCAGGCAAGCACACGGGGTGCTGCAAGAGCGCATATGCGTGAACACACCACACACACCACCTACACACAAGCAAAAAAAAAAAAAAAGAGCCCCACTTAGTCCCTTGGTTTCAGTGATGGTGAGATCAGCGAGAGAGCCAAGCCACAGGCAGGGACTGGGCAGCATGGAGAGAACCCCCAGCAGGTATCACGTCCTCAGAGCCTTCTGAGAGCAGCCTCAGCATTCCCTGCTTTACAGGTAGGCAGTGGGGACATCAAAGGCTGAAGTAGCTCAGTGAGGGCCAGCCCAGCCCAGGGGAGGGAGACCACATACATGCCCTCTGCTTCTTCCTCAGGATGAGCCATGTGCAGGAAGCAGGGATCCTCTGACCGCCTGCTTGGGGCTCTCTATGGGCAACCCCGCTGGCAAAGCAATGTGCCCTGGCACTGCCAAGGTGGAGGCTGTGACCCACCATCTCACTCACACGCTGTACAGGGCTCCTGGCCGTTGGCAGTGCTGCAGGGGGATTTGCCCTTCCCTCTCTCCCTCCCTCCCTTTCCCTTTTCCTCCCTCTCTCTCTCTGTTGTCAGTCTGTCAGAACTCCGGTGACTGCTGCTCCGCCCCCGTATGTAGGCTAGAAGCCACAGGGACCTGCAGTTTCGGGCCAGTTGTTGAAAATGTGCACATATTTTAAAATCCAGCTGTCTGGGGTGACAGATAAATTCCAATATTGAAAGCCCAAAGATACATTTACTCTGGTGACCAAGCACTACTAAGTCTAGATCCGTACGTGAGGGGGAGGGCTGCAGGGGAGAGAGACCATGTTCTCGCCTCTTTCCCATGGTCGGGGGCAGAGCTGCTATGTCGGCGCTTTTATACGTACTTTTTCATGGCTTTCCTGCAGCCCTCCTCTCCTCCTTCCCTTTCCCTGCCTTTCCTTGCTCATCTCCGGGGTGCCAGGCTCTTTATCACTAACCCTAGTGTCGACCAGGAGGATCGTAGCGAAGCCAACCAAAGCACACACACACACACACACCCGTGCAGGCCAGGGTGAGCTGCTCTGCCCCCTCTCTGTCACCCTGGGGAAGGTGCAGAGGGGCCGGGACTGCCTCAGCACCTCATGCGTCTGGGGCTCAGAACATGCATAGCAGAAATTCCCCCACCATGGGTGCTGGGAAGCGCCGACAGTGCCCGGCCGCAAGCAGGCTCGGTTTCCCCTGTGCATGTAGACTTACCATCAGGTTCAGCTTACAAATCAGACACAGTAAGAGCAACCATAGTGATGTACTCTAATAAAAGTTACTTATGGGCTGGAGAGATGGCTTAGCAGTTAAGCACTTGCCTGTGAAGTCTAAGGTCCCCCAGTTCAAGGCTCAATTCCCCAGGACTCATGTTAGCCAGATGCACAAGGTGGCGCATGTATCTGGAGTTCATTTGCAGTGGCTGGAGGCCCTGACACACCCATTCTCTCTCTCTATCTGCCTCTTTCTCTCTGTCTCTCTCAAATAAATAAAAATGAACAAAAAACTTTTTAACTTATTTATAATTTACGAGCTTTTCATGCTCGCATTCTCTATTTAATATTTTCAGACCAGGGTTGGCCATGAGGAATTGAGAGTTCAGATCCTGGGTGAGTGTGGGCAGTCTTCCCAAGGAGGCTAACAAGCACCAAGATGGGCTTCTGTCAGGCCCATGGGACCCTCGCTGCTCCCAGGGCTTAGCACTGACCACAGGGTCAGAGAAATGTGGAGACTGGGGCCGTACGATGGAGCCAGGCGCGCGAAGCTCTGCTCTGTCTGTTTGAAATGCCTCCAGCAGCACTGAGAGAAGAATGCCCAGAGCCTGGAGGAGCACCCCCCCTCCCATGTCTGGTCAGCTGTCTGCAGGCACTGTTTGCTCCTGTTACTTCTGGGGCACAAGTCTGAGACAGACCCTGAGTTTCCAGCTGATAGCTGGAGAGTCAAGATTTCTTATTTCCTCACCTCACTGGGGTCTCAGCCACCAACTGTCTCCTTCAGTTTGGAGTGCGTGGATTTCGTCCAGAGGAACGCTGCTGTGGGAACTGAGCTGCTGTCGATGGGCACGTGATGTAACAGCGACACTGACAAAACATCAGCAGTGCTGGAAGTTAACTTAACTCCACTTAGAATGATAGACCAGAGTCAATTCTTACACTGGACTTCACGGTTTAATGCTATTTTTAAAAACCTTTAGGTCGTCACAGTTATAAGCAAGTGCCTTAACTGTTGAGCCATCTCCCCAGCCCTGTAAACAATTGTTACAGCTTCTTTGGCATCATATTTCATCTGCAATAATGCATTAACAGTTACATATGGAGCACATTAAAAAGATAAGCTTTGAGCTGCGTGTGGTGGTGCACGCCTTTAATCCAAGCACTCGGGAGGCAGAGGTAGGAGGATCTCTGTGAGTTCGATGCCACCTTGAGACTACATAGTGAAGTCCAGGTCAGCCTGGGCTACAGCGAGACCCTACCTCCAAAAACAAAACAAAACAAAACCAAAAGAGAAGCTTTGGGCTGGAGAGATGGCTTAGCCGTTAAGGCGTTTGCCTGCAAAGCCAAAGGACTCAGGTTTGACTCCCAGAACCCACGTAAGCCAGATGCACAAGGGAGCGCACGCATTTGGAGTTCATTTGCAGTGACTAGAGGCCCTGGCATGCCTGTTCTCTCTCTCTCTCTCTCTCTCTCTCTTTCTTCATGCTTATTTCTGTATATGTCTCTCTCAAATAAATAAATAAAATAGTTTTTGAAACAAGATAAGGTTTAAGCATCTAAACACACTCATGAACATCAGAGTTTTCTTCTCAGACTATCTCCCTGTTGAGAAAGCATGGCTATGCTAGCTGACTTCTGACTAGGCTGGGTTTTGCGCACGCACGTGTGTGTGCGCGCGTGTGTGTATGTGCACACGTGCATTATACATGTATGTTTGTATGTGTGTGCTAAAGGCCAGAGGTCGATGTTGGGTGTCCTTTTCAATCACACTCCACAGTATTTTTTGAGACAAGGTCTCTCACTCAACCTAGTGCTTACAGATGCCATCAGGCAAGCTAGCCAGCTAGCCCAAGGGACCCACCGTGCCCACCTCCCCAGAGCTGGAATTAGAGGCGCACTCTGGGTGGATGCTAGGAATCCAAACTCAGGTCTTCGTGCTTGCATGGCAAACACTTTACCCACTCGCCATCCTCACCCTGTGAGTGTCAGAGTCGTGCAGATGCCCGGGTCATTGGATCTGAGTGCATCTGCCATTCAGCGTTTTTAAAAATGCAATTCGTGTAGCAATGTTTTGGTCACCACATAGCACAGCTATAATCCCCTGATATTTTCATAGAGCAGAAAATTTCCCCAACACTTTGGAAGGTACTGTGATGCTGCTGCAAACATGCGTGTGGCACTTTGAACACCGCCTTGAACATGCGGTGATGGACAGGACGCAGCACGGCGTGCTGAGAAGAAACACCTGTTGCCGGGTTACTTAACCACTGCGCTGGGCTTTCTCCAGTTTGAGACTCTCTATAAACCAGTGTGCTACGTGAGGCCAGCAGCAGTCTTTTTTTAAAAAAAGTATTATTATGTATTACTTGTTTATTTGAGAGAGAGAGAGGTAGTATGGGCACACCAGGATCTCTTACCATTGCAGATGAACTCCAGATGCATGGGCCAATGAGACTGAAGTTGCAGGCATGCATAACCATGTCCAGCTACTTGTGGGGTTCTGGAGATTCAAAGTTGGGTGGTCTCAAGCCCTCATGCTTGCACAGGAAGCTCACTAAACCCCTAACCCATCCCTCCAGCCCAGTATATTTAGTTTTAACCGTAGAGAAATGGTGTCAACAAGTCAGATTAGCCTATTTTTCTAATTATTTATTTGTGGGGGGGGGTATGCATGCCACAGCACATGTGTGCGTGGAGGTCAGGATGTCTATACTCCACCTTCTTTGAAATAGGGTCTCTTGCTCTGCAAGTGAGTCTGGCCTGTGAGGTTCAGATTCCCCTGCTCCGCCTCCCACTGTCCTGGATGTTGCACCAGGATCACAGGTGTATGTACCACTGTGTGTCCAGCTTTACGTGGAGGCCGGGGAATTGAACCCAGGCTGTCAGACAAGGGCCTTTAGTTGCTGAGCCATCTCCCCTGCTCCCAGATTAGCCTAGTTTTGCTGTCAGGAGAGTTCGGGATCTAGAGGGCCTATGGACAGCCAGCCAGAATGAGAACCATATTGACTCATACAAAGACCTCATTCTCACACCTAATGTGGAAAGGAAGAACATTCTGGAAATTCAGGAGATATGCTCTCCCTTGTCAGAGAAAGGGTTTCCTGGCCCTTCCGTGACCTGGCTGAAGTGACAGTAAGTCTGAAATTTGTGTCTAAATAAACCCAGGTGTAGTAGCACATGCTTGTAGTCCCAGATACCCAGGGAGCTGGGGCAGGAGAATAATTTGAGCCCAGGAATTTAAGACCAGTCTGGGCAACAGAGTGAGACCTCCATCTCAAAATAAGTTTAAAAATTCCTAAGCCCTAAACCAAGCATGAGGGTGCTTGCCTTTAATCCCTGCACTCAGGAGGCAGAGGTAGGAGGATCGCCGTGAGTTCCAGGCCACCCTGAGACTACATAGTGAATTCCAGGTCAGCCTGGACTAGAGTGAAACCCTACCTTGAAAAAACAAAAAAATAAATAAATAAAAATTCCTAAGCCCATCTTTTTTCAAAAACATTGTGTTGTGTTTTCCCTTCAAATGATAAATGAGTTTGTAGACAGTGAGGTAAAAGGTGAGTTAAAACACACAGGCATGTGAATGGCCCCAAGACACGCCAGTGTGAGGGTCCCGGGGAGCCCCACAGGAGCAGAGGAAACAGCAGTCATCCCTCCATGTCTGGGGGAGACTGGTTGCGGACCAGATCCCACAGGGGCTCAGACCCTGTCCAAGATGGTGTAGCTTCTGCACATAGCCCAGGCTCACCCTCGTGGGAGTCATGCTGATACCTGGTGCAGTGAGACCTCTAGCAGCACCGGGCTGTACTGAATTCCTGACGACTCACGGCAAGAAAAACTTACTCCTGTTCAGTGCAGACAGACATTTTGATCCATGATTGTTGAAATGTAAGAACTCAGAGAGGGGACTGTATTTGCCCACACCTTTAAACATGTACCTTTATTTTATTTTTTTTTTTTTTGGCTTTTCAAGCTCCCAAACACTTGGTTTTGCTTTGGTTTAGTTTTGGTTTGGTTTGGTTTGGTTTTCATTTCGTTTTGGTCTGGGTCTGGATTTGGTTTGGGTTGGGTTTGATTTAATTTGGTTTTGACATGCTGGGCTGGAACTGGGGGCCTTATGAATGCAGTCCACGTGGTGTAGCACTAAGCTACGCCCTAGACCCCATTCTTTCCACTGTCGACTAAAATACGCACAAATATATGTACATGTATGTGTGAATGTGTGTGTTCACAAATGGACCTACATTTTTGACTTTCAAGGATTCACATCCTCTGAGGACATTTAGACAGAAGCAGCTGTAATCACCGAACATTCTGTCCCCGCACCTCTCCAGGTCTCTGAGGCATGGGTGACACACACAGGTGGATGCAGCCTCTGAACTAGAAAAGGAGCCACTTGTCTCGTCTGGGCAAGGCCCAACTCAGTTAGCCTCACTAACCTAGAATCCCATCCTGCAGTGCTATGTGTAGACAGGATGAAATGAGCCTGTGCTGTCTGTGTGTCCCTCTGATGGGGACGTAGGTGGAAATGTGTGTTAATGGTGGGTTTGGCTTCCCTTCAGTCACCCTGGGGAAATCTGAATGACCAGGTTAGTTTCGTGACCACATTTCTAACCTGAAAGTCTAGATCTTGATCCTGGATGCAGAAGCCAAACTGTGGTGTGACCATCTGGAAGCTTCTGTCCTGCTCAGGGTCATGGTCTGTCTCTTGCAGAGCTAGAAAAGGAGCTTTCCCGGAGGCCTAAGAAGGTCTGCATCGTGAAGGTGGTGGGGACGCGCAACCTGTGGAAGAACATCGTGGTCCTGTGTGTGAACTCGTGAGTCACGGGAGACGAGCGGCCAAGCTGGGGAGGGGCCTGCGTCCCTCAGCTCTAGCTGGGCTGGATCCCGGCCTGCCCCACACTCACCTCCTCAGCCTAGCCATGAAAGAGGCCTTAGGAAGTGTGGCCAGAGCCATTCATCTGTGGGTCTGAAATGGACAGGGCACCAAACATGGCTCTGAGCACAGCCAGCTGCCCCCATGCCCTGTGTCCTACATGATGCTAGAGTTCCCAGGGCCTTGGGCCCAGCACAATCAGACCCCTGCACCCTCAGAACAATGCCTTCCCTCTCTGGTCTTTTCCACGAGGTGCGTGTGGGTGCACCTCCTCAAGGTACACCTGGGGAGGAGGAGGCCCAAGGTTGGATCTCTGGCACTAGGAGAAGGGTGATCCCACTGGGCCTCAGTCCGATCCATCCAAGCTGCCTCTCTGCACGGCAGCACCCTTACGTGCTGGGCCTGCGGCTGTCCCTGCCCCAGGGCTTAGTGTGTACCTGAAGTGTCTCAACTCATAGCTCAACAACCCGCCCTCCCCTGACCACACAAGGAGGACCTTTGGTCAGAGTCAGAGGCCCTCTGGGTGGTCAGCTCTCAGTGGGAACAAGGGTTCATCTGGGACAGGGGCTTATATTTTCAAGTAGAGAGGCCCCATCCTCGGGCTCTTTTCCTCGCAACTCTTTTCTGCCAAAGCAGGCTATAATCACCAATACTGGGACGCCACATTAAATTTCACTTTTGAGGGGTAGTTTCACTGCCAAATAACAGAAGAGCAAAGATTAATCACCCTCAGATCTTACAAACAGATAACCAGACAGAGCCACAGCCACATGGAGGCCTGGCCTGGAGCCCTCAGGCCCCAAGCACCTCCCCAACCAACAATGGCACCAGGCAGGGGTCCTGCTCCTTCCACTTTCAGACAGACGCTGACTAGCTAATGGTACTAACAGCAGTTGAATGACTTCTCTTTTATGTCACAAAACCACAAAATTTGTTATTAATGGATTCCATGTTCATGATTCTTAGGGGGACAAGGGAATGACTGTATTTTGTTACTTGAAAATTAACTGTTGAAGACCGAGTTTTCACTTCTACCAGGGCAAAAAGGTAGAAGATTATCCTGAGAGTGCAGCAGGCCAAGAAGAAAGGACTCCTGGGACTCCAGGGGACTAACCCAGTTGAATCCATTGCTAGGCTATGAAAGAGAACTCTGGGAAGGAGGGGCACTAGGTTCTCTGCACAAGATCACCCTGCAAGAGACACTCACTCGGCAAAGGAGGGCTCCCCCTGCAGGGGATGAGGCTTATTGCAGGTGATCTTGGTTCACTCTCAAGGTCAAATGAAAATCACTTAGACATCCTTGCTGCATGGAAGGGCAGCTGAGAGGCAGATGGGAATGTAGCTCTGGGATGGAGAGTTGATGTGATGAGTGGGTTCTGTGGCACCCCAGGAGTTCCACATCCAAAAGAGCCCCTCAGAGCCCAGGAGATACTTGTACAGGCAGCATCAGCCTCCTGGGAGCATCCTCCATGTTTTCACGCCTGGTTACCAGGGTGTGTGAGGATGCATGTTTCTCAGCAGGTCTGTATGCTTGCCAGGAGCAGTGAAGAAGGGATAGACCCAGGGCGGTCAGGGAAGAGGGATCAGCCCAGGGAAGTCAGGGAAGAGGGATAAACCCAGGGCGGTCAGGGAAGAGGAATAAACCCAGGGCGGTCAGGGAAGAGGGATCAGCCCAGGGAGGTCAGGGAAGAGGGATCAGCCCTGGGCGGTCAGGGAAGAGGGATAAACCCAGGGCGGTCAGGGAAGAGGAATAAACCCAGGGTAGTCAGGGAAGAGGGATAAACCCAGGGTGGTCAGGTAAGAGGGATCAGCCCAGGGAGGTCAGGGAAGAGGGATCAGCCCAGGGCGGTCAGGGAAGAGGGATAAACTCAAAACTGAACAATTCCCTGAAGACAGCTTGTCTTCCTTTGGTCCATGTGGCTTCCCTGTTGCCTTGGTTGTGTGGCTGCCAGTATGCACAGGCAGAGCATCTGGATCCTAAGTCCCCACAGAGAAGGTACAGACCCAGACAGGCAGTGTGGCTCAGAAGTGGTCACTGACCAGAGGAGATCCCCTCTATGCCTGTTTACTGGTCTTCCAAGCAGATGTGACTGTAGTTCTCAGGCTACATGACATTAAATGAGTTAACACAGAGAAAGATGTGTTTTAGGCCCTGCATTCCCAGTTAAAAAAAAAAGAAAGAAAGAAAGAAAGAAATAGTATATCTGAACAAAGGGCCTCATGGAAAGTTCCTTGTATTTGATTCATTACAGGTTCATGTGTGGCAATAGTATGTTTTTCTGTCTGTCTCCTGGTCACTCCCAAGAGGCAAGGAAGCCACTCACATCAGTGCAAGCTCCCAGCGTGTTCTATGCATGTCTCGTGCAGCGCCCTCTGAGCAAGTGTGTCTGTCTCTGCAGGCTGACAGGGTATGGGATCCACCACTGCTTTGCAAGGAGCATGATGGGCCATGAGGTGAAAGTGCCACTCCTCGAGAACTTCTACGCCGACTACTACACCATGGCCAGCATCGCACTGGCCTCCTGCCTGGCCATGTGCGTGGTGGTCAGGTTTCTGGGGCGCAGGGGAGGTCTGCTGCTCTTCATGATCCTCACTGCCCTGGCCTCACTTCTGCAGCTTGGGCTCCTCAACCGTGAGTAGGCTGGGGGAAGGGGACAAGGCAAGGATGCCAGGGAAGGGGACAAGGCAAGGATGCCAGGGAAGGAAGCTGGAGAATTCTCAGAATGCTTACAGGAGTGCCAGCCTTCTGTCACTGTAACAAAGTGCCTAAGATAAACAAAATTTAAGAGTGGAAAGGTTTATTTTAGCTCACAGTTTGGGAGGTTTCAATCTATGGTCTTTGGGGACTGTAGCAAGAGAACACATCATGACAAGGGCACACAGCAGAGGAGGTGAAATCGAAAGAGGAAGGCAAGGCCTGGGTCCCAGTGTCCATCTTTGAGGGCGTACCCCCAAATGACTGAGTTTCTTCCTACAAGGCCCACTAAAGGTCTACCACTGCCACCTCACAGCCCTGCCATGGGCCAGAGACCAAGCCTGCAGCACATGGCCTGTGGGGGAAGTTGGATCCAATCTATGGCATAAGGGCCGGTTACACTTGTGAACTTTTCTGTGACCTGAGTGTTCACTCCGACATGAACTTCTTCAGGCAGGACAGGCTTTAGAGCATCTTCCATCTATACACCTGAAGTGCTGGAGCCTTCCCTGCTCCCTGCACCCCAGATCAGAGCCTCTGGTAGTACTCTTGAGTCCCCTGCATGCTGGTCCCTCAGCGTCCCAGTGGACATGGTTTTGCTCCTGGGCACACTACTCTGTGACTCACCACATGATCAGGAAGTACAAAAGACTTGTTTTGTGTGATATTAAGAAAATACATCAGGGCTGGGGAGATGGCTTAGTGGTTAAGGCACTTACCTGTAAAGCCAAAGGACCCAGGTTCGATTCCCCAGGACCCATGTAAGCCAGATGCACAGGATGGTGCATGCGTCTGGAGTTCATTTGCAGTGGCTGGAGGCCCTGGCACACCCATTATATGTCACTCACTCTCTCTCAAATAAATTTTTTTTAACTTTAAAAAAAAATCAGTTTTGACACCTTCCATGGAGACATGGCTTTTCCATAGATGTTCCCAAGTTTATCATTTATCAAAGTATTTCTCAGTAAGTTCATACATGATCTTTAATACAAAGCCAGAGTCCACATAGCTCCCCGCCCGCCCCCGCCCCGCCATCAAGCATCCTAGCTCATGAACAATGAGCATTTGGCCTCTTTGTGAGAACGCCATGTCAGTGTCCTCCAGCCTCCCCAGAGCACGAATAGCAGGACCTCTGGCTGCTTTCTCACACTTGGGCACCACCCTGCAGGACATGCCACATAGTGTCCCCCATTTAGGAGGAAAGTTAACCAACTGCCCCTCTGTGCCACCCATCAGAGCAGCTGTGTGCAGACCAGCTTGCAGAAGAGTTGGTTTCACGCTCGGGGTGTTTCTAGCTTAGGCATATTCTCAGGCCTCCCAAACCTTGCTGGGAAACTGACCTAATTTGTAATAATGGAACTGGACAAGTGGCACTTTTTACCCTGTCCGAGTGACACCACCTTCCAGGAAACCTCCCTCAGCTCAGTCAGGATAGACACAACAGGCCACCTTAGCCACCAAGGAACTGTTTGGCCCTGAGCAGGAATGTCACCAACACTCTGGGCAAAGGTCAAGCAGCTATGAGGAGGAGGGTTTGGGGCTGCAGAAATGTCGCCTGACAGGCCTGTGCACAGTGCCTTATGCCCGTTGGCACAGTGTAGAAGTGTCATTTGAAAAGCTTTCTGTGCAAGGACACTCCCTTTGCATCTGTCTGGGTCTCTTGCAGGGCTGTACTGTCTCCTGGGTTCTGGGGCCAGCAGAGCCCCAGCCCTCTCTTCCTAACAAAGAGGTCTTTGTTGAATCAAGTGTGAATCCCACTGCCCAGACAGCCGGCACCAACCCAGAAGGGAGTTTGCTTAGAAACAAGTCACATGGGAGCAAGTGGCAATTGTCCCATAGCTAACATGCCTTCTCTATCTCCTCCCATTCTTGTCACCCTTGTTGTGTGTGGGCACAACCCTCTCCATGAACCCAGTGATCGGAAAATACAGCCAGCATCCAGACTCAGGTGAGCCCCAACACCCACACCCGCACCTCCTCATCTTTTATTGCCTCTGCATAGAAGTGTTCACCCATACTCAACCTCTGGTTTCCATTTCCTCTTTCTTCCTCCTTTTGCTCTCCAAGAGTTGCAGCTGAAGTTGGCCGTAGGTTGGACACTATAAGCATACATTTGTATTCTCTGCCCCCTCCTGCATTAGAGAGTGCGACTGTGTCTCTCTGGTTTTGTGCAGCTTCGCGTGCATGCCCTCTGTCTCCTGACACTCGCGTCAGGCAGCGCAGGCCCCTGACCCCGACCAGGGCTCCTTGTCTCTTGGGTGAGATCAAGAAGCCCAGGAGCATCGGGGCTTGGCTGGTGGGCTGCAGGGAGGCTGTGGTCCCCTAAGGCTCATGCAAGCTTGCTGCACTCCAGCGGGGTAGGGGAGACCTCAGAACTGCTACCCTGCACCCTGCACCGCTGTAGCACCTGCCTGGCCCAACCTGAACCCTCGCCACCAGTGCCCCTGGGAGCGCTTGCCTCCACACAGCCCTGAGGAAAACAGCTGGGCCAGAGTGGGTGGCCCGCAACTGCATGCCGCAGCATACACAGCTGCCTTGTGCCACCAACAGTGCTGGGGTGGCTGAGGACTTCCCCTCTGGGCCCATTTGGGTTGGGTTGGTTCCCACAAATCAACAGTGACTCTGGATTGGGAAGGCCAACCCTGAGGCCGGGGCAGGGGCAGTGCAGCTGTGGCGGCAGGGGGACACCTGCTAACCATCCACCAGACACAGCTCCGGGCTGAGGAATTCGATAGGCTGCTGGGGACACAGCATGCATGATGCCCAAAAGATTCAGGGAACTGACAGTCTGCCACCATGGGGGCTCAGGCTCCTGGCCCAAGCCTGGAGGTACCGCCCACTTGGAGGCCACAAACCAGGCAGCAGGGAGAAGTTCCTGGGCGGTCCCAGGTTTCCCTTCCCCTGCCCCCATTCCAGCTTGCCCCTGGCCTGGCTTCCATTCTCTCCCCTTCCCTCCTGCCTCACTGCCTCCTTCTTTCAATGCTTCTCCAGGGATGAGTGACAGTGTCAAGGACAAGTTCTCCATTGCCTTTTCCATCGTGGGCATGTTTGCCTCCCATGCAGTGGGAAGCCTCAGCGTGTTCTTCTGTGCAGAGATCACTCCCACCGTGATAAGGTAGGTGACGGGGGACATTAGAGGACATTTTCTCCTTAGGACTCAGAGATGAGCCCCTAGCTATAGGCTCGTGTGCCATCAACCCTCATCAACTCTGCCCCACCCTGGCTTCTAGACCAGGGTGTGGTGGCATGCTGGGCACGTCAGCTGCATGACTCACTGCCAGATGGCCAGCCTTGTCCTGACCCAAGGACCAGGTGGTAACTTGAACCTGGGTCCTGTCCAGAGGAACAGGGACCGAGGAGTTGTTAAGGTACAAGAAACACAGGAGTGGAGAGGAGCTGGGTGCCTTGTGGCACCTGCAATCCTAGCTGGAAGACAGGCAGGAGGACAGAGTTGGAGGCCAGCATGGGCTATAGAGCAAGACACTGTCTCAAAAAAAAAAAAAAAAATGAGAAACATAAAAGGAAGATGGTAGGGATGACATGACTAATCTCACACCTCAGTGGTCTAGTTAAGAGAAGAATGGAGAAGCCACTACTTCACGGGCACTGGCCAGGTCAGTAGGACACGCCTGCGTGGAGTGTGTTCTTTCGGCACCCTTCCCTGAAGGTGTTACCATGTGCTCACGGACTGCGGTTTGAATAAACCGGCCTAATACTATTTACAAGTGCATCGCTTAGGGCCGGGGAGATGGGTGCATGGATAGAGCACTTGTGCAAGCATGATGGCCTGAGTTCAGATCCCCAGAACCCATGTGCCTGTAATCCCAGCCCTCCTAGGGGAGTTGGGAGGAGAGGACAGGAGAATCCGCAGGAGCTCGCTCGTGCCCGCGGGTCCGGCAGAGGCAGCAGCAAACAAGAGAGCCTGCCTCGATCGAAGCTGTCCTCCAGCCTCCACTCAGCATAGCCTGCTGGCTGGGCTCTCTTCCTCACGCCACCCTCCTAGTCTGACCATCTAAAATCAGAACATGGCACTAGTGGAAAATGACACAGTGGCACCGTGGAACCCTGTCTCATTGACAAAATTACTTAGAATGTTGTATTAAGTTGCCTTCAGGCTATACAAATTGTATATGAACTGCATTTACACTTGGGTCCCCTTCACAGACATCTCATGTATATGCAAATATTTCAAAATCAAAAGGCCCCAAATCCAAAACACTTCTGGTCCTAAAATTTTGAGCGAGAGCCTCAACCTGTACTTGCCGTTTATTGCTTACTGAAGAGCTTGTCTTGGTTTACGTCACCCTGTGCTCTTTACTGGAGTATCATTAGAATTTCTAATGCACTTGTTCTTTAAAAATTGAGTGTGGGCAGTTACTCAGCCGTGAGCTGCAAGCCAGAAGTCAGTGTGGTGACACCCTGCAGAACAAGCAGAGCCTGTTCCAGTTCACAGGGGACTTGGAAAGACTAATTACTCCAGGCCCTCCGGTGTTGGGAGGACTTGGGGAGCTGGTTCACAGGTTTGTGGACTTTCTTCCCCGCACAAGTCATACTGACAACAGAAATTTCTCATGACCTCATTTTGATTCATCCTGGATTTTTACAGCACCAGCCTAGCCTGCTGGCTACTGGTTCCTGTAAGAAAATGCCTAGGTGTTTTGTATTTAAGAAAAAGTAATTAGATGATAAGTACTCTCTCTTGTTCCCCTCCTTCTGAGTAAGCCAGGCAAGGACGTGCACCAGGAGCTTGCTTGGTGCTCGCAGTTGTCAAACACCTTAGACGCACACACAGCACTGACTCTGTCTCACCGAGTCACTGTTCCTTCCTTGCAGAGGAGCCCAGCAAAGACAGTCTCTTCAGGAGCATAAGGCGGGACTGGACTTCCTGGGTTTCCAGCCAGCCTCCCGCCCAGCCCTGGCCTGGTGATGTCTGTTACTCTGACAGTGGGCTGCCTCCTCACTGGGTGTTGGATTTTGTTCACCACACTAGACTTAACAGAAACATGGTATGCTTTTCCTCTGGGATGCAAACCTGGGAAGATATGGAGATAGAAATTCAACAAATATGTTCTGAGATTCAGCTCGACAAGACAACAAACTAGAAATCTATTTGGCCTTGGGGAATGTTTTTGTACCTGCACACGATTAAAGAACATTGAGTCCAAAGGGGGTCTCCCAGCCAGGCTGGAGAAGTGTCCAGTGTCCCTGATAAATCACACTTGTCACTGTGAGCTCTTCTCACCAGCGGCATTGTGCAGCTCGGGTTTGCAGATACACTCTGGGACAATTCCCACCGGGCCTCAAGCAGTAGTCAATGTGTTGCTAAGGCCCAGGGAGGCAGGCCTCAGCCCTTTCTCTACAAAGCGAGCTTTACTGATGTGTCAAGCTGAGCTTATGCTGCCCTCTAGTGACTACCCAAAGAACAGCAGAAAATGCTTAGGAAGGCCTGCATTCTGGAGGGAAATAAACTTGGCACCTTAAATCTAAACAGGTAGAGACTTCAAAAGGGATAAAAGGGCTGGAGAGATGGCTTAGCAGTTAAGGCATTTGCCTGCAAAGCCAAAGGACCTTAGTTCATTTCCCCAGTACCCAACGTAAGCCAGATGCGCAAGGTGGCACATGCATCTGGAGTTCATTTGCAGTGGCTGGAAGCCCTGGCGTGCCCATTCTCTCTCTCTCACTCTGCCTCTTTCCCTCTCTCACATAAATAAAAATTTTAAAAATATTTTTAGAAAAGGGGTTAAAAAGCCAAAAAATGATACACCAACTTCTCTCAAAATTGTAACATTTTAATAAGCTTAAGGAGTCCTTGATAGAAAGCTAAAAAGAAAAGTGCTTTCCGGCTAGAGAGATGGCTTAGCGGTTAAGGCACTTGCCTGCAAAGCCAAAGGACCTTGGTTCAACTCCCCAGGACCCACGTAAGCCAGATGCACAAGGGGGCACACACAACTGGAGTTCATTTGTTTGCAGTGCCAAGAATAAAAGGACCAGAAAGACCGTTGTTTTCTCTGAAAGCAGCCTGGCTCCTGCTGGCACTGCATGTGGCTGGCCCTCTTGCCTGCATGGCTCTCTACGTAGGAAAGCAGCGCTGGCCATGAAGGGTGTGCAAGCTGCTGGCAGGACGGGCTTCTCTCTCTCTATCTCTCTCTCTCTTTCTCTCTAAAATGAATTAAAAAAAAATAATATTAAACTGCCGGGTGTGGTAGCACATGCCTTTAATCCCAGCACTCAGGAGGCAGAGGTAGGAGGATCACTGTGAATTCGAGGCCACCCTGAGACTCCATAGTGAATTCCAGGTCAGCGTGGCCTACTTCAAAAAAACAACAAAACAAAACAAAAAAAAATAATATAGAACTAAAAATTAATTAGTTAAAATTAAATAAACAGCATGTTGGGAGAAATAACTCCTTACCCAATTCTGCGTGTTTCCGTGCAAGCATGTGAGGGCACGCAAGCGAACCTGGACGCTCCAGGTCACTCACCCATGTGGCCTTAATGCAGGCGAGGGACAGTGACACAACCTGAAGCTGCTAGCCCAGCTCAGTAGTGTTTACAGTAAGCCAGGGTCTCCCCACGTAGCCCAGGCTGACCTCGAACTCACCGGTCACTGTCCTCTTACTTCAGCCTCCAAAATGCTAGGATTACAGGCGCATACCACCATGACTGGAAAGCTTTTTTTTAAGTAGTACTCTTAAAATACTGCTAAAAGATACAACTTAGTATTTAGGCACACCAGTAACAGAACCATGCCATCACTATCAAGTTTTATATAGTATGCCTCGGTCTGAGTGCTAGGCTTTGATATTTACCTGGCCCGAAGCACAGTAGGCCCACAGTCATGTGAAGACTAGGTTGAGTCACATGCATTGGTAGCTGTGATGTAACAGCTATGTCACTGCAATTTTCAGCTCCACCAGTCTCAAGAAGCCACTGTTTAGGTAGGTTGTCACTGGCCGAAATGTTTTGCACCCCACACTTGGATTCCATATCACATATGCAAATGACGTGCATTGAACATCGCAGACCT
Organism: Dipus sagitta; assembly: GCA_036346955.1. Classification (NCBI taxonomy): domain Eukaryota; kingdom Metazoa; phylum Chordata; class Mammalia; order Rodentia; family Dipodidae; genus Dipus; species Dipus sagitta. The sequence goes on from CM070786.1 coordinate 68,119,503, forward strand.
ATTATACACAACTTAAATGAGCCAGAAATGAAACCTGCCTCCTCTAGCAGGACTTACTGATGTGACAGTCCCGGCAGATCTCTCCTGGTGCCATGTGAGGAGACTGGCCTGGCTGAGCCCGTCCTGCCAGCAGCTTGCACACCCTTCATGGCCAGCGCTGCTTTCCTACATAGAGAGCCGTGCAGGGCCAGCCACATGCAGCGCCAGCAGGAGCAAGGCTGCTTTCAGAGAAAACAACGGCCTTACTGGTCCTTTTATCCTTCACACTGGATACACCCCTCATATCCGGTGGCTCCTGAGAAGCAAGTGTACCCAGAGCACTGAATGGCTTTTTTTTTTTTTTTTTTCCATTTTTTGAGGTAGGGTTTCACACTAGCCCAGGCTGAGCTGGAACTCACTACGTGGTCTCAGGGTGGCCTCAAACTCATGGCGATCCTCCTACTTTTGCCTCCCAAGTGCTGGGATTAAAGGCGTGCGCCACCACGTCTGGCTTTTAAATGCTATTTTAAATATCCAAATTATCCACCTGACACACAGGCTCAATATCACTGCTGTGTGTGGTGATCATCTACTATCTATACTTACCTTCACTACCTAGAAGTCCATGATCCACGGGCAGGGCATGCGATGTTTATCACCCACCCTCTGGACAGCTGATGTTCCAGACAATAGTCCTCCTTCTTGAAGGGCTTATATAATCTATACTAAACTTCACTACCTAGAAGTCCGTGATCCACGGGCAGGGCATGCGGTGTTTATTACCCACCCTCCGGACAGCTGATGTTCTAGACACTCTTGAACACTCTTGAAGGGCTCATGGAGGGAGGAGCAAGGGCAGCTCACCTGCGAACCAACGCGGCCCTTTAAAAGGCACTCTGGGATGGGCTGCCTGGGAAGGAGCTGGTGTCTGAGTAATCGATACCAAGAACTACATCCTCCTCGGTGCGTCCATGCTGAGCCCAAAGAGGGGCTGTGACCTTCCCTGAGGTGCTCAGGCTCCCCTGTGAAGGGCTTTCCAATAAACATATCACAGCCTGGGTGAGCGTTCCAATGGCTAAGGCTGGGGCATCCTATCATTCACTGAGTATAATACTTTTTTTTCCTATTTCTGCATAATAGTGACCCCAAAACTTAGTGGCCTGAGGCAGTACCCAGGAGTGTGGGGTCTGGACATAGCTTAGCTTCTGGGTTCCCTGTCCTGCAGGCTGCAGTCACATGGGGCAGATCTGCCTCCAGGCTCAGCGGTCACTGGCAGATCCAGCTGTTTGTGAGCTGTCAGATGAAGGGCCTCAGCTCCTTCCAGCTGTTGTCCAAGGGCCACTTCACTTCTTGCCATATGACCTTCAACAACTTAGCGCTCAGTTCACCACGGCCGGCAGAGTCGACTGTAATCTGGTTGTGGAGGGGATAGCTCAGCACTCATGCCGTACCTTACTGGTAAGAGCTGACTTACCCGGGTTGTTACATCTTGTGAAGATCGTCCCAGCACAGTGTCGGGCATAGTGTAGTAAAGCAAGAGTAAGTGGACTAGCTCAGGTCCCGCATTCTCTTCTTATGAAGCCACTCTGTCCTCACGAGAGCCCCACCCTCTTGATTATATCTGAAACTAATTATTCCCAAAGGCCCCACCTGTGACTGCCCCAGCGTGAATTGGAGGATTAACTTTCCAGCCCGTGAAGGCTGAGGGACAAGCGTCCCTGCAAGCCCATCAGCTAATGGGAAGCACCCTGGGCGCTGCACTAACCCTGCACGCTTCCTTCCCTGCAGGTGCGGTGGGCTGGGGCTGGTGCTGGCCAGCGCCGGGTTCGGCATGCTGACGGCACCCATCATTGAGCTGCACAACCAGAAAGGCTACTTCCTCCACCACATCATCTTCGCCTGCTGCACGCTCATCTGCATCATCTGCATCCTCCTGCTGCCGGAGAGCAGGAACCAGAGCCTGCCGGAGAACATCGCCAACGGCGAGCACTACACCCGGCAGCCCCTGCTGCCGCACAAGAAGGGGGAGCAGCCGCTGCTCACCAGCGCCGAGCTCAAGGACTACTCGGGCTTACACGGCGTGGCCGCAGGGGGCGACGGGCTGTCCGAGGGGGCCACTGCCAATGGCATGAAGTCCATGTAGCTCGCTGGGCCACATCACTGTCCCACCAGTCCCCTGGGGCTCAAAGGGCTGGGGGGTTACGCACAGGGTCGCGGGCAGGGAGCAGACGCAGCCGAGGGAAGAAGTCCAACTGCCGCTGGTGCCGCTCAGGCATGAGACTTTGGACCGGTGTGGGGAGATTCTGTCTTGGAACAGGTCTGAGCAATCAGACGCTTTGAAAATAACCCTTCAGAGACTTTTTCTGCCATTAAATGTTTGTATTTATTTTGGTCATTTTTACGAGAAGCACTTTATTCCTTTTCCTCTCATTGATCACCAAGTGGACCCTCCTCCTCTGGGAGAGACCTGTCACTACGAAGTCCCTGTGAGTGCACAGGGTCTCCTCCCTGGAGGTCAGTGTGGTCCACCAAGAAGCCAGCGTTCGCCCGGGCAGGCTAGGCCCCACATTCCCTGCCTGTGGACAGATGTGCCTGTCAAGTGGAGCATTCTTGGGACCGTATTTTTAGAGTGGAATGTACATGAATGAGTTGATCCGTTTTAAAGTTGTTTTTTTTTTCCTTTCTGTTCGTAAGAGTCTCTGTCCCTATGTTGGGGAAAGCTGCTCCCGAGTCTCATCAAAGCCAGCCTGGCCCTCCCTTCCTGCAGATCATCCTTTTGTCTGGAAGCTGGAAGCTTCGTGGGGAAACTTCCACACTTCACCAGAAACCCTAAGTGATCAGCACTCGCACTGGTTTTCTTGATAGCAGGATGGTTTCGTTAAGTCCACAAGAAGCAAATGTGTTCCGGTGTGAGTGATGTTAATCTCTGTCAAGACTCCTTCCTAGCGAGAGCTCAGCAGAGGAACTCCTCTTCCAATCAGCTTTGTTGCCAGCACTACTTGAAAATGTGGCTACTTTCTTAACTACAAACGGGAAAATAACTGGAAACATCTAACCCAAGAGGGAATCTTGCTGTCCCATACGTGGCTGTCACCCACATCTCAAGCACACCACCAAGCACACGCCAGCATGTCACTCTTGTGTCACACCAGAACCAGGTGGCAGTCCACCTCATGTCTTCCTCGATGGCTTCCTGCTGTCACTCACTCAGCACAGAGGGGCCAAGGGCAGGCATGCAGACTGCGCACAGATGAGTCTGAATGGCCTCAAGCCCCTTGAAAGCACCGAGGAGTGAGCAAAAGCAAGCAATAACTCACCAAAGCTCAATGCCTATCTTGTGCCAGCCTCACAAGGTGTCCCTCACCTGTGTCTCACCTTGCCCCAGACAGGACACCCGAGCTGCTAAGAGACCAGCCTTTCAGCCCAGCGCAGCAGCTCTGGACACATGGCTTCTCACAAACCATATGCCTTGCCCCTGGTGACACGTGACTTTGTCATGGACTGTTCTTCCAGGGGAATTGCAGTCTCGGGCCTGTGTGGACAGTTTGATAATTCCCAAATGACAGCTGGTAGAATTCCAAGGGCCAGAAAAGGGTTCACCTGGTCTCCTTCCAGCCATCCAGCTGTTTCTTACTGCTTTGCCCACCTGTCCTCCACATCTGTCCACACATCAGCAGGAGCTGACAGCTGTGATCAAGACCTCGGAAGGACAGCGATGAGGTCCCAGCAGCTGGCCCATGCCCCCTTCAGTGCCTGGCCTCCCGAAAGTCTCACTTGAACATCAACAACCAAGAGGGCTGCTGTCTAGCCTGTCACTCCCACCCCACCCCCACCCCCTGGAGGGATGCTGTCAGGCCCTCCCACCACCTGCTATGTCCAGCTCACCCTTGCCCTCCCTGGTCTCTTCATTCTTCCATGTTTCCATGGCAGTCCACCTTTGCCTTTCTTTAGATCTGTGCAGCCCTCGCGTGCCAAACTTGTGAAATACCTTTTACCCTGTCTATGGTGCTTGTTACCAAGTCAACTTGGCAGCAAGCTCTCCTAAAAACAGACAAGAAATAGGCACAGCCATGAGCTGTGAGGCTCAAAGAGAAACCTGGAAGCTGCGGCATGCTGCTGGATTTGCGAGGTGGTGCAGAGCACACTCCCAAGAGCTCCCATGTCCACCTCAAAAGACAATGCTGAAAACTGCGGGCCAACACCGCCAGGACGCACAGCTGCAGCCGTGACTAGTGGAAAAGCCACCCTCGAGGCCAGGACTAGAGGACCAGCATCCAGAGTTGTTCAGGGCCTTGGCCAGCAGGAGGCTCCCTCGCTCCCTCAGGGGGCCGCCTCAGCGTTCTGCTTCCACTGAAGGGAACCTGAGGCGCCAGAGCAAGAGCTCACCTGTGGACTAAGCCTGTGTGATCAGACCAAGTCCAGAGGACAGCAGGGCACCCAGGCCTGAGACACCCTGCCTTGCTCCCCAGCACCAGGCACCCGGCACCAGACCTAAGCTCCTCGGTCTTTCTTGTGCCCCTCGTGGGTAGTAGACACTTCTCAGGCACCAGCCCTTTCTACTGGGCCTCTTCATCCCTGGGGAAAATGGCAGAACCTATGTCCTCCCTCTATTCTCCATCCCTGCATATGTTTTTATAAAGTTATGCACAAATGTGAACACCTGAAAGGGGGCTGGATAATTTATTTTGCTCCTTTCCTGAAGTCAAATATTATCAAATATTCTAATCATTAGCACCCAAGACAAACAGGAAAAAGGTTTACATGTTTTTTGTTTTCTAAGACTATAATCACCTGCAGCTGGAGAGCAGGGCTTGTGAGTGGTCTGGTCACGAAACAGCAGCAAAACCAGACTTCATAAATGAAGTATCACATCAGAACACGACCACTTCCCCAAGCCAAATGAGGTCCATGCACTGGAAACGCAACGGAGTAAGCTCCGTGACCAGCACACCCACAGTCCCAGGGTGGCACATGGGTCGGGGGAGGCCTACACTTCAACTCCTTTTGAAGGACACGACCTCACTTTATGTATCGTGTGTGTTTTGGAGAAGCAGTATGGTGTTTTGTCTAGTGAGGAACGCTTCCCTACCTCTGTCCTTCCTGCACCCAACCATGTGCGGTTTACTCTAGAACATGTCACTGCGCGTGCCGACGGGCGCCTCTGGGGTACTTGTCCATAGCACAAGCTTATGTTGAGTTCTGAATCGTTATTCGCGGCTACGTGTCTGCATGGTGTCACATCTGTTGTACCTTTGGGGGAAATTCGTTATGTACATGTACAGAAATAAAAATGTTGCCCCAGTAACAGATTTTCCTCTGGAATGTCTTCCCTACCTCACCTGATGGTATCCAACGAAGGGCATTTCACTACCACTGACGAGTTACAAAGTACTTCCTCCACGCTCATCCGGAGCTCGCCGCCTCGCTCCCACGGCCTCTGTAAACTGGGTCTTCCCTCGCCCTCGTGGGGAGGGCGGGGCTCAATCTGCTTTAAGAGTCCTAGTTTTAAAAGGCAGCCCGAGGCTGAGGTCGGATTAAACATAAATGTTTATCTAGTGTAATTCTCAGACCACCTGAGAGTCAGTACATTTAAGAGGAATTTTTTTCTCTCATTTATGTTCTGCTAATCCATGGCCTGAAGTTCCTAGCGAGGTCCAAGAATGACTGACTACACTGTGATTCTGTGAGGAAAGACTGATAACCCAAAACGCTCTTCTCTAATGTAGTATTTTTTAACAAGAAAACAATATTTCTTTAATAAAGCATTTATACAAACTCTTCTCTCCATAGCTGATTTCGTGTCACTTGCTATTCTCCTAGAAAGCTGTCACTGGGCTTGCTAAGCTACGCAAGAAACGCTTGGCCTCAGGTTGGCATGGAAACTGTGCACAGGAACCCCTGGGACCCTGAGCACACTACTGAGTAGGCATCACCCTCCGTGCTGCCTCCTGGCTCTGCGTGAAACAGGATGCCCCTGAGCTGTGCACTCGCATCACAAGAGAGCCTAGGGGGGTCCCCAGGGATTAAAAGGCTCTTCCAGCAGGGGTCAGCCTGGCCAGTGCAGGACCCAGCCATGCAAGAGACCACAGCTGCAATCCAGGTGGTAGACAGAAAAAGGCTAAGAACTGGAAAGGGCCACAGAACAGGTACTAGGGAGAAGCAAGAGATGGTGACAGGAAAAGCAAGTGGGACCTAAGGCATCCGAATCCCTAAGCACAGGAGATAAAACCCCACTGACACCTGTCACGCTTCCACTGTTTGCAATACCTCTACAGTTAGTCCCAGCAACAACACAGCAAGGTGGGAACTATCCCATCTTAAAGAAGCCAGGCCTCACCAATACCACAGATCTAAGATAGTGTTAAGTAGGGCTGAAATAGAGCTCCGTGTCTGAGGAGGGCACACTGAAGTCCCCCCCCCCCCCCGAAGAAGATCAATATACTGGTTCATAAGACAAAGCCTCAGAAGCTGCCACCCACTGCCCCACACACCTAAAGGACATTTACAAAGAGTGGGAAGATGGCTCAGTGGTCAAAGGCACTAGGACTTTCAAAGCCTACTGGCCTGGGTTTGATTCCCCAGTATCCACATAAAGCCAGATGCACAAAGTGGTGCATGAGTCTGGATTTTGTTTCCAACAGCAAGAAGCTCTGGTGTCTGTCTCTGGCTCTCCTAAATAAATAAAAAAAGTTTACACTTAGCAACCCTATTTCTAACTGGAAATACATATAATGGTGTTGAATCTGATTCAAATTTTTTATGAGTTCCTCCTTTCAGTCCCAGCAAAATCTCACTTTCCCCTTTTTGCTGGCACTGAGCAGTCAAGAAGCATCTGTTGTCCCTCGCTTCCCTCCTTGCTCAGGCCCATCACTCAGAGCCTCAGGCCCAATGCTGGGGAGAAGAACAGCTGATCATGAGCCACTCCAAGAAGTGTGAACACAGACCCATGACAAGAGCGAATCCAATCCATTTATTGAACTGTACATTTTACACAAGTTACAAATTCTCCCGTCGGCTAGTCAGCTAGAACTTTTCCGGGAAAGCCTCCATTTCTTCCTTGATCCTGTTTTCTACCAGTAATGCGAAGTTACTGTCCGTGTTTTGAAGGTTATAGCTGACAAACACCTGTTTGTTGGTCTTCCTGGCTAAAAAGAGAAAACACATTGACAGCCACCACTGAAACACCTCGGCCCTGTTCCACACACCCGCCTGCAGCTGGGAGATGCTTGGAAAGGCATGTGTAGGGCTCCACAGTGCTGCACGCAGACAGCTGCCATCCAGCCCGGTCCTCAGCTCTAGACCTGGCTCTTGGTGTGGGCCCACAGAGCATCAGCCGCAGACCTGCAGAGCTCAGGCAGGAAGGGGTGTGCAGCAGTCCATGCTAGCAAGCCCTCCAGTGACCCACATACCAGTGCCTAAGGAGCTCTGCTCCACATGGGCTTTTCACTTTGGAGGGTTTGGAGTTTTATCTTTTAAAAATGGGTAACTTTAAAGAATTAAAGCTCCCCATTACTACCACCTGCCCCACCATTTCCTTTCTTCCTGAGGGTTAATCCTGCATGTTTACGTATGTACAAGTTTTATGTACACAGACACACACATGCATGTATATATGTACGTACACACACGATTGTGAGAATAAATGTAAGGCCTTTTCAACAGAACCAGAATCAGTAGTTAAGGGGCACTGACCCCACTGAAACTGAAGCAAGTCCTGCCCCAAATCTGGAAGACTAGACTGAGCTCATGTAAGCGAGCCTGAGCCTGAGCCTGAGCCAGTGTGGAACTAGTGCTCAAGTGCAGAGCCCAGGCCAGGTACAGGCACTCCCACCTACCCACTGAAGCACCAAACCCCTCCCAGGCCTCTGCCATCATCCTCACCCACAGGCAAAGGTCAAATGCAAGACTGGAGTGGCCATGGACTATAACCACACTTCAACAGGTCGTGATCCTGTCCTCACTGGATCTCACCTGCAGCCCCAGAAGGATGGTACAGGGGACAGCACCAAAGCCAGTTTCAAAGTTGGATCTGACCCTCCACCGCAATGTAAGCCTATGTGGTTCCATGTCCTCCTTTGTAAACCAAAAGGTAGACTTTTGGATCTCAAAGGCCTTTTTCCTATTCAAGACCATGTATCCTACATTTTTTTTTTTTTTTTTGCTAGAAGGATATTGGATAATATTTTATTGACTGGGCCACCATGCATCACTGGGATGTTAGGATATGTACCCAGCCTCTGCCCTGAGGACACCTGGGTGAATTATATGACATGTGAATTACACCTCAATAACACTGTTATTTTTAAAAGAATGTAAAGCTAAATAAAGGAATGTGACCAAGCACAGTGGCACACACCTGTAATCCCAAATTCCCGCACCTAGAAGACTGAGTACAAAGCCAGCCTGGTCTATATAACAAATTCTAGGCAACCCAGGACAATATAGCAAATCCCTGTCTCAAAAAAAAAAAAAAAAAAAAACTAACAGGAACATGTCAGGACACAAGTAGTTGAGCACTTATCACTGCAGCTAATATTGTAAGAATGATTTACAGGTGGAGAAATGGCTTAGCAGTTAAGGCACTTGCCTGTGAAGGCTAAGGACCCAGGTTCAATTCCCCAAAACCCACAAGCCAGATGCACATGGTGGCACATGACGGTGCAATTTGTTTGCAGTGGCTAGAGGCCCTGGTGTGCCCATTCTCTCTCTTTCTTTCTTCCTTTCTCTCTCTCTCATAAATAAAAATAAAATGGCTTACAGCAGAGCCTGCCACCAGTGTGCTATGAGGTGTGCACTCAAGGGGGTGATCTGGTCAGACTTCAGGGTGGAACAGAGCCCACAAACTTTCCCCATAATGCCTCACCCATCTCATTCCCTGAGTGCAAGAGGAGTCTATGATCTGCTAGTTTAAGACAATGACCTGAAAAGTGGTGTGTAGCAGAATGGGCTGTAACGTCATTCCCTGGTTGGCCAGTCCTCTCAGCAGCAGTCAAGAGATTCCCCTCTCCCCAGAGGAGCCACCACAGTTCCAATCAAACTACTAAAACAAACCCTCCTAGGGACCCACTACCTGTGGCTCAAACTCCCTACCCAGCTCTGCCCTTCAGGGCCACCAGGGCATAGGGTCTCCTCCGCCATACCACTGCCATACCGTGTCCACGGCTATTGGGAGTCCTGTGGGCCAGCTCTTTCCCTGCCCGCTTTCACCTTCCATAGAAGACACTGTTGCAGGATACCTCTACCCTTAATACGATGCATGACTGACCTCCATCCAGGCCTAAGAAACAATCAGCCTAGGACTTTGCAAGGTGGTTACTTGATCAAAGCACTGGCAGCACCAGAACTTTTGGAGATGCCAGCAGCCACATCAGGCCATTGACTGAGTTATTGTGAACTCATTTTCATGTTTTGTACATAGACTAATGTTACAGTGTGGAGCCTGCTTTAGTGTGTGTGTGTGTGTGTGTGTGTGTGTGTGTGTGTGTATGTATGTTTAAATTTATTTGCATGTGGGGGGTAGGGTGCCAGGGTCTCTTGCTGCTACAAACAAAATGCCAGAAGCTTGAGCCACTTTTTACATCTGCCTTTACATGGGTGCTAGAGTCAAACCCAAGACAGCAGGCTTTGCAAACAAGCACCCTTAACTGCTGAGCCATCTCCCCATCCCAAGCCTACTTTATCTTTTCTTCACAACATGGAGACAAATTTCTGCCACCCTTCTCTGTGAACTGTCACAGCAATCCCACCCAGCACCTGTCTCTCTATTCATATGGATATTTTCCCTCAACTTTGAGTGGACACAGGTCCAAGTGGTCTTAAATGTTGAAAATACAGACTCTTAAAAGCAAAGGGATGTCATGTCCCCAACTGATTTTCATATGGTTCAGAAAGACAAATGAAAAGCCAGAGGGGAAAGAAAAACTAAGCATCTGGGCAGACTCAGCAGGAATTCCTTCCTGTAAATTTACAATTACATCTGAGCTGACTACTCAGATCTAACTCCAGGCTGAAGAAAAAGGACCCTGCAAGTCCCTCACATGCTGACCTCTGTCCTGAGGATGTCACAAGTGTGGAAGGCCTGTGACACGCAACCCCCAAGGGCCTGAGTTGGGGATGTTCCTGTGTACATATGCCTGTGTGCACATTCAGTGACAGGATGTGTGCATGCTCAGTGACAGGTTGTTTGTGTGCACATACAGTGGCTGCATGCACACTCAAGGGTTGTGTGCACGCTCAGTGGCTGTGTGTTCACTCAGAGTGACAGGTTGTGCACATGCTCAGAGTGACAGGTGAACACTCTTTGTCAAGCTGACATTTTTCTTTACACCTAACACAATTGAAAAACGAGCAGCTCAAAATGGAGATGGGCTTGTTCCCTACATAATTCCATCCAGGATTCAAGGGACCCTAGTCACCTTGAAGTGACTAGGAACACTAGAAAACACAAAAAGGCAGAGACAGGGCATCCTGTGCACTTCAGCTGTAGGGCCTTGGGCTGGAGATCCCAAGATATATGCTGCTCTTACTTGAACTAAATAAATATTTATGGCAAATGCGTATGTGGCATGTGAAGAGTAGAGCGCCCCTTCAACCTCATGAATACCCAATCAGCACTGACAGGCCAGGCCACTGTCCCCATCAAGCTGTCACACTAAGGCTGCAGGGGTAACACTTACCCACAAGCTCCACAGAATCCCCATGAGGCCTAGGGGCCAACTGAAGCAGCTCCCCTGGCTATCATTCACTCTCCTCCCACAAGGAAGAAGGAATCTAAATCAGCTCAAGGACTCAAGGGGCAGCTAAGAGGATGGGAGAGCACCCACGAGTATAGCCCTGGGGATGGGCTGGTGCTGAATCAGCTGGAGACAGGCAAGTGTATCTTGTAGAAAGACCCAACCGACACAGGTCTGGGCAGCAGTAAAGAGGCAGTTGCTCCTAATACGAAGACTCTTCACTTCTGAAGTCGCTAGCTTTGTTACATGAAACGTGGGTCCCACCTAGCTGGTCTGAGCACCAGCTGGTAGTACATACCTAGGCGCTGAGCGAGCCCAGTGGAGGTTGTGTCAGAAGTGTCTCCAAAGAGGTTGGTGCACACAGGGATGGAATCCTGAAAGGTAAAGGCAGCACTGTGGATTCTCTCCCTAGCAGCAAGCAACCACACTCCTGCAGCTTTTGAACCCAAAGGGTGGCAGTGTCAGGTTCCCAGCTGGCAGACACAAGTGTTGAGGGGCCAATCCAGGTGACTTTCTAACATACAGATCAGCAGCTGAGACAAACAGAAGTCACCAGCAGTTGGGAAGACAGAGATGTTAATAAGTTCTAGGACTAGTTTCACACCAGGGCTTGTTTCCAGGTCAGAACCCAAAGCTGAAGGGCAACATCCAAGCCAGGCGGGAAGCAGGCTCACTCAGCTATCAAGAAGAAAGCAGGTGGGCTGGAGAGATGCCTTAGCAATTAAGGCATTTGCCTGCAAAGCCAAAGGACCCAGGCTCAATTCTCCAGGACCCACGTGAGCCATATGCACAAGGGGCACATGTGTCTGGAGTTTGTTTGCAGTGGCTGGAGGCCCTGGTGTGCCCATTCTTTCTCTGTCTCTCTTTTATCTCTCTCTGCTTGCAAATAAATAAATAAATGATTTTAAAAGAAAAAAAACATTTAGCCAGACGTGGTGGCTCACACCTTTAATCCCAGCACTCAGGAGGCAGAGGTAGGAGGATCACTGAGTTCAAGGCCACCCTGAGATTACAGAGTGAATTCCAGTTCAGCCTGGGCTAGAGTGAGAACTTACCTCAAAAAAAAAAAAAAAAAAAAAAAAAAACAAGAGAAGAAGAAGAAGAGAGAGAGAAGAAAGCAGGTTCCCTTGTGCCCAGGCCCTGAGAAGCAGTGTGCCTGGCATGTGGGGACAGCTGCAGTCCCATGAAGGCTTCTGGACTCCCAAATCTGAGCAAGTCCCCTAAGATCTGAAAAAGAACACCCTCCACCAGCAACCACACAGCAGAAGAAAGCCGTGTAAGCTCAGCTAAGCTCTCCTTTCAGCAAAGGAGCAGGAAAGCCAAAGCTATACAAGTGAGTGAATGTGGCCCTCCAGAAACAATGTACTCCCAATTACTTGGGAAATAATCTCCCTTGCCAATAAAAAGGCCTAGCTTAGGCTAAGGCTGGAGAGATGGCTTAGTGGTTAAGGTGCTTGCCCGCAAAGCCAAAGGACCCAGGCTAAATTTCCAGAACAGACATAAACCAGATCACAAGGTAGCACATGTGTCTGTAGTTTATTTGCAGCAGCTGGAGGTCCTGCCACACCATTCTGTCTCTGTGTATGTGTGTGAGTGTGTGTGTGTGTCATAAATGAATAAAAATAAAATAAAAAATTTCTTTTAAAAAGCCTACTTTAAAGGAAACAAACAGAACAACAGGCTGGGGATGTAGTGTAGCTCAGTGGGTACAGCATTTGCTTAGTGTTGCAGTTACCTTCATTGCTGGGACAAAACACCAGACCAAAAGCAGCTGGTGAGAGAGAAGTTCTAGTTTTGGCTTACAGTCTCAAGGGGAAGCTTCCCGATGGCAGGGGACAGCATAGCATGAGCAGAGGCTGGAACCAGCTCTGCCACAGCAGGTGGACAACAGCAGGAGAGCGAGCCAAATGCGGGCAAGGGGAGCTGGCTATAACACCGCTAAGCCCACCCCCTGTAACACACCTCATCCAGGGAGGCTCCACCTCCCAAACTGCCACCAGCTGGGGACCAAGTATTCAGAACACATGAGTTTATGGGGAACAAAATTAAAATCCTTGCAACATGGACAAAACCATGAAAGAGCAGACTTCTTGGAGACACAGCAAGGGTGTGCAGCCCCTGGGATTCCTGGACAGTTACAAGAGTTGAAGTGGGGCAAAGTTCAGGGGTTTGGTACCCACCCCCCCCCCCACACACACACAGTGGCCAGGCTGGCCACGTCAGGCTCAGGTCACCCCGTGACCTCTCTGAACGCCCAAACCCCTGTTCCCACCCAGGCCAGTCAGCTAGAGAAGCAGTTGCATGCGTGGTCTGTTCTCCACGGCCTCATGGATGTCGGGGTTTGGGGGCGAGGGAGGGGGGTTCCTTCACCCATGGCCGCACACCTGTCCGGGGAAGGTCAGTGGTAAATCGTTTAGGTTTAAGGAGTGACAAGCCCTCTAGTCCAACGGGTCAACTGCTATCAAACTACAAACACTGCATATCTGCATAGACAGACGTCGCCCTGTCCCGGTAAAGCGTCACTGCAAACACGGGGGGAGGCCCGGTCCACAGGCAGGCCAGGGCTGACTAAGGCCCGGTGAGAGTCGGCGGTCCCCGTGCAGGTGTACGATCCGGGGCGGTCGCGGGCCGTGCGGTCCGTAGGCCGCGCTCACGTCTTCCCGCCTGACCCGCAGGCGAGGGGAAGCGGGCGACAAGGGCTCGCCGCCGGCCAGCGCGCTGCGGCCGGGCCTGGAGCTGGTCCCTGCGGGCGGCAGAGGCAGGGGACCGAGCTGCCACGCAGAGCGAGGAGGGCCGAGGGCCGGCGGGAGAACGGGCGAGGTGCCAGGCTCGTCGGACGTCTGCCGGACCGCGGGCACGTGAACACAACGCCGGGCACCAAGATCAAGATGGCACCAGGCGGGGCGCCGGTGCGGCCGCAGCAAAGGCCCGCTCCCTCCCGGTTCCGGCGGGCTCCGGACACGCCGGAAGTAGGCCTGGGGACCCCGCCGCGGCTGCTTCCCCGCGGCCCCTGCGGGAGGATCCGTCCGTCAGTCCGTCCCTCCTTCTCCCAGCCCGCCCGCCGGCACTCACGTAGCGGCTGCACATGGCCACGGCGAGGTTGCGCAGGTGCGGCGTGGCGCCCACCCACAGGAAGAGCGAGTCGGTCAGCCGCATCACGTGGAAGTGGACGAGCTGCTCCCACAGCGCCGCGCTGAAGTTGTGAAGGGACACGGCCCCGCCCGCCGCCGGCCGCTCCTCCATCGCGCCCGCCAGCCGGCGGCTTGACCGGACCGAGCGAGCGAGCGCCCACAAGCCGAGCGCGCCCGGGCTTCCGGAGGCGGGGCGCAGGCCTTGAGGGTGGGGCGGGAGCGCGGCTGGACGGGGCGGGCGGGGCTACGGACCTGAGGGGACGGGGCGGGGCGGGGCTACGGACCTGAGGGGACGGGGCGAGGCGGGGCTACGGGACCTGAGGGGGACGGGGTGGGGCGGGGCTACGGACCTGAGGGGGGCGGGGGGGGAGGGGAGGGGCGGGGCTACGGGACCTGAGGGGGACGGGGCGGGACGGGGCTACGGACCTGATGGGGACGGAGCTACGGACCCTGAGGGCGGACGGGGCGGGACGGGTCTACGGACCTGAGGGGACGGGGCGGGGCGTGGGGCTACGGACCTGAGGGGACGGGGCGGGGAGGGGCGGGGCTATGGATCTGAGGGGACGGGGGGCGGGGCGGGGGGCTACGGACCTGAGGGGACGGGGCGTGGGCGGGGCTACGGACCTGAGGGGACGGGGCGGGGCGGGGGTACGGACCTGAGGGGTACGGGGGGAGTGGGCGGGGCTACGGACCTGATGGAACGGGGAGGGGCGGTGGCCTACGGACCTGAGGGGGAGGGGCGGGGCTACGGTCCTGAGGGAACGGGGCGGGGCGGGGCTACGGACCTGAGGGAACGGGGAGGGGCGGGGCTACGGACCTGAGGGAACGGGGAGGGGCGGGGCTACGGACCTGAGGGAACGGGGCGGGGCGGGGCTACGGACCTGAGGGAACGGGGAGGGGCGGGGCTACGGACCTGAGGGGGAGGGGCGGGGCTACGGATCTGAGGGGACGGGGCGGGGCGGGGCTACGGACCTGAGGGGACGGGGCGGGGCGGGGCTACGGACCTGAGGGGACGGGGCGGGGCGGGGCGGGGCTACGGACCTGAGGGGACGGGGCGGGGCGGGGCTACGGACCTGAGGGGACGGGGTGGGGCGGGGCTACGGACCTGAGGGGACGGAGCTACGGACCTGAGGGGACAGGGCGGACGGGCGGACGGGTCGGACCTGAGGGACGGGGCGGGCGGGCTACGGACCTGAGGGGACGGGGCGGGGCGGGGCTACGGACCTGAGGGGACGGGGCGGGGCGGGGCTACGGACCTGAGGGGACGGGGCGGGGCGGGGCTACGGACCTGAGGGGACGGGGCGGGGCGGGGCTACGGACCTGAGGGGACGGGGCGGGGAGGGGCGGGGCGGGGCTACGGACCTGAGGGGGCGGGGCGGGGCTACGGACCTGAGGGGGCGGGGCGGGGCTACGGACCTGAGGGGACGGGGTGGGGCGGGGCTACGGACCTGAGGGGACGGAGCTACGGACCTGAGGGGACGGGGAGGGGCGGGGCTACGGACCTGAGGGGACGGGGCGGGACGGGGAGAGGATAATAATATGAGGGGACGGGGAGGGTGGAGAGGAGATAAGGACCTGAGTGGACGTGGAGGGTGGGGAGAGGATAATGACCTGAGGGGACAGGGAGGGCAGGGCGGGGCTACGATCCTAAGGGGACAAGGACCTGAGGGGACAGGGAGGGCGGGGAGGAGATAAGGACCTGAGGGGGCGGGGCTCTGGCTGGAGGGGGCGGGGAAATGTGGCAGGGCGGGACTAAAGGCCTGAGGAGGTGGGTGGGGCGGGGCTAAGGACATGAGGGGCGGGGCAGTGCGGCGGGGTTGGGCTAAGGACCTGAGGGGAAGGGGGAGGCGGGGGAAGAGCGTGGCAGGGAGGGGCTAAGGATTTGAGGGGGCGGAGGGGCGGTGCTAAGGACCTGAGGGGCGGGGAGCGTGGGCGGGGCTAGGGGCCTGAGGGGCGGGGAGAGCGCGGCGACGGCTGAAAGGGGCGGGGCGGGGCGGGGCGGGGCGCAGGCCCTGGGGTCCTGGCGAGCGCTGGGTGGGGTGAACAGGCCAAGACCTTCGCGGTAGCTCCTGCTTTGGCGCGCTGGGAGTCTGTGAGCTGAGCTGTTTTGCCTTCCCTCGGAGGGAAGCTGGAGGGATAGGTTTCTTGCAGGTGAGGACGCCACGGAGGAGAATGATGCCGAGGGCCGGGTAAAAACCAGTAAAGAAGTGGATAGGATCGAAGGACCCTGCCTGAATGTAAGGAGATGCCATAGTGAAGCGCCCCTTGTATAATTAATATACACGAATAAAAAATACCAACAGGAAGGGTAGACGGCGGAATCAGAAGAGCTTCGTGCTAGGAGCCTGCAGCTACAATGGCGCTATGAAATGTAAGACCTAAGAGTAAGCATTAACTGGAAGTTCCGGAAGGAAGAGACTTCCCACACACACACACACACACACTTTTTAAAAAAATATTTTATTTATTTAAGAAAGAGAAGAGAGAATGAGCGTGCCAGGGCCTCCAGCCACTGCAAACGAACTCCAGATGCACGTGCCACCTTGTGCAGCTGACTTACATGGGTCCTGGGGACTCGAACCTGGGTCCTTTGGCTTTGCAGGCAAACAACTATTAAGCCATCTCTCCAGACACATTGCACAACTTTGCCAGGCGTGGTGGCGCACGCCTTTAATCCTAGCACTTGGGAGACAGAGGTAGGAGGATCGCCATGAGTTCAAGGCATCCTGAGACTACATAGTGAATTCCAGGTCAGCCTGCGCTAGAGTGAGACCCTACCTTGTGGAGGCGAGAGGGGGGAGATATGTACATTGCACAACTTTGTGTGTCTGGTTTCACGTGGGTGTATCTTAAGATGTATATCTTAGGATGTGCTTGAGAGTCATATTCATTGTCTACTTGACAGGTCCTAGAGTCACATAGGGCAGGAGCCTCTGGGATGCCTGTGTGGGATTATGTAATTAGGTTAATTGGAGTGGGAACCACCGAGATAAAAAAGGGAAAGCTAGTCAGGCACTGCCATTAATTATTCTGCTACCTCACTGTGGCCTCAAGCACCGGCCACCATGCCTTCCATGCCAAGAAGGGTCAGTGTCAGAGCTCTCCACCCACTCCCCGCTCCCTCCTCTACCACCGGCCATGCTAACCTGGGACTCTGTGACCTCCTGATATGATCATTGAAGATACCTGTGGGCGAAGAGGGAAGACCCCCTTCCCCCAGCCCACACCTCTGCACACCACCCAAGGCCATTCCCTCACAGGGCAGTTTCTTTCTTTTTCTTAATATAATTTTTTATTGATAACTTCCATGATTGTAAACAATATCTCATGGTAATTCCCTCCCTCGCCCCACTTTCCCCTTTGAAACTCCACTCTCCGTCATATCCCCTCCCCCTCTTAATCATCACAGGGCAGTTTCTTACCTCTTCCCCTAACACCCTCTGCCTGGCCCTCACTCTGCCTCTCCTTTTCTTTGGCTCTCCTGCTCCAGCTGCGTGAAAACACCACACCCCTCCCCTCTCCCCATCCCCTCCCTCCCTCTCTCTCTCTCTCTCTTTCTCTTGCAAATAAAAAATAAAATATTTAAAAAGAACAAAGACTAAATATTTATATATAGGACCGAAGTTTAATTGCCCAGGACCCACATAAGCCACATGCACAAGGTGGCACATGCAAGTGGAGTTTGTTTGCAGTGTCTGAAAGCTCTGGAGCACCCATTCTCTCTATCTGCCTCTTTCTCTTTCAATTTCACTCTCTCAAATAAATAAAAATAACAAAAATTATTTTAAAAAAATTAAAAAGAGAGAGAGAAAGGAAGGAAGGAAGAAACTTAGGGCGGGACAAGAAGTAAAATGGTATTTTTATGTAAAGCCTTGACCCAGGGTTTAAAAATATAATTGTGTTTAAGTCTCGCCATTGCTCCAGTACATAGAAATTGTGTGAAGTGTTACAGTAGCTGTCTATATTTAAATTTTGTGTGCTGAAGATTAGGAAAAAAAAACTAGTTTTTTTTTTTTTTTTCTTAAATGAGAAAAGCTTCTCTCTTCCACCTAAATTCTTTTCTGAAGTTACTGGCATATGGGCCAAGGTTTTATTAAACACTACTTTTTTTTTTTTCCGAGGTAGGGTCTCGCTCTAGCCCAGGCTGACCTGGAGTTAGTCTCAGGTGGCCTCGAACTCATGGCAGTCCTCTTACTTCTGCCTCCCTAGTGCTGGGATTAAATACTGTGCCACCACACCCAGCCAATACTGCATTTTGTAACACTGGCACACACACACTCAAAAAAAGTAGTTTTAAGCTTGTTTGCACATATTTTTCCATTGGAAATGAAATTCACTGCCTTGGGTCTTTTTTTTTTTTTTTCAAGGTAGGGTCTCACTCTAGCCCAGGCTGACCTGGAATTCACTTGGTAGTCTCAGGGTAGCCTCAAACTCATGGCGATCCTCCTACCTCTGTCTCCCAAGTACTGGAATTAATGGTATGTGCCACCATGCCCAGCTCCTTGGGGCTTTTAAAAGAGTGTATTATCATCATTGGGGTTGACTCTGATTGAAAACTAGCTTATTTATTCTGTTTGCAATTAGGAAATGCAGAATTTAAAGTGATCTCTCCTAGCTTGCAAGCAAACTGAGATGCACTAACCCTTTTCTATTAAAAATCAGTTAAGGGCTGGAAGGATGGCTTAGTGGTTAAGGTACTTGCCTGCAAAGCCAAAGGACCCAGACTTGACCCCAGGACCCACATAAGCCAGATGCTGCACAAGGTGGCACATGCGTCTGGAGTTCACTTGCAGTGGCTGGAAGCCCTGGCATGCCCATTCTGTGTGTGTGTGTGTGTGTGTGTGTGTGTGTGTCTGTCTCTCAAATAAAAAATAATAATAATTTTTTTAAAAAAAATCAGTTAGTATGGCTGGAGAGATGGTTCAGTGGTTAAGGAGCTTGCCTGCAAAGCCTAATGACCTGGGTTCAATTCCCTAGTACCCACATAAGTCCAGATGCACAAAAAGTCACATGCATCTTGTAATTCATTTGCAGCGGCTAGAGGCCCTGGTGTGCCCATTCTGTCTCTCTTCTCTCTCTTTCTGCTTGCAAATAAATAAATTTTAACAAAAAGGTTCCTGTCAAAAGTCACTGTCAAAAAGTCATCTGAGCCCAGCATGGCGACTCATTATCTTTAATCCTGGCATTTGGGGAAGGTGAGGTAGTAAGATCACCATGAGTTCAAGGCCAGCCTGAGATTACTGAGTGAATTCCATGTCAGCCTGGGCTAGAGTGAGACCCTGCTTCAAAAAAAAAAACAAGCAAGGCTGGAGAGATGGCTTAGCAGTTAAGGCGCTGGCCTGTGAAGCCTAAGGACCCAGGTTCAATTTCCCAGTACCCATGTAAGCCAGATGCACATGGTGGCGCATGCATCTAGAGCTCCTTTGCAGTGGCTAGAGGCCTTCATCCCATTCTCTGTCTCCACTCCCCATAAATAAATTAAAGCTTAACAAACAATTATCTGAGCTACATAGGGTGGCTCATGCCTGTCATCCCAGCTCCCAGGGAGGCTGATGCAAGAGAATTGCCACAAGTTCAAAGATAGCCTGGGCTACACAGTGAGTTCTCAGCCAGCCTGGGATACAAGGTGAGACCCTGTATCAACATCAAGGTCACAAGGCAAATGTAGTCACATAAAGGTCTACCCCAGCAAATCTTACAACCATGCCTTCCAGGTGAAAGCAAAGCAGTTTCTCAAGACAGTAAGGTAATGGAAATGAACTACCACAGGGCCACTGGGATTTGCCGGACTGCTGACTTCTCAGCTGAAACCTTGAGTTAGGAGAATGTAGACTAGAAAGCCCAAAACAACGAAGAAAACCCCATAAATTGAGATTACTACATCCAGCAAAAAAAAAAAAAAAAAAAAATACCACTCCAAAAACGGAAAGAAAGATTTCCCAGACTGCAGAGGTAAGAGGATATATCCATACAAGGCCCTCATAAGAAATGATAAAGGAAGTTCTTCCAATGGAAGAATGAGACATTGACAAGTAAGAAAGAATGAATACAACTTACTAGAAAGGGGCGATAGAGGAAAATGTGAAATGGGATATCAAATGTTCAAAATATAGGAAGGACCCTCATATGTGCTTTGTTTTTGTGGCTCCTCTGTTCCCCTCCCACAGGCCCATTTTCCTCCCACCAGCCCCATTCCTCTTCTCAGAATGAAAATGTGGGAGTGGGGCTGGAGAGATTGCTCAGTGGTAAAGACACTTGCCTGCAAAATCTAACGACCGGAGTTCAGTTCCCCATTACCCATTTAAAGCCAGGTGCTCAAAGTGGCACATGCATCTGGAATTTATTTGCAGTGGCAAGAGCCCCTGGCATGCCCGTTCTCCCATTCTTCTCTCTCTCACTGCTTGCAAATAAATAAACTAAAAAAAGAAAATGTGGGAATGAACAGGACACGGTGTCTCCTCATGAGCATATTTTGGGTTATTTTGTAGTCATTGTTTCAGTTTTTACCCTTATGAACATGTAAAGTCTTTAACATGTCCAATAGTCATCCTAACCATCATCTGAACATTAATTTGCTGGTTCCATCCTTAGGAGGAAGGATGTGTCAGGCTGGATCACATGTTTGTGACTTGGGAGTTCAGTCTTTTTAATATTCAGTCCAAGGGTTGTGCCCATAGAGTTTTTATGTTGAGCCACTACCCTCTGGCCTGGGCCCAAGATTTTGCTGACCACCAGGTGGAGCCCTTTGCTCAAACGAGGAAGGAGAAGCTGGGCTGCCTTCATGGATAGTGTCCAGGTCCCTCAGTGTGTTCTTGCTGCCCAAGATCGACATGGAAGAGTGCTGAGTGAGGAGCGGAGCAGTTCCAAGGGGTAACTCAGCACAAGGCCCATAAACTAATACTGATTTAGATCTTTCCCTTCCAGGCCTGTTAGGTTCTGAGCCTGCCTCTCCAAAGTCCCAGGAGTTCCTGCAAAGACAGGCTCCCAACCCTCTGTCCTCTGCCACCACTGTGAATCCTGGCCCTCAGCCTGGCATGAATTTCATTGAGTCCAAAATCACAGGATTTTTTTTCTCAGCACTGGGGATAGTTTCAGAGGCTCACACAATGGTAATATATATATGTATACACACACTATAGCACTGAGCTACACCACCATAGTGAATAAGAAAACTGCTCTATAAGCTAGGTAATCAGGCTCAATAATAGCTCAGTGTAGCTCAGTGACAGAATGTTCATCTCACATGTGCAAGGCCTCGGGTTTGCTCCTCAATACTGCAAAAAAAAAAAAAAAAATGCAGAAATTTGCTCTGTAAGCTTCCTTCCAGTTGTGGAAAGAGAATCTGGGTTTATAATGAAGCCATCTGCAGGCAGACTTGTCTCCAGGGATGTTCAAGGGACAGTCTGTGAGTCACAAGAACCTTCCAGAGGTTGCCAGAATTAGGTTATAGCCATGGTCTCCTTCCTTCCTTCCTTTCTTTCTTCTTTTGGTTTTTGAGTTTTTGAGGTAGGATCTAGCTCTAGCTCAGGTTGACGTGGAACTCATTATGTAGTCTCAGGCTGGCCTCGAAATCAGTGATCCTCCTACCTCTGCCTCCTGAGTGCTGGGATTAAAGGTGTGCACCACAGGCCAGCCAGCCAGCCACCGCCACCGTTTCTTTAAAGGGCAGATGTTAATCCTCTGAATACAAAGTACCCACACCCCCTGCAGTTCCTTCTGGGCCCCCTCCCCACCCCCATGTAGCTAGAGAGAAGAGCTCCCAGCCTGGCAGGACTGCAAGAGCAGAAAATACCCAGATTTACGCTGTGCTTTTCTTGGCCCAGGGTCCACCCCTTAGCTCTAGATAGAGACCCCCAAAGGTTATAAAAGTAAGGAATTCCCTTTGCTCTGAGAGCTTCTGCCTTTAACCATCTTGAGAGCCTCCTGCCCACAGGCGGCTGGTGTCCATGAAGAAATTCCACCTATGATCCATGTCATTGCCTCTCCATTAGCACTACATGGGCATGGCTAGCAGGCGCAGGAAGAAATCCCACCTACGATCCATGTCAGCGCCTCTCCGTTAGCACCACATGGGCACGGCTAGCAGCGCAGGCAGCGTCATGGTCCTGAGTCATCTTCTGTATCACAGAGTCAACTGCTCATGACCTTCTACCCAGAATCACCAAGTCTAAACTTGGTTCAACGCCATGATTTTTAATGTGGCATTGGGGTTAATAATAGACTAGGCTATACTATGATAAATACTTTATTTACTTTTATGTGGGTACTGGGAATTGAATTCAGGTCATCATACTTGAAAGTCAAGCACTTTAATTCACTTGAAGTCTCAGGGTGGCCTCGAACTCACAGCGACCCTCCTACCTCAGCCTCCCGGGTACTCAGACTAAAGGCGTGTGCCACCACTCTGCTTTTGGCTTTTGCTTAGACTAGGAGATAAAAAGATGGGGAGGGCACAGGAGATTCTGTGTTACATTTTCCTTCAGGAACCCAGGCTAACAGCCCCTGCCAGCTGCCACCACAGGTCATGACAGCAGAGATGAGTACTGGAGTGCTGGGTCTGGACATTTTTATTATTTGCAAGCAGAGAGAGAGAGGGAGGGAGAGAGAAGGAGGAGGAGGAACAGAGAAGGGAGACAGAGAGATTGGGCACACCAGGGCCTCCTGCCACTGCAAACAAACTCCAGACACATTCACCACTTTGTGCCTCTGGCTTTACATGGGTACCTGGGACTAGAACCCTGGTCGCTAGGGTTTGCGGGCAAGTGCCTTAACCACTGAGCCATCTCCCTCGCCCAGCATACTTTTACTCTGGCTTAAAAGTGACATATCACATATCTTCACACCCCACTGGCTAGAAATATTTTCCTATTGCTGCCTCCTTGCAAGGTGCAAGGGCTGCAGAGTTGAAGGAGTGGATGGACGTTTGCTGAGCTGCCACGCCAACTCCAGTGGAGTCTGTGTGACCTGTTCACCAGGCCAAGGCGAAAGCTTCAAGGAAGAAAGCCTCCTGGAAGGACGTGCATTCTCCAGGCTTGTAGTGCCTTTCGCTGCTCTCTAATAGCTGTTTTCTTCATTGTTACTGTTCTGTTCCTGACACATGACAGCAGCATGATGTTCTTTCACAATTTAGTAAAAATTAGATATGGAACAGTTTCCAAAAATTGAGTCACCTGATGGTGTGATGCTTCCTCCGAAGACCCCGCTGTTATGTCAAGCCATAGTCAGAATTCTGAGGACCAGAACCAATCAATGAACCATTACCTTATACAGGAGTGTATAGGAAGGGGGATATGCTAGTAAACAATGGTGGGAAGTATGTTTCTTGGTAATCTTTAACTTTTGTAGACAGACTTGCTAGGTCGAGGCCACCTTGGTGCTTGCTTACAAAAGCACAAAGAGAAAGCATTAGGAAACAACTGGGATCCAATTATGAGAAGACAGGCTGTGATACACCTACATTTTTATGGCATGGTTCAAGGAAGAAAATATATTAGAGTTATGACGTCGCCCTGTTAGAACTTTTGTTAAAAATACTTGATGCTTGAAGCAGGCTATACATAGAAATTGTACCGCATGAATAAACAAAGGCTAAGCTTATGCAGCCAGAACTGTATATAATCTGATACTCTACTTCTGTAAAATACACTCAGATACATTAACCTGTGTGTGTGTCTGTTTGTCACTTCACTGACTCCTTGCCCACCTCCCAAGGCCCTATTTTCCCTCAGACTGGTGGTCCCGGCTTTGCCAGTCCGTGGCACTGAGCACCACTGCACCTGCCCCATAACAAAGCTGGTGAGTAGGGGCTTGAGGTGTAGGTCCCTGTTAGCATCTCTAGTATCAAGAGAAAAAAAAAACACAAGTAAGAGCCGGTCCATCTGCCCACCAATGCTCCCCTAGATTGTCTATGAGGAGCCCCAATGGCCTGGAACCAAGAGATGGTCCCCAGAGCTGAGTTTACCCCTAAGGGACCAAACTACTACTTTAAGTCTTTTTCTAATCTTCAGAGTGTATTGCAATTTGCATTCTGCCCCAAATGTCTTCCTGTTACCAAACCTGAGAAGGGTCCTGCTTCTGCTCCTGTGAGTGGCAGGTGCGTGATCCAGCCTGAAAGTAGGCCCTCCATTCAGGCACAAATCCCCATCTCCTGCCACCTTCTAGGAGCATCACATGAGCAGCTGTGACTCTCATACATCACTGATCCCACCTCATTCCCAACACTGTTATTCCCCTCTAAATCGCACATTCAGCAACAGCAACAACAACAAAAACCCTTCCTTGGACTCTGCTTTTGCTTTGATTTTCTCCTATATCTGCTTCCTCTTTTTTGTTTTTGTTTTGGTTTTTGGTTTTGATTTTTCGAGGTAGGGTCTCACTCTAGGCCAGGCTGACCTGGAATTCACTATGTAGTCTCAGGGTGGCGATCCTCCTACCTCTGCCTCCTGAGTGCTGGGATTAAAGGCATGTGACACCACGCCCAGCTTGCTTCCTCTTTTTTGGAAAAACCCAGTCCTAGTGTATGAGAACCAGTTTCAAAGGCAGAAGGGGCCCAGAAAGCTAAGAATGAGACCGACGAAGAGAAATGTATTGGGATCTCAGAGACAAGCATGTTTGGTGAGGCAGGTTGCGTTCTCACACAGAATTGGCCATGGCCAGCCCACAGGTTCCTGGCCTTTCCCAGCAGCTGTTAATATGTCTAACATCAGTTAGGAAACAGCCCAGCAGCAGTGGTATTTTAACTGCTTTGTTTATCAAATAGGGTATGGAAAGCATGCCAGGGTCATCTGGCGGGCAACATGGCAGTTATAACCAAGGTGGCAATAGTCAAGGCGCTGGCTAACTATACCTCACCAGCAAATTCCTGGAAAGAGGGTCACTGTATACACTGTCTCAGATCCCTCCTTTTCCCTCTCTTCCTATCGTTCTCTTTCTTCCTTCCCCCTTTCAGTTTTTGGATACAGGGTCTCCCTATATAGCCCAAGTTGGCCTGGAATTTACAATCCTCCTGCCTCAGCCTCCACGATGCTAGGATTACATGCCACCATACCAAGCCCTCACTTTAAAAAATTTTTTGAATGGACAACTTTCAAAATTATAGAAAGTAAATCATAATTCCAACCTCTCTTACTTGCCCTTTCACAACTCCACTCTCCATCTTATCCCTTCCCCCTCTCAACTATCCTCTTTTATTTTTTCTTTTTTTAATTTAATTTAATTTTCTATTTATTTATTTAAAAGAGAGGTAAGTAGAGAGAGAGAGAGAGAGAGAGAGAGAGAATGGGCATGCCAGGGCCTGTAGCCATGGCAAATGAACTCCAGACATATGTGCCACCTAGTGCATCTGGCTTATGTGGGTCCTGGGGAATCAAACCTAGTCTTTTGACTTTGTAAACAGGTGCCTTCACCACTAAGCCAGTTCTCCAGCCCTTTATTTAATTTCTTAAATTTAATTTTATTTATTTAAGAGAGGGAGAAGCAGATAGAGAGTGGGGGAGAGAGAGAGAGGATGGGGGTGCCAGGGCCTCCTAGCCACTGCAAATGAATTCCATACACATGTGCCACCTTGTGCGTCTAGCTTTACATGGGAACTGGAGAATCGAACCTGGGTCCTATGGCTTTGCCAGCAAGTGCCTTAACCACTAAGCCATCTCTCCAACCCTGTTATAGCACTTTCTTTGAGCCAGTCTGTATACATTACCCTGGAGAATCACAAGAGAATTGCAATGCATCCAATCCTCACAACAACTTAATTAAAGTCCCTGAAGTTCAAGGAGCATGTAGAGTCTGTCCACCATAGCTATTCTGTCACAAGGATTAGACTGATTGGAAGTTAATTTGTTATTTCCCAAATCCTTATTTTTCAACTATCTTCCAGTTGTCTTCTCAGTGTTTTTTTTTTTTTTTTTTTTTTTTTTTTTTTTTTTTTTTTTTTAGATAGGGTCTTGCTATAACCCAGGCTGACCTGGAATTCACTATGTAATCTCAGGGTGGCCTTGAACTCATGGTGATCCTCCTACCTCTGTCTCCCGAGTGCTGGGACTAAAGGGGTGCGCCACCACACCCAGGCTTCAGTGTTTTTCTTTTCTGGGATAAGGTCTCTTATCTGTTTTTCTTTTTTAATTTTGGTTTATTTATTTGCAAGGAGATGGGTAGAGAAAAGAATATGTGTGTGCCAAGGCCTCTTGCCACTACAAATGAATGCTCTGCTTTGTGTATCTGGCTTTACATGGGTACTGGGGAATTGAACCCAGGACATCAGGCTTTGCAAGCAAGTGTCTTTAACCACTGAGCAATCTCTAATCCCCTGGCTTATCCTCTTATTATCTTCCTGTGGGACAGCTTTGACAACTATAGCTTCATGTGATTTTATAAAGAATTTATTTCAGAAAAAAAAGAGATAAAAGAATTTATTTCAGGCTGATAGTGCATGCAATAAATCAACATTGAGTGCATGCATTGGGCTGAAGCTACAGAAAATTAAGGTATGGTGGCAGGGATCATAGACTTTTTCTTTTTCTTTTTCCAGAGGCAGGGTGTCACTCTAGCCCAGGCTGACCTGGAATTCACTATGTAGTCTCAGACTGCTATCCTTTTTTATTTTGATGTCATCATCTTTTCCTTCTATTATAAGGGTCTTGTGTAGGTAGTGCCAGGCACTGCAAGGTCATAAATATCCAGATCATTTTGTGTCTGGAAGAATGCATTGTACAAAGTCCTACCCTTCCTTTGGCTCTTACATTCTTTCCACCACTTCTTTCACAATGGACCCTGAGCCCTGGAAGGTGTGATAAAGATGTTTCAGTGCTGAGCACTCCTATGTCACTTCTCAGCACTATGGTGCATTTTGAGTCATCCCAGAGATCACTGCCATCTGAAAAGACTCTAACCAAAAGTGAGAGTACATTAATATATGGGTATACGGGCTGGAGAGATGGCTTAGCTGTTAAGGCACTTGCCTGCGAAGCCCAAGAACCCAGGTTCCATCTCTATCCAGATCTCACCTAAGCCAGGTGCACAAAGGTGAGGCAAGCACAAGGTCACACATGCCCACTAGGTGGCGCAAACATCTGGAGTTCCAGCACAGTGGCTGAGGCCCTGGCGCACCAATTCTCTCTCTTTTTCCTCCCTCTCTCTCTAAAATAAATAAATATATATATCTATTTTATATGGGTATATATATATATATATATATATATATATGGGTATGGGGCTGGAGGGATTGCTAAGTGGTTAAGGCACCTGCCTACAAAGCCAAAGGACCCAGGTTCAATTCCCCAGGACCCATGTAAGCCAGATGCACAGGTGGCACATATGTCTGGAGTTTGTTTGCAGTGACAGGAGGCCCTGGGACACCCATTTTCTCTCTCTCTCTCTCTCTCTCTCTCTCTCTCTCTTTGACTTTCTCTAATAAATAAAAATTTAAAAATATTTTAAGAAATATATGGGTATGAACACTAAGAAAAGTGCTTACCAGGAAGTTTGTTAAGCATAATATATGCATTTAGCCAGACACCAGCAGGCGTTATACCACTCATCCAGCCCTCACTCTTGAACTTACTCCACTTAATTCCTTCCCCAAGCTTCACTGAACTATTCCTGCCAAGGTCACCATAACCTGTAAGGACGTAACTTCCTTGCTAGATGGGAGCCTGGCTTGCAGGATGCCTGTCTGTCTTGTTCCTCCTGGGCCCTCCTCTCTGACCCCTTATCTGTTTCTTCTTGCTAGCCCTGCCTCTGCCATAGTTTTGGGCAATCTGTTCGCCTAGAGCTGTTCCTCTGCGGGATGCTGACCCCAGAGCAGGCCTCAATGCTCCCTTCCTACTGCTGACTTCCCAGCATGTGTCTCTGTGGTCAGAACCCAAGCTCCAAGGCTGCGCATTTACCTGCCTGCCTGGATGCTCCACTGGATGTGTACCTGAAACCTCTCTCTTTTAGGGGGTTCAAAGCCTGCTTCCCTCACTGTATTAGTCAGACTTTGTTATTATGACAAAAATGACTGTGCTGGAGAGATGGCTCAGTGGTTAAGGCACCTGCCTGCAAAGCCTAAGGACCTAGGTTCCATTCTCCAGGTCCCACATAAGCCAGATGCGCAAGGTGGTGCATGTGTCTGGACTGTGTTTGTGGAGGCTGGAGGATGGAGGTGGGGAGCTGGGCAGAAGGTGTGAGGGATGAAGCGAGTGCAGAACCACCAGGCCTGGACTCTGGGGATGCCTGGGTTTCCAGCAAGTCAGTGGACACGCCCCCAGTGGCATGAAGAGGGGCTGTTGTCTCCCCAGATCAACTCTTGGGGACTTCCCCTGAAGCTAAGAGAATTTAATTGCTCAAGTAAATATGGGTCCCCATATACTTTTATTTTCGGGGTTGTCCAGATAATCACGTTTGGGGAGGGCGATCCTTTCCCAGGTGGTGGGTACCTGTATTTGGGCTAGGAAATACCGTAGGCATGTGTGGTAGAATGTCCTCAGGAACAAGACATAGCCGTGGCCTTCATGAAATCAGAACAGATATAATGACCAGCACAAGACTCTTGCAAGTTTCAGCCCACCTGCACTCCCTTGTGGAAGTTGGGGCAGGTCCAGGGGCCCTGCCGCGCTAGGACATGCAGGCAGAGGTCTCAGTGGTGTCCCTGCCAGTAGGTGGCCTGTGACCTGTAATAATCACGCTCCTATAAGCAATCCAAGGAAACTCACTCGTCCACGAGCTTGATTGGGTTGGAATCGTTATTTTGATCTGTTGTTGGTGCCTTTGGAGTGAACCGACATCTGTTTTTTGTTTTTTGTTTTTTCAGACATCTGTTCTTATCTCCCCAGTGAAAGCCACGTAATAGTGTAGTTGTTTATGGTGGAGGTAACTTTGAGGCTCTGGAAACACATTTAGCATCAGAAAGACACAAAAAGACTTAGCCAGGCTAAGCAAAGAGACACAAAACCCATCCATCCCAAGACAGGTGGCATTTATAGCTCTGTGTGCGAGTCAGCACCAGTGAAAGGTCACCTTGTCTCGTGGGTAAATCTGTTCTTTTCTCAGGATCCTCTCAGCCTCACTTTAGAGCATTGTGCTAGAGCTAGAGAAATACAGTCATGGAAGGTGGCAGAACAAAAGGCACTCTCTCTCTCTCTGTCTCTCTCTCTCTCACTCTCGCTCTCTTCCCTCCCTCCCTCTCCTCCTGAAACCCATCATGTGATGCAGAGATTCATCTGAGGCTCTGCCTGTGGAGGAGGGGCAGGTGGGCTGGTTGCTCCAAATATTACTGTGGTTTTTTTTTCTTTCTTCCTGAGAATGTCGAAGCCCTTTCCCTGCATCGGTGTGCTGATGCCGTATGAATCGGAGCCCGTGTGCAAGCTTGCTCGTCAGACAGCCCCTCTGATTTTCCACACAAGGCCCTTTGAGCCCAGTGGACTTTGCACCTCCACCAAGCTGTGGGCGGTTGGTTCCATTCTTGGCATAAAAGAAGTTCCTTTGCTGAGATGGTGGCTGCCCCGGCAGGGCTATTTCTGTCCCTGCTTTTTCTTCTTGGAGCTGAAAACAGGCACATCCACCCAGTAAATAAAGATGAGGCCAGTGAAAGCAGCTCTATGTCAAGGGGAGTCAGGGAACAAACAGGCCAGCAAATAAACAAAAGATCCAGTGACAAAATGTCCATTCATCGGGGTCACTCGGCAAATATTTACTGGAGGCATCTGTGTGCCCAGCATCGTACTGAGTGCTGAGGTGACAAGGAGATGCCCTTTTGAGGAGCCGTCACTGCCCCGCTCCACGGGAATGGATGGGCACCTTCACGGAGGCAGGGATGCGTGGGAGTGGGTGTGCAGTCTGAAAAACATGAATGAATTCCACTAAAATGATACTAGGAAAAGAAGCAAGACACAAAAGAGCTAATCCATTTGTAACAGGAGTTTTTGGGGCTCCTTGCCAATGCCAATTGTACCAATAAATTTAGGGTACCCCAGCCCCTTTCAATCCACAGACCAGAGGGTAAGACTTAGAGATTTCATTAGATTAAGAAGAGGAGAGAAGAGAAAACACAGCTCCTGCCATGTGGAAGGCAAGAGGGGCCCTTCTGGGAGTAGGGGTTGGTGTACCCCTCACCTCAGCCCAGCCTGGCTGAGCCGAGGGGCCTTGCTGGAGCAAGGGCCTGGAAGCTCAGGAAAGGCGAAGGCCAACAAGAGGCCTGCCCGCCCCATGAGGGGAGGCTCTATTTCTACTCTTACTGTGGCCGGCTTAGGGGATCGAAAGAGCTGATTGGCTAGGCTGGATCAGCTGCTGACCTCTGTTCCCTCCTTGGGCCTTCTCTCCTGACTGGCCACCTAGTTACCCTCACTGTTAGAGTTCATTCCTATACATTTTTTCGTTTGGTTTTTTTGAGGTAGGGTCTCACTCTAGCCCAGGCTGACCTGGAATTCACTATGTAGTCTCAGGCTGGCCTCGAACTCAAGATGATCCTCCTACCTCTGCCTCCCGAGTGCTGGGATTAAAGGCGCAAATGCCACCAAATTCCCTAACCCTGTGGAACTCACCCCACGTCAGGCAGGATGGGGATGAGAGGGAGGACACACAGGAGGCCCCTGGAATGCTAAGTGTCCACTGTGACATCCATTGGGTTGTGCACCAACTGTGCACTTTTAAAACTTACCTCACAGGGCTAAGGGTGTGGCTCTCATGACCCAGTGCTGCCAAAAACAAACCACTACTCTTCACTCGTTTAGGAATCTACACACATGTGCCTGCACCTGCCTGTGAGTTGAACTGGAGGAGAACCGACATCGAAGGCAGCTCTTCTGTACAGTACTTAGCACACAATCGTATCTACATACTTCTGGCCCCTTCAATAATCATTCCAAATTTTAATATGCCTCCACTCAAAAAGTGTTCTTTGTACCTAATCTCAGTAATCTCTGTAATGATGCAGGATTTTAGGTCCAGGGAGGGATTAAATTCCATCAGATGTAGGAGATCCCAGGCCCATGGACCCCAACTTTTATGTTCTTGTCCAAGTTAGTAAAGAATTGAAAATGTGGCAGGGCGTGGTGGCGCACACCTTTAATCCCACACTTGGGAGGCAGAGGTATGAGGGTTGCTGTGAGTTCAAGGCCACCCTCAGATTACATAGTAAATTCCAGGTCAGCCTGAGCTAGAGTGAAACCTTACCTCGAAAAAAAAAAAAAAAAAAGAATTGAAAATGTGAACCTGGAGAAGGGCAAATTATGAATTGTAAGGTTTATTTTAGGAAGATTTAGGCTCCAGAGGGGAGGCTGACAGGGAAGCCCAAGCCAAAAGTTCTCCCCCTTCTCAGCCAGGCTGGGAAGAGAGAGAGGAGACTGAGAGAAACTTACACACGTGTGCCAAGAGGGATCCAGAGAAAAGAGAGTTTATGCACATGTGCAAGGACCATTAGGGATCAAACATCCAGTTAGTTTGAGCCTTGTCATCAGACGCAGGTGTGTAAGGGAGAGACCTATTGGTTGGTGGACTCAAGAGGCTGACGAAGGGGCGGCCAGCCCCCAAGGGTGCTAAGGCAGCGAAACCTTGAGGGAGAAGCAGAAGTGCTGCTGGGTTGTAGTTGCAGCCATCTCCCACGAGACCAAGGCAGATGTGGGTTCCAGTCTGGACAGGACAGGCAAGGTGGCGTTTCCTTAGCCTCTGCCCCTGGATAACTACATGTAAAAACAGCTACCTTGTTCCTATTCTGTATCAATAACATGTATCAATCAAGTGCATTAATTCTAATAATGGCACCTGGTTTGTGCATATAACCAAGCAGTGTTTCAGTTCTACAAATATTGAGTTCATGCTGTGTGCCAGGCACCGGGGACACCCAAAAATGAAGTAGACAAAACTATTTTTGTTGTTGTTGTTGTTGTTTTTGTTTTTCGAGGTAGGGTTTCACTCTAGTACAGGCTGACCTGGAATTCACTATGTACTCTCAAGGTGGCCTTGAACTCACAGCTATCTTCCTACCTCTGCCTCCCCAGTGCTGAGATTAAAGGTGTGCACCACCATGCCCAGCCAAAATTATTTTTTAAATATTTTTATTTACCTATCTGCAAGCAGAGAGAGTGAGAGAAAGAGAGAATGGGCTCACCAAGGCATCTTGCCACTGCTATCGAATTCCAGACGCATGCATCACTTTGTGCATCTGGCTTTACATAGGTACTTGGAAATTGAACCTAGGCAGTCAGGCTTTGCAAGCAAGCACCTTAATGGCTGAGCCATCTTCCCAGCCCAGACAAAACTATTTTTAGTGAAAGAAACAGACAAGCAAGTGCTGGAAGTAAACAGTGATGTCAGAGGCTGAGGACTGAGCACAGAGGAGGTGGGGGTGGGCTTCGGGACGCACCCAGGGCAGAGCTAATGGAGGGTGTGGACGAGTCAAGGGAGGGCGGGGGAGGCACAGGCATCCAAAAGCAAGAGGTTGGTTTGGGAAACAACAAGATTAAAAGATAGAGGCACCGCTGGGCAAAGTCAGGGACAAGCAAAAGAGCAAGCTCAGGGGTCAGCAGGGAGACTGGCTCAAACAAGAATGCGCTGGAGAGTGAAGGGTCCACATTCAGCTCCGGCCAGCAAGCAAAAATTTTGTTTTTTATTGTTTTCAAGGCAGGGTCTCACTGTAGCCCAGGCTGACCTGGAATTCACTCTGCAGCTCCAGGCTGGTCTTGAACTCACAGCAATCCTCCTACCCCAGCGTCCCGAGTGGTGGGATTAAAGGCATGCACCACCACTACCTGTAAAAACAGCTACTTTGCTCCTATTCTGCATCAATAACATGTGTCAAGTTCATTGATTCTAATAATGGCTGCATTTTTTTTTTTAATTTAAAAACCAGAGAGGCTGGAGAGATGGCTTAGCAGTTAAGGCGCTTGTCTGCGAAGCCTAAGGCCCACCTTCGACTCTCCCAATCCCGTATCAACCAGACGCACAAAGGTGAGGCAAACACAAGGTCGCACCTGACCACTAGGTGGCGCAAGCGTCTGGAGTTCAATTGCAGTGGCTGAAGCCCTGCACACCAATTCTCTCTCTAAAACAAAAATAAATAAATTAAAAAATCCAGAGGTATCAGATAGCAGCTTTCCCCTCTATGAGCATGGAAAGAAGGCACCAGCCATGAGCACCCTCGCCTGCTCTGCTCTTTCAAGTTTGCTCGCCTAAGACAGTGCTGAGGGCAGAGAGAATGGGGCTCATTAAAGTCCACGTAGAGTCTTCAAATGCTAAAAGCTGCTATGGGCACAAGCTAAATGATCTGTGTGATCCAGTTAGTCTGGTCAGGTAGGTTGCTTCTCAAAGTTGGATATGAAAACATTCTACAGTGGTTAGAGACCTCCCTGCCCTCCAGCATCTCACCCCACAGCACCCCAATCCTGTCTGCCCCTGGACTTGGCCATGTTTACCGTGGTGCTCCCAGGAATGCTTCTCTGCGGACTCCGAAGACTGAATCTCCAGTCCAGAGTTGGATGGGAACAGAATCCCTTTCACAGCATTGGTGTCTAGAACCTAGAGGGATCTACCTGTCTCAGGGGTGGCTGCACTCTAGCCAAAGGGACTTCAAAGCAAGGCAGGAAGACTGAGGGAGGCACATGAAAACTTCCCAGGAGGGCCCGTCACCAGCAGCAGTAAGGATAATCTATTGGCCATCCATGTGCCCTTTCCTGCAGAGCAAGGTCGGGCCCAAGAGCTCCTTTTGCCCAATGGCCTTTCCATGTTCACAGAACCCCAGACCACTCCCCATGTGGGACCAAGCAAAGGACCTTCAAAAAGAAATTGAGGAGCTGGGGAGATGGCTCAGCAGGTAAAGGTACTTGTTTGCAAAGCCTGATGGCCTGGGTTCAATTTCCCAGCCTCCACTTAAAACTGTAGGCCAAGTGGCACATGTATCGCTGATCCCAGTTCGCCTATGACAATGGAAGTAGAGCCAGGAGAATAGGGGAGTCACAAGCCAGCTTAATCTGACAGTTCTTCTGTGGTGGCAAGAAACCCTGTCTCCAGAAAGGTGAAGCAGACACACCCGGAAGTCGTCCTCTGACTTCCATGTGGGTGCCATGGCACATGTGCCCAATACACACTAATTAAATGAATAAATAAACCAATAAGACAGACAAATAAAAAGGCTGGGAAGATTGTCCAGTGGCCAAGGACACTTGCTTACAAAGCCTACCATCCCAGGTTCAATTCCAATTCCCCAGCATTTGTTTGCAGTGGCAAGAGACCTTGGTGTGCACATATACACTTTCAAATACATTTAAAAATAAAGAATAATTTGGAGGGGGGAGGAGGAAGAGTTGGCTAAAAAGAAGAAGAAAGAAATACTACCCGCTTCCCACGAAGTAAAGCAGAGAGAGAATTTGGTGTGTGGTGTGGGGAAGCACACCTCGTTCCACAGCCCAGCTCAGAGTAGGCCACCACACCTCAACACTCCATCCTCCTGGCAGTACGGCAGGGAAGTGAGCCAGACGTGGTGGCGCACACCTTTAGCCCCAGCACTCAGGAGGCTGAGGGAGGAGGATTGCCACAATTTGAGACCAGCCTGGGACTACAGAGTGAGCTCCAGGTCAGCCTGGGCTAGAGTGAGACCCTACCTCAAGGGGAAAAAAAAAAAAAAGTGTACGTTTTAGTTAAAGAGAAAAAAAAAGTACAAATTGGGCAGAGGGGACATAGTAGGTGGGGACCAGAATTGTCACTGCTGTTTTTTTGTTTGTTTGTTTGTTTTCTTTTCTTTTGTTTTTGTTTTTGTTTTTTGAGATAGGGTCTCGCTGTAGCCCAGGTTGACCTAGAATTCACTCTGTAGTCTCAGGGTGGCCTTGGACTTCCAGTGATCCTCCTTCTGTCTCTCTCTCTCTCTCCCATTTAAAAAAAAAAAAAAGCCAGGCTGTTGGGCTTGCCTCAAAAGAGAGAGAGAGAAGAATGGAAAAATAAAAGAGCTGGATGTGGTGGCGCACACCTTTAATTCCAGCTCTTGGGAGGCAGAGGTAGGAGGATCACTGTGAGTTTGAGGCCACCTTGAGACTAGACAGTGAATTCCAGGTCAGCCTGGGCCAGAGTGAGACCCTATCTCCAAAAATAATAATAAATAAATAAATAAAAAATAGCAGTGACAATTCTGTTTCCCACCTACTATGTCCCCTCTGTCCAATTTGTGCTCAGAAAGCTGAGGCAGGAGGATTGCAAGTTGCAGGCCAGCATGGGCTGCATGATAAGATCTGGGTAAGGGCATATCAGCAATAGAAGAGCAGGAAACAATTGTAAGAGAGAGAGACAGACAGACAGACAGACAGATAGGACGGGTGCACGGGGGCCTCCAGCAGCTGCAAATGAACTCCAGGTGCATGCACCGTTTTGTCCAGCTGGCTTTACATGGGTACTGGGGAATCAAGCCCAGGTCATTAGGCTTTGCAGGCAAGCATATTAACCATAGGTCATTAAGCTTTGTAGGCAAGCACCTTAACCACCGAGCCATCTCTCCAGCCACAGAGATGTCGTTTTGATCTGACACTATGTACTGCTTATTCAGGCAAGGGGTACGAAAAAACGTAGCTTCTTCAGACAGTCAAGTTAAGAGTGCAGCGTGCACACTCTGTACTAGTCCACATTTGATGTGCTACCACCATCCCATAATGACACTCTGGGCTCGTGGATGACAGCCTCAGAAGAGTTCAAGGTCGTACAATGCTGACACCTCTGTCTCCCAGCCTATGCCTATGGTGTAGAGTCTTGTCTTTTCTTCAAGCAGGTTCTTGGTATTTAGCCCAGGCTGGCTTCAAACTTGTAACCCTCCCGAGTGCTGAGATTATAGGCATAGGCCATTGCACACTAAAGGGTACAGATAGCAAGCAATATTTCCGTTAGCTTTTCCAACACAATTTTCAGAAGTTGAAAACAGAGGTCTGGTACCAGTTTATTGGTATATAAGGGATCATTTATTATCAGTGCCTCGGAGCAGGGTGGTGGAGGAGGGGGAGTGTGGGAGTAGGTAGGATGGGTCTCTGAAGCTAAGGGGGAGAGAGACAGAATGAGAGAGAGGTGTGTGTAGGGAGAGAGAGGCAGATGAGAGGCTGAAACAGAGATAGACACAGAATAGTCAGACATGGAGAGCACACAGCTTACTTCAGTAAAGAGGACCAGAAAAAAGAGAAGGAAAATGGTGTCTGGGAGCTTCATGCCCATGCCCTTGGGGAGGAGTGACTGCCCAGTGGAGGGCAGTGCAGCTGGGGTAGTGGAAGCCGTCCCTTCTCATGGCCAGGTGGTAGGGAAGAGAGGGGGTGGGGAAAAGCTCTAAGACTGAGGACAAGTTGCCCTTTGACTTAGAAGTCACCACTGATGATCCTGTCATGACTAACGACACTAGCACTTAGGCCAAGGGCTATTTTCTCCCCAGAGTTCATCACTTCATTTCTTTATGCCCGGTAGTCTCTGGTCATTTGAAGAGAGAAAGAATAAGGGAGCAGATAAGTGGAGGAGGGAAGGCAGATGGAGAGTGGAATTGTGTCGACACTCAAAGTGTCACTGAGGCTCAGATAACCTTGATGGCACCTTGTCTAACAAGTTATCACAGACACTTCCACTGTGGCATCATCAAAGTCACCTGTACTCCTTAATTATTCAGACAAACCCCACAATTTATTTAGCAGAGAAAAGAAGGCGGCATGAAAACAATAAAAACATTTTTTTCATCTAATGAGTGAAGGGGCTAGGGAGATGCTCAGTGGGTGAAGTGCTTGCAGGGAAAGCATGAGGACCTGGGTTCTGACCCGTGTCAAAGTTGAGCACCCGCAATCCTAACACTGGGGAAGTGAGACAGGGGAATCCACAGGCTTTAATGAGCTCTCAGTTTAGTGAGAGACTGTCTCGAAAAATAAGCTGGAGGGGGCTGGAAAGATGCCTTAGCTGTTAAGGAGCTTGCCTGTAAAGCCTAAGAACTCATGTTCCAATCTCCAGGTCCCACATAAGCCGGATGCACAGTAATGCACGCATGCAGTGTCACACATGCGCACAAGGGAGTGCGCGTCTGCAGTTTGTTCAAAGTGGCTGAAGGCCCAGGCCCGCCCATTCTCTCTCTCTCAAAAATAAATAATTGGCCCAGCGTGTCACCTGGGAGGGGGAGGGGAAGGGGAGCCGTGGGGTAGGGCGAGGTCCGGCACCTCCCGTGGGGGCGTGTGGGAGTGCCAGCAGCGATGGAGTATGCCACGGAACAGCCTTTGCCTGCCAGGGAACCCAGGGGTGGGTCTGGAAGTGGCTTCAGTAGTCCCTTGCTCCAGAAATCCCGATATTTAAAAAAAAAAAAATGTTTTCAATAAATAAGTAATCAATTCCCCAGGACCCACAGATGCACAAGGTGGCGCATGCGTCTGGAGTTCGTTTGCAGTGGCTGGATGCCCTGGTGCACCCATTCTCTCATTCTCTTTCTCTCTCTCTCTCCCTCTTTCTCTCTCTTATAAATAAATAAATAATAAATGGTGGAGGGTTAGAGAGATGGCTCAGCAGTTGCGTGCAACGTCTAATGACTTGAGTTTGATGTTCCCAGTACCCAGTTCCCAGATACACAAAGTGGTGCATGTATCTGGAGTTTGTTTGCAGTGGTTACAGGCCCTGACGTGCCCATGCTCATTCTCTCTCTCTCTCTCTCTCTCTCTCTCTCTCTCTCGTTGCAATAAATAAATAAAATAAAAAATAAGGAGGAGAACAATCAAGGAAGACACCTGACGTTGAGGCCTGGCTGCCACATACACACTCACACCCCCCGGCACATGCACTTGGACACACACTCATCATTCATCCACACATGCATACACAAAACAAGAAAAGAACCTAATGAAAATGGGACAAGAGAGAAGGCTGCATAAGAAGGCAGGAAACCATCGCCCTGAGACATCACACTTTCCTAATTTCACAACTACTCTGGAGAGTACATGTGTGTCTTTCTGCTCTGGCCATTTATCTCTTTCTGAGACCCACCACAGTGCCTGGCATTTGTCATGTGAATTCTTCCGCTTCTAACACCAGGTCCCAGGATGGAAGTTGTAGGCTCAGGGCTCCAGGGTAGCATTCACTGAGGCTTTTGGGAACCCACCACGGTGTCTTCACTGACCAAAATGCACAATTTTAGGTGAGTTGAAGCAATTAAAATCCCAATAAAATTAGAATGGAAATGTATCTGATGAATAGATGTGTCTGTGGGTATGGAGAGGGCACCCCAGGTATTTCCAGGTTCTTGTGCTCTGGAACAAAGAACTAGACCAGGGACACAGACGATGAGATAGCGGTGGACGGTTTATTAAGAAAGAGTACACTCCCAAGCCTGGAAGTGGGCCAGAGAGCTGGGCAAGGTCCAAGGCTCAAAGGTCTCAGGCCACAAGAGTGGTGAACTTTTTTTTTTTTTTTTTTTTTTTTTTCTTTTTTCAAGTAGAGTCTCCATCTAGCCCAGGCTGACCTGGCACTCACTATGTAGTCTCAGGCTGGCCTCAAACGCACAGCGATCCTCCTACCACTGCCTCCCACCTCCTAAGTGCTAGGATCAAAGGTGTGCACCACCACACCTGGCCAAGGGCTGTGAACTTTTATGAGTCACTTCCACAGCACCTGCCTTCTCCTCTGTTTGTGTATCACCGGCTTTTCTCACTCTTGTTCTGTCTCCTACATGTAGTCCTGATGGGGAAGTCTTTCTGCCAACTGGCTTCTTTCATATGCTAATCTTGATGCTTTTCTCTTATAATAGAAGGTGCTTTATGCAGACAAAAGTTTTCCTTAGTCCACAGTCCTGGGCTCTAGGGAGGACTTTCTGACTCCATAACAACAGGGCGAATGGCATCATGATAGGCAAGACAGGAAGTCAGGGGGATTCAGGGGCCAGGCTTGCATTTCCATAACAACCTGCTGCCAGAGTGATGAACTGGGATCCCTTCAGAAGGGCACTAATCTTCTGAGGGTAAGATTTCTGATGACTTAGTCACCTTGCACTAGGCCTTGCCTCTTAAAAGCTCCATCACCTGACCAGTGCCACACTGCTGAATCTTCAGGGTACACACGTTCCGATAGAAGATGCTCCAATAGGCCACCCATTGTCACAACATAGGTCTAGAAGAGGCCGTGAGTCCTTGAGTGAGTAGCTAAGAAAAAAGGGGCAGCTCAGGCTAGGGCGATGGCTCAGCGATTAAAGGTACTTGCTTGCAAAGCCTGGTGGCCTGGAATCAATTCCTCAGTACCCATGAATAGCCAAATGCACAAAGTGGCACATGTACCTGGAGTTTGTTTACAATGGCAAGAAGCCCTGGTCTACCAATTCCCTCTCTCTCTCTGCTCACAAATAAAGAAATAAAACTAGTGCTGGGTAAGATGAACACACCTGTCATCTCAGCACTGGAGAGGCAGAGGTACAAGGATCACTTTGAGTTTGAGGCCAGCCTAGAACAACAGTGAGACCCTACCTTGAAAAACAAACAAACAAACAAAAAAAAAAAAAAACAAGAAAACAAAAAGAAAAACAGAAAGGGCTGGAGGCAGTTGTGGTGGCACATGCCAGTGGGATATTGCTGAAGAGGCAGAGGCAGAAGGATCAGAAAGGTCCAGGTGTTGTGGTGCACACCTTTAATCCCAGCACAGGCAGGTGGATCGCTGTGAGTTCTAGGCCACCCTGAGACTACATAGTGAATTCCAGGTCAGCCTGGGCTACAACAAGATCCTATCTCAAAAAGAAAGAAAGAAAGAAAGAGGAGAAAAAGAAATGAAATATTTTAAAGAGAGGACAGCTCTAGAGCCAGATGACATTCATTTTTTTTGGGGGGGGGTAGGGTCTTAATACCAGGCAGACCTGGAAGTCACTAGGTAGTCCCAGGGTGGCCTCAAATTCACAGTGCTCCTTCTACCTCTGTCTCCTGAGTGCTATTAGATTAAAGGTGTGCACCACCACACTTGGTTCTGACAACATTTTTTTTTCTTTTATTTATTTATTTACTTGTTTTAGTTTTTTTTTAATTTTATTTATTTATTGCAATCAAAGAGAGAGACAGAGTGAGAGACAGAGAGAATGGGCACACCAGGGCCTCCAGCCACTGCAAACGAACTCCAGATGCATGTGCCCCTTGTGTAGCTGGCTTACGTGGGTCCTGGGGAATCGAACCTGGGTCCTTTGGCTTCACAGGCAAACGCCTTAGCTGCTAAGCCATTTATCCAGCTTATTTTTTTTATTTTTTATTGACAACTTCCATAATTATAGACAATAACGTATGGTAATTCTCTCCTCCCTCCCACTTTCCCCTTTGCAACTCCACTCTCCATCATACCCCTTCCCCTCTCAATCAATCTCTCTTTTATTTTTTTTATTGTTTTTTTGTTCTCTGAGGTAAGGTCTCACTCTAGCTCAGGCTGATGTGGAACTCAATATGTAGTCTCAAGGTGGCCTCGAACTCTCAGCGATCCTTCTACCTCTGCCTCCCTAGCGCTAGGATTAAAGGCGTGCGCCACCATGCCCGGACTCTTTTATTTTGATGTCATCATGTTTTCCTCCTATTATGATGGTCTTGTATAGGTAGTATCTGACAACATTCTTAAGAAGCCCCGTGGGAATCAGAGGTAGACAAAGGTGGGAGGCTTGGGAGCCCCCCATGGGCATCAGTTTAACTGCGGAGGTCGTGTCGGGCATTTGCAGAGTCCAGGGTCTCCAACACAAGCATTACCCATCACTATAGGAAGAAAGAGGTTTCTCAGGTTTATTGCTAAACTTCCTAGACAGACACCCTAGGCAGATTTTGTCCCAGACACTCCAGGACCACACTGAGACTCTTCTATCAACCATCTGGGGTGCCACTTTTCCAGAAGCCATGACGACAAGTCCTAGAACTTGCTGGTGTGGCTGTACTCATCCTCCCGCCGCTCTGAGAACAGGGGAACAGCTGTCGCGAGCTGTCCTGCCAGGAGGCACTCGGGTTTGCAGCGTCTCTCTCGGCCATAATTCACTCAGTTTCCTCACTTCTCATCTGGTAAGTTTTCACTTCCTCTGCAGCTGTTCTGCCATGTCTCTCCCTACTGATCCCAGCTCCAAATCCGCCTCTTTTTCAAAACCATGTATTTCTCTGCACAGAGCTCATGAGTATATTGACCTTTGGCTTCATGGTTCTTTCTTCAACTTTTCTAGCAGAATTTTGGCCAAATGTTGTGCCAAATGACCCCTCTGACTACTTTATGTTGACAATGAATGTGGCAAACATTTACCCATATGCATTTTGCCTCGTGTTTTCATTTGTTTTTATGAATTATGTCTGTGCTGAACACATACAGACTTGGCCCTGTCATCATTCCCTAAATGACTATTGACAACTCCACATTTTACTAAACATCGTGCCACCTTGAGATGGCTTAAAGAATATAGGAAAATGTTTATAGGTTCTTTTCACATACTACCCAATTTTGTTTTATAACATTTAGATTTTTTATTTTTGTGTGCGTTTGTTTGTGTGTGCGCATGCGTGGATGTGACAAGGCCTCTTTCTGCTACAAATGCCAGACATTTGCTCTACATTTTGTGTCTGGCTTATATGGGGAACTGGGAGTTGAACTTCTGCCAGCTGGCTCTGCTTCAAGTGCTTTAACTGCTCAGCCATCTCCCCAGCTCTCCTCTGACCCCATTGTGTATAAAAGACTTGAGGGCTGGAGAGATGGCTCAGCAGTTAAGTTGCTTGCCTGCAAAGCCTAAGGACCCAGGGTTGATTCCCCAGTACCCACGTAAGCCAGATGCACATGATGGCTCACGCATCTGGAGTTCGTTTGCAGTGGCTAGAGGCATTGGCACACCCATTCTCTCTCTCTAAATATATATATATATATATTTGCTTCTTTCTCTCTCATAAATAAATAATTTTTAAAAAAGACTTGAAGCTTGAGCATTGTGGCGCATGCCTTTAATCCCAGCATTTAGGAGGCAGAGGTAGGAGGATTGTGGAGAGATCGAAGCCACCCTGAGACTACACAGTGAATTCCAGGTCAGCCTGAGCTAGAGTGAGACCCTACTGGGGGGGGAGAGGAGACTTGAGCATCTACAGGTTTTGGGATCCAGTAAGGTGTACGGTGACATATCAGAACCAGTTCCCCTCAGATGCCAAGGGGTGACATGATTGAGCAAGCTTCACCATATCAACTGCACAACCCCTCTTGTCCTGCAAAACTGAAGCTCTGTAGTCACGAATAATTCCCCACCCCCTCTGCAGCCCCTGACAACCTTCATTCTGCGTTGCCCCCGTGAATTTGACTCCTCTGACGCTACATGCGAATGCAACCATACAGCATGGTCTAACTGCCAGGGCTCAGCTTCTTAACATGGTGTCCTTAGGACTCACCCATGTTGCATGCGTGTCAGGACCTCCTCTTTTGAAGGCCGAGGCACATCTCACTGTATATAGAGATCGGGCCGCTTATCCATTTATCCAGGCATGGCCACTTGGGGTGCTTCCACCTTTTGGTTCTGTGAACTGTGCTCCTGTGGACACGAGTGGACAAATAGCCTGCTGGGGCTCTGTTTTCAATGCTTCTGAACATATATGTGAGACCAAGCCTTTTGTTACATTTCCTTTTTTCTGGGCTATTTTGAAAGAGGCAGTGAGTTCTCCTTAGCAGATCTTTTAATGGAATGTTCTTTTGAAAATGTGCTGCGAACATCATCTGGTGGTCACCAAGTAGACAGGGCAATGGAGCTGAAAGAAATTCATTTTGCAGTGAGGTCTCAGTACATCCTTGCCAGAGCAAACAGCAGGTGTGTGTGGGAGGGGGTGGGCGTGAGGGTGTGTGTGCGCCCATTGGAACACATATTCTGGTTTTATTTAAATAGCAAGCAAAAAGCCGGGCGTGGTGGCACACGCTTTTAATCCCAGCACTCGGGAGGCAGAGGTAGGAGGATCACTGTGAGTTCGAGGCCACCCTGAGCTAGAGTGAGACTCTACCTCGAAAAAATAATAAAAAATAAAAATAAAAAATAAATAACAAGCAAAAGTCTGAGCAGGTTTTGCAGAGACATGGTGAGCTCTGGAGACACTGCCAAGCAGCAGCAGCTGGTAGAGCGATTTCTCGTGTGCAAAGCAGCAAGGAGACCCCAGCACTCCGCCTCGCACTCAAAATGGCTCCCCACGCTCTCTGCTGTGCCCGGCGTCGTTGACACAGGGGCTCATCGTCCATCTACAGGCCTGTGCTGTCACAGTCAGCACCTTGGAGGGACAAGCTGTCTGTGGTTTAGAAAGCTTCCCTTTGAGTACTTTCTTCGGGTGTCATTTTCTTCCCAGGCTGACTGTACCATGGAAACGCCATTAATCCAGGCCACCCGGTCCTCCACACCCTGCCTGCGAATCTCAAAATCCCTGCTAGCATAGGGGAGGGGAGGCTGCCTACAAAAGGGGGTGCCCGAGGAAGTCAGGGGTTCTACTTGCCCTGTCGCCCTCTTCCGAGGAAAGCTCAGCGCCCTCCGACTAGACCGAGGCCATCTTAATCCAAATTCATGAGTGCCGGCCATGGGAGAACACCGGCCACCTCCATGCGGAACAAAGAGCCAAGGTGCCCGCGCCGCCGGGCAGCATCCTCGCCCGGGGATGCTCTCTGTCTGCGCCAGTCTTTTGTTCCCTAGGCAGCTGATCCCCACAGAACCCCGCAGCAGCGGAAGGAAAGGGGCGCTGGGACCCCCGCCCCCCGCAGCCCTCTCATCCTAGAGCCCCAGCAGGGCAGCCCGGAGCCGCGCCGAAGGAAACGTGGGACGTGCCAGAC
The DNA here is from genome assembly GCA_036346955.1 of Dipus sagitta. Lineage (NCBI taxonomy): Eukaryota > Metazoa > Chordata > Mammalia > Rodentia > Dipodidae > Dipus > Dipus sagitta. Next base: position 68,163,073 of record CM070786.1, read on the forward strand.
TGAGCAAAAGCGGACCCTGGGGGACCCTCCCCGCGCCCGGCCGCAGCTACGGCAGGGGGATGCGACCTCTTCCAGCCCCGGTTCTCCCGGCATCTCATACTCCTCACATAAATGTTAGGATTGGTAACTTTCCAATATTTCTAGCTGGAGAACATTGGAAGGGAGAGGGGGTGGTGAGGAATCCTGATGTGCAGTCTTGGCAGTCTCTTTCAATTCCTTTTCATTCATTGGCAAAGTGCGGGTTGCCTAGGAAACCGCGTGCATCTAGGCTGCGGGAGCGGCGGGCTGAGCTTGAAGCAGTGAATGCCGGCTAGCTTTGGGCGAAAATGCTAACTAAATTTTCTGTGATTTCAATAGATACGTCAAAATACATGTTGCATTAAGAAAATAATGCTTCCAAAATTTCCTGTGCCTAAAGTCCCCTTTCCGTCTGGTTTCTTCGGTTGTTTAAAGCAGTGATGTGTGTCAAGATAAATGCTCAGTTGAGGATTTGCCATAGAAACTTACCTGCAAATTATAAAAGCACATACACTTTTCACAGTTCAAGGTCCACCTTCCTCATCCAGCCCTAAAATCAGCTATACATAAAACAGATGTTGCGGTGGGGTGTATACCAATATTTCTGCAATTGTCTCTGGAAGCAGAAAAAAATTAAATGTAAATATATCATTATATCATGAAAATTAACTGGTATGAGCCGGACGTGGTGGCACTTGCCTTTAATCCCAGCACTGGGGAAGCAGCGGTAGGAGGACCGAAGTGAGTTCGAGGCCACCCTGAGACTACATAGTGAATTCCAGGTCAGCCTGGCCTAGAGCGAGACCCTACCTTGAAAACAAAAAAATTAATCATAAAATATATTGTCCTAAAAGCTTCGTGTCTGCTACACAATGGCCTAAACTGAGAGGAAATGCAGAAAGAAATGCTGGACACTGAGAACAATTTTTCCTTTTGATTCCTTGCAGCTTTTCCTTCGAGTTACATGAAATTAGGTTGATTAAAAGAAAAAAAAAAACAGCTAAACTGGGTGTGGTGGCTCACGCCTTTAATCCCAGCACTCCCGAGGCAAAGAGGTAGTAGGATCTCTGTGAGTTCGAGGCTACCCTGAGACTAGTAAATTCCAAATCAGCCTGGACTAGAGTGAGACCCTACCTCGACAAACAACAACAACAACAAAAAGCTAGATGAATGGAAAGCCTTTAGGGGACAAATGGGTGTTACCCACCTTTCAACACAAAAAGCAGCTCCTTGTGAAGTTTTAAATATATGTATGTATGGCAGCCTACTTCCAAGGGCGAGCGGGGTGGGGTGTGGAAAGATCTGCGTGGGTGACAATGTGGCGAGAAAGGAAAGCCAAGATCAGGGCCACAGCCTGGACCTCCCGGGGGCGTCTGACCTTTTAAGATGATTTCCAGCCACTCTATCGCAGCCGCCCTCCATTAAAAGAAACCCGAGAGCAAAGGGTCCTTTCATCTACGCAATCTGCCCTCGCGTGTTCCCGGCACTCGGCGAAGATGGGGCTTTCTGAAACCGAAGCTGAGCTGGGACGCCGTGAGGCGAGGGAGGCGGCTCGGGTTTCCCGCAGCTGAGCCCGGGGCCCCGGGGCGAGGCTGGTGCTCAGCTCGAGCCGCGAAACCCTCCCCAGCGCCGGCGCAGCCCAAGCCCGCCGCCGCCACCTGCTCCGGGCCTTCCTGCGGGGACGCGGACCTGGGAAGTGCGGGAGACAGGATTCCAGCCCGAGCCCCGTCTTCATCTTGCTGTGTGACCTTGAGAAGCGTTCGCTCTCGACGTCTCGGCATCTGTAGAATCTGATTAGATAACGGGGGCGGGGTGGACATGTGTGCGTGTCTACTGATGCTCTGTCAGTCTCCAGACCCCACCCTGGCCCGGGGGACCTGCAGCTGCTGGGCACCCTGCCTCCTTTGGGGGTGGCTGGGCTTTTGTTCTGGATAGGACTCTGTGAACATTAGGATTGAGTTTAACCCCCCAGGGGAAAGGAGAGGCGATGACAGTCTGCGGATGGTTCTCTCTCAACAGCTGCGAGCTCAGCTCGCTGCAGGACAGGGGGTCATTGGACCTTCATCACCAGAGAGCGAAGAGGGTGTCATGTCACCTCGCAAACCACTAGTCCCAGGTGGGGCTTGCGCGCTGCAACCACGGGGGGTTGCAGGGAACGGGTTCTGGCCCCCCTTCCCCACCCCGCCCCCCGCTGTGTCGCAAACAGGTTTAGCCACTACACACGCGCACGGATAGTGACAAAAGGATCGGCTCCTTTCTGGAGTACCTAGAGGATGCGGGCTTGACGCATGCGGGTGCTCCGCGTCTGCGCACGCGCCGGTGTGAGCGCGCCGCGGCACTCCTAGGCGTGTCCCCCTCTCCATTCGCACACCAAAGATGGGACCTCGAGGCCGCAGCAAAGGGAGATAAAGAATCCGCTGGGGCCATTGACTGCTCCTGGAACCCACACCCTTCTAGACCACAGATGAACCTGAACGGAAATCCGGGAAGGAGCGCGCCTGGAGACGGGTTTAAATGCTCAGTTGCGGAGCACATCCCACGCCTTTGTGAACTCTTTGTTCCCCCGACAAGCCCGCCCCCCGCCAGGTCCCCACCCTAACTCTGCCCGCGGGACAGTCCGAGCTGCGCTGCCTGCCACACCCACTCCATCCGTCACGAGGAACAAAAGCCAGCCGCAGAGTGAAGGGGGTCACTGGTGCCAGCCTGGACGCTATGCGCTCTTGGAGGGAGGGGGCAGGCGGGGCGGGGCGGGGCACAGGTCTTCCCACCCCCCTGAGCAGAGCCGTCGCAGCCCAAGAACCAGAGACCCGACCAAGACAAAGGCGAGAATAGACTGTGCTGAGAATAGATTAGCTGTCAGGGTGGAGGGCAGCCGGATGCTTTTGGGCCACGGCTGTCCAGAAGGCCACTATCCTTTGGACTCCGACAGCCTAATGACACACGACTTCCATCGGGAGTCACTTGTCTTCCCCTGAGGCTCTATGGCACGGACGTAGGTGCCTGGACAGTCGTTGGCCTGCAGGGATGAGGAAAGGGGCGGTGGTCTTATCAGGTGCGGTGGCTTGACGAGCCCTGGTGGCGTGGGAGGACAGCGGTACCTCAATCTTCCTCACCTGCTGGCACCACGGGCCTCTGCACCTGCTCCAGTAGCCCTCCGACCCATCCATGCCAGCACTGTCCCTCCCCGGGCTATGGCACGAGTCCCCCCCCCCCCCCCCCGCCTCGCCACATTGTGGCTCTCTTCTTGCCCCCACCCGCCCAAGTCCCCCACACTCAGCTTCCACTTTCGCCAACCCTAGACAAAGCTCTCACCCTATCCTCCCAGAACCCCCACCCATCGCCCGGTCTCCACGTCCGCGCTGATTGGCCACAGGCCCATAGTCCAGCCCTATGGACCATCCCTAGGGCTCGGAGCATTACGTCAGCACGAAGGGGACTGGGGGGCTCGGGTTGGGGGCGTGGCCTGCTCAATCCGCCCCACCTCCTCTACATAAAAGGCGGAGCCCACCCGGCTATCGCCCTCATCCCCACCCCGTCGGTTCCTGAGCGCGTTTGTGGCGGCCCCGCAGTGGGTGTGGAAGGGGAGGACCGGCAGACCCACGGACACAGACCCGAGCCAAGAAGGAGCTAGCCAGGCACCATGCGCGAGATCGTGCACATCCAGGCCGGCCAGTGCGGCAACCAGATCGGAGCCAAGGTGGGCGCGGGGCCGGGGACTTGAGCTGAGCGCCCCGCGGGGGTTCCTGGGTGGGCGCCGCGCGGTCCTGGGCGGGCTCAGGCCTCGCCATCTGCTTTGTGTAACTCAGGAGGGCGTGGGCTCGGAGGCGACTTTAAGGGAGGGGGCGCTCCGTCATCTTTTCGCTGCCATTCCTTTGTAATCTGGGTGCCCGTCGGCCTGCCGTCCCTCCCCGATCGCCACGCGTGCCCGCGGAAGGCGCGAGGGTGTCTGTGCGGCCGCGCGCGCAGATCCTCGGGTGCGGCCGGGGCGCGGGGAGAATTGATTTTACTCGCTGGAACACGAGGCGAGCAGCGGGGGGAGGGGAGCGACTGCCTGGCCGTCGCAGAACGTGCCTTGAATATAAAACCATGTAAAACAGCTCCCTCGCCTCTCCCTATTATTCCCCGCCCGGCCCCCTTCCAGGGGTCCCTGTCTGCTCGGGTGACCCGCAGTCCCAGGGAGGGGCCGGTCCCTCCCCGCAGATCCCTGCCCCTCGCTGCGAGCAGCTGTTGGCCGGGCAAACGACCAGTTTAATTTTCTGACCCTGTAATATGCCTTAAGGTTACGCTCCGGTCATGTCGCTCATTCTGAAATGCTGGGTTGTCAGAACCGAGTCGGGACTTCTCATTGCCAGTGGGGGTTGTGGGGTGTCATATGCATGCATGGCAAAATGCAGCCATTTTCTGCCTCAGTTTTGGGAGGTCATCAGTGACGAGCATGGCATCGACCCCACTGGCAGTTACCATGGAGACAGTGACTTGCAGCTGGAGAGAATCAATGTGTACTACAATGAAGCCACTGGTAATTATCTTTACCCAACCACCCCGAACCCCCACCCCCACACACACCTTGGATCCCTCCCTTCTCTTCCCTCCCATTCATCCTAGGGAAGGGTGGTCTGTTACTTTACTAAGTCCACTCGTTCAGTGAGGTGGGCTTCTCTGTGCCAACCAAACCCTTTGCAAACCTGGTCATGAGCCCTCCTTTGTTTGGGGGCAGCGTTACCACCAGTTGTACTAAGCCCTTCTCTAAAAAGCTCTGCCTGCGGAGCCAAGCCAGCCTTTGTTCCTTGCAGGTAACAAATACGTACCCCGGGCCATCCTGGTGGACCTGGAGCCAGGTACCATGGACTCAGTGAGGTCAGGACCATTCGGCCAGATCTTCCGGCCAGACAACTTTGTATTTGGTGAGTGTGTGATATAGCTGAGGGCAGGGGGGCACAAGGTATCATTTTCCACTGGCACATGGGATGGAGAAGTGTGACTGGCAGAGAGGGCATAAATAACATCCAGATGTGTGCCAGCAGAGCCTTAACACAGGCTTAGCTTCTCGCCTTCTCACAGCCTGTGTGCCAGGCTTCCTCATTCATAATGGCATGATCAAATATCTTTTTTTTTTTTTTCCCTCAAGGTAGGGTCACACTCTAGCCCAGGCTGAGCTGCAGTTCACTATGTAGTCTCAGGGTGGCCTTGAACTCACTGCAGTCCTCCTACCTCTACTACCCAAGTGCTAGGATTGAAGGCTTGCACCGCCACACCCAGCCAGTTTTTGCTTTTTAAGTAGGGTCTCTCACTGTAGTCCAGAGGTAACCTGAAACTTACTCTGTAGCCCAAGCTGGTCTTGGATCATGGTGATTCTTCAGTTTCAGCCTCCAGAGTGCTGGGACTAAAGGCGTGTACCACCACACCCAGTTAAATGCTTTCAATTTTCAGAATTTTATTTTTGTTTTTGTTTTTTTGAGGTAGGGTCTCACTCTAGCCTAGACTGACCTGGAACAGAATTCTTTTTTTTTTTCAATATCTTTTTTTAAATCTTATTGATCTATTAGAGAGAATGGGCACACCAGAGCCTCTAGCCACTGCAAATGAACTCCAGATGCATGTGCCACTTTGTGCATCTGGCTTTCTGTGGGTTCTGGGGAATTGAACCTGGGTCCTTAGGCCTCACAGGCAAGCACCTTAACCACTAAGTCATCTCTCCAGTGCCAGAATTCATTAAATTTTATGTTTATGTGATTATTACACCTGTTTTCTTATAATTTTTTAAACAATATCTCTGGCTATGGGATGATAACCTGCAATGACATATCTGGACAGTGACTCATTGATCTACATTAAAGGGCTTAAGTTAAAGTCCAGTCACTTCTGACTTAAGAATTCCTTCTCCTATATGCAGGCCAGAGTGGTGCCGGAAACAACTGGGCCAAGGGCCACTACACAGAGGGTGCTGAGCTGGTGGACTCCGTCCTGGATGTGGTGAGGAAGGAGTCAGAAAGCTGTGACTGTCTGCAAGGCTTCCAGCTCACCCACTCGCTGGGCGGTGGCACTGGCTCTGGCATGGGCACCCTGCTCATCAGCAAGATCCGGGAAGAGTACCCCGACCGCATCATGAACACCTTCAGTGTCATGCCCTCGCCCAAGGTCTCTGACACTGTGGTGGAGCCCTACAACGCCACCCTCTCCGTGCACCAGCTGGTGGAGAACACAGACGAGACCTACTGCATCGACAACGAGGCCCTGTATGACATCTGCTTCCGCACGCTCAAGCTGACCACCCCCACCTACGGAGACCTCAACCACCTGGTGTCGGCCACCATGAGTGGGGTGACCACCTGCCTGCGCTTCCCGGGCCAGCTCAACGCCGACCTGCGCAAGCTGGCCGTGAACATGGTGCCCTTCCCGCGCCTGCACTTCTTCATGCCCGGCTTCGCGCCGCTGACCAGCCGGGGCAGCCAGCAGTACCGGGCGCTGACCGTGCCCGAGCTCACGCAGCAGATGTTCGACTCCAAGAACATGATGGCCGCGTGCGACCCGCGCCACGGCCGCTACCTGACGGTGGCCGCCATCTTCCGGGGCCGCATGTCCATGAAGGAGGTGGACGAGCAGATGCTCAACGTGCAGAACAAGAACAGCAGCTACTTCGTGGAGTGGATCCCCAACAACGTGAAGACGGCCGTGTGCGACATCCCGCCCCGGGGCCTCAAGATGTCGGCCACCTTCATCGGCAACAGCACGGCCATCCAGGAGCTGTTCAAGCGCATCTCGGAGCAGTTCACGGCCATGTTCCGGCGCAAGGCCTTCCTGCACTGGTACACGGGCGAGGGCATGGACGAGATGGAGTTCACCGAGGCCGAGAGCAACATGAACGACCTGGTGTCCGAGTACCAGCAGTACCAGGATGCCACGGCCGACGAGCAGGGCGAGTTCGAGGAGGAGGAGGGCGAGGACGAGGCCTGAACTCCCTAGACAAGCAGGTTAGGGCCAGCTGAGAGGAAGGCGCGGGGGTGGGGGGCTAACCTTGGCGGTGGAAGCAAGGAAGGCAGCATGGGCTACCGTGGGTGTGTGCACTGGGCTCTGGTGCTCTTCACTGTTACCTGTCACGTTTGTTTCTCTTTTTTTGATCTTGATGGCATCCATGTAACACTTGGGAGCTTTCTGAAGTCTGGTTGTAATGGCTAAAATCACATAAACATTTGTGTCTTACTGGTGTCTTCTTTCTCCTCCTTTATTGAACTTTTTACTGTCAGCTTAAGTGAAACTTTGTGCATACACGATCATTTCTTCCTTTAGAAAAGGGAAAGGGTCAAAAAAAAAAAAAACATTTACTCTTTCAGTGCAGTTTAAACTGAACCAATGGTAATTTTTATCCAGTTTAATAAGAGAGAGCAACCTGAATTTTAAAATGGCTTTCGTATACATGTTTTGCTTGTTGCAGGGTGCCTGCATGCAAACTCATGTAGTGTTTTCATTCAGAAATGCTACTATACCTTTATTTCTTTTACAAAAAAAAATTATTTAAGTATTACTAGAAGCACACAGCTTAGCATCTTAAAGGAGAGTGGAAAGTTAGTTTTCCTTCCTGGGTCCTTGATTCAGGTCTCCTCCCCCGAGGGAAGATTATCACCAATGTTGGTTATTGATGATAATCACTGAATTATGTAGATAGTGTTTTGTTGTTGTTGTTTTTTAAGTGGTGCTGAAAATCAAACCCACAGCCCTCTTGCACATGCTGGGCAAACACCGTACCACTGAGCTGCACCCTCATCCCAGCAGCATATGTTCAAGAGAGAGCACTTCTGCTCATGTGAATCACAGGCTCCACCAGCAGCTGTGCCTTGTGTTGCTTGGGCTGTTCCTTACCAGTGGATGTTTAGGTCATTTACAGGTTCTTTTTATAGAGACACAGTGAATGATTTTGTGCATGTATCATTGTGCACACAAGACAAAAAATTCCAATTCCCATATGTGGAGTTTTCTGTCAATAGGTATATGTGCTACTATGCCTTTATAAGTGAACGAAATTAGCTGCTCTTAGGAATAGACATTAGATGTTAATAAGGGCTTTAATCGATTTTTCTGCCAGCCATCATACCTACAACTACATTACAAACCTTGTGCCTGACTTCAGTGTATATGGAAATAAAAGTTCAGGGTTGTTAAGGGAGTTTTGGTTCAGATAGGCAAGCCATAAGAATTGTCTTGCATTCTTACTATAAAGACCTGGGATTTAAGATTTGAGGTTTGAACTCAAGCCTGATTGTAGACTGAATTCAACAAGTAAAGAAACTATCAACCATCCTGTGAGTTATGAGTAAAGATACTTCCATGGGTTAGGCTGTACTTGATCAGTGGCACTGATGCCCCGTTTTAATCAGAGACGTAGACCATAAGTAATAAACAAATATGTAAGACTTAGTTATATGTCCCAGAGGAAGAGAAAAACCAAGGAAACAAGGTTTCATATTTTTCTACATTTTAGCCACATTCAAAATTAGAAAAAAAATGACTTCATATCTGATCTTACATTTTGTTCATTCTGCATGCTTCTGCTCTTTAAAAAGTTACATTTTTATTCTAAAGGAGGGTGAAAGGGTTAGGAAGCTGACTTAGTAGTTACAGGCACTTGCTTGTAAAGACAGATGCACAAAGTAGCACATGTATTTGGTATTCATTTACAGCAGCAAGAGACCCTGGTGTGTTCAAGCCCTCTCAAATAAAAGAATCTTTTAAAACAGAGGGTAAAGTACATTTGAAAGCAATGCCAAGGAAAGACACAATCAGTCTTATTCTAAATAACGTAGAAATAAATTAATCCCACCACTAGACTCCTATAAACGGCGAAGACCGTGGCGCACTGCTGTCGTCCGTAGACCGCACAGGAGGCGCAGGACTGAGTGGGTTAGATGTTGCAGTTTTATTTTTCTATATTTAACAGCAAACTGGCAGTTGTCAGTCTTGGTCAAGCTAGTGTAAAGCTTCCAGCAGCTTCATTGAAGCGTGACATTGGTTTCAACTGCACTGAACACTTGGGGCAGCTGCCAAGGCCCCCTGGACCTGTCCTTGGCCATGCATTCCTGACAACCTGTCAGACCCATGACCAGTAACTTTGGAAAAGGAAGGGATGGCTGCCAAATGCCTCTTGGCACATGGGAAGTGCTTCTCTTTCTCACCTTATGAGCAAAGGCCAGGCAGGTGCCAGCCAGCTGTCCTCAGCACACCGTGGCTGCACACAGCCAAAGCTTATTTTTCCATGACCGGAACAGTGGGTATCACCCTTGCCATCCAGGCACAGTCCCTGGGATCTGGTAGCAACTGTGAGTGCTATTAAGTGGGTTTAAAAGATTCTCCTTTAGAAACATTTGGTCCTTGCTAGGGTACGTGATGGGATTTGGGGTGGTGCGGTAGCAGGGGTGGTGATGTGGCAGCGTGTGTTTTTCGCACTTCTCCCCTAAATGTGCTCCCCCCCCCCCCCGGGGTGCTCAAAGGCAGCTTTTCACTTCTGAGCAAGCACAGTAACTAAGTCACAAGATCCACTGAAAGATCCAGAGGTCAGGGTGAGGAATGGGAAGTTGGAGTCACCTTAAGGACATCCTGAGAGTCTGCGAAGGAACCAAGCTCCCAGTGTGCTCCACGCTGGTCTGTGCCTCCATCGGCCCAGGCGATGATCGGAGGCTATAGAGACATAGATTCCATAGGATTCCCATTTCACCACTAGACCATGTCAACAGCAGCCTCGGTGCTCACCCTTCATCCTGTTTAACGTGTAAGGTCGTGGACAGTCCGACCTCTGAGACCCCTAAGCCCTTTCTGTACAGGCTGAATCTCAAGGCCAGTGCTCCTCTAGAGCTGCTCCACCCGGGCCCCACCATGTGCAAAACCACCTGATGAGGGCGGAGGAAAAGATATTTCCTGGCTTCAAGGGAAGATCAGAAGACATGTCCGATCTTGGTCCACATTTAGCTTTCCTGAAATGGTTCAACTCAAACAAAGAGCTGAGCATTTTGTCTCTGATATGGTCACTGTTTGAAGGGAGATGTTGGATTTCTTAGAAGTTCTGACAGTGCAGTAGCACAGATGTGCTGATGCAATCATATTGGCAAGGGGAATATTTGGTTGGGGGGGGGGTCATCATCGTGAAGATGAATGGGAAGCTAAGGAAAAATACTGAATGATGTGTATATTGGGCTTAGCTACAAGAGTGTGGGTGACCCCAAAACAGCTGCATTACTGAAAAGTCCCACCCACGGAAAGATGACTTTATACACCTCTTACTGTGACTTGTCCACTAGACAAAGCTATTTCCCAGCTCCTATAATGCTGATATCTTTCCAAGGTGTCAGTAATGTCCTTTTATGAAGTACTTACTTTTTTTTGTTTTTGCTGTTGTTTTGTTTTTGGTTTTTCAAGGTACGGTCTCACTCTGGCTCAGGCTGACCTGGAATTCACTATGTAGTCTCAGGATGGCCTCGAACTCTCGGTGATCCTCCTACCTCTGCATCCCGAGTGCTGGGATTAAAGGCGTGCACCACCACGCCTGGCAAGTACTTACTTTTTCAAAAAATATTTTATTTATTTGTTTGAGAGAAAGAGGGAGAAAGAGAGAATGGGTACCTCAGGGTCTCTAGCCACGGCAAACAAACTCCAGATGCATGTGCCTCTTTGTGCATCTGGCTTTATGTGGGTGCTGGGGAACTGAACATGGGTTGTCAGGCTTTGCAGGCAAGCGCCATTCCCTAAGGGAGGGCCTTCAGCCACCCCACCCTCCTGTGGCCCCGCCCAGCTGTCACTATGGGTATATGGCGTGCGGAAGGTTAACTGAAGGGAGACTCCATCCCTGCACCTGTGATGGCTCATACCGACCATCAACTTGACAGGACCTAGAATCACCTGTGAGGAATTATGTAGACTAGGTCAGCCTGCACACACACGTCTGGGGGGAAATAGCTTGATTAGATTAATTGAGATGGGGAGACCTGCTCTAACAGTTGGTAGCACCATTCTGTGGGTGGGGTCCTGAGCTGTGTAAAAAGGAGAGCCGGCCAAGCACCATGACTCGCTCTCAGCTTGGACTGAATGTGACCAGCTGCTTCAAGCTCCTGGCCCCACGTCTTCCTTGCCATGATGGACTGGAAACTGAAATAAACCCTTCCTTCCTTAAACTGATTTTTTAAACTATTAAATTATTATATATATGATATATATATATATTATATGTATATATATAAATTATATGTATATATTATATATATATATTGTATGTATGAGATATATATATGTTTTTCAAGGTAGGGTCTCACTCTAGCCCAAGTTGACCTGGAATTCACTATGTAGTGTCAGGGTGGCCTTGAACTCATGGTGATCCTCCCAAGTGCTGGAATTAAAGGAGTGTGCCACCATGCCTGGCTATTTGCTGAGGGACGTATCCACGTGGCTAGAGATCCCACGTGGAGGGCCTGGGGAAACAGTGGAAGGAAGAGAGAGAAAAGAAAGTTCAAAGAGCTCCTGAAATGTGGGGAGCTGGAGAGGATACAGAACCCAGGTAGAGAGTAAGGGCTGGGGGGGCCTCCCCTCTGCTGGCCCAGCTGGGCCTGGGAAAACTCACCACTAAACTGATTTTTAAAAAATATTTTACTGGAGCTGGAGAGATGGCTTAATGGTTAAGGCATTTGCCCGCAAAGCCAAAGGACCTTGGTTCAATTCCCCAGGACCCATGTAAGCCAAATGCACAAGGTGGTGCATGCACCTGGAGTTCCTTTGTAGTGGCTAGAGGCTCTGGTGCACCCATTTTTTCTCTCTCTCTTCTTCTGCCTCATTCTCTCCCTCAAATAAATAAAAATAAAATATATTTAGAAATATTTTATTTATTTATTTGAGAAAGAAAGAGGCAGAAAAACTGACAAAAACCAACAATAACAACAACAGACAGATTGTCATCACACTGTAAGACAAAATTACAAAGCATCAAGTATATATAATTGGAATCCTAGAATAAATAGGGGTAACAGAAAAATAGTTAAAGAAGTTATGGGAGAAAGTTTAAGAATTTGGGCTGGAGAGATGGCTTAGTGGTTAAGGTGCTTGTCTGCAAAGCCAAAGAACCCAGGTCCGATTCCCCAGGACCTATGTAAGCCAGATACACAAGGTAGCACATGTGTCTGGAGTTTGTTTGCAGTGGCTGGAGGCCCTGGTGCATCCATTCTCTCTCTTGCAAATAAATGAATAAAATGCAAAAGGAGAAACATTTATGAACTTGGCGAAGTTGCTCACATCCAAGCAGGTCAACGAACTCCTAGTAGGGGAAGCGTAGAGGGAGCAGCACCATTATAACTACACCCTCACATAAGGTGTCAAAGCGGCTAGAAGATAGTGGCAGTGAGGAAAGATGTGAAGCAACCAAACATTCCATACAGGAAAACAAAATTGGTGATTATGGTGACCTCCTCTTAACCCAAGTCAGACAATAGAGTGATGTTGACAGAAAATAAGTTTCTAGACTACAATTCTTTTTTAAAATATATTTTTTATTGATAACTTCCATAGTTGTAAACAATATCCCATGGTAATTCCCTCCCTTCCCCCACTTTCCCCTTTGAAACCTCACTCTCCATCATATCCCCTCCCCCTCTCAGTCTCTCTTTTATTTTGACGTCATGATCTTTTCTTCCTATTATGATGGTCTTGTGTAGGTCATGTCAGCTAGCCTAAAATTCTATGTCCAGTAAAAGCATCTTTGAAAAAATAAGGCAAAATCAGGACCCTTAAAACCAAACAGAAGCGGGGATACTTATGGCTGGCAGGTCGGCACCGTGTGAAAGTTCAAGGGACTTCTGCGAAAGGAAGAAAGGAACTGCGGATCGCCCAGAGAAAAGAAGAAATCTGGGGCTAGAGAGATGACTTGCTGGTAAAAGTGCTTGCCTGCAAAGCCTAAGGACCCAGGTTCGATTCCCCAGGACCCAAGTAAGCCAGGTGCACATGGTGGAACATGTGTCTGGAGTTCATTTGCAGAGGCCCTGGTGTGCCCATTCTCCCCACCCCCATCTGCCTCTTTTTCTCTCACTTTCTCTCAAGCAAAGAAATAAAATATTTTTTAGCCAGGTGTGCTGGTGCACACCTTTAATCCCAGCACTCAGGAGGCAGAGGTAGAAGGATCTCCATGAGCTTGAGGCTACCCTGAGATTACAGTGAAGTCCAGGTCAGCCTGGGCTAGAGTAAAACCCTACTTCAAAAATTAAAAAAATAAAAAAATAAAAAAGAAAGAAAGAAAGAAAATAATTTTGAGGCGGAGAGAATAATATTGGCATGCCAGCGCCTCAGCCACTGCAACCAAACACCACCTAGTGCGTATGTGCCACCTTGTGCTTGTGTCACCTTTGTGCAACTGGCTTGCACGGGATCTGGAGAGAGATTGAACATGGGTCCTTAAGTTTCACTTTAACCACTAAGCCACTTTCTTTGTTTTTGCTTTTTTGAGGTAGGGTTTCATTCTAGTCCAGGCTGACCTGGAATTCACTCTGTAGTCTCAGGCTGGCCTCAAACTCACAGCGACCCTCCTACCTCTGCCTCTCAAGTGCTGAGATTAAAGGCGTGCGCCACTATGCCCAGCTGAGGTTTTTTTTTTTAATTGACAACCTCTATAAGCATAGACAATAAACCATGATAATTCTCCACTCTCACTTTCCCTTTCACAACTCCACTCTCCATCATATCTCATCCTCTTCTAAATCAGTTTTTTTTTTTTTTAATTTTTTTTGGTTTATTTATTTATTTGAGAGCGACAGAGAGGAGGCAGAGAGAGAGAGGGAGAGAGAGAGAGAGAATGGGCGCGCCAGAGCTTCCAGCCTCTGTAAACGAACTCCAGACGCGTGCGCCCCCTTGTGCATCTGGCTAACGTGGGTCCTGGGGAATTGAGCCTCGAACCGGGGTCCTTAGGCTTCACAGGCAAGCGCCTAACTGCTAAGCCATCTCTCCAGCCCCTAAATCAGTTTGTTTTTTATTTTGATGTCATCATCTGTTCCTCCTATTATAATGGTCTTGTGTAGGTAGTGTCAGGCACTGTGAGGTCATGGATATCCAGGCCATTTTGTGTCTGGAAGAGTGCATTGTAAGGAGTCCTACCCTTCCTTTGGCTCTTACATTCTTTCTGCCACCTCTTCCACAATGGATCCTGAGCCTTGGAAGATGTGATAGATATGTTTCAGTGCTGAGCACTCCTCTGTCACTTCTCAGCACCATGGTGCCTTTTGAGTCATCCCAGAGGTCACCACCACCTGAAAAGAAAAGCTTCTCTAACCAAAAGTGAGAGTAGCATTAATATATGAGTATGAACATTAAAAGTGCTTACCAGGCAGTTTGGTGAGCATAATATATGCATTTAGCCAGACACCAGCAGATGTTACACCCCTAGGGCTCATGACTTCCCCCGGAAACTGGACAATTTCTGTGCTGTTCCTGTGTTTTTATTTCAGATGTTCTAAAGCACACTTTTATCATCTATACAGGCATTATTCTGCTCCTTATTTTTCTTGAGTTTATTAACAATTTTGGGTAGCACATTCCTATAACCACACACTTGGGACATGGAGGCAGGAGGGTCAGGAAGGAGTTCAAAGCCATCCTGGGCTATATAATCAGTTCAAGGCCAGCTTGGGCTACATGAAACCCTTCCTCAAAAACAAAATAAGGGTTGGAGAGATGGCTTAGCGGTTAAGGCGTTTGCCTGCAAAGCCAAAGGATCCTGGTTCTATTCTTCAGGACCCATGTAAACCAGATGCACAAGGGGGTGCATGCATCTGGAGTTCATTTGCAGTGGCTGAAGGCCCTGGTGCGCCCATTCTTTCTCTCTCTCCCTCTTTCTCTCTCTCAAATAAATAAACAAAATATTTAAAAATTAAAACAAGAGCTGGGTGTGGTGGTGCACGCCTTTAATCCCAGAACTCAGGAGGCAGAGGTAGGCTGATTGCCAAGAGTTCGAGGCCACCCTGAGAATACAGAGTGAATTCCAGGTCAGTCTGGGATAGAGTGAGACCCTACCTCAAAAAACAAGAAAAAAATAAATAAACAAACAATTTACATAGGATTTGATCATTATATTTATTTTATTTTTTTGGAACTAAGAATTAAACCCATGGCCTCTCACAAGCTAGGGTACTACTTAAACACAACTTCAGCCTAGTTGGCTCATATTTTTAGTGAAACAAACAATCCCATAGTTTTGAGACAAATTGCACATAGAATTTGTTTCTCAGCCCGCTGGGGGCTAGGGACGAGAAGGGGAGGCAGGTCAATGGAGAATTCAGACTTGTGGCTAACAAGTCTCTGTTTCTGCCCATGGCAGATTCGTTCCCCTCCAAAGTCCCTTGTCTCTTTGCAGTTCCCTTGGTCGTGTTTCTGTGTCTTCAGCCTTTCACATCTGACATTGCTGAGGATCGGAGTGGATAAATACGCGCTGGCCTTCAAGAGCGTCCCAGCCAGCCAGAGACACAAGCCAGGGTAGCAAAGTTCAGAGAGGCTGCAGGAAGTGCTGCGAGAACGCGACCCGAGCCCCAGGAAGACGTGGGCCGGCTCCTGTGAGCTCACTGCTCTCATACAGGAAGTAGCATTCACATCCCCCCAAACTGGAAGGGCTGCTGGGGTTCACGCAGGAAGCGGAAGCAAGTCCTCGTAGCAGGCGGGCTCAGCGGGAGAAGGCAGTGCAGCTCGGCCAGCCGGGCTGCTCCTCGACAAAGCTGAGCTGCTCCACCGTCGCCTGGCCTCCTCGTGTCTTCTCTGTTGGCCTGGGGTGGAACCCAGGGCCTCGCGCATGCCAAGCCAGCCACTGCCGCTGAGCTACACTGCCTTTATCTCCTATTGGCTTAGTTCTTCCTCTAGCCACTTTGGCAGGTTTCTGGGAGGAAGACGGTAGCAGTCCCCTGGTGCGGATCCCATCTCTTCCTCCATGAGGTGGACACATTAGATTATATTGTTGAGTTCAGCTGAAAGAGGGAGCCTGCTGCATTATTTTTAAATATTTATTTATTTGCAAGCAGAGAGAGAGTGAGTCTGGGCCTGTCAGGGCCCCTGGCCCCTGCAAACCTACTCCAGATGCATACACCACTTTGCGCTTCTAGCTTTTATGTGGGTACTAGGGAATTGAACCTAGGTCATTAGGCTTTGTGGGCAAGCGCCTTGACTGCTGAACCATCTCTCCAGCCCCTTGTTGCATTCTCGAGCTGTGAGGTCAGCCCCTAATCCCCAACTCGTCGCTATCTTATTCCTTGAACAGCTCAAGGCTGTCTCCTTAGCTGGCACCTCAAACAATCATGCCCCATTGTGTGGATGAAAGGCCAAAGGGCTGATGTGTGTGCTGGGGAAAGGGCAGGCTGTGCTCTGCCCAGTTTTCCTCCAAGCGGTCTGTGGGCAGAATGTTACTGTAGAACGTCAGTGTGTGTGTCTTGACCCTATTCATCAGAATTTGACTTTATTTTTCACTGTTGAGCATGGTATTTAGTCTGTGAATGATTCAACTGGAAATTTCAAAAGGACAGAAGATTGGGTTTTCTTTGAGACTTGCAGTATTTCCTCAGTGTGTGGCACTGAGGCTTCCTACTGAGCACAAGGCTCCAAAGAAATTCTAGGACCAGTAGATGGAGAAAGATGATTGTGAGTTAAAGGCTTTTTCCTACACCACTGTAAGGGTAAACACAGCCTGGAGACACTGCCTGCAAGACTGGGTGAAAGAGGGTGGCACGCTCCCAGTTGGCCCCGCCTTCTGAGCTTTCTGACCTCCTGGGGCAGCTTCTGCAGCCCATGCTCAAGCCTCGAGGCCAGCCCTGTGCGATCATCACCCTGCTCCTGGCCCCGAGGATTCACTCACAACCCGCTCTGCACCAGAGTGAAGGAAGTCCCTTTGCAAGATAGCCCAAAAGGTGAGCTGGGGAGCTTTCTCAAAGAAGCTGGACATTCTAAAATAAAGTAGGACCCAGTGATATTTCAGCCATAAGGTTCTAATGCCAACTCAACCATCCGACAGAGGGACAGAGAACACCCAGTTGCCAGGGTTCCTCTCCCACTTCCCCCTTCTATCTGTTAACCACCGAGTGTGTGGGGGAAAGTTGACACTTAGTTGTTGGATCACAGTGAGTCCTGGGATGGAACCTGGGGATGGAGCCCTGGGAAAGAACTCTGAGATAGCGCCTGGGATAGAACTCTGGGATGGAGCCCTCGGCCCGCACAGTTCTACTTGTCTCCTTTCTCTTGCTCTGAGCACAGCCCCAGGTTGGAGCTCTGGCCTTGGGCTCCCCAACGGGTTCTGCTTTCCTACTTCAGTTTGTCCCTGGTCTGAGGAGATGTCACTTTCACATATTGACTGTCTGCACGTGGCTTTGGGTGGCACCATCTTAACGATACCTTTCACTGCCTCTGCATCCGTCAGCTTTCCCCCTCTGAGACGAAGTGCCCATGATGGTCAGAGAGGATCAACTCAGAGGAAAGACGGTGCTGCCGGCTCTTTTCTGGGCAGTTCCAGTCTGTGCCCATTGGCTCTGTTGCTTTGGGCCTGTGGTAGGACATCACATCATGGTGGGGGAATATGGTCAACTCACTGTTGTGTAGCAGATTCCTTCAAAGTTGGAATATTCTCTCCTGAAGAGAGGAAGGAGGGTCTGATTCAGGAAGTCAAGTCTGGGAGACCCCAAGCTTAAAAGTCACACAATCTCCCCAAGGTTATGTTCATTAGAAACTGAAACATTCTTTCCTGGGGATGTGGGAGGAGAGCAGTTCCAGCCACTCAGAAAGTGAACAAGTCTGGGAAAAGGTTCTGAGACCTTCGTAAAGACAAAGCCACCCCTCCAAGAGTGCCGCACTGTGCCTCAGTCAGCCTCCTTGAGCCGTCCCCTTTGCTGGGTGGGCTTCTCAGTGCTACAACTGTCTTTGCATCATCTATTGCTTCTATAAACAGCCCCTCATCCTGCTCTGTAAGTAACCCCAATAAACGCGTTGGTTCACCAAAACCGATTTTGGTGTAATCATACTTTAGTCTGTCATCTGTGCCTTTTCTGGGGAGAAGACATGTATTCAAGTCACCCCAGGGAAAAAGTTTTCTGCAATACTTGCTGGCTGGGATGCAAAGAGAGCGAGGACAGAGAAGCCAGGGCCCAGTGTCTACTTCAGGGACACACGGGTTCTCTAGAGGAACAGAAACGATAGGATGCGTGTGTAGTTATGAAAGGGGATTATCCCATAGGGGAGGATGCGTAGTCCAGCAATGGCCGTCTGCACACTGGAGAGGGTGGATGTGGATGTCTCAGCAATCCTAACCTGAGGCCAAAAATCTCAACAATTCCTGGAGAGTCCCTGGTATTCATCCGAGGTCGGGAGGCCAAAGAAACTGGCTCACCACAGCAGCAGCAGCAGCAGCGCAGGCCAAGGCAGGCAGGCAGTACTGCTTTCTCCTCCGACCGTCCATCTGGGCTGCCCACTGGAAGGCATTACCCATCCTGAGCATGGGTCTTTCCCTCTCAGTTAAAGGCCTCACAGACAGACATGACGTAATTCTAGGTCTTGACAATCAGGATTACTCATCGCAATCCCCAGTGGCGTAGGTTCCTCCCACTAGGTGTCTCCTAAATTTTCTGCCATGTCCTGATAGCAGCAAGCTGGTGACCAAGCCTTCAGCACCAAGACCTTTGGGAACATCCAAGATCAAAACCGTAGCATGCTGTCCTGGAAGTGTGCGTGCCTTGACCTAGTCTCCTAGCCACCAGTCCACTTCTCCCATTGTGTCCATCTCCCTCAAGCAAACCACCTGCCTGTGGTTGCTTCATCCTTCAGTGGGGTCCCCTCCTCTGTCCTGCTGTGGCTTGGGTTTGAACCTGACTGTGCTTGAGTTATGGATCTCCTTGGGCACCCCTGGTTCCCCAGGAGCACATTCCCCCCCAGCAGCATGGCTCTAACCACATCTACATCACACCCCGGCTTTCCTAACCCTTTTTAAAATTTTCTTTCTTTTTAAAAAATATTTTATTATTTATTTGAGATGGAGGGAGGGAGGGAGGGAATGAGAGTGCCAGGGCTTCCAGCCACTGTGAAGGAACTCCAGAGGCATGGGCCACGTTATGCATCTGGCTTACATGGGTCCTGGAGATTCGAACCTGAATTCTTAAGCTTTGCAGATGAGTGCCTTAACTGCTAAGCCATCTCTTCAGCCCCTTAATTTTTTTTTTTTTTTAATGAGAGAGAGGGGTCAAGCAAGAGAGAGAAAGACTTGGCATGCCAGGGCCTCAGCCACTGCAATCAAATGCCAGATGCGTGTGCCACCTTGGGTGAATGGGCGAACTTGTGCACTTGTGTCACCTTGTGCTTCTGGCTTACATGAGACCTGGAGAGTTGAACATGGGTTCTTAGGCTTCTCAGGCAAGCACCTTAATTGCTAAGCCATCTCTCTAGCGCCCCCCCTTTTCTTAATTTTCTTTTATAAGAGAGAGAGAGAGAGAGAGAGAGAGAGAGAGAGCACTGACCCTTTTTTCACTCCTTCCCTGAGTCTCTAGTTCACCTAGATGACTTTTAGCTCATATGCTCAATGATAAACACAAAAACAAACGGGCTCCTTTGTTAAATATTCTAGACCAGACTTAGAGCATCAAGCAGCTCTGCCCTCTCTGGCTTTCAAGCTGTGTGGTGTGGGCAACTTATTTAACCTCTCTGGGCTTTCCTTTCTTCAACTATGAAATGCAAATGAAGCTGGGCATGGTGGCGCACGCCTTTAATCCCAGCACTTGGGAGGCAGAGGTAAGAGGATCACTGTGAGTTCAAGGCCACCTTGAGACTAGTGACTTCCAGGTCAGCCTGAGCTAGAGTGAGACCCTACCTCAAAAAACAAACAAACAAAAACAAATGCAAATGAACATTGCACCTACTTCATGATGTTAAACTTAAATGACCACCTGGTAGCTAGTGGTGCGTGATGTTGTGTGGGATGTCATTGGTGTCATTGTTGGTGACTTGAAAGGCAATGCCAAAGGATCATTACCTCTAAGCAGAAGGTGAGCCTCTGCCCATCTCTCCTCAGGAGCTGTGGTGGTTTGCATGGAAATAGCCCCATAGCCTTAGGTATTTTTGTTTTTGTTTTTTGAGGTAGGGTTTCACTCTAGTCCAGGCTGACCTGGAATTCACTATGTAGTCTCAGGGTGGCTTCAAACTCATGGAGATCCGCCTACCTCTGCCTCCCAAGTACATGCACAACCACGCCCAGCAGCCTTAGTTTTTTTTTTTTTGGTTTTTCAAGGTAGGGTCTTGCTCTAGTTTAGGCTGACCTGGAATTCATTATGTAGGTTGGTCTCAAACTCACGGTAATCCTCCTACCTCTGCTTCCTAAGTGCTGGGATTAAAGACCATGCCTGGCAGCCTTGGGTATTTTTTTAAATATATATAATTTATTTATTTATTTATTTGAGAGAGAGAGAAAGAGGCAGAGAGGGGGGAGGGAGAGAATGGGTGTGTCAGGACCTCCAGCCACTGTAAACAAACTCCAGACAGGTGTGCCCCCTTGAGGATCTGGCTTACGTGGGTCCTGGGGAGTCCCTTGGCTTTGCAAGCAAGCGCCTTAACCGCTAAGCCGTCTCTTCAGCCCAAGCTGCACTTTTTGCTGCCAGTCTATGAAGCCTACGAAGAAAGGTTGTTTTTCCTTTCCTTTCCTCACGGAGCCCTCACTGGTGCTGATGAATGACGTCTGCCATATGAAGAATACTCCCGGTCTACGCTCATGCTGTATAGCCAGGGTGAAGACCAGAAGTGCATCCTTAACCCTGTCACTTGTGACAAGTGTCCTGACAAGCAAGTTTCATCGGTTCGTTTGCTCTCGGTGCTTTCTGGTGCTGAACTTGAACCCAGGCCCCCGTGCTAAGCAGTTTTTCTACAGTCCACACTCCCAGTCCTTGGTACGTTGTTTACTGCTCTGAAGGTAGACAGCTCGCCGACAACTCCTGCTGCCTCGGCGCTACCTGCCTGTGACTCCCTGCTCACCTTTCTGAATTGTCAGCAGACCACAACCCAAACGTTGGCTCCCCTCCCGCCCTCTGATTTGTCCATCTGAGGTGGACGGGCCTGTTGTTGCTCACTGATCTCAAGGTGAAGCTTCCAGAAGCTGCTGGGAATCCAGGGGTGTTTCTCATGCCTCCTTAGTTCTGACAATTTCCCGTGGAAGTTCTGCCAGTTTCTTTTTTCACTGACCTTGATGTTTCCCAAGTATACTTCCCAAAGTGCTGAGAAGTGACAGTGGAGTGTTCAGCACTAAATGAGACACCTCTAGCTCACCTTGCAAGGCTCAGGGACATTGCATAAGAGGGGGCAGAAAGAATTTAAGAGCTAAAGGAAGGAGAGGAGTGCTTTCAATACTGTCTTCCAGACACAAAAGGGCCTTCATATTCATGACCTCCCAGTGGCTAACACTACCTACTCAAGACCTGCATACTAGGAGGAAAAAATGATGATATCAAAATAGAAGAGAGACTAGTTGGAAAGAAGAAGGGAATGGAGGGGATTTGGGAGAGAGAAAGGGGAAGGTGGTAGGAGGGGATTATGATCATAGTATATTGTCCATATTTATAGAAATTGCCAATAAGATCTTAAAAAAAAAAAAAGGTTGGTATTGCTGAAGACTCCACATACTTGGGCTGCAAGGCCACTGAGAAATTCTGCTAGAACTGAGCTGATAACCTCCTCCATGTAGACCAGCTGACAGAAAGCTGGAAGAAGCCACTCTACATTTAGTTCAATGGGAGAGAGATATCACCAGTGAAGATACTCAACAGTGGACACTGCAAGCCTTATAATTGGCCAGCCAGGCCAAATGAGCCAATGGGTGCAATAGTGGCACGTCTGTCATGGTGGAAACAAACTGCCCTCCAATTGGACTGGAGGCCCGCTCCATGGGAGGGAATACATCCCTGATTCTGAAAACTTAAAACAGGGGTAGTCATGAGCGCTAGGGGTGTAACATCTGCTGATGTCTGGAAAAATGTATATACTATGCTTACCAAACTGCCCAGTAAGCACTTTTCTTAATATTTATACCCTTATATTAATGCTACTCTCACTTTGGGTAGAGAATCTTCTCTTTTCAGATGGCAGTGACCTTGGGATGACTCAGAAGGTATCATAGTGCTGGAAAGAAGTGACTGGAGTACTGAGTAACATCTCGATCACACCTTCCAAGGCTCAGGGTCTAATGCGGAAGAGGTGGCGGAAAGAATGTAAGAGCCAAAGGAAGGGTAGGACTCCTTACAACGTCCTCCCTCCAGACATAAAATGGCTTGGATAACCATGACCTCATAGTGCCTGACACTACCTACACAAGACCATCATAAGAGGAGGAAAAGTTCATGACATCAAAATGAAAGAGAGACTGATTGAGATGGGGAGGGGATATGATGGAGAATGGAATTTCAAAGGGGAAGTAGGGGAGGGAAGGTAGCACCATGGGAAATTTTTTATAATCATGGAAAATGTTAATAAAAATTAAGAAAAAAAAAAAAAGGTTGGAGAGATGGCTTAGCAGTTAAGGCACTTTACTGCAAAGCCAAAGGACCGAGGTTCAACTCCCAAGTACCCATGTGAAGCCAGATGCACAAGGTGGCGCAAGTGTCTGGAGTTCATTTGCAGTGGTCGGAGGCCCTGGTGTGTGCTCTCACTTGCTCTCTCTCTCTCTCTCTCTCTCTTTGTCTCTCAAATGAATAAATAAATAAAATATTTTTAAAAATCTTTTAAAAGAAGAAATATGAGGGAAAAAAGAGAACCTCTCCATCACTTTCCCATCAACAACTTTTTGCTGTTTTTGTGCAGCGTTTGGTGCAAGCCCAGTGTCACCTGATGGTCACTGCTTTCAAGATTTCCCTTGGAGATGCCCATGGACATGATCTGCTTCCAACTCATCAGCTTTGGCTCCTCGGCAGCTGGCAAAGGGCTGGCTACAGAGTGCTGAGGACGAAAAAGTGTTCAGGGCGAGTGGGCATCATCTGTGGTATGTGCCGTTTACAGCCCAGCTGTCTGGGCAGTGTCACTAAAACCCTAGCAGGATGGGATGAAGAGAACCGCAAGGAGGGAAGTGAAGGGGCAGGAGACATGGACACCAATGTCATCCATTGCCAGGAAAAAAAAAGCCGGGCGTGGTGGCCTTTAATCCCAGCACTCGGGAGGCAGAGGTAGGAGGATCGCTGTGAGTTCAAGGCCACCCTGAGACTACATAGTGAATTCCAGGTCAGCCTGGGCTAGAGGGAGACCCTACCTCAAAAAAAAAAAAAAAAAAAAAAAAAAAGAGCCGGGCTACCCTGAGAAACTGAGTGTTGTACCAGGAATTCTAGACCTCCTCCCACCTTGGAAATCTCACACCTTTGGAAATAATAAGTTACAAAGAAAATCTGAGTTCTTTGCTACTTCCAAAAATCAGTTCTAGCTAGCTTCACTATGACTTGGAGTGGCTAGGCTGTCCTAGTTGGGCAACTGTTATAACCATTTCTCTTTGATGTTCTCCAGTGGCTAAAAATCCACTCTTCCCTTGTGTGAGAGAAGAGTTATAGGATATATTTAATTTTCTTGTTCTTTTAATGGCATATCCCTTATTTTAAAATCACATACATACATACATACATCACTACCCATACCATGGAGCAATGGCATTTTTCTATTTCATAGAATAGAATCAGTAAAAATGAAATGTAGTGAAGGTTTGAAGTCATTAGCTTGGCTGTAAAAAATGGGAAGTTCCCACAAAACCCATCTTTTCAGGGTTAGGGTTAATAAGTTCATAAGGGATTCTGTATTATGGGGTTGGAGTAGGTGGGCAGTGAGAGAAAGTAAGGCTACTATTTTATTTTATCTACTTTTGATACTTTTGCATTTGTATGTATTGCTTTTTAAAAAATATTTTATTTTATTTATTCATTTATTAAAGAGAGAGTGAGAGAATTGGCATACCTGGGCCTTTAGCCACCGCAAATGAACTCCAGATGCATGTGCCACCATGTGCATCTGGCTTACATGGGACCTGAAGAATCAAACCTGGGTCCTTAGGCTCCGCAGGCATGTGCCTGAGCTGCTAAGCCATCTCTCTAGTCCCTGCATTGCTTTTTTTTGTGTGTGTGTGGGGGGGGATTCGAGGTAGGGTCTTGAAAGTGCTGGGATTAAAGGCATGCACTACCATACCTGGTAAATTGTTTGTTTAACTATCTATTTGAGAAACGGAGGCAGAGAGAGAGCACACCAGGGCCTCTAGCCACTGCAAATGAACTCCAGACACATGTGCCATCTTGTGCATCTGGCTTTTTGTAGGTCCTTAGGCTTTGCAGGTAAGCTTCTTAACTGCTAAACCATCTCTCCAGCTCCTGCTTTGACAATTCTGATGCCTGAAATAATGACTTTTTAATTTTGCAGTAGATAGCTACCAGTCATTCAGCCTATCCAAGTATGCTCTCCATCTGCTCAGCCCTGGCCCTCCATCTATTTGGATCTTTGGTCTTTTTTCCCTTGATTCTTAGCCCTGAGCCTCAGTGAGCACACTGCTATCTAGGTAGAACAATGGCACATCAGAAAGCAGTTCTGATTTTGAACAGAGCAGTAACTCAGAACAGACGGGCTTTCCTAATTGGAAAAAGCAAAACCTAAAACCATGTGAGTGTCCACACAATGCCCTCAAATGGTAATTCCCACAGCAGGAGACTTTGTTTCATGCCCAAGATTATTTTAAAACATTCTATAAAATTACCTTCAGTCTCTGTATGCAAGGTATGTATTTGAAATCTGGGTGTGGTAGTCCATTCTTTTAATCCCAGCACTCAGGAAGCTGAGGTAGGAAGATCCCTGTGAGTTTACAGCCAGCCTGGGCTACAGAGTGAGCCCCTGCCTGGAAAACAACAAAAAAGTATATGTGAAACATAAATGAAGTTCGTGGGTAGACTGGGGTCTTCTTCCCAAGATATCTCGTTAATTAATATATCCCAAAACCTGAAAAAATCTGAAATCCAAAATCCTTCTGACCCTAAGTATCTTGGATAAGGAACATTCAACGTGTGTTAGTGTCTTTGTCCCCTAGGTCTACTATGACCAAACACTGCAGGCTAGGCGGCTTGTAAACAGCAGACATGTACTTCTCACAGCCCTGGAAGCCGAAAGTCTGAGATGAAGGAGCCAGATGAGCTCCCGCTGACCACGGTCCTCTGACTTCAAGTTGCCCGGATCTCTTCTTGCACTCTCACAAAGACAGAGAAGATAAGGGTGCTGTCTTGGGGTCCCTTTGATCAAGAGCATGAATCCCACTCCTGAGGGTTCCAGCCTCATGACCTAAATCATTTCTCAAAGGTCCCAACTCTTAGGGCCATCACCTTGAGGACTAGGATTTCAACACAGGAAATTTGTGAGGACACAAGGTTTGTCCTGTGCCACAGGCATGTCTTGTTGAGGATTTCCTGGTGACGATGGCAAGAACAGACAACAGGGGCCAGAAACTGGCATGGGAGCCTTCCCGGTCTGATCCCCTTTCTAGGTCATTCATGACTCACCTGGGGTGGCGACTCTGAGCCAGCACATTCCGGCTTGTGCTCACTCACATATATGTTTGCGTAAGACTCCTGGGTGGCCAAGTGGAGGAGAGGGCGAGACCAGCAGTCTGGAGCTCACAGCGGGTGTTATGCAAGGTGGAGGGCCAGTGACCTGACCAAGGAATCAGGGTCAATGTCACAGTCCCCATGAGGCTCCACTCTGGCAGTCACGCACACCTGCTGGTCCTTCTCCCTGCCTCCATGTGTGACCAAGCAAAGCCTCTGGGACGGCATCTAAACCATGTGGCAGGTTGAGAGCGGGTTTATCAGCCCCCAACTCTGATAGAATAAGAGCCAAAGTCAAGGTCACATTGTTGTCAGTCAGACTTAGGGCGGGCAGTGCAGCAGGTGGTCTGGAATTTCGCCTGAGTGTTGAGGTCACCAGTTGGGACCAAGCCTTCAGCAGCAGCTGGGGTCCTCTGAGGGCTTGCCACCTCAGCTCCTGCCTCAGACGTTGCTAGGGTCACCGCCCTCTTTGGCAGTTCTGTAGTGGGGAGGGGTCGGCTGGATTCTTAGTGCGAGGAAAGCACTGCATGAGAGTGAGAGGCACCTCCCCCTGACCTCTGGATTTGCCATTTCCGGGATTCCTCATTTGTGGAGGCCTGCATTTCAGTCTCATCTCATTTTTCCATATATTTTTTAATATTTCATTTTTATTTATTTATTTGAGAGAGAGAGAGAATGGGCGTGCCAGGGCTTCCAGCTACTGCAAACAAACTCCAGATGCATGTGCCACCTCATACATCTGGCTTACATGGGTATTGGGGAATCAAACCTAGGTCCTTAGGCTTCCCAGGCAAGTGCTTGAACTGCTCAGCCATCACGGCAGCCCCCCCTTTTTTCTTTATTTGTGTGTGTGCGCCAAACACTTGCACCACTTTCTGCATCTGGCTTACATGGTTGGCTTGGGAATTGAACCCAGGCTGGCAAGCTTTGTAAGCAAGTACCTTTAGCCACTGAGCCATCTTCCCAGCCTCTGGGCTTCATTCTTTTTTTTTTTTTTTTTTTTTTTCACTTTGTACATCTGGCTTTACTGGAGAATTGAACCTGGGCCATTGGGCTTTGCTAGAAAGCACCTTTAACCACTGAGCCATCTCTCTGGCCCTTAAATTACATTAAAAAAATTTTTTTTGTTCATTTTTATTTATTTATTTGAGAGTGACAGACAGAGAGAGGAAGAGGCAGGTAGAGAGAGAGAATGGGTGTGCCAGGGCCTCCAGCCACTACAAACGAACTCCAGATGCATGCGCCCCCTTATGCATCTGTCTAACGTGGGTCCTGGGGAATCATGCCTCGAACCGGGGTCCTTAGGCTTCACAGGCAAGCGCTTAACCACTAAGCCATCTCTCCAGCCCCTTAAATTACTTTTCAAAATAATTGTTTATATTATTATTATCAACATAATTTCATATGGATACTTCATGTGTTGGTATCCTCTTTTCCCTTGTCCCTGTCCCCCTTCTGTTGGGGACCCTCCTCAGTTGGGTTGCATGTATTCCCCGTGGGGTTGTGGGTTATGTGTTGTGGAAGCAGTGGTCAGTTGTTTTGTGGGACGGGGGGATGCCTCAGGGCATGACATCTCAACCTATGGCTCTTGCATGCTTTCTGCCCCCTCTTCCGCACCGTGGTGGGTGAGTTTTAAGTCTAATTCAGTGATGAACTCTTAAGAGCCTTTGGATCTCTGCTTTGGTGGGTGTTGAGTATCGTCAGGGTCTGTCTCCTTCACCCTGGCGCTGATTATCAGGTTCAGCATGGAAGCAGCACTCTTGCTCATCTCCCCAATTCCTCTGTGGATTCAGCTGTGGCTTGGCTGAACTGCCAGGGGTGGTTTCTCTCCTCCAGTCTCACACCTTCTGCAAAAGAAGAACAGAGAACAGATTCTCCAACAAAGAGTGAAGTCGGCATAGTTTAAATGTGATAAGCATCATTAATTTAGGGAGAATTTGATGTCTGTAACCCCTCTTTTAGCTAAAGACTAGTGAGAGTTTGACACTGGAGAACATAATCTTTGTCTCCATAGGATTCTGATCTGGTTCCCAATTCCAGGTAAGGGTTCCTTTACACTGAGCCGCTCTCTTCGCCAATCAGAAAGCTATTGGTTACCTACCAAGGCTGCATGCTACTACTGCCCTGGCAAGTACATGCTCTGAGAGCGTTTGCTCTGAGTAGTTTAGACCTCTGGCTGCTCAGATCGTTGCTGGCCACTTTCCCCCAGTGGCTCATGGAGTGCTTTCCAGCACTGGACGGGCTACCTGTCTGGGGACTGGCTCTCTTCCGGATTCCAGCCAGGTCTCTCCATGCTCCGTGTCAGCAGCATATGGTGTCTTCAGCAATAGGGTCTTGCCTTTTGCCTCAGGCGGATAATCAAGTGCTTTGACGGAAACCTGTCTTGTTTTAGGGACCTCATAGGTGTCTCTGATCAACAGCTCATTGCGGGTAGCAACCAATTTCTGGTAATCTCACGTGCACCCTCCAGAGCAGGGGATCCCAGAGTTGGGGACCCAGGGACCATTCAATCAAGAAGGCGGAGCAGGGGGCCTGCTTCGGAAGCATGCTCGCAGAGTCCAGGCGGCCCCACGCCAGCTGCAGGGGAACTGGGACCAGGGATCTGGGAGGCAAGGAAGGAACCGGAGCTCTCCCTTTGGTGAGTTTTGAGTCACTCTAGTGGTCACTGCCATCTGAACAGAGAAGTGAGAGTAGCATTAATATAATGGCATAAACACCAGTATTTAGAGGGCAGTTTGGTGGGCATAATAAATTAGGCAGACAATAGCAGCAGTTTTCCCCTGGGACTGATGACCTGAGCCATAGGCTTTTCATTAGGTTTTCAGGAGTTCCCTCCTGTGGAGTGGGCCTCAAGTCCAATAAGAGATGACACACTGTTCTTAATGAAGCATATTTTTGTTATATGGTAAAATAAATAAATAAATAAATAAAAATATACTTTTTCTTGAAAAAGTTTGAGATCCTGTCACTTGCAACAACATGGATGGATCTAGAAGACATCATGTTAAGTGAAATATGCCAGGTACATAAAGACAAATGACATACAATCTCACCCAGATGCGGAAATCTGAAAATAGTTCTTGCAACTGAAAACTGAGAGTAGAATAGTGCTTACCCAAGGCTGAGGAGGACAGAAGACAGGAGTCTGGGGAGAAACTGGTCAGCCGAGGCAGTGTGACCAGATGACTAAATCTTGTACGATTGTATTGTGTAGCAGATGACTACAGTCACACACTACAGTAGAAAATTGTTAGATGGGAGGGTTTTTAATGTCTCACTGCAAAGAACAGCTAAATAGTTAAGGTGAGGGACGTGCCACCGACCTGCATGTGATCACTGCATGTTGTATATGAATCCAAACCTCCCAGTGTGCCTGCAAATATGTCCACTTGTTAGGTGTGAGTCAGAAATATTTTGGGGGGCTGGAGAGATTGCTAAGTGGTTAAGGCACTTGCCTATAGATCCTAACACCCAGGTTTGATTTCTCAGTACCCACATAAAGCCAGATGCACAAAGTAGTGTATGCAACTAGAGTTCATTTGCAGCAGCTGGAGGCCTTGGCATGCCCATTCTCTTTCTCCCTCTCTCTCTATAGATATATGTGTGTGTGTGTGTGTGTAATACGTACACACATACACAGGATATGTATATTCTCTATGTATCTACAGGATCTTGCTACATAGTTCTGCTTTACCTGGAACATACCATATAGTCCAGGATGGATTTGAACTCACAATCCTCCTGTCCCAGATTTTAAAGTGCAGGATTACAAATTCGTGTCAACATACCTAGTCAATAAAAAAAAATTTAATGAGAAATCATATTTTCTGTAGGCAGTAAATAAGTAACATTGCTTTGCAGTTTTACAAATCTTTTGAATGTCTGGCTTAATGGAGTGCAGCAGAATTCTCTCATCTGCTCTCGCATTTGACCTGCTGTGGCATGCTGGATTGGTTAAATTATATGAAATAAATTTGCCTCAGGTTACAGGCAAAGGAGTATTGCTTTTCATTTTCAGGTCATTGTAGATATGCTTCTTTGATACCACACTAAACATGTAACCACGGGCAGAGCCTTAAAGTTGCAACATCAAGTATGAAATTATCTCTAAAATTATTATATTCTCCATGGCAGAAATCAGCATTTTGTTTTGTTTTGTTTTCTTTTTCTGTAAAAAGCCAACACCACTCTATTGGCCACATGCTCTCCACGACAAGGCCTTCACTTTCAGCTAGCGTAGCCCAAGGCAGCAGTGGACAACACGAAAGCAGGCAGGTGGGGCCGTGTGCACCCCTTTGTTTACAGGAACACCACCTCAGCAGTGCTGTGTTTAAGTCCCTTGGTCTCTATTGTACATAACTCAAGGAGGGGCGATTAACTTTAATCCACACAGTGCTTAAGACCATTTCAATACCTGACAAGAAACAACTTAAGATGGGGGGGGGCACTTACTTGGCTTACAGTTCCAGGAGCTACAGCCCATTGTGGTGGGGAATACATGGTGGCAGGAGCAAGAGGTGGCCAGTCACATTATATCCAGACAGGTAGCAGAGACAGTTGAATGACTCAACTCACTGTCCTTTCCTTCTTTCTTCCTTCCTTTCTTCCTTCCTTCCTTCCTTCCTTCCTTCCTTCCTTCCTTTCTTTCTTTCTTTCTTTCTTTCTTTCTTTCTTTCTTTCTTTCTTTCTTTCTTTCTTTCCCTTAAACCAGGCATGGTGGCATATGCCTTTAATCCCAGCACTCAGGAGGCAGAGGTAGGAGGATCGCCATGAGTTCAAGGCCACCCTGAGACTACAGAGTGAATTCCAGGTCAGCCTGAGCTAGAGTGAGACCCTACCTGAAAAAAATATATTTATTTATTTGAGAGAGAGAGAGAAAGAAAAACAGGGAGATAGAGAGAATGGGCACCCCATAGCCTCCAGCCACTGCAAAAGAACTCCAGATATATGTACCACCTTGTGTATCTGGTTTTACGTGGGCACTGGGAAATCAAACCTGGTTCCTTATGTTTCACAGGCAAGCACCTTAGCCACTTAGCCATCACTCCAGCCCTACTTTGTCCTTTTTATCCCATCTCAGAGTCTCCAGGCCATGGAATAGTGCCATCTACGTTTAGGGTACATTTTCCCACCTCAATTAACCTAATCCAGAAACTACCTCACAGACAAGCCCAGAGGTTTTTCTCCATGGTGATTTTAAATCCCATCAAGTTGACAAGATCAAGCAATCATCACAACCACTTAAGAGACATAGTCCTGTAGCTCAGGCTGATCACCACCCTTCTTGTGTGTTTATGCTGTGTGTGGACGCTACACTCTCTCTTCACAGGTATATCTCTTGCTCAAGCCTCCTGCCATATTACTGACCAGATCCTGGAAATGAGACCAGAGCATTAGGCTCAATGGGCTCCCAGGTTCTGTTACTGTCAACAACTCACTTATCCCTCCCACAACCTAATAGAATCAATACATGTGGCTTTTAATCTAGGCTCCACATCAACAGAGGCAAGTAATTCTCTATAATATGTGGTTCCCTTTATATATTAAAACTGCTTCCTTTTGCATGCCTACAGGAGAATCCTGTCTTAAAATTACTTCCTTTAAAATAACAAAATGAGGGCTGGAGAGATGGCTTAGCGGTTAAATGCTTGCCTGTGAAGCCTAAGGACCCTGGTTTGAGGCTCAGTTCCCCAGGACCCACGTTAGCCAGATGCACAAGGGGGCGCATGCATCTGGAGTTCATTTGCAGTGGCTGGAGGCCCTGGCATGCCCATTCCTTCTCTCTCTCTCCCTTTTTCTCTCTCTGTCTGTCACTCTTAAATAAATAAAAATAAAACAACAATAAAAAATATATTAAAAAATAACAAAATGAGTGGCTGGAGAGACGGCTCAGTGCCTAATTGCAAAGCCTGATAGCCCAGGTTTGATACCTCAGTACACAGGCACAAAGTGGCACATGCATCTGGAATTCATTTGCAGTGGCAACAGACCCTGGCAAGCCCATTCTAACACAC
This sequence comes from Dipus sagitta, assembly GCA_036346955.1. Taxonomy (NCBI): domain Eukaryota; kingdom Metazoa; phylum Chordata; class Mammalia; order Rodentia; family Dipodidae; genus Dipus; species Dipus sagitta. The sequence goes on from CM070786.1 coordinate 68,194,673, forward strand.
ACACACACGCACTCTCTCTCTCTCTCTCTCCCTCTTTCTCTCTCTCTTTGTCTCTCTCTTTCTCAAGTAAATAAATAAAATAGCTTTTAAATGATGGGGTTGGGAAGACAGCTCAGTGGTTAGAGGTGCTTGCTTGCAAAGCCTGCTGGCCTGGGTTCAATTCCCTAGCCATCAATGTACAGTCAGATGGGCATTGGTTTGCAGTGGCAAGAGATCCTGGCATGGGTACTCGTGCATACATGTACACACACACAAGCACACACACAAAATAATTAAAATGATAGTTGTGTGTGGTGGTGAGCACCTAATCTCGGTGCGCAGGAGGTGGAGGCAGGAGAATTGGGAGTTCCAGACCAGCTAAGGCTACATAGCAAGACACTGCACCCCTGAAACAAAACAAAACACAAGGCACACAGGCTGCAGAATGCTACCCTTAACCCAATGACTCTAATACAACTGTGAGGTTTGTTGCTGTGTGACATCGTCAAGTCATTCCTTCGCTATACGTCGACATACGTGCAAATCTGTATCATAGACGAGCATCTGTCCCAGCATCAGCTGTCAATCAACAACCTCAGTGGTCATGAAAACAATGACTGGGCTACTGTAAAGTTCAACTATCGTCATGTTTCTATTTTCTACTTGTATCATTTAGTCTCACATTTATTCAACAAATATTTAGGATGCTAGGCACTAGAGGTAAAAGTATGAATAAGATACTTACTGTTCCTGCCAGAACTTGCGCTCACATCTTAAATCAGGTTACCGGATAAAGTCTGGTATGAAAAGGAACATACAAAGAGCCTTTCAAAAGAAGCCGACAAAACCCTGTGAAAATACGCTGGCTCCTCTCTGGTAGTTCTGGTCACAGCCATAGATATTAAGATGGCTGTTTTCAAATCTGGGATACATCTATGCAAATGGCTCCGACCAAAGGTTGCTTAAGTCAGAAAGCTCCCTTATGCTGGGAACAATGAAATCATACTCTTTATAATATCCCTAGGAGGGAAGATGATATTGTAGTAGATTTTTTGTGTGTTTATCCATCTGAGCTAGGCCTTCCTGTCATATTCGTACAGTATGAAAATATATAAACTATGTTTTTCTTGCTAATTGTGCACAAGTGGGCGATGCGTGGTCTGGCTGACTGAGTTACTTCCTTAAGGCTTTAAAAGCAGAACCATGCGGAGATCCCAAAGGCCTCTGTCCGTTTTGTGGCCTAATCTCTAGACAGCACATGCTGCTACTTCCGACCACAGGACAAGCCGTCAGATAAAAAAATGTCCTTTTGAATGAGAAAAACAATTAAGTATTGAAAAATGGGAGAACAAGAAAACACAAGTTAAAAATAGGTCTCACTAGCCTGCTTACAAAACATGTTTTTAACCGGTGAATATGAAGGAAGGGTTTGTGCTACAGTCTAATCTTGCCACACCACCTGATAGAATGAGAAAGCAGTAGAGTCATCACTAATCATACCACTCATTCTAGTTAAACTCTGGGCTGTTATGAAGAAATCTCTTCTATGCTTCAGGCCCAGAACCAGCCATAAATCTTTCTTGAAAAACTAAACTTTAATTAAAAAATTAAAACCCACGAAAGAATAGCACTACCCTTGCACACCCTTCTTCTCATATCAACAGTTACATTTCCCCATGATTTTGTGTATTTAGATATTTCTTTGCTGAATTATTGGGAAGTAGATTGACCCCAGAACGCAAAAGCTGACTTGGTGCCCTGTCAAGTCTGGACACTATGCCAGGCACTTTCACCCAGCCGTTCTGGCTCCCGGAAGCACCTCCAGAACTGAGCCCACTGTGCCCCACCCTGCGGGTCAGCTGGTACTCCTCCACTGTGACCCCTCCACAGCTAACCAATGGCACTTGAGATGACAAGTGAAGATGTGCGTGGCCAGGCCACACAGCTGTCTCCAACGTGTTCCTTGTGGCTCATACTACCAGGAGAAGTGGCTATTATTTATTTTTATTATTTGTTTGTTTGCTTTTTTGGAGTAGTGGAGATTGAACCCAGCACCTTGTATATACTAGGCAAATGACCTACCACTGAGCCATATCCCCAGCCCACAGACGTAGCTCTGAGCAACATGCATCAGCTTGAATTTCACTAATGTGTGTGTCAGAGGAGGCCTGCTCAGTAGAGCAAGGTGCCTCTGTTTCTACTTCTTGGTAAAGGGCAAAGGAGCTGCTTTGAAGCCAGAACACTGATGGTGGTGAGGAAATGGGCATGGCTGCCCCTCATTCTCTGGAAAGCTTGCCTCGTGCAGCAGGGCCAGAGGAGCAAATTCCTTAAGTCTCAGAGGCCATCTGCAAGGAGCACACGCAGTGTACCACAAGCAAATACCCCCCCCCCCCACACACACACCCACACACCAGGCTAAACAGGTCACATGACACGGAGACATGCTAGTTCCTGTCTGGGAACTGGCCGGATGCTGCTGCCCTTTGCCCATGGACACGGCTGGGAGTGGTGGGCCTGTGTGTCTCCAGGGTCTTGAGTGAATAATGAGGACTCATTTTTGCTCCAGGGACAATGTGAATAAAATAGAAACCGGTTCAGTGCTCTGACAAGCGAGATTCTCAATGAATCTGGTCCTTCAGGGAGTGGAGCTAGCCCAAGGATCCCACGGAAGAGCTTCTGGGCTCTGTTTTTGCCACATTCACACCGCGACAAAGGGCTTCAGCATCGCTGACGCAGGAAAGGAGGGGTGAGTAGACACTGGCAGCTGGTCCCCCTTCCTCGGGATGCAGGCAGACAGTCCTGGAGGCTGCATGCTGGTCGCCTAGGAAACAGCTTGGATGTGAAATTCCAGAAAATGCGCTGTTGGCAGCAGAAGATGTAGTTACTGATTTTTTTTTTTTCCTGGCTTTGTGTGATACTGGGGGAAGGAGAGGCCATTTTCTTAACCTCTCAGAGCCACTTTCCTCAAATGTAAGGAGGTAATTGTGTGTGTGTGTGGGGGGGAGTACTATCTGACAGGCACTGAGTGGGGCCTTCCTCCCTCCTCTCCCACTTCCCCATTTTACTGCACTTAATAGGCACCAATTGGATAAACAGGCTAGATGTGATGCAGAAATGGGTTAGGTAATGATACATTAACTCAATTTTTGTAACTAGCATATAGATATTAAATGCTTAAGAAAATTCATGACATGGTGTAGATTGATCAATCTTTTGTAAGTCGAAAAATCATCGAAAATGCAAAGATTTCTGACTCATCCCTTCTGAAAATTTGACAAACATTTTTAAATTTATTGTTTTCTCTTTAAGTGTAGCTGCATAGTAGGGGGGTTGAAGTTTCTCATTAAAATGTCTGGTTTTTCAGCCGGGTGTGGTGGCGCACTCCTTTAATCCCAGCACTGGGGAGGCAGAGGTAGGAGGATCGCCTTGAGTTCAAGGCCACCCTGAGACTACATAGTGAATTCCAGGTCAGCTTGGGCTAGAGTAAAACCCTACCTCAAAAACAACAAGGGCTGGAGAGATGGCTTAGCAGTTAAGCATTTGCCTGTGCAGCCTAAGGACCCTGGTTTGAGGCTCAATTCCCCAGGACCCACGTCAGCCAGATGCACAAGGGGGCGCACACGTCTGGAGTTTGTTTGCAGTGGCTGGAGGCCCTGGTGTGCCCATTCTCTCTCTCTCTCTCTCTCTCTCTCTCTCTCTCTCTCTGCCTCTTTCTCTTGCTGTCTGTTGCTCTCAAATAAATAAATAAAAATAGCAAAAAAAATAAATAAAAAATAACAAAAACAACAACAAAAAGTCTTGCTTTTCTCGCTCAAGATCTGACCAAGTGAAAGATAGAAGCAAGGGCAATGTGCTGGCATACTTACTGATCCAGTTCACACCGCCTGCCTGGATGGGCCTTTGATACCCTTTCCAATGAAGAGAATCCCACCTCAGGCTGGACCAACACCCTCTGCCACACGCAGGCTTGGGGGGTGGAGAGACTGAGGCTCCACCAAGCTCCTGGCAGGTCCACACACCCTGTACAGATAGGTCAACACTAGGGTCATGTTGTTGTTGTTTGTTTGTTTTTGAGGTAGAGTCTTGCTCTAGCTCAGGCTAATCTGGAATTCATTATGCAGCCTCAGGCTGGCCTCGAACTCACAGTAATCCTCCTACCTCTGCCACCTGGAGTGCTGGGATTAAAGTCATATGCCACCACGCCCAGTTTAGGGTTATGTCAACAGGGGTTGCTGGCTGTGCATCTAAGGATTTGAAAGAGTTAAAGCTGCAAGTTTCCAGAAAACAAAGAAGGCGCTAGACCAAGGGGAGTCCCCCGCCAGGCCAGGAGGGTTCAGCTCCCTGCTGCTGAGAGCTGGGACTTGCAAGGCATCCCTCTTTTAGAGTTCTCTTCAGCTGGAGAATGACCTCCCTCCAAGTCACAGCCCTCTCCTTGGGGACAGCTTTCATGCAAGGGCTGGTCAAGGGAAGATGGGCACCAAGTTTTCCCATCCACTTGCCTCACTGGAGATGTCTCTGAAGGATCAAATGAGACAATGATGGCGGAGCTGCTCAATTCCGTCCTGCCTCTCCAATCCTGTCTTTCAATTTCCAACATGCTTCATGTATAGATCTCTGAGCTGACTTGAGAACATGAATTTCAAAGGAATTACATCATGCATTTAGATTATGAGACCCGACGGGCTCCACCACAGAGAATTACATCTATCTGAAAACTCCTGTTCCTTAGTGAGTTTCTTTGATGTTTTCTTTCTTTCTTTTCTTTTTTTCCAGTTCTTCTCTTCAGAGTTACTATCCATCTGTTGTTGGACCTTCTAGATTATTCTTACTAGTTCTCTCCTGCTTTCCACCCCCTTCTGTTCTTACTCTACTTTCTACAAGATTTTCTTGGCTTATCTTACAATATTATTGCTAAGCTTTTATGTGATATAGTTTGCAGTTCCCAAGAACTTTTTTGTTTTTCCGAGGTAGGGTCTCACTCCAGCCCAAGCTAACCTGGAATTCACTATATAGTCTCAGGGTGGCCTTGAACTCTCAGCAATCCCCCTACCTCTCTGCCTCCTGAGTGCTGGCATTAAAGGTGTGTGCCACCACGCCCAGCCCAAGAACCTTTTTTTATTCTTTAGATTTTAGGGTTAATTTTTGAGATAAAGTCTCCCTTTATAGACCAGACTGGCCTTGAACTCATGGAAAGTTTCCTGCTTCAGTTTGCCTTACACTCCCCCACCCTGCCCAGTGCTAGGACTATAGGCATGAGCCACTACACCTGGCTAGTTTTTCTTTTTCTTTCTTTTCTTTTTTTCCAAGTGGGGTCTCACTGTAGCCCAGACTGACCTAGATCTCACTTGTAGTCCCAGGCTGTCCTCAAACTCAGGGCAATTCTATCTCTGCCTCCTGAGTGCTGGGATTAAAAATGTATATCAATATGCCTGGCCTGACCTGTTTTTCTATTTATTTATTTATTTATTTATTTATTTATTTTTTGGTTTTCCATGGTAGGGTCTCACTCTAGCTCAGGATGACCTGGAATTCACTATGCAGTCTCAGGGTGGCCTCGAACTCATGGTGATCCTTCTACCTCTGCCTCCCGAGTGCTGGGATTAAAGGCATGTGCCACCACGCCCAGCTTTGTTTTGTTTTACAAGGTAGGGTCTCTCAGGATGACCTGGAATTCACTATGTACTCTCAGGGTGGCCTCAAACCTCTGCATCCCAAGTGCTTGGGTTAAAGGCATGCGCTACCACACCCAGCTTTCGATTCTTCTTAAAAATATTTTTATTGTGGATGTGGTGGTGCATGCCTTTAATCCTAGCACACAGGAGGCAGAGGTAGGAGGATCTCTGAGAGTTCAAGGCCACCCTGAGACTACATAGTGAATTCCAGGTCAGCCTGAGCTAGAGTGAGACCCTACCTTGAAAAACCAAATAAATAAATAAATAAATAAAATACATATATATTTGAGAGACAGGGAGAGTCGGTGTGGGTAGGCCGGGGCTTTATGTGGGTCCTGGGGATTCCTAGGGATGCCAGGTTTTGCAAGCAAGCACTTTAAACTGCTGAGCCATCTTTCCAGCCTTTCTATTCTTTTTAAAAAAATATTTTATTTATTTATCTATTTGAGAAAGAGAGGCACATAGAGAGAAAGAGAGAATGGGTGCCCCAGGCTTTAGCCACTGCATGCATCCCCTTGTACATCTGGCTTAGGTGGGTCCTGGATAATCAAACCAGGGTCCTTAGGCTTCGCAGCCAAATGCCTTAACCACTAAGCCATTTCCCCAGCCCTCTTCTTATTATTATTTTTTAATAACCCAGGCAGAAAGAGAGAATGGGTCCACCAAGGTCTCTTTTCACCGCAAATAAGCCAAAGATGCATGCAGTACTTTGTGCATTTGGCTTTACACGGGCACTGGGGAATTAATCTGGGCTGGCAGACTTTGCAAGCAAGTGCCTTTAACCACTGAGCCATTTTCCCAGCCCCATTCTTTATTTTTAAAATATTTTTATTTTTATTTATTTATTTGAGAGAGAGAAAGAGAGAGAGAGAATGGGCACACCAGGTCCTCTAGCCACTGTAAATGAACTCCAGATACATGTGCCAGCCACCATGTGCTTCTGGCTTACGTGGGTTCTGGGGAATCAAACCTGGGTCCTTAGGCTTTGCAGGCAAGCATCTTAACCACTAAGCAATTTCTCCAGCCCTATTCTTTTGTTGTTGTTGTTGTTGTTGTTGTCGTTTTGTTTTGTTTTGAGATAGGGTCTCACTCCAGCCCAGGCTGACCTGGAATTCACTCCGTAGTCTCAGGTTGGCCTCGAACTCACAGTGATCCTCCTACGTCTGCCTCCCGAGTGTTGGGATTAAAGGCATGTGCCACCACACCCGGCCAGCCCTATTCTTTTTAATTATTTATTTGAAAGAGAAAGAAGCAGAAAGAGAGGCAGACAGAGAGAGAATGTGTCCACCAGGGCCTCCAGCTGCTGCAAATAACTCCGTACACATGCACTACCTTGTGCATCTGGCTTACATGGGTCCTGAGGAATTGAACCTAGGTCCTTTGGCTTTGTAGGCAAGCACCTTAACTGCTAAGCCATCTCTCCAGACCTGCCCCTATTTCTTATTTAAAAAAAATTTTTTTTTAATTTACTTGAGAGAGAGGGGGAAAGAAAAAAAGACAGGGAGAGAGACAGAGAGCATGGACATGCCAGGCCATCTTGCCACTGCAAATGAACTCCAGAAGCAAGAGCCATTTTGTGCATCTGGCTTTATGTGGGTACTGGGGAATTGAAGTCAGGTTGTCAGGCTTTGCAATCAAGTGTGTTTACTCACTGAGATGTCTCTCCAGCCCAAATTTTTACTTTAAATAAACCAGATTACTCTATAATGTAGATGGACCTTGTCAAATCAGCTGAAGTTCTAAGGCAAAAACTGATGCTTCTTATGTCAGCCTGAGATGGGGTGAGACACTACCTCAGGGGCGGGGGGCGGGGGACACAAAAAAACTGATGCTTTTTGACAAAGAACTCCCTCAGGATTGGAGCAGAGGACTCTTGTGGAGTTTCCAGCCTGTGGTCTGCCCACCAGGGAAACACATGCTCCTTGGCAGTGGCAGTGTGCCCTTGCCACTCCATCAAGAAGTGGTGTGCACTTCTCCACCTCTGAATCTCAGTTCGTCCTTGCGATATGCTATAGTAAGTGGTCTGTTAGCAATGTCCAAGCAAGGGTTGGAGAAGTATCTGTGAGTCTGGAGACCCACAGAGCATAAACCTGGAAGTTGTACTCTTGTAGTCACAGTCATGTCTCATTCCCAGAAAAAGTGCAGATTAAGATCAGCCATAGGGGCTGGAGAGATGGATTAGCAGTTAAGGCACTTGCCTGCAAAGCCAAAGGACCTAGGTTCAATTTTCCAGGACCCATGTAAGCCAGATGCACAAAGTGGCACATGCTTCTGGAGTTCACTTGCAGTGGCTGGATGCCCTGGCACACCCATTCTCTCTCTCTCCTCTCTCCCTCTCTCTGCCTTTGTCTCTTTCAAATAAATAAATAAATAAATAAATAAATAAATATTTAAAAAAACAATAAAATAAAATAAAATCAGCCATAGACACGGAGGCAAAGTCCACAGGGACCCAAGCTGAGAGGTCTCAGCTGTTCTCTCCATGGGGAGCCCTGGACGACTTAACTGGTTTCTACCTGTGGCGTCTAGGTGTGCCCACAACTACAGAATAATTCTCACTGGAGCCTTTGTTACTGCCCATGTGTCTGGCCCTTGGTGCTCAGTTCCCACCCCGCACCCCACTGCTGGGACATGTGAAACAATGATAGGTGGCCCAAGGGCCCCTTGAATAATCACACTGTTAGCCTGCCCAATGGCTACCACCCCCAAGCAAATAAAACATTCATATTAGGAGTTCCTAGCCGGGCGTGGTGGTACACACCTTTAATCCCAGCACTTGGGAGGCAGAGGTAAGAGGGTCACCATGAGTTGGAGGCCACCCTGAGACTACCAAGTGAATTCCAGGTCAGCCTGGGTTAGAGTGAGACCCTACCTTGAGAAAAAAAAGAAAAAACAACATGCATATTAGGAGTTTCTGGAACCTAGAGATTGCCCTTGGGAGCCAAGGCCAAAGGCCAGACTTCTCTGGATTAATTCTTTACTCCATAGGTCACTACCTGGCATTTGGCCCAGGCTTTCTAAGAGCTGAGCAATGGCCTTTGTGGAGGCCATCCATATTTAGCATACTATTTATTAGGCAGATTGTGGTGGTTTGATTCAGGTGTCCCCATAAGCTTAGGTGTTCTGAATGCTTAGGTTCCCAGCTGATGGAGATTTGGGGATTAACACCTCCTGGAGGGAGTGTATTGTTGGGGGTGGGTTTATGGGTATTACAGCCAGTGTTTGGCACACTCTCCTGTTCCTGTTGTCCACCTGTAGTTGGCCAGGGTGTGATGTCCACCTCTGCTCATGCCATCATTTTCCCTGCTATCATGGAGCTTCCCCTCGAGCCTGTAAGCCAAAATAAACCCTTTTTCCCACAAACTGCTCTTGGTTGGGTGATTTCTACCAGCAGTGCGAACCTGACTGCAACACAGATATTAAGAACAGGAGTAATCAACTGCTCTACCCCACAATGCCATCACATGCATCTTCATGGTTTCTTTTTTTCTTTTTTCTTTTTTTTTTTTCTTTTTGGTTTTTCTGAGGTAGGGTCTCACTCTAGCTCCCACTGACCTGGAATTCACTATGTAGTCTCAGGGTGGCCTTGAACTCACAGCGATCCTCCTACCTGTGCTGGGATTAAAGGCATGCACCACCACGCCCAGCTCATCTTCATGTTTTTGTACCAACTGAAGTGTGCTCTCTTTCCCCCTGCCATGGTGTAAATGTGTCCCTAGAATTCACATGTTGAGAAATTAGTAGCCAGTGTAGCAAGGCTGGAAGATAGGCTCAGTGGAGGTGTCTGGATTGCAGGGGATCCACCGTCACGACATTTCTTGAGAGTGGGCTAGTTCTTATGGGAGGAGGTTAGTCGTCTTGAGAGTGGGCTACTATGAAGACAATTCGGCTTCCTTGTCTCTCTCTTCCTTCCTCTTTCATCACACGACCCTTTCCATTTCCTGCCATGTTACTACATCACAAAGATGCTGGTGGATACTTTTGGACGACCCAGCCGTCAGATCAGTGAGCCAAAGTCAGCCTCTATTCTTTGTAAACCCATTAGTCTCAAACGTTGCTGTAGCATTAGAAAGTCGACGAAGTTATTCTCTGATCCTGGGTGATTTGTACCTTACGTCGACAAATGTGTGCAGATTCATTGAGTTCAGAAACTGGGCGATGGCTAAATCCACATCTTGCTTAAGCCAATAATATTGTTACATCCTAACCAGGATTTGACTCGATCTCTCAACGTATCAGATCACCCATGTCAGACTAATAAGCCCTGTTTACTTAACACAGTTGAAACTGATTGGCAGTAGGGCCCATGTTATTCCATATCACAGGGCAGTAACCTGAAAACAAAAGGCATTGCTCTTGCCTTTGATCAGAGAAAGGTTTTTCGTTTTGTTTTGTTTCATTTGCAGTTAGCAGTGGCTACTGAGGACACTCAAAACTCATCAGAGGGCTGGAGAGATGATTAGCAGCTAAGGGGCTTGCCTACAAAGCAGAGCACTGAGAAGTGGGCATTGAGTGCTCAGAGCTAAATGTCACGCCCTCCAAGGCTCAGGGGACAGTGCAGAAAAGGGGTGGAAGGCAGTGAGAGCGGGAGGATGGGGAGGAGTGCTGTGCAGCTCTGTCATTTGGACGTGAACTCAAAGCAGCTGTGGCCACCTGCACAAGACCTGTACAAGACTAGACAGGTGAGCTGGAGAGATGGCTTAGCGATTAAGGTGCATGCCTGCAAAGCCTAAGGACTCAGGTTCAATTCTCCAGGTCCCATGTAAGCCAGATGCACATGGTGGCATATACATCTGGAGTTTGTTTGCAGTGGCTAGAGGCTCTGGTGCGCCCATTGTCTCCCTCTCTTTCTCCCTCTCTCCCTCTCTCTGTCTCTAATAAATAAATAAAAATAAATCTTTAGGGGCTGGAGAGATGGCTTAGCAGTTAAGATGCTTGCTTGCAAAGCCAAAGGACCTCGGTTCAGTTCCCCAAGACCCACATAGGCCAGATGCACAAGGTGGCACATGCGTCTGAAGTTCATTTGCAGTGGCTGGAGGTCCTGATGTGCCCATTCTCTCTCTCTTTCTCAAATAAATAAATAAAAATGATATTAAAAAGTAAATCTTGGGCTGGAGAGATGGCTTAGCAGTTAAGTGCTTACCTGTGAAGCCTAATCACCCCAGTTTGAGGCTTGATTCCCCAAGACCCACGTAAGCCAGATGCATAAGGGGGAGCATGTGTCTGGAGTTTGTTTGCAGGCCCTGGCGCACCCATTCTCTCTCTCTCTCTTTCTCTCCGCCTCTTTCTCTCTCTGTCTGTCACTCTCAAATAAATAAAAATGAACAAAAAAATAAAAATAAATAAATAAATCTTTAAAAAAAAAGGGCAACATTCCTCCACAGATGAAGAAGAGACGCATGAAGCTCCACCCTTCCCTGAGGAGCTAATAGCAGATAATGGGTGCTGGGGAGGGGAGTCATTCTCTTTTGGTGGGGTGGCTACTGGTAAGTGGTGGGAAGAAGAAGGGGTTCAGCTTGAGTGGGAGGTGGATATGAAAGAGCAATGGGGGTATATATGAAAAATAAGGAAAAGATGCTTACATTGTCACTCAAGTAAAACATAATCTTTTGTTAATATTTTTATTTATTTGCAAGCAGAGAGAGAGAAACAGAGAGAATGGGCATGCCAGGCCTCTATCCACTGCAAACAAACTCCAGATGCATGTGCCACTTTGTGCATCTGGCTTATGTGGGTACTGAGAAATCTCATTAGGGTGGTTAGGTTTTGTAGGCAAGCACCTTAACCATTTCTCTGAGCCATTTCTTCAGCCTAAGCTCTGTTCTATAGAAAAAGAAATCTGGAAACAGAACTATTTTGTCTTATGGTAAGTTAAAAAACTAGGATTAGAACCCAGAACTTCTATCCATCTAATCCCTACTCTTAATACAAGACTCTTAATTTGACTAACTTTAATGCCAACAAAGTAATAAGTTACTATTGCTAGAGCCTTGTACCTATTACTGCTGAAGTAATATCAAAGTTATGCAGTAATTTTGATATGTAAAAGTTCAGATGGCATAGCTTAGAATTATATTTGGTTACTTTTCCATTTTATTTATTATTAACAACTTCCATGATTGTAAACAATATTCCATGGTAATACCCTCTCTCCCCCACTTTCCCCTTTGAAACTCCATTCTCCATCATATCCCCTCCCCCTCTCAATCAGTCTGTCTTTTATTTTGATGTCATGATCTTTTCCTTCTATTATGATGGTCTTGTGTAGGTAGTATCAGGCATTGTGAGGTCATGGATATCCAGGCCATTTTGTATCTGGAGGAGCACGTTATAAGGAGTCTTACCCTTCCTTTGGCTCTTACATTCTTTCTGCCACCTCTTCCACAATGGACCCTGAGCCTTGGAAGGTGTGATAGAGATATTGCAGTGCTGAGAACTCCTCTGTCACTTCTTCCCAGCACCATGATGTCTTCTGAGTCATCCCAAGGTCACTGCCATCTGAAAAGAGAAGGTTCTCTACCAAAAGTGAGAGTAGCATTAATATATAGGTATGAACATTAAGAGAAATGCTTACTGGGCAGTTTGGTGAGCATAGTATATACATTTAGCCAGACGGCAGCAGACGTTACACCCCTAGGGCTCATGGCTACCCCGTTTTAGGTTTTCAGTATCAGGGATATATTCCCTCCCAAGGAGCGGGCCTCCAGTCCAATTAGAGGGCAGTTGGTTTCCCCCAGAACAGATGTGCCACTGTTGCAGTTGTTGGCTCTTTTGGCCTGGCTGGCAAAATATAAGGCTTGCAGTGTCCGCTGTTGAGTATCTTCACTGGTGATTTCTCTCTCTCCCATTGAACTGCATGGAGAATGGCTTCTTCCAGCTTTCTGTCAGCTGGTCTACATGGAGGAGGTTTTCAGCTCAGTTCCAGCAGGATTTCTCAGTGGCCTTGCAGACCAGGTATGTGGAGTTTCAGCAATAGGGTCTTACCATCTATTTCTGGTGGGAAACCAAGGGCCTCAGCAATGGCCTATAATGTTTTGTGGGTATCAGGGACCTCCCTGACCAACAATTCACTGGAAGGTATCCCATCCCTGGCACTGAAAATTTTCTGATAATAGTCGATGGCTCCTGAGTGTTCCATTGTCCAAAAAAGTAAGTTTCCATATGATTTATTTACGTCCTCTTAGATTTTGATTAGCCCTCTCTCCACCTTTCCTTTACTCAATCTCTTCCCCTGACCTCACTTGGGCCTTTCCACTCCCTTTAATCTGTTCTTCTACTTACATATATACAATACCATCCTATTAAGTACCCCCCCTCCCTTCCTTTCTCTTCCCTTTCTATCTCTCTTCTAGTTTACTGGCCTTTGCTCCTGAGTTTTCTTCCTGCTCACCCAGAAATCCAATCATCTGTAGCTACGATCCACATATGAGAGAGAACATGCGACACTTGGCTTTCTGGGCCTGGGTTACCTCAGTTAGTATAATCCTTTCCAGATCCATCCATTTTCCTGCAAATTTCATAACTTCATTTTTCTTTACTGCTGAGTAGAACTCCATTATATAAATGTGCCGTATCTTCATTATCCACTCATAAGTTGAGGGACATCTAGGCTGGTTCCATTTCCCAGCTATTATGAATTGAGTGGCAATAAATGGTTGAGCACGTACTTCTAAGGAAATGAGATGAATCCTTAGGATAGATGCCTAGTAGTGCTATAGCTGGGTCATATGGTAGAACAATCTTTAGCTGTTTTAGGAACCTCCACACTGATTTCCACAATGGCTGGACCAGATTGCATTCCCACCAACAGTATAGAAGGGTTCCTCTTTTTCCACATCCCTGCCAGCATTTATGATCATTTGTTTTCATGATGGTAGCCAATCTGACAGGAGTGAGAGGGAATCTTAACATAGTTTTAATCTGCATTTCCCTGATGACTAGGGATGTTGAACATTTTTTTGTTTTGTTTTGTTTTTTCCAGGTAGGGTCTCACTCTAGCCCAGGCTGACCTGGAATTCACTATGTAGTCTCAGAGTGGCCTCAAACTCATGGGGATCCTCCTACCTCTGCCTCCCGAGTGTTGGGATTAAAGGCATGCGCCACCACGCCCGGCATTTTTTTTTTTTAGATGCTTATATACCATCTGTATTTCTTCTTTTGAGAACTCTCTATTTAGTTCCATAGCCCATTTTTTAATTGGCTTGTTTGATTTCTTATTAGTTAATTTTTGAGTTCTTTGTATATCTTAGATATCAATCCTCTATCAGATATATAGCTGGCAAGGATTTTTTTACCATTCTGTAGGTTGCCTCTTTGTTTTATTCACAGTGTCCTTTGCCATACAAAATCTTTGTAATTTAATGAGGTTTCAGTGGTTAATCTGTGGTTTTATTGCCTGAGCAATTGGGGTCATATTCAGAAAGTCTTTACCAAGACCACTATGTTGAAGGGTTTCCCTACTTTTTCCTCTAGCAGTTTCAGAGTTTCAGGTCTGATGTTAAGGTCTCTGATTTATTTGGACTTGATTCTTGTGCATGGAGAAAGACTAGGATCTATTTTCATCCTTCTACATATAGATATTCAGTTTTTCCAGCATCATTTGCTGAAGAGGCTGTCTTTTCTCCAATTATTATTTTTGGCATTTTTGTGGAAGATCAGGTGGCTATAGCTACCCAGACTTACATCTGGGTCCTCTATTCTGTTCCATTGATCTATCTACATGTCTGCTTTTGTGCCAGTACCATGCTGTTTTTGTTACTATGGCTCTGTAGTATAGGTTAAAATCAGGTATGGTGATACCACCAGCCTTATTTTTGTTGTTCAGTATTGTAGAACATAATTTTTAAACAATAACAAAGAATAAGTCAAAATATGCTGTCATATTACCAGAGCTGTTTGGGCTCATCATGGTGTTAGAAAACCAGAAGGTCTCCCCGAGTGACAACACTCAGAGTTGCAGCTTCTGGTCCACGCTGGCAGGATTGGAAAGCACAAGGTGTCTGCAGCAAACCCCCCACCCCTCCGGCATCTGGAAAACGGAGCTAATAGGCAGCCTGGTCTCCTGCTCGGAGCACCGATGACAGACTTGCATAAACTATCAGTCAACTACTTACCCCCAGCTGCCTTCCTCCTTGTCTCCCGTGACCACTGATTTTCTTTTTTTTTTGTTGTTGTTGTTGTTTTTTGTTTTTTTGAGGTAGGGTCTTGCTGTAGCTCAGGCTGACTTGTAATTCACTATGTAGTCTCAGGGTGGCCTCGAACTCACAGCGATTCTCCTACCTCTGCCTCCCGAGTGCTGGGATTAAAGGCATGTGCCACCATGCCCGGCTGATTTTCTTTTTAAAAAAATTTTTAAATTATTATTTTTTATTGACAACTTCCATGATTGCAAATAATATCCCATGGCAATTCCCTCCCTCCCCCCACTTTCCCCTTTGAAACTCCACTGTCCACCATATCCCCTCCCCCTATTTTCATTAAACATTTCCACCATCAGGCCGGACGCCAGGCTTGGCCACTGTGCGTGAAGAGAGCAATGGAAGCCATCGGGGTAGCAGGTATTCCCCTTCAGTTCCCCATCATTCATGTTTTCGGGTCACAGAGAAACAGAAAGAAACACAGACCTGACATGCATTCCACATGAACCCCAATCCTGACAGAAGAACTGAGGGCACATCCACCCCCCCTCAGGTAATTTGGAATTTGGACCTTTAGGTTTAAAGTCACCTAGGAACAGCTTCGTGCTTCTGGCTGCTCCCTTCTGACTCCTGCAGTGGCTGTCCTCGCCCTTACGCGGCCACTGCATGTGGCAAGAGAGAAGGAAGTGGAGGTGAATTAGAGACTCACCCAGCGTCTTCCCCTCGCCCTCGTGCTCAGAGCCACAGAAAAGTGAAGGCATCTGTCCGTGTGGACATGCCCGGGTCCGCGCGGCTTGGACGTGAGCGCGAAGGCTTGTGCGCAGCCCCTCCATGCTGTCTCACCCCGTTTCAGACAGCACATGTTCAATCTCCTGCTCAAATTCTGTACCGACCTTTTCTTCTAAAGGTGGAGATGTGCCCCTTGGCTCAAAGAAATGTGAATCCATGGTTCGCATGGGTACAGTCTCCTAGTACTTTTACAGCCTCGTGAACATTTGCATCTGGTCAATGCCCAGTGCCCTCAGTGCCTGTTTCCAGCAGGACACAGCCTCTGAGGGACCATGAGTGTCAGCCCAGGCCATCCCTTCCTGTGAGCTTCCCTGGGCATCCGGCCCACAGCCATCTGCAGTCTATGTGTCTCTTTGGCAGACTGTCCAGCTGGCGTGTTGAGCCTCCGAAGGAACATGTCTACATTCAACACATCTGCACACGCCATTTCTTCCGTGCACCCAGAGGCCACCCCAGGAGAGGGCACCAGGATAGCCACCTGCTTTCTGATCTTGCAAGGGTGTTTCTCTCATAGGTGTTGGCATGCCCTACTTTAGTGTTCCCTTCAAATGCCCACAGGGCTTTCCTAAGAACCTGTTCCCCTGTGGGCACTTCTTCACTAGGCCAGTTTCCCACTGCCCACCTGCTTGACCCTACGGCCAAGCCACTGGCCACTGACTACGAGTCACAGAAATTCCAATCCTCTGTGCAAGTAGCATGTCGGCCCACAAGCTGAGTTCTTTAGCCTCCTTCAATCAGAGTGGCAGCCTGCCAAACAGAATTCTGCCTGTTCACCTGGGAACCGCCGTCCATAAACCAAGCCTGTCTGCTGGTCAGTAGGGAATTGCTCACCAGGCAACATCGCGTGGCTCGGTGGTCCAGCAGCTCCTGACATGCGTCCATATTTGGTGCTGAGGGGAAAGTGATTCCTTCCTTACACGCCCCGTGTACCGTGATCTGCTCGAACCATTTCCAGTTTATCATGAAGCTTTTCTGAGCACTCTCCTCTGTGGAGTTTTCTCTGATACAGCCCAGGGCATTTCAGATGTCAAGATTATTTTGCACCTTTTAGACTCAGGACAGTTTCCATTAATGTCTACTAGAAAGATAGTAATTGCCTTTCAAATGGAGATTGTATGGTTCAAAGTCCCAGTGTTCATCACTGGGTGACATTCATAGGCTTTTGTCACAAGCCGAGTCCTCCCTCCACACTGGAATGTGTGGAGATAGGTAGCCAGTGTCTTTCCGTTGAGTCAGACTCAGCCCCTTCAAACATTCAGGTTGGAGCTGGCTGGGAAGATGGCTTAGCATTTAAAGGAATTTGTTTGCAAAGCCTGCTTGTCGGGGTTCAATTCCCAAGCCGCCCACCTGAGCCAGACACAAAAAGTGGTGCAAGCGCGTGGTGATGGTTTGCAGCTTCCTGTGGAGGCGCACACTGCAGGAACAGTCTGTGCTAAGGAAAACAGACGGAAGAGGCCCATATCGTTCTTAGAAGTGAGTTCAGGGGCGTCTGAGAAGAAAACTCAGGCACCATTGGATCCAGAGCAGTCTACAAAAACGGTATGAGGTTTGTTTTTTGTTTGTTTGCTTCTTGAGGTAGGGTCTTGCTCTGGTCCAGGCTGACCTGGAATTCACTATGTAGTCTCAGGGTGGCCTCGAACTCACAGCGATCCTCCTGCCTCTGCCTCCTGAGTGCTGGGATTAAAGGTGTGCGCCACCATGCCCGGCACAATATGAGTTTTGAGCAGCTATCACTTCTTTTTTTAGTTTAATTTTTTTGTTTTTGTTTTTGTTTTTTTTCAAGGTAGGTTTCACTCCAGCCCAGGCTGACCCAATTTTTTTTTATTATTGACAACTTCCATAATTATAGACAATAAGCCATGATGATTCCCTCGCCCCTACTTTCTCCTTCACAACTCCACTCTCCATCATATCTCCTCCCCATCTCAATCAACTCTTTTATTTTGATGTCATCATCTTTTCCTCCTATTATACTGGTCTTGTGTGGGTCGTGCCAGGCACTGCAAAGTCAAGGATATCCAGGCCACTTTGTGTCTGGAGAGTGCATTGTAAGGAGTCCTGCCCTCCCTTTGGCTCTTACATTCTTCAGTATCATTTCTTGAATCTTACAGGAAAGGGACTGGAAAGAAAAGGAGAAACATGTTTGATATTTATTTTATATCACCTCATTTAACCAGTCTTACAAACTCCTCCAAATTCTTACACACACTTCCTTCTTCCCTTCTCTTACAATTTGTTTTCCAGACACCAGATGATCCAAAAAGTTTACAAGACCATGTTGTATGCATAAACTAAGGCACAGAAAGAGTTGTGACCCTCCTTCCCCAGAACATCCTAAGAGGGTAGAGAACCCGGAGCGGCAGGTTTAGGAGGAAACAGAAAAGGCTGATGCTGAAGGAGGTGCTTTGTGCAGAGGACGACTGCTTGAGGGTCACCCTTACGTTCACCAGGACTCCCACACTTTCCATGTCTGCTTGGGGAAATAACAAACCTGAGACAACGTTAGCAGAGACATCTCACCAGAGAGCGAACGAACTGCCGTGGCCAGTTCTAGCAATTGTTTGGCATTGGACACGATCCCACGTCCCTGGGGGCCACCATGCATCTGTGCTCAGAAGTGACCAGGAGTGTAGATTCCCCCATACTTCTCTGATCACTGTGCCATCCACAGCTACGCAGACTGCAAACGAGGAAATCTGTCGAATTGCCGCTTGTGCCCTAGACCTCCAGGCCCAGCATGGCAGGCCTTCTCAGACAGGTCTTTCCAAACCTCAAGTCTGAGTTGCAATCTCTCGTTTAAACTTCAGTAGTTACTCTTGTTATTTATTCTACTCTATGTCCATCTCTCTGAAAATGTCCGACTATTAATGCCTGCCTGTCTAGCAACATGTTCAACCTGAATTCATGGAGACAACCAGAACACGGTGGTCAACCCACCTGGAGACCAAGTTAACCAACTTCCCAACTTCCACTAGCAATGGACATTTATTCCCTTGTTGGCAGCATTTAGTGGCAGGCTATTTTTGGGGGGGGTCTGGGACCATGGAAGAGTGGCCAAGTACTTGCAGTTGCCTACTCCTAACCTACTGCCCCAGCATTCCCAAACCTTCAGCAGGCTCTCACCCTTTCAGAGCCTCGAAGCTTAGGCCTGCCCTCACCTATGTTTAAACAGCTCCATCTCCGAGTCTGCTGACTAGAGACACTGGTCCCCATGTAAGCGACCTGAGTGTACTGCAGGTTTATTCCCACCTATGTGTCACAAAATCCCTTCACACCCTGCTTGCCAATCCCTCTTAATGAAAACCCACATCTGTTTGACTTGGAAGTTTATGGATTTCTGAGACTAAAGCATTTTCCCTATTGCAATTGACTTAAAAAAATTAATTAGTTTGGGAGGCTGGGAAGATGGCTCAGCAGTTAAAGGTGCTTGCTTGCAAAGCCTGCCAGCTGGGATTCAGCTCCAAATCACCTACATAAGCCAGACCACAAAAAATGGAGAAACAGTCTGGTGTTCACAGTGGCAAGAGGCCCTGACATGCCCATACACACACACAGTTGAATAGATGATGATAACAACGATGACAGATACACAGATAGTAGAATAGAATAGACAAATGATAGTTTTAATTATGTCAGCTTGGTTTGCCTTTTGGACTGTATGGTCATACAGATGGGGGTTTACATAAACTCTTCACACAGGCGTCCTGTTGATGTGGTGACATAGGACATGATGGCCTTGCTCCTAGGAGACAGCAGGTGACAGCACTGGGTGCGGCTCTGAACTCCAGACTTCAGCAGGCAGTTGGCAGCAGACCTGATTCGAGGATGTGTGCAGGCGCAGGCACAAGGACGCCTCCTGCCCCTCTGTTGTGCAGGTCATAATGGAGCTGCACCTGATGCCCAGCTTCCTCCGCTGCCACCCAGGTGCCCTGCCAGCCTCCTTCCCTCCAAACTTACCTATTCTCTGCTCCATGGTCGGGACCAGAGGCCAGAATGTATGACAGATACAAACCCACGCAGTTCAGAGATGCGTGCAGTCTGTCAGGAGCCTTCTGCCCCTCGTGTCAGAGACATTCATTTATGCCTGGGTGGCAGAGAGCCCCAGCTTCCTGGCCTGGCAGGCATCTGCGGTGCCCCTCCTCCTCCTGGCCCCTCCCAGTGCTGCATCTGTGGTCATAACATGGCCGGTGCTCTGCGCATTGCCCCGCACCTCCTCCGCAGCCGCCACCCCCACCGCCACCGCCCAGGAAATGGGACCAGCAGCTCTCTGGCCTCTTGTCTGACCAGCTGCTGTTCAAGGCCTTCTTGGGGACAGTTAGGACCCCGGGCCACCATCTGATTGTCTTCATTTCAGTTTTGGGAGGTCATCAGTGACGAGCATGGCATCGACCCCACTGGCAGTTACCATGGAGACAGTGACCTGCAGCTGGAGAGAATCAACGTGTATTACAATGAAGCTGCTGGTGAGGACCTGCTCCCCCACTGTGGGGAGGAAGTGGCTGGGAGCACACGGGTGACAGTGGGGTGCTTTTGCATATCACTTAAAATGCCAACTGCAAGAAAAAAATGCACTTTATACTTCCCAAAGACTCTGCGTGATCGGCCTGATGTGACGCATACTCTGTCTCCATTTTCTTTTTCTTCCCCTTGGGTAAATGCTGGAATCTCCAGTGAGCAGTTCTGCCCAGAGTCCGTGTTTCCTTGCCAAGCCCCGGTCTAAGGCAGCTCTGCTTCCTTCCCACAGGCAACAAATACGTACCCCGGGCCATCCTGGTGGACCTGGAGCCGGGCACCATGGACTCGGTGAGGTTGGGACCATTCGGCCAGATCTTCAGGCCAGACAACTTCGTGTTTGGTATGTCCTCATGCTCCATGGGAGCTGGCCAAGTGACTCACCTCCCTCCTGGCTCCTCCACAGCCCTGTGCTCAGCCCTGAGCCGGGCCTGTGGCAGACAGCAAGGCTTGGCCTCACCCACCCAGTTGACAAGACCATGTCTGTGAGTACTCTTCACAGCTCCTGTAGCCCAGAATGACCTTGAACTCCTGATCCTGGCTCTATCTTCCAAGAACTGAGATTAAAGGCATGCACCACCAGGCCCAGTTCCTCTGTTTGATGATTATTATTATTATTATTATTTTTTTTTTAGGCAGAGTCTTACTCTAGCCCAGGCTGACCTGGAATTCACTCTGTAGTCTCAGGATAGCCTCGAACTCACAGCAATCCTCCTACCTCTGCCTCCCAAGTGCTGGGATTAAAGGCATGCGCCACCAGGCCCAGCCATTTGATTCTTTATTAAGATCCAATACTTTTCCCCCCAAGCCTTTGAAAAGTAATCATTATTATTATATTTTTTAATTTTAGTTTTTTTGGGGAGTTTTGAGGTAGGCTCTCACTCTAGCCCAGGTTGACCTAGAACTCACTCTGTAGTTCCAGGCTGGCCTCAACCTCACAGTCATCCTCCTAGATCTGCCTCCTGATTACTGGGATTAAAAGTGTGTGTACCACACCAGGCTTCTGATTTTTATTTGTTATTATTTATTTTGAGAGAAAGGGAGAGAAAGAAGCAGAGAGAGACAGAGAGAGAGAGAGAGAGAGAGAGAATGGGACGCCAAGGCCTTCAGCCACTGAAAACAAACTCCAGATGCATGTGCCCCTTGTGCACATGTGCGACATTGCATGCTTGCATCACTGAGTGTCTGGCTACATGGGATCTGGAGATTTAAATATGAGTTCTTAGGCTTCACAGGCGAGTGTCTTAACTGCTAAGCCATTTCTCCAGCCCTGATTTTTATTTTTTAAGTAATCCATAAAAACAGAGAAATTGACTGGGGAAGCCTGCTTACTGGGAGCAGAAGGCAGTGAGACCCAAGGAGATGAACCACCCCTCTCACAGAAGCCAGGGCCCAGGGTAAAGCACAGAGGAATGGGCAAAATGAGCAAGAGCGCTGCTCCCATGGCAAGCCTGACAACCAGTACC
Source organism: Dipus sagitta (assembly GCA_036346955.1). Classification (NCBI taxonomy): domain Eukaryota; kingdom Metazoa; phylum Chordata; class Mammalia; order Rodentia; family Dipodidae; genus Dipus; species Dipus sagitta. The sequence continues at coordinate 68,216,228 of CM070786.1, forward strand.
AGGGTGATGGAGACAGACGCTGAGGATACTCAAAACATATTGAAGCTTGTCAGAGCCACATGTTGGGTCATGATATGCAGAGACATTTAGCTTACCCATAACTGTGGGCTAACTCCACAATGCATGACCCGTATACCTCAACAAGGAGGGGTCAAGGGGAGGGGGTAGGTCACGGATGAGCCTAATAATAATGGTACCAAACTGACTGTATTTGCTGAATACAAAACTAACTAATAAATAAAATAAAATAAAATAAAATAAAACCAAAAAAAAAATATTGAAGCAGAAATCCAGAAGCTGCTGAGAGCTCAACAGTAAAGTAGACTTAAAACACACCCACCACGGCTCAAGGAACTTTGTGGAAGAGGGGGTAGAAAGATTGTAAGAGCCACAGGTTGGGAAGGAATCTCCAGAGGCATCGCTCCCCCCCCCCACAATGACTGACCATGGCTCTCACAACTCATAACCGATAACCCCATGCTGAATACCAGCAATCCCACTGAGGAGGGCTCTCAGTGGTGGAATGGGGGCAGGGAGAAGGAAAATTATGGTATCAACACATGATGCAATCATACAAAGAGATGTTAGGGGCTGGAGAGATGGCTTAGTGGTTATGGCATTCGTCTGCAAAGTCTAAGGAGCAGGTTTGATTCCCCAGGACCCACATAAGCCAGATGCAAAAGGTGACACATGCATCTGGAGTTTGTTTGCAGTGGCTGGAGTGTGTATCTGCCTTTCTCTCTCAAATAAATAAGTACTATCTTTTAAAAAAAGAGAGAAGTTGTACATAGTAATGAGTTGTCATGTGATGTTTGACACATATGTATATTTTGTGATTTTAATCATGTTAAATATATTTATCTCTTCAAAGACTTCTGTGTAAAAAATTCAGAATTCTTGGGCTAGAGTGATGGCTCAGTGGTTAAAATCACTTGCTTACAAAGCCTGATGGCTTATTTGGATTCCCCAATAGCCACCTATAGCCAGATGCGCAAAATGGCACATCTGTCTGGGGTTCACCAGCAGTGGCAAGAGGCCCTGACATGCCTCTCTCTCTCTCTGCCCCTCTCTCTTTCTCTTCTCTCAAATCCTAAGTAAACAAATAAATATTTTCAAAAATTTCCAAATCCTTCTGGCTTTTTGACCCCTACAGCTTTCTCCCTTCTAACTTCAGCTTAGAAACCACGGAGGGACGTTTCAGCCCTGGATCCTAGGGGTTTTGAGGGTTCTTTGGTAATGAAAGTGTACCTAAAAGATGATCAAATCTTCCTAAGATAAACCTCCCTTTTCTGTTTACAAACTCAGTGTCACACTCCGGAACTCCTGTGTGTCTGTGTCTAATATTCCCTTTCCCTCTGCCAAGCCTGAGCTGCAGGAAACAAGTCACAATGGGCCACTTCACAGTGCCTGCTGAGCACTGGACTTTTCTCTAGATTACTGGTCATCTCTGACACAATGGCCATGTATGTCAATAGCCATTTAGGTAACATTAACAGGAAACAGTCCACAGGGCTCATGGTCAGTCAGAGCATCTCTGTGTTGCTTCCGAATATACTTCCTGGTTGAATCCATGGATGTGGAACCTGCAGATATGGAGGGCTGACTATGACCAGAACTTTAACAAGATGAATCTTATATCACAGCCAATGTCCATGACTGCTTTGTACTACAGGAAAACGAGGCACAGGTAGTGACTGATGACAAGAAGCATGCCCTACTTCCATCAATCAAACCAGGCATTTCAGAGACTCAGCTGGGACTCAAATGTGGGAACCATGAGAACCAGGAATGATGTGAGGTTTCTCTGAAGATCCAAGCCTCACACCCAATGAGGCTCCTGCAGACAGGTTTTGCCCATATCATAAATGCCCCAGGCTCAATAAACTCCTTTGAAAGTGTACTTTCATGTTCCTTTATAGCTGAAAGAGGCTCCTTGTTTTGAGAGTACTTCCTCTGGGTATCTCTTGAGTTCAGTCTGTGTGCTCCTTATTCCACTGCAGACTGCTCTTGAAGGTGGCTGAGGCCTCAGCAGGGGTGGGCAAGGAGGAGCATTTCTGCATCACAGGCTAAAACACCAGCAGTGTGGAGTGGGGCTCTGTCCAGGCCTGGAACGGCTGGGAAAGGGCCTCGTGGAAGAGCAAACAGGGCAGCAGGCTCTGGGTCAGCCTCTCCCCTTCCAGCCTGTGTCTGTTTGCTACAAACTCCCCCCAGTGCACTTTCTGCAAAGGCAGAATTATTAAGCTCTGTACAACTGCTGCCTTCCTCACCACAAGAGGAAAGTGTTGATGTCAACCCTTCCAAATTGCTTTTTGCCTTGAAAATGGAACAAATCGGGCTGGAGAGATGGCTTAGCGGTTAAGCACTTGCCTGTGAAGCTTAAGGACCCCGGCTAGAGGCTCGATTCCCCAGGACCCGCGTTAGCCAGATGCACAAGGGGGCACATGCATCTGGAGTTCCGTTTGCAGTGGCTGGAAGCCCTGGCGTGCCCATTCCCCCTCTCTCTCTCTATCTGCCTCTTTCTCTGTGTCTGTTGCTCTCAAATAAATAAATAAATAATGAAGAAAAAAATTAAAAAAAAAAAGAAAATGGAACAAATCTTGGGCTCTGGAGCTCTCTGAGAGAACTGACCTGTGCTCTTTCTGCCCCAGTTTGTCAGGATGCAGGCAGTATGGCCAGCCCCACCCAAATTCGGTGGCAAACCAGATACTGGTGAAGCGTGAAAAGAGCTTGAGCTGGGCATGGTGGCACACACCTTTAATCCCAGTACTCAGGAGGCAGAGATTGGAGGATTGCCTTCCCGTGAGTTCAAGGCCACCCTGAGACTACATAGTGAATTCCAGGTCAGCCTGGGCTAGAGTGAAACACTACCTCAGAATACCAAAAATACCCCCCCCCCAAAAAAAGAAAGAAAGGAGCTTGTATGTTCCAAACATACGTGATGATGAAGCAGGATGTTGGAGAGTGAGGAGAACAGGGTCTCTGGGTTTCCAGGCACCTCACAGAGTTGCCCCATGGTGTTGGGGCCCAGACCTGCCCTGCACAGTGCAGGGGAGTCACCTGAAGACCCACAGAGCTTGGGTGGGGGAAGGAGCATTGGAATGATGCCTCCACTGCCCACTTAGGAGTGCTGCTGCTTGGTCAGGTCCACAGACCCTCTGTCCCCCGGTGGACCAGGAGTGAGCATGCGAGCAGGCAGGTACGCGCACTACAGCCTGGGGTCCACGGGAAGGAGCGGCTTGCCTAACAAGAGCATTACACAGGAAGTGACTGTGTCAGCAAGCTTTCTATTGCTGACAAAACATTTGCCATAAAAACCTGGAAGGAAAGGTTCCTTTGTGCAGTGGTTGGTTGACTCTCTGCATTGGGGCCTTTGGCGGAGGCACAGTACTTGATGTTGGATGCTCATAATAAAGGAAGCTGTTCAGCGAATGTTGGCCAAGAAGCGAAAGACAGAGGGCCAGGGACCCAATATCCCCATCAAAGGCACTCTCCCAGTGACCTAAGGTCCTGCCACTAGGCCCCATTTCTTACACATTCTACCACTTCCTTACAGAACTGCAGGTTGGAGACTGAGCCTTTAACACATGGGCCTTCAGGAGATACTAAGTATCTATGGCAACGACATTTGAAATGAGTGCTGATCAATGCAGAAGTGCACAGGGCCAACGAGCATAGATTGAACCCTCTCAAACCACGAGCCCAAATCTTTTCCTCACTATTTTCTAAGGTATTGTGACATAGTGACAAGGAAAGAAATATAGGATACCAGAAGGAGAGAGGAGGAAGGAATAATACCAATTTTAGTGCTGGAGGGATGGCTTAGCGGTTAAGGCACTTGCCTGCAAAGCCAAAGGACCCAGGTTTGATTTCCCAGGACCCACATAAACCAGATGCACAAGGTGGAGCATGTGTCTGGAGGCCCTGGCACGCCCATTCTCTCTGTCTCTCTCTCTCTATCTGCCTCTTTCTCTCTGTCAAATAAATAAATAAAATAATTTTTTAAAATTTTAATTTATTTATCTTCAAGCAGAGAGAGAGAGAATAGGTCCTCCAGCCGCTACAAATGAACTCCAGATGCATGCACCACTGTGCATCTGGCTTCACGTGGGTCCTGGGGAATCGATCCTGGACCTTTAGGCTTTGCAGGCAAGTACCTTAACCACTGAGCCATCTCTCCAGGCAACAGCTTATATTCATGCACCACTTAGTATGTAGTAGACGGGATTGGGACTGCTTTCACCTACTAGTTCATGCAGTCCTTGTGACAATCCCGGAAGGAGGCATGGCTGTTGGAAACTGGTTCCAGGACTTCTTTAGACACCAAAGACTTTGATGCTCAAATCCCTGAGAAAAGATGGCATAGAGTCTGCATAGATCTCACATATTGCTTTCTATTTACTTCAAGTCATTTCTAGTTGACCTATAATACCTAATACTGCCATGCGTGGTGGCGCACACCTTTAGTCCCAGCACTCTGGAGGCAGAGGTAGGAGGGTCGCAGTGAGTTCAAGGCCACCCAGAGACTACATAGTGAATTCCAGGTGAGCCTGGGCTACAGCAAGACCCTACCCCCCAAAAAATAATAAAAACTAATAATATGTAAATACTGTGTAGGTCATGCTGTATTATTTAGACAATGACAAGAGTCTGAACTTGGCTAGTCACTACATTTTTCCTCAAATATATGATTCACACCAACATGGTCACATGGCCACAGAGCCGGCGGGCCGACAACACTCATTCCCACCTCACAGACAGGGCTGTGGAGGTACAGAGAGGTCAGGCAGCATGATGGGCATCCAGTCTGTCAGCCGTGTCCTTAGCAGTCAGGGGCGGAGAGGGGCAGATTCCCTTCAGTCAGGTGAAAAGCTTTCACTGTGAGGTAGAATTTATTCAGAGAATCCATTATGGCCCTGACAGTAAAGTTGTGGGGAGAAGAGTTTACATATCTCTGAGAGTTTGTGAAATTATACTTCATTTAAGCCATGGCTCAAGAAGATAGCTGACCTGGAATTCACTATGTTGTCTCAGGGTGGCCTTGAACTCATGGCAATCCTCCCACCTCTGTTTCCCAAGTGCTGGGATTAAAGGCATGTGCCACCACACCCGGCAAGAAGATAGTTTTTAGTTATTCTTAATTTCAAAGGGAAGAATGTCAAAATTATGTCGAAAAGAAACAAAATGGGGCTGGAGAGATGGCTTAGCAGTTAAGGTGCATGCCTGCGAAGCCTAAGGACCCAAGTTTGATTCTCCAAGTTCCACATAAGCCAGATGCACATGGTGGCACATGCATCTGGAGTTCATTTGCATTGGCTAGCGGCTCTGGCATGTCCATTCTTATTTTCTCTTTCTCTCCTGCACCCCTCTCTCTGTCTCTAATAAATAAATAAAATGCCCACGTGTATATTTTATGGGTGGGACCTAGCGGAGTTGACATTCAACCAGAAGGAGCTTTTTCCAGTTTCAGTTCCAGATTAGTCTTATAATCAAGGAAATGACACCGTCTTGAAGGTGGCTGAAAAATAGTGTGACATTTTTGCTCTAAATTATTACTGCCATTTAATGCAGAAATGTACAAACTGTGGTGGAAATAGTGTTGAAACTGTTTTCAACTTTTCAGGATGCTTGTAAACGGAGTGACAAGTCCATTTGAAGTTGGCCATGTCTGTCACCTATGGAGAGAACATCAATTAACACCAAAGATCATAACTAGCATGTCACATAGCCACAGGGCACTTTTCACTGGAACTTTCTCACTTCAACCCTTCCTGGTGGCGTCCTGTCCAGGTGGGCAAGGGGCTGAGCAGGCCAAGGGACAGGTAAGACCTGAGGCCTTTGGTAAAGGCACCAGTGCTCAGCTTTCCACCTCCTGGTCTGAACTGTGTCATCACCACCCCACAACGCCTTCAGGGTAGAGGATGGAGCGTTCCAACACTGTTAGTGACATCAGGTCAAAAGCAAGAAATGACCTGTGGCTGGACGATGTTGGTGTCCCTTGCCAACTCCTGTCCAATAGCCAGCAAAAAAACTCCCTTTTATTTATTTTTTAAAATATTTTATTTATTTATTTGAGAGAGAGAGAGGAAGAGGTACATAGAGAGAAAGAGAGAATGGGCATGCCAGGGCCTCTAGCCACTGCAAATGAACTCCAGATGCATTTGCCCCCTTGTGCATCTGACTTACATGGGTCCTGGGGAATTGAACCAGGGACCCTAGGTTGTGCAGGCAAATGCCTTAACTGCTAAGCCATTTCCCCAGCCCCAAACTCCCTTTTAGATAGAGAAAAATCAAATCGATAAAAGGAGGGAGGGACTGACGTCTCTCCAAAGCTCTTTCAAGGCCTGTTCTAGGGCAAGGGGAACCAGGTGGCTCCCTTCCTCTCGTCATCCTTAGGAGCTGCCCAAAGCGGCCCTGCTTGGCCTCGGTGTGTTGGGATTTGGCTATTCACCCCGGGGAGGAGAGCCTGGTTTCAGCCCTTGGATGAGTCACCTTGGGCAGGGCAGGCATTGTTTAAAATCTGCTGTTTCCCTCTACTAACAGACACTAGGGCTAAGGGCTGGTTGGCAGAGGTGGCAACCTCGAGATAATACCTGAAGCAGGTAGATCTCAGGAGCGTGGGCCTGCCCTGAGCAGTGCTGCCACTGGTCACTCACTGGTGGTCACTCTGTCCCCAGCACACACGCACCTCTCCTCCACACCTCTTTCAGATATGCAAGACAGGCTCAGAGCTGAGGCAGCGTGAAGGAGCGATAAAGGAGCGAGCTAGGGAGCAGCAGGGCAGGCATGCTCTGGGGTCACCCAGTCCCTGCCTTCCAGGGGTCCCCACCTCCCAGGATCATCCTCCCCACATCATATTCTCCGTTCCTGTTGGCTTTAAACTTCCACATTGAATGAGACAACAAAGGCCAACAGGAACGGTCTCCAGAAATTCTTTGTGAAATGCCACAACCAGTGATATTATCCAGAGCAGGGTCGTTTCTGGCAAGGTTCTGAAGGCTCCAGTTGGCTGTGAAAAGCCAAAATGTGGAGCTGGAGGCAGGAGGGAGAAGATGAAGGCCAAGCCCTGGTCCCTGGTGAGAAAAGCTTCGAGCGCAGGCCTGGCAGCATAGGAGGGAGAGAAGACACGCAGCCTTACACGAGAAGCCACAGCACCACCAGCCTGAACTGATGGGGACCCTGAAGACCTGGCTCCCGGAAGCGGGCTGATGGAGATGTGACTTAATTGCCTTGCTGCTTCCATCTATGGTCCAGACCCACTATTAATACTGCAAGCAGGATTCACATTTATAATGACAGCTTCACCTTGGGCTTTATGGAGGCATTTTTGCTCCATAAACCTGACCAGCTTTCATACATAGCTTCTCATTTCCTGCTCACAAAGCCAGTTCCGGGGAACCTACAATTATCATCATTTTATATTTGGAGAAACTGGCTCCAGAGAGGAAAAGGTGGAGGCCCCTGTTCACTGCCCACTGTTCATGATTGGATTGTTCTGGAGAATAATTTAGGCTGGTCTGGACCTCATCCTGCCCAAGCTTTTGAAGCGCGCCTGGCTTTCTCCTTATGGAGAGGATGCAGCAGATACCTTGGCTTGCAAGCTTTGTGACCAGTCAGGTTTCGCAGTTTCGCTTTTCTGACCTGTGAAGCTGACATAGTAATATACTTTTACTAGAACCATTTCTATGTTTTTTATATTTTCCTCATTATCACTTTTTTTTTACTTTTTAAATTTTTTTTTATTTATTTTATTTTTTGAGGTAGGGTCTTATTCTAGCCCAGGCTGACCTGGGACTCTCTGTAATCTCAGGCTGGCCTTGAATTCACAGCTATCCTCCTGCCTCTGCCTCCAGAGCGCTGAGATTAAAGGCATGCACCACCATACCTGGCCTCATTATCACGTTCTAAATGTAAACAAGTGAACAATTCCAAAAATATTTTATTTTGCATAGCATATCAAAAGATTATCATTTTTATTTTTATTTATTTTTTTTGGTTTTTCAAGGTAGGGTCTGGCATTATTTTACCTTAGTGTGCCCATGAACACAGGTGTGTATTTCATATCTATTTCAACATCTCAATTCGGACACCTGTGGCTAGTGGCTACTCAACTGGACATCGCAGGTCTGTAAGGGTCTCTGAGAATTAGATGGCTAACTGTGTAAGGTGCGCACCTTACTGTGGCTGGCTCTCCTTTCTTCCCTCTCTCCCCAGAGGGCACACTGGCCTCATTTAGGAGGCATCTACCAGGATTCCAGAATCCAAAGCAGACACGTGACAAATCCAGCCCCAAGCACTCCTCTGCTCTCCCCGTCGACCATCTTTACCTGTAGCGCGTGCAGAGACACCCATGCCACCATGCTCTCATCCTTGAAGAAGCCTTCCATCACCTCCCCCAAGCCCCTCCCCCTCCCATGTGGCACCTGGCCAAATTCCCAAAAGTAGGGGCGTCCAGGGCGCACAGCCAACTGGGGTGACACCCTACTAGTGCCACTAGGAAGCGACGCCTATCCCCTCCCCGGAGGCAAGGAACAGCGCTGGGGGCAGCTCCTCCCGCCGGTTCGGGGACAGAGTGGACGGGGACGGAGGGAGCCGCTGGGTGCTGGAGCGCCCGGGCGGAGTTGGGGGGAACCTCGCCTACGGAGCCTGGCGAGCCGCCCTGGGACGCGGGACGCCGGGGTTGGGCGCCCTCACCGGCCCCGCGGCCGCTCCGCGCCCCGGCTCCCCCTCGCGGTGCCGCAGTCCCGGCGCACCGCCCACCGCAGCCCCACCCCGTGACGCCGGCGGGCGGGCGGGTCCCGGCATAAAGGCCGGCGCGGGCGGGGGCGGCGGCAGGTCCTGCGCTCGCGAGCCGCGGTCCACCGCTCCCAGGGCAGCGCCTCCTCCGCTCCGTTCCGCAGCCGGCACCATGCGCGAGATCGTGCACATCCAGGCGGGCCAGTGCGGCAACCAGATCGGAGCCAAGGTGGGCGTGCAGGGCCGGGAAGGCAGGGGGTGTCCCGAGGCTGGTGGGCGGGGACCCTGCGCTGGGGAACCCGCTGCATCCGGACCACGGCCGGGGCGGCTCGACCCGCCGCGACGTGCGAGGCCCCTGGGCGTCTGAAATGCGGGCTCATCGCGTGGCTCTGGGACGCTACCCCCTTCTGCGGGGCGCGGCTGACATGCTTGTCTCCGAACCTTGGGCCGGGGGTGCCACCATCTCGTGTATTGATAGCCTCGTGTGAAGTGTCATTTGTATATTTTTGCCTTTCGTTGGAATGAAAAAAAAAATGCAGTGTCATTGGGTTGACATGTGACAGGCGTCTCAGGATTAACAGACCAGGGTGTTAGGTCAATTCACACGGGCACCATCTAGGCATGGTGACATAAAGCGCCACGACCTTCCTTCCGGTCTGCGAGGCGGCAGGTGACTGCGTTGGGTGGGGGCCGTGCACCCGGACCGCATAGGGAGCAACGTGCATGGATGGGTGTGGGCGGTGCAAGGACGTGGTCTCTTTCAAAACCGCCATATTGCCCACCCAACCTCCCCGCCCGCTTCCTGCTGCCAAGTCACAATGGAGGCTGTACCCTCACGGTGACCAGCTTTTTCCAGGATTGTCCTACCTCCCTCGCCACACTCCCAGCCCCGGAGCAGTAGCCTGAGGCCAATATGTAGGTCAGTGGTATAGACCTGTGCTGTTGAAAGCGGCTTGGGTCTGAGCCAGGAGCCTTTGATCCCTGGAGGCGCAGGAGGTGGGGCCACCTGACCCTCCCCTCTACCCATGCCCATTCATCAGCCTAGATGTAGGACACTCACGCCTGGGTGGCAGAGAGCCCCAGCTTCCTGGCCTGGCAGGCATCTGCGGTGCCCCTCCTCCTCCTGGCCCCTCCCAGTGCTGCATCTGTGGTCATAACATGGCCGGTGCTCTGCGCATTGCCCCGCACCTCCTCCGCAGCCGCCACCCCTACCGCCACCGCCCAGGAAATGGGACCAGCAGCTCTCTGGCCTCTTGTCTGACTAGCTGCTGTTCAAGGCCTTCTTGGGGACAGTTAGGACCCCGGGCCACCATCTGACTGTCTTCATTTCAGTTTTGGGAGGTCATCAGTGACGAGCATGGCATCGACCCCACTGGCAGTTACCATGGAGACAGTGACCTGCAGCTGGAGAGAATCAACGTGTATTACAATGAAGCTGCTGGTGAGGACCTGCTCCCCCACTGTGGGGAGGAAGTGGCTGGGAGCACACGGGTGACAGTGGGGTGCTTTTGCATATCACTTAAAATGCCAACTGCAAGAAAAAAATGCACTTTATACTTCCCAAAGACTCTGCGTGATCGGCCTGATGTGACGCATACTCTGTCTCCATTTTCTTTTTCTTCCCCTTGGGTAAATGCTGGAATCTTCAGTGAGCAGTTCTGCCCAGAGTACGTGTTTCCTTGCCAAGCCCTGGTCTAAGGCAGCTCTGCTTCCTTCCCACAGGCAACAAATACGTACCCCGGGCCATCCTGGTGGACCTGGAGCCGGGCACCATGGACTCGGTGAGGTCGGGACCATTCGGCCAGATCTTCAGGCCAGACAACTTCGTGTTTGGTATGTCCTCATGCTCCATGGGAGCTGGCCAAGTGACTCACCTCCCTCCTGGCTCCTCCACAGCCCTGTGCTCAGCCCTGAGCCGGGCCTGTGGCAGACAGCAAGGCCTGGCCTCACCCACCCAACTGCGGTCTGTGGCCACTCTCACCAGCTCAGGGGACTGTGTAAGGACTCCACATGGAGCAGCCTTGGGGTGGGGACAGAGAGAGCACAAGGGAGACTTCAAACAGGGTGTCATGGGCTGCAGGTAATTTCAAAGGACCAGTGACACTAGGTAACTTCAAGACACCAGAGTCCAAAAGCAAAGTTGAGACAGTCTCTAGAGCGCCTTCCCCCACCTGCTTAATTGTACCTAATTAGAGTATTCACAGTCTGCTCAGTACTTAATTTTAGAAGCAGCTGAGCTTGGTTAAAATGGTGTCTTCTTCCCCAGCATGACTTTACTTCATTAGGATGCCCAGGCTTGTTAAGGGTCACTGACACAGGAGCTATTTCTTTACAAAAGGGTAGCTGAAAGAATACCAAAGATTTCTTAAGACAGGCTCCACCATCTCCACAGTTCCAATGACAGGCATATTCAGGATTCCTAATATTTCCTTTCCCTCCGGCAGGCCAGAGTGGTGCTGGAAACAACTGGGCCAAGGGCCACTACACAGAGGGCGCCGAGCTGGTGGACTCCGTCCTGGATGTGGTGAGGAAGGAGTCAGAAAGCTGTGACTGTCTGCAAGGCTTCCAGCTCACCCACTCGCTGGGCGGTGGCACTGGCTCTGGCATGGGCACCCTGCTCATCAGCAAGATCCGGGAAGAGTACCCCGACCGCATCATGAACACCTTCAGCGTCATGCCCTCGCCCAAGGTCTCTGACACTGTGGTGGAGCCCTACAACGCCACCCTCTCCGTGCACCAGCTGGTGGAGAACACAGACGAGACCTATTCCATCGACAACGAGGCCCTGTATGACATCTGCTTCCGCACGCTCAAGCTGACCACCCCCACCTACGGAGACCTCAACCACCTGGTGTCGGCCACCATGAGCGGGGTGACCACCTGCCTGCGCTTCCCGGGCCAGCTCAACGCCGACCTGCGCAAGCTGGCCGTGAACATGGTGCCCTTCCCGCGCCTGCACTTCTTCATGCCCGGCTTCGCGCCGCTGACCAGCCGGGGCAGCCAGCAGTACCGGGCGCTGACCGTGCCCGAGCTCACGCAGCAGATGTTCGACTCCAAGAACATGATGGCCGCGTGCGACCCGCGCCACGGCCGCTACCTGACGGTGGCCGCCATCTTCCGGGGCCGCATGTCCATGAAGGAGGTGGACGAGCAGATGCTCAACGTGCAGAACAAGAACAGCAGCTACTTCGTGGAGTGGATCCCCAACAACGTGAAGACGGCCGTGTGCGACATCCCGCCCCGGGGCCTCAAGATGTCGGCCACCTTCATCGGCAACAGCACGGCCATCCAGGAGCTGTTCAAGCGCATCTCGGAGCAGTTCACGGCCATGTTCCGGCGCAAGGCCTTCCTGCACTGGTACACGGGTGAGGGCATGGACGAGATGGAGTTCACTGAGGCTGAGAGCAACATGAACGACCTGGTGTCCGAGTACCAGCAGTATCAGGACGCCACGGCCGACGAGCAGGGCGAGTTCGAGGAGGAGGAGGGCGAGGACGAGGCCTGAGAACTTCTCCAATGTGCTGTGCATCCGTAGTGAACTTTTTTTGTCCTCCAGCATGGTCTTTCTATTTGTCAACTATGGTGCTCAGTTTTGCCTCTGTCAGAAATTCACTGGTGATGTAATAATGTGGACTTTCTAAAGATCACAGTATTGTCTGTTAAGATATCTATACTAATAAAAAGCATGTGTATAAGACCTTAAGTTCTTCTTCTTGCTCTTTTATTCTTTCACTAGTTTTGAAAGCCTCAGGGTTTGATCTTAACGGTAGTGCTGAGTTTCCACTGTGGTGTTTTTACTTAGCAGGGCTCCAAACCCCCTAGGAAGCTGCGAATCAAGATGTCCTAAAACAGCATCAAGAACACTACAAATGTTATATGTGAAATTTATTTGAAAATAAATTGTGGTAGGAATTTGAAGAATAGAATAGAATGACAGAAACTCATTTTAATGTTACCAAATTATTCATTCTTGTAGCTATTAACGCTACTGGCTGGTTTCAATATACCATTTTCCCCGCTTGATTAGAATCACTTGTGAGAGAGGGTGGAACATATGTGCAGGACTGTGAGGGAGGCCGTGTCAGAGTCTGTGGTAACCACAACAGCGTGATCAATCCCATTGATTCCAAACTACCAAGACACCAAAGTCCTGGAGTGTTTTCATTGGAGGAAGTCCTCTACCAGCTTATTGAATTCATTTGCAAATCGTAAATGCAGGTTGTGCTTCCCTTCTGGCATCAGGTGCAACCTACAACAAAAAACAGTGGCATGCCACCTTAATCCTTTCCCCACCAACACTGCATGAACATTCATAAACTCAAAAACTGCCACATTTTCCCCATGATTACTAAGTGGGGAGACCCGTAAGCTAATCATAAAAACTTTCCTTGAGGACTGGAGAGATGGCTTAGTGGTTAAGCGCTTGCCTGTGAAGCCTAAGGACCCCAGTTCGAGGCTCGATTCCCCAGGACCCACGTTAGCCAGATGCACAAGGGGGCACCCGCATCTGGAGTTCGTTTGCAGTGGCTGGAGGCCCTGGCATGCCCATTCTCTCTCTCTCTCTGCCTCCTTCTCTGTCACTCGCAAATAAAATAAATAAAACTTCCCATGAATATGGATATCAGGGTAACCCCCCTGGACAGGCTGACCTCCCTGGAGGTTGAAGATAAGGCCTTCATTTAATAGTGACAAGCTGCATTTGAATCACACCAGATAATAAGTTGGCTGGGAAACTGATTTGGCGACTATTATTTTAAGTGTTTTGTTTTTTAAGAGCGAATATTGGAAAGATTAAAAAAAAATAATACCCAGGTCTGGTTGCTCACCTGTAATCCCAGCACATGAGAGGCAGAGACGGAGGATCACACATTTGAGACCAGCAGCAAATTCAAGGCCAGGTTGGGCTCAACAAAGCAAAGACCTGGTCTTCAAAACAAAAAAATGAAGAAATATCCAGAACTCACTGGGCAGGGCAGGTGAGTTTCTTGGGCTATCTGTAGTAAGGAAGCCAAGTCGGAATTCCCAGCCAGCAGCTGCCCATGTTTAAGGCTCGAAGCCAGCCTATCATGTTTGGAAGAAACAAGCCTGACTACAGACACCAGACAGATGGCAAAATTCCTTAGGACCTGTGGGTGGGTGATGGGCTCATCAGCAGCCCTGTGCTAGAGCCACTTCTGCAGCTGTCACGGCTCATCGTGGTAGCCCCTGTCCTTGAAGGCCATCTCCCATTTCATAAGATCTTGGTCAGAAGGGAATGGTTTGCAGTTTTATAAAAACCATCACTAGTTGGGCGTGGTGGTGCGTGCCTTTAATCTCAGCTCTTGGGAGGCAGAGGTAGGAGGATCACTGAATCCTAGGCCAGCTACAGAGTGAGTTCCAGGTCATCCTGAGCTAGAGTGACACTCTATACCTTGAACAAACAAACTGCTCACTTGCCAACACTTACACTAAAACAAACAAAAAGAGAAAACCAGATGCACAAAATGACACATGGATCTGGAGATCATTTGCAGTGGCAGGAGTCCTTGACCCACCCATACTCTGTCAAAAAAAAATAACTTAAAAAAAAAATCTGAACTCTGGGCTGGAGAGATGGTTTAGCAGTTAAGGCGCTTGCCTCAAAGCCTAATGTCCCGGGTTTGATTCCCCAGTACCCATATGTATAGCCAGATGCACATCCTGGCACATATATCTGGAGTTCACTGGCAGTGGTTGGAGGCCCCGGTATGCCCATTTTATCTTTCTGTCTTGTCTCTATCTCTGCTTGTAAATAAGTAAATAAAAAATTTAAACAATATATTTTACAAAATCTCTGAAATCTGTACTTTACTTATTAGCTTCCAAAATGTAGAAACAGTAAAAATTCTAAATAAAGCTTTGGAATATATGCTAAAGTTCAAGCCATTTTTCCTATGGTGGCAACAGGATGTTAAGAGGACCATACTGGAGCAAAATTCCAGTGGCTACATTGTATATTTTTCTGTTCTTTCAGCAGCAGAGACTGTTGGATCTCTGGGTCTCTGTGTGCTCTAGGGAGTACTCTTGGGGAAGGCAGCTGGCCTTGGAAAACGCTAGGCCTCTTGCCACTCAACCGTGCCAGTGGCAGGCAGGGGTGGAGACCAAAATAATAAATGGGAAAGAAAAAAATCTATTGTTGCAATGTTCTAGAGGCCACTGGAAGGTTAATAGTGCTGTTAATAACAGGAACATTTAAAAAATATTGTTTATTTATTTGCAAGGAGAGAAAGAGAAAAAAAAATTGGCATGCCAGGACCTTTTGCCACTGGTAACAAAACCTCAGATGCATGCACCACTTTGTGCATCTGGCTTTACGTGGGTACTGGGGAATTGAACCTGGGCCAGCAGGCTTTGTTATCAAGTGTTCTTAACTTCTGAGCCATCTCCCCAGCTGATAACTAGAACATTTTAAGTTCAACTTATACTGCTCAGAAGAAACACGCTGCACTAACCCTGAAGGCAGGCACAGGGCTCAGGAATGCCTGAGGCTATGGTATTTTGGAGACAAAAAGAACTGCCCAGGATGCTGAGGTAATGGAACGGTATGTCTGGGCTAAACTTCACCCCTCATCTGAGCTAAGCTGAGATTCTGAGGCTGAGAAACCCTGACCCGACAGCCCTGAAGACATCCTCAAGAGATGCCAAGCCAGCTGCCAGGTCCTCTGCCCTGTGTCCACAATGTACTTCTTCCCGGTGAGAACAGAAGGGGCCAGCTGTGAATCTGTTCTTAGCCACTCAGTCCTGCCTGCAGTCTTTCTACCAGATCTTTAGGTCTTGGGGGTAATAAAATCAAGGCCCCTCATATTCAAAGTATGGCAGACCTACTCTGGGTGCTAGTTAGGTGCATGGGTGGGTAGATGGCTGGCTGGCTGGATGCATGCGTGCATGAACAGAAAGATGAAAGCATGAAGAAAATTGTTCTACTTGATACCTTCTGGGGGTCCTTAATGCAACGTCTCCCTTAAGGCCTGACACAAGGTTCGCTCTATGTGAAGCCTACAGTGCATGCTCCTGGAAACAAGACCACTACAGCCAGGCGTAAACACTGGCCATCAGGGCCACCAGAGCAGTTCTGCTGACCCAGTTCTCACCCGACAACAGGGGTCTAGCACACACCTCATGGAGAGTGCCTTTCAAACACTCCCCCTGTCCAGAGGCAGCCCACCACTAAACACAGGGCTCACCTGACAGCCAAGGGGTCCCACAAAATGTGTGCAAGTTCCTATGCACTGAGTGGGAGGGGGAGGGAGTTCCTTGTAGCACATAGCATCTTTAAAAGAGACATGACCCTAGACTGACTTTTTGGAGTGTGAGAAGCCATGAGATCAAGGTAAACCCAGTGGTCATTTTATCTTTGCTGGGCACAACCCTTCTAGGACAAGATGGCATGAGTGAGACACTAGTCTCACCATTCTACCCTTCTCTCTCACTTTCAAATTAAACTGGGAGAGCTACAGATACTGACAAGAACATAAGGAATGTGCTAGTGTGTGTCTTCACCTTGCATGAATTTGGCCAAACTCTCGGTTGTTTATGAACCTTTCAAATGGCTAGGAAGAATGTGAGCACTTGTTTTCATTGGACACAGAAAGAGTTGCTGGAGCCGGGCGTAGTGCACTCCTTTAATCCCAGCATTCTGGAGGCAGAGGTAGGATTGCCTTGTGTTCAAGGCCACCCTGAGACTACATAGTTAATTCCAGGTCAGCCTGGGCCAGAGTGAGACCCTACCTCGAAAAATTGAAAAACAAAAAGAAAGAAAGAGTTGCTGGTTTTCTGTGTCGGGATCTCGTCCATCATGAAGGTAAAGAGCAGCATGGCTATGGGGTGGCCTTGTCCCCACCTCCCACTAGACACTAGAAAGGCAAGAAGCAGCCATGTGACCTTGGGCGAGGAAGCTCCCGAGGGAAGATGCTAAGCTGTGGCCTGAAGGGTGCGTGCAGTAGGCAAGGAAGACAAGCTGATACAGCTGGTTCCGAGGTCCAGATCTGTCTGCTAATTCCTAAGAGCTGAACATGTCAAAAACATGGTTATAAAATAAACTGTATGTCCCTCCCCCCAGTTAATATCCTGAAATCCCAGAGTCTTTTCAGAGGTGAGTTAGTTCAAAATGAGGTCACACAGATGGTAGGCCATAATTCATTACAACTGGTGTCCTTTTAAGAAGAGCAAATTTGCCAGGCTTGTTGGTGCACACCTTTAATCCCAGCACTCAGGAGGCAGAGGTAGGAGGATCGCCATGAGTTCGAGGCCACCCTGGGCTATAGAGTGAGCTTCAGGTCAGCCTGAGCTAGAGTGAGAGCCTACCTAGAAAAACCAAAAAAAAAAAAAAAAAAAAAAAAAAGAGTAATTTTGGACACGTGTTCAGAGGAAAGGCCAGCAGAGGCACCGGGAAAGAAGGGCATCTATAAGTCAGGGTCAGAAGAAACTTGGTGGACATGAAAAACGCAAGGTCAAAGGGGTCATGGGGTCTTGTTCCATGGTCTCAGAAAGACACTGGGGCTAGGCAGTGTTTGTCAGTTTTGGAGTCACTGTACACCAAGCAAGAGCACTGCACTGACAGAATACTGCATGAAGCCCCGAGTGTAAAGCCCAAGTTATAATCGAGACCCCAGGACGTTAGAGATGCCAGGACCTTGGCACTTCAGTGGAGGAAAGCTGGGACTCAGAACTGAGCCAGCCTAAGAGAGACGCAGCAGTGGAGGGATGGGCTGATTCCATCATGAGCCCCAGATGCCAAAGGAGTGGTGTTTGCCCTGCTGGGCTTCAGTCTTTCTTTGGTCCAATCTTTCCTTGCTATGCCCCTATTCCTCTCCTTTGGAATGGAAACATTTACCCTGTGCCATGATATATTAGAAAGATGTAACAAAAAAAAAAGTTACAGGCACTCAGCTGAGGAACAGCTTTGAGTGTCAGAAGTGACTCTGGACTTCTGAACAGTGTTGGAACTGTTGAGAATGTTGGGGACTTCTGAAGTTGGACTGAATGCATTCTACCTTATGAGATGGCACAAGAGGTGGAAGGTTGTCATTTAAAGTGATGTGTTTGGATCCAGGTTCAATTCCCCAGTACCCACATAAGCCAGATGCACAAGGTGGTGCATGCATCTGGACTTCGTTTCCAGTGGCCAGAGGCCCTAGCATGCCCATTGTCTCTATCTGCCTCTCTTAAAATAAATAAATAAAATTTTAAAAAATGGGGCTGGAGAGATGGCTCAGTAGTTAAGGCCTTCAAAGCCTAAGGGCACAGGTTCAATTCCCCAGGACCCATGTTAGACATGCACAAGGGGGCACATGTGTCTGGAGTTTGTTTGTGGTGGCTGGAGGCCCTGGCACATGCATTCTCTCTCTCTCCCTCCCTCTTTCTCTGTCAAATAAATAAAAATTAAAAAAAAACATTTTAAAGTGATATGTTTGGGTGTCAAGTTGACAAGAGGAGGGCTTGTGATGATTAATCTCTACTGCCAACTTGATTGGATCTAGAATAACCTAGTAGACAAATTTCTGCACATGTCTAGGGAGGGAGTCTCAAGAGTGGGTTAACTTAGGGGAAGATCTTCCCTAACTGTGGGTGGTACCATTTCATGGATTGAATGAAAAGGGAAAAGCAAGCTGAGCCCTAGCACTCATCACTCTCTGCTTCCTGACTGCACGCATCATGTGACCAGCTGCTTCGTGGTGCTGCTGCTATGACAGACTACAACCTCAAATGCAAGCCAGTGGCTTTTGTCAGGTATCTTGTTACAGACAAGAAATAGAAATGACAAGCTGTAACTAACACAGCTGCTTTATAATGAAGTGTGCAGCCCCTCTGTATACTGTACTTGAAGTGAAAAGCAGATGGTTGCAAGGGGATGCTGGGGCATCACTGCAGAGTTGAAAAGTCTCCATTGGAAGCACGGCTAGGTTAAGGCCTCTTAACTTTTTTTTTTTTTTTTTGGTTTTTCGAGGTAGGGTCTCACTCTAGCCCAGGCTGATCTGGAATTCACTATATAGTCTCAGGGTGGCCTTGAACTCACAGCAGTCCTCCTACCTCTTTCTCCCAAGTGCTGGGATTAAAGGTGTGTGCCACCATGCCCGGCTTAAGAACTCAATTCTGTGTGGCAGCTTGGCTTGCTGATTCACAGCCTGAGCACACAGTGGCTTGACCAAACTATGCCATTACATCCTCTCTATGACCTGTTAGCCCTAGCCCTGGAGTGTGATGGGTACCAACTCCTGCTCAATGAGAATTCTCTGATGGCAGGTGATACTGGCCTCGTGGTGACATCATGCTTTGGAACACCCCCAAGAGGCTGGCAGGTACCAAGTGAGGAGCTTGGTCAGCCCTCTTCCGTCCAGGAGGAAGGTCTGGACATGCAGGGGCCCAGAGACCGGGTGGGGTCAGGGCAGGAGGACCCGAAGGGCGGGGTCTGTCTCCACTGCTGCAGCCAAGACAAGGCTCACGTGTGCTCCGCACCTCGGACTTCTGCACAAGAGTTGTATGGGAGGAATTCAGCTGCCTAAAATTTTAAAACCACTGAACTTGAGTGATGTCTAAGGCCCCTTTGTTTCCAAGAGACTTGTGTTTCTAACCCCACTAGGGGAGAAAAGAGAAGACAGGCAAAACTGGAAGCAGGTCTCCTTCCAGGGAGGGAAAGGCATATAGTGGTGTTTGTTCCACAACATAGGTACTTCCCGGTAAAAATCTGTGAAGGGATGTATTGTGCCTTTAAGTCAGTTAAGAAGCTGGGCTGCCCCTCGTCTCATGCATGGTGCGGACACAGGAGGAATGTGGATCTCTGGGAACCCAGCTTCTTTTTGTGAGCTCCCAAGCAAGACAGCCATTTTTTTAGGTAGGCTCATGTCCAACATAGAGAGCTCTTAGCAGAGGAAGTGGAAAATACAGACCAGTTTTAGACAACCGTTGCTAATAACACTTCACACTCAATCCATCCGTCCTAAAGAATGCTGCTATAAAAATGATCTTTCATAAAATGCACAATATTGATGTGTTCTGTTGCTAGGAGATGGCTGGAACAGAATTCTTAAACTAAACTTTCTTGCAGACTGACTTTTATTGAGCCTGGCTCTTTCAGAAGGCACTCAATACATTTAGCATGAGGATCAGTGCTTCGTGAAAACCTGCTGCTTTCTGAAACAGAAGGCAATTAGTGAAGCCACCTAGCACCAGGCATCTTACCATCACGGTATGGGTGCACTTATGAGATGCAGCTGTGCTGTGGTAGAAACGATCTCTCAGGAGAGAAAAAAAAAATATCTAGGGTTGGGGAGATGGCTCAGCAGTTAAGGCATTTGCCTGTGAAGCCTAAGGACGCAGGTTCAACTCCCCAGAGCCCACATAAGCCAGCTACACAAAGTGGTGCATGTGTCTGGGATTTGTCTGCAGTAGCAAAAGGCCCTAGAAACCCATTCTTTCTCTCTCTCTATCTGCCCCCTCTCTAATAAATAAAAAAATCAAGAAAAAAAATATTTTTTTTTGTTTTTCAAGGTAGGGTCTCGCTTTAGCCCAGGCTGACCTGGAATTCACTATGCAGTCTCAGGGTGGCCTTGAACTCATGGCGATCCTCCTACCTCTGCCTCCCAAGTGCTGGCATTAAAGGCGTGCGCCACCACACCCGGCTAAGAATATATTTTTAAAAATCTAGGACTTGTAAATCAGTAGGTATACAACCTTGAAACATTGCTTAGCATCAATCAGCCTTGATTTCTCGTCTGTAAAGTGAGTGTTTTTCTTAAGTTTGTAGTGAAGCATAGATCTTTTATGTAAAACAGCTTTTTAAAAAAAATTATTTGAGAGAGAATGAATGAATGAGGACATGTCATGGCCTCTTGCTGCTACAAACTCCAGACATATGTGCAACACAGTTTGCATGTACTGGGTAACTGAATCTGGGCCAGCAGACATTGCAAGCAATGTCTTAACTGCTGAGTCATCTCCCCAGACTCCTAAGATGTCCTTTGAAACATAAAATGCTATGTGAAAACGGCAATTTGTATACACTAAATATGTAAAGTTAAGATAAAGCATAAAGACTGAGATTATGCATCTATCTTTGGAGAAGATTAATGAAAAAAAAATACAGTATCGAATTTTGTGCCACAACCATGTCTTTAGTTAGTATTACATTTTCATGAAAAGCTTGTCTGAAAGATGCCTTATTGCATATTACCTCACCTATACACTTTCCTAGACTCCTCTGTGCTCCCTACAATGTAATCATAATATGACTTCTACCTTACTCTCATTTGCTCTATACTCTATAACATGGTCTATTTGTTACATATAATCATGTGGGTTTTTTTTTGATTCATTGCTGAACTAGTAATATGAGGGATGTGTGGAATAGAGTGAGACCCTTTGATCTAAAGAATGTTATATATCCATATGGAAATTATAGTAGGAATTATATTTTGCTCTGGAATAAGAAACATCTCCCCTTATTGCAGAATTCCCAGAGGCACCCACTGTTGAGATAACTGGAGGTGAGTGGGCTATTGGACACCCACCTTCCCCAGTGGACTGCAGGGGCTTGGAGGACAGGGACCACGATGACGTGACCAGCATGCTGAGCACAGCTGGCCCTGGACAGGCATCAGGACCAGGCACATGGAGGTGTAGGAAGAGGGAGAATTTTCTTAGGCTCCTAGTAAGTCCAACAGTGAAAGAACTCAAAGCCGTCCTGAGTAACTCAGAGACGTCTAAAATAACGTGCAATCTCTGGCGAGGCCAAGGCTCACTTGGATGTTCACTGTCTAACACTTCTGTTTATGAGACAAAGCACGCCAGGATTCCCTCCATGCTCCCGATTCTCACCTCTGACACTTGCATCTGCGACACGTGCACAGCTTCTTCAACTCTGAATTGACAGCCTAATGTCAGCTGAAGAGTTTAAAACATAAATTTGTATTTCACACAGAAATGATGAGATTGAATGATGGACGCTCTGCTGATATAGGTTTTCTGATGTCCAAGGATGACTGGCAGATGTAAGCATAAAGAAATCAAGCAGCATGTACCTGCCATTTAATCCAGAGCCACAAACATGGCTGGGGTATTTTTAATTTTTTTTTAAAATTTATGTATTTGTGTGTGTGTCTGTGTATATGCCAGTGTCTCGTGTTTCTGAATGTGAATACCCATCTGGTTCTATGTGGGTGGCTGGGGAACTGAACCCGGAACAGCAGGCTTTGGAAGCAAGTGCCTTTAACTGCTGAGCCATAACCCAAGCCCCATATGCTGTGTTTTGATTCATAACAGGCTCTTCATTTTGCTGTGTACATATTTCAGGCTGAAATAACTTCAAAAGTTTATATCATAATTTTAAGTAGGGCAAACAGGTTTCAGAAGTGAATACTGACTTTGGTTTCTAAGCCAGATACAAAAAAAGTGGTGTAAGCATCTAGTGTGCACATTCATGTGCAGAGACAAGAGATCCTAGCAAACCCCACACGTGCAAATAAGTAAAAATTGTAAAAAAAAAAAAAAAAAAAAGGGCTGGAGAGATGGCTTAGCAGTTAAGCGCTTGCCTGTGAAGCCTAAGGACCCCGGTTCAAGGCTCGATTCCCCAGACCCACGCTAGCCAGATGCACAAGGGAGCGCACGCCTCTGGAGTTTGTTTGCAGTGGCTGGAGGTCCTGGTGCGCCCATTCTCTTTCTATCTGCTTCTTTCTCTCTCTCTCTCTCTGTCACTCTCCAATAAATAAATAAATAAATAGATAATTTAAAAAGCTAAAATGACTTATCCATGTACAAAAATAGTAATAATAAAGCATTTAAATGTGTGGTTAACAAGGGACAATTGGTTTTCTTGTTTTGGTTCTGTGATTTTTGTTTGTTTGTTTGTTTTTTCAAGGTAGGGTCTCACCCTAGCTCAGGCTGACCTGGAATTCACTATGTAATCTCAGGGTGGCCTCGAACTCATGGTGATCCTCCTACTTCTGCCTCCTGAGTGCTGGGATTAAAGGCGTGCGCCACCACGCCTAGCTAATTTTTTTTTTTTTTTTTTTTTTTTTACTGAGCAGGTAATACTTTATTTATTTAGCATTTTATTTATTTGATGGGGGGGGCAGACAGTGAGAATGGGCACACCAGGGCTTCTAGCCACTGCAAACTAACTGCAGACACATACACCACCTTGTGCATCTAGTTTATGTGGGTACTGGGGAATCGGACCTGTGTCAGGCTTTGCAAGGAAGTGTCTTAAGTGCTGAGTCATCTCTCCAGCCTTTATTTTATTTTATTTTATTTATTTATTTTTGGTGGTTTTTCAAGGTAGGGTCTCACTGGAGCCCAGGCTGACCTGAAATTCACTATGTAGTCTCAAGGGGGCTTCAAACTCATGGCGATCCTCCTACTTCTGCCTCCCAAGTGCTGGGATTAAAGGTGTGCGTCACCACACCCAGCCTTATTTTATTTTAGTTTTGGTTTTTTGAGGTAGGGTCTTGCTCTAGTTCAGACTGAACTGGATTTCACTCTGTAGACCCAGGCTGGCATCAAACTCACAGTGATCCTCCAACCTCTGCCTCCTGAGTGCTGGGATTAAAGAAAGGCATGTGTCACCATGCCTGGCCTAAATTTTTTATAAGATAAAAACTAAACTAAAAATTTCCAAATTACATGGGATTGTTTCAGTTAACAATGACTGATACCATCTAGACCAGCATCTTGTTACGGAAGTCAGTGTCCTTCACAGCCCTGAGGTGCTTATTAGAGGAGCCCTCGCGTCCACTGTCAGCTTCCCACCGTTCTCTGAGTCTCTGTGATATGGTAAAGACAGTGGTAGTAACTGGCCAAATAGGCGGTTATACACCCTAAGATCCCCATTTCTGCTTCCTTTCCTTCCTGTGGCTTCTCCCATTTACTCAGAGGCTTCAGGGACCCCCAAGGCTGCCAAGGCTGTGACCAGACTCACTGCGATCCTTTGACGTTCTTATGAATGAAGTCGGCATGAAAACGCGGGACCAAAGGGTCCTTCTCCCCGTGCACGATGAGGGTGGGGCACTGGACCAGAGGCAGCAGGTGCCGACAGATGTTACCTGAGAGGCAGAGAGCGCGAAAGACCCTGAGCACAGCTGCCACGCACGAAGAAACAGCCCTCCGGCCACTGCTGCCGCTTGGGTCTGCAGTACCTGCCAGCCGCCCTGTGTTACCGGCTTGGTCCTCAGATGGTGCCATTAGGGAATAATGGAACCTTCCAGAGACAGCCTTGTGGGAAGCAGCCCTCGGCCTCTGGGGTGTGCACCTTGGGGAGCCGGTGTGACTTCTGTGTGCTCCCACCAGGCCGTGCAGCCTCCTCAGAGACCCAGAGCAGCAGGGCCGGGGGGACTGGCGCCTTCAGAAGTCTCCTTTCGTCCCGTGTTTGTAAGCAGGACCCCCTTTGGCCCTCGGCTTCCCTGTCGATGGAGGCTGGTTTGGCTTAGTTTGGGGTTCCCTTCACACGTGACGTTCTTGGGGTTTCCTCTTCCCAAGACTTCTGTGCTCTTTTCCGTTTGTTTTGAAGCTCTGCCAGTAAACAAATGGCTTTACCCGACTGAAATGTGTGATTTATAATTCATATAAAATGAGAGGAAACCACGACAAAGAAACCCTCAGCTTCTTATTTTACAAATGGGCCACTCCTCAGCCTCCTCACAAAAGACACCTGACACTGTGTCTGCACGGGAGCGGCCGGCACTGGAGCGGCCGGCACTGGAGCGGCCTCACAGTGCAGTGAGCACGTGGGCAGGAGCGGCCTCACAGAGCAGTGAGCACGTGGGCAGGAGCGGCCTCACAGAGCAGTGAGCACGTGGGCAGGAGCGGCCTCACAGCGCAGTGAACACGTGGGCAGGAGCGGCCTCACAGCGCAGTGAACACGTGGGCAGGAGCGGCCTCACAGCGCAGTGAACACGTGGGCAGGAGCGGCCTCACAGCGCAGTGAACACGTGGGCAGGAGCGGCCTCACAGAGCAGTGAGCACGTGGGCAGGAGCCGCCTCACAGCGCAGTGAACACGTGGGCAGGAGCGGCCTCACAGCGCAGTGAACACGTGGGCAGGAGCGGCCTCACAGCGCAGTGAACACGGGGACAGGAGCGGCCTCACAGCGCAGTGAACACGGGGGCAGGAGCGGCCTCACAGCGCAGTGAACACGTGGGCAGGAGCGGCCCGCACTGGAGCGACCTCACAGTGTAGTGAGCACGTGGGCAGGAGCGGCCTCACAGCGCAGTGAGCACGTGGGCAGGAGCAACCTCACAGCGGAGTGAGCGCGCACGTGGGCTGATCTCACAGCGGAGTGAGCGCGCACGTGGGCCGACCTCACAGTGGAGCGAGCGCGCACGTGGGCTGATCTCACAGCGGAATGAGCGCGCACGTGGGCCGACCTCACAGCGGAGTGAGCGCGCACGTGGGCCCTAAGCTGCTCTTCTCTTGGGCCTTGTGGCCACCTGACCGCACCTGAGAGCTGGCGGGCGTCTGCCCCACCGGAAGCAGCCCTTCTGAGGCACCGTGGACAGCCCGCCCACGGGCCAGCACTGAGCCTCCGGCCCGAGCAGGAAGAACCATATTCCTGTGGCTGTCTTGTCCACACATGGGGCCAGACACACGGAAGGTCCTGGATATCCACGCAGCCGACGCCTCCCTGGCCCCTGTCATGTCCGCGGGCATTTACAGGGAGGTGATCGGTTGAGCTGACTGGAAGCCAGCCCACGTGCAGCTTGCAGGGCTCTGCACCAGAGAAGTGGCCTGTTGACCAGACTAGCCCTGCTCCAGACCTCTGAGGGCCGCCGTCCTTTCACTGGGATGCTCACGGCTGCAGCTGAGGAAAGCGCGCGCGGCGCACCTCCGCTCCCATCTGCCACAGTGCTTGAGCCGTTGCAGACTTGTCAAACACTTGGGGCACTTACGTGCTTTCGTTCACTCAGGATGCACAGCCATTTGTAAATTAAGTGCTTTCAGAATACTAGCCAGAGCTATTTATAGCCAGTTCATAACCGCCTGTGGCCACACTGGAGCTGAACTGAGCTACCAGAACTCAAGCCCGGGCCTGGCTCACTCCTCGCTGCAGCTAACCCTGGGCAAGGGAGCATTCCTGGGCCTGAGGGCACAGCCAAGGCCCAATCGCTACCGCTACCGAGGGAGGTGAGCCCTCAACATCCCGGCTGTGAGGCGGCTTCCCCACCAGCAGTCATGAACTGCTGAGTTAACTTTCTGTCTTGGTCCTCATATTTCATTGCCTTTCATTGCCTACAATAACGTATCCAAGTTTACATTTCACATTGGAGTCTCTTACATAGGTAACTGTCCCAGACTTTTGTAGCATCCATGTTGGCACAACATGTTCATACGTGTGTACACACATTTTATGCATGCCTGTGAGACCAAAGGACAACTTCAGATGTCATCCTCAGGAATGCTGTCCACCTCTCTTTTTTAAAATTATTTATTTATTTATTTGAGAGCGACCAAGAGAGAAAGAGGCAGAGAGAGAAAGGCAGAGAGAGAATGGGCGGCCAGGGCCTCCAGCCACTGCAAATGAACTCCAGATGCGGGCGCCCCCTTGTGCATCTGGCTAACGTGGGTCCTGGGGAATCGAGCCTCGAACCAAGGCAAGCCCTTAACCACTAAGCCATCTCTCTAACCCATCCACCTCCTTTTGACACAGGGTTTCTCACTGGCCTGGAGGTCACTGATTGGCTAAAGCGGCTGGTCAGTGAGCCCCAGGGCTGAGATGCGAAGCATGCATCACCACCCCCAGCGTTTATGTGGGTTCTGGGGATCAAACTCAAACCCTCCCCACTGGGCTGTCTCCCCAGCTCCTCAGACACTGGTTTGTGGCAGTTTCTTTTCCTTTCTGAGCACAAGGAAGCAAATCCAAGGACCTTGCCTGTGGGCGGATGCTGCATTACAACAGGATCAGCACAAGGTACACATTTGCTGTTCTGAACTTAAACCAGACATAGAACAAAGTCCCTATTACAAAAGTTACTGGAAATGATTACTTAATAGATCAAATTGATCCTTCAGTCATAAGCATTCTGTAATTGAATGTTTTCAAGATTAACTCTTAGCCATTCTATTCCAGTAGCAATTGCCAATATAAAATAATCAATAATAATAATAATAACACCAACAATAATATAGAAAAAAGGAAAAACAGATTCTAAACAGCTTGTTATAGTTTGGACTTTAAAAAAAATTTTTTTTTTCAAGGTAGGGTCTCACTTTAGCCCAGGCTGCCTGGAATTCACTATGTAGTTTCAGGTGGCCTCAAACTCACGGCAATCCTCCCACCTCTGCCTTGCGAGTGCTGGGATTAAAGGTGTGCGCCACCACGCCCAGCTCTTAAAAAATATTTGAGAGAGAGAGAGAGAGAGAGAGAGAGAGAGAGAGAGAGAGAGAAAGTATGGGCATGCCAGGGCCTCTTGTCTCTGCAAAAAAACTCCACATGCATACCACTACTTTGTGCATCTGGCTTTATCTGGGTACTGGGAAACTGAACCCAGGCTATCAGGCTTTGTAAGCAAGTGCATTTAACCACTGGGCCAGCTCTCCAGCCCCATAGCTTGGATCTTAATTCTCAAAGGCCCGTGTGCTAGAGGCTTGTTCTCAGAGTGGCGCTGCTGGGACATGATGAAACCTTTAAAAGGTGGAGCCTAGTGGGAGGCCTTCAGGGCCCTGAAGGGGTTTGTGGGACCTCAGTCTATTCCGCTTTGTTTTTTGCCAATGAGGCAAATGGCTTTGGCTTGACACATGCTCCTGCCATCAAACCCTGTACTGGCCAGGCCAATAATGATAGGTCTTTCTATCTCTAGACTGGAATCTCCAGTACTGTGAGCCAAAATAAATGACCAAATTACTTAAGGTATTTGTCACAGTCACAGAAAAGTGATTAACATACAGTGATATAAAAATAAGCTGTATGGCCAGGCATGGCAGCACACACCTTTAATCACAGCACTCGGGAGGCAGAGGGAGAATTGCTGTAAGCTCAAGGTCACCCTGAGACTACATAGTGAATTCTAGGTCAGCCTGGGCTAGAGTGAGAGAGTGAGACCCTACCTTGAAAAACCAGAAAAAAAAAAAAAAAAAAAGATTGCAATTCAAATCCTTCTGAAAGATGTTAATTCTTACTGGAAATCTTGCTGGTTTTTAAATAAAGGGAGGTAGCTATTGTTCATGACTGAGGTTGTATCCATTGACTCTGAAATGGAAAAGAACAGTCTCTTCCCCACACTGACTCCACTGAGGGTGAAGATCACGGCAGCAACTTCTGCTTTGCTTCCGAGAGATGAGTGGTGGGGGTGGGGGGCACATTCAAACAGGAAAAAGGAGAAAGAGGCCTGGGGAAATGGCTCAGCAGTTAAAGAAGACATTTGTTTGTCAAGCCTGTTGGCTCGGATTCAATTCCCTATTCATTTGCAGCAGCAAGGGACCCTGGTCATGCAAATAAATAAAATATTATCCACATAGAGGCTTGTTTTCTGATGACCTATCCCGGAGTTAGAAAATAGAAACATGGTTTCTAGAGAGAGATCTGTGTCACCACACACCCAAAGGATGGAAGGGAAGAGAGCAGCGTGCTGTCAGAGGCACAACGGCATGGGCTTTTACACACACAGTCCTGTCTCTAGCTTAAGGCAGATTTATTACACAAGGACTCAGACTGTTTACAATGAGCATCAGAGTGCGAGCATAATGGGTGCACTCATTTACCATGGAGGAACGCTGGAACATCAGGGGAGGAACTACAGCCAGCAAGAGAACCACCAAGCAGTCCCTGCAGGGCTGGGGAGACGGCTGAGTACCTGAGTCCAACCCCCAGACCGTATGGAAAAAGCTGGACGCTGAGGCAAGCTTTGTCACCCCAGCACACGGATGGAGGCAGGAGGCAGAGATAAGAGAATTTCTCAGCTCTTGGAGAGTACATAGTCAGCAACAGCAAGAGTGATAGCCCCGCCTCACATGGACGGAAGGCAAGCACCAACCGAAAAGTTGTGTGACCTCCCTATGCATGCCTGCAAGCACACACATCACACGTACACATACACACAGAAATTTGAAAAAGAAGAATCCACGCCACCTACCATCTGGCAGATGTTTAAACTGTGCTATGCCATCCACCCACTTTTCACAGGTTTTGGCCAAGTAGTCATACCCGTAGAGGGCTTCTAGAGGCTTCCTTGCCTTCTCACTCCATTTAGAAACATCTCGGATGCCTGGAAAACAGAAGTGTGGACAAGGATGGCTTTAGTCTCACACTAAGGTATCATCTTCTAGTATCCTAAGCCCAGACACCTGAGCCTCACACTTACTGTCCCAGCTCACTCCTCATCCTCACACCCTCTGCCTAGATGTTAGGTAGGCTTCCCCAACCACCCGCCATGACACCCCCTTTCATCAACTGTGCTTAGCACTTACCACTGCTCCACAGGGCTTTCTGTACCCATGGCTGTCTGTGTCCCCTGAGGCCCGTGTCCAGTGTGAGGCTTTCCGTACCCATGGCTGTCTGTCTCCCCTGAGGCCCGTGTCCAGTGTGAGGCTTTCCGTACCCATGGCTGTCTGTCTCACCTGAGGCCTGTGTTTCCAGTGTGAGGCTTTCCGTACCCATGGCTGTCTGTCTCCCCTGAGGCCCGTGTCCAGTGTGATGGCTTTCTGTACTCATGGCCGTATCTGACTCGTGTGCCCAGTGTGAGACTTTTGACACACAGGACTGTGTGGCAGTTCCAGGGCATTCAATTTGCCCCTTGTTGTATACCAGACCTTTGGCCATACCTTCCACAATATATCATGCATGGTAAATATTTAGTGAGTGAAGGAAATCAGATGTGTATTAAATGCCTTTCGTCCAAGGTAACATTTCTCTAATCAGTGCTACTGTAGTAAGAATGGCATTATAGCTTCCCCTTGGGACCTGGGGACTGTTTCCAGGAATACCTGTGAACTCCAAACTCTGTAGATGTTCCAGCCACTTATACAAAATGTGGAGCATTTGCATAGAATGAACACACATCCTCTCAAATACCTTATAATAATAATAATAATAACATTATTATTATTGTTTTTTTCTAGGTAGGGTCTCACTCTCTGGCCCAGACTGACCTGGAATTCACTCTGTAGTCCCAAGCTGGCCTTTAACTCAAAGCAATCTTCCTATCTCTGCTTCCAAAGTGCTGGAAGTAAAGGTGTGCACCACCACGCCCAGCTCTATCTCTATTTTACTTACTATACCTAATACAATTTACTACATAGTGTAGGGAAATCAAAACCAAAAATGTTCATACATGTTCCATGCAGAAGTGATTTTTTTTCCAAATATTTTCAACCATGATTTCTTGAATCCACATATACAGAGATGGAGGGCCAGTTACACATATGGAAGTTTTTCTGGTACATTGAGAAACAAGTTATTTATTATAAGTTCTATAATTGAAAAAAGAGTGTATAAAAGTGAACTACTAACTGCAAACTATATTATAGATGATTCATTAGTAGTAAAGAAATAATAGCTGAAATCTACCTTGAGAATGAACCAGCTACTGAGATATTTGTTCACCCACTTAGCACTCTTGGGTATGTGAAATGTTGCTTTTAAGAGCTTTCAGAGGGGTGCTTATGCTAAAAGACACAGCTGAAAGACAAGGTGCCATTAATGACACACATCGGCATCCAACAATGGCTTCTACAGAGCTGAGGGCAGTGCCTGGTGCCAGGCAGGCTCTCAGGGTCCTCTGCAAATGCAAATGACAGAAGCAAGGAAAGACAGCGAGGTCTGCCTTCTGAAGAGGGGTTCCACTGGACCTCTGTGACTGGTTTAGATATCCCCAGGGAAGCTGGAGTGATTTGACTACAGAGGCTAGAGAGGTGGGGGAGACTTCAGAGAAGGGTATGGTGAAGGAAACTGAATATCAAGAGATTTGGGAAGAGTAGGCAAAGGAGAGAAAGGCTAGCACGATGGCACAAAGAAAAAAAAATATTCCTGTAGTGGAGCTGGGGGGCCAGAAACTCAGGGATTAACTGCATGCGTGAACATGGGACATATGTTCAATCCCCAATACTCTCCCTCCTCTGCCAAAAAATAATTTCAAAATTCCCTGTAGATGCTTGTATTCTGTGAAGGGACCTCTTATAGAAGAAGAGCTGGACACCTTCATAAAATATAATTCTGGGGCTAGGGAGACTGCACTTGTTTGCAAAGCCTGTCAGCCCAGGTTCAAGTCCCCAGTACCCATGGAAAGTCAGATGCATGAAGTGGCACATACATCTGGAATTCATTTGCAGTGGCAGGAGGCCTTGGTGCATCCATACTTTCTCTCTTAAGTAAATACCTGTGTGTGAGTGTGTCCCTAGGAGAGACAGTGAGGCCTGACGCAAAGGAAAGGCAGCCATCAGCAGGGGAGCCAAGGCCAGCTCCTCAGTCTCCCCTCACTGTTGCCTCCATTTTCAGAAGTGACAATCATATAATCTGGTCTCTGTGCACATAACAGCCATTTCATGTGGGGACTGGTACCCTGGAGATACTGTTGCCCTGTGCCCAAGAGACAGTAGGAAGATGTTCACAGCAACGCAGGAGATATTCAGCTGTCCGCAGGTGAGGGCCAGAGCAGACAAACCTGCCCTACGGGCCCAGTGGTGTTCAACACAGCAACAGAAACCATGGCGTCATGGGCACCAGCAACATCAGGAGTCAGGCTGGGGCGATGGCTCAGCAGTCAAAGGTGCTTGTTTGCAAAGCCTGTTGGCCCAGTTCAAATCCCCAGTACCCATGTAAAGTCAGATGCAAAGTGGTCCCCATGACAATGGGAGGCAAAGCCAGGAGAATCTAAATTTGCAGCAGCAAGAGACCCAGTCTCGGGCTGGAGAAATGGCTTAGTGGTTAAGGTACTTGCCTGCAAAGCCTAAGGACCCAGGTTTGATTCCCCAGAACCCACATAAGCCAGATGCACAAGGTGGTGCATGAGTCTGGAGTTCATTTGCAATGGCTGGAGGCCCTGCTGCACCCATTCTCTATCTGCCTCTCTTTCTCTCTCTCTCTTTCTTAATTAATTAATTAAAAAAAGAGAGCCAGTCTGAAAGAAAGCAGAGCGCAGTCCTGACCTCCATATGTGTGTCTTGGCCCACACACTCCCACCACACACATCACACATACATGCAAAATAAATGAAGAGGTTTCTAAATTCAGTGGAGTCCAGGAGAACATGCAGTAGATTGTGCTTGTGTGGCTCCATGACCAATTCTGTTGCTGGGAAAAGTAACTGCTGAAGGCACAGGGTAGATCCTAAGAGCAGCAGGGGAGAGCGGGGAGGACGCATGTGCGCACGGCAAGGGTATCACAGTATCGGTCCTGGGCTGAATGGCAGGTTCATGGGAGTCACAGCTCACATAGGCCACAGGGGTTGAATTCCAACTCCCTAACATTATGTATTAGCACGCTTTAAAGTCAACTTGGAAAAGAAAGTTTTTTGTGTTGTGAAGGCCTGAACCTTTAAGAACCAAGTTGGCTAGTATTCAGCATGGTTTTGTTAAAAATATTTGTCTGAGAGACAGAGACAAGAAGAGGGAGAAGGGGCTGGAGAGATGGCTTAGCGGTTAAGCACTTGCCTGTGAAGCCTAAGGACCCCAGTTCAGGGCTCGATTCCCCAGGACCCACGTTAGCCAGATGGACAAGGGGGCGCACGCGTCTGGAGTTCGTTTGCAGTGGCTGGAGGCCCTGGCGCGCCCATTCTCTCTCTCTCTCTCTCTATCTGCCTGTTTCTCTCTGTCTGTTGTTCTCAAATAAATTTTTTAAAAAAGAGGGAGAAGGACAGGGAGAGAGAATAAGAATGGGTATGGTATGCCAGGGCCTCCTGCTGCTGCAAACAAACTCCAAATACATGTACTTTGTGCATCTGGCTTTTACGTGAGTACTGGGGAATTGAACCCAGGCCACCAGCCTATGCAAGCAAACTTTCTTCTTCTTAATTTTTTTTTTTTTTTGAGAGAGAGAGAGAGAATATAAATGAGAATGGGCACACCAGGGCCTTCAGCCACTGCAAACAAACTCCAGACACATGTCCCCTTGTGGTGCTAGTGCAGCATTGTGCACTTGTATCACTATGCATCTGGCTATGTGGAACCTGGAGATTTGAACATGAGTTCTTAGGCTTTGCAAGCAAGCACCTTAACTGCTATGCCATCTCTCCAGCCCACAAGCAAACATCTTTAATCACTGAGCCATCTTTCCAGTCCCATGATTTTTTTTTTCTTGCTGAAACATATAAATCTTCCTTGTAGGACAGTCAGAGATCCTTTTAACTTAAGTGAAAGTGGACACACGGAGTGTGATGTGTGTACTGAGATATCCAACCTGGGAAAGAATTCAGCCTTCCACAGGAAAGAGTATCACATTTCAGGGGAGGGAAGCTTTGGCCCCAGCTGGAGAAGTCAGAGGTCATGAGAGCATTGTGGCAGAGGGCAGGCTGGGAAGCTAACTACCTGGGTATAAATTCCAGCCCCTTCCCTATCACTCAGTGATACTGAGCAAGTTATTTAACCTCTCTGTGCTACAGTTTCCTTGTCAAAAAAGTACGAATTATAACAACACTGTGGTTGTTTGAACATGGGATGTCTTTTGAATACGTGGTCTCCAGCTGGCAGCACTTCCTTCCAGGTGCTGTGGCAAGCTGTGATGTCCAGCCTCTGCTCCACCATCCTTTCCCTGTCATGATGCAACCTCCCCTTGAGGCTGTAAGCCGAAATAACCCTTTTCCTCCCCTCAGCTGCTTTTGTTTGGGTGTTCCGTCCCAGCAACGAGACAGTAACTGCAATAATCAGTCTGTACTAAAGTGTAACTTAATATATGACATGTGCTAGTAACAGTGCCTAGCACATAACACATAAAAATAAGGGCTGGAGAGACAAGATGGCTCAGTGGGAGTGTGCTTCCTGTGCAAGCATGAGGGTCTGAGGGGGCCTGAGGCTGCTGGAATTTAAATCTGCTGGGCATAGTCACACACACTTGTAACCCCAGTCCTACATGGGAGCAGAAATCCACGCTCTGGAAACAGTCAAAAGAGAGTCTGGCTCAAAAACAAGACCACGCAGAGGAGCTACAGAGCAGAACACCCAACAGTCCACTCCGGCCACTGCAGGCAAGTTTATGGGGCACTGCAAGGGCACACACACGTATATGACACACACACACACACACACACACACACAATTTCTTTAAGGCTAAAAAAAAAATACTCAGGGACCATCATAAAGGAGTTTTCTTATAAAGCCTGCCAACCCACGTTCAATTCTCCCGCACCATGTAAAGCCAGCAGCAAACAGGCACATGCATCTGTGATCCCAGTGCACGCATAACAATGGGAGGTGCAGCCAGGAGAATACAAAGCTCACAGGCTTTCATTTGCAGCAGCAAGAGATCCTGTCTAGGGCTGGGGAGATGGTTCAGCAGTTAAAGGTGCTTGCCTACAAAGTCTACCAGCCTGGGGTTCAATTCTCAAGCCCTACACAAAAAAAGCCAGATCAAAAAGTAGCAGAAGTACCTGGAATTCTTTTGCAGTAGCAAGAGGTCTTGGTGTACCCCCGCCCCCCAATATAAATAAATAAATTTTTTTTTTGAGGTAGGGTCTCACTTTAGCCAAGGCTGACCAGGAATTGCAATCCTCCTACCTCTGCCTCTGCAGTGCTGGGATTAAAGGTGTGTGCCAACACACCCAGCTTAAATAAATAAATATTTTTAAAGAGATTCTGTCTCAAAGAAGGTAGAAGAAAGGCATAGTCCTTTAACTTCCACATCAGGGGCTGTGATATGCATGTGCCCATATACACGTGCACACACACACACACAGATGCAAATACATGAATAAAATTTTAAAAACCTATGCAGGACTTGAGGAGATGGCTGGGTGGATAAAGTGTTC
Organism: Dipus sagitta; assembly: GCA_036346955.1. NCBI lineage: Eukaryota > Metazoa > Chordata > Mammalia > Rodentia > Dipodidae > Dipus > Dipus sagitta. The sequence continues at coordinate 68,250,858 of CM070786.1, forward strand.
GCTGCTGAAGGCTGACTACCTGAATTCGATTCCCAAGCTCATGTAAGAGGCCAGAAGCCATGGTGGGCTTCTGCAATGCTGGAACACTGATGGCAAAATGGAAGTGGAGATCGGAGAATTTCTCTGAAGCCTGCAGCAAGCACAGCAAAGACTAAGAGTGAGAACCAGAGAAAAAAGCCTGCTCAATGAGGCAGAAAGGCAAGGGCAGACCTGAAAGTTGTCCCTGCTCTCTCTCTCTCTCACACACACACAAACAAACAAAATATTTTTAAAACTTCATTATGGAGCTCGAGAAGATGGCTCAGCAGTTAAGGCGTTTGCCTGCAAAGCCAAAGGACCCCGGGTCAATTCCCCAGGACCCATGTAAGCCAGCTGCACAAGGGCACATATGTATCTAGAGTTCATTTGCAGTGGCTGGAGGCCCTGGCATGCCCATTCTCTCTCTCTCTCTCTCTACCTCTTTTTCCCTCTCAAATAAATAAATAAATAAATAACATTAAAAAGTAAATAAAAATTTAAAAAATTTAAAACTTCATTATCTTTATATATTTGCTTCTGTTAAATTACTTCAAAGAAGCCATTTCCATCCCCAAACACAATTACTAACAAAAATTCATAATTATGTTTCACAGTTGAGCTCCCAAAACAACCATTTGACTCAGACTGTTGGCTGACAGGAAGCAGAGCTCATTTAGATCCCAAAGGAGACATATTTCCTCTCTGTTTTTGTAAAGCACATAATCTGTGCAAAAATCACTGGAACTGCAATGAAAATTTGTTCACTGTAATTAGGAATCAGCCCAGAAAACAGTATTTGAAGTCTGCTCTGGGCCCATCTCCACCAACGTAAGCCGGAATGAGGTGTGAGCTTTGCTTCCGTAGCATCTGGTCAACAGCGGCTATGGTATAGCACCCCGTGGCCATGGGAAACCTGCAAGATGCCCACTAGAATCTACACATGTGCTTTCTCCTTGTATCGCCACCAAGATGCGGTTTACTTTATGTTCGGCCCAGTAAGACACAAACAGTGAGAGAGGAAACAACACGCTAAGAACACACCGTGATGAAACTGCCACCACTGCCACTGTGCTGTGCGCCAAAGCAAGCAGACAAGGTTGGCTCTGAAGGCAGCCGTGGCGACACACGATGGCGGCCTCGCAGTGACTGACAGGCAGGTAGCCTGCATGGTGCGGATACGCTGGGCAGAGGGAGGGTGGTGCTCCAGGCAGAACGGAGCACAGGGACAGACAGACATGAGATTCCACTGGTACACTTGGAACGGTGCAGAGTTTAATAATTAGGGTTTGGCTATTTCTGGAATTTTCCATTCAGAATGTCAGACCAGTGGAGCCAGGGGAGGGGATAGAGGAAGGTTAATCAAAAGTTAAAATGTAGCCAGGCATGGTGGCACACACCTTTAATCCCAGCACTTGGGAGGCAGAGGTAGGAAGATTGCCATGAGTTCAAGGCCACCCTGAGACTACATAGTGAATTCCAGGTCAGCCTGAGCTAGAGTAACACCCTACCTTGAACCTCTTCCCCCAAAAAAGTAAGATGTTATGAATAAGCCATATAGAAACCTACTTCTTTGCTAGCTAATAATATATATGTTTAAAAAAGGAAAAGAAGCTGGGCATGATGGCGCATACCTTTCTAGCACCTGGGAGGCAGAAGTAGGAGGATCACTATGAGTTCTAGGCCACCCTGAGACTACCAGGTCAGCCTGGGCTAGAGCAAGACCCTATCTTGAAAAATAAAATAAAATAAAGAAAAAGAGGGCTAGAGAGATGGCTCAGCCAAGCCTGCCAGCCTGGGTTTAATTCCCCAGTACCCAGGTAAAGCCAGATGCACAAAGTGGCGCATGTGGCTGAGTTTGTTTGTGGTGAAAGGAGTCCATGGTACGTCCATATTCATTCTTTCTCCAATAAATAAATATTTAAAACAAACAAATATTAAAAAGAGATTGCTTGGGCAGAATTCCATGTCTTGTGGAGGTAGATAAAGTCATGCTCAGAAGCCGTATGTTGTTATTAGAAAAATTTTAGTGCCAGAGGTGGAACCCCTTCCACTGAGTTGTTGACCAGGGAGGCCTGATGCCCACAAAACACTACAGGCTATTGCCAAGGCTCCTGGTTGCCCACCAAAACTAAATGGTAAGACCCTATTGCTGAAGATACACATGCTTGGGCTACAGGTCACTGAGAATCAAGCTGTAGCTGAGCTGGAGGCCTCCTCCCTGTCCACCAGCGGTGAGGACGCTGGAAGGAGCTGTGCAGCACACAGCCTTTTGATGTCGTCCACGGTCTTAACCAGCAGTGGACCCTGCAAGCTTACAGCTGGTCAGCCAGGCCAAATGTACCAACTGCTGCAATGGTGGCATGTCTGTTAAGGGGGAAACCAAATGCTCTCTGATTGGACTTGAGACCTGGTCCAAAGGAAGGAATTCATGTCTGGTATTGAAAACGTAGCCAAAAGCCCATGAATGGGGAGGTTACAAGCCCTAGAAGAGTAACAACTACTGTTGTCTGGCTAAATGGATATATTATGTCACCAAACTGCCTCTAAACACTTAGGTTTATGCCCATTAATATTATTAATACTAATCTCACTGTTGGTTAGAGAAGCTTCTCTTTTCAGCTGGCAGTGACCACTGGGGCGATCCAAAACTAACCATAGTGTTGAGAAGAAGTGACAGTGGAGTATTCAGCACTAAGTGAGACATCTCTATCACACCTTCCATGGCTCAGGGACTATTGTGGAAGAGGTGGTTGAAAGAATGTAAGAGCCAAAGGAAGGACAGGAGTGCTTACAATTCTGTCTTCCAGATACAAAATGACCATGGTATTTATGACCTCACAGTGGCTGATGCTACCTACACAAGACAGGCATCACAGGAGGAAAAAAAAAAAAAAAAAAAAAAAAGACGACATCAAAATAGAAGAGAGTGCCGGGTGTGGTAGTGCACACATTTAATCCCAGCACTGGGGAGGTAGAGGTAGAAGAATCACAAATTCCAGGTCAGCCTGGGCTAGAGTGAGACCCTACCTCAAAAAAAAAAAAAAAAAAAAAAAAAAAAGAATAGTTGGAAAGATGAAGGGATTCAGTGAAGGGGGACTTGGGAGGGATGATTATGATAATTTGTAAACAGCTGTATGTATGGAAGTTGTCAATAAAAAGTTAAAAACAAAAGCCAGAATAAAAAACCCAGAAGCCTGACCACAGCTGAATGAAGGCATGGAAAGCAAAGCTAGAGGTAACAGGGTGGGGGAGGGGCTCGGTGCCCCACCCAGGGTTGCTGACCAAGATGAAGCATTCAGCAGGAGGGACAGATCCCACGGTTAGACGGCCAGACCTGAGGCACGTGCAAGGCAGCCAGATAAGACAAAATGAAAGCCAAATATCTGGGACTTAGAAGGTAGGAAAGACAGGGGTGGGCATCGACCCACAAGAGAGCTGGCCCAGTGGGACCTGCAATCTAACCACCGAGGAGGCTGAGGCAAGAGTATTGCTTGGTCTGAGGAGTTTGATGCCAGCACCATTTCAAGATTGTTTAAATCAATAAAAAAGTGTAGAGCCAGGTGTGGTAGCTCATGCCTTTAGTCCTAGCACTCAGAAGACTGTAAGAGGATCATCATGAGTTCAAGGCCAGCCTGGGATAAAAAGTAACCTAGGTTAGAGAGAGAAACTTGAAAAAAAAAAAAAAAGAATAGAGATTGGGTATGGGAGATGGCTCAGCAGTTAAAAGAAACTTGCTTGCATGACCTGCCAGCCCAGGTTCAATTCCCAGCACACACATAAAGCCAGACACACTTTTGTGTGACACATGCATAGGTGCTCACTTGCAGCAGCAAGAGACCCTGGCACGTGCATGCGTGTGGATGTGTGCGTGCACACACACACTCATGCACCACATGCAAATACATTTAAAACATTAAAATAAAAACTATTTATATTTAAAAAAGTGGGGGCTGGAGAGATGGCTTAGTGGTTAAGGTGCTTGCCTGGGAAGCCTAAGGACCCAGGTTTGATACCTCGGGACCCATGTAAACCAGATGCACAAGGTGGCATATGTATCTGGCATTCATTCACAGTGGCTTGGGGCCTTGGCATGCCCATTCTTTCTATCTGCCTCTTTTTCTCTCTCTCTCTTAAATAAAAATAAATTTTTAAAAGAGTAAAAGGACGACACCCATGGCACTGTCATGGCTCTGACATGTCAGAGGAAAAGCAGGAACAGAGGCCTGGCAAAAACCCACAGTGGCCAGAAATTGAGCTCCAGTAGAGGGTCTGGCTCGTCCGTGCACATCGCGAGCCCATTTCCAAACGAGGCGCCATGAACAAGGACGAAGTGGCAGTGGGCTCGGTCACACAGGAGGCACTCTCTCCACTGGCCTGCTGGGTCGAGGCCACCTTGTCAGAAGGGGATGAGGAGGTGGCAGTGATGGCCTGGGAGAGAGACAGAGGCATACTGGACCGCAGTGAGGAATGGGAGCTTGAGGGAGTCTTCTGTACTGTGTTCACAGAGAAAGTCAGAACCCCGGGACGCGGAGCTCACCTCCTAGTGACTGGGGCAAAGAAGTACATGGGCGACAGTGTCCAGGACAAAGGATCACAGTACAGGCATGTTAAAGGTCCTGGAGAGAGTCATCAGGCCTTCGGACTTTGGGATTCCTTCTCAGAGGCAGTGACCAGGAGCTGGCTGGAAGGTGGGGCCAGTGCAAGCCAGCCAGAGCACAGAGGCGAGAGGGGAAGGCATGTTCAGGAAAAACAGTCTCGCAATGCAACAGGCACACAGGAAGGCAGGGAGCAGAAGAGGCTAGAGCACTAAGTGGAGCCAGACTAGGGGCCACCTGAGTGTGTGGACTTCTTTAAGGTCACTGAAGATTTTTAAGTGGGGATGAAATGATCTGATTTTTCCTTATAAAGGACATTCTTTATCGGTGGACAAGGTGTCTTAAGAGGTCACAGGCCTGACCCGGGAGGTTGGAGGGGAGGGGAAGAGAGGCAGGTATAAGTGGGAGGTGTTGAGAGTGCCATCCATCAACAAGACAGTCACCATGACAACAGAGGAGGACTGAGGTGCCCGCCTCCGTGGAGGTGGCTTATGTGCGGTCAGAGGATTAGTATGTGTTGCTGTCACCTCCTTGCTGGGAAAAGCACACGACCAACAGCAGCTGATGGGAGCAAAGCTTTTATTTTGGCTTACAGCCTTGAGGGGACGCTCCATGATGGCAGGGGAAAGCACGGCATGAACAGAGGTCGCATGTCACCTCCCTGCCACAGCAGGTAGAAAACAGCAGCAGAAGAATGAACTGAACTCTAGCAGGGGGAGCTGAGTATGCACCCCTAAGCCTGCCCCCAACAACACATCTCCTCCGCAAAGCTCCACCTCCCAAGTGCCATCAGCTGGGACCAAGCATTCAGAACACGTGTTTATGAGAGACATCTGATTCAAACCACCACAGGAGGTTTGGGCTGAAGGCTGAGAGTGGGTTTGGGAAAGTGAACAGAGATGGGACAAGGAAAGGCCATGAAGTAATGTGTTCTATTTTAGAATAAAGTCTTAAGAGAACTGAAATCACATAAGGTATATTTTCTAGATCCTATGGAATTAAATTAGATATCAATAGCAGAAAGAGAACTGGGAAACCCTAGACATTTGGAGATTATAGACATTTTACTTCTAAGTACCTACGGGTGAAAGAGAAAGTCTGTTGAGAAATTAGAAAAACTTTGTGAACTGAAGGAAAAAACACTAACAGTTGTAGGGAGCGGAGACTGGCGGCCTAGGGTAACACAGCGTTAAATGCTTCTATCAGAAGAAAGGAAGTGCCTCAAATCAAGAAGCAGAGATACCCTTTGAGACGACAGGTACAAAGCAATGGAGTAAGGAAGCCAGCAGAGGGAAGGCAGCAGTGACCCAAGAGTCTGAAGATGGCACCAAAAGTGGCTTCTTTGAAAAGATCAGTAAAATTGACAAATCCTTTAGCCAGATTAGCCGGTGGGGGGGGGAGGGGGGAGGCTGGGAAGATGGCTCAGCAGTTAAAGTTGTGAGATTGCAAAGCCTGTGGCATGCACTCTCCCTCCCTCTCCTCTCTCTCGTTCTTTCTCCCCCACCCTCTCTTGCAAATAAATTTTTCAAACTTTTCAAACAAAGAGGCGACACAATGACCAACATTAGGGGAACGAGGAATCTCATTGCAGACCCTGCAAACCTACCGAGGGCAGTGAGGGATCGCCGCCCAGAGTGGAGGCAGAGGGAAGGATCCAGTGAGATCAGGAGAATCACCGTCTCCCAGGCCGGAGGCAGCAGGGGCATGCACAGTGAGTGACACAGTGCAAAGGCTTACTGTGCACAGGGCGTGTGCTAAACCAGGTGGGAGGGCAGATGAGGATTGGGGTTAAACCAGATTTACCACTTCAAATTTCTTTTCTTTTTTTTCTTTTTCTGAGGTGGGGTCTTGCTCTAGCCCAGGCTGACCTGGAATTCACTATGCAGTCTCAAGGCTGGCCTCAAACTCACAGCGATCCTCCTACCTCTGCCTCCCAAGTGCTGGGAATAGAGGCATGTACCACCATGCCTGGCTTCAAATTTCTTTATAAAACAGGAAGGCCATGAAGAACTAACATTTGACAGTAGGACTTGGCCCCTAAGTAACTCACTAAGTCATGGGAATGGCAGAATAGCTGAAAAGGACCCAGCTTACGCAGGAGTCTACAGACTTTCCTGTCATGGCTATAGAATAAATGTTTAAGGCTCTGCAGGCCAAGAGGCTCAGCAAGAGCCCAGGCAATAGGGTAGATACTGATATCTGTGAAGAGAAAATGCCTGGCCAACCTGGACCCAGCTGCCTGGGGCGGGCCATGTGGTCTGTTAAAAGTACACTTGGGGCAAAATGCTTCTAGGCAGAGGGGAGGGGCTTGGTGGGCCAGGCTGGCAGGCGGAGGTGGGACAGCCCAAGTAGCCCACTTTCCCCTGTGCAACCCCCAGCCGTGGAGCCCTTCTCTCCTCTTACCTGGATAGCTTGCTGGGGGCCAAGCAACTCCCTAGCCAGGTGCCTAGTCCTTGCCAACTCCACCCACATGCTCTAGCTACCAGGGTAGGCCAGGTTAGCCATTCTGGGAGTGGAAGAGACATGAGGAACGGTTAGGAAGTGGATGCTCCCCCGGCCTCCAGAATTAGCCTGGGTCTTACAACAGTAGGTGGCAGGTTGGAGTTGAGCCGCAGGCAGCAGTTCACCGGCCCTGCTCTAATGCTTCTAGAACTCACAGGGGGAAAAACTGAAGAACCCTAAATATACAGATACCATAGACTGTGGTCACCACTACACAGGTTTGTTTCTGAGTCCAGTGCTCCCTTTTGCACTCATTTCTTTATTTCTGAGACAAGGCCACGCTACGTTGACCAGTCTGGTTTCTAACTCATAACCTCGTGTCTCAACCTCCCAAGTGACTCGATTATACATATGCCACTGTGACTGGTTTTTGTTTTATTTCAAATGAGGTTACGAGTAGCACTTCACATCACCCCCTCCTTCCTCCGAGCTCACCATCTTGGTAATGAATGTAAACACTACGCTAGTCTGAGTCATAGAAGTTTCACTTCTGGAAATAGAAAGCTATATATTTCCAGGTGGTTACATTGCGTGACTTTTCTGGCCTTAGAGCTGAGAACTGGAAGTGGACGAGATGTGACTTGTCAATACATTGTTACCCTCTCCCTGGATGTCAGAACTTACCCTGGTAAATCCTGTCATCCTCCTCAGTGACGTAGGTGTTTGCTCCCCAAATCACCATCTTGCGGATGTAAGATGGGTACTTAGCAGCTGCAATGAGCGCGGTTATGCCGCCGTCACTCCAGCCCAGCAGCGAGGCCTGCTTAAACTTCAGAGCCTGTGATAAACACAGCAGAATGCGAAACATGGGTCAGTGCTCCTCTCTGCTAAAAGAGCTGAGCAATGGTGATAAGAGTCCCAGAGTCCACCATTTGAGGACCCAGTATAAATATAATGGGCATTAAAACTCGAGTACAGCCCGGGGAGGTAGCTCAGCAGATAAGGGCGCTTGCTTGCCAAGTCTGCTGGCCTGTGTGCAATTTCCCAGCCACCTTTACATAAAGCCAGATGGACATTTATTTGCAGGAGCAAGAGACCCTGGGACACCCATGCAAACAAATAAATAATTTTTAAATCTTGAGTAAATAGTATGGTTTTGAATTATGCAGAAAATACCTTCTGGGGAGCTGGGTGTTGTGGCGCATGCCTTTAATCCCAGCACTCGGAAGGCAGAGGTAGGAGGATTGCCATGAGTTTGAGGCCACCCTGAGACTACAGAGTGAATTCCAGGTCAGCCTCAGCTAGAGAAATCCTACCTCAAAAAACCAAATATATATATATATATATATATTCCCATATATATATATATGTATGTATATATATATATATATATATATATATATATATATATATATATATGTTTGTCTTCTGGTCAGATAAAATGTCAAGGAAAAGGAATAGGATCAACAGAGATCAGTTATATTTGAATATGACATCGAGTGTGTACGGGTGTGTGCATACTTGAACAAGACTTTTAGAACTAGTCTTTGGATTAGAGAGGGACTTAAGACTGTTGGATAAGGAGCTGGGGAGATGGCTCAGTGGTGAAAAGCACTTGCTTGTGAATCCTGGCCTGGGTTCCATTCCTCAGCACCCATGTCAAGCTGGACACAAAGTGATGTGTGCATCTGGTGTCCATTTTCAAAACACTTGCTAGCATAGCTCAGTTGGTGGAGTGCTTTCCTAGAATGCATGAGGCCTTGGGTTCAATTCTCAACAAAGCACAAGCCAGGCCTGGTGGCACATGCCTGTAATTCCAGTATTCAGGAGGTAGAGGCAGGAGATCAGACAGAAGTTCAAAGTTATCCACAGCTACATAGAGTTTGAAGTCAGCTTAGGATACATGAGACCTGTTCTCAAAAAAAAGGGTGGGGGGCTGGAGAGATGGCTTAGCGGTTAAGGCGTTTAACTGCAAAGCCAAAGGACCCAGGGACCCAGGTTTGACTCTCCAGGACCCACATAAGCCAGATGCACAAGGGGGAGCATGCATCTGGAGTTCATTTGCAGTGGATGGAGGCCGTGGCACACCCATTCATTCTCTCTCTCAAATAAATAAATAAAAATAAAAAAATTGTTCAGCTGATGAGATGGCTTAGTGGTTAAAGTGCTTGTCTGCAAAGCCTATGGACCCAGGCTCAATTCCCCAGTACCCATGTAGCCAGATACATAAGGTAGTACATGCATCTGGAGTTTGTTTGCAGTGGCTAGAGGTCCTGGCATGCTCATTCTCTCTATCTGCCTCTTTCTTTCTCTCTCAAATAAATAAATAAAATATTTAAACAACTGGTGTTATTGTATGAAATGAAGTTGGGTATCTGGTAAAGCTACTAACTGTAGTAACTGCCATTGTAGGAAGGGTTGGCTGGAGACAAGGCAGACGAGCATGGTGTCATGGTGACGCCATGTAAGATTTGCAGTGTATCAAGCAGGATTCTGGAAATGATTCTGGCACAGAAACAGAAAACTGAAAAAGCATCCGAGAGAGGCTAGTTAGAAACAAAATTAGAATGCCTGAGAGTATTCAAGAATTATCAAATATTCATCAAGATACCTACTGACAGGGTTGCACATGGGTGTAGGTACCCTGGTGTGGTGGTTTGATTCAGGTGTCCCTCATAAACTTAGGTATTCAGAATGCTAGGTTCCCAGCTGATGGAGATTTCAGAATTAAAGCCTCCTGGAGGGAATGTATTGTTGGGGGCGGGCTTATGGGTGTTATAGCCAGTGTCCCCTTGCCAGTGTTTGGCACACTCTCCTGTTGTTATGGTCCACCTTATGTTGGCCAGGGGGTGATATCCACCCTCTGCTCATGCCATCATTTCCCCCTGCCATCGTGGAGCTTCCCCTTGAGTCTGTAAGCCAAGATAAACCTCTCTTTCCCACAAGCTGCTCTTGGTTGGGTGATTTCTACCAGCAATACGAACCTGAGTGCAACAGTAAAGTGGTACTGAGGAGTGGGATTGCTGCTAGACCTGACTGTGGCTTTGGCCTTCTGGAGCTGATTTTCAAGAGGAATGTGGAAGGATTTGAAACCTTGGCCTAAGAGATGCCTTGTAGTGCTGTAAGTACAGCTTGGTGGACTATTCTGGTCAGAGTTGAAAGACCTGAATGCAGTAAGAACTATGTATGGACTGTGATGTTTGGCTTATGAGGGTGAGAAAGAGCTTTGCTTGGACTGGGCCAACAGTTTGTGTGAGAAGCTTGCTCTTATGCCCAGGTCCTGAGAAGTTGTGCAGGGTTGCTTTGGGTAGAAATGAACTGGTGTGAGCAGAGGGATACGGCACAGAAAGAAAAATCTTCGGGTGAACTGTTGCCCGTTCAGCTGCAATTGAGAGATTACAACCTTTGAGATGGGCCAGCTGATCTGCACTGGGGCAACAGGAAGAATATAGACTCTTTTGGAGGGGCCTGAGTGCTCAAGAAGTGTCCTGTTCTTCAAAGTCTGCTTTATTCCCCCTTGGATTAATAAATTGGCACTCTACCTGGTATTGTGGAGTATAAGAAATGCAGGAAAGAAAGGGTCATTGAGTTTGCAAGATAGTCTTGTGTTTTGGAAATGGCCATGGGCAGTGTGAAGCAGGTTTGCTGGTTGTCTGCATGGAGACCCCATAGGACCATGAGGATGAACCATGAGTGATAGCAGAGACCCAGTAGAGGTGCCAGGACCACGAGATGGCTGCTAAAGAAAGCTGCTGGCCCCAATGAAGTTTTCCAGGACTGTGAGTGCTTAGCTGGAGGGGTGGAATTGGAACTCCAGAGACTTGTTGCTGGTTAGAATTATCGGACTTAGAGATTTGTCACTGACTAGAGTTATTGGACTTAAAGCTACAGTTTGATGTTTGCCCTGGTTGTTTTAAATCTTGTATTGGTTGAATATTTCTTTGCTATGCCTAATGCCATCTTTAGCAGTGTGAATATTTATTCTGTGCCATTATGGGTTTTTTGGGGATTTTTTTTTTTTTTTTTTTTTTTTTGGTACTACAACTCAGTTAAAGACCTTGGACTATGGGGATGTATGGACATCATTGGAATTGATAAAAACTACGGGGACTTTTAAAGTTGGGATGAATGCATTGTATTTTACATTATGTATGGATATCAGTTTATGGGGATCAGGGGAAGAATGTGGTGGTTTGATTCAGGTGTCCCCCATAAACTTAGGTGTTCAGAATGATAGGTTCCCAGCTGATCGATATTTGGGAATTAATGCCTGCTGGAGGGAGTGTATTGCTGGGGGCGGGCTTATGGGTGTCACAGCCAGTTTCCCCTTGCCAGTGTTTGGCACACTCTCCTGTAACTATGGTCCACCTTATGTTGGCCAGGAGGCGATGCCCACCCTCTGCTCATGCTATCATTTCCCCCTGCCATTGTGGAGCTTCCCTTTGAGTCTGTAAGCCAAAATAAACCTCTTTTTCCCAGAAGCTGCTCTTGGTCTGGTGATTTCTACCAGCAGTGCAAACCTGCCTGGATAATCATGTGACATTAAGTAGCACCTTCTATAGCCCAGCATATTATCTCCTGAATTCATATGAAATGTTGGCATGGTTACTAGGAGACAGGCTCAGGATGTATACAACATTATTCATAACCACAAAAAAGAGAATTAAAATATCCATGAGCAACAGAAGGTTCGCTATGTTTCTACTTATAACAATAAGTAACTTAAAGTTAGGCTGGGGAGAAGGCTCAGCAGTTAAAGAGGCTTGCTTGCAAAGCCTGATGGCCTCAATTCCCAAGGTGCACATGAAGCCAGATGCACAAATTGGTACATACATTACATCTCAAGTTCATTTGCAGTGGCAAGAGTCCCCGGAACACCCATTCTCTCTCTGCCTACCCCTTCTCTGCTTGCAAATAATAATAAAAAGAAAAACAAGGGGCTGGAGAGATGGCTTAGTGGTTAAGACACTTGCCTGCAAAGCCAAAGGACCTCCATTCAAATCCCTAGAACCCACATAAGCCAGACGCACAAGGTGGCACATGCACCTGGAGTTCATTTGCAGTGGCTGGAGGCCCTGGCATGCCTATTATTTTTTTCTCTCTTTCTCTCTCAAATGAATTAAGAAAAAAGAACTTAAGCTATCTACCATTAGATGATACTTGAAATAAAACAGTGTATCCGTACAATGAACTACAGTAGCTGCCTCCTCTCTGCTGGAGGTATCTCCCAAGCCCCACCCACGGGTCCCTAATAACAGACAGCACAAAGCCTGTACACCGTGCTTTTCCTCCGTGCTCATGAGCACAGCGTGGGCATGCCGGAGGGGTGGATTTGCATGCTGGGTGTGATGGACAGGATGGGGTGGACAGTACAGATTTGAGTGAACCACTCAGAAAGGTATGTAATTTAATACTTACAATAGAGGGTGACTATAAAGAATATTAATCAAGTTATGTTTCAAACACATAGAAGGAAATATTTTAAAAGTTCTTCCTAACCTGGGTGTGGTGGCACACACCTTTGATCCCAACACTTGGGAAGCAGAGGTAGGAGGATCACTATGAGTTTGAGGCCACCCTGAAACTACATAGGGAATTCCAGGTCAGCCTGGCTACAGTGAGACCCTACCTCAAAAAACAAAAAAGTTTTTCCATGAAAATGATAAAAATTGGAGGATGTTAGATAAATATTGGATGCTATAGATACTTAGCCTAATGTAAACACTATGCAGTGTATTCATGGACTGAAGCATTACTTAACATCAACACCTTGGTATGTATAATTTTTATATTGTAGTTTAAATTTTAAAAAGAGTAATAAATTCTAACAACTTGTTTATATCTGGATTTTCCACTTAATATTATTTCCAGACACAGTTGAGCAAAAGATGAAGCCATGGATAAAGGGGCCAAGATAGTGCCCGCCTGTCACAGGACAGGTGCAGGTGCTTGCTGACTGACAAGATGGCGCCCGCCTGTCACAGGACAGGTGCAGGTGCTTGCTGACTGACAAGATGGCGCCCGCCTGTCACAGGACAGGTGCAGGTGCTTGCTGACTGACAAGATGGCGCCCGCCTGTCACAGGACAGGTGCAGGTGCTTGCTGACTGACAAGATGGCGCCCGCCTGTCACAGGACAGGTGCAGGTGCTTGCTGACTGACAAGATAGTGCCCGCCTGTCACAGGACAGGTGCAGGTGCTTGCTGACTGACAAGATGGCGCCCGCCTGTCACAGGACAGGTGCAGGTGCTTGCTGACCAACAAGATGGCGCCCCCACCATTACATCAATACAATACTGAATATTTTACTGAGTGTGCTGGTGAGGCCTATAATCCTAGCATTGGGGAGGCTGACGCAGCCGCTTATGATATGCTTCATGATATGAACCTGTCTCAAAACCAGACACACAAACTAAGACCAGTCCTGCTGCGTGCCATGCAATGGCAAGAGAGGCAGCGCCGGCAAGTCCTGGGAGGGTGTCTTTAAACAGCTGCAGTATTTCTACTCTCTCCCTTAGACCTTTGGAACTCTTTGGATTTTGTTTGTTTGTTTGTTTTTATGATTTTTCGAGGTAGGGTCTCACTCTAGCCCAGGCTAACCTGGAATTCACTATGGAGTCTCAGGGTGGCCTCGAACTCACGGCGATCCTCCTACCTCTGCTTCCCCAGTGCTGGGGTTAAAGGCGTGCGCCACCACGCCTGGCTTCTTTGGATTTTTCCATAGCAATCAAAGGGTGGAAGGAAGAAAGGGAGGGAGGGAGTGAAAGAAGGGAGGGAAGGAAGAAAAGAAGGGAAGGCTAAAGAGAGAATGAAGGAAGGAAAGGAGGGAGGGGAAGGGGAAAATGAAAGGAAGGCTGAACAAGAAAACAGAATAAATGAAGACCGGCCTAGCCCCCTCTCCCGGGAGGTTCCCCAGCACATTCCTGAGTCTCACCTTCATCAAGTCAACAGCATCTTTTGCGTCCCTTTCGAAAAAGTCCGCTGGGAAGTCTCGGTCTGGTGGTCTGGACTGTCCGTACCCTCGAGGGTCCCAGGCGACCACTGTGAAGAGCTTCCGACTCAAGCTCTGAAGCTGGGGCGCAAAATCAGTCTTCCCGCTTCCTGCAAGCAGCCGCTCGGTTACCCTCCGGTAAACGCCCCCACTGTATCAAACACACAGTGAAAGAGCCACAGGAAGGACCTAAAGCAAAGTACCTAGGTTCTACTCAATGTTAGCCGAGGAACAGAATCAGGACCTGGAGGTGGACTTCCCATTCCTCCCGTGGTGTTCCGACCTGCCGCTGATCCCCCCCTAGTGGCGACTTTAAGAAGGACAAGGGGCTCTGAGACTTCTTTTGAACCAGCATTATTTTTAGCACATTTGATACATTTTCAGTTTAGTTCCCTGCTCCTGCTCCCCTTCTTTTAATTGACATTTTTATACATGCATATAATGTGTTTTTATCATAGTCCTCTCCCATAACTCTTTTCCCCCAACTTCCACTGCCTCACTTTTAAAAAAATTAATGAAACTTACAGCAATAAACTTACAGATATGATATGCTTGTTTCTTTTTTTTATGCCAGAGTGAGAGTGTGTTGGGGGAATTGGTGTGTCAGGGCCTCCAGCCACTGCAATCGAACTCCAGAGGCGTGCACCACCTTGTGCACATGTGCAACCTGGTGTGCTTGCGCCACTGTGCGTCAGGCTAACGTGGGACCTGGAGAGTCGAACATGGGTCCTTATGCTTTGCAGGCAAGTGCCTTAACCACTAAGCAATCTCTCCAGCCCTGTTTTTGTTGCTTTTGTTTTTTAATAAATGGCTTACAAATGGCAGAGATCTCATGACACCCCTAAATAAATGTACGAGACTTGGTCCAAGTTATTTAAAGTAGAATTCTAAAATTCCAGAAGGCATCTTACTAAGCTAATATTCCTTAAGATTTTATAATCACAATTAAGAACCAGAAAACCATCCAGGCATGGTGGCTCATGCCTTTAATCCCAACACTCAGGAGGCTGAATTAGGGGAAACAGCCATGGTCTATAGTCAAGGTCAGTCTGGTCTACAGAGTGAGTCTCAGATCACCCTGGACTAGAATGAGACCCTGCCTCAAAAATAAAACAAACACTAAAGAAAAACCAGTGAACTAAATTAAACACTGAAATGGGGGTGGATGAAATCAAATTAATTTATATTATCAGCCCAGCACAGAAGAGCCTGTGCTCTTAAGCCTGCGGTGTCCTGACTGGCAGTCTTTAGCCGCTCAAGGTGCAGTGTGCTCATGACCACTGCTCAGTGTGGAAGGCCACTGGCCCAAAGCTCAGTCCAGAGGCCGGTCAGCACTTCCTGAGGACTCAGAGCTCAGACACACGTGGATACTGAACACTGCCTGGTGAGCGGCCGTGTTGGAAAGGGTCTTTCCAGGCAGTCAGGATCACTTACTATTTATGATACAGATCTATCGTTCCTCCTGGCAAGGTGCCTTCCTTCAATTTTGTAAATCACTCAGGTAGGTTCCCAGTCTCTCTACTGCTCTCCCATGGAAGCTTCTCTTGTGTCTCTTAGCTGGAGGGAACTACCCTAAAGGAGGGGCAGGAAGTAGTGGGTGGGGAAAGAGGACAGGCTAAACGGCCAACTTCACAAATAAGGAGACATTTGTTGTTGGCACACAGGTATGCATTTGAAGACCGAACACCACGGCCTTAAGCAAGCGAATGCATATGGTGACTAGTACATGATGCCTGAGAGGCCCAGGGACTGGGGACTGGGAAACAGGATCAGGGAAGAGACTCATAGTACTCTACTTTTTAATTGTGGAATCATGCCACGGTCTTACATTAATAAGAAGTAAACTGGTGAGCCAGGCGTGGTGATGCACACCTGCAATCCCTGCACTTGGGAGGCAGAGGGAGGAGGATTGCTGTGAGTATGAAGCCAGCTTGAGCTATAGAGAGTTCCAGGTCAGAATGTGCTAGAGTGAGTCCCTACGTCAAAAACAAAAACAAAAACAAAACAAAACAAAAAAAAAACAAAATAAAATAAATTGGTGAATGTTTTCAGGTTTCAATGACTGTAGTGGAGGTCTTCAGCTATGGTCTACGCCCTCCTTCATTACAGTCCTTCAAGTCACCACAAGGGGAGGAGGGAATCCCAGTAGCTTAAGAAAAAACAAACTAACTCAGTATTTCCACAGTGATATGATGTTAGTGAGGCCTGGCCAAGTAGATCCAGAAATTCTTTGAAATTTTTCAGGACTTCTAGGAACAAGAAGCAAGTAATCAGTAAGTAAGAATATACTGAGATTATTTTATTTCATTTTTATATTTCTATTTATTTGTCTGCAAGCAAAGAGAGCAAGAGAGAAAATATGGGTGTGTCAGGGCCTCCTGCCACTGCAAATGAATTCCAGATGTGTGTGCCACTTTGTACATCTGGCTTTATGTGGGTCCTGGGGAACTGAACCCAGGTCAGTAGGCTATGAGGGTGTGAGGGGAGTGCTTTTAACCTCTGAGCCCATCTCCCCAGCCCCAAGATTATTTTAAGGGTAGCCAAAATAAAGCAAGAATCCTAGCTGGGCGTGGTTCCAGGTCAGCCTGGGATAGTGAGAAGAAAAAAAAAAAAAAAGGAATCCTAGGCTCCTTAAAACTGGACCTTGGATGTCCCAAGACCACTGCACATATCTTTCCTGAATTTTCTATTCTGGACTACTGTTTTGTAAAACAAGAGTGAGATTCAGTGGGCTCCACTAAACTTCCCACCTCCAGAGAGGGTTAAAAGCTAATGTGATAGTGATCTCCAAAGTGATCTGAAAGAGCACAGTGGTGGCAGCCTGTAGCCCCTGCCTGACCTTGTAAGCTGAGCCAGAGGGTCTTCAGTGTGAGGCAGGCCTGGCCCCTAGAGTCTAGAGCTAGACTCTGCCTCAAAAAAAAAAAGAAAAGCTTTTCCTCTAACCCCTTATTTTCATTAAACATGTCCAACATATCACTGAGCTATCTGCCCCTGTTTGAGCACTTCAAGTTCCCATTCTGGAAAACCCCTGGCTACCAAGCAAACTGGGGTACCTGGTCACCAACTTACCTTGTTCCTTCATCTGCCCCGTCTTTCATACCCCTCTTTCCTCGACCCTCCACTCTCCCAAACTGGTCTCACAGTGTACTCGAGTGGCAAAAACTGAGTAAGTGGAGGAAATGAAAATGCATGCAGTAGAAAGTTCTTCACTTTTCTAAGGGGCAAGCAGTAAGAGGACCCACTCTTTGCATCTGGGATCGTGATGCCCCGTGGAGAAGACACTGCACGGAGCAGAGCAAGCATCCCTCACGCCTACCCAGCATCCCAGGAAGCAGCAGCAGGGCGTGCTCGCCCTCTCCCACGTGCTGGTAATGCAGGCGAACGCCATTCACAGCCACCTTGTCCGAAGTTACCACAGTGCTGGAAGAAAAGGTCCCCGAGGGAAGATTATTTCTCAGGCCCAGTGACACATTTAATGACACACTTTTACATGCATGAGCTGGCTGTAGAACCCCACTCAG
This sequence comes from Dipus sagitta, assembly GCA_036346955.1. Classification (NCBI taxonomy): domain Eukaryota; kingdom Metazoa; phylum Chordata; class Mammalia; order Rodentia; family Dipodidae; genus Dipus; species Dipus sagitta. The sequence continues at coordinate 68,268,424 of CM070786.1, forward strand.
GCTTCCAGCAATACTTATATACGTTTGGGAGTTGGAAAATGCAGTTTGCACGTGAACAGACTGCAAATGTGGACTGTGTTTGTGTGTGAATCGGCTACAGCCTCCCCCTCACCCTCCCACCCCTCCAAGAGCACTGAGAGGTTTGCTGGACTCAACAGCCGGATATGTGGACCCAGAACCTGGGGAGTTGGGAACCACTGGTGCCCGCTTGCAGGGGGGTGTGGGGATGCCACCAACTTGAGAGTGGCCTTGGGGACTGTAGGGGATGGGGCTGTTGTGTGCACTTCAATAGGTCACGACAGCTACCTGGACCAGCCTCGCTGACATTCCCAAGGACAGACTCACCCCAGGTCCAGGGAGGCTCTGATCTCAGGCTGCCCTAGGAACAGGGCTCCTTCAGTCATCTGGCCAGCTGCAGGGCCGCCCCTCTGCACCAACGTGGCCTCCCTGGGCTTCAGCTGGGAATTGTGCTCATAACCATGCCCCTCTCAAGGACCCTCCCACCATTTAGCATCAAACTGGACTGGCCTGGCACAGGATAAAGCCTCACAATAGGACTACCACCTGTGCATGACCCCCCACCCAAGGATGTGCGCGCAGTGCAGGTGCTCTTGTGGAAGGGCTGAAACAGACTGCCCGGTGACCCGCGGCCCGCAGCACATACAAGGCCCCAGACTCAGGCTCCAGAAGTCTTCTCTACCACCTGCCCACAGGGGACAGTGACATGCCACAGGACACAGAGGTAAGCCACAACAGATGTGACGAGTAGCTGCTCTTCTCCTAATACACTGACAATAAGTTCAAATCAACTTTAACGTCCCTTTCTGCTCCCAAGTCCCCACTCCTACCTCTGCATTGTCAACGTGGTTATTGAAATGCAGGACTTATGAACCAACAAGAAATAGCACAAATTGGGCATGGTGGCACATGCCTGTAATCCCAGCATTTAGGAGGCAGAGGCAGTAGGATTGTGCAAGTTCAAGGCCGGCCTGGTCTACATAGCAAGTCCTATCTCAAAAATATATTTTAAAAAACTAGGGAACAAAGAGCACTGGAAAAAATGTAAATGCGGGCTGGAGAGATGGCTTAGTGGTTAAGCGCTTGCCTGTGAAGCCTAAGGACCCCGGTTTGAGGCTCGATTCCCCAGGACCCACGTTAGCCAGATGCACAAGGGGGCGCATGCGTCTGGAGTTCGTTTGCAGTGGCTGGAAGCCCTGGCATGCCCATTCTCTCTCTCTGCCTCTTTCTCTCTGTCACTCTCAAATAAATAAAAATAAACAAAAAATTAAAAAAAAGTAAATGTGTTAGATACCAGTACATCTAAAATTAACATACAATTTCTGGAAAATTAAGACAGAATTGGGAAATAAGGAAGCCTGAAATAATATAAACTCATTACCCACAGAAATATTTTCAGAGGAGCAATAATAAAGCTGTTAAGCAATGCCCAATGTGATGCTATAAAATTTTACCAATTTCCTTACAGTCAATATCCCATTCCTCTAAGGACTTCCTTTTTGTTGCCAGGATGGTCTGGGGCATCTTAGACTCAAGGCAGAAGAAATGAACGCACCCCAGGAACAAAGACTCCTTCCAGCATCCGTCACCTGGTACGTGGGCTTTCCTACCAGCCTAGCAGGAGCAAAGCCAGAGGGCAAGGAGATGCTCTCCGAACTCTGGGGGAGGGCTGGGCTCTGCTGGAGGCGGCTGGGTGGGATACACATCTCACTGCTGCCCTGGAGTCTGACATTAGATGAGGCCACTCTGAGCATGTGAGGGGCTCACATCAGCAGTAAAGTACACAGTGCCACCTTCTCCCTTTACTACTCTGTGTGCTGGTGATTGTGAAGGGGTCCCTTCCATGCCAGGGACATGCTTGTCAAAGTCACTGGCACTAGCGGCCATTATGTACCATGGGCAGCCCCTCTGCAGGTTCTTCAGTGCCACAGGCTTTTGGGACTGAGTGTTGCCACCACAGCTCTGAGCATCTCTGCCTCTCCCCAGGGCACTGGTCTTGATTTCCCCCTCCACATTTCCTTCTTTCTAATAATCACCATCTCATGTTTTCTTAGCTGCCTAACAGAGGGAGAAGGACACCAGGTAGCTAGAGTCCAGCTTACTGGGAACTCCATGTTGGGGACAGGAGTCACAAAGGCAGAACCAGGAATCACTCTGGAAGAGAGACAGAGAAGTTCTATCAGGTTGCATAGATGTATATGACAGGAAAAGAGTATTTGCAGTTTAAAGGAGGGTAAAATGTAGAAAAGTATGATCACAGGGCAGCATTTCTGGCAGGACCAGTCTAGCAAGAGTGAGAAGGCAAAAGAGAGATGGGGAGAGAGGGAGAGGGTGAAGGCAGGGTGACACACAGGGATGGCACTGCCCACCGAAGCTCTCTGCAGCGGTGCTGAGTGGAAACTGTCCCTGGCCTGTCCCTCAGGGCTGATGGAGGCTGTGAAACACAGCTGTGGTCAATCTCCAAGTGTGTGTATGTGGTGGTAGAATAAGGACAGAGAAGTATTTACAAACAAAATTCAATCCATTTCAAACACACGGAAAACTTTCGTTTTTAATAATAAGCAGCACTGAAAGCTGCTTTATTTCTACAGAAACACAGCTGAAATGAACAAGGTGTGTTGGCTCCAGCTCATCAGGAGTTCTCACAGTGAGCTGCCAGGCCTCAGGTAGGATCATGTGGAAAGAATCAGGCCTTCGACAGCCACAACACGCTCTTAACCACCTGAACACGCTCAGTACTGAATCTCCAACTCTCAGGTAGGGAAAGAAAACCTCAGCAAATTTGAAGACTGTCTGCCTTTGGCTGTCCTTTTCACCCCCTATCCCTCCTAACAACCTCTCTAACCCAAGGGATCAGAAGCAGGTATGTGTATTAGACAATCTACAGAGATTTACAAACACATGTGCCTAAAACAAGCCCGAGAGACCCTCAGTCACAGAGCCACCAAGCTTTTGTGCCCCGTATTCGCCTGAATACCCTGCAGGGCGCTGAGGGCACATCCTCTAGAAGCTTGAAGGCTGGTAAGAGATGGGTAAACCACTGTTACCAGCATTTACTGTGCAGTCTTTTTTTTTTTTTTTTTTTGAGGCAAGCCCAACAGACTGCCTTTTTTTAATTTTATGCAAGAGAGGGAGACAGAGAATTGGTGCACCAAGGCTCCAGCCACTGAAATCAAACGCCAGACACATGCGCCCCCTTGTGCACATGTGCAACATTGTATGTTTGGGTCACTGTGCATCTGGCTTACATGGGACCTAGAGTATGGAACATGAGTCCTTAGGCTTCGCAGGCAAGTGACCTAACTGCCAAGCCCTCTCTCCAGCCCTGTACAGCCTATGTTTTTATGTGTATGTGTATGTGCATGTGCCACAGCACACATGTGGAAGTCTGAGGACAACCTGCAGGTGTTGGTCCTCTCTTTCCATTTCACTTGAGACAAGGTCTCTACTTTTTTTCTTTCGTTTTGGCCTATTTGTGTTTGACAGTGTAGCTGGCCATCGAGCTTTGGGATTCTCCTGTCTCCTCCCATTGCCACAGGCACCACTTTGTGTCCAGATTGACAAGGGGACTGGGGAATTGAACTCAGGTTGGCAGACTTGCAAGCAAATACCTTTAACCCCTGAACCATCTTCCCAGGCCCTGTTCAGTCTGTGGAGAGAAGCTGGGGGACAGAAGAGACCCCGAGCTGTAAGTCATCAAGCTCAACCTATCTTCACCAGCATCTCCAGAGCTGCCCACTCAGCTCCTTCTGACAAGACCGTTGCCAGCCTCCTGCTCCCTCCGTGGGGCTCCGTTCTGAATACGGACCATTTGCCAGCCTTCTGCATAACTGAGCCCAGGTTGTACCACATCCACATCTCTGAGTGGGAGCTGGGCAACTGTACTTTATTTTTTGTTTTGTTTTATTTTTTGTTTTTCGAGGTAGGGTTTCACTCTAGTCTGGGCTGACCTGGAATTTACTATGTATTCTCAAGGTGGCCATGAACTCACGGTGATCGTCTTACCTCTGCTTCTCGAGGCATGCACCACCACGCCCCACTAACTGTACTTTTTAACTTCCCCAGGAGATTCCCACAGGCAAGGAAGACAGGGAACAGGTGTTTTGTTAATTTCTTAAGGTATGCCTTCCTCTCTGGACTCCAGGTAATTCTGTGTATTGTGCTGAGGGGGCTGGAAAAGTGACTGAGGGGGTGGAAGGAGGCTAGGGCATAACAGCCTGGGGTAAAGTTGAGTTAAATCTAGTGCTGGTCACTATTTTCAGCACTCTGTGAGGTCTCTTGCATGCCATTCATGTCCCCGAGTCACACAGCACACTTAACATGAGCACAGAGGAGCTGGGGGCCAGAGGAAGAGTCACAGGGCTGCTGGTCTGCCAGGCCAAGGTGAGCATCGAGGGTCTGACCCAGAGTCTGCCTCAGCACCTTGCTTCATAATAAAGTACTGGCTACTGTCAGAGCTGGAATGGACACGGATTTTGATGACTGGTTTGACTTCTATACACTGTCCTATTACTTATACACTCACTAGTGAATCGTTGCTAATTGAATCTGCTGGTTTACTTATGTTTACTGACCTCCAGGTCTTTCACATTCATTGTTTCACATACAAACTCTACAGGGCAGGAAGCTCAGAGAGGTTGAGAAGCTTGCCCACATCGCAGCCAGGAAGGGCTGGTAATTAAAAGCTATTCAAAGTCAAGAGGCTAAGATTTCTCTTTAATCTCCAGGCCAAAGTTCCCAACAGGGCAAAGGCACTGGGGGTGGCACTCGATCTGACTGCCAAAGTGGGGTGGCAGCAGGCCTCAGAGGGAGGATTGGGTACCTTAAGGGTGAACTTAAAAATATTTTTCTCAGGAAGACTTAGATTACGAACATTATTAGCATCTTTTTAAAATTTATTTGAGGGGGTGGAGGGAGGGAGTGAATGGGCCTCTAGAGCCACTGCAAACAAACTCGACACATGCGTCACCATGAGCATCTGGCTTATGTGGGTCCTGGGGAATGAAACCTGCATCCTTAGGCTTCTCAAGCGAGCCGTCTCTCCAGCCCATTACTAGTGTTAACATAACTGTTGCAGTCACCTTCTCATTCCTGGGCAAGGCACCAGCACCTGACCAAAAGCAGCTGATGGGAACAAAGCATTTTTGGTTTACAGTCTGGAGGCGAACCTCCATGGTGGCAGGGGAGAGCAGACATGGGCAGTGGCTGGACACCACCTCCTTGCCAACATCAGCAACCCCCAGCAACACACCTCCTCCCACATTGCCATCAGCTGGGGGGCAAGCAGACTAAGCACATGAGTTTATGGGGGACATCGGATTCAAGCCACCCCAACAACATACGACTGCAGGCAGAAAGACTTCGTGACCTGGTGGTAGAGATTATGAAATAAGAAAAAGGTCAAAGTTCCCAGCAGCAGGCTGGGCAGCAGTTTTCACGGGGCTCTTTCTACTTGCTGGCATGGAGCTGCGGCCTCACGGCAGGATTAACCAGCTGGCTTCTTGGATTACAAACCCTGTCAGCTTGCCACTGCCTTTATAAAATGGCAGGACAAGACTGGCAGAACAGGAAGAATGGTTTACAGTGCAGCCCCGCAGGCAGGGTCTCTCTGCAGCCAGCCACTCAATCACCTGTCAGAGGCCTGATATGGGGACAACCCGGGGCCCTCTATCTGGATCCTTTCCTGCAATCAGGAACTGAAGACAACGCCTATGCTTTCACTACTAATTTACATACCTGCCACCACTGACGTGTTTTCCAGCGGCACCAAAAGAAGTTCTACTTTTGTGATTCACTTAAAATAGAAGAGGCAAATCAAATGCAAAAGCCAGAGCTAGACAGTTCTGCTATGGACATCTTAAAAGCTTGTCAAATTCGCTCTCCTTTCCACTTCTGAATTGTTTGCCAACTAGTAGTTTGCACATTAGATAAAGTTCTAAATGCCAGGGAACCGTCTGGCCTGTATTTCCCTCAGTCACAAGTGGACACGTCCCACCAACGGTTATGGCACGCTGGTCTCCCGGGTCTGGTAAGTACACAGGCACACCCGCAGATGGAGGGGCGCCGGCCCTACATGTGCTCCATCACCTTCCTCCCCAATCTCTAGACGAGCACCCATGTTCCAGACAGCAGGTTAGCTAGGAACCCAGGCTCTTGCTGTGGATTGTACTGTCTAGCCAAGCTGTCCAGGCCATCCGCGCACGCCCACCTTAGCACCTCGGTCAAGGAGACCCCAGACTTGGTGAACTCGCATTCATTCCCAGCTGACTCCCGAGCACTTTAAAGTTCCAGACTAGCAAACAAAAGGCCTCAGGGGACTCGGGCTCGGCGACTGACGGAAGCGGGTCGGCGACATTCTCGGTTCCCGCAGGAGGCGGAGGAGTGACGGTGCCCAGCGGCGGCAGAGCCTGGACCCAGCCACCGGCTAGAGACCCGGGGTCGGTCCGCCCGCACCCGAGTCCCCCAACCCCAGCCCAAGCCCAGCCCGGGTCAGGGGGGCATGGCCCCGGGGCCAGGCCGCGCCCCGCTCCTCCCCGCCGCCCCCGAGCGCTTTACCCGAAGGCGGCTGCCGGCCCGGCCCGGGGCTCCGGGACCCCGGGCTTCGCGGACGCGAGGAGCCGCCGCAGCCGCAGCCGCAGCGCCGCCGTCATCTCTGCGCCGGGCCTGACGCGCGTGCGCTCGGGCCGGCCCCGCCCCTCCCCCGTCCACGCCCCTCTCCCGTCCACTTACAGCTCGCCCTGGCGGACAGTGCGGAGGGCGCCTTTCTCCTTGCAATTGTCTCGTGTCCAAAGCCACGGGCAGATGAGGCCACCTGCACCCAGGCCCTCACCTAGTGGGCATCTAGGAGGGGCCTTTGATGACTAAGTGAACCTCTTAAGACAGAGGCTCATGGAGTCCTGGCTGGTGGACCTTGAATTTCTGACCCTTCTGTCTCGGCCTCCCAAGAGCTAGCTAACCTCTCCCTTCAACTTCTCCATGGAAAGACGGGCCAGTATTTAAGGTCTCACTTTTGTTTCTGAGAGTCACACTGGCGCCGGTCTGGTGCGATCGGTACTCCAAGACCCCTCTCAGCCTCCAAGATAATTCAGATGGGAGCCAGCCACCAGACCCAGAAAATGCATACTTATTTCGATAGTGGAGATTAAACCCAGGGTCTCATCTAGGCTATGCAGCTGCTCTACCACTGAGCTCTATCCCCAGCCCCGAATAACGTTTGGGAGTGACTTTTCATTATCAGCACCCTCCCCTACCAGCAGCAGAAAGGCAAAAGGGGAGAATATGCACAGGAAATCCAACTTGGGTCTAGTTACATCCATACAAACACATCCACCACTTCTGTGGGCTGTATTTAGGTATAAAACTTTATTTAAAAAAGTTAAAAATACTTTCCAATTTTGTCTTGTTAGGACACCATTAGAATGGGAGTACAAGGAACACATTTAAGACCCTTCCCTGCTCCAAGTTTCTTTCTGGTCTTTATGCTGCCTGGCAGCTAAGGTGTGAACAGGGCTGCTGTGACTAGTCTGAGGCTTATATTACAACAGTGCCCTTCCAAGAACATATGGCCATGTCTAGAAACAGTTTTCCCACACCTAGGGTGGTGGACAGGAAACCTGAGCTGCGGGCATCGCGCACGGAGACCACGGATGCTTCCGAGTAGTGAGGCACAAATGTGGCCATGGAGAGCGGTCTGGGGCTCAGGATGCAACAGGCAGCTGCTTTGCAGCCTCCCTGGGGAATGTCGGCTGCTGGGGCCGAGGGGATTCCTATTGACCCTACAGCGCTGTTATCGACCTGAGACCCCAGTCTTCTTTGACAGCTAGCCTGCCCATGACTAGATTTTTCTCTTCCTCATCCTGGCAGAGCTGAGCACCATGGCACACCCTCTTATTAGCTGGGTACCAGCAGTGATGCTGGCTGGCAAGGGCCCTCAGTCTCTGCCTTCCCTCGCTCCTGGGCTGCAGGTGGTTGTGCTAGAGACACAATGACCAGGCTCTGGAGCTGTCCTTGCTGCGTGTCACACAGAACACAACGAAGGCATTCCTGCAGTGCACTGGGATGAACTGGGCCAACAGCTCAACAGTGAGCAAGGCTGAGGCTCTGGTCACACCCAGGGGTTACGAGGCCATTTCCTGATGAGCACTTCCTGCACACCAGCTCCCTCCGCAGGACGCACAGGCTGGGAAGCTGTGGTAAGCACCAGAATGCTAGGAAAAGAACCCCAAAACTTAACCTAGAATTTCATAGCAGTCACAATTCTCCTCGCCCCCCAACTGCCAGGAGAATGATATCTCCTGCTGTTCCATGTTTTTTCCTCCTTTTTAAAGTCCCATCAAATTATAACTGAATACCATAGACTGAATTGCACATAATTCTTAAAGCCTGTAGTGCCTAATGTAGCATTTGACACTAAAGCTAACCGATCCTTGAATTCTGGGAAGAAGTGTGGTTGCCATACAGGACATAGATCTGAGCAGATCTTAGATGTGTTCTGTACTCCAAGAGCACAGAACAGAACGGAGGTTATTTTGCATTCCCTGGAAGTTTTCTTCAGAACCACAGGAAATGGAATGAAGCACATCACTGAATCATGGCATGAGCTGAAAGACCACCCTTCTGGAATGCGTCTCCTCTCCCAGTAAGCTGCTGCTTTCTGTTTGCATGGGTCATGGGCCACTTAGAGGTCTTCAAGCACGGGCTTTCCTGAAAGCAGGTGGTGGCTGCGGACTCGTGTTCCCATTCTCCTGCCCCAAGATGGAAGGGTGGGGGGCTCCTTACTAAGCAAGCAGTCTGCTTGCGCAGCCAGGGCCGCAGGCTCAGCTCTGGCTGGCACGTTTCAAGTGGCTCAGCAGGTCTTTTCTGTGGCACTGGTGAAGTGCCCAGGCCAGCTTCCCCACTGTGGACCCCCTAGAGCCTTCCCTCATCAGCCACTTCTGGAGCATCTGGTAAACCTTTTCCTTCAGCCCGTCCCGCTCATAGTCATGGTCAATTTCATCGATCTGGGACTCAGAGAAGCCCAGCTTCCGGGCACAGTTTTTCCACTGCTTTCCCAGGTTCTCCCTGATGTGGTTCAGGTGTTTATCAGTCAGAGGAGTACTATTATCTGTTGAATGGAAAAGAGAAGGTCTGTTAGAATATTCTAGCTTCCTATATTGCTGCAAAACCCAAGTGAAGAGTATTCATGAGGCAGTGAAAAAGATAACTTTTTTTTTTGAGCCACAGTCTTGAATTCACTATCCTCCTAAGAACTGGAATTATAGACATGTGCCACTATGCCTAGTGCTAATTTATTTTTTTTAATGAGAGAGACACACACAGAAAAAGAGAGAATTGGCATGCTAGAGCCTCTAGACACTGCAACCAGACTCCAAACACATGCACCATCTTGTATGCATGTGTCACCTTGTGCATCTGGCTTACGTGCGTTCTGAGGAGTTGAATCTGGGTCCGTAGGCTTCGCAGGCAAGTGCCTTAACCACTAAGCAATCTTGCCAGCCCATTACTAATTCTTAATTAGTAGTTTGCTCACTGGGTGACACCTGATGGCTAATAAGGAGTCTCTGTGTGACACAGAATGCCCTTTCTCCCTGGCAGATGCACTTCTGTGACACAGCTGATGGTTCCATGAATAAAAACCCCTATGTGCCTGGGTGTTCTAGTCAGCCCTAGTTAGCATCCCTGCTCACGTTAGGCTTTCTGAAAGAAAAAAACACATTTTTAAAAGATATTTATTTGTTTATTTATGAGAGAGAGACATATAGAGAGTGAGAATGGGTGCGCCAGGGCCTTCAGCTGCTGCAAATGAACTCCAGATGCATGTGCCACCACATGCATCTGGCTTACATGGGACCTGGAGAACTGAACCTGGGTCCTTAGGCTTCACAGGCATACACCTTAACCACTAAGCCATCTCTCCAGCCTCAAAAGAAATTGCTTTTTTTTGTTTTGTTTTTTTGAGGTAGGGTCTTGTTCTAGCTCAGGCTGACCTGGAATTCACTCTGTAGTCTCAGGGTGGCCTCGAACTCATAGCGACCCTCTTACCTCTGCCTCCCGAGTGCTGGGATTAAAGACATGCACCACCACACCCAGCAATTGGAAAAAACATTTTTGTTCCTTTGGGACATTTACTACTTACATCTGACCAGAGTCCAGGCCACCCATCTCCAGGCAGTCCACTTTCCTCTTCATCAAGGACATGAGACCAAGTGTGAGCATACCGACTCTGACCTCTCAGTGGGTGAGGCATCTGCCTCTTTCCAGGCTCATCTTACAACCCACCTCCGCACTTACTTCCTTTCCCCTCGCCACACCCCCGTCCTTCATTTACTACTATATATATAAATATATAACCCAGACTTCCCCTTGGTACTGGCTCCATCCCCTTGACCTTCATAAAAATGCTGAGCAAAGGAAAATGAAAATACAACGCTGCCGCAAGCAGACCCTACCCCAAGTTCCTCATCCGTCCCTTGGCAGGCTGAACAGAAGACTTCATTCCCCAACTCCCCAGTCTTTCCTTAGCATAATGTGGTGCCTGTCCCTTCTGACACCAGCCCCCAAACTGCCCAGTATCTGCTAATGGTCCTTCTGTTGGGGGAGGAGCCCTGGATGTCCCTAGACTCACAAAGATAACTTTGGTTCCTCAATAGCTAGGTGCCTCTGCTATAGGTATTTGAAGGCTGTCCTTCAAATGGCTTCTGTCAGGGATTGGCAAGCCATGGCCTGTAGGCCAGTGAGGCTCCAGGCTGTTTTTGACAACAGTTTTCTGGGAACACCCTGCACTCATCCTCCTCCTACACTGCAATGGTCAAGGCCGCCAGCCAGCAGAGCACACGCGTTTATTACACGGCTCCACAGAACAAGTTCGCCAACCCCAAACTTAACCAGATTCCTTCGTATTCTGATTCCTTTTGGAAACAGGGTCTCAGTATATAGTCCAGGCTAGCTCTCAACTTGCATTCCTTCTGCCCCAGCCTCCTCAGCAATGGGATTACAGGTGTGCGTCACATCGTGTCCTTGATGAAGAGTGTTGTGGGCCTGCTTAGTGGAGACCTAGGAGGGCGCTCTCTCGTTTTCACTACAGAAGTGCTTCTGACAGAATCACTGCAGGCCGAGGGGTGACTGCCCTGAGCCTAACGAGTGTCACTGGTGAGGACCTCAGAGATCCTGCTGTGTCACTGGCTCTAAGCTTGTTTGACACCGCTGTTCCTCACTCTAGCCCGGGCAGACCTGGCGCTCACTCTACATGAACTCATAGCACTCCTCCCAACTCAGCCTCCCCAGTGCTGGGAGGAAAGGTGTGTGCCACAACACACGACTTTAAACTTTTAACACATATCGACTTACCCAAGACACGAAGATTCTTTTTTATTTTTTTTAAGGCAAATTTAAGGATTAAAAAGTAACTGAGGCAACTAGAGAGATGGCTCAGATTAAGGCACTTTCCTGCAAAGCCTAGTGACCTGGGTTCAAGTCCCCAGTACCCATGTAAAGCCAGACACACAAAGTGACACATGTACCATGTGGAATTCGTTTGCAGTGGCTAGAGACCCTGGCATGCTCGTTTATTCTCTCTCTCTCTCATCTCATCTCTTTGTCTCTCTCTGCATGCAAATAGAATAAAATAAATTTCAAAAAAGTTAAAAATAACAGAGGAAGGCTGGAGAGATGACTTAGAGGTTAAAGTGCTTGCCTGCAAAGCCAAAGGTCCCAGGTTTGATTCCTAAGGACCCACATAAGCCAGATACACAAGGTGGCACATGCATCTGGAGTTTGTTTCCAGTGGCTAGAGGCGCTGGTATACCCATTCTCATTCTCTCTCTCTGCCTCTTTCAAATGAATGAATAAATAAATAGCTGAGGAAACATGGAATAACATTCAGAGAAAATAATATGGGAAATGTTAAGACTATACATATCTTAACAAGTAAAACTGTTCAAGCAAAGTTCAAGATTGCTAGGGATTAGGTCCGTTCTTATCTCCTTCAGTGCCAGGGACTGATCTCCAGACTGCATGCACGCTAGGTAAGTATTCTACCACAGCCCAGCCCAGCCCAGCCCAGCGCATCTTACCAAAGATGGGGTGCTCGCTGGAAGTTGGCTCTTCTTTCACGTCTGTGCATGTGTTGCCCAACAGCTGTGAATTCATTCTACCCACATCCATGTAATTGTAGCTCCCAATCTGAATGCCAGTGTTGTTGTATAAGGCATACGCTATAGGAGCATCTGAAGAGAGAAGGGCCCCGTAAACTCATCAGTGTGGAAAGCAAGAGAGAAAACATGGCGTGGTAAAGGGGCCTTTCCCACAAATGTTCACTTGTGCTCTGTCACCCCACGTTTGTTCCCTCCTTTAAAATGTGGCTATGCTATTTCACACCCATTAAGAAAAAAAAATACTACTGTTGTTGAGAATGTGGAGAAAACAAAACTCCTGCACACTGCTGGTGGGACTGTAAATGGAGATAGCCAGAGGGGAAGAGAGTACAGAGTTTCCTCAGACATTTAAGAGAGAACTACCATGATTCTGAATTGAATGCAGAAATATTTTCACATCCATATTCACAAGAGCTAAAAGAATGAAGCAACCCAAATGCCTATCAACATAAGGATGGAGAAACCAAATGTAGTCAATACAGGAGAAAGAACCTTTTTTGGTTTGCTTTGTTTTAGAGACAGGGTCTTGTTATATAGCCTAAGCTGGCCTAGCTGCACTCACCCTCCTGCCTCATCCTCACAAATGGTTGAACTATACACATTCCCCATCGTGTTGGGCACAAAATGATTCATACTCAATCTCAGAAGGAAAGGGCTGACATATGCATGGGTCCTAAGGAATCTGCAAGGTATAGAAGGCCAAATCCTGCAAGGTTTCACTAAAGTGAGGTGTCCAGAATGACAAATTCACAGAGACAGGATGGTAGTCGACTGACACTGGGAGAGTGGGAATGGACAGCTTGTGTTTAATGAAGCAGAGGTTCTGTCAGGGGGATGAGAACACTCTAGAGAAGGTTGGTGGTGTGGTTGCAAACGTGAATGTCCTTAATGTCTCTGGACAGTGTGACTAAAAATGGTGACGATTCCACTGACTTCATCCTTCCTCAGTTTATAGGAACACGTTTCATCAACAGTCGTGGTACTACTGCCTTACAATTTATAGAACACTCCTCATTAACAGTTCTGGTACTACTGACTTGTTTACAGGAACACTCTTCATTAACAGTCATGGTACTACTGACTTACAGTTTATAGAACACTCTTCCTTAACAGTCATGGTATTACTGCCTTACAATTTATAGAACAGTCCTCATTAACAGTTGTGGCACTACTGACTTACAATTTATAGAACACTCCTCATTAACAGTTCTGGTACTACTGACTTGTTTACAGGAACACTCTTTATTAACAGGCATGGTACTTCTGATGTACACAGTTAAGTTGGAGTGGAGGGTTTCTAACTCAGTTTCAGGTTCTTACCCTAACCTGGTGTGCCCTGAAACCTATTTTCAACTATCTCTTTTATCTACTTTTCCACCCTTAATAGGGGGCTGGAGAGATAGTGCTTGTTTTCAAAGCCTGCTGGCCTGGATTTGACTCCCCACCACCCAGGTAAAGCCAAATGCACAAAGTGGTATATGTGTCCAGAGTTAGCAGTGGTAGGAGGCCTTGGTGTACCTATTCTTTCTTTCTCTCTCTCAAATAAATAAAAATATTTTTAAAACCCTTAGTAGTTATGAAGTACAAAAACAAGGGAAATAATATAAGTACAGGAGAGCTTCCAGTATGCAAACTTCGGGGGTAACACTTTCACAGAGGACAATGAGCCCTGAAGAGACAAAATGACTTGCCCAGAGTACCACATTGCCCAGAGTACCACAGACAGGCCCTGCCAACAACAGGACTGAACTTGGTTCTCCGAACTCTCAGCCACATGAGCTGTTCTTTCTTAATCACCCCCGAAGCAGCACCAGCAGGTCCTCGGAGCATCTCACATTTCATCACAATGCAGAAATACCAACTCTCCTTATTCCCTTACTGGTAGACATGCCCTCCTTACCCTGGAACAGTTAGGTCCAAGTGATGATCACAAAGGTAAGCAAAAACATCAGTTAAATTTACAACAATTTACGAACTCAGTGCTTTGGGGGATCAAACATAGTAGTCCCTTTACTGACTGTGGACAGACGTCTTCCTGCTACCACTGAGCACCATTAAAGGGATGGAGCCCTCTATGCCATGCGCAGAACCAGAGCTCGGAGGGAGACTAAGGACTCCTAGGAAGCCTGGGTTACTCATCTGGAGAAAGGACCACAGAGTGACACATTAATACTGACTCATGATCAGCCTTCCACCCACCCCAATCTAAGGGAAGGGTTTTCAGGCTGCTCCTTCCCATTACATCTCTCCAGCTGCCTGAAATAGTCCAGAAACTTTCTCTAAATTGATCATTAATGAATAAATGATATGGTGACATGGAACATTTTGGCTGCAAACATGAAGGAAGCTAAAAGACATCTCCCTATACATTATGTGTGACTAGATTTGCTGAATACTGAACCCAATACTGTGCTTTCAATAGATCTTATAATGCACAATGTTTTGAAGAATTTGCCATTTTCAAAGGAAATTTTTGTTGTTGTTGTTGCTTTTGTTCTGAGCATTACACATAGGGCCTCATGCATGCAAGACAAGCACTGTACCAATGAGCTATACTCCTCTTTGAGAACATGCTAATGGTTCTCAAGCTTCCTATGTCCATGCTAAGATCCCAGAACACAGTTACAGGTATTGCTAGTAGATGACATTAAGGCGGCAAGTACTGTTTGGTAACAATGCTGTATATTAAGTCACTTCTGCTACAGTAATGCTATCAGCTAGCTTGGGCTTCATAGATAGTAATGGAAACTGAAAAAAATATTTCATAACAAGTAGTAGCTGTGGTCTAAACAAGAAGTAGAAATATCCAAGACATATTTCTTTAAAAAAAAAATTTTTTTTTTGGTTTTTCAAGGTAGGGTCTCAGTCTGGCCCAGGCTGACCTGGAATTAACTATGTAGTCTCAGGGTGGCCTTGAACTCACAGTGATCCTCCTACCTCTGCCTCCCAAGTGCTGGGATTAAAGGTATGAGCCACCATGCCTGCCTTTTTTTTATTTTATTACTTATTTGAGACTGACAGAGAGAGAAAAAGAGAGACAGAATGGGCACACCAGGGCCTCCAGCCACTGCAAATGAACTCCAGCTGCATGTGCCACCTGTGTATCTAGCTTACGTGGGTATTGGGGAATCGAGCCTCCAATGGGGTCCTTAGGCTTCATAGGCAAGAGCTTAACCTCCAAGCTATCTCTCTAGCCCCCAAGACATATTTCTTACCACAAGAAAACCAGAGTATAAAAAGCCAGGTGTGGTAGCTCACACTTAATCCCAGCACTTGGGAGGCTGAGGTAGGAGGATTCGTTTGAGGCCACCCTGAGACTACAGAATGAATTCCAGCTCAGCCTGGGCTAGAGTGAGACCTTAAAAAAAAAAAAAAGGCAAGTACCTTGTATTTATCCAAGAGGCTGGTGTCACAGGATCACTTATGGCATGCAGGTTAGAATGGTGAAGCCTAGCAGTTACAAGGCCCTATAACCCACATCTGCAGGCAGCATCTGTGACGAGTCCTGGGCCAACTGGAATAGTCCCAGACAGAGCGGTCCTACAGAGGCCATTTAAGTTAGCAAGCTCTGTCTGGAAATTGATGAGTCTGAACAACTTGCCCTACCACCAAGCTAGTGACTGTATTTATTAATTTTTTGAGATGGGGTCTCGCTCTAGCCAAGGATGACCTGGAACTCACCGTGTAGTCTCAGAGTGACCTTTGAACTCACGGTAATTCTCCTACCTTTGCCTCCTGAGTGCTGGGATTAAAAGCATGCATCATGTCTGGCTGTTTATTTATTTATTTATTTTTATTTATTTATTTTGGTTTTTCAAGGTAGGGTCTCACTCTAGCCCAGGCTGACCTGGAATTCACTATGGAGTGTCAGGATGGTCTTGAACTGACGATGATCCTCCTACCTCTGCCTCCTGAGTGCACCACCATGCCAGGCTGTTTTTTTTTATTTTTAATAACTTATTTACAAGTGGAGACAGAGAGAGAGAGAGGGAGAGAGAAATGACTATGAGGGAGTGCCAGGGCCTCCTGCCACTACAAACAATCTATAGATACATGCACCACCTTATGCATCTGGATTTACTTGGGTACTGGGAAATCAAACCCAGGACATCAGGTTTTCCAAGCAAGCGTCTTTAACCGCTGGACCATCTTTCCAGCCCAGAAACACTGTAAAAGGATATGATGATGGTTATTGAAGTATTAAGGATTCACTGACCTGTTGGTGACAAGGAGCTGAATGGAATGGTGGGTGTGCTTCCCAGTAGGTTGGTCTCGGGCACTGGAGTTTTATATAAACTCTGCATATGGCTTGGGTTTGGCCCACACCAAATGCCTCCACTTGCTGCTCCTGGATCCAGTGGACTTGTTCCAAACCCAGGTGAGTTAAACAAGCCATCGTTCCAATAAGACATGTGTGTGTGGCTGGTCAGCCCCGTCACCTGGGGTACTGTGTTCCCATTGCCGGTTGCACCAGGACCGGCAAGGCCTTTCACTGTGCTCTGGACATTCTCAGGTCTGTGCTGTGCAAAGGGGTCATGGGAGACCCTTCGTCTCCTCTCTTCCTCTCTGCTACAAACCACGTTCTGTCTGGGCTGCTGCTTCGTCTGCTTCACAGTGAACCTGCCAAACGCATGGTAGCTGGCTTCCTCTTGGAGTTTACCCTGCACACTGAGCTCATCACTGTCCGCTGGGGTGTCCGGGGAGAAGGAAAACCATGACTCCTCCACAGGCCCCATCAGAAATCCCTGGGAACTGTGCAGTGAACCAGGCTGTTCTGCAATAGAGAAGAAATGACCAACATGGGTTTCATGAAACATTCAAAAGTCTAACAAGGGCTGGAGAGATGGCTTAGTGGTTAAGGTGCTTGCCTGTGAAGCCTAAGGACCATGTTCGACTCTCCAGATCTCATGTAAGTCAGACACACAAGGTGACACATGTGCAAAGTTGCACATGCACACAAGGTGGCACATGTGTCTGTATGGAGTTCGATTATAATGGCTGAGGCCCTGGAACACTAATTCTCTCTCATAAAAAAAAAAGTCAAACAACTTGAGCACCAGCATGCACGTGTTCTGGAGTAACACACTGAAAGTGAGAAGAACAGTGGGAAGCATCTCCTCCCACAAGGTTACTACACGGCCAGCTGAAGGCCCTGGCTGAAGAGAGAGTACAAAGGAGATTTTAACAAGCAGCCAAGGAGTCCTGTGTTAGAGCAGCGAAGGACTCTCTCACACCTTGGAACCAGTTGGGGACATAAGAACAGAGGCAGCTATGTCCTATGCGCAGGTATTAGAGCCGAGAAGGCCACTCTCACACCTCACTATGTCCTATACTCATTCTTCATGTTCCTTCATTCTTTAAAAGTGGGGAAGATGGGCGTGGTGGTGCATGCCTTTAATCCCAACACTAGGGAGGAAGAGGTAGGAGGATCACTGTGAGTTCAAGGCCAGCCTGAGACTACATAGTTAATTCCAGGTCAGCCTGGGATAGAGGGAGACCCTACCTCAAAAAAAAAAAAAAAAAAAAGGGCAGGTGAGATGGCTTAGTGGTTAAAGCACTTGCCTACAAAGCCTAAGGACCCAGGTTCGACACCCCAATACCCATGTAAGCCAGATGCACAGAGTGGCGCATGTGTCTGGAGTTTGTTTGCAGTGGCTGGAGGCCCTGGAGTGCCCATTCTCTCCTTCTCTCTCCCTCTCAAATAAATAAATTTTAAAAATATTTAAAAAAAAAAAAAAGAAAAAACAAACCAAACCAAAACGAAACAAAGCTCTGTGGGAGCTGAGTGTGGTGGCACACACCTTTAATCTCAGCACTCAGGAGGCTGAGGCAGATGGAGAGCCTTGAGTTTGAGGCCTGGACTAGAGTGAGCTCCAGGTCAGCAGTGAGACCAGTCTCAAAACCAGCTCTGTGGGAGCAGAGGGTCATTACTCTTATGGCTAGATGAGGTTGGAGTGTTCTCCTTCCCTTCGGTCAGAATGAAAACTGTGTTCTTGTGTGTGGTGGTTTGAGGGTGAAAAGTCCCTCATGTGTTTGGGATTAACCCCCAGCCGGTGGAGCCTTCAGACGGCAGAGCTTACCTGGAGCAGGTGTGTCACTGGGAACGGGCTTTGGGAATTCTACAACCCAGCCCCACTTGCCAGTGCTGGCCAGCTCGCTCCCACTCTCCTTCCTGCCTATTAATCCATAAGGAGATGTGACGCCCAGCTGGTTGCTCCTGCTATGCTTCCCCACCAAGATGAAACTGTGAGCCCCAAATAAACCCTTTCTTTCCGTCAGCTGCTCTTCTGGTCGGTGTTTTGCTCTAACAAGGAGAAGGTGACTGTTGCACAGTGAAGCATCCCCTCTGCCATGCCGTGACCTCAAGAACTTTGTGTCCACATGGGTCCAAGTGTCACTGAACCATCCCTTTCTTCCTATGAAGGCAGGCCTCTTGTGGTCAGGACACTGTTTTTGGTGAGTTCACTGTTACTTAGTATTTCCAAGGTTTTTAAATGGCTTCCAGCATATGTCATAAATTCCCTTAAGGAAGACATTCAATTTCACATTCCCTTCTGGTTCCCATGTAGCTCTCAGTAACATTAGAGAGATAATAGTAAATAAATGATAAAGCAAATGAATAAACAGATTTTATCCACAGAGTAGGTTACCTGAATTTGACCTGCTTGGAGGTAATGCCACGCAATCTGGTTGGAGAGACTGCATTCTCTTCAAAACAGTGTTTTGATCTGGATACTCTCTCTACAGTTAACAGACATATACACTTCAGTATTCACAAGAAAATATTCAGTCCCAGAAAGTTATTATTTTTTTTTAGGGGGGGTGGTTTTGAGGTAGGGTCTCACTCTAGCTCAGGCTGACCTGGAACTCACTATGTAATCTCAGGATGGCCTCAAACTCGAGGCAATTCTCCTACCTCTGCCTCCTGAGTGCTGGGATTAAAGGCGTGCACCACCACGCCTGGCTTCCAGAAAAATATTATTATGAGAACAGACCTTTTCAGAAGGTAGACATTTCATACAAGGTAGTAAACATTTTCACAAAAATTAAACTTTTTTTTTCCAAATTGCTAAAATCTTTCAAATAAACATATAAACAAATACTGCAACCAAAGTAGACATTGGCATAAAAATAAATACACACAAGGAATAGAAAAGAGAAACTAAAAATAAATGTCCCATATATGGTCAATTAGCTTTACACCAGGGTGATAGGAGCAATGAGGAAAAGGGGATATACACGTATGAAATAATGAAGCTAGAGCCTTACCATGTTAGGTCAGGTTCCTCATGCTCTGAGCTGCATGTGAGCACAGGTTCTTAATGCAGTGAGCTGCACATGAGCACAGGGTCCCAATGCAGTGTGCTATACATGAGCACAGGGTCCTAATGCAGTGAGCTGCACATGAGCACAGGGTCCTAATGCAGCGAGCTGCACACGAGCACAGGGTCCTAATGCAGTGAGCTGCACATGAGCACAGGGTCCTAATGCAGCGAGCTGCACACGAGCACAGGGTCCTAATGCAGTGAGCTGCACATGAGCACAGGGTTCTAATGCAGTGAGCTACACATGAGCACAGGGTTCTAATGCAGTGAGCTGCACACGAGCACAGGGTCCTAATGCAGTGAGCTGCACATGAGCACAGGGTCCTAATGCAGTGAGCTGCACATGAGCACAGGGTTCTAATGCAGTGAGCTGCACACGAGCACAGGGTCCTAATGCAGCGAGCTGCACATGAGCACAGGGTCCTAATGCAGTGAGCTGCACATGAGCACAGGGTCCTAATGCGGTGAGCTGCACACGAGCACAGGGTCCTAATGCAGCGAGCTGCACATGAGCACAGGGTCCTAATGCAGTGAGCTGCACACGAGCACAGGGTCCTAATGCAGCGAGCTGCACATGAGCACAGGGTTCTAATGCAGTGAGCTGCACATGAGCACAGGGTTCTAATGCAGTGTGCTACACATGAGCACAGGGTCCTCATGATTTGGTTGATAGTTTGTTAAACACTTATTGTATCACTTACCTTTAAACGCTCAACATCCTCCTCTATATTTTCTTCAAGGTGCGTTACATAAAAAGGCCTAAACTTTTCTTCAATGCCTATGAAAAAACAGTTCTATAAATTTCTTATGAAAAAACCATACAAGGGCTGGAGAGATGGCTTAGTGGTTAAGGCACTTAACTTGGCCTGTAAAGCCCAAGGACCCAGGTTCAATCCCCCAGTACCCACATAAGCAAGATGCACAAGGTGGCACATGCATTGTAGTTTGTTAGCTGTGGCTAGAGGTCCTAGTGCACCCATTCTCTCTATCTGCCCCTTTCTTTCTCTCTCTCTCAAATAAATAAATAAATGAAATATTATTTTTAAAAACACACTAAAGTACTAGCAGCATATTACCTCTCAATCACTTAAGCTTAATCAGAGATCAACGCACAAAAATAACATCTTAAATTCCAAATCACTGAGTGTGAGAGAAGTAAGGTGACCGAACAAAAGCTACACAGAAGAGGGTAGGACATCACTGGACTCTGTGGGAAGGATGGATGGTATGTTGTGCTGTGGGAAGGATGGATGACACCCTGCGATGGGGAAAGGTGGCTGAAAGCCCGTGATGTAGGAAGACTGGCACCTTCCACTGATCTACACACTCACAGTCTGGAAAGTGGTGTGAACACCACGTGAGGTGGAACTCTGCTCTACCACTCTGACCACATTCCTTACTGTCAATGCTGATATTCATATTCAACCTGACTACATGTAGAGAATCACCACAGAAACACACCTCTGTGTTTGGCTTTGAGGGGGATTTTCCAGAATGGTTTAAATTAACAGAAAAGACCCACCCTGAGAGTGGGCAGATCCATCCCATGGGCTAGGCTCCTGAAGACAACTGAACAACAGCAATTCTCTCTGTGCTTCCTGACTGCAGAAGCAATGTAACCAGCTGCCTCATGCTCCTGCCACCATGTCTGCCCGCTATGATGGACTGTACCTCCAAACTGTGAGCCAGAACAACCTCTTCCTTGCTTAGGTTGTTTCTGTCAGGTATTCTGTCACAGCAACAATGAAAGGAACTATCCCAGGGACATCAGCCTACTCAGAAGTAGCACCAGACTCTACAGCACACAAGACACTCTCACCAGGAAACGTCGGCCTGTCTTCTGGGCTCGCCTGCCAGCACTGCTCCATGAGGTGGATGATTTCCTGGGGGCAGCACTCAATGATGTCTTCCATGTTGGGCCTGTTTCCCAATGTTATACAGAGCGAGAGCTGCTCTGCACAGATGGCATCTGCAAAGCAACGAGGAGCTCAGGCAGAAAGACAACAAGACCATGACAATCCTGCCAATGCATCCCTGCCTAGGGCACACCTTCAGCAGGGAGTCTCACTTTAGGGCACCACTGTCTAGGGCACACGTTCATCAGGGAGTCTCACTTTAGGGCACCACTGTCTAGGGCACACCTTCAGCAGGGTGTCTCACTTTAGGGCACCACTGTCTAGGGCACACCTTCATCAGGGCGTCTCACTTTAGGGCACCACTGTCTAGGGCACACCTTCAACAGTGGTATCTCACTTCATAGGGAGTAACAGCCTTGTCACAGGGAGCTGATATAGTACACTGCAGAGATATCAAACTTTTTATACATGAAACAAAATTCTAGACAAGACTGTTTGTTCATCAAACAGAGACTATGGGGTAAAGCCAATGGCATTCTCCAGGTTTTGTTAAGAAGGCAATACAGCATGGCCTAGCCTTTAGGAAACTCAGAGTAGTGAGTGTGATTACAATGTAGATTAAAGCTGGGAGTGGTGGTGCAGGCCTTTAATACCGCCACTCAGGAGGCAAAGGTAAGAGGATTGCCCTGAGTTTGAGGCCACTGTGAGACTACACAGTGAATTACAGGTCGGCTTGGGCTAGAGCGAGACCCTACTTCAAAAAACAACAGTAATAGGGCTGGAGAGATGGCTTAGCGGTTACATGCCTGCAAAGCCTAAGGACCCCAGTTCAATTCTTCAGGTCCCACATAAGCCAGATGCACATGGTGGAGCATGTGTCTGGAGTTTGTATGCAGTGGCTAGAGACCCTGGCGTGCCAATGTTCACTCTCTCTCTCTCCCTCTCTCTGTCTCTAATAAATAAAAACAAAATCTTAAAATAATGATAATAATAAATAATAATAATAAAAAACGTAGAGTGATATTCGAGAGGCAAGTATATGGGGTTCTGGTAACAAAATCATGTCCAGAATAGGTCTGAGAAGGTTTTGTTGAGTCCAAAAAAATAACCAGCAGACACCCAAATAAAGACCAGGAAAGGAGGACTGGGGAGGATTCCAGGCAATCAGGAAGTCAACAGGTTGGAGAGGACAGAAATCATGATGCCTGCCAGAAAAGAGTAGCCTGGTCTAAGTGGGCACATTGACAAAGGAAGAAGAGACAAGAGTTAAGGCTGGCAAGAAGCAAAGGAAGGACCAGACAGGGCCTTAAAGGACATACTGAGGAACCTAAACTTTATCCTGAAGGCCAAGGTAAGTCTTCAAAGGGTTTTAAATGCATGAAATGAAACATCTTGGCTGCCATGTGCCGATGAGTACACAGGATCCACAGCAGAAAGAGGGAATGAGATGAATAGGCTGGTGGGGATGTAGAGTGGATAAGACTCACCAAGTAGTCAGACACACATGCACACATGCACACATACGGTGCAGTGGCCGTGTGGGGATCAAAGCCAGTACCATCCACGTTACACATATGCTGTATCACTGAGCCCCACTCCTACCCTTCAAATGCATAGTTTCTGGAACCCTGGATGTGGGAGCTAATGTTAAGGCTGCTGTGGGCAGCTCAGTGAATGTGGAGACGCCACATTTTCTGAACACACACAAAGAAACAAAGCTGGGCCCCAAAGGAAGAATATTCCCAGACTTATGAACCTGTGTGAGGGTGTTGCTTTGGAGTTTTGGTGGTACACATGGTGGTTCTAACAGGCAAGTGGACATGTGGACCACAGCCAGAGATGGACATTTAAGAGACAGGACAAAGGGATGATCATTAAACCATGAGAGGTGACAATAACTCGGAAAATGCAGAGAACAGCCACCCCTTCACACTTAAACCAAAGGGTGACTGCCCACTTGTCTGTTCCCCTGCATGGAACATGGCTTACTTGCTATCACAGTCCTAGTGCTGACCAAACTGCCATAGTCAACAATGGCAAAAACAAATTTTAAAAAATATTTTTATTCATTTGAGAGAGAGAAAGAGACAGACAGACAGACAGACAGAGACAGAGAGAAAGAGAAAAGGATGACTGCCAGGGCCTCCTGACCTTGACATGAACTCCAGACACATGCACCACTTTGTATATCTGGCTTTACTTGGGTACTAAGCAATCAAAGCCAGGTTTGTGGGCTTTACAAGCAAGTGCCTTTAACTGCTGAGCCATTTATCCAGCTCCCGGGGGGGGGGGGACTAATTTTCAAAAGGAGTCAGTGAATGAATATATATGAAGCACATTCTCTGTATATGAAAGGCTGTCCCCATTTTAGGAGGCCTTCTGGACTTCGACAGCAATTCCCAGCCCTGGCTTCTGTTCACCTCATGATCTGACCCTTACACCTGGATTACTCACCAACAAACATCTTCTGTTCACCTCATGATCTGATCTTACACCTGGACTACTCACCAACAAACGTCATCTGTTCACCTCATCATCTGATCTTACACCTGGACTACTCACCAACAAACATCTTCTGTTCACCTCATGATCTGACCCTTACACCCGGACTACTCACCAACAAACATCTTCTGTTCACCTCATGATCTGACCCTTACACCCGGACTACTCACCAACAAACATCTTCTGTTCACCTCATGATCTGACCCTTACACCCAGACTACTCACCAACAAACATCTTCTGTTCACCTCATGATCTGACCCTTACACCCGGACTACTCATCCAACAAACATCTGTTCACCTCATGATCTGACCCTTACACCCGGACTACTCACCAACAAACATCTTCTGTTCACCTCATGATCTGACCCTTACACCTGGACTACTCACCAACAAACATCTTCTGTTCACCTCATGATCTGACCCTTACACCCGGACTACTCACCAACAAACATCTTCTGTTCACCTCATGATCTGACCCTTACACCCGGACTACTCACCAACAAACATCTTCTGTTCACCTCATGATCTGATCTTACACCCGGACTACTCATCCAACAAACATCTTCTGTTCACCTCATGATCTGATCTTACACCTGGACTACTCACCAACAAACATCTTCTGTTCACCTCATGATCTGACCCTTACACCTGGACTACTCACCAACAAACATCACTGTCCACCTCATGATCTGATCTTACACCTGGACTACTCACCAACAAACATCTTCTGTTCACCTCATGATCTGACCCTTACACCTGGACTACTCACCAACAAACGTCATCTGTTCACCTCATGATCTGATCTTACACCTGGACTACTCACCAACAAACGTCATCTGTTCACCTCATGATCTGATCCTTACACCCGGACTACTCACCAACAAACATCTTCTGTTCACCTCATGATCTGATCCTTACACCTGGACTACTCACCAACAAACATCTTCTGTTCACCTCATGATCTGATCTTACACCTGGACTACTCACCAACAAACATCTTCTGTTCACCTCATGATCTGACCCTTACACCTGGACTACTCACCAACAAACATCTTCTGTTCACCTCATGATCTGACCCTTACACCTGGACTACTCACCAACAAACATCTTCTGTTCACCTCATGATCTGACCCTTACACCTGGACTACTCACCAACAAACATCTTCTGTTCACCTCATGATCTGATCTTACACCCGGACTACTCACCAACAAACATCTTCTGTTCACCTCATGATCTGACCCTTACACCCGGACTACTCACCAACAAACATCTTCTGTTCACCTCATGATCTGACCCTTACACCTGGACTACTCACCAACAAACATCTTCTGTTCACCTCATGATCTGACCCTTACACCTGGACTACTCACCAACAAACATCTTCTGTTCACCTCATGATCTGATCTTATACCTGGACTACTCACCAACAAACGTCATCTGTTCACCTCATGATCTGATCCTTACACCTGGACTACTCACCAACAAACATCTTCTGTTCACCTCATGATCTGATCTTACACCTGGACTACTCACCAACAAACATCTTCTGTTCACCTCATGATCTGACCCTTACACCCGGACTACTCACCAACAAACATCTTCTGTTCACCTCATGATCTGACCCTTACACCCGGACTACTCACCAACAAACATCTTCTGTTCACCTCATGATCTGACCCTTACACCCGGACTACTCACCAACAAACATCTTCTGTTCACCTCATGATCTGACCCTTACACCTGGACTACTCACCAACAAACATCTTCTGTTCACCTCATGATCTGATCTTACACTGGACTACTCACCAACAAACATCTTCTGTTCACCTCATGATCTGATCTTACACTTGGACTACTCACCAACAAACGTCATCTGTTCACCTCATGATCTGATCCTTACACCTGGACTACTCACCAACAAACATCTTCTGTTCACCTCATGATCTGATCCTTACACCCGGACTACTCATCCAACAAACATCTTCTGTTCACCTCATGATCTGATCTTACACCTGGACTACTCACCAACAAACGTCATCTGTTCACCTCATGATCTGATCCTTACACCCGGACTACTCATCCAACAAACATCTTCTGTTCACCTCATGATCTGACCCTTACACCTGGACTACTCACCAACAAACATCTTCTGTTCACCTCATGATCTGATCTTACACCTGGACTACTCACCAACAAACATCTTCTGTTCACCTCATGATCTGACCCTTACACCTGGACTACTCACCAACAAACATCTTCTGTTCACCTCATGATCTGATCTTACACTGGACTACTCACCAACAAACATCTTCTGTTCACCTCATGATCTGATCTTACACCTGGACTACTCACCAACAAACATCTTCTGTTCACCTCATGATCTGACCCTTACACCTGGACTACTCACCAACAAACATCTTCTGTTCACCTCATGATCTGACCCTTACACCTGGACTACTCACCAACAAACATCTTCTGTTCACCTCATGATCTGACCCTTACACCTGGACTACTCACCAACAAACATCTTCTGTTCACCTCATGATCTGATCTTATACCTGGACTACTCACCAACAAACGTCATCTGTTCACCTCATGATCTGATCCTTACACCTGGACTACTCACCAACAAACATCTTCTGTTCACCTCATGATCTGATCTTACACCTGGACTACTCACCAACAAACATCTTCTGTTCACCTCATGATCTGACCCTTACACCCGGACTACTCACCAACAAACATCTTCTGTTCACCTCATGATCTGACCCTTACACCCGGACTACTCACCAACAAACATCTTCTGTTCACCTCATGATCTGATCTTACACTTGGACTACTCACCAACAAACGTCATCTGTTCACCTCATGATCTGATCCTTACACCTGGACTACTCACCAACAAACATCTTCTGTTCACCTCATGATCTGATCTTACACCTGGACTACTCACCAACAAACATCTTCTGTTCACCTCATGATCTGACCCTTACACCTGGACTACTCACCAACAAACATCTTCTGTTCACCTCATGATCTGACCCTTACACCTGGACTACTCACCAACAAACATCTTCTGTTCACCTCATGATCTGACCCTTACACCTGGACTACTCACCAACAAACATCTTCTGTTCACCTCATGATCTGATCTTATACCTGGACTACTCACCAACAAACGTCATCTGTTCACCTCATGATCTGATCCTTACACCTGGACTACTCACCAACAAACATCTTCTGTTCACCTCATGATCTGATCTTACACCTGGACTACTCACCAACAAACATCTTCTGTTCACCTCATGATCTGACCCTTACACCCGGACTACTCACCAACAAACATCTTCTGTTCACCTCATGATCTGACCCTTACACCCGGACTACTCACCAACAAACATCTTCTGTTCACCTCATGATCTGATCTTACACTTGGACTACTCACCAACAAACGTCATCTGTTCACCTCATGATCTGATCCTTACACCTGGACTACTCACCAACAAACATCTTCTGTTCACCTCATGATCTGATCCTTACACCCGGACTACTCATCCAACAAACATCTTCTGTTCACCTCATGATCTGACCCTTACACCTGGACTACTCACCAACAAACATCTTCTGTTCACCTCATGATCTGATCTTACACCTGGACTACTCACCAACAAACATCTTCTGTTCACCTCATGATCTGACCCTTACACCTGGACTACTCACCAACAAACGTCATCTGTTCACCTCATGATCTGATCCTTACACCTGGACTACTCACCAACAAACATCTTCTGTTCACCTCATGATCTGATCCTTACACTTCGACTACTCATCCAAGAAACATCTCCCTGTGCATGTGTGTGTATCAATGTCCGCATGTATGTTTGTGCACATATATTTGTGTGTGTGTATGCCTACTGAAAAAAATGCCAGACTAAATCAGATGCGGTGCCATTAAGCAATTATGCAAGCATACAAATACATTTTAATTGATTTCTCTGAAGGCTATTGTTTAGAACAGTTTTGATTATTACTAAAACCCCATGCTTGTGCTAGAGAGATGGCTTAGTGGTTAAGGCACTTGCCTGCAAAGCGTAAGGACCCAGGTTTGATTCGCCAGAACCCACATAAGTCAGATGCACATGGTAACATGCATCCAGAGTTCATTTGCAGTGGCTAGAGGCTCTGGCATGCCCATTCTCACTAACCGCCCCCCCCAGCTCTTTTTCTCACATAAATAACTAACTAAATAAATAAATAAATAACTTTAAAAAGAGGAGGAAAAGATCATGACATGAAAATAAAAGAGAGACTGATTGAGATGGGGAGGGGATATGATGGAGAATGGAATTTCAAAGGGGAAAGTGGGGAGGGTGTTACCATGGGGTATTTTTTATAATCATGGAAGATGTTAATAAAAATTGAGGAAAAAAAACTTATGGCTTACTCTCATAGGGCTCCTTCTTTGCAAATATTGCCCAGAGCAGTATGCCGAAGCTGTAAACGTCTGACTTCTCTGTTGGCTTTGCGTTGATGTCGCTCAGGTGCTCAGGGGCCATGTAGTGCAGGGTGCCGCCATTTCTCTTGGAGATGCCATTCGTCTTCCTCTGCTCATTGTGTACCTCGTTGGTCAGTTTGCTCCACGTCTTGAAGGAAGCCACGCCGAGATCAGCTATCTACACAAGACGTCAGGTCAACAGTATGATTGTGTGATGGCTACAAGAAAGTCCATCCTGACCTTCGTTACACGTGGGGCTTATTCATTTCCCAACACGGCTGCACTGGGCTTACGTGGGCAGCTACCTCACCATAGACCAGGAAAGGGAGAGTCCCCTTACCCAAGGAAAGTTCACGGAGAATCTGACATCTAGAGGGGTGGAAAGGATGGGTGGGAAGCTGTACTCTGAGGCATTGTCCCCACCAGACAATGAGTGGTATTCATATCCCAGTAATGACTGAAACCTCACTGTGGAACCAAAGGGGACAGGACACAAGATTATGACCCAATGGCAATATGACCAATTTCCAATATGTTCATGTATTAAAGTTCTCAATTTTAAAAATCCCCACTATCTAGTACTAAAAATGTTTAATAGTGGGCTGGAGAGATGGCTTAGCAGTTAAGGCACTTGCCTACAAAGCCAAAGGTCCTATAATCGATTTCCCAGACTTATGTAAGCCAGATGCACAAGGTGGCACATGCATCTGGAGTTCATTTGCAGCAGCTGGAGGCCCTGGTGTTGTCATTCTCTCTCTCTCTCAAATAAATAAATACACAAAATAATAAAAATACATAATAGTGCTTGCTTTGGTAGCACACATATTAAAACTGGAATGATACAGAGAAGATTAGCATGGCCCCTGCACAAGAATGACATGGAAATTTGTGACATATTCACATTTTTAAAAATGCACAATAGGGCTGAAGAGATGGCTTAGCAGTTAAGGCACACGCCTATGAAGCCTAAGAACCCAGGTTCAATTCTCCTGGTCCTGCGTAAGCCAGATGCACAATGGTGGCACACACATCTGGAGTTTATTTGCAGTGGCTAGAGGCTCTGGTGTGCCCATTCTGTCTCTTCCTCTCTCTCTCCCTCTCTCTGTCTCTCATAAATAAATAAATAAAAATAGAATCTTTAAAAAATACACAATACATGTAAGAAATTATTAATAATTTTTTGCCTTTTTTTTTGAGGTGGGGTCTTACTCTAGCCCAAGCTGACCTGGAATTCACTGTGGTGGCCTCAAATTCACGACTATCCTCCTATCTCTGCCTCCCAAATGCTGGGATTAAAGGTGTGCACCACCACGCTCAGCTTAGGGTTTTTTTTTTTTTTTTTTTTAAATGCAGGGTTTCGCTAGTCTAGCTCAGGCTGACCTGGAATTCACTATGGAGTTTCAGGGTAGCCTCGAACTCATGGCAATCCTCCTACTGCCTCCCATGTGATGGGATTAAAGGTGTGTGAGACCATGCCTAGCAAAGTTAATAACTTAAAAAGAGAATTCTGACATCTTAAGCAATAAAGAAAGTAAAGGTATTTCTGGCCTGGAGAGATAGCTCAGAAGTTAAAGGTGTTTGCATGCAAAGCCTGCCCGTCCAGATTTGATTCCCTAGGACCCACGTAAAGCCAGATGCACAAAGTGGCACATGTATCTGGAATTCATCTGCAACGGCAAGAGACCTTGGCACTCCCATACTCTTTCTTGCTCTCATATAAATAAGCAAAAATATTTTTTAAAAGAATGTAGGGATGGAGAGATGGCTTAACAGTTAAAGCATTAGCCTGCAAAGCCAAAGGACCCCTGTTCCACTCCCCAGGACCCACATAAGCCAGATGCACAAGGTGGCGCAATCTGGAGTTCATTTACAGTGGCAGGAGGCCCTGCGCACCTATTCTCTCTCGCTCTCTCTCTCTCTCTCAAATAAATAAAATGAAAATAAATTAAAATTTAAAAAAGAGAAAAGCAGCCTGAAGTGTTGCCTCTTAAAAAACTTTTCTAAAAAATATAGAAAGAATGTAAAGACATTTCTAACATAAACAATAATTGTGCACATTTCTCATTTACTTTATTTATTTATTTTGGCTCCTTCTGGATCCATAGAAAGTATGACCCAATGAGCAGTTAGAGACCAGGGACCACACCTTCTACTCCCCACACGGTGTCCAGAGGACCATGGCTACACGTGTCCAAGGATCCAAAGCCACGCAAGAAGGACTGGGCTGCGGTTTGTTTCGAGTGGTAGCCTGAACCTGAGAGAAGACAGGATACAGAGAAGGAAAACGAGATAGAAAAGCAGAGAAAATGCTAACATCACACAGAGCAAAGCGGCAAGTATCATGGCAGAATGGTGGAACTGGACAGCTAAGAAAGAACCCCACGGTAACAGCTGCCCTTCTGTCTTCAGGAAGCATTTAGGGATGAGCTATGGAATGCAATTATCTAAAACATCACATATTTTAACCCAGAATAGAAGAGAAAGGTTGTTAATTTAAAGAGAGATCCTTCTTAAAAAACATTGGAATAAAAATCTGCACAAACCAGGCATGATGGTACATGCCTTTCTTCCTAGCACTCTGGAGTAGGATCGCTGTGAGTTCAAGGCCAGCATGGGCTAGTGAGACCCTGATTCAAAACAAAACCAAAGAAAACAAAACATCTGCCTAAGATTTCCAATCATGCAGGCAGGTTCTGGGACAGCATCTTCTGGGTTTTGAGGTGTCATTCTATTGCTAAGATGGTTCTGGGGGTGACCCCAGGGCTCTACCACGGAGCCTGCCTCCTTGCTCACTTTCAGATTCTAAAGCTCAGATTCCAGCTGCCGAAACCAATTATGGTATGCTCTGTGTTACCTTGGCTACAATGGGAAGTTTTCAAAAGGAAAATTTCTTTAAATGCAGTCGGAGGAAAACAGAAGTCCTGAATCATCGGATTTCAAAGCAGAGGGCTTGACTTTTGGGGGCTGGAACTGAATCACGGCACTGCAAGTGTTGACCGATACTCCAAAATAGAGCCACGTCCTCAGCTCCTCAGAGCACAGGATCTGATACCCAAATGCTTAATTCACTGTTGATCTGACCTCAGGCCATAGCTGAATTCTAGTTTTCTCCAGCACATCTCCACATTCCCAGTATCTCCAGGGGTAGAAGTCTTGGTTACACAGGTCTCCTAGGAGAAGTGATGAGGCAGCCAGCCTGGTCCTCAGAATACACAGCGACCCCTGACAATTTCCATCTCAAAGTCTAGCAGAACAGGGAAGCGATGCAGGAAAAGACTTTCTTGCCTTCTCCCTTCATTTTCTCTCCTTCCCAGAAGATATCTGCTACACCCTTAGTTATTTTCCAACCCAGTCAAGCCTGAATGTGCCCTTGAAACTATGAGCAGACCTGTCAGCAGCACCATGCTTAGCTATACCGAACTAGGTCTCCTTTACCATCCATCACCTTCAAGGCTGGATTTATAGCCAAAATTTCGAACTGACATTACTCAGCCTTCCTAAAGATTGTGACTGACCTTAATGCCAAAGTCACTGTCTACAAGATATCTTACCTTAATGTGAAAGTCATTGTCCACAAGGATATTTTCAGGCTTCAGATCTTTGTGTATCACACCTTCACCATGTAAGTAGCACATCCCTTCGATGGTCTCTACAATTATCCTTCCTTTTACAGAAAGTGGGATATTGACCTGAAAGAAATGAGAGTGAGCTTATGAAGGAGAAAGGACAGTACCAAGACTCCTTCCCAAAGCGGAGGGATCTGAGCCCAAGGAGAGTTACCAGGTTTCCTCCCTCCAGCTGGTCTGCAATGCTGCCCGTTTTCAAGAAGGATCCCACTCTGGGCCTAGAAGGTGCTGATGTTGTATTTGTCTGCGCAAAAACAAAACTCCATTGCCAATGTGGTGACATAAAAATCTATAAAAGCAGGGCATAGTGGCACACACCTTTAACCCCAGCAATCAGGAGGCAGAAATAGTAGGATCTCCATGAGTTCGAGACCACCCTGAGACTACATAGTGAATTCTAGGTAAGCCTGGGCTAGAGTGAGACCCTACCTCAAAAAAAAAAAAGTCTATAAAATCAAGCTCCGTACAAACAATGACTTATTAATATGATTAAAGATTGTTTCTTTAGCACCTACAATGGAACCTGGAATGTCTGAATGAATGAATAAATACATAAATGCCTTCAAGGCATATGACAGACAGTTATTTACATTAAATACATGAAGTACATGAGGAAATGTACATGTGAAATATGCTAAGAGAAAAAGAATACAAGGAATTATGTTCATATGAATGACAGCCAAGTCCAAAGCTACATTGAAGGAGACTAGTACTAACTCAGTGATCTGATATCAGACCCTTTAGGTCTTTATAGAATTACAGGTCACTCTTAATTATATCAATATCAGTGTTAGTATAAACAATTCAAGTTTCTATTCTAGTAATTTTTTTTTTGTTGTTTTTTTGAGGAAGGGTTTTACTCTAGCTCAGGCTGACCTGGAATTCACTATGTAGTCTCAGGGTAGCCTCAAACTCACAGCGATCCTCCTACCTCTGCCTCCCGAATGCTGGGATTAAAGGCATGCGCCACCATGCCCAGCTCTTCCAGTAATTAAGTTTTAGTTTCCTAAAATTGAAATCAGTTTACAAATAAAATATATCCTAAAAATCTATGTGATTAACTATGTGTTAATTAATATCTATGTGTTAATCTACTGATTAACAGGGAAACTGAGATGATGAAATTTGATCTGCAAGTCACTGAGCTGGGGATGTAGCTCGGTGGTAGAGCCCTTGCCTAACATGTGCAGGGCCCTGGTTCTAATCCACAGCACTTCAAATAAAACCCCAAACCAAAAATGAAAAGAAAAAAAACTTGTGCATCATACAAAACCATATTTTCAATCATATTTAATCACATCACACTGTCATTTGACCACAATATAAAAACAGCGGGGCTAGGCCAGGGGTGGCGGCACATGCCTTTAATCCCAGCACTCAGGAGGCAGAGGTAGGAGGATCACCGTGAGTTCGAGGCCACCCTGAGACTACATAGTGAACTCCAGGTCAGCCTGAGCTAGAGTGAGACCCTACCTCTATTAAAAAAAAAAAAAAAAAAAAAGGCAGGGCTAGAGAGATGGTTTAGCGATTAAGGTGTTTGCCAAAGGATCCCGGTTCAACTCTCCAGGACCCACGTAAGCCAGATGCACAAGGGGCACATGCATCTGGAGTTCATTCTCTCTCTCTCTTTTTATGTGCCTCTTTCTCTCTCTCTCAAGTAAATAAATAAAATATATTTAAAAAAATAGCAGAAGAAAGTTGCTTGGGGTGGTACATGCCTGTAGTTGGAGGGACTCAGGAGGCAGAGACAGGAGGATTCACTGAGCCCACAAATTTAAGGTGAGTACTGTCAACATAATATAACCCTGCTTATAAAAACTACCTAACAGCAGAGGAAATCTGTTTCCTTCTTCAGTACAGTGCTGCACGGGGCTTTGCACAAGCTGCACTGCCGCCTACTCTTCCTCTTCCTGCTTCTCCCTTGGGTCCTACTGACTCTTTCCAAGTCCCAGCCTGCAAAGCTCGTCACCAGCTGCTCCCATGAATGCTTCTGTCCCAATGACTATCTCCAGTCAAAGTGGCCACTTCTGCCATGCAGCTGAGCTTACCTGGCTTGGGGAAGGAGAGCAATCTGATCAAATGACAAGGCAGTGTGTGCAATGATCGTCTTCTGTCCTTCCGTGGGCGTTCATGTTCTAAGAGACCTACTGGCTTAGCACTTGGGGATGGGGGGGGGGGGGCGAGGACAGGAGAGAAGACAGACAGGGGAAACACTGGCCAAAACGGCAGCCAAATCCTGCAGTGCCTCAGAGGCAATCTGTGCTATGGTACCAAAACCAGTGATTGGCAGTTGGGCAAACTAGCACCCTCTTATTCCTTTGCGAGTGCCATTCTCTAGGCCCAGAACACTTTCAAGTTCCTACTTGCCCTTCAGACTGAAGCCTTTCCCATTGGTTAAGCTGGGGAGGGCACCTCCCCTGTGTTCCACGTCAGACTGCGGTATGCCATCAAATCCCGTCTCATCAAGTGGTGCTCACTGGCTCAGAGCCTCCCTTTACTAGCTTGTGTCACCCTGGCTCTGGTCTCCTTAGCAACTAGCAAAGACTGCATGGTAACAGCTATAGGAAATTTTTAAATGACTTTAAGATTATTTGGCTTTCATAAATAAGTTTTATTTTCCTGTTTGTATATCTCATCTGTTCTTGTTGCTTATTTTCTATAGTCAACCTCTGGTAAGTTTCTTAAATGATATTGAAATGCCATTGAATTGCTAACACTCGCCTCCCTACAGTCATGTACAGTGCACGCTTTCACCAGTCAGCATGTCACAAGCATTGGCAATGCGGGTGCTTTCTTCACTTAACCCAAATTCCTCATCCCTCGCATATATCGGACCACGTGTTTCTGAACACAGGTCTATTTACGAACTGTGGATCTTAGAGAGACGAGACAACATGTTTCAAGACACAGGGGATCTTTGAAGGGGACACAGAGAACTGTCAGCAGGACTAAAAGGAGAGCGACATCCCAGGGCAGGTAACGTCATGGAAGATACAAGAGGGACTGACTAGAAAATCAAAGCTACAGAACAACTCACAGAGGGTTTATCTCATACCAGCAAGCGACAAACCAATGCCCCAACCCACGCCAATGCCCGTGCAGAGTGCGCGAGGAGCCGCCCACCTCGGCCTGCAGCACGTGCATCAGGTTGCCCTTCTCCATGAACTCCATCACCAGCGCGTAGTTCCCGTCCTCTATGATGACGCCCAGCAGCTTCACCACCCGGCAGTGCTGCAGCCTGCGCATGACCTGGCCCTCCTCCAGCAGGACCTTGTTGTACCTGTGGCCAGGAAGGCACCGAGTGAGGAGCACGCCCCTTCCACCCACGTGCCCACAGTGCCACACGTGCCTCATCGATTCTGATGTCTTCCTTCCAGGGAGACACGCCTCAGAAGGCAGAGGGGCTTCTCATAGGTCAGCCTCCTTCCTAGTACTGGAAGTGGTGCCCAGGACGCGTAAATGAATGTGGGAAGAGTACCAAACAGCAGCAACCCAGCCTGATAAGACTGAGCTGGAGGGTTGCAGAGACTGCACAGTGGTTAAAGGTACTTGCTTGCAAAGCCTATAAGCCCAGGTTCGAACCCCTAGTAGCCACGTAAAACTAGATGCACAAAATGGTGCATGCGTCTGCAGGGGCAAGAGGCTCTGATGCAACCATATTCACTCTCCTCGTAAATAAAAATATTTCAAAAAAGACTGAGCTGGAAAGTACAATGCAAGAAGGCATCAGAGAATCCTTCCACTGGCTGATTTTAGAGGGCTCCTGGGACTCCTACAGGAATCTGCTTCTTTCTGTTCTCATATTTGGGGACGGTCAGTACCAACCTACACAGGGTGTTTTCACCCGTTGCGCCTGTTGTTTTCATTGCCTTCCTCACCACCCTCCTTTCTGACCTTCTCAGCTTTGGCCCCTGCATTTCTCTACCAGCACTGACTAGCTTTTTACTACCTACTTCAGAGTCCTCACCTAAAATAACAGTGTGGGGTCTGATTCAGGTGTCCCCCATAAACTTAGGGGTTCTGAATGCTAGGTCCCCAGTTTATGGCAATCTGGAAATTAACGCCTCCTGGAGGCAGTATATTATTGGCAGCAGGCTTATGGGTATTACAGCCAGTTTCCCCTTGCCAGTGTTTAGCACCCTCTCCTGTTGCTGTTGTCCACCTTATGTTGGCCAGGGGTGATGTCCACCCTCTGCTCATGCCATCGTTTTCCCTGCCATCGTGGAGCTTCTCCTCGAGTCTGTAAGCCACCATAAACTCATTTTTCCCACAAGCGGCTCCTGGCTGGGTGTTTTCTGCAGCAGCACGGACCTGACCACAAGGAACAGCGATGAGATTCTCTCACCGCCAACACAGAGCCATCGTACCACGTCCCCACAGGGCTTCACGGCACACTAACCACAGTGACCATTTTTGGGGCGCAGCTAGAACATGGCCCACCCACCTCTGCTCCACACTCACTCATCACGGCTGGGTCCCGTGTACACCTTCTTCAGGATCACAAATCCATGGTTTCTATGGAAACACAAGGACACCTTCCCAAAGCCACCACTGTCCAGATCGTTCTTCTCCAGAAGGTCACTGGATGTCATCCTTAGGTCCTCCAAGGACATGGCTGGTTGTCTTCTGAATGCTGAATCCCAAGAACACACTTGTGCTTTTTATTTTCCTCAGCACTGTGCCCTACGAAGAAAACAGAGGTTGTCTCAGCACAAGGACCACTCACTCTGCCAGGTGAGCGGCACAGGCTTGAAAGGCCAGTAGTAGGGAGGCTGAGGCAAGACTGGGTGTCTGAAGCCCACCTGGGCTCCACAGGGAGTTCTAGGACAGCCTGAAAAGTCACCACATGCTTTGGGTGCCTTTGTTTTTGCTAAGGACACATATAATCTCTACCATGAGCTATTTTTTTTCCAAGTCACAGAAGACAATCATGTTTAGTCCAGTTGACTTTTCATTTCGGGAAACAGGAAACACTAGAAAAAAATTTTAATGTGTCGCCACAAAGAACTCACATGCATTTTAAATAACATGATTGAAGGGGCTAGACAGACAGTTCCATGGTTAGAGGCACTTGCTTCCAAACATGATAGCCTAAGTTCGATTCCCCAGTACCCACATAAAACCAGATGCACAAAGTAGTGTGTGCATCTGGAGTTCGTTTGTTGTGGTAAGAGGTCCTGGTGCGCCATTCCTTTCTTTCTCTCTGCTTGCAAATAAATATTTCTTTTAAAAAGAATAACGTAATTCAAGCATCCAACTCAAATGCATACCTGAGCTCAGTGGAAAAGAATCCCAGAGACAGAAAACAGAGCACTGGGCAATATGTTGTCACGTGGTAGCCCTGGCAGCCTTATCATCTAGACACCAGGTTGAAAGCCCACACAGCAGAGCAGCTGTGAGCACACACAGTGCCAGAGGCTGGACTGAGCCCTTCACCTTCTCGATGGAAGGATGGACTAGGGAACGACAGGCAGGCCCCTAGCAAAGGAATACATTTGCCTAGGACCCGGTATGGAGTGTTAAGAAGTCTCTGTGTGAATTCATAACCTTGGGCTGATCTTCAAATAAGTTTGGACTTTGAATTTATGGTATCCTGGCCATCCTCTTTAGGCTAGTATTCCCAAATTAACAATATTTAGGCAAAAAGTGATCACAGATTGAAAAAAATTCACAATGAGCCAGACCCTGCGGGTCCAATTGCAGTAACAGGCACCAGGAAATGATTTTATGTAACTCAAATATTGAAGAGAATTAAAAAAATAAATAGATTTTGGGTAACTGTGAGAAAAGTAGAAACTAGAAGAATATAAACAGAACAATGGATTCTGAACAGGAACACATGAGAAAGAAGAGAAGTTGGATGTAGTGGCACATGCCTTTAATCTCAGCACTTGGGAGGCATAGGTAGGAGGGTGGCTGTGAGTTCAAGGCCAGCCTTAGGCTACACAGTGAATTCCAAGTCAGTCTAGGCTAGAATGAGATCCTACCATAAAAAAATAGGGGTGGCTAGAGAGATGGCTTATCAATTAAGGCACTTAGCTGCAAAGCCTAAGGACTCAGGTTCAACTCCCCAGTACCCATGTAAGCCAGATGCACAAGGTGGCACATGTGTCTGGAGTTTGTTTCCAGTGGCTAGAGGCCCTGGCATGCACACTCTCTTCCTCCCTCTCTCCCTCTCAAGTATACACACACACATACGTCTTAAAGGATTTGTTCTCTCCCTCCTTCTCTCAAGTACACACACACACACACACACACACACACACACACACACAGAAAACTTGGAGGATTTGTTCTCTCCCTCCCTCTCTCAAGTATACACACACACACACACACACACAACTTAGAGAATTTCTCTCCCTCCCCCTCTCTCTCCAGTATACACAAACACACAGAAGACTTACAGAATTTGTTCTCTCTCTCCCTCTCTTTCCCCAGTACACACACACACACACACACACACACAAAGACTTAGAGGATTTGTTCTCTCCCTCCCTCTCTCTCCAGTACACACACACACACACACACACACAAAGACTTAGAGAATTTGTTCTCTCTCTCCCTCTCTCTCCAGTACACACACACACACACACACACACAGACAGACTTAGAGGATTTGTTCATCCAGCCAGGTACATGCAATGTCAGATCTCAACACAGAACTACCTGCTTCAGCCTTCTTTTTATTGCTATCACTGATTTTCCACAAAATGAAATGAAGAGTAAAGTCCCATGATTCCAACATCCACCACATACCTACCAGGATATCCAAAATCAAAGGCTGGCAGTACCAAATACTGACAAACATGTGAAGCAATGGGAATTCTCATGTACTTGGTAGAAGCATAAATTAGTACAACTGCTCTGGAAAAGATTTGATAGTTTCTTATAAAATTAAACACACTCCTATCTACTATGACCAAGTAATTCCAGTCCCAAAAGTAAAACATACATCCAAATGAAATATTACTCATCAATGAAAAGCAGTTGGGTTACTAATACACCAAACAGCACGAGAAAATGCAAAAAACATTGCTGAGTAAACAGCAATACTGAAGAATGTGTGCAGTGTGATTGATCACCCTTCTATGAAGTTCTCAAACAGTCAGATCTATGGTTGAAGAAGAAAACTGATTGTCTGGGAAGGGGTGAGGAGTGAGTGGAATGGGGTGTGACAGTTAAGTTCTGTTGTCAACTTGATCACATTAGAAATCAAGAGACATGGTGCATGCCTTTAATCCCAGCACTTGGGAGGCAGAGGTAGGAGGATCGCAGTGAGTTCGAGGCCATCCTGAGACTCCATAGTGAATTCCAGGTCAGCTTGGGATAGAGTGAGACCCTACCTCAAAAAGCCAAAAAAAAAAAAAAAAAAAGACAGAGAGAGACAGAGACATGCCTCTTGGGCGGGTCTGTGTGGGTGTAGACGGCCCTGAGTAGACGGCCCTTTCTGGAGAATGGCTGCTGCCCATGCTATTCACTTGTGTGCTTTTTACCTGGCCATCTCTGCTACTCACTCATGGGGGGTTTTACAAAGCTGCCAAGGGTTTATTTGACTGGTTGGTAAAAAGTATGGGTCAAAAGATGGGCTACTGTGGACAAGCTGGAGCTGCCTGATCACCCTTGACTTAATGAGGGAAACGGGAATGCTGGAGTGGATGTGCCATGTAAACTCACCTTATCCTCCACAATGGGAGGGTCCAGAAGATGCGCCCCTCACTAAGATTATAAGAAACAGATGTCACACAGCGCACCAAAGAGGGAACTAGCTTCACATTCAAACCTTCTTCGCAGATGGCAGTGACCCCTGGGACGACTCCAAACTTGCCAAAGTGCTGCGAAGTGATAGTGGAGTGGTGGGCACTGAGACATCTCCATCATGCCCTCCAAGGCTCAGGAACCACTTGCAGAAGAAGTGGCAGAAAGAATGTAAGAGCCAAAGGAAGGGGAGGAGTGCTTTGCAATACTGTCTTTCAGAAACAAGGTGGCTTTGATATTCATAGCCTCACAATGACTAATGCTACCTACACAAGACCTGTGTAATAGGAGGGAAAAGTGAAAACAAAATAGATTAGTTGAAAGGAAGAAGAGATTCAGTGGAGGGGGGATTTGGGAGGGGAAAAAAGGAGGTTGGTGGGATGAGGTTATGGTCATGGTATATTGTCTATATATGTATGACGGTTGTCAATAAAAAAAGTATTTTTAGTAGCCAGGCATGGTGGTGCACACCTTTAATCACAGCACTTGAGAAGCAGAGGTAAGAGGATCACCATGAGTTCAAGGCCACCCTGAGACTACATAATGACTTCCAGGTCAGCCTGGGCTAGAGCAAGACCCTATCTTGAAACACCAAAAAAAAAAAAAAAAAAAAATTCAAGCAGACACCGTGACGGGGGGGGGGGGGAGGGAGGGAGGAAGGGAGAGAGGGAGGGACAGAATGGGTGTGCCAGGGCCTCCAGCCACTGCTATCAAACTCAAGATGCATGTACCATTTTGTGCATCTGGCTGTACTTGGGTACTGGGGAACTGAACCTGGTTGTTAGGTTTTGCAGGCCAAGTGCCTTAACTGGTAAGCCATCTCTCCAGACTAAAAGTATTAAAAAAAAAAAAAAAGGGGGGGTGCTGGAGAGATGGCTTAGCGGTTAAGCGCTTGCCTGTGAAGCCCGAGGACCCTGGTTCCAGGCATGATTCCCTAGGACCCATGTTAGCCAGATGCACAAGGGGGCACATGTGTCTGGAGTTCATTTGCAGTGGCTGGAGGCCCTGGCACGTCCATTCTCTCTATCTGCCTCTTTCTCTCTCTGTCTGTTGCTCTCAAATAAATAAATAAAAATAAAAATAAACAACAACAACAAAAAAAAAAAACAGATTTGGGCTGGAGACATGGCTTAGTGGTTAAGCGCTTGCCTATGAAGCCTAAGGACCCTGGTTGGAGGCTCAATTCCCCAGGACCCACCTTAGCACAAGGGGGCACACACGTCTGGAGTTCATTTGCAGTGGCTGGAGGCCCTGGCATGCCCATTCTCTCTATCTACCTCTTTCTCTTTCTCGCTCTCAAATAAATAAAAATGAACAACAACAAAAACAACAACAAAAAAAAAAACATATTTGTGATGGGCATACTAGCATATGTGAAGAGCCCAGGCCTATGTAATGTGGACCTAACAGTGGGAGCCCTGGTTGCTGAGTTAGATGACTTATATGCAGTGGGTGTAACTGGATCCCGGAGTAACAAAGCCAACTGGTGACACTGAACCGCCAGAGGAGGTGAGCTTATTTAGCATAATGGACAGTATAGGCAAAGCAAGAGTCATAAT
The DNA here is from genome assembly GCA_036346955.1 of Dipus sagitta. Lineage (NCBI taxonomy): Eukaryota > Metazoa > Chordata > Mammalia > Rodentia > Dipodidae > Dipus > Dipus sagitta. Next base: position 68,309,714 of record CM070786.1, read on the forward strand.
GGTGTGACTCACGTAGACCTTTGGGTCTAGCTGATCAAATCATGGTATACCCAGAAGTGAAAGAGACAAGATACCTACTAAGTTCTTGTAAGATCTGTATGAGCAGAAACATTCTTTATTAGATCCCCTTGAGGAAGGAACCATCTACAATCCTGAACACTTTTATTAAGCTTATTTAAACGTTCCAACCAAGGAGCAAAAGGTTTTGTTAGATCTCCTTGAGGAAGGAACCATCTACAATCCTGAACACTTTTATTAAGCTTATTTAAACGTTCCAACCAAGGAGCAAAAGGTTTTGTTAGATCTCCTTGAGGAAGGAACCATCTACAATCCTGAACACTTTTATTAAGCTTATTTCATTCTTTTCCCAAGGGACCTGTCCTACATGGGGAAAGGAAATAATGAGACCTTTTGGGCCTACAGAACACTGGCTCTGGATTGACACTGACTCTAGGAGACCGCAAACATCATTTGGCCCTCCAGTTAAAGTAGGTCCTAATGAAGGTCAGGTGATCAATGGAGTTTTAGCCAAAGTCTGACTCAGTGGGTCCCAGAACTCATCCTTGGTTATTTCCCCAGTCCCAGAACGCATAATTGGGATAGACAGGAGTTGGCAGAAAAGAATCCTCACATTTTTTTCTCTGACTGTGGATTGAGGGCTACTATGGTGGCCAAATGGAAGCCATTAGAGCTGATGCTACCAGGGAAAAAACAGCGTCACATCCCTGGAGGGACAAGAGACTAAAGCCACGACAAAGGATTTGAAGAATGCAGGGATGGTGGTTCCCACATCTCCCTTTAACTCTCCTACTTGGTCTGTGCAAGAAGACAGATGGATCCTGGAGAACAACAGCTGCATATTGGAAACTTGATCAAGAAGAGTGTCCAGTCACCCCAGATGTGGCTTCCTTACTTGAGCAGATTACCACATCCCTTGGCTCACGGTATGCAGCTACTAATCTTGCAAACGGAACTTTCCCATTTTAGCTCAAGGTTACATTAATTCTCCAGCCCTGTATCATAACTTAGTTTGCAGGGATCTTGATCGCCTGTCCCTTCCACAAGGTGTCATGTTGGTCCCTTACATTGATGACATTATGCTTACTGGACTATGTAAGAGGTGGCAACCATTCTGGAGCTGTTGGTACAATGTATGTATAATAGGGCATAGGAAACAAACCCAACCAAAATTCAAGGATCTTCCATCTCAGTGAGATTTCCAGTTCAGGGTTGTGGGCCCAGCAGACATTCCTTCCACTGTGAAGGTAAGTTGTTGCCCCGGGCCCCTTCTACCACTAAGAAAGAAGCATAACACCTTAGTTGACCCATTCAGGTTTTGGAGGCAGCACATTCCTCATGAGTGTGTGTGATTCCAGCCCATATACCAAGTGACTCGGAAAGCTGAAGTTTTCTGTGGGGCCCACAACACGAGAAGGTTCTTCAACACGCAGGCTGCTCTGCCAATTGGGACATGTGATCTAGCAGATCTGATGGCACTTGAGGTGCCAATGGCAGACAGGTATGCTGTTTGGAACCTGTGTCAGAGGCCCTAGGGATTTGGGGGGGCAATGCCCTGCCATCATCTGCAGACAATTATTCTCCCTTTGAGAGACAGCCATTGGCCTGCTACTGGGCCTTACTGGAAACTGAATTTGATAATGGGCCATCAAGTTTCTAGGTGACCTGAGCCTCCCATTAGGAGCTGGGTATTATCTCACCCACCAGGCCATAAACTTGATGGCAGCAGTCCATCAAGTGGAAGTGGTATATATGTGACCGGGCTCGAGCAGGTCCTGAAGGCACAGTAAATTACAGGAGGAAGTTGCCCAAATGCCTATGGTTGCTAGTCCTGTTACGATGCCTTCTGTCCCCAAGCATGCACCTATGGCATCATGGGGTGCGCCCTATGATCGACTGAGGAGAGGACTAGGGCATGGTTTACAGATGGCTCGGTGCGTTATGCAGGCACCGCCCAGAACTGGACAGCTGCAGCATCACAGCCCCTTTCTGGGACAACTTTCAAGGACTGTGGTGAAGGGAAGTCTTCATAATGGGCAGAACTTTGGGCAGTGTACACGGATGTGCATTTTCTTGGAAGGAAAAATGGCCAGCTGAGTGGTTATACACTAATTCATGGGCTATGGCCAATGGTTTAGCTGGACGGTCCAGGCCTTGGAAGGAGCACAATTCAAAAACTGGTGAGAAAGACGTTTGGGAAAGGTGTATGCAGACAGGTTTCTCCAAATGGGCAAAGGATGAGAAGACACTTTGTCCCATGTACTCATCCAAAGGGGACCTCAGTAGAGGATGACTTGACTTGTTCTGTGGAAAGCAGTCAACTTCTTTCCCTGGCCATCCTTGTCATTGCCCAACGGGCCCATGAACAAAGTGGCCACAGTGGCAGGGATGGAGGTTTAGGCATGGGCTCAACAACATGGACTTCCACTCAGCAGCCTAGACCAACCCTGAGCCACTGATATGGCACCATTCCCTTGGGTGACCAGTGAGCAACCTAGTGGTAGGTTGACTACACTGAGCCACTTTCATCAGAGAAAGGGCGGTGTTTTACCCTTAGTGGAACAGACACTAATTCTAGGTAAACATATGCCTTCCCTGCATGCAATGCTTCTGCCAAAACTACCTTCCACTGACTTACAGAATGCCTCATCCACCATCATGGTATTCTACACCGCATTGCTTCTGAACAAGGAACTCACTTCATAGTCCAGAAGTGCAGCAGCAGGCTCATGATCATGGAATCCACTGGTCGTACTATGTTCCCCACCATCCTAAAGCAGCTAGCTTGACAGAACGGTGGCATGGCCTTTGAAAGAAACAGTTAAGAGTGCCAACTAGGTGGCAATAGCCTGGAGGGCTGGGGCAGAATTCTCCAGCAGTCTGCATATGCTCCGAATCAGCATCCTATATATGGTACTGTTTCTCCTATAGCCGGGAATCACGAGTCTAGGAATCAAGAGGTGGAAATGGGAATGGTACTGCTTACCATCATCAGCCCAAGTGACCCACTAGCCAAATTTTTGTTTCCTGGACCCACAATCTTATGCTCTGCTGGCCTAAATGTCTTGGTTCCAGAGGGGAAAGTGCTTTTGTCAGGAGGCACAAAGAACATTCTATTGAACTAGAAGCTAAGACTTCTCCCTGGCCACCTTGGGCTTCTGATGTCATCAGGCTAAGAGAGGATTTATAGGCTGGGCGTGGTGGCACACACCTTTAATCCCAGCACCTGGGAGGCAGAGGTAGGAGGATCACCAATGAGTTGAAGGCCACTCTGAGACTACATAGTAAATTCCACGTCAGCCTGGGCTAGAGTGCGACCCTACCTTGAAAAAACAAAAAAAGGGGGGGGGGATTTATAGTGTTAGCAGGAGTGATTGATCCAGACTACCAGGGTGAAATTCAGAGTATGCATGGAGAGCAGATCCTTTACAGCACCTCTAAGTGTTGCCACGTCCTGTGATCAAGGTCAGGCAGGGCAACAAATGGCCTAGACCCTTTAGAAGTGAAAGTGTGGGTCACCCCTTCAGGTGAAGAACCAAGACCCTCTGAGGTACTTGCTGAGGGTGGAGAAAATACACAATGGGTAGCAGGAACCAGGAATGGTGGAGCCTACCTTTAGTCCGAGCACTTGGGAGGCAGAGGTAGGAGGACTGCTGTGAGCTCGGGACTACAGAATGAGTTCTGGGTCAGCTTGGGCTAGAGTGAGACCCTACCTCAAAAAAATTTCCAAAAACAAAACAAAAATGGATAGTAGGGGCTGGAGAGATGACAGCTCAGTGGTTAAAGGCACTTGCTTACAAACCCTGATGGCCCAGGTTCAGTTCCCCAGGACCTACATAAAGCTAGATATAAAAAGTGGTGCATGTGTCTGGAGTTAGTTTGCAGTGCTAGGAGGCCCCGTTGGCACCCATACTCTCTGTGTCTGCTTCTTTCTGTCTCAAATATATATATATATATATATCAGAATGGGTTACAAATAGGTAAAATAGGTAGGTTACAAATACCAGCAAAGGCCAAATAACCAGTTACAGAACAAGGGTTGTAAATACTACAAGTGTTTCTGTTCTATGTGTTAAGAATGTTTGTGCATATGTACACAAATAAGATGTCTTTTTCTTTCCTCTATTTCTTTCTTTTCCTTTTTGTTTTTTGTTAGTTTGTTTGTTTGTTTGTTTTGGTTTCTTGAGGAAGAGTCTCACTCCAGGCTGACCTGGAATTCACTATGTAGTCTCAGAGTGGCCTTGAACTCATGGTGATCCTATCTGTCTCCCGAGTGCTGGAATTAAGGCATATGCTACCACACTCAGCTCCTCTAATGTCAACTGAGATAATTTCTCTAGTTAAGTGTTGTTAAACCTCTATTTAAATTATTGGATAGTAGAGGCTAAGCATACCTTAAGAGTTTTTTGTTATGTATTTGAGGAGAAAGCCTAGTGCATTTCTGGTTGCATGTTGGGTAGTTATATCATGTTAGGTGGAATAATGACCTTATTTTGTCTTCATTTGTAAATGAAGCCTGACATAGATGTGGTCTGGGGTCAAGCTGACAGGAGGTAGACTTGTGATGGCTAAGCTCTTCTATCAGTTTATCAGGTTAGGAATCTGTAAGAGACACGCCTTAGGAGGGGCCTGTGCAGGTGGTTCCAGAAAGAAGTCCTTTCTCACAAGCAGGCGCCTGGACCTTCTGGTGGTAGTCTATTTCTGCCTGACTGTCCTTGCTGCTTGCTGGTGTGTTTCTACCCGGCTGTCTTTGCTACCCACTGGTACGTGCACCTATTCCTCATGGACACTGGAACCAAGCTTCCTCAGCCTTCCAATGTGGACTGAAGGCCAGCCACTCTCTGAGAAGCCTCTGGGCCTTCAGTGCTGGATCGGGACTGCTGAGGCATGCAGCCACTTGGACTAAGCAGCTACCAGGCTCCTCAATGCTCCAACTTGCAGATAGCTGTTGTTGGACTGCCTGCCTCCTGTCCTGGAAATTAACCCAACAAATCACCTTTGTAAGGTAGGCTTGGTGGCGTATGCCTTTAATCCCAGGACTTGGGAACCAGAGGTAGGAGGACTGCCATGAGTTCAAGGCCGCCCTTGGGCTAGAGTGATACCCTACCTTGATAAACCAAACAAACCAAAAATCAACTATATACATATAATACATGTTCATGGACTGGAGATTGCTCAGTGGTTAAAGACACTTGCTTGCAAAGCCTGATGGCCCAGGTTCAATTCCCCAGCACCCACCAAAGCCAGAGGCACAGAGTGGCACACCCATACTTCTCTCCTCACAAGTGCTCTAAAAAGCACATATTCATTCTGCCAGTTGCGCTCCTCTGGAGAACCCTGACGGTGCTCTGTTTGATCAGTGCAGGGCTGTATGTTGCCCCCATATCCATTCTAGGCTCTGCACCCCTCAATTTAGCCCACTTGCCAACAGAAAACCAGTCTAAAAAATATATCTGCATTGAACTCGTACAGGTACTTTTCCTCGTCATCAGTCCCTAAACAGTGCAACGTAAGGACGTCACTGTGCTTGGGAACTGTAAGTGATCTAAAGATGATGTAGTGGATGGGAGGATGTAAATTCTCTGCAAACACAATTCAGCTTATATAAAGGGACTGCTCACTGTGGAGTTTGGTCCCTAGGGGTCCTGGGATCAATCTCCTGAAGACGCTGAGGGACAGTTACACTCTCAAGAATGCCAGGTTAAATGTTACAGGAAAAAAAAAAAAAAAAACACCACTGTAAATTTGTTAAACTCAGCACACATACTTAAGTACTTCAGAGGATGTGCACAGACCTCCTCAACAGACAGTTCCGTGATAAGGCAAGCAAACTGTACTGACAGCAGATGGGAGTGTGCTGTATAATTTGTGTCTAAACGTGTTTTTAAAAATATTCTTATTGGGCTGAAGAAATGGTTCAGCAGTTAAGGTGCTTACTTGCAAAGGCTAAGGGTTCAATTCCCCAGTATCCAAGTAAAGCCAGATGTATAATATGGCACATGCATCTGGAGCTCAGTTGCAGCAGCTAGAGAGCCTGGTACACCGATTCTCTCTCTCTCTCTCTCTCTCTAGCTGTTTCTCTTCTCTATGTCTCTCTCTGCTTGCAAATAAATAATAAAAATATTATTAAAATATTTTTATTTACTTACTTGAGAGAATGGGCACAGCAGGGCCTCCTGCCATTGCAAACGGAACTCTAGACATATGCACCACTTTGTGTGTCTGGCTTTATGTAGGTACCGGGGAAGTGAACTCAGGCAGTCAGGCTTTACCTTTAACCTCTGGATGTGTTTCATAAGGGAACGCCTGTGCTGCCTGTAATCACATCCAGTGGCCTGCTGCGCAGCTCAGGAAAGCAGCCATCCATACAGCACACAAAGGCTATCCATAGGTGCCACATGCTGGCACACCAAATGTCAGATGGGCACTATGGGCCAGCTTCCCCATGACTAAGGAAAGCAGCACAGAGGTGGGGCAGGGAGAGGCTGGCCAGGCAGCGCCATGAAGGCTCAGAGGAAGGGGTGAGGAGCACTGAAGGGGAGATAGCAGGAATCATAAAGGACAGAGCAAAGAGCAGAGGCCTGCCTCCTGTGAGGATGACTCCAACTCAGTTGTCCCGTGACTTTGGGGAACTTATTTAAGCCCTAATTTCCTTGTCTGCAAAAGGAAAAAACACCACCACCCTCACATAACTGTACGGTGGCTCTGAGAAAAATATATGAGAATGCACTCATTGCCTGGTGTGTGGCTCTGGCTACAGCAAGCCAGGCTGCCCATGTCTATTTATCCCTGACAATTCCCTTACACTGGGCTCAGACCACCATCTACCGACAATCCTTAGAATAAGGGTGTGCAGACAGATGGCAGAAGATGTAACATCTACCCTAGGCCTGGTTTTTATTTCCTGTAGCTCCCCTGGGGCATGCAGAACTGTCCAGCCTTCCTCATCTCATAATATGCCCTCCTCCCCTGGCTGCACCCTCCAGACACATTCTCCACCTTCCTGACTAAAGGCTGTTCAACCACCCACGCACATGACTCCCGGGGAGCCGTCATAAGCCTTCCCACTGACACATGCACAGCACCTCATTCAATTCCTCTGCAAGGTGTTCCTACTCAAGTTTGTAGAGGTTAGACCCCACCTCAGGCTCTGCTCCAGAGCCTCCCAGAGCCCAAGGGACATGATCATAAAATGAGTAATGAGTGATTGAAAAAGACAAATAATTGTCCAAAGATGACAGATATAGTTGGATGGGTTATAGCACATTCTCAAAATAGGTTATATATCCATTCAAAGTTATTTTTTTAATTTTTTTGTTTATTTTTACTTATTTATTTGAGAGCAACAGAGAGAGAGAGAGAAAGAGAGAATGAGAGCACCAGGGCTTCCAGCCACTGCAAACGAACTCCAGATGCATGCGCCCCCTTGTGCATCTGGCTAACGTGGGTCCTGTGGAATCGAACCTCAAAGAGGGCAGCTTCACAGGCAAGTGTTTAACCCCTTCTCTCCAGCCCTCAAAGCCTTACATGGGTATTCAGGAATCAAACCTGGGTCCTTAGGCTTCACAGGCAAACGCCCTAACTGCTAAACCATCTCTCTAGCCCTCTTTACATTTTTATTAATAAACATAAATTACATCTATAATAAAATGTTTTGAAAGGAGTAATTCCTTGACTCAGTCGTTTACTCTGAGAAATCAAATCTGAAGCGTTCGTGCTATGTGCAGCAGTGATGCTCTTGGTAATTTTACGCAGAGCGGTGAAAGCATGGAAGCAATGTGCATAGACAGGAGGTTACGACCCATTCATTATCAGATACGACAACCATGCCCGGAAATATGCCCATTGGGAAGCAAGACTTCAACTCTTGAGTTCTACCTGGTTCTCTGCTGCCCAGGCCACCCCTCCTCCAGCAGGCTCATACAGACACTGACTGCACCCTTATTAGTTCCCACTACCACCCTGTGCTCAGGTAATTTAGTCTCAAGCGTGTGCCTCTTTGGAGGGTTTTCAATGATTTGTGTTTTTACCTTTTCCCCCTTGAATAATTCAATTTTATGTTGTTTCTTATAAGTATTTTTACTTATTTGAGACAGAGTATGGGAATTCCAGATGCATGGGCCATTTTGTGCATGGCTTTATGCAGGTACTGGGGCATAGAAGCCAGACCAGCAGGGCTTGCGAGCAGGTGCCTTTACCCTGAGTCATCCCCCCCCCCCCCCCGCCCGCAGTCCCTGCTGTTTCTTGCAAGGCCAAACACATGCTAGACAAGCGCCCTACTGATGAGCTTCATGCAAGTTTATAAGCACAAATATCTTGGGAAAGCCTTGGAAGCAGTTTAATGAGGGAGACCCAAGGGCAGCAGAAACAAAAATCTTAGGGTGTTATATGAAACATTATGAAGTAATTCACTAAGGCATATTGACTTTTCATATCATGCTATAGCTTAGAATTTTCAATTAATTAAGGTCCTTTTTACTGGGTCCTTTTAAATGGGATTAGTTGGTGTTTTTGGTCAAGTGCATACTGATTATGGAACTCAAGGAAATAAATTTTTTTTCCATTAAATTAATGGGAAATCCCAAGATACTTCACATTTTTGCCTTCAAAAGCAGGATAACACTACATATTAAAATGTGTATATTTATTTTTCAATGGCTGAACTCCCTTTTTAGCCTAATGCATCCCCCCTCTGTGGCAGCCCACCTGAAATCACTAGCTCAGGAAGTGGACACAGGGGTCCCTGGGGCAAGCCAGCCAATTTGTTGAGGTCCGAATTCAAGTAAGATCCTATCTTACTAAGTAGGAGAATGAGGAAGATGTCTGACATTAGCTTCTGTCCCCCACATGCATTCACCCACGCATACACACATCACTTGCACATACATGTACATGCACACATGTATACCCCCCACACATAAGCAAAAAAAAAAAAAAAAAAAAGGCTGAGGTTAAAGGATCCAGCTGAAGTGGTAGATCTTACAAGCAAACCTTGTTCCTCTCTCAAACTTCCACAACTAGTTTTGTCTTTTGTAAACTGCAGACGCCAAGATCAATCGTGCACCTGTCCTTGCTGCCACAATGAGGAGCCACAGTTAGACACGGGGGGTGAACAGACTGAATTTTACAAATTTATGAAAAAGTATGCTTCAGGGGCTGGAGAGATGGCTCAGTAGGTAAAGGCACTTGCTTGCAAAGCCTGAAGGCCTGGGTTCGATTCCCCCAGTACCCACATAAAGCCAGATGCACAAAGTGGCCTCATGTGTCTGGAGTTCATTGACCAGGAAGCCCTGACATACTCATGCTTACTGTCTCTCTCTCTCTGTGCCTTATTCTCTCTCTTTCAAATAAATAAGTAAAAATATTTTACAAATATGATTCAAAAACTCAATTAAATACATTAATATAATCAGTCATTTCTAGCAGAGTAACCAACCAAGCAAAGGAAGCTATATTTCTGTTTCAATGCCGAAATCATATTGGTGATATTAACCTGTAATGGATTACTAAGTACCAAACAGTATATTATCTAGCTCAGAAGTTGGTCTCTTTGAAATTTTTCTTAATGCTCATTAATATTTATAATCCTTAAAGTAACAATATATCTACAGGGCTTAATGCAGAACAGGAAAAGGAAAATATAAACTAAAGTTGATGATCATTACTGCTATTTTATCAGCAATAAAAATGAGGCACTTAGGGGCTGGAGAGATGGCTCAGTGGTTAAGGTGTTTGCCTGCAAAGCCAACTCTCCACGACCCACATAAGCCAGATGCACAAGGGGTCTATGCGTCTGGAGTTAGTTTGTAGTGCCTGGAGGCCCTGGCGTGACCATTCTCTCTCTCTCTCTCTCTCTCTCTCTCTCTCTCTCTCTCGCAAATAAATAAAGTTAAAAAAATGAGGCACTTAAAATTTCATCTTAAACAACACTAGTGTTCAGTTTTCATGTATACCACAGCTGCAATATTCCACATTTCTTTCTTTCTTGTTATTTGGTTCTTTGAGGTAAGGTCTCGCTCTAGCCCAGGCTGACCTGAAATTCTTGGGCTGACCTGTAGTCAGGGTGGCCTCAAACTCACAGAGATAGCCCTACCTTTGCCTCCTGGGTGCTGGGATTAAAGGCATGCCACCAGGCTTGGCAATATTCCACATTTTTAGGAGGACACCATGTCCCCCCCCCCCCCGACTCTACTTCTAGTGGTTACAAAGTTAGATGAAGACTGAATCACTGGATTTTAAAGTTAAACTCTGTGCCTAGGTTTCTTCTGGTGCTATCAAGAAGAAACGCTTTGAAAAGACCTTGCAAAAGACAAAAGGCCTTCTACAGACTTCCCCAGAATAAAACAGCTTCACTCTTGGGAAAGGAAGCTCTGAGCACGACCAAAGGGGCTGTGCTGCCAGACAAGGGAGCCCTTGAGCCCACCCCACCCCGTCCTGCAAAGGAATGCTTCTGTCAGACGCTCAACAACTCACACAAGCAAATGCTACCTGCCACCCTTTCAGATGTACGACACGGTGCCCTCTGTCCCTGCGGCTGTGAAATGCTCCTTATTTGCCAGCTCACACTAAAGATTTCGCTGATCGCTTCTGTCTTCCCAACCTTCCGCCACTTCTCGTGCAACAGTAACAGGCCCTTTCAAAGGAGCGCCGGGCTAGATGGCTCGGAGCTCTGTTAAAGGCTCTAGCTTGCAGAGCGTACCCGCGGGGTCGGGTGATTGTGTGCAGTGGCAAGAGACCCTGGCATGCCTACACACACACACAAAACACACACATGTGCAAATAAGATTTTTTTTTTTTTTTAAAAAGGCTTGGCCTACAGAGATTGCACAGCGAAGCCTAAGGACCCAGGTTCCACTCTGCAGGTCTCAAGTAAGGCAGACGCCCAAGATGACGCAAGCACGCAAAGTCGCACATGCGTACAAGATGGCCACGCATCTGGAGTTCAAACACAGTGGCTGAGGCCCTGGCACACCAATTCTCTCTCAATAAAATAAAACGAAAGGCTTGTTAAGTCCTAGCCAAGAACATTACCGTGACCCTGCTGGACCAAAAGTACACACATTTTCTTTTCTTTTTTTTTTTGTTTTTTTCGAGGTAGGGTCTCACATTAACCCAAACAGTCCCAGGCTGGCCTCGAACTCACAACAATCTCTGCCGCCCGAGTACACCTTCGTGGTGATAACGTCATAAGAGCCCACGATCGTTATCACGACAGCCCACACCTGCCCTACCGTCCCGCCGTCACCGTGGCCCCAAGGAACACCTCCGACCCCGTCGCTTCAGGAGCTGAACCGACCCGGAGCAGCACCCCAGGGACAGACCTCGGGGGCGCAGCGCGCCACTTCCGGCGACGCCTGCCGGCCCCTAAGCCCCGCCCCTTCCGGGAACGGCCACCGGGAAGCCCCGGCCAGCGCGCGGAGGCGGCGCACTTTGCTTTCGATTTCGCGGCAGGCTCGGGGAGGAAGCAAGGGGCGCGGCGAGCGTGCGGAGCTGCCTGCACGGCCGGGCCGCCTCGTCCCCAGGCGCCCGAGCCCCGACGGGGACGCCGCGGGCCACCGAGCCGGGGCTGGCCCACCGCACGGCCCTGCACCCCCGGCTCACCGATCGGGCCCGGGGTCCCGCGTCCACCTGCGCGTCCTCCACCGCCGCTCGGCCCGGAGAGGGCCGCGAGGCCGGACAGGCGCGCCCGGTGCCCGGCGCCCCGCAGAGGCCTTTCCCCCGGCCCGGCTCCCGCTCGCCGACGCTGCCGCTGGCCCGACGCTCGCGCTCCGGAGCCCCGCGCCGCCGGCCCGGGAGTTTGAGGAAGAGGGCGGAGCCGGGGACGGGGCGGGACGAGTGTCTTCCAGCTAATGGGGACACCTAACGGGAAGCGCAGAGCTCGGCTCGGCCTCCGGCGTGGACCGCGGGCGTGGCGCCACACGCGCGGGTTGTGTTGGGGAGACACCCTGAGGATGGCCAGCTTTGTGGGTCCCTCGGTGTTAGAGCCAGAGGCAAATTATCACTCGAGGAAAAATGTGATTAATTTGTAGCCCTCAGCGGTTCGAGACGCTTGCTTGCAAAGCCGGGCAGTCTGCGTTCTACTCCTCAAGACCCGTGTAAAGACATAGGTACGAAGTAGGGCATGCGGCTGCATTCGTTAAACCCATTCGCACGCACTCACGCAAATGAGAATTCATTTTATTTTACATTTTTTGGAAATATCTAGAAAAATAACTGTTGCTCATAATGTCTTTTAAAAACGAGTTGTAGCCGGGCGTGGTGGTACTTGCCTTGAATGGCAGGACTGGGGAGGCAGAGGTAGGAGGTTGCCCTGAATTCCAGGTCAGCCTGGGCTAAAGTGAGACCCTGCCTCGAAAAAACAATGACAAAAAAGCAAGTTGTTCAAATATGTGTATCGTGGTTACTTATTGTTAAATGGCAAGGAGTGGAAAAGACACAACTGGAGAGAAAACATTTACAAAAGACATATGATGCTGGGCGTGGTGGCACACATCTTTAATCCCAGCACTCAGGATGTAGAAGCAGGAGGATCACCACGAGTTCAAGGCCACCCTGACTACATAGTGAATTCCAGGTCACCCTGGACTAGAATGAATCTCTTCTTCAAACAAACAAAGATATCTGATAAAACTCATCCGAAGTATAGCAAAAAAAAAAAAAAAAAAAAAACCTAGACAAACCTAAGATACAATAACAATGCAACCCTAGGCCGGGCGTGGTGGCGCATGCCTTTAATCTCAGCACTCAGGAGGCTGAGGCAGGAGGATCACTCAGGAGTTCGAGGCCACCCTGAGACTACAGAGTAAACTCCAGGAAAGCCTGGGCTGTAATGAGACCCTACCTCGAAAAAAACCAAAGGGGGGGGGGAGACTGCAACCCTATTAAAAGTATTGGGTGCTGGAGAGATGGCTTAGCAGTTAAGGCACTTGCCTGCAAAGCCTAAGAACCCAGGTTCCATTCCCCAGTACCCGCGGAAGCTACTACAGGTTTTTGCCTTCACCCAGAGCAGGCCATAGAGAGGGCCAAAACAATACATTTCCTTAATGGCTTGGTTTGGTCTAGCATTCACTGCTGGCATCCAGGCAGCTAGGGAGACCAGTGCAGCTTCCAGGGAACCCACTTCATGGCATTCCTTAAGGGCTCGGCACTTGCTGCTCACCCAGCAAGCTGGGGCTTGGTTAGAGGCTGTTGTCTCCATCTGCTCGAGTCCTTCTTGGGGGCCCTTTGTCCCCCACCCACCGTCAAAATGGTGAGATGCTCCTGTAAAATGATGAAGTCCTCAAATGTCTGCTGTTGGCGGCATTCAAAAGAGCCTTCCCGGCTGGGCAAACAGCTGGCTGGAGGCATCTGAGGCTGGTACCGGCAGGGATGAGCCCTCGAAGGAGCGGAGGTCGCTGTTCTCCTTGGCGGTGGAAAATGTCGATTTTGATGAGAAGGGAGGCCAACTCCAGGTCTTCACTGTAGTTGTTCTTTAAAGGCACCACTCTGTATCGTGCAGGCCCATTCTCTCTCTCTAATATATACGTAAATAAATATAAAAAGGGTGGGAATCAGTCATTGGGAAAATGCAACTTAAAAGAATAACCACACCTATTAGAAAAGCTAAAATCCAAACACTGACCACACATGCTCCTGAGGACCGAAAGCGTTTGCTTCTGGTGGGAACACAAAATGTTAAGGCAAGTCTGGAAAACAGTCAGACAGGTTTTTTGTCCGGGTTTAAAACAGGCTCTGAAGTCACGCGTTTTCTCGGAATAAGGAGTTTACTTATTAAGGCTGGGAGTGGAACAGTTTGCAAGCGCAGGGGCGGACTATTAGGAGAGCAGAGGGCAGAAGGCAGGATGTGCCTGGAAATCAGGAGCTGTTAGCCTGCAGGTGTATGGGAAATTAGCAAAACCCGGAGCGGATTACTAAGGAAGACAGGAGCCTGGTTGGAGCTGAGCCACAGGGGAAGAGGGAGAGAATGGGCAGAGAAAGAAGGGAAGGTACATGTTGAGAGGGAAGAGATTCAGAACACACGTCTTATTTTCAGAAACGAGTGAAGGGCGCCTGGCCAGGCCTTTAGGTTTCATCACCTTGGGGGAGGGTGAGAGCCCAGAGTGGAGGGCCTGGGGAGATGTGCGGTGTGAGCCGCTGCCAGGGAAGGAGCCTGGATGGCTAGGTCTCCCAGCCTGGGAGGCAGGGTGGTGGTGGGGGGAATGGATAGAGGCTTTGAGACCCTAACAGTTTTCACAAAGCTAGATTGTTCTGTTGTTCTGTATGGCTTAGCAGCCGCACACTTTGGTATTTACCGAAATGGACTGAGAGCTTCTGTCCACGCACCTTAGTTTTTATAGCTGTTTTATAAAATTTTCAAAACTTGAAAGCCACCAAGATCCTTCCCAGTGGCCATAGCACATCGGAACAATGGAATATTACTCAGCAATAAACATAAATGGGATGTGGAGTTCCAAAAATGCATGGGGAGAATGAAATGCATGTTTTGAAGCAAAAGAAGCCAATATGAAGTCTGTACACAGTGTGTGGTCCCAACTGTGTAACACGCCGAAGACGGCAGAGCTACGGAGATGTACAAAGGCGGCCATGGGCTTGTCTGGAGAGACTTATGGGAAGAGGAGAACGGAGGCTCTCCAAGCGTGGACGCTGCCATCTGAAACTACAGTGGTGGACACCTGCCAGGACACTTAGTAATTCTGGAACTGGATAGAGGCAGAACCCGTAGGATGCATAGAGAAAGGAAGGCAGATGGGACTAGATGTGTGAGGAGAACAGGCTCATGCAGTTACGGGGCGGAGAAGTCTCATGACCGGCTTCAGGCTGGAGACAGACCTGTGATGGTTACTGTAGCTCAGCCCTTGTCCTGAGACCTCAGAACGAGGGACTCTGGTGTGCGCCTTTACAAGGGAGGGGTATTGCAAGCTTTTATTGCTTTAATCTTCCTGTGCATAATTTACAGGTGAAAAATGATCATTATCACTAGTATTTATGTACTACACAGGAAAAAAAAAACACGGAGGTCTATGCCACCCACGGTTTCAAGCATCCCCTGGGCCATTTGGGATGTATACTCTGTGGATAAGGAAGGACTATTGATAATTTATGTTTTCTTTTGTGCTTTGTCTTTCTAGACATTTACTGCTTTTGAATTAGAAGAGGCGCATGGGTTTTATTTCCTTTATGTGCGGGGGGGGGGGGCACATGTGAGCACACAGAGGACAGTTGACCTTGGAAATCATTCTTCAGGCGCTGCCCACCTTTTCTTGTTTGTGTTTGTTTTGTTTTTGAGGCAGGTTGTTGCTCCAGTTCAGGCTGACCTGTAACTCACTCTGTAGTTCCAGGCTGGCCTGGAGCTCTCAGCAGTCCTCCTACCTCTGCCGTCCGAGTGCTGGGATTAAAGGCGTGAACCACCAGCTGTCCACTCCAGAGACATGCTCCGCTTTGTGCATCTGGCTTTATGTGGGTACTGGGGATCGAACCCAGGCTGTCCGACTTTGTAAGAGAGCACCTTTCACCACTCAGTCATCTCTCCCACCTATGTTGAGATTTTTGGTTTTTTTTTTCAAGGTAGGGTCTCACTCTAGCCCAGGCTGACCTCGAATTTACTTTGTGGTTTCAGGCTGGCCTCAAACTCACAGCAATCCTCCTACCTCTGCCTACCAAGTGCTGGGATTAAAGGCATGTGCCACCACACCCAGCTTTTTTTTTTTGTTTGGTTTTGTTTTGTTTTATTTTTTTCTGTATTAGGTTTTTAATATTTTATTTATTTATTTGAGGAGACAGAGAGAAAGAGAATGGGTGCAACAGGGCCTCTGAGCCACTGAAAACGAACTTCAGACACACCCACCACCCTGTGCATCTGGCTTACTTGGGTACTGGGGAATCGAACCTGGGTCCTTAGGCTTCGCAGGCAAGCACCTTAACCTCTAAGCCATCTCTCTTGGCCTGTATTGAGTTTTGACAGGTGCACAGCATAACTGCCACCACAGTCATGATTCAGAAGACCTATAACATCCAAGAATTTCCCCATTGTTTTTTTTTTTTATAGTCTCTCTCTCTCTCTCTCTGTTCTCTCTGTGCATCTAGTCCCTGGAAACCATGGATCTTTTTGTTAGTGCAATTAGCTTTTTATTTCCAAAATGCACTCTAAGTGAAATATAAATGCACAGACAATGTGCCATCCTTTGCTGCTGAGAATCACCTGTGTTATGTGTACCCATGGCATCAATAGGTTTGAAAATGCTTGAACTTAAAAATAAGTTGCAGGCTGGACAGATGGCTCAGATGCAAAGGCTGACAGTCCAGTTCAATTCCCCAGTGCACACAGGAAGTCTGACAAAGTGACACATCCATCTGGAGTTCATCTGCAGTGGCAGGGGGCCTAGCTGTGCCCATGTTCTCTCCCTCTCTCAAATAAATAATAAAAATTTTAAAATATTAAAAATAATAGTTAAACAAATATTTAAAAATAAGTTGCAGGCTGGAGAGGTGGCTTAGTGGTTAAGGTGCTTGCCTGCGAAACCTAAGGATGTATGTTTGACTTTCCAGATCCCATATTAGCCAGACGCACAAAGATGAGGCAAGCGCAAGGTCACACATGCCCACTAGGTGGCACAAGTGTCTGGAGGTCAATTGGCAGTGGCTGAGGCCCTGGTGTGCCAATTCTCTCTCTCTAAGAAAAGAAAAAAAATTTAAATAAGTTGCAAATATAGTATAATGAATATCCTCCTCTTCACCTCTCATTTGTAAACATTTTTCATGCTGTGTTTTCTTTCCCTTATCCATCACAGACCTGCACATGTTCTCTGTAACACCACTGCCTCCTTCAGCTTGTGTCCACCAAGAACAAAGGTATTCTGCTGGACCACTTTCATAACAGCTACTGCAAAGGTGCTGTCATTTTTGTCCTGATCTGTTGTGTGAGCGTGTTCTGTGCAAGCGTTCGAAAAGAAGAAACAAAAGAGCTGTTCAGAGATGAAGGGATGGAGGTCTGTACACCTGTGGTGGCATCTTCATTCTCCCATGGGTGGGAGTCTGATTCAGGTGTCCCCCATAAACTCAGGTGTTCTGAACGCTAGGTTCCCAGCTGATGGAGATGTGGTAATTGACACCTCCTGGAGGCTGTGTATTGTTGGGGGCGGGCTTATGGGTGTTATAGCCAGTGTCCCCTTTCCAGTGTTCGGCACACTCTCCTGTTGCTATTGTCCACCTTATGTAGGCCAGGGGTTGATGTCCACCCTCTGCTCATGCCAATGTTTTCCCTGCCATCATAGAGCATCCTCTCAAGTTTGTAAGCCAAAATAAATCCTTTTTTTCCCAAAAGCTGCTCTTGGTCAGGTGATTTCAGCCAGCTATGTGAACCTGACTGCAACAGTAATGTTGGTACCGAGGAGTGGTGTCACTTGCTGCTAGACAACTGACTGTGTGGCTTTTGCCTTTTGGAGCTGATTTTCTTTTTATTTAGATTTAATTTTAATTTATTTATTAGAGACAGAGAGTGAGGGAGAGAGAGAGAGAGAGAAAATGGGCACACCAGTGCCACTAGCCACTGCAAAAAAACTCCAGACGCATGTGCCCCTTGTGCATCTGGCTTACGTGGGACCTGGAGAATTGAACCTGGGTCCTTAGGCTTCACAGGCAAGCATCTTAACCACTAAGACATCTCTCCAGCCCTGGAGCTGATTTTTTTGTTTGTTTGTTTTTATTTATTTATTTGAGAGCGACAGAGAGAAGGAGGGAGGGAGAGAGAGAGAGAGAGAGAGAATGGGCGTGCCAGGGCTTCCAGCCACTGCAAATGAACTCCAGACACGTGTGCCCTCTTGTGCATCTGGCTAACGTGGGTCCTGGGGAATCGAGCCTCAAACCAGGGTCCTTAGGCTTCACAGGCAAGCACTTAACCACTAAGCCATCTCTCCAGCCCCCCCCCCCCCAAGAGCTGATTTTCAAGAGGAATGTGGAAGGATTTGAAACCTTGGCCTAAGAGATGCCTTGTAGTGCTGTAAGTACACCTTGATGGACTATTCTGGTCAGAGTTGAAAGACATGGAATGCAGTAAGAACTATGGACTGTGAGGTTTGGCTTATGAGGGTGAGAAAGAGCTTTGCTTAGACTGGGCTAGAAGCAGTTTGTGTGAGAGGCTTGCTGTAATGCCAGTGTCCTGAGAAGTTGTGCAGGGTTGCTTTGCATAGGAATAGACTGGTGTGAGCAGAGGGATATGGCACAGAAAAAAATGAAATCTTTGGGCTAAAACTGCTGTCTGTTCAGCTGCAATTATATGAGAGATTACAACCTTTGAGATTGGGCCAGCTGACCTGCACTGGGGCAACAGGAAGAATTTAGACTCTTTTGAAGGGGCCTGAGTGTCCAA
This sequence comes from Dipus sagitta, assembly GCA_036346955.1. NCBI lineage: Eukaryota > Metazoa > Chordata > Mammalia > Rodentia > Dipodidae > Dipus > Dipus sagitta. The sequence continues at coordinate 68,328,096 of CM070786.1, forward strand.
GGAGTGTCCTGTCTTCAAAGTCTTCTTTATTTTCCCACTGGATTAACAAGTTGGCACCCTACCTGGTATCATGGAGTATAAAAAATACAGGAAAGAGAGGGTCATTGAATTTGCAACACGATCCTGTGTTTTGGAAATGGCCATGGGCAGTGTGAAGCAGGTTTGCTGGATGTCTGCATGGAGACCCGATGGAGCCATGAGGATGAACTATGGATTGCAGTGGAGACCCAGTGGAGATGCCAGGACCACAAGATGGCTGCTAAGGAAAGTTGCCAGCGCCAGATGAAGTTTTCCAGGACTGTGAGTAGCCTAGCTGGAGGGGCAGAATTGGAACTCCAGAGACTTGTTGCTGGTTAGAATTATTGAACTTGGGGATTTGTCACTGACTAGAATTGTTGGACTTGGAGCTAGAGTTTGATGTTTGCCCTATTTAAATCTTGTGTTGATTGAATATTTCTTTGCTATGCCCAACACATCTTTTGCAGTGTGACTGTTTATTCTGTGCCATTATGGTTTTTTAGGGGGGAATGTCTGAACATCATTGGGATTGATAAAAACTATGGGGACTTTCAAAGTTCAACTGAATGCATTGTATTTTATATCATGTATGGATATCAGTTTATGGGGGCCGGGGTGGAATGTGGTGGTTTAATTCAGGTGTCCCTCATAAACTTAGATGTTCTGAATGCTAAGTTCCCAGCTGGTGGATATTTGGGAATTAATGCCTTTCTAGTATTGTTGGGGGTGGGTTTAAAGGTATTGTGGCCAGTGTCCCCTTGCCAGTGTTTGGCACACTCTCCTGTTGCTATTGTCCACCTGATGTTGGCCCAGGGTGTGGGTGATGTCCACCCTCTGCTCATGCCAACGTTTTCCCAGCCATCGTGGAGCTTCCCCTCGAGTCTATATGGTAAAATAAACCCTTTTTTTCCAAAAAGCTCCTCTTGGTTGGGTTATTTCTGCCAGCAATATGAACCTGACTTCAACACCATGCAAACTGGGGTTTACCAGCCCTCTGAAAGTCAAGTAATTTTGGATTCTATTTTTGTATTCTGTTATGCAATGCTAGGTTCTGTTCAGTGCCTGTGAGGAATGTTATCCCCAAGTTCCATTCAACGGTTAGTGGGCTGGTTCTCAAAGCCTTTGTCATGCAGTTCTGGCCCATGTTCTGTGTGTGTTCTCAGTGGCCCAATCAAGCATCTTTCTTTTAGGTCAGGTCTCAAGGCTATCACCGTGCTGAGTGGGAGCAGATCCACATGTACGCATCGTGGAGATGAGCCCAGATGTCCACGCAGGGCTTCACAGTGCTTCTTCCTTCTGTCCAGCTCCTCCCTCTCTGTGGTGTTTAGGAGACCTCATTCCCTGTAGCAGTCAGGTTTGCATTGCTGGTATAAATCACCCAACCAAGAACATCTTGTGGGAAAAAGAGGTTTATTTTGACTTACAGGCTCGAGGGGGAAGCTCCCTGATGGCAGGGAAAACAATGGCATGAGCAGAGGGTGGACATCACCCCCTTGCTCATATAAGGTAGACAACAGGAACAGGAGAGTGTGCCAAACACTGGCATGGGGAAACTGGCTTTAACACCCATAAGCCCACCCCCAACAATACACTGCCTTCTGTGCATTCTGGCCTTATACTGAGAAAGGTTCCTTTCTGGTTAACTAATATTTAATTATCTCACAAAGACACATAGAGTGCTATTTACATGTTGGGAGTAAATTCTTAATGTTTTTTTTTTCATTGTGTTGCGTGATGTATGTGTGTGTGTTCGTAAGAAAAATCTCATGAAATTATAAGATTTAACATTAGATACACAGGTTTTTAATAATTTCCTCCCAAAATAGCTTCTAAAAATAATTAATTCTATTTTATTTGTTTAATAGTTCTGAGTAACAAAAGATTAAAAAAATCGGACATCCAAAATGTAAAATTAGAGGTCTTTTATTAGATTAGTTGCTGTAGATTTCTTTTTTTAATATTTTATTTTTATTTATTTATTTGAGAGACACAGAGTCAGACAGAAGGAGAGAGAGAATGGGTGCGCCAGGGCCTCAAGCCACTGTTAAAAACCTTCAGACACATGCGTCATCTTGTGCATTTTGCTTACATGGGTCCTGGGGAATCAAACCTAGGTCCTTTGGCTTTACAGGCAAATGCCTTAACTGCTAAGCCATCTCTCCAGGCCCTATAGATTTCTTTTACAAAATTGTTCCTAACAGCCAGGTGTGGTGGCACACGCCTTTAATCCCAGCACTTGGGAGGCAGAGGTAGGAGAATTGCTGTGAGTTTGAGGCCAATGTGAGACTACATACATAGTGAATTCCAGGTCACCCTGGGCTATAGTGAGACCCTACCTAGGGAAAATAAAGTTTCTAACATACAAATGTTAAATGTAAGTTTTTAGTGCCATGATTTTATATATATGTATATATACATATAAATTTATTTGTCAGATATCTTTATGTTGAGTTTTCCTTTCATAATAAAAATTATAGATGATACAATCCCAAGAAATAATAATTCAAAATCTGGGTAAGCCTGGGCTGGAGAGATACCTTTAGAGGTTAAGGCACTTGCCTGTGAATCCTAAGGACCCAGGTTTGATTCTGCAGTACCCACGTAAGCCTGATGCACAAAGTGGTACATGCATCTGGAGTTTGTTTGCAGTGGCTAGAGGCCCTGGTGTGCCCATTTTCTCTTTCTCTATCTGCCTCTTTCTCTCGCTCACTCTCTCAATAAATAAATAAAATGCTTTTAAAAAACAAATCTGGGTAAATTTAAGATAAACTTTTTTTGGGGGGGGGTCTGAGGTAGGGTCTCTCTCTAGCCCAGGCCGACCTGGAATTCATTATGTAGTCTCAGGGTGGCCTCAAACTGTCAGTGATCCTACCTCTGCCTCCCAAGTGCTGGGATTAAAGACGTTTGCCACCACACCCAGCTTGATTTTTTTTTTTTTTTTTTTTTTTTTTTTTGAGGTAGAGTCTCACTCTAGGTCAGGCTGAGCTGGAACTCACTCTATAGTCCCAGGCTGGCACCAAACTCATGGCAATCCTCCTACCTCTGTTCCCAAGTGCTGGGATTAAACGTGTGAGCCACCATGTCCAGTTTTAAGATGAGTTTTAACTTAAAATGGTTGCATTAAGATATAAAGACTTATCTTTTGAAACAAGGTTGTGTCTTTTAAGGTTTTATATTGTCTAATTTCAAAGAGAAAAAAAAGGTCATTTTAAAGGCTCTGATTTTTTTGTTTTGTTTTAATTTTCTAAGGCAGGGTCTCACTCTAGCCCAGACTAACCTGGAACTCACTCTGTATTCTCAGATTAGCCTCGAATTTGTGATGATTCTCCTCCCTAAGCCTCCCCAGTACTGGAATTAAAAACATGTGCCTGCCAGCTCAAAGGGTCTATTTTCTACTTTCTTCCTATTAAATCTCCTTCTCCCTCTAGTCCCCTTCCTTCCTCCTCCTCTTCATTCTCACTCTCTCTCTTTCTGTGTGTGTGTGTGGGGGGGGGTCCTTGTGGTGCCATTGCTCACCTGTAAAAGCCTGAGTAGAACTTTGGGTGCCTGGTGTCAGGCCCAGTCATTCTTCCTTCTGGTCCTGTTCCTGGTCTTGTTCTGAGCCAGTCTCCTTTTACTAATTCCAGAGCTTGAGAGGCTCAGAAGATTCTCCAATCTGAGAGAGAGGGGACAGGGCACCAGGGCCTCTTGCCACATTGCAAACCAACTCCAGATGTATGCACCACTTTATGCATCTGGCTTTATGTGAATCTGGTAAATCAAACCTGAGAGAGAGAGACAGAGAGAATGGACACACCAGGGCCTTCAGCTGCTGTGAAGGAACTCCAGATGTGTGCGCCCCCTTGTGCTCATGTGTGACATTGTGTGCTTCCATTACTATGTGGGACCTACAGATTCGAATTGAGTTCTTAGGCTTTGCAGGCAAGTGCCTAAACCACCAAGCCGTCTCTCCAGCCCTCTGTGCATATTTTTAAAAGAACGAACTTACCAGGTGTGGTGGTGCACGCCATTAATACCTGCACTCCAGAGGCAGAGGTAGGAGGATCGCCATGAGTTCGAGGCCACCCTGAGATTATATAGTGATTTCCAGGTCAGCCTGAACTAGAGTGAAACCCTACCTCAAAAAACCAAAAAAACAAACAAACAAAAAAAAAAAAGAATGAACCAGAGATACCAAGATTTTATCCAGCTTTGGTTATGTTAAGTAAATACTTTTTACCAAAAATTGTTTCTATGTGTTTATTATAATAAGATAAATGTTTTAAACAGCCACTAATTTAAATGTATTTAAAAATGCCAGACTGTTCATATTTTCCCTGTAGTTATAACTAACTTATAATTTCTGTGTTTCAGATAGTCCTGGGATTTCATTTAAAAATAGTTTCTAAATTTTGTACAAACAATAACAACAATAATAAAAAAGTTATAAGTATAAAATGTGTTTTTAATAAGGAAGTTTAAGAAGGCATGTGTTCAGATGAGAAAAGAAGCAGAGAAGTGAAACCAAATTAATAGACATTCCCTGATCTTGGAGATCCAAGACCTGCTGAGGAGACTCCTGCTGAGGAGAGCTGCCGCGGGGACTGGACCCAGGCCAAGGGAGGTTGAGCACTGCAGGCAACAAGGACCTGGCAGAGCTGGAGGGACAGGATTACCCAAGGCTGTTGGGACCCAGGTGATGCCAAGAGAGCCCCAGACGCCAGATATGGCAACAAGGATTTGGTGTTTGCCTACATATACCCTGAGATTATCCTCTAACCTCCACATACACACTGTGGCATGTGTATGTATAACACGCACACACACACACACGCACACGCACATACACAGCAGGTACTTGACATTGCTTTTTCTGGGCTATTTTTTAGGACATGTTTGCAAGGAACAATCTCAAGGAATGAGTCGACGTCTCCTCACAGCAAGAGCAGCTTGCTTCTGCTTTCTGTAAGCAAGTGCCTTTAACCATGGAGCCGTGTTCCCAGGCTGATGCCTTCTGCACAGCAGTGAGCCCCAAGCTCAGTGTTCGCGTCCTGAGATGATGGACACTTGCGTCTTGTGATCTGTTAAGAACTCACCATTGGTGTGATGAATAATACCCAACGCTATCAGATATTATGAAGTATACATACAGATAACCTGGTTTTTACTAATTTTAAAAATTTATTTGTTTTTTCAAGCAGAGAGAGAGACAGAGGGAGAAAAAATGGGTATGCCAGAGCCTCCTGCTACTGCAAATGAACTCCAAATATATGCACCACATTTGCATCTGACTTTTCATGAGTACTGGGGAATTGAACCTAGGATGTCAGGCTTTGCCAGCAAGCACCTTAACTGCTGAGCCATCTCTCCAGTCCCTCCTTTTAACTAATTTTAAGTGATCTTTGTGTTTGCAAAACTTGTTTTGGTCATTTGGTGTTCTTTTTTATATCCTGATGAATTCTGTTTTTTTTAAACAGTTGAGATAAAAGTTTTTTTTTATTTTTTTGTTATTTATTTTTATTTATTTATTTGAAAGCGACAGACACATAGAGAGAGAGAGAGGCAGATAGAGAGAGAGAGAGAGAATGGGCGCGCCAGGGCCTCCGGCCACTGCAAACAAACTCCAGACGCGTGCACCCCATTGTGCATCTGGCTAACGTAGGTCCTGGAGAATCAAGCCTCGAACAGGGGTCCTTACGCTTCACAGGCAAGCGCTTAACTGCTAAGCCATCTTTCCAGCCCAGGATAAAAGTTTTATATTAATATTGATGACTTTAAAATAGCCTGTAATTTTCTCTCCTGTCCTTATCTAATTTAATATGAAGTGCACCTAATAACGTTAAGTTGGAGACTTTCTTTCTCTGTCCTCTGGATTCGCTAGATTAAGAATCAAGTTATTTGGGGCTGGGAAGACGGCTCAGCAGTTAAAGCGCCTGCTGATCTGAGATTGGTTCTCCCCATCACAGAGTGGTGCATGCACCTGTTACCCCAATTCCTGGCAGCAATGGGAGGTGGGGCCAGGAGAACCCGAGGCTCATGGGCCAGTTTCTGGCAGGGCAAGAGACTCGGGCTCCGGGAAGGTGGGAAAGGAGCACATACACCTTCAAGTTGTCCTCTGACCTCTGACACATACACTGTGGCGTGCACTCCCCATCCATGCAAAAATAAATAAAATGGAGGAGGGCTGAGGAGACGCCTCAGCAGCTACAAGGGCTTGCTTACAAAGCCTGCTGGCTGGTGGCTCAGTTCCCCAGTACCCATGTAAAGCACAGAATACAAAGTGGGCCATGCACCTGTGACCTCACTGTGCCTATGACAACGGGAGGTAGATCCTGGAAGGCTGAGGCTCACGGGCCAGCAGCAAGAGGCCCTGTCTCAGAGAAGGTGGAGCACAGATACCTCAAAGTGGTCTGTGTCCACATAGGTGTGCCGTGGCATGTGCCCCCAAGTGCACACAAATAACTTTAAAAAAAAATACATCATTTGTTCCTTAGTAGTTGGTTGCACCCACCAGTAACCATATGTGGATATTTCCCCCTAGTATCCCTCAGCCAAACTCTGAACCAGCATGGTTGAGGACAGAACCAGCTCCAGGACGAGTCCTCAAGTCCTGGCTAAATGGCAGGGATAGGATGCCTAATATGGAAGGACATCATGATATCCTCATGCTGTTTATTTATTTAATTTATTTTTAAATTGTACTTATTCATTTGCATATGTATGTGTGTATGGGGGTCTCTGCCTCAGCATTACATGGGTGCTAGGGAATCAAACCCAGGTCCTTAGGGTTTGCAAGCAAGCACTTTTAATGGCTGACCCGTCTCCCCAGGCCCTCCACTTGTGATTTTTAAAATTTAATTGATTAATTTATTTGAGAGAGTGCGAGAAAGAGGCAGACACACACACATACACACACACACATACACAGAGAGAGAGAGAAAGAGAGAGAGAATGGGCATGTCAGGGCCTCCAGCCACTGCAAACAAACTCCAGATGCATGTGCCACCTTGTGCATCTGGCTTATGTGGGTCCTGGGGAATCAAACCTGGGTCCTTTGGCCTTGCAAGCAAACACCTTAACCGCTAAGCCCTCTCTCCAGCCTTTGATTTTTTTTTTTTAACAATTCTATTTATTTGAGAGTGAGAAAGAGGGAGAGAGACAGAATGGGCACACCAGGCCCTTGAGTTATTGCAAATAAACTGCAGATGGATGTGCTGCTTTGTGCATCTGGCTTTATGTGGGTACTAGAGAATTGAACCTGAGTCCTTAGGCTTTGTAGGCAAGCGCCTTAACTGCTGAGCCTTCTCTCCAGCCCCCTCATGATTTTTTAGTTTTTTTCTCTCACATTCCAGTCTGCAGGAAATCTTTCAGTCATAACAAATGAGGCCTTCAAGAGCTAAAGCCTGAAGATACAACAGTTCTCTATTCAGTCAGGAACACTGTAGTCCCAAGAGGTTGGACCAAATCTTCCTGTTTTCTTTGCTGTCTTCTGGTCTCTTGGCTGTAGTCAGCAATGCACTTGGGGAAGTCAGAGGGGTGCCCTAGTAAAGCTCTGGCTTTCTCTCTGTAGATGGCAGTGTGGGGGTCTGATTCAGGTGTCCCCCATAAACTCGGGTGTCCCCATACACTCAGGGGTTCTGAATGTGAGGTCCCCAGCTGATGGAGATTTGGGAATTAATGCCTCCTGGAGGCAGTGTATTGTTGGGGGCAGCCTTATGGGTGTTACATCCAGTGTCCCCTTGCCAGTGTTTGGCACACTCTCCTGTTGCTATTGTCCACCTTGTGTTGGTCAGGGAGTGATGTCCACCCTCTGCTCATGATGCCATCGTTTTCTCCTGCCATTGTGGAGCTTCCCTTGAGTCTGCAAGCCAAAATAAATCCTTTTTAAAAATTTTTTTTGTTTATTTTTATTTATTTATTTGAGAGCGATAGACACAGAGAGAGAAAGAGGCAGAGAGAGAGAGAGAGAGAGAGAGAAAATGGGCATGCCAGGGCCTCCAGCCACTGCAAACGAACTCCAGATGCATGTGCCACCTTGTGCATCTGGCTTATGTGGGTCCTGGGGAATTGAGCCTCGAACCAGGGTCCTTAGGCTTCACAGGCAAGCACTTAACCACTGAGCCATCTCTCCAGCCCCCAAAATAAATCCTTTTTTCCCAAAAAGCTGCTCTTGGTCTGGTGATTTCTGCCAGCAATGCGAACCTGACTGCAATAGCCACCATGCCCAGCTTTTGCATTTTTTAAAATATACACTTTTATTTATTTGATAAAGAGAGAGAAGGAGGAAGAGAGAGAGGGAGGGAAGGAGAGAGCTGGAGAGAGAATGGGTGCACAAGGGCCTCTAGCCACTGCAATCAAACACCAGATGCATGCACCACTTTGTGCATCTGGCTTCACATGGGAACTGGGGAATCAAACCCAGGTCCTTAGGCTTTGCAGGCAAGTGTGTGTGTGTGTGTGTTTGAGGTCGGGTCTCACTCTGTACTACAAGACTGGCCTTGAACTCACAGCAATCCTTCTACCTCTGCCTGCCGAGTGCTGGCATTAAAGGCGTGTGCCACCACTCCCGGCTCTGATTCAACTGTATTTCAAGCAGAGTGCTGCCTGTATGTTGTAAATTCCCTGGAATGTGTTGAGGTCAGAATATTTATGATTATTATGTGAATTTCCCTGCTGCAGGGCAGTGAGTTTTACATCATTTTTGACTACGGCTTACCAAGAGAAGCATGTGAAAGTCTCCCGCTCTAATAGTGATTTTGTTGGCTTCCTTCTATAATTCATAGTTTGCTTTATACAGTCTAAAGTTGCACATCACATATATACAAGTTTTTAAGTGCTCTAATCTCATACTAAATTGAAACTTTTTATTTTTTAAAGATAATGCCAAATGTTTATATTTTATTTATTTATTTGAGAAACAGAGACAGATAGGGACAGAGAGAATGGATACGCCACGGCCTGTAGCCACTGCAAACAAACTCCAGACGCATGCGCCACCTTGTGCATCTGGCTTATGTGGGGCCTGGGGAATTGGACCTGGGCCCTTAGGCTTTTCAGGCAAGCACCTTAACCACGAAGCTATCTCTCTAGCCCTAAACTGAAACTTTGATCATTACACTGAGACCGTCTTTATCCCTAGCAATGCACTGTGATCTGTTTTTGCTTGTTGTTGTGATTCAGCTAGCCTAAATCTCTTCAGTACAGGCAAGTGTCACTTAATGATAGTGACAATTCAGAGAAATTCTCTGACAATTTTGTCATTGCATAAATAGAGTGTGCGTTCGCAAACCTACACTGCCTCGCTCAGTCACTAGATGGCAATAAAGGACAGGGTAGAGGCCGGGAGTTGGCTCACTTGCTAAGCGCTGGCTTGCTGCACAACCTGAGGACCTGAATTTGGATGTCCACACCCACGTAAAAAGCGGGGCCCAGCAGTGTGGGGCCGGGGAGGAGAGACACGATGACCCCAAGGACTTGCTGGCTGGCTTGGCTAGCTGAATTGGTAATCTCCAGGCTCAGCGAGAGAGCCTGTCTCAGAAAACAAGGTGGAAAGCCAGGTGCAGTAGCACATGCCTTTAGTGCCAGCACTCAGTAGTCAGAGACAGGAGGATTGCCATGAGTTCAAGGCCAGCCTGGGATTACAGAGTTTGTTTTAGCCTGGGCGAGAGTGAGACTGTACCTTGAAAAAAAACAACGACGAGGAACTTCCAGCCAAGATGGCGACCGCCTAGCTGCACTGCAAATCCCGGGGAAAGAAAGGCAAGATATTAAGGATAGATGTAGATCCTAAGGAGAGAGCCACCCCATCATACCTCAAAAGGGCCCCAGCTGAAACTAAGAAAAATTGGAGAAACAAGCAAGGGCGCTGTTTTCCTGATGAACCGGATACCAGCACAAGGGGGAAGGAGATCAGCATAGAGAAAAATCAACTCCTACCAAATCAGAGAGCCAGAGCCTCAGAGCCCCCCAACACCTCATCACTGAAGCAGACCCAACATGGCTCAGGGAAATTTTGCGGAAGAGGGGGCGGAAAGAATGTCAGAGCCACATGTTGGGTCATGATATGCAGAGACATTTAGCTTACCCATAACTGTGGGCTAACTCCACAATGCATGACCCGTATACCTCAACAAGGAGGGGCCAAGGGGAGGGGGTAGGTCATGGATGAGCCTAATAATGGTACCAAACTGACTGTAAAAAAAAAAATAAATAAATAAATAAAAATGAAAAAAAAACACGATGACGACAAATACAGTAAGGTGGAGAACAATTGAGGAAGACACTTCACATTGACTGCTAGCCCCCATACACACTTGCCCACATTCCCACACACACATGAACATGCATACACATGTATACACACATGCAAGTGCTGTACTTACACACACATTGTTGCAGTCAGGCTCACAGTGCTGGCAGAAAACACCCAACCAAGAGCAGCTTGTGGGAAAAAAGGGGTTTATTTTGGCTTACAGACTCAAGGGGAAGCTTCATGATGGCAGGGGAAAACGATGGCATGAGCAGAGGGTGGACATCACCTCCTGGCCAACATCAGATGGACAATAGCAACAGGAGAGTGTGCCAAACACTGGCATGGGGACACTGGCTATAACACCCATAAGCCCACTCCCAATAATAATACACTGCCTCCAGGAGGCATTAATTCCCAAATCTCCATACATACATACATATGCATATACATATACATACATATATATGTGTATATATATATGTGTATATATATGGGATCTACTGGGTGTGGTGGCGCACACCTTTAATCCCAGCACTTGGGAGGCAGAGGTAGGAGGATCACCGTGAGTTCGAGGCCATCCTGAGACTACACAGTGAATTCCAGGTCAATCTGGGCTACAGTGAGACCCTACCTCAAAAAACCAATATATATATATTGGATCTTTTTTACTCTATTCTCCATGCATTTTAAAAATACTTTTAAAATTTATTTGAGGGAGAGAAAACATGGCACCTAGGGCCTCTTGTTGCTTCAAATGAACTCCAGACACATGCACCCACTTTGTGCATCTGGCTTTATATGGGTACTGGGGAATTGAACCCAGGCCATAAGGCTTTGCAAGCAAATGCCTTAACCACTGAGCCATCCCCTCAGCCCTTTCCATGCCTTTTAACCCTACTTTTATCCTTCTCATTTCTCTTTATTTGTTCAGCTCTGCGAGTTCACTAATTCTGTCAGTGTATAACCTGTTTAATCTAGTCACAGGTTTAATGTCAGTGTTTTAAATGTATTTATCTATTTGAGAGAGAGAGATAGAGAGAATGGGTGCAACCAGGGCCTCTTTCCACTGCATGCAAATTCAACACATGCTCCACTTTGTGCATCGGGCTGTGCCTGGGTATTGGGGAATCAAACCTGAGTCTGCAAACTTTGAAAGCTAGTGCCTTTAACTACTGAGCCATCTCCGCAGTCCCAATTTTGTTCAGTTTTAAGTGACTGTCTTTGTACACTTTATACATGGTTGTTTTGGGTGACATGTCTCATACTTCCACTATTTGAAGCTCATGGGTGACTGGCTCAGTTGCTTGGGGGCTTTGCTAATTGCAGTGATGTTTCCTCGTGTGCGTGGTGGCTTTGGAAGACTTATACTGAACTGATCTTGGGGCTGCTCACAGATATGAGATGGCGTTTTCCTCCAGGAAGAACGGATGCTCCTTTGCCCTATGCCAAGACCTGCTCTCGCTGCTTCATTTAGATTCCTTTAGATTCTCCCAACTGTGTTGATGAGGAGATGCAGGTACACAGTCTAAGATTTTATGGTACAGGATAGTTCCACTGCCAATCCAGGGCTAAGACAGAAATTTGCCTACCTTTTAAATGTCTTTTTTTACATGTGAATGGGTATGCACGTGTGCATTCATGATAGCATGTGTGAGGGCGTGCATGTGTGCATGGCTGGCCAGAGGTGGCCATTTGCCATTTTCCTCAATCGCTCTCAACTTTATTTGTGACAGAGTCTCACACTGAACCCAGAGCTCACTGGTTCAGGCAGTATGACTGGTCGGCTTGCTCTGGGGTCCTCCTGTCAGTGCTGGAATTACGGGCACATGCCAGCACTCCTGGCATTCTACATGGGTGCTGGGGATTCAAACTTAGAGCTTCACACTTGTGTGAAAAGCAGTTTACTAACCAAGCCATCTCTCCAACCCCAGTCTGCTTTTAAGGACATATATATATATATATATATATGTATATATATATATATATGTATATAGTTTTCTTTTCACAAGGGTGGGGCCCCTTTAGTTAAAAACAAAACAAACAAACAAACAAACAAACAAAACATCCAAGGAGACAGGGTCTTGCTAGTCGTCCTGGCTGGTTTGAAACTTGTCATGTATTGTGCTCTCGTACTGGACTTGCCGTGGCCAGCCTGCTAATACCTTCCAAGTGTTAGGGTTACAGGCATGTGCCACCAGCACCTGCTCATTCAGCTGCCTGCATCCCCCACGTCTGGACACTCACCTGCTGGGTAGTCTGGCTCCTTCTGAGGGCTTGTTTGAGTCTGCATGAGACCAAGGCAGCACAAGACTCCACACTTGCCTACCATTCTGCTGTCAGTAACTAGTTTTGTTGTTGGGGGGTGAGGATTGGGGATATGCTCCGATATTTCCCCTGGTATTTCAAGACCTTAGTAACGCATTTAAAAGTGTATTCGTTGTGGGAATAGAGAGATGGCTTAGCAGTTAAAGGCACTTGCTTGCAAAGTCCATTGGCATGGGTTCAATTTCCCAGCCACCCATGTAAAGCCAGACGCAAAAAGTGGCACAAGTGTTTGACACCCAGGTACATCCATCCACAAAACACGCACATGCAAATAAATAGATCAATTTTTACAAAGTGCGTTCCTCTAACAACTAGAAGTGCTGCTGCTGTAGAAGAGGCCCTGGTGCACCCATTCTGTCTTTCTTAAATAAATAAGTAAGTGATTTATCTGACAAATAGAAGTGTTGTTGCTGTGGGAGGACTTTCTGGGACATCTCATCTGACACAGGGCAGGAAATGAAGTCTCAGCTGCTGGTTAACCAGTCGCCTAGGCAACGAATCTCTGACAAAACACTGGGCTGTTCCACCAAGCAGAGATTTCATCATGATTCCTGTATGGTCCCTGAGAGTCATTTCCTACAAATGGCTTAGTTCAAGGTTGCTCAAGACAGATCTTCCCAGCAGAAGTCCTGTAGAGTCTGCAGGGTTGGACTTTAATGTGAGTCCATTTTCCCACCTGTAAAATGGAGCTGATCCAGGCTGAAGAGATGGCTTAGCAGTAAAGGCATTTGTCTATAAAGCCCGAGGACCCAGGTTTGATTCCCCAGTACCCATGTAAACCAGATGCACATGGTGGCGCATGCGTCTGAAGTTGGTTTACAGTGGCTAGAGGCCCTGCGCATCCATCCTCTCTATCTGAATCTTTCTCTCTCTCAAATAAATAAATAAAATATTTTTTAATGGGGCTGGAGAGATGGCTTAATGATTAAGGTGTTTGCCTGTGAAGCCAAAGGACCCAGGTTCAATTCCCCAGGACCCAGGTAAGCCAGATGCACAAGGGGGCACATGCGTCTGGAGTTCGTTTGCAGTGGCTGGAGGCCCTGGCATGCCCATTCTCTCTCTGTCTGTCTATCTCTGCTTGCAAATAAATAAAAATTATTATAAATAAATAAACAAATAAAATATTTTCTGAATGTAGATGACCTGAGACCTTCCTGCAGGCTGAAGCTCATGCTGGGCAAACCCTCCGTCACTGATTCCTAATCAGCTTCCTCCTCAGCAGCTCATGTCCGCTTGACTGGATGTAAAGTCGCTGAGGAGATCAGTCTCTGGCATGTCTGTGACAGAGTTTCCAGATTGTTCACGGGGGTAGGGAGACCCACCCTAACTGTTGGGGGCACCACTCCATGGGCTGGGGTCCTGGACAGAGTGGAAAGGAGAGAGAACTGAGCAGCAGTGTTCATCCCTCTGTCTACTCACTGCAAACTGAATTTCGAAGTGTTTCCTTCTTTCAAAGGTTGATAATTTGGATTTTTTTTTTGAGACAGATTCTCTTTATGTAATCCTGGTGGGAAGGAGTTGATACTTTTGCCCTATCTGCCCTCACAGAGATTGTGAAACTTGAATAATATAAAATGTGAAGGGGTCTAGCCTGTATGACTGCAGATGTGCACTGTTGTCTAGAAAAGCCAAAATGAGCAGCCAGCCCCAGGAGGAATCTGGGAATGTGCATGAAGTGGGTTATGAGCATCCGAAATTTTAAGGTGCTGTCATTGTGGAAGTAGTATTATTTATTTATTTAAAAGCACAGAGAGAGAGAGAAGAGACACAGACAGAGAGAATGGGCATGCCAGGATCTCCAGCTGCTGCAAACGAACCCCAGATGCATGCACCACTTTGTGCATCTGGCTTTACACGGGAACTAGGGAATCAAGCCTAGGTGGTTAGGCTTTGCAGGCAAGTGCCTTAACTGCTGAGTCATCTCTCCAGCCCAAGGGGTACTGTCATTTGGAAGTGTTCATTATTATTATTCATTTTTTAGAGAGAGAGAGAGAGAGAGAGAGAGAGAGAGAGAGATTGAGAGAATTGGTGCACCAGGGCCTCAACCATTGAAATCAAACTCCAGGAGCTTGTGCCACCTAGTGGGCACATGGGACCTTGCGCTTGCCTCACCTTTGTGTGTTTGGCTTACATGGGATCTGGAGAGTCAAACATAGGTTCTTAGGCTTTGCTAAGCCATCTCTCCAGCCCAGAAGTATATAAGTACCTTATATTATACTGGGGGGAGGATGAGTGTGGTGCCAGGGTCTCTAGCCACTGTAAACAAACTCCAGATGTATGCACCAGTTTGTGCAAATGGCTTTATGTGGGTACTGGGGAACTGAACCTGGCCCATTAGGCATTGAAGGCAAGCACATAAACTTCTGAGCCATCTTTCCAGCCCCTTAAAGTGATTTCTGTTATCAGAAATCCTTCCCCAAGCTGGACTTGGTGGTTCATGCCTTTAAGACTTTAATCCTAGATGAGGTAGGAGGATCACCATGAGTCCAAGGCCAGCCTGGGCTACAGAGTGAGTTCCAAGTCAGTCGGGGTTAAAGTGAGACCCTGACTCAAAACAAACAAAAAAGAAATGAAGGGATGAGGGAGGAAAGAAGGGAGAAAAGGAAGGAAGGAAGGAAAAAAAGGAAAAAAGAAATCCTTAGGGCTGGAAAGATGGCTCGTCAGTTAAGGTTCTTGCTTGCAAAGCCTGATGGCTTGGATTTGATCCTCCAGTATCCATGTAGAGCCAGATGTACACAGTGATGCGTATTTCTGAAGTTGATTTGCAGTGGCAGGAGGCCCTGGTATGCCCATCCCCCCCTCCTTGCAAATAAATAAAAATGACAAAATGAGAAAAGTCATGAATACACTCAGTTTTCATCAGCTGAACACCCAGGCTGTTTGTGCTTTTCACGCATTAATTCCACCTTTCATAAAGAAGTGGTGAGGGTGCATCAAATCAGATCTGGACGTGGGCATATCCTGAGCCAGTCAGCACTGGTGGCAGAGCAGCCAGTTCATATCGCCTTATACTGGAAGCAAAGAAAAGGAAGGGGATTCAGGAAGGGGCCATGATGAGATATAACCCTCAGTGCGTCACAATATGAACTCTTCGAGTGGTTAACACCTTCATTAGGTCACAGCCCTTAAGATCCAACTGTCACTGAGCTAGGGAGATGTAAAGAAAGTATAAGAGAAAAGCAAAAGAAAGCACCGGACTTGAGCTCTACAGACAGACTGTTCATTGAGAGAAACAGTGAGGGGCAGCAGCCTTCCCGCAGGATGGAGGCAGGACATAGTAAGTTCAAGGCCATCTTGGGACATGCAGCACGCCCCTCTCTCAAGAAAAAGACTTTGATAAAAAAGGCACAACTTTAAAATCTGTTCTAATTGTTATATAACTATGCTTATAATGTAGGATTGCTTTGGTAATAAGTGGTATAAATCCAACCCAAGCCACTTGAGCAAAAGAGACCATGTCAGTAGTTCTCTCTATACAGCCTGAAACACCTCTTCACCTTGTGGCGTTGGTTACAGGCCAACACCCACTGTCTGGTTCCTGAATGACTCACATCCTCACAGCTACAGGCCCTACATCAGAAAGACTTCTTTCCCAGTAGGTCCAATCAATCCTGAATTTAATCTCCCAGCCTGTCTTGGGTTATTGCTGGGCCACAGAACTCTGAGACTGGTTGGGCCTGACTGGTGGCAGCGAGTACAGAGAAGGGGCCACTGCTAAGAAAACATCAGTAGGCCAAAGGACATGATTCCCAAATGAGAATCAGTGTTGCCACCAGAAGAGAGATGCAGGGCAGACTAAGATGACTGCTCACAATGTCTCCCATCTGACAGTTCTTTTGGACTCAAATCCTTCTTATAACTATGAACTTTGGACATGAGTCTTAACCTAACTTGGCCTATTTCTGCATCTGTGAAATGGGATACTAGTAGTACCTGGGTGACCACACCACCTTCATCACTGAACTGCTCAAAAGCCATCCCATTCCTGATCTTGGCCTTATTGCCACTTTCTGGGGATTGTTTTCTCCATCTTGAGACTTGTACCAGTGTCCCTCCCCTCTGGGCAAGGAGCCACCCAACCACAGGAGCTGCCAGCATAAACTTCCAGAGTCCTGTCACTTTCCTACACGGAGCAATACTGCACACCTCCACTCAGAGCAGTGCAGGGAACTGAAGTCTACAGAGCTCACGGGGGCTTTGCAACCCTCGCAGGCCCTGTTGTGCGAAGGCCCCACAGAACAGCCGAGAGGGCTGTCGGTCTGTGCGCACGCTGTGAGCTTGGAGCAAGGAATGTGCCCAGTAGCTTAGAACAGTCTGTTGCTGTGTTGTGGTGGGGAGGGGCCTCATAAGGGGGCCAGGCTGGTCAGCATCCTTGAGCCTACCTCCTCCCACCCCCCCCAAGCAATGGTGGTAATTTTTGTGTTTTAGTAAAGTCTGCTTAACAAGTTTAGGGTAACCAATCAGTATGAGTGTCACCCTGTCTGAGACACAGAGACTAAAAGCGTATACAAGGCAGTGCCCCGCTGCGTTCTGGATCAGCCTTTGGATATAAATCTGCTGAGTTTGTATTAACAAACATACTGCTTCCTGACAATGCAGCTGCTTGGGGTCCCGTATCTTTATTCCCCACTGTAACATTCTGCTCATAAGGGAACAATGCCTTATAATGCAGTCACTTTCTTTATTTGTAAAGCAGAAATTCCCAGTCCTGGTGATACTGGATTTATTTTTACCTTTTTTTTTTTTAAGCAACAAGATTTAATAGCTAGTTATTCATCCGATTAGGTAAAAGCAAGACCTCAGCTCTGGAGCTGCCCACTGTTCCCCCTGGGTGTGGCAGCAGAATTAATAACCCAAAGATATGTGAGACCAAGCTGGTTAGTCCCTCTTTTGTGGCCGGAGGGGCTGCAAGATTCCCTCTCTTTGGAATCCCATCTTGTCTTTCTAAATTGGAAGAGGTGAAGGACTTCCTGCTTCCCAGCAATGTGGAATCCAGTAACATACAAGGGTCCCCCGGAAGAGGTTTCCCTTCCAGGCTTGGGCGTCTGGGACCCTCCTCAAGTCCTCTGAGGTTTCTGGGGTTACTTCCAGAGCATGGTGAGGGCTTGCTTCCAGGATGGATGTCAGAGGCAGCTACATCACTGACAAGCTCACCCCAGCACGGGTGACGACCGCAGAAACTGCACCTCCAGAACTCGCTGCACAACCTGCAGCTTGTCTCCGGTACACTGCATCCTTGCAGGCAGCCAGGGGGAGTCTCTTCCCAGGCTGTTGCTTTCCCTACTTATGTAGCCTTTGAGGGGCATCTGCACCCTTTCCCCAGGCTTGTTGATTTCCTGAGTCTTTTGGGCTTCCTCCCCCACCCCCAGGAGGGAAAGTTTCAATTTCTAATCAACATTGGTTAAAGTCTGCCCTTCATAATTACTATAACCTTGAGAAATTCAGATCGCCCAGACTTGACTTCCTGAATCCCCAGAGCCTCCTTCCATCCCTCAGGAGAGAATATTTCAATTCAGAGGAGGAGTTGGCTACATTTCCTTATCAAGAGCTGGGGCCAGTCTGTGCAAGCCCAGGGGCAGGGGCACAACCAGGGAGTGAGCAAAGATCAGTGAAAAGGTCTTAATTGGTTAGATTAACCTCCGTCTTGGAGGAATGTAGAGTTGGCAAGTACTGCATTCAAACCTTTTATGGAGGTTTGCTGGCTAGAAACCTATGTCCAAGCATGTGATGGGTCTACAGAGCATCAGGTATAGAGGTCAGGCTGAGAAGATGGGAGGAAGGCTTCTTGTAATGTCCTGGGCCCAACACAGGCATCGTGTCCCCAGGGCACCTTTGCTTGACACCCAGCAGGCTTTCTACAGCAGGCCTGTTTGGAGCAACCCAGCACATCCACAGCAGACACTGGAGAAGCCACCACTAAAATGGTTCTTAGCCTCTAGGTTAAAAGGTGTAAATAAGGGCTGAAAAGGTAGCTTAGTGGTTAAGGCGCTTGCTGGTGAAGCCTAAGAACTCATGTTTGAATCTTCAGGTCCTAAGTAACCAGACACACAGAAACACAAGTATGCATGTCACATGCACAAAAGGGGGCGCACACATCTGGAGTTTGTACTCAGCAGCTGAAGGTCCTGGTGCCCCCATTTTTTCTCTGTCTGCCTCTCTCAAAAATAAAAAAAAATATTTAAAAAATTAAAAAGATGCAAACAAGATGACACTTCAGATGGTAAGGATGGCTGCAAGAAAGAGGGCCAAGAAGACATGTCCAAGGAGATCCTTGAAGAATGTCGGGAGACACTGCGGAAGCAGAGTCTGAAGACTGCTCTGAAGAGCGGCTGGGGAATGGCTCCAAAACAAATCAGAAAACAAATGGTCCTGAAAACACGAGAGAGAAGACATGGCTTTGAGAAGCTAGGATTGGAAAATAAACACTCTTAATGTGTTTCACGAGAAAGGCTTTCAAAGTGTGAAGTCTCGAAAAAAAAAAGAAAAAAATATTTGAAAAGTATTATTTATTTATTTGCAAGCAGACAGGGAAGGAGAGAGATGATAGAATGAGCACACCAGGGCCTCCAGCCACTGTAAATGAACTCCAGATGTATGCACCACTTTGTGCATCAGACTCTACATGGGTATTGGGGATTTGAACTGGGCCACCAAGCTTTGCAAGTAGGCACCTTTAACTATTGAGCCATGTCTCCAGCCCCTATGAAAGATATATTTGTTAAAGCATTTGATGGCTGTTATTCGATCAGCATGGAAACGGACCTGCTCCATTCCGACCTGGGCCAGTTCACCCCTCCTGAGATAACCTGGTGGTCCCCTGCTCCTAGGAGGTCACCATACTGAGGTCAAACTTAGTGCTGTCACCTGCCTCAGCCTTCCGAGTACCTGGAACTACAGACGTGCCACTGCACCCAGCAATGACTGTCATTTGAAAAAGTACAAGAGGCAGATACATCTGAAAGGGTCTGAAGATGCCGCGGAAGAGGAGTGAGGATACAGACAGAAGTCCTGCGAAGATGACAGTTCTACAGGAGATGAAGTGCAGAGCTGAGGAGGGTGTGGGTGATGTTGGGAATGTTGAGAAAGGCCCCGTGGATACAGGTGGCAACTCTGTCCTCAGGAGTGATGACAATGAGTTGTAGGAGAAGAATGATACTTGAATCCTTAAACTGTAGTCAGGAAGGTTCTTACTCGTGCCTACTCTACAGGGTCAGTATTCAGTGTTACTTGATGGTTTGAACAGTGTTGATCTTCAGTGTCATTATTCAGTGTTGCATGATGGTTTGAACAGAGCTGCTCTTCAGGGTCATTATTCACTGTTGTATGATAGTGTTAACAGGGCTGCTCTTCAGGGTCATTAGTCAGTGTTGTATGATGGTGTGAACAGTGCTGCTCTTCAGGGTCATTAGTCAGTGTTGTATGATGGTGTGAACGGTGCTGCTCTAAGGGTCATTATTCAGTGTTACATGGTGTGAACAGTGCTGCTCTTCAGGATCATTATTCAGTATTGCATGATGGTGTGAACAGTGCTGCTCTTCAGGGTCATTAGTCAGTGTTGTATGATGGTGTGAACAGTGCTGCTCTTCAGGATCATTATTCAGTATTGCATGATGGTGTGAACAGAGGAACTTTTCAGGGTCATTATTCAGTGGTGGTGTGAGCAGTACTACAGTGCCATCAGATGAAGGGTTTGAAATATCACTGCACCCAGTACTTAGTGATTTTAAAAACATGTTAACTGGATGTTCAATTAAAACCTCAGAATAGCCAGCAAATTAAAAGCAAAAAGAAAGATAGTAGCCTAAACACAGCTAGAACATTACCTGTGAGTTACACTTTCCAATGAAGAGAAAGACCTCTCACATTGAATCATTAAAACCAAACACCCAGTCCCATGCCCAGAAAACTGAGAACTCACATGGCCATGAAGGATGAAAACAGCAAGATAGAATGGTACTAGAGAGAAAGAAACGAGAACTTGGGTGAATAATGACCAGGCAGGA
Source organism: Dipus sagitta (assembly GCA_036346955.1). Taxonomy (NCBI): domain Eukaryota; kingdom Metazoa; phylum Chordata; class Mammalia; order Rodentia; family Dipodidae; genus Dipus; species Dipus sagitta. The sequence goes on from CM070786.1 coordinate 68,348,673, forward strand.
TTTGTTCAGTGCAAGCTTATTATTAAAGTGTCTGTTCTGGCTGTATGAACACTCGGGAGTCATGCGGGCATCGCTAACCACATTTGGTGGCTCTTCGGGGTGCAATCCCTCCTCCGCTCCGTGCTTGGCCTCTTACATGCTGTTCACATGACATGAAGTGTTATTCCCCAAAGTACCAAGTGGGCGTGCAGTCGATGGGCTCCTCCTTCCAGATGCCCTTCAGCCGCTGGGCCCATGATGCCACCATCATTTTCCTTTCTTCCTCTGATGAATATTCTGGACCAAAGTTGACCTGAGGAGCCAGGACTTTAAATCCACAGAAGTGCAATGCACCATGCTGCAATCACAACAAAGAACTGATCATAAGCATCTGTGCACCATTCAGTTACATCAGCAAAGGGGCCTGGGGTGGAGCAAACCTTCAAAGACTGCACAGCGCCCACGCTCTGAGGTTAGCGGGGAACAAATGACTTCCCGAGAGCGGCAGGATGCAGGGCTTCTTGGCAAGACCCAGAACTGGGGGCAGCTGAATTTAGATTGAGGCTGACCTGTGGTCGTTGCTAATGATTCCAACTTTAACCACCACAATTTTGGTTGATGAGGCAAACTATGGTGTGTTCATGCTACGTATCATTCCAGGAGGTTATTCTAGCTATTATGTGTCATGGTAGAAGGTTGCTAATGATACCGTTACATGAAAACAACAGTATTTATTGTATGCCATTTATATAAGGTAATAAACAATAGTAGAAAATTTATATTTGAGATAATATCTGGGCCACTAGGAAATTAGTTATTTTAGCTGGGCGTTGTGGCATACACCTTTAATCCCAGCACTCGGGAGGCAGAAGTAGGAGGATCGCCGTGAGATGGAGGCCACCCTGAGACTACATAGTAAATTCCAGGTTAGCCTGGCTAAGCGAGACCCTACCTCAAAACCCCCCAAAAATAAAAGAAATTAACTATTTTATTTTTAAATTTATTTGCATACATGTATGAGCATGTCAGGGTCTCTTGCTACAAACAATTCCCATCTGGCTTTATGTGAGTTGCTGGGGAATTGAAACTGGGCCAGGAGGCTCTGCAAGCAAGTGCCTTTAACCTGCTGAGCCATCTCCCCAACTCCATGGAAATAATTTTTAAAAGTGACTCTGAGCTGGGCGTGGTTGCTCATGGGTATAATTCTAGCACTCAGAAGGCTGAGGTAGGAGGATCATTGAGTTCAAGATCAACTTGGACTCCAGTGAAAGCTCATCTCAAAAAAAGTATTTTTTAAAAAGTGATTCTGGCAGAAGAGTGGATTATTAAGGAGACTGAATTTTTATTTTTTTCACGTTATTAATCTTTCCCTTCTATGATGTATTTTCACAAACTAAAAAGAAAATAAATATTCCTAGAAAATAAGGATTTTAGCTTGGCCAATGATGTAGGAGACTTACCCACTGGCTTGGGAGAACGCAGCTTACCACTTCCCTTAAGGGAGGTAAGAAGGCCAGTTTTCCCTAGAAATATCCCACTCGGTCTTCTGCATTACCTAGACCCTTGGGATGACATTTCTGCCCACTGCAGTTGGGGAGGGCCTACCCCTGTTGTCTGGGTGGCAGACAAGGAAACTGAGGTGTGGGGAGTCTACTTAACTTGGCCAAGGTCAGAAAGTTGGCAGAGGGCCTCCACCTGCAGGAGGGAGATCGGTGCCTCAGACCAACCATTGTGATGAGTTTTGCCTCCATGGACATAACCACACCTGCATCCACCAGTGGTCATGAGACAGGGGAGGGGACTGCCCTTCCACCAAGGTTTTGTCTCCACCCACAGGTAGAGCTGTGAACTCAACATCTTCCCTGGGCTCCACTCCTGACCCCTGAGTCTGCACCAATCCTCTCCAGGCCAACTTCACCCAAAGACGGTTCTGGGACTTTCTACCAGGATGGTTGAAAAACAAAGACAAGCACAGAATGCAGACCAGAGAAGAGTGAATGTCTTTATTATTACTATTGCTTTTCTTTTCTTTGGTTGATATTGTTTGTTGGTTGGTTTGTATGTTTGTGTGTTTTCCTTCCTTCCTTCCTTCCTTCCTTCCTTCCTTCCTTCCTTCCTTCCTTCCTTCCTTTCTTTCTTTCTTTCTTTCTTTCTTTCTTTCTTTTTCTTTCTTTTTCTTTCTTTCTTTTTCTTGAGGTAAGGTCTCACTGTAGCCCAGGCTGACCTGACACTCATTCTGTAGTACCAGGTTGGCCTTGATCTCACAGTGATCCTCCTACTTCCCGAGTGCTGTGATTAAAGGAATGCACCATCACACCTGCTTAAAATTTTATTTTTTTATGCATTGCGGCATCTATTTCTTTGGCATTTTGGGTACCATTTTAATGGTATTTCTCTTTCTAATTGTTTATTTTTTCTTTTCTTTTTTCTGTTTTTTTGATAGGGTCTTGTTCAGGCTGACCTGGAATTTACTATGTAGTCTCAGGGTGGCCTCAAATACACAACAATCCTCCTACCACTGCCTCCAGAGTGCTGGGATTAAAGGTGAGCGCCACCACACCCAGCCTCTAATTGTTTATTTTTTATACTTGCAATTTTGTCCATTAATTGTGAATCCACTGTGCTTTCACCTACACCTTGACAAATAGACCTTCAGGACCATTCCTCACTTTTCTACACACAAAAATATTTTCATTTACATTTCTTCATCTAAAATAGTCCCACTACTGGCTATCATATCTCTAAATCATATACCTTCTATCCCATGCCATACCCCTTCTTTCCTCATTTCACTACTTAAATCCATCTGATCATCTTGGCTCTAAAATCTAGGAATCCTCTTTCTCCAACCAGTAACATACACTGCTGTCTCTGCAATACAACAGGGTCACAAGTGTCACGCAGAAAGTCCTACAGCTGGGAAAAGCCGGGACTGTGGGTAAGTGGGGAGCACCCCTGCGACTCCCCACTACATAGCTGCAGAAAACACATCTCTAGTGATACGGTCTTTAGGACTCAGAAAACAAAACAAAACAAACAGGGTTGGTAAAAAAGGAGTTCAATCTCAAAGACACATCATTCTAACAGACACACAAAACACAAAAAGGAAACACAAAGAATATGAAATGGCAACCCACCATGACCAGTCCCCAACCTCCCAACTCCCCTGGCAAGAAAGCCATAACCACAAAGCTAGGAGAAATACCACAGAACGAATTCAGAATCCTGGGCTGGAGAGATGGCTCAATGCTCACTTACAAAGCCTAACACCCAGGTTCGAGTCCCTAGTACCTATGTAAAGCTAGATGCACAAAGTGGTGCATGCATCTGGAGTTCTTTTGCAGTAGCTAGAGACCCTGGTGTGCTCATACTCTCTCTTTCACCTTGCAAATAAAATTTCCCAATTCATATACAAAGGCAAGAATATCAGCATAATTTCAGACCTTTGTCTCAGTTGCCTTTAACTCCAAAAGAAATGTGTGGAATGATATATTTCAAGGCTTGAAAGTAAATTACTGCCAAGTAAGAGTGCTATGCCCAGCAAAGCTATCTTTCAAAATTATAAGGCATTTTCCTTTTCTACTGCCACCAAGTGAAAAATATCAAAAAAGGGCAGAATATTATAATTTTCTGACTCCAGGAGGACTGGGAATAGTGTGGGGCCTGAAGTTCATACATCTCGTTGGCAAGGTGAGATGGGGGAGGGGCAATGCACCAGCCAGCACGAGAGGGAAGGCGCTCCACCCCTGTTTACCTGTAGTGGCCACAGGAAGTACCGGTAGTCTCCACTGAGCCCAGATTTTGTGTACATCTCGGCCGTGCCTCCCGTGGTTAAGGACAGGAGGGCTAATTTATCCTGGAGAAGGGAGAAGACAACTGGGTTCATCAGCTGTGGTGTAGAAAGAGGCTTATATGGCCAGGATGGACTTCGATGTCGGTTCCCTCCAGGGTGGACAAAGGTAGCCCTCCCATCTCTATCCCCACAGGAGCAGGGGCAGAGCAGTCAGCAAATGGACAAGTGAACACCCAAGCTTTAACATGCACTAGGTTCCGGAGATGCCACAAAGGTGCCGACCACAGGCGCAGGGAGCTGAGCAAGGCCCCACTGAGAACACAGCATCTTGGTTATGCGGTCCTTCCTCCTCACGTGCACCTGTTGTCTGAGGCTTTTAGAACTGAAGGCAGTTTTTTCAGCAAGGTAGATCCACTATGCATGGCATCCACCGGGTTTCATGCTCCCCTCTCCATGCAGTGTACGTGTGGCTGGATTTTGTTTCCTCGGGTGGGTACATGGAGCCCAGAGGTGTGAACTGATGCCAGGCCACCTGGGCTGTCACACAGCAGGTGGTCTCTCTGGGGCCAGAGCTCATGGCATGCTGCCCATCATTGCCCACTTTAGCCCCTCTGCAACACCCAGCCCTCCTTTGCTATGTGTGCTGTCTGTCTGTCTATATGTGTACCACCAACTATGAGAAAGCCCAGTGAGGGCTGGAGAGCTGGCTTAGTGGTTAAGGTGTTTGCCTGCAAAGCCAAAGGATCCAGGTTCAATTCCCCAGGTCCCAGGTAAGCTAGATGCACAAAGTGGTGGATGCATCTGGAATTTGTTTGCAGTGGCTGGGTGCCCTGGTGTGCTCATCATCTCGCTCTCCCTCCCTCACCCTCTCTCTGACTCCTTCTCTCTCCCTCAAATAAATAAATAAAACTATAAAAAATAGTTTTAAAAAGCCCAGTGAATTCAGAATGGATGTTTCTCAACCACATATAGCATGCAGTGCTGGTACACACAGGAGATACTCAGACAGTATTTGCCTGATAAAGAAATGCAAACTACAACTGTACATTGATAGATGCCCTTGTCTTCCTCCCACTCAGAGGACCTGTAGCATCCTTCTCCCCAAAGTACGTACCTTGAGAAATCCAGCATCGTAGAACCCTGGGATGTCGAAGGCAAACCCTCGGCACAGCACCCGGTCCATCCAGCCCTTCATGATGGCCGGCACGCTGAACCAGTACAGCGGGAACTAGGGACGGCACAGGGGGGAGAAACAGCACGGGCCTCGTCTCAGAGTTCCGCTTTAACCTCTGGTGACTGAGAACGCACGCGTCCCACCAGCACAGGCAGACGAGGGCTACCCACGTCTGCTCGGAGGGCTACAGGATGGACATGGTGGGGAGGGGTGGATCACAGCTGGGCTGCTATCATGGTGACTGTCCCCTGATGCTGGCCCCACGGCAGGTGGGCAGAGGGAAAAACAAAGGGCTTTGGGGCTTACAGGTATACCCTGGACTGCACCCTGTCCAGTGGTGAGGGTAGTGGCCAGAAGGAGGAAGAGCTCTGGGACGCCAGTCTGTGAGGAAGGTGTTTTCTGCAATGAGGTCACCTTCTTGGGAAAGGTACATGAAAGTGGGGAGAGGGAAAGGGAGCGGAAGAGGGTGAGAGGGAGGGAGAGAAGGAATGTGTGTAGCAACCAGTGAAAAGATGGAAACCGACTGGTTGGTTACTGACTGGGATGTTGAAGGCAGGAGTTTCTTTGGCCAAAACTGCCTTGAAAAAAAGTGTGCAGAGAAATCTGGTTCTCAAGTGGTGGGCAGGTCTGGGGTGGGGACCTCAGGAGAATTAAAACAAAAGGCATGATTCAGATGGCTTTCTCTTGGACCACTGGGCCGACAGGAAACTCCATCATTTCTTTCATTCAGGATGTCAGAGTTCTGAGTAATACTGGCTACAAAGGTTTCTTTACTGTCCTATGGAAGTGTTCTAACTAGAAGTATTTCAAGTAAGTATGCAAATGTGTTAAAAATGTTGTTACTACTTCTAGGAGCACAAAACACAGTATTTGTTCATGGCCTCTACTCATTAATCAGAGGGAAACAAACCTGAAATATCACTAGATCTGCTTCCTGCACCTTTTTTTGCTCTTCAAGGATGTCCTTGGTCAGCTCCCTCTTCTTGTGGGCCTCATAGGATTCCACGCCATAGTTGAAGACCTCGGGATTGGAGAGGGCACCTAAGGAGAAAAGATCAACACCCTCACTCTCAGGTGAGCCTGTCGCAGCTCTCCTGGTGCTGGGGGACCTGGACTCCTCAAAGCTGCAGGCTTCTGCTGAGGCCTGACCAGGAGCCCAGCCCTGAGGCCAGGCTAAGGACAGAGGAAGCTTAAAGAGCCATCAGTGACACACTTCCTACATACCACACGCTATATTCAGGGGCTTCCTGACAAAGCATGAGATCACAGTAATTACTGACCTAACAGAGAGGAACCCGAAACGTACGACAGGCTAGGGATCCAGTGCCACATGGGTGTTAAGTGACAGAAGTGATCACACAGGTGGGATGTCCCAAGGCCCAGCTATGACCCACAGTGCAGAGCATCAAGGTTACAGTGTGCATACTCAAGGCTCCTGGGAGGACGCTGAATGGAAGTGTCCCGTCACTGAAAGCAACCGTGCCTGTCTTTACCTCCTCTTCTGTGCTCTACAGGACCCCTGACTCAGATCTTTCCTCAGCTTGCTGGCGTCAAGCATTTTGTCAGTGTCGAGGAAGCTAACATGACCCTCACAGTTACTTACACAGAACAGATCTCTCTGGAAGGATGTGTATAGGAAAGTGAAATCTGACTACTTTGGATGCGGAAAAATGGGATGTCTGGAGAAAGGGATGGGAGACCAGGACTATGGACTGTCTGGACCCGAGACTTTTTTTTTTTCTTTTTTTTTTTCGAGGTAGGGTCTCACTCTAGCACAGGTTGACCTGGAATTCATTATGTAGTCTCAGGGTGGCCTCGAACTCATGGTGATCCTCCTACCTTTGCCTCCCGAGTGCTGGGATTAAAGGCATGCACCACCACGCCCAGCTACTTTTTTTTTTTTTAATCATGGGTCACAATTAGCTTTGCAACCACTTTAAAAATTATAAAACACAAGCAAGTTTTAAAAAATATCACTTGTGGCCTGGAAGATGGCTCAACAGTTAAAGGTGCTTACTTTCAAAGCCTGACTGCCCAGATTCAATTTCCAAGCCACCCACATTAGCCTGATGCAAAAGACGTATATGTGTCTAGCATTTTTTTGTAGCGGCAGAAACTCTGGCATGCTCTCCCCATAAGTAAATAAATAAAAATATTTTTTAAAGATTTAATTAATTTACTTGAGAGAGCGTGCACGAGAGAGAGAATGGGCATGACAGAGCCTCCAGCCACTACAAACAAACTCCAGACGCATGTACCTCCTTGTGCATCTGGCTTACGTGGGTACTGGGGAATTGAACCTGGGTCCTTAGGTTTCACAGGCAAATGCCTTAACCACTAAGCCATCTCTCTAGCCCCAATGAAAGTATTTTAAAAAGAAGATGATTGATACCAGGACTTACCAGTGATATCATTCCTTGTGGCCCTTGGTTCAAAGTTCATGGCGTATAAATCAGACACGGTGACTGTGCAGCCCTGCTTGCTCAGCTCATCAACAGCCACTTCCTTCAGGTATGCATTGAAGGACTTGGGTTCCTGGTGTGCATAGACGATGAGCACTTTTTTGCCTGGATCAGGGGAGAAAGTTCCCAGTGAACAGCAGTTCCTTTCAAGACAAAAGTGAATGTGCAGGTGTGTCGTTGCAGGTGACCCTAAGGAAACACCTTCTTAGTGGCTGATAGTTTCAAAATAATATGCTTTTATTTATTTATTTATTTATTTATTTGCACAACACACACACACGCACACACACACACACACACACACACAGAGGGAGAGACAGAGAGAAAGACAAAGAAACATAAAGAATGGGCACATCAGGGCCTCTTACCACTGTGAATGAACTCCAGATGCATGCACCACATTGTGTACCGGGCTTTACGTGGGTACTGGGGAATCAAACAGGGACTAGCAGACTTTGCAAGTAAGCACCTTTAATTGCTGAGCCATCTCCTCAGCCCTAAATGTATTTTTAATATCCAGTGATACTACAGGTCATTGTTACTTGTGTTTACCCGTGCAGTTGGAGTATCTCTTATTGATAATGCCTGGGACTAGAACTATTTTTATTTTTATTTTTCAAAGTAGAGTCTTGCTGTAGACCAGGCTGACCTAGAATTCACTATGTAGTTTCAGGCTGGCCTTGAACTCACAACGATCCTACTACCTCAGCCTCCTTAGTGCTGGGATTAAAGGCTTGTGCCACCTAACCGAAAGTATTTTGATTTTTTTACCAAAAATCCAAAATCAAATATGCTGAAGAACCCAAAATTTTTGTTTTGTTTTTCTTTTTTTGTATAATTTTTATTGACAATTTCTATACTTAACAGACAATAAACCATGATACTTCCCTTCCCCACTTTCCCCTTCACAACTGCACTCTCCATGATACCCCTCCCTCTCTCTGTTAGTCTCTTTTATTTTGAAGTCATCATCTTTTCCTCCTGTTATGAGGGCCTTGTGAAGGTATTGCTAGGTGCTGTGGAGCCAATTGCTTTCTTTTCTTAATATTTATTTTTATTTATTTGAGACAGAGAGAGAATGAGAATGGGTGAGCCAGGGCCTCTAACCACTGCAAACAAACTCCAGATGCATGCGCCACCTTGTGCATCTGGCTTATGTGGGACCTGGAGAATTGAACCTGGATCCTTAGGCTTTGCAGGCAAGCACCTTAACCACTAAGCCATCTCTCCAGCCCTTGAATCCAATTTCTGTCTGGATAGTTGCATTGTAAGGAGTCGTATCCTTCCTTTGGCTCTTACATTCTTTCTGCTACCTCTTCCACAATGGATGAGCCTTGGAGGGTGTGATGGAGACTTGGTCATGTACCCTAAACTTTTAACTGGTACACTCAAACACAGTGGGCCAAACACTTATCTTTTTGGAAGAAAGCCCCGACAAGCCTGCTGCAATGCGGACAGCTCCAGCAGTCTCAGCCTGGCGGCAGAGCTGTCACTGGGGCCTCCAGAGGCTGCAGCACCTTCAGTCTGGCACTTTCTGCTTCTATCTCCCAGCTCCATGGAAACGAAGCACTTACACAAAATATGAAGACTCAGTCTCCCTGCTCCCCTGGAGGGAGTCAGGGCTACATGGAGCCCATCTTTTGGTAGTGATGCTGAGACAAGGGCAGGTCCTAGAGGTGCTGCATATATCATGAACACTAGCTGCCTGTGATACGGCATCTTCCATGTTCAGAGGACACTGAGATGAGGGCTGGGTTCTTCTGGAAGGCAGTTGGTGATTTGCCCTGGTAACTTCTAAACTAAGTAAAATGTTAAACTCTTGAGTTTTTCTGTCTGAACTCTGAAACAGTTAGAGGAAAAAGTAGAGATCCAAGCATAGGCAGGTACTTTCTGAATTAGACTCTGGTCACTCAAGAGATTATGTTAGGGTTGGAGAGATTGCTTAGTGGTTAAGGCGCTTGCCTGTGAAGCCTAAGGACCCAGGTTTGACTCTCCAGATCCCACATAAGCCAGATGCACATGGTGACATAAATGTGCAAGGTCGCACATGCTCACAAGATGGTGCATGTGTCTGAAGTTTGACTGTAGTGGCTAGAGGTCCTGCTGGGGCAATTCTCTCTCTCTCTCCCTGTCTCTAATAAAAAATTCAAAAGGAAATTATGTTAACAATGGACAAGTGGTACCTCATGAAATTAAAAAGCTTCTGAACAGGTACGGAAACAGTTATTGATAAAGAGACAGCCTAAAGAATGGGAGAAAGCCTTTGCTAGCCATACATCTGACAGAAGATTAACATCTACAATATAAAAAGAACTCAAAAAAACTAAATAAAAGGGTTGGAGAGGTGGCTTAGCACTTAAGATGCTTGCCTGCGAAGCTTAAAGACTCATGTTCGACTCTTCAGGTCCCATGTAAGCCAGACACACAAAGTGACACAAGTGCACAAGATCACACATATGCACAAGATGGCACATGTGCCTGGAGTTTGATTGCAGTGGCTGGAGGCCCTGGCATGCCAATTCTTTCTCTCTCTCTCTCTCTCTCTCTCTGATTAAAAAAAAAACTAAATAAGAAATCAAATGCAATCAATAAGTAGGCTAATGAAATTGGTTTTAGAAGTGAAATACAAATGATTGATCACTATAGCAAACAGCTCAGAGAAATGCAAATCAAAGCTTGCCTGGGACTCTTCCTCAGCCCAATCAGAAGAGCAGTCTGAGAAAACAAATGCATACTGGTGAGGATGTAGACCAAAGTGAACTTGTATTCTCTGCTGGTCTGGTGGGAATGCAAACTCATTCAACCACTATGAAAGTCACTGTGGAGGTTTCTCAAAAAGCTAAACACACACCCTTCATAAGACCCAGCCAGTCTACTCCCAGATATTTACCTAAAGGACTCCAAGTCAATGTATCACAGAGATACTTCTATACCAATGTCATTAGGTTTTTGTTTTTTTTTAAATGAGAGAGTGTGTGACAGAGAAAAAGAATTGACACACCAGGGTCTCAGCCACTGAAATCTAACTCCAGACACTTGTGCCACCCAGTGAGCATATGAGACCTTGTGCCTGCCTCACCTTTGTGTGTCTGACTTACATGGGATTTGGGAAGTTGAACATGGGTCTGTAGGCTTCGCAAGCAAGTACCTTAACCACTAAGCCATCCCTCTAGCCCAACACCAGTGTTTATTGCAGCTGTCAATACAAAGATACAACTCTCACCTCCAAGAGAAGATATAATTTATTCTGGAGCCAAATATGAGTGGCCTTGGTCCAAGGACACAGATTTAGGTTACCCCAAATATCAGGTTCCAACATGATGACAACTCCATTAATTTTTTTTTACAGTAATAGAACAAAGAAAGTTATAAATCAAGATTTGTTTGTTTGTTTGAGGCAGGGTCTCACACTAGCCCAAGCTGACCTTGAATTCACTATGTAGTCTCAGGGTGGCCTCAAACTCACAGCGATCCTCCTACCCCTGCCTTCCGAGTGCTAGGATTAAAGATGAGCGCCACCATGCCTGGCTTCAAGGTATTTTTTAAATACAGAAGTGGGAACATCAGGTCAAGGGGTACAGCAAAGCACAGAGTCCCTATGAGAGGCCTCAGAGTTAGCTTATGACATTCTTAAGCCTTTTGGTTGATTAAAGCAAAGAGTCCATTTTACATTCCCAAAAGGACTTTGCCTATCAGCCGTAGAGTATGTCAGTCAAACACAGCTGGGCAATAAACGACTATTTGGGCGACTAAAAATAGCTCAAGACAATTTTACTCTGGACCTGTAAACTCAAGTTCTGTGCAGTCTCAGATGTTCTTATCAGTCAGTGAGCCTTGCAGGATGTCTGACAGTCCCTCCACGCCAAGTCCCCCTGGTTCACACAGCACGTGCACAGTGGCTAAGCAATGTAACCAATTAAATGTCCGTCAGCAGAGGAGTGGAGACAGAAAATGTGGTATACATACAACGAAAATTTTCCAGCCACAAAGAAGTCATGTCATTTGCAGGAGAATGGGTGTAACTGGAGATAATCATAGTAAGCGAAATGAGTTAGACTCAGAAACACCAATGTCATGTGCCTTCTCGTTTGTGGTTCCTTGATTTCATAGGCATGCATATACACACAAAAGCAGAAGTGAAACTGTCTCAGGAAACAAAGGAGACTGATGCGGGGGTGGGGGTGAAGGGTGAAGAGTAAGCAGGGTCTGGGGAAACATGCTTGATGTCCAATACAAACGCGAATCAAAGTTTAACAGAAATTCAGCCTAGAACCCTGAGCAGAAACTACATGTTAGCTTGAAGTAGACTGTTTTAGGACTTTTGGCTGAGTGTAAAGGTTAAATTCCCATGAGTTAGATTAATTATTAATTTTTCTTTTATCAATTCCAATGTTGTAAAGAAACTCTCCTTGAGGCTTGCCAGGGGAATGGGTACAGATGAAATGCCTCCATCAGTGTTTCTCAACTAGGGGCAGTGCTGTAGTTACCTTCACATTATTGAAAGAAAACACTCGACCAAAAGCAGCTGATAGGAGGAAAGGATTTATTTTGTCTGACAGTCTTGAGGGGAGGCTTCATGCTGTCGGGGAAAGATGGTAGAGGAGAGGATGGACATTACCTCTGCCACAGCAGGTGAAAAACAGTAGCAAGAGAGTGAGCCAAGCTCTGACAAGGGACAGCAGTATAAGGTTCCTAAGCCCATCCACAGGAACACATCTCCTTCCTCCAGAAAGGCTCCCTCTCCCACACATTCAAAACGCATGAGTTTATAGGGGACATCTGATCAAACTACCATAGTCTACCCCTGACCTCCATAGACTCACAGTCTCATGATGTAAAAATGCATTCAGTCCAACTTTAAACATCCCTATAGTTAAAACAAAAAAGCAAAAAAACCACCAATCTCATCTCTCATCATTGTTCAAATATTCCCATAAGTCCAATGTCTCTTAACTGTGGATCTATAAAACCAAAACCCAAATTAAATATACATAATGGCTCAGAGTAAATATTCACACTGCAAAAGATGGAACTGGGCATATCTAGGAAAGATTGAACCAATGCAAGATGTAAAACAAACAGGGCAAACATCAAATCCCAGACTCCAGGACTGACATTTCATCAGTGATAAAGTCTCTGGGATTGCAATTCTGCCCCTCTAGCTGGGCCGTCCACAGGCCAGGGAAAAATCCATGCTGAGCTACCAGCTCTCCTTGGTGGCTGTTCTATAGTCCTGGCATTTCATAAATCCTAGAGTCTCCAGTGCAACCCACTGTTCATCCATGCCATGTCTCCAGTGAGCCTCCATGTCGGGAGCCCAACAACTCTTTCTCACATTGCCTCTCCAACAATACCTACCACTTTGCAAATCCAGTGACCCTTTCATTTTTGCACTTGTTATACTTGTGTAATACCAGGTAGGTTACCAAATTTGATAATCCATGGAGGAATAAAGCCAACTTTAAAGACCAGAAGTTCTTCAGCATCCTTCCTACTGGTCCAATGCAGAACAACTGGCCCAATCTCAATGGTGGTAATCTCTCAAAACAACTACAGCTGAATTAGGCTGCAGTCTCCAGCCCAAAACTCCCATTCCTTTCTGTGCCACACCAGTTCATTTCTTCCCACTCAACCCTGCTTGAGTTCTCAGGACACGGCAGAATGCAGCAAGCCTCTCACACAATTGCTTCTAGCTCAGTCCTGACAAAGCTCTTTCTTCCCCTCATAAGCTGGACCTGCACAGTTCATAGTCCTCTCTGCATACAGTCATTGAACTTTTATAAGAAATCATCAAGCTCGGCTTACAGCACTGCAAGGCATCTCTTAGTCCAAGGTTTCAAATCCTTCCACATTTCTCCCACAAATCAGTTCCAAAAGACCAAATGCCACATGGTTAGGTTTCTAGCAGTAATGACCCCAGTCCTTTTATACCAATTTTCTGTTGTAGTTACCTTCACATTGCTAGGATAAAACAGCTGCCTCAAAGCAGCTAATAGGAGGAAAGGATTTATTTTATCTTACAGCCTCTAGGGGAAGCTTCTCTTGGGGGAGCCTGACATGAGCAGAGGCTGGATGGCACTTCTGCCACAGCAGGCAAAGAACGGCAGCAGGAGTGAGCTGAGCTGTGGCAAGGGGGAGCTGGCTATGATACCCCCCAGAAACACACTTCCTCTAGCAAGGCTCTACCTCCCAAACTGCCACCAGCTGGGAACCAAGCATTCAAAACACAATGAGTTTATAGAGGACATCTAATTCAAGTACCACCACAGGCAATATTACCAGCCAGGGAACATTTGCAAATGGGGAAACATTTTTGGTCATGACAACTATTAGGGGAGAGAGACGATTATGACATCTAGTGGGTAGAGCCTAGGGACACAGCTAAATATCTCACAAGGCACAGGGCACCTCCCCTACAAAGGATTATCTGGCCCCACACATAAGTAGCATCAAGGTTAAAAATCCAATTCTCGGGGCAGGGGACATTGCTCAGTAGAGAGCTTGCCTGACTTGTGTGACACTGTGAGTTCAATCTCTAGGACTGAAGACAAAAATCCAAATCTACACTTTAATGTGTACAATAAGGTGAATCTGTGTGTTCTAAAATAAGAGAATGCCAATATTATACTATTGAGAGAGAAAAAAAGTTACAATATTACATATGTGTATATCTTGTAAGCAAAAACAAAGATAGAGCTAGGGTGTGGCTAGTGGTAGACCATGTGCTTATAATGTTTGCTTTGGTCATCAAAACTGAAAAAAAATGAATGAATGAACTAGAGCTTATCTGTTCAATGGCTCTTTTTTTTGAGGACCTACTATGTCCCTAAGGATGCTTTCAGAGCAAAGACTGGACAGGCATGGGTCTGACTTTTGAGAAATTTACATTATGCAGGAGGTCTAAATAGACAATAAAACACGTAAGAAAATAGAAATTCCAGATAGGAGGCAATTCCAGATAGAAATCCACGCTATACACCAAGTAGGTTTTATACATTTCCAAGTTGCTTGGATTCTTTATTTTATAATAAATGATGTAGTCAATTTCTGACCACCAGTCTAACTTCCTTGTCATGAGTCACTTACCTGCCATGTTGGTAAAATGGGTTCTTTCTCTGATCCAGTGTGGCAGCCCCAGGTGTCAAGTGCAGTCTCTTCTTGGTGATAGCAACTCCCTGGGGGACAAAGGAAACTGAAGAGACGTGAGGACAGGAGAGGTGAGGTCATACCAAGTCTGGGCCTTGTGGTGGCTACTTTGTAAAGGACATGCAAACATACAGGTAAGAGACAGAGGCATGAGGTTTCCTCTGGAGACGTGGCTTCTGACTGCAAGCCACGCACTATGTCAAACCAATGCGTTTTAACGCATCTGGGAGGAATTGGACCTCCCGTGAATGTAGGCCATTGAGAACTTCTGGGAGCAGCCCCTCCTCAGCCTTTCTGCACCCTAAGCTTCCTCTTCAGACAGCCAATGAGGCTCAAGAGATGAAGGCTGGTGCTGGAGAAGCCAAGGGAGCATCAATGGGCTTTTTCTTTAACTGCAAATAAAGGCAGTTTGTGTGCTGGTGGGCGTGATGGTTTACGCCTTTAATCTCACCAGAGGTACAAGACTGCCATGAGTTCGAGGACAGCCTGGAACTACAGAGTGAGTTCCAGATCAGCCTGGGCTAGAGCAAGACTTACCTTGAAAAACAACAACAACAAAAAGGCAATTTGTATAGATCTGGTTTCTAGCAAGAGATCCTAAAAGCTCCCTTAGGTAGGAGCTGAGCCCGTGGAAACTTCTGTGTCAGATGGACTTGGTCCAGATCCCAGATTTACTACATGTCACCAGCTGCAGCAAGCCCTCCACCTCACCTGTCCCATCTACAGCCACAGGACACCACAGAAGGATGGCACACACTTATAATGGACGGCATTAGGGAACTACAAATTAAAACTATAAGAGCTACTACTTCATACCTATCATGGCTATGATCAAAATAGCAAGAGTTGGGCTGGAGGGCTGGAGAGATGGCTTAGCGGTTAAGCACTTGCCTGAGAAGCCTAAGGACCCTGGTTCGAGGCTCGATTCCCCAGGACCCACGTTAGCCAGATGCACAAGGGGGCACACGCATCTGGAGTTGGTTTGCAGTGGCTGGAAGCCCTGGCTTGCCCATTCTCTCTCTCTGTCTCTACCTGCCTCTTCCTCTCTCTGTCTCACTCTCAAATAAATAAATAAAAACAAAAAAATAAATAAAAATAAATAAAAAAAAAGAGTTGGGCTGGAGAGATTGCTCAGCAGTTAAGGCACTTGCTTGCAAAGCCTAACAACCCAGGTTTGATTCCCCAGTACCCATGTTAAGCCAGATGCACAAAGTGGCGCACACACCTGGAGTTCACTTGTGGCAGCCAGAGGCCCTGGTGCACCCATTCTCTCTGTCTGTCTCTTTTATCTCTCTCTCTGCTTACAAATAAATAAAATTTAAAGATGAAATAAGAAGTAAAACCAAAATAGCAAGAGTTGGTGGTAAGTGGAGAGAATGGAATTCCTGAATCCCTGCGCAGTGGCTGGGCCTAAAATGGCTCAGCTGCCACGGACTGCAACATGGCGGCTCCTTCACTTTGGATCATTGTCTCAGAGAATCCAAGGTGGGGTCTGAGCAGGGCGCAGTGGAGCAGGTCTAATTCTGGAACTTGGGTGGCAGAATAGGAAGAACAGGAGTTTAAGGTCACCTTTGGCTAAACAGTGAGTTTGAGGCCACCCTAGGGTACAGGAGACAAGCCCATGTCTGCAGTAGCTTTATGCCCAATAGCCAGGCAGAGGAAGCAGCCACCTGGGGAGATGGATCCTGCACCAGGTGCTGAAGATACACAGGTGAGCAGGACCTCTGAGAACAGGTTTTAGACTCTGAGGAAAGAGACAGGGAACATTCCAGAGGCAAGAAAGCAAGCACCAGAAGTCCAGGCAGGGGTGGTGCTAGTGATGGTTATTTTTCAAGGTAGGGCCTCAGTGTAGCTCAGGCTGACCTGGAACTTACTCTGTAGCCCCAGCTGGACTTTAACTCATGGAGATCTCCCACCTCAGCCTCTCAAATTCTGGAATTAAAGGTGTGTACCACCATGCCTGGCTAAAGGTCTTTTAAAATTACATGTATGGGGCTGGAGAGATGGCTTAGTGGTTAAGTGCTTGCCTGTGAAGCCTAAGGACCCCAGTTCAAGGCTCAATTCCCCAGGACCCACGTTAGCCTGATGCACAAGGGGGCACATGCGTCTGGAGTTCGTTTGCAGTGGCTGGAGGCTCTGGCGAGCCCATTCTCTCTCTCTCTCTCTGCCTCTTTATCTCTCTGTCTGTCGCTCTCAAATAAATAAATAAAAATAAACAAAAAATTACGTGTATGTATGTATGTATGTATATATATGTAATTATTTATCTATCTATTTGGGAAGAGAGAAAGAGAAAAGAGAGAGAGAGAGAATGAGAATGCACACACCAAGGCCCCCTGCTGCTGCCAACATACTCCAAATGCTCACACCACTTTGTGCATCTGGCTTTATGTGGGACTGAGTAACTAAACAGAGGCCAGCAGGCTTTGCAAGCAAGCACTTTTAACTGCCCAATCTCCCCAGCCCCAAAATAAAATTCTTTTTAAAAAATATTTTATTTTTATTTATTTGAGAGAGAGCAAGAAAGAGGCAGAGAGAGAGAGAGAGAGAGAGAGAGCAAGCGCACACCAGGGCATTCAGCTACTATAAACTCCAGACACATGCTATCTTGTGTATCTGGCTTCCGTGGGTCCTGGGGAATCGAACCTGAGTCCTTTGGCTGTGCAGGCAGGGGCCTTATCCTCTAAGCCATCTCTCCAAGGGAGGGGGAAAGTTCTTTATTGGATGAAACAGCAGGGGCAGAGGCATGTTTGCTACTTAAGTAGGTGACCAAGCATGTGACCCAGTTCTCCTTGCTGCTCTACAGGCCAAGCAGAGAGAGGCAGGAGAGAAAGACAGGAAACTTTATGGGGACACGAGGAGGGAGCGGAGTCCCTCACCCAGGAGTCGGGATGAAGCCTGTCCCCAGCAGCAAAACAAGATTCCAGCTCCATGAACAAATAAATGCTCATGGCCTTTCGCCCTTGCCACCTATCAACCTGCAATTTTCTAGGCATCTCACTAGAATCCTGCTTACACTGAGAGCCACGTTCTAAACACCTTGTGCAACCGTAGAGGCTCCTGAAATTCACTCTGTAGTCCCAGGGTGGCCTTGAACTCATGGTAATCCTCCTACCTCTGCCTCCCAAGTGCTGGGATTAAAGGCATGCGCCACCATGCCTGGCCTTGCAATATCTTTGATAAAGTCTCTTTAAGATATCTTCAAGTTGGCTAGGTCCCTAAAATATGAAGGGAACGTCTCCAGCTACTGAAGGTGACAGAGTAGAACTGTGCCTCTGTCCCTCCTCACTATCAAGCCAGGAGGCAGAAGTCAGTAGACGGAAATGGATGTACTTACTCGAGGATGGCCTAGGCGAAATGGAGATGACTTCTGTGTCTTAGACCTTCCACTTGGCATGAGGGAAGGGGCTGCCAAGTGTTGAGGCTGTTTGAAGGTATGGTGGAGACCATGGGTGGGAAATGGGAAATCTCCATGCTGGGTGAAGTCTTCCAGATCAGCTGCTGGTCTTTTTTTTTGAATGTCAAAGTTGACCCTGACTGGGCTGGGGAGATGGCTCAGCAGTTAAAGGCGACTGGCCACAAAGCCTGCCAGCGTGGGGCTTAATTCCCCAATGTACACATAAAGGCAGATGAGCAACGTGGGGTATGCGTCGGGAGTTCATGTGCAGTGGCAGGAGGCCCTGGTTCATGTGTGTGTGTGCTCTCTCACCCTTGCTTTCTAATAAATAAATAGACAAAAAAATGTGTTTAGGAGTTGAGCCTGACCTCTCAGGAAGTCAGTGCCTGCATTTTGTTTTGTTTTGTTTTCTTTCTTTCTTTCCTTTTTTTTTTTTTTGTAGTAGTAGGGTTTCACTCTAGCCCAGGCTGATCTGGAATTCACTATGTAGTCTCAGGGTGGCCTCAAACTCATGGTGATCCTCCTGCCTCTGCCTCCCGAGTGCTGGGATTAAAGGCATGCGCCACGGGCTCTGCATTTTCTTTTTAAATGCACTACTTTTTAAAAGTCAATTCATGTGAGCTAAGGTGTACAGGGTGCCTCTTTAGATGGCCTGGGATCCATCCCCCAGTACCCACATAAAGCCAGATACACAAAGTAGTGCATGCATCTGGAGTTCATGTGCAGTGGCAGGAGGCCCTGGTTCATGTGTGTGTGTGCTCTCTCACCCTTGCTTTCTAATAAATAAATAGACAAAAAAATGTGTTTAGGAGTTGAGCCTGACCTCTCAGGAAGTCAGTGCCTGCATTTTGTTTTGTTTTGTTTTCTTTCTTTCTTTCCTTTTTTTTTTTTTTGTAGTAGTAGGGTTTCACTCTAGCCCAGGCTGATCTGGAATTCACTATGTAGTCTCAGGGTGGCCTCAAACTCATGGTGATCCTCCTGCCTCTGCCTCCCGAGTGCTGGGATTAAAGGCATGCGCCACGGGCTCTGCATTTTCTTTTTAAATGCACTACTTTTTAAAAGTCAATTCATGTGAGCTAAGGTGTACAGGGTGCCTCTTTAGATGGCCTGGGATCCATCCCCCAGTACCCACATAAAGCCAGATACACAAAGTAGTGCATGCATCTGGAGTTCATGTGCAATGGCAAGATGCCCTGTCACACCCATACTCTCTGTCTCTTTCAGATAAACAAAAGAAAATATTAGGGCCAGGCATGGTGACTCATGCCTTTAATCCCAGCACTGGGGAGGCCAAGGCCAGCCTGAGACTACATAGTGAATTCCAGGTCAACCAGGGCTAGAGTGAGACCCTACCTCAAAAAAAAATATTAAAAAGTAAAGAATTTATGCTGTCTGTTGAAAGGGATGATTGTTAAGCTTGGAGGAAGGACCAGAGAAGGGAGGGAGAGGTAACAGGCTCCTCTTATGCTGCATACCAGAGCAGATCAAGAGAGCACCTAAGGGGGCTGGAGAAGATGGCTTAGCAGTCAAGGCATTTGCCTGCAAAGCCAAATGACCCTGGTTCAATTCCCCAGGTCCCACGTAAGCCAGATGCACAAGGTGACGCACACATCTAGAGTTTGTTTGCAGTGGCTGGAGGCCCTGGCGCACCCATTCTCTGTCTGTATCTCTCTCTCTCTCTCTCTTTCTCCCCCTCTCAAATAAGTAAATAAAAAATATTTTTAAAAAAGAGCAGCTAAGTACTGGCAAAGCACACCTGCTGTGTGACAGGTTTCTCAGGACAGGGACAGTGAGTGAACAGTGACTGACACGGAGCAAGACAGGCTATTTAACTGGACTGTGGTTTTAAAAGAGGTGAACGGTGGGGGATGCTGTCCTATAGCTGGGTGGGGTCCAACCTATCAACGAGGGCCTGGTACAGATTTCATCCTAAGCCTAACAGAAGACCATTAGGCCCTCTGTAGCAGGAGAGCCTAATTTATCTTTTTCAAAGGTTCCCAAGGTCACTGCAGACTCTGAACACCCATTCTGAGATTCCCCAAGAGCCCAGAGCTACCTTGGTTTGGACAGAATGCTTCCACCGGACGCCTCCAGGCACACTAGGCACTCATTGTCTTCAGCATCCCCAGGCCTCACCACCCCCAGTTGTCTGGCTTGGCCCATTTTGCATACTTAGAGCACAGGCCTCCACATGAAGGCCACTCTTGGCATGTGAGCTGTGATTTCCTCACATCCAACTCTCCCAGTGGTCTGGAATAAGAAGCTCGGAAAATCATAGCGAAGTCCTCACATTCCACACAGTGTCTTCACTGGCAGGTCCCAGCCTCAGCCCCACGCCCAGCAGTGACCGCTCTCCTTGGGTGGGGATTTCACAGTTAACCCAGGTTTACAGGGGAAGGACTGTGTGGCTGTTAGTTAATCCACATCCCTCATCAAATGCCCTCCGAGGTCTAGGCATAAATGTGATTCTTCTTAATCAGCACCGGCAGTTATACTGCCATATTTTCACACTGTCACTTCCCATACTTCCTTCCACACTCAGGTCCCATGCTGTCATTCTAACAGCTAGACAGGTCACTGTGCAGTGACATCATTTTCTGCCTGCCCGTCTGTGCCTATTTTCCTATCCTTGGCACTTGGGTATCCCCCACATCCCAAGAACTATACCTAGCTCTGCTGGAGGCTTGCACGACTTACACAGGGTCATGCACCTGTATCTCTATGGCTCATCTTTCCAGGGAGAAAAGCTTACTGAGGCTCAAGTTTGTTTTCTGACAGCCATAGTATTCTTGACAGCAAACCCAAACTGCCACTGCCACTTGGAAGCGCCTGGGTGGAGGGTGACACCCTTTACAAATCACTTTGCCCTTTTGTACTATGCGGAGACCAGTACCTACTGCCTTGTGCCCGTTAAACACGGAGTCTGGCAGTTGGTGGCACTCAGTGACACTTTCAAGCCCCGAATGACTACTGTGCTGGACAGATGGTTCAGGCAGGCCCAGGTTCGATTCCCCAGTACCCACATAAAGCCAGATGCACAAAGTGGCGCATGCGTCTGGAGTTTGTTTGCAGTCCTAAGAGGTCCTGGCGCCCATACTCACTCACTCACTCACTCTTTCACTCTTATCTCTCTCTCCCTGTCTCTCTTTTTAAATAAATAAAAATTTAAAAAATAAAATAAAAAAGCAGGCCCGAGGTACGAGGACCACGGGAGCACGTGCCCACCGTCTAGCTGGCAAGTGAAGAAGCAGAAAGGACCTCTTCGGCCCTCCGGCGCCCCAGCCCAAGGTCACCGCGGGCCGGACACTCACCCTAGGGGACCCGCTCCTCTGTACCGGGAGGGACGCGGTCTGCCCCGCAGCGAGCTAAGTCCTCGGCCGGGCGGCGGCGGCTGCGCACTGAGGACCGGGCCGCCCCGCCCGCCCGCCAGACCACGCCCCTGTCCCGACAGGCCACGCCCCTGTCCCGACAGGCCACGCCCTTCAAGGCCACGCCCCCGGGAGCTCGACCAGCGCCCGCCCGGAAGCTGTCGGAGACGGCCCTCGTCCGTGTGTCTCCTCCCCCTTCTACGACACAGATCCGTCAAAGAGAAGGAATGAACTGTGAATGCGCCCTGCTGGAATCTTCAGGGAATTTCCCTGAGTGAAAAAAAAAAAGAAAAAAGCCAACCCCAAAATGTTCTGCCCCGTGCGCCAGGCGGCGTGGGAGCGCCCACCTTAATCCCAAAATGGTGTAAAGGTATCACCGTGAGTTTCAAGGCATCCTGGACTACAACGAGATCCTGCCTCAAACAAAACAGGAAAAAAAAAAAAAAAAAAGAAGGGCTGGAGAGATGGCTCAGGTTCGATTCCCCAGTGCCCACTAAAGACAGATGCAGAAAGTGGTGCATCCCTCTGGGGTTCATTTGCAGCAGTTGGAGGCCCTGGAGTGCCTATTCTTTCTCTCTCTCTCTCTCAAAATAAGTGAATAAAATATTTTTTTTAAAAAAATCCAGGACTCGGGCAGGTGCGATGGCCTAGTGGTTAAGGCGCTTGCCTGCAAAGCTAGAGGACTTCAGTTTGATTCCCGAGGACCCACATAAGCCAGATGCACAAGGGGGTGCATGCATCTGGAGTTCGTTTGCAGTAGCTGAAGGCCCGGAGGCCCCTCATTCTCTCTCTCTCCTCTCCTCTCTCGCTCTTTCTGTCTCAAATAAATAAAATATTTTTTAAATACAAAAAAGGTAAATACTTACGATTTCTTTTTTCTTTCCTTCCTTCCTCCTTTCCCTTTCCTTTTCTTGGAAAAAGGATTTCACTCTAGCCCAGATTGACCTGGAACTCTATAGCGCAGGCTGGCCTTGATCACAGCCATAGTCCTGAGTGCTGAGATTAAAGGTATTATGCACCACCACCCCTGCCTCTGAGTGCATTTCCTGAAAGAAGGAATTATAGGACTGGGGAAGAGATAAGTGGTTGCCAGGAAACGTCCTTTGCCTGCCCTATGGCATCACTCCGCTGGTTCTACAGTAGTTTTGACGGAGGTCACCCCTGGTGGCAGGGGAGGTGCTGATGAAATGAAAGGGTACATGAGTCAAAATTAAAATGTTCAGGCCAAAGACAACGTTTAGAAGGAGGAAAGCCTTGGAACCAGACTTCCGTTGGGGAGGAGGAAGTAGGGGATGGTGGAAAGTTCAGGCTGGTGGTCTCATTTTAGTCCAGTCCTCCCTGGTTTATATCACTGGCAATCTGTCTGCCAGTCTGACGTCCCCAGGGCTCTGCCTCGATTCTTGGTGTTCTGGGATGGCCTTATTCAATAGACCAGAAACAAGGTAGGTTCAAGGCCAGCCTGGACTACCTGAGACCGTCTCAAGAAACCAGAACCAAAGCTAAACTAAAACAACAAAACTGGAACCACAGAGAAGGAATTTTTCACCTGTGTCCATAATGCTCCTCATGGAAATAACTACTGTGTGCCGACTCGTCTGGTGAGCCAGATCCTAGAGGGACGTGTTCATCTCTGGAGAGGGACATCTGCTGACTCGGGCACGACTGTGGCATGACAGCATGCCCTTGTGGCAAGAAGAGTAAGAAACCACAGATGTGGATTGGCTAAGCGGCTCTCTGCGGAGCTGGACTGGTCTTTTGATCTGAGTTACAGGAAAGTTCAGAAGGAGCACATGCTCAGCTTCCTGCTGCTGGAAACAAGTAGGGTGTGACTGCATTTGCATCCTGAGCTCCAGGAGACTGCTGTCAAATGAGACAAAGTGGAGCAAGCCCCTACAACAAGCGTTACCTTGAGGGTCTTCTGGACTGGCCCTTGTCATTTCATCTTTAGCTTTGAAGAAATGTAACGTGGGATTAAGTATGCTAAGCAAGGGGGAGGTAAGCCAGTCACACATTTCCTGGTCTCCCCACCTCCCCATATTTTATTTAAGAATAAAACAGAGGGCTGGAGAGATGGCTCTGCTGTTAAGGTGCTTGCTTGCAAAGCCTAATGGCCTGGGTTCGAGTCCTCCAGTACCTATATGAAGCCAGCTGCACAAAGCGGCACGTGCATCTGGAGTGAGCTGGCAGTGGCAAGAGGTCCTGGTACCTCCATTCTCTCTCTCTCATACGTGCAATTTATTAACTCTTAGCTTTCATTAAACTTAGAACAAGTTACATTAAAATTCAGTCTTCTGAAAATGCTTCAACATTATGGTATTGTAGCCATTTTCAGGGACCTAAAGAACCTCGGCTGTCCTTCAGGCTCTAAACACGGCATCACTATTGCCAGCTTTCTCTACACTTCTGCAGAAGCACATTTAGATAAGCAGACCAATTGTCTGGCTAATAAAAATGTTTTTAAAAGACTGTTGTGGGGCTGCCTTAACAGTAACCAAACTAGCCAAGCTCTCTTCTAAAGACTTGTTTACTTTGGGTTTTATTTCACGTTTCTTTGCCTCTCCTAAAAACATTCAATTCTCTTAGGGTACCTGACTCAGTAATAACAGAGTTTCTCTCTCTCTCTCTTTCTCTGCAATTGGTAGCATTAATTATATTCAAAATCTTGATTAGTCATTATTGTTAGCTATTTCCAAAATTTTTTCACAACCTTGAACAGAAATTTTCTTTCTGTTTGCTATCGCTTGGTTCTTGAATGCTCCCCAAAGGTACATGTGTTGGTTTGGTCCCCAGGCTGTGGCACTATCGGGAGGTGGGAGAACCTGGAGGAAGTGGGACTGTGGAGGGATGTGAAGTCTCTGGAAACATGCCTCTGAAGGAGATAATGAGCCCCTGACCCCTTCTTGCTTTGCTTCCTTGCCTCCAGGAGGTGGCCAGGCTGCCCCCCAAGTGCTCCCACAGTGCTATTCCACGTCTTGACAAGCCCAAAGCAGCACAGACAACTGACCCGACTGAACTGAACTGACCGACCTCTGAAACTAGGAACCAAATAGACCTTTCCACCTTTGAGCTGATTTTTCTCAGGTACTTGATCAAAGCTGACTGGGGCCAAGGAAATGGCTCAGTTGGTCAAGAGCTTGGCCTGCATATATGAGGACTGGAGTTTGGATCCCTAGCACCCACATAAATATCAGGAGGACATGGCGACTGCCTGTCATCCCACGGTGTGGGAGGAGAAAAGGAATCTTTGGGGTGGGCAAGCTGGCTAGCTAGATCAGCTGAAGCAGCGAGCTCCAGACTCAAGTGAGAGACCCTGACTCCACAATATAAAATGGAGAATGACGGAGGAAGACACGCTACATCAACCTGTGGCCCCCAAAGGCACAGACATGTGCAAAAGCACCGCCACACATGTGTGCCCACATGCATATGCACACCACACACACACACACACACACACACACACACACACCTTTCCATTCGCCCTTCCTCTGATCCTTTGGAGACTTTAGTTGACATGGCTTTTCCTAATCTATGTTTCAGATAAGTAGAATCCAACAATATGGGTTGTTTTATCTTAGCTAATTTCCCTTGAAAACTTGCTTGTAAAGCTTCGTCCATATCAGAACTTCATTCCTTCCTATGGGTGAATAATGAAAAATTTTTTCTTTGTCTTTTCCTTCTTTTGAGACAGGGTCTTATGTAGCCCAGGCTGGTCTCAAACTTGACATGTACCTGAGGATGACCTTGGACTTCTGATTCTCCTGCTTCTACTTCCTGAAACTGTTAGCCTGAAGTAAACCCTTTCCTCCCGTAGTTGCTTCTGTTGGATGTTCGTTCCAGCAGTGAGCAGCATGACTTCTACAATGCCTCAAAAGAAAAATTCAGATGAAGGAAGATTGTTTCATAAAAAGTAGATGATGACTTTTTGTTGAGACAAATAATAAGGCACTCTGCTTAACTTACAGGAAGTTTGTGCAAGATTTCAAAAACAATAATTTGAAAAGGCATTATAAGAAAAACATGCCATTTCAGTGCATATCAAGGACCGTGTCCTAAGGGCTAAATAGTGGAACTGAAAAAAAAGTCTGCCTTCTCAACAATTTTTTTTTCAAGGTAGGGTTTCTCTGTAACCCAGGCTGACCTGGAATTTACTATGTAGTCTCAAGCTGGCCTTGAACTCACAGAGATTCTCCAACCTCAGCCTCCAGAGTGCTGAGATTAAAGGCATGCACCACCATGCCCAGCCCAGGCAATACCAAAAGTCAAAAGTTGCCTGGGGCTACAGAGTGAGTTCCAGGTCAGCTTAGGCTAGAGTGAGATGAAAAAAAAAAAAGAGGACTCGAGAAATGGCTTAGCAGTTAAGACCCTGCGCCCCCATTCTCTCTCTCTGTGCTTCTTTCTAAAAAAAAAAAAAAAAAAAGCATTAAAAGTAGATACCATCATACAAAATCACTATTAAGATTGAATTTTACAAGGGACAAATTGCTAACCCCAGGCATCCCTTAAGCAACTAAGTTTTTGTATATTTAATTTATTTTAATGTGAAAGAAAGAGACAGAGAGAATATGGATATTCCAGGGCCTCTTGCCACTACAAGATAACTCCAGATGCATGCACCTCTGTGCATCTGGCTCCACATGGGTACTGGGGAATCAAAGCCAGGATGTCAGGCTTTGCAACAAGTACCTTTAACACTGAGCCATCTCACCAGCCCAATAAAAATATTTTAAAATATTTTATCTGTATTTATTTATTAGGGAAGGGAATTAATGGGCACACCAGGGCCTCTAGCCACTGCAAACAAACTCTAGATGTGGGCTGGAGAGATTGCTTAGTGGTTAAGGCATTTGCCTGCAAAGCCAAAGGACGGAGATTTGATTCCATAGAACCCATGTAAACCAGATGCACAGGGTGGCACATGCATCTAGAGTTCATTTGCAGTGGCTAGAGGCCCTGGCACATCCATTCTTTCTGCCTCTCTCTGTCTATGTATCTCACAAATAAATAATTAAATAAAAATATGTTAAAAAATCTCTAGATGTATGTGCCACCATATGCATCTGGCTTACATTGGTTCTGGGGAATCAAACCTGAGTCCTTAGGCTTCACAGACAAGTGCCTTAATTTCTAAGCCACCTCTCTAGCCCCCTAAAAATATTTTTAAAATGAAAAAGAAGTCACTGTGGTCCATTTTAACATACGCACAACCCCTCCTCCTGAAAATGAATAAATAAAACATAAAAACCCAGACAAATGATTTCAAGAAATTTAATTTCTTCCATTTCTTCCTAAGGTTTTTTTTGTTTTGTTTTGTTTTGTTTTGTTTTTCAAGGTAGGGCCTCACTGTATGTAGCCCAGGCTGACCTGGAATTCACTATGTAGTCTCAGGCTGGCCTCAAACTCACGGTAATCCTCCTACCTCCTGAGTGCTGGAATTAAAGGCATGCACCACCTCTCCCAGCTTTAATACCTAAGTTTTATGGTGAAGTGTATGCAGTATTATCTAATAGTCTGTACATTTACCCATTCAAATAGAAAAGAACACACTTTGAAAGAAGACAAGATTTTTTTTTAAGATAATGGTTTTAATGGAATTTATAAGATGCAATGACAGTGAAACCTTCCTACTTAAATGGAAGATTTTTTTTTGTTTTTTCAAGGTAGGGTCTCACTCTAGCCCAGGCTGACCTGGAATTCACTATGTAGTCTCAGGGTGGCTTTGAACTCATGGTGATCCTCCTGCCTCTGCTTCCCAAGTGCTGGGATTACAGGCGTGCGCCACCATGCCTGCCTTGGGAGATTTTTTAAAAAATATTTTTAATTTAATTTATTTATTTGAGAGAAAGGCAGGTAGATAGATAGATAGAGAGAGAGAGAGAGAGAGAGAGAGAAAGAATGGGCATGCTATGGTTTCCAGCCACTGCAAACGAACTCCAGGCGCATGTGCCACCTGGTGCATCTGGCTTTTCATGGGCACTGGGGAATCAAACCTGCATTGTTTGGCTTTGTAGGCAAGTGCCTTAGCTGCTGAGCCATCTCTCCAGCCTAAGAGATTTTAAATTGATCACTGCACATAGTACAAAGGGTGAGGTATGCTTTGCATTACATTTTTCTCCACATTTTTCTTCACTGTTCAAGAACAAATTAAGTTTCCAAAGACAATTTGTTTTCAAAACGTCAAGATGGTGTTCCATGTTGTTTCCTTGGAAACGTCTCCGGCTGAACTGGAGCCGTGGCTTCCAGTCCAGAACGCCTGACCAAGGGGCTCCGGCCATTCTGTCTCCACCCGGTTTGGAGCTCTGTTAAACTACTTGGGCATTTGCCATATGACAAGAAAGGCTGAAGTGAGTTGAAGTCTTTTTTTGTTGCTGTTGTTTGCTTTGTTTGTTTGTTTTTCCGAGGAGGGGTCTTGCTCTAGCCCAGGCTGACCTGGAATTCACTCTAGTCTCAGGGTGGCCTCAAACTCATGGCTATCCTTTGGGACTTATCTGTTGAACCATTTTGGGACACAGAAAGATGAGTGTTGAGGACATCGCTATTGTGATGTGTAACCATGAAAAATAATAAAATATTGGTTCCTCCCAGGGATAATTCTAACTGACTAGCCTTTGGTAAATTCATGATTATCAGAGTGTACTTTAAATTGTTTTTCTGTCATCTTGTGTCTAAAACAGCACAAGACAAAACTTAATTTTACCCTAGAGCTCCTAAAAATAATTGAGTAACATATCTCTGGTGGCTTCACTAATTTTTTTTAACTTATTGCATGCTAAAGTTGCTATTCTGCCATGCATAATTTATAAAATGTGAATGTGTTTTGGGAAAATTTTTGGACTACATTAATATATGGGAGCTGTTGCCTCTGTCATTTTTTT
Organism: Dipus sagitta; assembly: GCA_036346955.1. Taxonomy (NCBI): domain Eukaryota; kingdom Metazoa; phylum Chordata; class Mammalia; order Rodentia; family Dipodidae; genus Dipus; species Dipus sagitta. The sequence goes on from CM070786.1 coordinate 68,376,867, forward strand.
CCTGACTTTAAAAAGGTTAAAATGCAGCAATTTAACACGACTATAGAATTTAGGACTAAAGAAAAACTGGTTATACAAGGACTTTACTTAAATCAGGCCTAAAATGCTACCTCATTGAATGCTATTTTTCACCTCCTTCCTGGTAGAATGGGTTTAGCTAGGTGTGTTTAAATGTTAGCCAGTGCAATGGTTTTAGTATGCCACTTTTAAATGTTAGTTCTGGAAACAGGCTAAAAACTCCTTTTAGGGCTGGAGAGATGGCTTAGTGGTTAAGTGCTTGCCTGTGATGCCTACGGACCCAGGTTCGAGGCTCGATTCCCCAGGACCCACGTTAGCCAGATGCACAAGGGGCGCATGCATCTGGAGATCGTTTGCAGTGGTTGGAGGCCCTGGAGTGCCCATTCTCTCTCTCTCTCTCTCTCTCTCTCTGCCTCTTTCTCTCTCTGTCTTTCGCTCTCAAATAAATAAATAAAAATAAACAAAAAAAATTTTTAAAGACTCCTTTTATTAGATTACTGCTATGGAATTATTTTTCAGGAATATTCTTAATATGTAAGCAATAAACATAAGATTGCGATACATAAGAAATAATGGAGGTGTATTTTGTCAAGTATCATTATGGTAAATTTCCTTTTCCTAGTGGAAATTATGGGAAGTAAAATGCCAACAAACAATAGGCATCTTGGGATCATGGATACACGTGCCATTTTACATCTGGCTTTATGTAGGTGCTAAGGAGTTGAACCTGGTCCGGAAAGCTTTGCAAACAAGCTCTTTAACCACTGAGCCATCTCACCAAACCTGTATGTTACATGTGTTCACGTCCTTCTAAACGCAGCACTTTGTCAGGCCGGCATCCTACAACTAGAATTGTTAGTTGTGCTGCCTGTGTGTATGCACTCTGCCGGGCAGGCTCTGTCTAACAGCCTTTGACTTCTACACCTCTAGTTGCTTAAAATTTGGCCGACAAGAGTTTTCAGCTCACTAACTCCTTGACATGCACCACTTACCTCCCCTCCCCACTGTGAGATCAGATCAGACCAACCGGATCTCATCCTGCAGTGACAAATAGTCAGGATCAAGCCACCAGATGGCTTGGCTAGTCAGTGCTGTCTTCAGAGGACATCATTCACAGACAAAGGGGATGAGATCAGGATTAAAGTCATGCTGGGCATGATTGCGCTGGCCTAGAATCCTAGAACTTGGGCAGCTGAAACAGGAGGATTATGAGTTTGAGGCCAGTCTGGGCTTTACAGCAAGACTCTGTTTCAAAGTCACTTGTTGCAGTCCTTCCAAAAGTAGGTTATGAGCCAGGCATGGTGGCGCATGTCTTAATCCCAGCACTGGGGAGGCAGGGGTAGGAGGATTGCTGTGAGTTCGAGGCCAGCCTGAGACTATATAGTGAATTCCAGGTCAGCCTGGGCTACAGCGAAATTCTACCTAAAAAGAAGAAGAAGAAGGAGGAGGAGGAGAAGAAGAAAAGTAGGTTATGAAGACATGGTTCTCATGCATGGTTATCTGGCACTAAATGCAGTTCTTCTAGCCTTAGCTCCTAATTGTATTTTGCTTATTATATTTGTTTGAGACATGGGCGTACTTCAGGAATTGTCATACTCAATCCCTCAAAGCTGAGGTCCTACAGCAGAGTGGATAATTGTCCCCATCCTACTGGAAGCACAGGTGATTATGCCTCTGCCTTTGGCTATCAGACTATTGAGACAATGGACTCCAAGGAATTGGAATTTCTCCAGAAGTCTCCTGCTGGGGGAAGGAAAAGGCTGAAGCCATGGTGCCAATCAGAGGACAAACTTGTCTCCTAGGCATTTGCCTTATCCAATCACTGTGCAGGACAGACTGCATCTTCTAAGACAATGATTGGCCAATGATTGGTGGGACCACATATTGACCAAGACGGACTGTTTATGAATGCCTCTTGCCCTCTACTTAATCCTGAACCTCAGCTGGGCATAGTGGCATATGCCTGTAATTTCAGCACTTTGGAAGTAGAAGCAAGAGGATCACCACAAGTTCAAGTTTGGCTTGGTCTAACCTGTAAGTGCCTGGAAAGCAGGGCTACACAGTGAGGTTCTGTGTCAAAAATACCAAAAAAAAAAAAAAAAAAAAAAACAGGGGCTGGAGAGATAGCTTAGCGGTTAGGGCACTTGCCTGCAAAGCCAAAGGACCTCAGTTTGATTCCCCAGGACCCACATAAGCTAGATGCACAAGGTGGCGCATGCGTCTGGAATTAGTTTGCAGTGGCTGGAAACCCTGGTGCACCCATTCTCTCTGTCTCTCTGCCTTTCTCGCTCTCTCAAATAAATAAAATAAAATAAAATACCAAAAACCAGAGTTGGGTGTGGTGGCGCATGCCTTTAATCCCAGCACTTGGGAGGCAGAAGTAGGAGGATCACCGCAAGTTGGAGGCTATCCTGAGACTACAGAGTGAATTCCAGGTCAGCCTGGGCTAGAGTGAGACCTTACTTCAAAGAACCAAACCAAAACAAAACATGTCAGTACCTTGAAGATGGACCTGGAACAGGCATGGGGCGCATCTCTGGACCTCGTTTCTGTTCTTCCCACTGTGGACACACTGAGTAGATCTCCTTTCTCCACTTTCCTGATCACTGGTCTCTAACTGGTCGACTGAGGGTTGGTGTTGGCGCCCAGCTTCTTAGTGCTGCGCTGGCTTTGGTTGTGAAAACGCTGGTAACAGAAGAGCAACTGTCACTGTTTGTGCCCGCTGTTCCCCGCTTCCAGCTGGACCTCCTGATCCAGGAGTCCTGTATGTGACCAGACTGCCACTTTCTTCAGGATGTGTGTCCACTCCCTCCTTACTTCAGTTTTCATTTGTAAAGTTTCCCTTTAAGCTTGGTCCATCCTGACTGCCAGGCAAGTTTAGCTCTGGAGTGAAGCCAGGTTTCTCCTCTGCCAGCTGAGGGTGTGGGGTGCGATTTCTTGAGGACACCCATACTAAGGCATGCCTCAGGAGTCGGTGTGTTTGGAAGCAAGCACCTCTAACCACTGAGCAATCCCCAGCCCCCAAGTCAGTGTGTCTGAGACTTGAGCTAACCCCCCAAACTCCTGAGGTCCGTTGCCCCAAGTGACATCTTTGAGATCAAATATTACACTTCCAGTAGGACCCACTCAATGGGTCTCATGGCCTCCAGCTCATCCCTGGGATGTATTCTCAAAATATATGTAAGTTTGCACCTCAAACTCTCAAAAAGAAAAAAAAAACCTCCTTGTAACAAAATATGACCTTTCAAACCTGCTCCCAGATCGAGCGCTGGCTGCCGCACAGCACACTGAGCTGTACTCAGGACTTCCAGCTGGACCTCTTTTGACATAATTTAGGAAAGGATTTGGACATTCCTTATATGCAAGTCTTTGTGGCATCGTCACAAGACTCTTAGCTGCAAAAGAGATGCCACGTGTGCGGCAGAATTACTAGATTCTGTTACAATGCTCCGTCTCCCTTAAACTCTGTCCCAGATCCTTGACAGCTTTGATGGTCCTTTCTTGGTGTGCACACAAGCCTCTACCCAACATCTTTCTTCCCACCAGTAGACACCAGCAACTTAACAACTCTATTGCTGCCTCTCTTCAACCGCGCCTTCTCTCCCTCCTCCTTCCTCTCTCTCTTCAGCTGCTCTCCTCCTTATCCAGCCACTCCCCACCTCACCCACTCACTTAGGATCTTCATACAGGGAACTTGGGTGACACAAACTGTTCTTTCTCCCTTAGAAAACAACCTTCTCCTTCACAAGGTGGCGAATGAGGATACTGGCACCATTTGGATACTTGTCCCCTTCCCCACGTCTGACCTCTCCCAAATATAGTTCAAAGTAGGGTCATTGACCCAGGATACTGCAACCTCCACTAAAGAAGTCCAGGGACTCACAGTGGCTACTGACATAACCTAGCAGGACATCTGTGTCACCCTACCCACCTGCTGCACACACGAGAAGTCCTATACTGGTCTCAGAGTGTGCCTGGGCTGGGGAAGCTACAGCCCGGCCAGGGTCTGCTGCCAAGCCTGAGAGGAAGCTCTGCTGGTCATTACCAGGCCATTGACATATGAATATTGATAACATGTAATAATAACATAATAATAGAATAGAATAATAATGACATACTCATTGACATACGAATAATGAGGGCCAGACTTGCCAAAGCTATGTGAGGAGCTGATTATTAGAGGGAATGAAAAAGGCCATCATCAAACCCATTACCTTCAGCAAGTTTGGGAGGCCACTTAAGGGAGTGCTGAAAGCCCCAATCTTTCACTCTTAACCAGCTGCAATCACGTGAGCGCAAGATATTATCATGGGTCCCGACAGTCCAGGGGGCTGTGGCATATCGGCTGTACATTTTATAAGCCAAGACTCTCCAGGTATCAGACAAAATCTTAAAAAAAAAAAAAAAACTGGCAACTCCAGACTTTTACTAGACAACCCCTTCAAGTACCAACTGAGTCCTGAGTCACTGCCCATCTCAAGAAAGCTCTTGCGCGCCACCTGGTGGTCACATGGATTCTTTCCTGTTACCATCGCTACAGTCACGACTCCAGGACCCTTCAGCCAAGAGTGCCTAAAGCCACCAGGTTACAGACGGTGTCACAGTGGGGACCCATTGGAAGGGTGAATGTCCCTCTTTCTTGAAAAGGCGGGCCAACTCCTCCTCTCTCCAAAATGTGACTTGAACCTTTGGTGTCTTGTCATGACTTGACCTTACAGATCTGTGTGTAAGGGGTGGGAGCTAAGAGACAAAAAAGGCCAAAAAGAAAAGCAAAAATCTCCAAACTTTAACAGTCACAACCTGCCTGCTTGGAACCTGATCCAGTCTCGCGGGACACCTTATACAAACATTTAGAGCCTTAGTCCTAGTAACCCATGATGCCTCACCACAAATATGTCCAGTCTCAGGAAGGACAAATAGTGCTGAGAAATGTGCCTTAAAAGACAGCAAGAGGCCCACATACACTTATTTATTTATTATTATTACCTTTTTTTTGTTGTTGTTTTTTCGAGGTAAGGTCTCACTCTAGCCCAGGCTGACCTGGAATTCACTCTGTATCTCTGGGCGGCCTCGAACTCACTGCGATCCTCCTACCTCTGCCTTGCGATTGCTGGGATTAAAGGTGTGTGCCACCACGCCAGGTTATTATTTATTTTTGAATGCAAGGTCTAGTCCAAGCTGACCTGTAACTCACCCTGCAGCTCAGCCTGGCCTCAAAATCACAGTGGTCCACTTATCTCAGCCTCACAAATGCTGAGATTAAAGGTGTGTGCCATCACAACTGACCAAGATGCCCACTTCATTATCCAGATAGACCCCACACAAATGGCCCACAGAGAAGACCAAATAATTTTTCAACTGCTGTAAAAAGGCTCTAGTCCCCCTCAGCAAGTTGTTTCTCTGAGAATTCACCTACTGTTCCTGTCTCTCCCACACCATACATTGTTTCTTTCTCTCTTTCATTGCAAGGAGAGGCAGAGACACACACACACACAGAAGAGAGAGAGGGAGAGAGGGAGAGAATGTGAATGAATGTGCATACTTGGGCCTCCAGCCACTGCAAATGAACGCCCTATGCATGCACCACCTTGCGCATCTGGCTTTTATGTGGGTAGGTATTGGGGTATCGAACCTGGAAGTCAGGCTTTGCAAGCAAGTGCCTTAACCACTGAGAAATTTCTCCAGCTCCCTTATGTTCTTTTTTAAAAACATATTTATTTATTTGAGAGAGAGAAAGACACAGACAGAGAGAAAGAGAATGGGTGGGCCAGGGCCTCGAGCCGCTGGTCACGAACTCTAGATGCATGTACCACCTTGTGCATCTGGTTTTACGAGGGTCCTGGGGAATCAAACTGGGGTCCTTTGGCTTTACAGGCAAGTGTCTTAACCGCAAAGCCATCTCTCTAGCCCCCACATGTTCTTTATTACAACTTGAATATGAGGATCAGAGAGATGGCTTAGCGGTTAAGGCACTTGAATATCAGTTCTACTCTGGTAAACACCCCCTCTGCTCCATTCATTGTGCCCAGGAAACCCAGCAGGCACCAACAGGGTTTGAGTTCTGTTCCATCAAAGCAGATACCAAAACTTTACCCTGCTTATTTAGTTCCAATGCATGTGGTGTTTTAAGAATCTGCACAGGATAACTGAAAGGTACTTTTCCATTGACATTAGCTTATTTACAGTTTGTGTTATTTTAGAAACTGCTGTGAAAATGTTTGAAGGTGGGGCTGGGGAGATGGCTCAGCGGTGAAGGTGCTTGCCTGCAAAGCCTAACGACTAGGGTTTGATTCCCCAGTACCCATGTAAAGGCAGATGCACAAAGTGGCTCGGGCATCTGGAATTTGTCTGCAATGGCTAGAGGCCTTGGTGCACCTATTCTCCCTTGCTCTCTCTGCTTGCAAATAAAATAAATAATACAAAATTTAAAAAAACGTGCTAAGGTGGAGGGAAGATGACAAATAGCCAATGAAAGATGAGACAGCGGGAAGCAGGGATACAAGGCTCAGCCAGTGCAAACCAGAAATCCGCCCAGGTTCAGTGTGGCTTACTGCGGTGCCCCTGGTCTGAGGGTGCTGCCTTGGGAAAGCCAGGTCCTTGGCAGTGTTTTGAGTGGCATCCAGGAGCATCCGGTGGTTATGGTCTTCCTGCTGGACCTCTGCCTGAACCCCAGTGACCCTGCTTGAGTAACTGTACAGTAAGGTCCCCCCCCCCACCCGCACACTTGTTACTGCTTCCTGGGACTGACATTCTCCTTCCTTGTGTCTGTGTAGGGAAATAATGTCGCTGGGATAGGAAGCAGCACATGGGTCACCATGGGTGTACCAAGTGTCTCCTGACACTCTTCTACACACCCCCTCCTCAAATCAAATAATCCCTTCAGACATCCAGGGCTTCAAGCCCAGTCTCCAGCCCTCACTTGGGCGCCAGCCAGGTCCCCTTGGGCCATAGCACCTTCAGCCCCCTAGGGGCGCCCACTTTAGTCTGACCCCTGCCCCCATCCTGCAGCCCAGGCCCAAGGTCCCCAGCCCCATTCTCCTGGGGCTCCTCTCGGGCTTGGTGAGCTGGTGTGCGCGAGGGAGGGCCTGTCCCAGGAAGGTGGAGTCTGGCCACCGAGCGAGCAGGGACAGGCTGGGACCGGGAGGAGGTGGCCTGGGACTTCAGGAGGTGTGCTTTGAGCTCTGCGGGTCCGAGCCCAGGGACGTCCCCACCGCGCCTGGCCCCTCCAGGGCCTGTCCCCACTCTCCTGGAGCCAGGAACTGTCCGCCCTCGGTGACTCTTCACTCCCTGCCCTGACTCACCGCTGGTGCCTGGGTGCCTGGGTGCCTGGCTGCGGCGCCGCCTTCCCGACCCGCCTCTGCAGCGGTCCTCCAAGGTCACGTGCTCTGTCCAGCCCGGGATTTCCTCCAGCCCCGCCCGAGGACGCCCCAGCTCGCCGAACCTGCCGGGCCTTTCTCCAAGCCTGCTGGCTTCCCGGCGGTTCCTGGAGGATTTTAGCATCTGCCTCTATTCTGGTACACCTCCGCAGCCCTGACTGTCCTTGGACAGGACCAAGGTAACCCCTGATACTGCCCACTTCCAAGGGCTCTGCGCTCAACCAGGGCCACTCCTTCTGGCATATGGGGACTGATCATGGTCCCCAAATCTTTCAGCCCCTTTAAAACTGCCACTCCTGCTTATCCTTAATAATTTCTTCCTGAGTGTGTTTAGACCCTTCTGTGCTCTCCCGGTTTATTTCTGGTTCTTTTCTCTCTATTTACCTTATTATTGGCATTCCTGGGGGTCCCCTTCTCCTTAAGAAAATCTCACTGAGGCCTATGACGTCAAGCTATGTTCATGTGACCATCACATTGACACCTGGTGCCCAGACCTCTCTTCTGAACCTTCCATGGAACCTCCAGCTTTCCAAGTCAAAAATGAAATTCAGGGTTTAGCGATTAAGGCACTTGCCTGCAAATCCAAAGGACCCTGGTTCAATTCTCCAGGATCCACGTAAGCCAGATGCACTAGGTGGCACAAGTGTTTGGAGTTCGTTTGCAGTGGCTGATGGCCCTGGAGTGCCCATTCTCTCTCTCTCCCTCTTTCTCAAATAAATAAAGAAAAAAATGTTTTTAAAAAAATTCCAGGGGCTGGAGAAATGGCCCAGCGGGTAAAAGTTCATGTTGAATGGAAGCCTGATTGGCCCTGAGTTTGATTCCCCAGCACCCACAGAAACATCTGTAGGGAGTGAAGACTGGACAATCACTGGGGCTCACTGGTCAGCCTGCCTGACAGAAAACAACTCTGGGTTCCGTGAGAAACCTGTCTTAGGGAAACACATGGATGAGCAGTACAGGGAGACACTGACATTCTCCTCTGGCCTCTGTATTCATGAGAACGGCACACACATCTGCAGACAGGTGTATGCACCATGCATACTACACGTGCTCACACACACACAAAGCACACAAAAAAAGTGAGATTGAAGCCAGGTCTGGTGGCACTGTCTTGTCATTTCTGTTACTTGTGAGGCAGAGAGATTTCAAATTTGAGGCCAGCTTGGGCAGCCGACCAAGTTTAAGGCCAACCTGGGTGACTTAGTGAGACCTTGTCTCAAAAAGTAAAAAGAGGGCTGGACATTTAGCTCAGTGGTGGAGCACTTGTCTAACAAGCAGGAGACTCTGGGTTCAATTAGGAATTGGCACTACATAAAAAAGAAAAAGAAAAAATTTCCCTTCAAATTCATTCACCTTCTTGCTTTTCCATCTTTGCTGGTTCTCACTGCCATTCACCTGCTGGGACAAGTCAGAGGCCTGAGGTCATGCTACATTTTTCCTGCCTTACCCACCTGTCCCACATGCTTGAAGCCCATTTAACCTGTTTTGTAGATAGCTCTTCTGGTGTCCGTCTTCGCACCTTTAATCTAAAGTATGGCAGCCTTGGTCTCCGTGCCTGTGGTCCACTCCCAGCACTTACCAGCATCAGCGTGGAGCATGCTCTCTACATCTCACTGATGACGTAAGTGGCCACCAGCTTAGTTAGAAGACTGCATAGTCACTTCCTTGTTTGAGAGGTAGAGGAAAACTTATGGGTGCGAGTTCACCACAGAAGACCTTTCAAGTGTCTACACTAAACTGTCTCATTTAACGACACGGTACTGGTAAACTATTGGTTTCTTCAAATATGCATACATTTGCATGTATCTTAGGTTTGTAGGGTGAAATATCTCCCTTTCACATGTCATTTATTCAGGTCTCAGCATAAGTGTTAAGTACTGTGTGATACATTTCTTGGCCCCATCTCTTTCTCAGTAGGCTTAATATTGGTACATCTTTTTTTTTCAATTTTTTAAATTAACAACTTCCATGATTATAAAAAATATCCCATGATAATACTCTCCCTCCTCCCACTTACCCCTTTGAAAATTTCCCCTTTGAAATATGATTCTCCGTTATATCCCCTCCCCATCTCAGTCAGTCTCTCTTTTATTTTGATGTCATGATCTTTTCCTCCTATTATGCTGGTCTTGTGTAGGTAGTGTCAGGAACTGTGAGGTCATGGATATCCAGGCCATTTTTTGCCTGGGGGGATCATGTTGTAAGGAGTCCTACCCTTCTTTGGCTCTTACATTCTTTCCACCACCTCTTCCGCATCACACCCTGAGCCTTGGAAGGTGTGATAGAGATATTGCAGTACTGAGCACTTCTGTCACTTCTTTACAGCACCATGACACCTTCTGAGTCATCCAAAGGCCACTGCCATCTGAAAGAGAAGATTCTCTACCAAAAGTGAGAGTCGCATTAATATAAGGGTATGAACATTAAGAGAAGTGCTTAACAGGCAGTTTGATAAGCATAGTATATACACTTAGCCAGACACCAGCAGATGTTACACCCTTAGGGCTCATGACTACCCGTTTTAAGTTTTCAGTATCAGGGATGTATTCCCTCCCATGGAGCGGGCCTCCAGTCCAATTAGAGGGCAGTTGGTTTCCACCATGACAGACATGCCATTATTGCACCCATTGGCTCATTTGGCCTGAAGGTCCATCTTTTATTATTATTAGTTTTTATTAAGTATATACTTTGTATGGACACATCGTGTGTTGGTACCATCATTTCCGTCCATCCTGTCCCCATTCCACTGAGGGGCCTCCCCAGTGGGACTGCTGGTATTCCCTGTGGGGTTGTGGGTTATGAGTTGTGAGAGCAGCAGTCAGTCATTGTGGGGATGGGGGCCATGTCTCTGGAGATTCCTTCTCAACCTGTGGCTCTTACTGTATTTCAGCTCCCATGGTACATCTTCTTGTAGCACATATTGAACCATATTTTATTTGTTTGCACATCTGTCTAGTGTTGAGGCCGGGCTTATGTTGTCTCTCTTCCTGTTGCCAGCCCCTTGTGTGGCTCTTGGCCTATGTGCAGCAAGTGCTCAGTAAGTCTGCCATGAGCGAAACAGCCTCACACTTGGTGGGGGGTCATGGGTATCACTTCCTCAATACCAGAAGTTCACATAATGAAGCTGTGAGAGCCAATGGGTAAACATTAAGCTTAAAATGATCTGAAGACTTTGCCCTGTGCGGTTGCTCAGATAACTCACAGGATAAGAAATCCCCCTGTCCTTGTGAAAGCCTTTTATTGCCTTTAGATATGCTTTTGGCCTTGGGAAACAGAAGAGACAGTGAGTTTGGGAGGGGAGAGTTTGGGGAGGAACAGGGGGGAAGTTATGGAGGAATGTCCCGGGAATGACCAAACGGTAAAGTCCACCCTCCTGGCCTTCGCCTTGAGCTCAGGGAACAGATTCCTTCCTCACATGAGGCTGGGGTCCTTTTTTTTAATTTTTAAAAAATTATTTATTTGAGAGAAAGAGGTAGAGAGAGGGAGAGAGAGACAAAGAGAGAGAGAGGATGGATGTGCCAGGGCATCCCGCCACTGCAAACAAACTCCAGACACATGCGCCACCTTATGCATCTGACTTAGGTGGGTCCTGAGGAATTGAACCTGGGTCCTTTGGCATTGCAGGCAAGCACCTTAACCGCTAAGCTATCTCTCCAGCTGAGGCTGGGTTCTTTACTGCAAGTGGAGTGGTATGATGCTTTGAATGAGTCCAACAAAACAAAATCAATCCTTATTTAAAAAAAAAAAATCAGGGCTGGAGAGATGGCTCAGCTGTTAAGGTGCTTGCTTCCCCAGTAACCATGTAAAGCCAGATGCACAGATGGTGCATGTGCCTGGAGTTTATTTGCAGCAGCTGGAGGCTCTGGTGCACTCATTCTCTTTGGCTCTCTTCTCTCTACCTGTCTCTGCTTGCAAATAAATAAAAAAAATATTTTGAAAACAAGATCAACCCCTCATGTGTGGTGTTAAAGAGGTGGGGCCTTTGAAAGTACATTAACCATGATGGCCTGACCATAGTGGATTAAACCGTTTATGGACCAATGGATTAATGGGCTAATGCACTATCTCAAATGTTGTACAGAGCTGGGTGTGGTGGCGCATCCCTTTATTCCCAGTGCTCAGGAGGCAGAGGTAGGAAGACAGCCATGAATTCAAGGTCACCCTGAGATGACAGTGAATTCCAGGTCAGCCTGGACTAGAGTGAAGCCCTGTCTCAAAAAAACCAAAAAAAAAAAAAAAAAAAAAAACACCTTGAAAAAAAGTGGTACCATTATAAAACCCATTTTGGGGCTGGATGGCTCAGTGGTTAAGGTACTTGCCTGCAACGCCGAAGGAGTCATGTTTGATTCTCCAGATCCCACGTAAGCCAGATGCACAAGGTGAAGCATGTGCAAAGTTGCACATGTGCACAAGGTGGCAAATGCCCTTGGAGTTCAATTGCAGCAGCTGGAGGCCCTGGCATGCCAATTCTCTCCCTCCCCCCCCTCACTGTCTCTCACTCTCATTAAAAAAAAAAGGAAAAGAAAGCTGGGCGTGTTGGCACACGCCTTTAATTGCAGCTATCAGGAGGCAGTGGTAGGAGGATAGCCATGAGTTCGAGGCCACCCTGAGACTACACAGTGAATTCCAGGTCAGCCTGAGCTAGAGTGAGACCCTACCTCAAAAAACCAAAAAAACAAACAAACAAAAACCACAAACACCATTTGGCTTCCAGTGTCATGTGATCACATGCATCCCTCTCCTAGTACCATCCCTGTCACCATGTCAGGACTCTGCAGAGTCCCCACCAGCAAGGAAAAAACCCTCACTAGATGCAGTCCCTCAACCTTGAACTTTCCAGCCTCTAGAATCCTGAGCCAAATACAGCTGTGTTCTTTATAAAATCTGTGGTCTTGGGTATTCAATTATAGCAACAGAAAATGGGCTAGGACACAGAGAGAGTGAGTATCCTCCCTTCATTCAAACAGGATGACGACGTTCTTGCCAGCTTCGTGAAGGAGGTAAATCACATGGATATCTTGGACTCCCTTTGCATTCATTCTAGAATGTCCAACCTGGCATTTTGGAATTAAACCCCTTTGTGGGTAATCCAAATTGGCCTTGAGAGGAATCTGTAGCAGTTATCTCCTCATTGCTGGGACAAAAATCCAACCAGAAGCTTATTGGAGGAAATTAAGTCTCAAGGGAAACACCATCATAGTGGAGGGCATGACGGGCAGGCAGCGGGCATCACATCATCTCGTCAGTAGAGAGGAACAAGCAGGGCTGGACTATAAAACCACAAGGCCCCCATCAGTGACGCACTTCCTCCAGTAAGGTTCCACTCCCAAAGGCTCCCCAAACTTTCTGAACCACCACCAGCCGGGGATTAAGCAAGTCCATGGGGGACATTTTACATCTAAACATCCAAGAGGAACACTCAATTTGACCAGGGAGGCACTTTCCGGGCCTGCAAGGCCACTTAACTCTAATGCTAGCCCCAACTGTAGCCACGCCAGGGCAGCAAGCAATGGCATTGCCTTGCGCATCCCTTTATGACAGCTTTGTTTCTTTCTATCCATCTCTCTATTTTAATATTCATTGTCATTAGCATGGTCAAGCTTGCTAAGTCTCTCTGACTCTCATTTGAGGGAAGTTTGCTGGGCTTCTCCATGCAGATGGCTCAGCTCCCTTCAGAAACAACCTGGAACCTCAAGGCCTTGAGGCCCAGTCAGCTGCACCCTGTCCTGATGCTGTGCATTGCACACCAGGCTCTTCATTTGCATTTGAAATGGATCCCTAAAGATGTGATAACAGATAGGAAGGTGAGCTTTTGTTATGGAAAAATAGGCTGAGAAACATATCGGGGAACCAGGCCTGCTCAGGCAGCTGATCTTTCAGACAGATTTTGAAAAAGTTTGTTTCCAGAGTGACCTAGCAGGCATGGAAGAGAGTCTCTTCACAAAGCTGCTAACTATGGACAGGAGCTCCAAGTGCCTCCTCAGGGGCAGGGTTTTCGCATATTTGTGAGATAGGGAAAAAAACGGGGAAAGGAAAGATGGCTGCCTGTGAAGTGACGGTATTCCTCCTGTCTTCATGTTACTGGACACTGAGTCACACAGTGATGGCACAGGGGAGCATCAGAAAATTTATTCATGTCGCCATGGACTCAGGGGCACAACTTCCAAAGCCTGAGTCCTGAGCTCTCATACAACAGGCAGTCTGATGTTGTCTTGAATTCTTTACACTGTTGGTGGGTTACAAGTTTCTAAGGTTACATGATTTGGGACACAAACAGAAAATTCCTTAGTAATTAATCAGTGATTAAAAAAAAGCAGGGGACTGGAAAAATGGCATAGCAGTTAAGGCACTTTCCTGCGAAGCCTAAGGACCCAGGTTCAACTCCCCAGACTCACACAAGCCAGACACACAAGGTCACACATGTGTACAAGGTGGTAAACGCATCTGGAATTTGATTGTAGTGGCTAGAGGCCCTATCATGCCAATTCTCTCTCTCTCTCTCATAAAAACGGGGAGCTGAAGAGATGGTTTAGGAGTTAAGGTGCTTGCCTGCAAAGCCCAAGGATCCAGGTTCTATTCCCCAGGACCCATGTAAGCCAGATGCACAAGGTAGCGCATGCATCTGAGTTCGTTTGCAGTGGCTGAAGGCCTTGGCACATCCATTTTATATCTGCCTCTTGCTCTTTCATGCTCAAATAAGATAAACAAATAACAAATTTTAAAAAAGTGCCAGGCATGGTGACACACACCTTTAATCCCAGGCAGAGGTAGGAGGATCGCCATGAATTCAAGGCTACCCTGAGACTACATAGTGAATTCTAGGTCAGCCTGGGCTAGAGTGAGACCCTACCTCGAAAACAACAACAACAAAAAATGTACAAATGCAGACCAGAAAGCTGTTTGTTCAGGGGTATTTGTGCCCATGGCTGCACTAGCAAGATACAAGCAGTGTGCAGATGCATGTATAGGGAGGAGACTCAGGGTCATGCTGTCTCCCTAGTAAAGCTTGTACAATAGAAGTGTGTTTTGGGGGCTGGAGAGATGGTTTAGCGGTTAAGGCATTTGCCTGCAAAGCCAAAGGACCTCGGTTCAATTCCCCAGCACCCACATAACCCAGATGCACAAGGTTGCACATGTGTCTGGAGTTCGTTTGCAGTGGCTGGAAGCCCTGGTGTACCCATTCTCTTTATCTGCCTCTTTCTCTCTGAAATAAATAAATTAATTTAGAAAAAAGAAATTGTGTTTTAGAGTATCACATGGGTCTGTTTTCTTTGGTAAATCTCTTCTACCACATTCATGGCTCTTCGTGGGGTGATGTTCAGAAAACGGTGGTGTTGGCTGGGTTTAAGTGCAGTGTTTTCACCCCTCGGTGTCAAAGTTTACTAGCAGACACCTGTACAGTCTCCAATGGCTCGGTGTTTTCCGCAAGGTTGGCCTGGGTCTGTCGGTACAGGCCTGTGGAGTTCCGCTGTTAACTTGATTGGATTAGGAAGCTTGGGTGGGTCTGTGAGGGTGTTTCCAGGAAAGATTGGTTGAGAGAGAGGAAGTCCTTTCTCCAGAGCGGGGGTCCTTCTGGTGGTGGACTCTGTAGAAAGAAGCTCTGAGAGAACACTGAGCCTCTGCCGGGCTGCCTTTGACGCTCTCTGGTGCATGCGTGCGTCTACCCTGTTGCTGCTGACCTTGGACATTGGGAGCCAGCTTCATCGGCCCTCTCATGCGGACTGAAGACCAAGCATTCTCCAAGAATCCTCCAGGCCTTTAGTGCCAGGGTGGGACTGCTGAGGCATCCAGTCTCATGGACTGAGTTCCCACTGGGTTCTCTCTCCAGTTCTACAGCATCTAGACAGCCATGTTGGACTGCCCACCTCTATCCTGTAAGCTTATCTAATAAATCCCCCTTATGACATATTTTCATCCTGTCTGTTCTGGTCCTCTGGAGAACCCTGACTAATGTAAGGCCTATATTCCCCGCTACTCAGGAGGCGGAGGCAGGAAGATGGAAAGTTCAAGGCCTTTCTGGACTACAGAATGAATTTAAGGCCAGTCTGGGCAATGTAGCAGAACTCTCTCTCAAAATAGAAAGTATAGGGCTGCAGAAATTGCTTAGCGGTTAAGGCCTTTGCCTGCAAAGCCAAAGGATCCCGGTTCGATTCTCCAGGACCCATATAAGCCAGGCCACAATGGCATGCATCTGGAGTTCATTTGCAGTGGCTGGAGGCCCTGGAGCACCCATTCTCTCTCTCTCTCTTTCTGTCTTTGACCCTCCTTCTCTCTCAAATAAATAAATAAAATAAAATAAAAAATAAAAAGTATAGTGTTGGGATGCACCTGATGGCACAGTGCTTGCCTTGTATGTGTGAGGACCTACATTTGATCCCCAGAGTGGGAAAAGGAAAAGCAAAAGTCCCCTCCAAGGCCCTGAAGGTAACCTAGGGAACTGTTACTGTACTCTCGTCATGACCCGCACAGCAGGCTACGGATGCCAGTCATGCATGGACGGCTACTGTGCGTGTCCAACCTCATAACAAGGCTGCTTTTGCCTCTGAGCAGGCTGGGCTCAGAGCAAAGCCACTGCTGCCCTCTGAGCAGGACCAGAAAGAGTTCACCTTAAGTAGCCTTGGCCACATTCATCAGAGGCCCTTCTGATGCCACTGTGGAGAATTCCACTCTTAAATGAGCAGGCTGAGACTGAGGATTGTGATCCCTAGTGAGCCAGGCCTACCTTACCCAGATAGCCGGTTCCAAGAAGAGACAACGACATTGGAAACTCAATCCTCAGTAAATAATGAGATGTCTGGTGAGACATCCAGATCGGAGCCCCACAGTGTCTCTCTGACTCTCTCTTCCCTGGTCTTTCCAGGTTTTTGGTGTCTTACTCAAAGAATTGGAGAAAGGCACACACAAGCACTTAAGCAGCAGGCACCATATTAAGATCAAAGCAACGGCAAAGGTTTGAATAAACTCCAAAGGGGCAGTGGGCCACTTGAATGGAGAGCACTCAGGGACCTCAGAAGAATTCTGGGGCTTGTCTTTGTAGGGTGCTTAGGGGAGGGTGAATCAGTTGCTAGGGCATACTTTGGGTGGTCTCCTGGTTTGATTGGCAGGTTTGGGTTATATGTTTCCTCTACTGTGCATGTTCCTTCCCATGATGCATCTGATTTTAATCAAATGTACTCTGTTATACATAGGCATAAGATGGCAAATAGGGGTTGCTCCCTAAAGTTCACTTACAGGACATCTTTTGTCTTGCTGTTCTGACCCAGACCTATCTAAGAACGTACTTGAACGTGCACTGATCAGGATTAACCACTGGCCAAAGGGGAGGAGAAAACAAGTTCACTGTGTGGAGCTGGGTGCGTATGTGCAGCAGCTCAGTACAGGTGGGACCCAGGCTTTCCACAGGCTGTAAGGCACATTGTTAGGAGAAGGGTGTGTTTATTGCTCAAGCCAAGCAATGTCCCTGGAGGCTGAATTCTTCCTTATGCCTGCCTGCCTTCTGTCTTTGGGAAGGTAGGTCATTCACAGCTGAGTAATCACCTGCCTATCAGGGCTGTCTTTGAGGTAGATGTGCTATCTACAGGGAAGCTAGATGGGTGTGTTGGTGCATGCCTGTCACCCCCATACTGAGAACCTGAGGATCAGGATTTCAAGACCAGCCTGGGGTGACAGCCTCCCTGCTTTCAGACTTGTAACAAGGCGGGAACATCATGGAGAAAGAGCATGGCTGAAGACAGCTGTTCACTAGCCAGGAAGCAAAGTGTGGGGGGGAGACAGGAAGGGGTCAAAGCTAGCATATGCCCTTCAAAGACACCCCCAGATTCCTCCCAATCAGGCCCACTCCTACATTCTACCACTGCTCTTGTAATAATTCCAGTACACCACACCACAGATCTGTCAAAGCATGAACCCACTGATTAGAAAAAAGGCCAGTGGATCCATTCATGGCCCAGAGACTGGATCAGCCAATCCACACATGAGCTTTGGGAGGAGGTGCTTTTAAAAACTTTTATTTTTAACCATTTCATACATGTATACAATGTCTTTTGAACCCATTCCCTCCAGTGATCTCTTCTTCTCCCTTTCCCCTCATATATAGCTTAGCTTCTTCCTAACACCTTTCTTCTTCCCCATCAATCTTGAAGAGATAGTTTATATTCAAACCATAATACTGACACCCCATTATATGTGTGCCATCTCCTGTGCATTCCTTACACATCCCACTTGATCCCCTGCAGTGTCACCTCTTGGAGTTGTACCTGATTATTATTATTTTTAAATATTATTTATTTATTAGAGAGAGAGAGAAAGGAAGAATGGGTACACCAGGTCCTCCAGCCACTGCAAACGAACTCCAGAAGAATGTACCACTTGTGCATCTGGCTTACATAGGTCCTGGGGAATTGAACCTGGGTCCTTGGGTTCATAGGCAAGGGCCTTAACCACTAAGCCATCTCTCCATCCCTGTACCTGATTATTTTAAGTTTTTTAAATTTTTATTAAGTCCAGTTTACTTTTTTTGTGTGTATGTGGTACTGAGGATTGGACCTAGGGTCATATGTATGGTGAACAAACACTTACTATTGAACTGTGTAGCCTTTTGTTCCTGATTTCATTACCAGCGTTTATCCAAACCTACTGAGATGAGTTTCCCAGCCACAATCACTTGATCCTAAAATGGTGTGAGAGGACACTGTGGGGAACTGAGTCAAGCACACAGTGAAACAGAGAAGGAAAAGAGAACCCAAGTGAAACCTTTGTGTGTGTGTGTGTGTGTGTGGGTTTTTGAGGTAGGGTCATGCTCTAGCCCAGGCTGACCTAAAAGTCACTATGCAGTCTCAGGCTGGCCTGGAACTCACAATCCTCCTACCTCTGCCTACCAAGTGCTGGGATGAAAGGCGTGCACCACCACGCCAGGCTTGGAGCCTCTTTTTTGACAAAGCTATTTAAGGAAACAAGGTGGGCTCTGTGCTTGGCATTAGTGAGGAATTGGAAAGAATCTAAACTCTATAGAAAACTTGGCATGGGAGCCACGGGCCCTGGCCTGGCCTGGCCTGGCCTGGCCTGGCCTCACAGACAGTGCAGGTGGAGTGGTTTCTGGCTGGCACTTAGGGCCCATTCCAGCATCCTTCTAGAAGAAATGCGGAGAAGCCTGGGGTCCACTTGGAATAGGGGGCTCCCGTGGCTGGTAGAAGCAAAGAACAGCCAGCTAGCGAGTCCACCAATTAAAAGGTGGTGTGAAAAGTGCAGCCTTTCCTGGTTGTGATAGAACCGGATACACAGACCTTCAAACAGCGAACTTCTTAAGTTTTCTCCATCACAGGCCTTGGACGACACAGTGACCTCTCGGCTGAGCAAGTTGCTTGCAAGCTACATTCCAGAACTGGCCATTTCTCAAGACCCTAGGGACCTACTTGCCTGAGGCAGAGGTAACATTCCTAGAAGAGAGGTTGTATAAAATTTCAGGTATCCATGCATCTTTCTACACATCAGCTTGTCACTAAATACACTTTCTCTCCTATTCGCTATCTCTGGAGTTACTGGCTCTCTGGAGCAGTGGGAGGTTCAAGGCTCTTGTTGTTATAGCAACTTGCTCTGAACAGGGTTTTGTTTCAAACTGTCCTTCTGAGTACCTTTCTTTTTAAAATGTTATTTTTATTTATTTATTCATTTGACAGAGAGAGAAAGAGAGAATGGGCATGCCAGGGCCTCCAGCCACTGCAGACGAACTCCAGGCATCTGTCTAACATGGGTCCTGGGGAATTGAACCTGGGTCCTTTGGCTTTGCAGGCAAACGCCTTAACCGCTAAGCCATCTCTCCAGCCCTGAGTACTTTTTTTAAAAAAAAAAAATATATATATATATATTATTTATTTATTTATTTGACAGAGAAAGAGGGAAGGAGAGAGAGAGAAAATGGGCATGCCAAGGCCTCCAGCCACCGCAAACTCCGGATGCGTGCGCCCCCTTGTGCATCTGGCTAATGTGGGTCCTGGGGAATTGAATCTGTGTCCTTTGGATTTGCAGGCAAATGCTTTAACTGCTAAGCCATCCCTCCAAACCTGAGTGCCATTTTTTTTTGATCAAAGGTAACATGCATTTTGCCCATGTTTATGGCCTTGTAATGTTCTCTGCTATCTGCCTGCTCTGTGTCTTAGAAGTGATTCATGACACAACCAGGCTTCTTGGATGAGTTACTGGGAGTGACCACTGCCGTGGGATTAGAATAACTGTTGGAATACTTGACATGAGGAGCTTGCAAGGATTGTGACATTGCTGTGAGGTCTTGCTGTATGCCAGTTAGATAACCTCTCTGTTTTTCATGGGAAACATTGCAATGTTTATAACTACACAGGATTTCTGGGAACTTATGTATCCTACAGGAGGGGAGGGATTCTACCTCAGACTAATTTCAGTTTCGCACTACAAATGTGTGGCAAGCATGCATTCAATCAAGTTGGGTCAACCAAGCAACTGAACTAATCATGGGTGGCTTAATTCATTGGGTAAGTTTATATTCCCTTGAGGTTCCAGTTCATTATTTAGACACTTGACTTGGATCCATCCACTGTGCCCTGGTTCATAAGAAGTATTGCTAAGTCTTTACTACTTTACCACTGATGATGTCAAGGTATATATGCTTGTCAGGTTTCCCAAGTTACTCAGTATACGTTATTTTGAAAATTTCACACAGAGCGAATAGTGTTATTCAATGACAAAATGTGTGTAAGGATGAAATACAGCTATTGAGAGAATGTTTTTATTCTTTCTGTGCCAGCAGAACAGAACATACACCATACAGAGTAGCTTTATAGTTTTCTGTGCTCTGCATTCAATGGCAGTGTTCTTTTTTAAAAAATTTATTTATTTATCAGTTATGTACACAGTGTGTATATAGCCATGTTGCTACCATTGTTAGCCTCCTCTCTGTCCTCCTCCCTCTGCAGAGACCCTCCTTGTTGGGGAATGTGGGTTGTGCATTGTGGGGTTAGCTATCAGTTATGGGTAAGAGGCAATGTCTCTGTGCATAATGTTCCAACTTGTGGCTCTAACAATCTTTCCGCCCCCTCTTCTGTAAATTTCCATGAGCCATGTTGGGTTCGTTTTAGGTCTGCTTCAGTGATGAGGTCTTGGGAGCCTCTGTGTCTTTGGATATATGGTTTGGTAAGAGTTGAGTGTTCTTTGTGTCTATCTCCTTCACCCTTGTGCTGGTACAAGGTTCACCAAGAAAGCAGCACTCTTGCTCATTTCCTCAATTACTGTTGTTTTCAGTTGGGGCCCTGCTGAGGTGTGATGGGCTGAGTCTCTCCTCAGGATCTGTTATTTATTTATTTATGAGAGAGTCAGAGGAATGGGTGTGCCAGGGCCTCCAGCTACTGCAAACAAACTTTAGATGCATGTCCCATCTTGTGCATCTGGCTTATGTGGGTCATAGGGAATCGAACCTGGGTCCTTTGGCTTTTCAGGCAAGCACCATAACCACCAAGCCCTGGCAGCATTATTTCTGAGTGTGCTTGTGTCAGTCTATTCTATCCATCACTTGAAAAGGAATTTTTCCTCATACATAGAACCCTTCAGGTCTGGGGATGGAGCTCAGTGGCTGAGTACATGTTTAGTATGTGCAAAGCCTCAGTTCAGTCCCTAGCATCCCTCACCCCAAATAGAACACAACAAAACAAAATATTTACTTGAAAAAAGAATGCCACATACATGAGTAAAACGTGCTCTGTTTGGTACTCATGACCAAGATTCGTGTTAAGTCTTTTCTTTCTTGGAGGCAGTTTCTCCCTATGTTGCTGTTTGAACTTTTTGTTTTAGTTTTTTTCAAGGTAGGGTCTCATTCTAGCTCAGGCTGACCCGGAATTCACTATGTAATATCAGGGTAGCCTGGAATTCACCGTGATCCTTCTACCTCTGCCTCCTGAGTGCTGGGATTAAAGGCGTGCGCCACCACACCCAGCTTGCTGTTGAACTTTGGATTGTCCTGTCTGTACATCCAAGTCCTGGGACTTGGGGTTACACCACCACGCCTAGCTTCCAGTTTCCTGACTGGAAATTCAGATGGCCTTGCTGCAGTAAGAGGGCTTTGTCTGCTTTTATCACAAGTTCTGATGTCCAAATTTATAAGAGAATTTCTGAGGAACTTCTGAGGAACTTCTTCAGAAATTCTCTTACATTATTAAATAAGAGCCATCTGTTTCCAGACATGGGTAGCAGCAGGGACCAATTAAGCCTGGCCCAGAAAAATAAAGACCTTTTCTGGCACTGGTCATTCTGACATCATTATGTTTGCGGTGAACTTTCTAGATATTATACACCCTTTTACCACTGAATACCACTGACCAGCAACTGTGTGTGCACACAGCAGTGCGCAGAGACTGGGGCTCCCTTGCCTTCCTCTGTTCCGTGCGCTTTCATAAGGGCATTACTTCCTCCAGCCGTCGAGTGGTACTGGCTTTGCTTAGATGCGTCCAGAACAACATACCTAACCTATCTCATCCCTCTTTAAGCTGAAGGTACAAAAGAAAGAGCAACTGAGGCATCTTGCTGTCACCTTTTACAATGTCCTCTTTCAGACTCCTAAAGGGTACATAAAGACGTCCCTCCAGTCATTGTCCTCAACCTGCAGTCAGTCACATTGGCCTTGAAGGACAAACCATGTGTCAGATGAGGATAATTATCCGTGTCCGAAAGACCATAGCTGTGGCAGAAATAACCATCTCCTGAGAACAGCTCACCCCTCTAGCACTCAGAACTCTTTGGATCACCTTTTAGGCCCAGAACTGAGACCCTGGTCAATGAGACCACTCCTTGACCAGGACTGCCTCGGCCCACTGCCCAAGTTCTTCCCCTACTTACACACAAAGCTCATGTCAGGACCCTGAAGATGAACTTGGGTCATGGACCCTTTATCTGTCCCTTTCCCACGTGTTGATTGACTCTCCTTTCTCGGCTTCTTGACATTACTTGTCCTTTTTTTTTTTTTTTTTTTTTAGGTAGGGTCTCACTCTAGCCCAGGCTGACCTGGAACTCACTCTGTAGCCCCAGACTGGTTTTAAATTCATGGTGATCCTCTTACAACAGCCTCCTAAGTGCTGGGGTTGAAAGAGTGTGTCACCCACCTAGTTCACTTGTCTTTTTAATTAATAATTGGGACAAGTGGCTGAGCCTAGGTCTTTGGGATGCCTAGGGCCTTTGCTCTAAAATTCCCACTAACAAAAGCATCGTAGGGGAAACATTACTAGGGATGGACGTGATAGATATTGAGGATCACTACAGTGTAACTGCACCATGGGAGTCACAAATTGCAGCTCAGTTCTCAATATATCCTGTACAGCATGTGGCTTATAGCCAAGGAGCAAGGGGGTTTTGATGTATGGAAAATTACTTAGGGGAAACATCAGAGTGAGGGAGATTCTGGCTACACCCACCTGTAGGATTCTTGCTAAGGACAGGCCAGATGGCACTGGAGGTATAAGAGAACTGATCAGGTATCAAGGCTAACATAGGATAGGGATTTCTGGCTAAACTTCCTTTTCACATGATTTTTGTGAAAGTTGGATTTTACAGCCAGGCATGGTGGTACATCAGCAATGCATGTGGTGGAGGCAGGAGAATGGCAAATTTGGGAATAGTCTGGGCTACATAGTTAGACCTCAACTCAGCACAAACAAAACAACTCCACAAGAAAAAGAAACCTAGATTTTACCAGGAAATTCAGATAACGGCCTGGGAGAAGACTGAGGTAGAACAAGTAGAGAACTTCCATTAGAGAAAAAATGACACAATCCCTATGTGTGTGTATGTGTGTGTGTGTGTGGAGGGGGCAGATTTGGCAAAAAACAAACAAGAGGGGCTGGAGAGATGGCTTAGCAGTTAAGGCGCATGCCTGCAAAGCCTAAGGACCCAGGTTCGATTCTCCAGGTCCTACATAGCCAGATGCATTTGGTGGCACATGTGTCTGGAGCTCATTTGCAGCCGCTAGAGGCCCTGGCATGCCCACTCTCCCTCTTTCTAATAAATAAATAAATAAAAATAAAAATTTAAAAACCCCAAAATCTTTGTATTTATCTTTTGATGTGCCTCCTTTAGGGAATCTCGGAATCTGCATTAATGGATATTTCTCCACAAATACACAACAACATTCTTACTAAGTTCTTGCTCCCCAAAGCGTGGCCCATCAGTCAACAGGGTTAGCAGCAGCAGAGCTTGTTAGAAAGCCCATTCTCAAGTTACTGAATTGGAAGCTGCTCGTTGACCATACTCTGGGTGAAGAGTAGGAATACACAAAGGAGTCCTGTACAGCCAGGAAAGAGAATAAAGCAGAGCTCTGTATCTTGCTGGGGGGATTTTCCAAACAGTTCAAAAAAAGGAACTTGCAGAACGATAGGTAAGCAGGTGAAATAGGAATTATCTATAGAGTTCTCACATACACACACGTGGTGTATTTGTGCAAAGGACACGCTGGGAGGATAAACCTGAAGCGGGAACACTGGAGTGAAAAGCAGTGAAGAGGCCTCAAGCCTCTGGGCATCCGTTTATGCTTACATACTTCAAAAGCAAAAAGTAACAGCTGGGATGGGGTCCTGGTTTGCCACTGACTGCTAGGTAGGGGCCCAGGAGGACCCTGATAAACATTCTACAGTGTCAGCACCCAGCTCCAGTGTCAACGTGGGCTGTGATGAATAACCTCAGTGTAGGGCGAGAAGACATCTGAGGTCTCCAAAGTTGAGGGCACCTCTAAACCTGGCCAACATCCTCCCCACCTCCAGCGTGCTGTTCCCCACGAGAGGTGGAAAACAGGGTTTTCATTCTCATTTACACAATCTGTGGTGCTTGGTGCTCTAATTCTTACTGGCCTTCAAGAGTTCAAATGAGGTTTTGTAACACAGCCATGATCCCTTGTGCTGTTTTTTGAAAATTTGTTTGTGAGTGAGAATGGATGGGTGCCCTGGGGCCTCCTGCCACTGCAAATGAACTCCAGATGCACGTGGTCGTTTTGTTCATCTGGCTTTACAAGGGTACTGGGGAACTCAAGCGCCTTTAACCATCTCCCCAGACCCTGTTCCTGTTTAATTTAATTATTTAATTAATTAATGTATGAGAGAGATGGGTGCAAACACTGTGCATCTGGCTTTACGTGAGTACTGGGGAATCGAACCTGGGCCAGCAGGTTTTGCAAGCACGCGCCTTTAACCTCTGACCCTTCTTCCCAGCCCCCACTCCTCCCTTGCTTCGGTTTGTGCCTAACTGACCAGCGCTCTGCCTCCGCCCCAGTACCGAGCCTTTCTTTCCCCTGGCTCCTCAAAGTTCTGCGGTGCCCACTCGGTGCCAGTTCTGGCCACTGCAACAGTGAGCAGGCTGGTGGGGCCCGCGCGCTGCGCCCCAGTGAAACCAGCCGGGTTTCGGGGGCTGGAAGACAAGTGTGTGGGGCGGCCGGGGATGCCGGGGCTCCGGGCTGGGCTCCGAGGCCCCGCCCCGATCACCGGGCCCCGCCCCGCCCCGCCCCGCCCGCCCCTCAAGGTCCCTTAGCGCGGCGCGGCGCGGCCCCTCCAGTCCCGGTGCGCGCAGCTCGGGGCGGCGGAGGCGCGGGGCGGCCGGGTAGGCGGAGCGGCTGCGGGGCGGGCGCGGGGACCTGACTCGCGCGGCTCGGCTTCGGCGGCGGCCGGGGGAGCAGCGCGCGGGCTCGGGCCGCCGGGGTCGAGGAGCGGCCCGAGATGGGGGCGAGCCGGAGCCGCGCCGGGAGCCCGGGCCGCAGGTGACCCCGCCGGGGCGGCCGCGGGGCGCCGGGCGTTGCGGTGCGGGGTGGGGCCGCGGGCTCGGCCGGCCGCAGCTCCCCGGACTGTGCCTGCCAAGCCCGGTGCCTCTGGAGTAAGGCCATGTGGGCGGCACTTTCCGTGCCCTGAGGCCTGCAAGAGTAGACAGTTGGTGGTTTTTATTTTATTTTATTTCTTTAATTAAGGCGCTGGGCGATTTGATGTCTTCGAAGCACAGAGGCCCGGGGGAAAGTTGTGATGGGCAGTCTGGGCTAGATGAAATGGGCACGTGAGTTAGTTTCTTAAAATCCATTCCCCTTCCTGATTATTTTGCCCGTGGAACCCGCGGCCTGGGACTGCTGAGCAAGTGGTCTGTCCCTGACCCACAGGCCCTCTCCCTTTTCCCTTTTAAGCTCCTTGGAGAACCAAAAGAATGGAAAATGAACATTGATTTGGATCAGAAACACTGGGTTGTGAGAAGTGGCGTGAGGTTCGGTGCTGTTTTGGTTGTCTGGGAGGCAGCTGTACTTGTGGGAGGAATAGTCCCAAGGCTTTCTTTCCGGTGTGGTTTAAGATTGCTGTGTGGGATCTGATGTATCCTGTAACCTGTGGAGCAGATCATGCTAGCCGGCATTGTGCCTGGGCTCAGTACTGTGGTGATAAACCGCAATGACTGTTCATCAGTGCATGTGGGTGTGTCCCTTCTCTGAGTCATTGCATCCACTGTGACTTGTGTCACCACCAAGAAAGTGTACATATTTGGACCATACATTGCCTGGTAAACCAGGAATAGTGGGCTCCCATATTTGCAAGACTGTATCCAGAGACTGCTAGGTAGGCAACAGGAGAGAGAGGGGGAGAAACAGAGACAGACAGAAAGAGAGAGGGAGAGAGAGAGAGGAGGAGAGGAGAGACACACACACAGAGCAAGGGAGAAAGACACACACAGAAAAAGAGAGAGAGAGGGAGAGAGAGAGAGGGAAGAGGAGAGGAGAGGCACACAAAGAGAGAGAGGCAGAGAGAGAGAAGAGGAGAGACACAGCAAGGGAGAGAGACACACACACACAGAAAAAGAGAGAGAGGGAGGGAGGGAGGGAGGGAAAAGAGAATGAGTGCACGAGGGTCTCTGGCTGCAGCAGCCAGTGAATTCCAGGTGCACATACCACTGTCTGCATATGGCTTTATGTAGGTACGGGGGAATTGAACCTGGCCCGTTAGGCTTTGCAAGCAAACACCTTTAACCACTGAGCAACCTTTCCAGCCCAAGAATTCTATGTTTAAATCAATAGTACTTCTGAAATATTTAATCAATCGTATATATGTGTGTATATTCATTGGATTTTTAAAATATCTTTATAATGGGTTTATAATCCCTTTATATAAGGGTTTATATAGCATTGCAAAGTGAAAATGAAAATATGTTTTCTGGTTCTGTAATAAGTTATTTTCAAATTAATGTCTCAGAACGAAGATTTTAGCCAATGGTACTCAAGGCTTAGATACATTCACAA
This sequence comes from Dipus sagitta, assembly GCA_036346955.1. NCBI lineage: Eukaryota > Metazoa > Chordata > Mammalia > Rodentia > Dipodidae > Dipus > Dipus sagitta. The sequence goes on from CM070786.1 coordinate 68,403,525, forward strand.
TTTTAAAAAAAGGGCTGTAGACATCATGGGATTATTTCATTCTGGGTATGGATTTATCTCCTTGTTCTCATAAAGCTCTGGCAACCCAACAGCAAAGGAGCCTTTTTCATATTGTTAAAGTTATTTATTTATTTGAGAGAGAGAAAGAGAGAAGCAGATAGAGAGAATGGCAGATAGAGAGAATAGGGCCTGCAGCCTCTGCAAATATACACACACACCACCTTGTGCATCTGGCTTACGTGGGTCCTGGGGAATTGAACCTGGGTCCTGGGAAATTGAACCTGGGTCCTGGGAAATTGAACCTGGGTCCTTGGGCTTTGCAGGCAAGCGCCTTAGCTGCTGAGCCATCTCTCCAACCCATAGGAGCCTTTTAAATCATGAGAAAGGAACAGTGGATGATAGCTTCTGGGCAGATTTTTGGAGCAGAAGAAGGGTAGGGGAAGGGTCCCAAGGGCAGTGGGGTGGGCTTAGGGGAGAGCTCAGGTGGGCTGATAGCACAAGTCCCAGCCGAGACCAGAGTGAGGTGGAGGGCAGACTGAGCCACAGTAGTGGAAAGGATGCCACAGAACTGTCTGACCCACAGAGGCCCTCCTGTCAATCAAACAATCCTCCCTCCCACTTGATAGAGCAGCCCCCCCCCCCCCCCCCCCCCCCCCCCGCATAAGAACGAACACTCCAACCCAGAGGGTGCCCCTGGGCTCTTAGTGCTGGGCCAGGCACTGGACCAAAGTGAGGGGATTGTATGGGCCCAGAGGAAGCACGCTGTAGTCCCCACCTCACCATCAGAAGCCAGACCAAGTTCTTAGCCCTGACCACGCTGCAGGGGTGGGTGGGTGGGGTCCCCAGCTGACATAGGATAGAATTTCCAGCAGTGAGTTTCGTCTTCACCTTCACCATGGACTGACAGTTAGGGGTCAGGTACTTTTGGTGACTACGTAAAGCAGTTACCACTCAGAAGACCTCAGAGAAAGACGAGGGGCGAAGCTGACGAGAATACAACAAAACTGTGATCGCTGTTCTGCAAGGAGCTAGGACCAAAGAGCGGAAACAGTCACCAGAGAAAACAGAGTCCTTAGAACCCGAAAACACATAGCTGAAATGAACTTGAAAAATCAATAGAGAGATTGGAAGGTAAAGTTAGGAGTGTCTTCCAGAAAATGGGACAAGATGTCATGTGATGGAAATGCAAGAGAAGCTAGAAGGTCTGAGCAGGCTGTCCAGGTGTGCAAGTGAGTGTCGCACTGGAGCAGGCTCACAGACGAGTCAGGGTGCAGCGTTGCTGGTGTACTGGGTAGCATAGCTGCCTTGCAAGATAGCCGTCTCTCAGCTCAGCTGCCAGTAGCCTTGCCCTGCGTGTGAGCCCTGGCACGGAGAAGGCTGGCAGATGAGGCCAGTCCACGAATGTTACCACTTGGCACATGGGCTTGTACCGGCACTAAGAGCAGAGTTGGCCCGTGAGTACTGAGCAGTGAGTACCTTAAGTCATTTTCCCAGAGTGGAAAGGCAGTTTTCTTGGTTTGTTGGGTTTTCTCTGAGATCGGTTTCAATTATGTAATCTCAGGGTAGCCTCAAACTCACAGTGATCCTCCTACCTCATGTCTCTTGCTGGGATTAAGGGCGTCATAGCTCTTGCTTGGAACTTTTTTTTTTTTCTGAGCTAGGGTTTCACTCTAGCCCAGGCTGACTGGAATTCACTATATAGTCTCTCAGGATGGCATCAAATTCTGCCTCTGCCTCTGCCTCCCAAGTGCTGGGATTAAAGGCATACACCACCACGCCAGGCTGTGCTTTGAATTTTTTTTTTTTTTTGACAGCATTGCTTTGAATTTTTAATCTTCCTGCCTAAGTCAAGTGCTAGGGTTTATAAGCATGAGCCACCATCTCTGGCTTAGGAGATTTTCTTCAGTTGACTGGAAGAGCCCTCCAAGTACCCAGCACAATGAATAACCTGGCCCAGTGAGGGACATACCATGAGGATATTTCTGAATTTCAGAGATAAGAGCAAGATTTCATAACTGTCTTAAGGATTTGAGGGGGGCAGTAGATGGGTCTGGGTCAGATTGTCACCAGACTTCACAATAGCTGAGGGGATGGGAAGCAGTTCAGAATTCAGAGAAATTCTGGGTAGATGGCTCAGTGGTTAAAGGTGCTTGCTTACATAGCGTGTAGGCCTGGGTTTGATTCTCAGGCACCCACATAAAGGCAACTGCAGAATGGTGCATGCACGTGTGTGCCTCTCCTTCCTAATAGATCAGAATCTTCTGGAGTGAAATTGCGTGGCGTCTGCTACACGCCCTGTGAGGCTCTCAGTCTCAGGGAGTGGTAGAGTACTTTCAGACATACAAGCCATCAAAACGCCTGCATTTCTGCCTTAGAAAGTGATTGGACAGTTTGATCCATTAAAATAACAGAGTGGCACTGGGTAGATGGCTCAGGGATTAAAGACGCTTGCTGCTCAGTGGAGTCCTTGGGAATGTCTTACATGGTAGCATTGTCTGGCTGGGGAGGTTTGGTAACTGTGTATGTGTGCATATGTGTGTGCATTTGGATGTGTGTGTGTGTTCCTGTTTTCCCACTGAGCCAAAGTTTCGTGGTGTGAACGACAGTGCAGATGCAGGTTACATATCACCTGTATTTATGTGATACTGATTTTTTTTATTCTTTTTTTTATTGACAGCTTCCATAATTATAGACAATAAACCATGATAATTCCGTCCCCCTATTTCCTGTTTGCAATTCCACTCTCCATCATATCCCCTCCCCCTCTCAATCAGTCTCTCTTTTATTCTAATGTCATCATCTTTCTCCTATTATGATGGTCCTGTGTAGATAGTGTCAGGTACTGTGAGGTCATGGATATCCAGGCCACTTTGTGTTTAGAAGAGTGCATTTTAAGGAGTCCTACCCTTCCTTTGGCTCGTACATTCTTTCTGCCACCTCTTCCACAATGGACCCTGAGCCTTAGAGGGTGTGATAGAGATGTTTCAGTGTTGAGTACTCCTTTGTCAATTCATCTCAGCACTATGGTGCCTTCTGAGTCATTACAAGATCACCACCATCTGAAAAGAGAAGTTACTCTAACCAAAAGTGAGAGTAGCATTAATATATGGGTATGAACATTAAGAGAAGTGTTCACCAGGCAGTTTGGCAAGCATAGTATATACATCTAGCCAGATACCAGCTGATATTACACCCCTAGGGCTCATGACCTCCCATGATCATAGGTTTTCAGTATCATGGATGTATTCTGTTCATGAGTGGGCCTCCAGCCCAATTAGATAGCGGTTGGTTTCCCCCATAACAGACATGCCCCTATTGTTCCCATTGGCTCATTTGGCCTAGCTGGCCAAATTTAAGGCTTGCAGTGTCCACTGTTGTTTATCTCCACTGGTGATTTCTCTCTCTCCCATTGAACTGCATGCAGCATGGCTTTTTCCAGCTTTCTGTTAGCTGGTCTACATGGAGGAACTTGTCAGCTCAGCTCTAGAAGGATTTCTCAGTGATTTTGCAGCCCAAGCATGTGGAGTCTTCAGCAATAGGGTCTTACCATCTATTCTTGGTGGGAAATCAAGGGCCTTGGCAATGGCCTGTAATGTTTTGGGGGCCTCCCTGGCCAACAACTCAGTGGCAGGTATCTTATCCCTGGCACTGAAAATTTTCTAGTAACAATCTATGGCTTCTGGGTGTGCTCTTGTCCAAAAAAGTAGGTTTCCATATGATTTATCCATACCCTCTTAGATTTTGATTAGCCCTCCCCTACCTTTCCTTTACTCAGTCTCTTCCCTGACCTCACTTAGGCCTTTCCACCCCTATTGATCCGTTATTCTCGTTTCAGACTTGCCATCATGGATCCTCTGTTGGAAGCAAGTGGCACCTTTGCCTTAAACCTGCTGGAAAAACTGGGTGAAGACAAATCAAAAAATGTATTTTTCTCACCTTTTAGCATCTCTTCATCCTTAGCCATGGTCCTACTTGGAGCAAGGGGATTCACTGAAAGCCAGATAGCTAAGGTAACTAGCACCATTACACAGCAATAGAATACCATTGACTAATGTCATTACACAGTAAACAGTAACAACATTGACTGCTGGGGTAACTGGTGCCATTACACAATAAACGGTAACACCATTGACTGCCGATTGAGCTGTCTCATCACATCTCAAATCCCAAAAGGGCTGCTCTTGAATGACAAGACAACTATAGGTGACATTGGAGTGTGGATGGAGAGGTGACCAGAAGGACATGTTACACAGGGCAGGAGCATCCTGATGGACTGCTGGTCACAGCAAGGGTAGGGTACTTGGAGCAAGAATACTGAAGGCAAGGCATATCAAGGGGAACCCATGACCCCCCACTGTCAGCTCACTGGCCCCTGAGAGTTCTCAGTCTTCCCAAGACCCCAAAGTGGGGTCAAGCTCAGCCAGAAGGCCAGGAACAGGCTGCCCTCACGCTAACATCTCCCTCTTCTCGTTTCAAGCTATTTCAACTCCTTTAAAACCCTTTCCATATATCATTTTACCTATAGTCTGTTATGTTGGGAAAACGCCACGAGCACAGATATTTGAGACAGCATTGGGTTGGAAAGCATGGGACGGTGTCCTTGAGTCTTTAGAAGCCCATTTGTCAAGAGGGTCTACAAGGGACTGCATTGATCTTAAGGTTTTAGTAAAGTGGCCCTTGATCTCGTTCCTGGCACCATATAATTGATTATAAAGCCATTTTCTCCATTTGGAATCACTTGCCAGGTGGGGAAGTTGGAAATTTTCTGACAAGGCTTCAGTTTAAAATGGTCCCTTTAAGTTCTGCTTCAAAATGAAACATTTCCTCTTCCCCTTTTCTGTTTTGAGAGAGGGGTCTACACAGACCAGGCTAACCCCAGGCTCACTATGTAGCTAAGGATGGCCTTGAATTCCTGATCCTCCTGCTTCCATTATCTTGAGTGTTAGGGTTATAGGCGTGCGCCACCACACCTGGCCACGTCTCCTTTTTTTTTTTTTTTCCCCGAGGTGGGGTCTCACTCTGGCCCAGGCTGACCTGGAATTCACTATGTAGTCTCAGGGTGGCCTCAAACTCATGGCGATCCTCCTACTTCTCTGCCTCCCAAGTGCTGGGATTAAAGGCGTGCACCACCACACCTAGCTTTTTTTTTTTTTTAAAAAATTGTTTATTTGCAAGGAGAGAGAGAGAGAGGGAGAAATAGAGACAATGGGCAATCCAGGGCTTCTAGCCACTGCAAATGAACTCCAGACACATGTGCCTCTTGTGCCTCTGGCTTACGTGGGTCTTGGGGAATTGAATATGGGTCCTTTGGCTTCACAGGCAAATGTCTTAACCACTAAGCCATCTCTCCAGCCCAACACATCTCCTGCTTTAGCACTCCCCTTTCTCTCCCTACCTCAGCCTAGGTAGCTGGAAGAAGCCACATTCTTCTGAGTCACCTGAAACATATGTGGGGGGTTCCGGGAAAATGTCCAATCTTTGCAGGCACTACAGGTGACTCTCAGCTGCTGCCAATACCATACTACAGGTCCCCATTCTCCATTCCCCAGTAGTCTTTGCTTCACTGTCCAAAGCCAGCACTGTGTCTTCCATTATGTCATCCGTGGGTGGAGGGAACACCGATGAGTGGACGACTTCTCACCTGTGCCGGCTGATAGGCAGTTCTGCCCCTGTGGGACCGGCTGGGGGTCACTCATGCAGTAGTTTCAGTGGAGTTGGAAGGGCCAAGAATGCATTGCTCATGCCTGGGGCCTAGGTGCCCACTGTTGGGACAAGCATCTTTTTCCTTGTAGTGGCACTGCTGACTCCAGGACACTCCATGTGGCCTGCAGCTGGATAGCTTTGGGCTTCTCTCCATCATGGTGGCTGGTGCAGGAGCAAACATGTGGCCGTTTCTGGGTCTTTTAAGTCACAGGCCAGGGTCACCTTGGCTGAGTTCTGTTGGTGAGGCAGAGAGAGCCCAGGACAGGGGAGAGTGCTCCATGCCAGGGCAGGAGCCGCCTGGGCTTGAGAGGCCGGAGGACTCTCAGGCAGCATATTCACAGCCAGGTTGGAAACATGAAGGGCCAGGGTTTGTGACGGGCCACCTGCTAAGACCGGCACTGCCCATGTGCTGGGGGGGACCCTGGAGAGAGAGCTATCAAGATACTTTTTGGGGCTGGAGGTGGGGGTGGCTCAGAAATGAAAAGTGATCACTTGCAAAGTCTGCAGGCCCCAGTTAATTCCCAAGCACCCACCTAAAGCTGGACACAAAAGGTGGCACAGTCTGCAGTGGCAAGAGACTGTGGTGTTTCTCTTCCTCCAACATGCAGAAGTAAATAAATTAATTAAAGATACTTTCCGTCTCTAATCAAACAGTTCTTTTGAGTGGCAGCAAGGGTCTGTGCCATTCTGTTTGCTCATGTCCTGCAGTTGGAGCTGACTGAAGTTATGTTTTTTTTTTTTTCTTTTTTCTGATTTTAGGCACTCTCTTTAAATAAATACAGTGGTGACGGAGGTGGAGATGTCCACCAGAGCTTGCACTTGCTTCTCAGCGAAGTGAATAAGACTGACAAACAGTACTTGCTTAGAACAGCCAACAGGCTCTTTGGGGAAAAGTCTTACGAAATCCTCTCGGTAAGTCAGGCTTGCTCTGCTTCCAGAAGCCATGTGGTGGGAAGGAGGGATCAGGTGGATTCACCCCACCCTCTGCTCACGCTTGCACTTCCTGTATTTGTACACGTGCTTTTGAGTCCTAAGTGAGTAGGTTCTTGTAAAGATTGCAAAGAAAATCACAAAGCAAGAGCCCTCCTTCACTTCTGCTCCCCGCCATCCCCGCAGGGACCAGAGCTTTCACAGTGTTGCTGTGGTCTCCCCACATACACAGACATTTGTTTTTTTTTTTTTTGAGCTCTGGTCTTGCTCTAGCTCAGGCTGACCTGGAATTCATTATGTAGTCTCAAACTGACCTGTAACCTACATCAGTCCACCTACCTCTGTCTCCCGAGTGCTGGGATTAAAGGTGTGTGCCACCATGCCCAGCTTGTGTTTTCTTTTGAAAAAAATTATCAGATGATTTAAATCTATATAATGAGAACTAATGGAAGATAAAATGAAAATGAGGGATGAAAAGATGGCTCAGCAGTTAAGGCACTTGCCTGTGGAGCCTAACAACCCAGGTTTGATTCCCCAGTACCCACATAAAGCCAGGTGCACAAAGTGGCACATGCATCTGGAGTTTGTTTGCAGTGGCTAGAGGCCCTAGTGCGCCCATTCTGTCTCCCTCTCTCTCTTTCATCTCTCTCTCTGCTTGCAAATAAATAAATAAAAATACTAAAAATTAAAAATGAAAGTCAATGGAAACAGTTAAATGTACAAAAGAAGACTCCCACAACACACTTCCAGTAGCATTACAAATTAGGAGAGGAAATACATCTGGAGGTAGATTTAAGCAACAATTCCTAATAATACATAATCAGGAATTTGGAATATCTCATAAATGCTCAGGTGATAATCCAATTAATCATGCCCTTTTTTTTTTGTTGTTTTCTTGAGGTAAGGTCTCGCTCTAGCCCAGGCTCACCTGGAATTCACTCTGTAGTCTCAGACTGGCCTCAAACTCACAGCAATCCTCCTACCTCGGTCTTCCAAGTGCTAGGATTAAAGGTGTGTACCACCATGCCTGGCAAATCATGACTTCTGATCAATAGGTGACATTTACTGAGATTGAAGTGTAGAGTTACTTTCTGCTGCAAGTACTTTTTCCCTCCTATGCATCCCTCTAGTGTCCTGGCATCTGCCCTTCCTTACTCGCATGGTGCTGTAAGCTCTTAATCTGATTTTGGCTCTGAGATGGACAACTTTTCTTGTGTTTTTCTATCCATTTCAAATTGAACATCCCTAAATTACAAAAAAAAAAAAAAAAAAAAAAAATCCAAAGTATAGGATCCAAATAATAAACCAAAATAAGGGATAAGTTGTAAATTGTTCATCTGTTCTCTGGGCAGTTTTCTGTTAGGCTTACATTCCTTTTTTTTTTTTTTTTTTTAATTGATTTATAAGAGTTTTTGGCTTTTCGAGGTAGGGTCTCACTGTAGCTCAGGCTGATCTGGAATTCACTATGTAGTATCAGGGTGGCCTCGAACTCATGGCAATCCTCCTATCTCTGCCTCCCAAGTTCTGGGATTGGGTATTTTTTAAAAATGTTTTTATTTATTTATTTGAGAGAGAACCAGACAGACAGAGAAAGAGAAAGGGAGAATGGGTATGCCAGAGCCTCTTGCTGCTGCAGACAGACTCCAGACACATGGGCCATTTTGTGCTCGTGGCTTCACGTTTCTTACTGGGGAATTGAACCCAGACCACCTGGCTTTGTAAGCAAGCACCCTTAATTGCTGAGTCATCTCTCTAGTCCCCAAGAGTATTTTTTTGTTTTTTGAAATTTCTTTATTTTTGAGGAGCGAGTAAGAGAGAGTTGGTGCATCAGAGCCTGCTGCTGCAGCAAACGAACCCCAGAGCGTCCACGTCGTGCATCAGCTTCACATGGGTGCCGGGGAATTGAACCCACGCTGCTGGGCTTTGCAGGGAAGCACGCTAACCCCTGAGCCATTTCCCCAGAACTTGGAATAGTTTTTAAAATATATCAGGGTATCAATCCTTCTGTGATTTTTGTCTTCCTTTTTCAAACCTGTTTGAGACTTTGCATTAGCTTTTTTAAAGTAAAGTGGTGTATGGTAAATATAACTAAATTTAAGGAAAGTTCTGTGTACCAGCATAACTTTGTTTCACTTTGCAGTCTTATCTACTTTCTAGGTTATTATTATTTTTAACCTTACATGTAAAAAAAAAACAACAACTTTTACCAAATATGGAGGATTGGCTTATTTACTTTCTTTTTTAGTGTGTGTAATATTTTGAGAATAGCCTTGCTATTTGAATGTTATTCCTTGAGTTTGGTTAGTAATTGCTTATAAAATAGTAACTTAAATGGACAGTTAATTTCTAGTGTATTTCAGAGTTGTAAAAAATCACTCCATTGTGGCAAGTTTATTGAAACGTGAGTCACCAGTCTGCATCTAAGACTTCTTAGACTGAGAAATTTAGTTTTTCAGATGTAGAACAGTGAACTTGGCAAAGCAGAAATTCTCAAGTCCCAGGTGATCTGTGAAGTTCGCCTTTATGCCTGCAGCACACTGATAAGCCAGTAGTGTCCCAGACAGTGGTCACCTTGGCCTCACAGTTACCTGTGAGCTATAGCCATGGCTGTCCCCACACTGACGGGGAAGATGAGGAGGTATGGAGAAACCAGCTGATGGTCACGGGACTCATGTTCGTGACCACTGTGTGTCCCTTTGCTGTCATGCTGTGCTGAAGGAGAGATGTAAGTCCTGCATCATAATAATGGTTCTCTCAGAAGGGAATTAAATATTTTCTTTTTCCTTTTCCTTTTATTAAAAATTTGTTAGAGAGAGAGAGAGAATGGGCATGCCAAAGCCTCCAGCCACTGCAAACAAACTCCAGATGTATGTGCCCCCTTGTGCATCTGGCTTATGTTGCTCCTAGAGAATTGAACCTGGGTCCTTTGGCTTTGCAGGCAAATGCCTTAACCACTAAGCCACTTCTCTGGCCCTCGAAAGGGAATTAAATGGGTACTATGAGTTGTTCAAGCACTGTCAACATAATGCGTGATTTTAGCATGCTTATGTTGCATCAAATCTTAATTTTGTTTTGGCGTGAATTACATGTATGTGGAAAGTATGTGTGCTGTGGTGTGGTGTATGCACACGGGTGCGTGCTTGCAGAGGCCAGAGGAGAACTCGGAATGTCCTCCTCTACTGCTCGTCCGTGTACTCTTAGGACAGGGTCTCCCCTCAACCTGGAGCTGCTCTTTCGGCCCATGAGCCCCAGTGATTCTCTGGTCTCTCCCCAGTCCTGCCCCATGGGCTGGGGTTACAGGCATGTGTGACCACACACAGCTTTTTTACAAATGTGGGCTTTGAGAAGCTGAGCTTCTCTGCTATGCTTAAGGGCAAGCGCTCTTAACCACTGAGCTACCTCCCCAGCCTAAATCTTTATTTTAACATGGTGGAACCATTACTTCCATTGTCATTTTCTGGACTAAATCAGCAAAGTTGTTTGAACTTTGTTTTCTTGAGGTGCTGGAGATCAAACCCAGAGCCTTGTGCGAGCTAGGACAGTACTGTACCGCTGAGCTGCACCCTGAACTGTACCCCAGCTCTGATGGCTCTGTGTGAGCTGCTCGCCATCGGAAACAGCCAGCCAGCATGAGAAACTGGACACATGCTACTCAAATTCCAGTGTAATCAACTAAAATAAAACAAAGAACTCGGCTCCGTAGCTACCCCGGCTCTGACCCGGGTATCCTGTGACCATGGGTGGCCCTGTTTGAAAGGTGCAGCTTGTGTCCCTATCGTCACAGGAAGTGGTGGTGGAAGGGCTGGTGCAGAGCTGTCGTTTCCGTGCCTGTGTGCTGTGTCCTGTCTGCCATTGCTCAGGGCCGAGGTGCCGTAGCTTTGTGGGGTTAAACCCTCACACTGCCCATGAGGTGCTTGTCAGAGTGGCACTCGCCATGGGTAATTCCTCTCAGGATCTTTCCAGTCACCTCCTGCAACCTCAGGGACACCCTCAAGGCTCCAGCAGTTTGTGATACCTCATTGATAACCAGGCCGTCATCGTACTGAGTTCATAAAGTAAGATTAAGGAGAACCAAGAATGGAGAGGTTAGAGTGTGGATTGCATCTGTAAATCATGACATTCTTGATTGCATGCTTTGGTGTGTTAGCTGAAGAAGCTGTTGTAACTGTGCCATCTTGCTTACCGTCTTAGTCTTTTAAAGATGCTTGCCGAAAATTCTACCAAGCAGAGATGGAAGAGCTCGACTTCAGATTTGCTGCGGAAGAGTCCCGGAAACACATCAACTCCTGGGTGGCCAAAACCACAGAAGGTGAGCACGCTCACTCTGTCCTGCTTGTTTCTTGTGCTGGGGGCTGAACCCAGGGCCTCAAGCCTGCTGACACACTCTACCCTGAAACGTACTCTCAGTCCCTACTAGCTAGGTAAGTCTGTTTTCAACAGTATTTTAATCAGTCTTGTTGTTGTTCCTTTCATAAGAACATCATGTAAACAGGAATGACTTTTAGCTCTCTAAATCAAAGCTGCTTATGTATTTATTTATTTTGCCATGTTGGGGATCGAACCCAGGGCCTCGTGCATGCTACCTCTGAGCTATACCACAGCCTTACATCAAGGATTCTCCAGTATTTCCAGTCATGACCTCACTCTCCCCCCCTCTTTTTTTTTGGTTTTCAAGGTAAAGTCTCACTCTAGCCCAGGCTGACCTGGAACTCATTATGTAGTCTCAGGCTGGCCTTGAACTCATGGCAATCCTCCCTCTGCCTCCCAAGTGCTGGGATTAAAGGCATGTGCCACCACACTCAGCTTCCTTTTTTTTTAGTATATAATGTTTTATCGACAACTTCTGTACTTACAGACAATAAACTATGATAATTCCCCCCTCCCTCACTTTTCCCTTCACAACTTCACTCCATCATATCCCCTCCCCCCCCTCTCTTTTAGTCTCTTTTATTTTAAAGTCATCGTCTTTTCCTCCTCTTATGAGGGTCTTGTGAAGGTATTGCTAGGCACTGTGAGGTCATGGATATCGAGGCCAATTTCTGTCTGGACAGTTTCATTGTAAGGAGTCCTACCCTTCCTTTGGCTCTTACATTCTTTCCACCACCTCTTCCTCAGTGGACCCTGAGCCTTGGAGGGTGTGATAGAGATATATCAGTGCTGAGCATTCCTCTCCTCTGTCACTTCTTTTAGCACCATGGTGCCTCCTTACTCATCCCAAGGCCGCTGCCATCTAAAAAGAGAAGCTTCTTTAACCAAAAATGAGAGTAGCATTAATATATGGGTGTGAACATTAAGAGAAGTGCTTACTGGGCATTTTGGTGAGCACAGTATATACAATTAGCCAGACACCAGCAGATATTACACCCTTAAGGCTCATGACTACCCCTGTTGTAGGTTTTCAGTATCAGGGATATATTCCCTCCCATGGAGCGGGCCTTCAGTCCAATTAGAAAGCAGTTGGTTTTCCTCATAACAGACATACCACTCTTGTACCTGTTGGCTCATTTGGCCTGGCTGGCCAAATTTAAGGCTTGCAGTGTCCACTGTTGAGTATCTCCCCTGGTGATTTCTCTCTCTGCCATTGAACTGCATGCAGCGTAGCTTTTTCCAGCTTTCTGTCAGCTGTCTATAGGGACAAGGTTTTCATTTCAGCTCTAGCAAGATTCCTCAGTGACCTTGCAGCCCAAGCATGTGGAGTCTTCAGCAATAGGGTCTTACCATCTGTTCCTGGTGGAAAACCAAGGGCCTCGACAATGGCCTATAATGTTTTGGGGGCAACAGGGACCTCCCTGGCCAACAACTCACTGGGTGGTATCCTAATCCTGCCCTATCCCTTTTTAAAAATAATTTTTTATTAGTCCACTAAAATTTTTTTTTAATTTTTGTTTATTTATGTATTTGTCAGAGAAAGAAGGAGAGAGAGAGAGAGAGAGAGAATGGGCATGCCAGGGCGTTCAGCCACTGTAAACGAACTCCAGATGTATGTGCCCCCTTATGCATCTGGCTAACGTGGGTCCTGGGGAATTGAACCTGGGTCCTTTGGCTTTGCAGGCAAATGCCTTAACAGCTAAGCCATCCCTCCAGCCCTATCAGTCCATTTTTAAAACAGTCCTTTAAATGTCTTTCTCTAAGTTGTAGGTGCCAGTTGTCTCTACTTTTTGTGTTTTTAATTCCTGCAGCACATATTAGCATCTGTGAATACATTTTATGTTTATTCAAGCTTTTTTTGTGGTGCTGGGGGATGCTGCTTTAAGGACAAATACCCTTCTATATCCTCTGTTTCTAGGATACAGTGATGAAACCCCTTATCCACGTATCTGACCATACAAAGAGGTGGCCCCTGTGCACTGGAGGTGTGCATTGGCCAACTCTTTTAGCTAACTGGCTCTTTAACTTTTCCTTTCAGATAAAATTACAGAGTTGCTGACCCCAGGGTTATTGAGTGAAGCCAGTATTCTAGTTCTTGTGAATGCCATCTACTTCAAAGGGAGGTGGGAGAAGCCATTTGTCAAAGAAGAGACCCAGGAGATGCCATTCAAAGTCAGCAAGGTAAATGTCACGCAGGAACACAGAGATCCCTGGGAATGGCCCCGTGTCCTTACTGGTGTCTAAAGCACACAAGAACCCTTCCTCATGTAGCCTGTGCTTCATATGGTTATTCTTTGGGGAATTGAGACCATTAATATTCAGAGGTGTTGAAAGGAGTGTCACTGGCTGTCATTCTTGTTGGTTTGAGAGTGTGGTGGTTTTGTGTTCCTCTGTGGCACAACATAGTTCCAGCAAGGCTTCTTTCCTGTGGCCTCACATGGGAGCTTGTCCTCTTTCCTCAGAAGGATAGTGCTCATGCATTCACGTGGGAGCTTGTCCTCTTTCCTCAGAAGGATAGTGCTCATGCATTCACATGGGAGCTTGTCCTCTTTCCTCAGAAGGATAATGCTCATGCATTCACATGGGAGCTTGTCCTCTTTCCTCAGAAGGATAATGCTCATGCATTCACATGGGAGCTTGTCCTCTTTCCTCAGAAGGATAATGCTCATGCATTCACGTGGGAGCTTGTCCTCTTTCCTCAGAAGGATAGTGCTCATGCATTCACGTGGGAGCTTGTCCTCTTTCCTCAGAAGGATAGTGCTCATGCATTCACGTGGGAGCTTGTCCTCTTTCCTCAGAAGGATAGTGCTCATGCATTCACGTGGGAGCTTGTCCTCTTTCCTCAGAAGGATAGTGCTCATGCATTCACGTGGGAGCTTGTCCTCTTTCCTCAGAAGGATAATGCTCATGCATTCACGTGGGAGCTTGTCCTCTTTCCTCAGAAGGATAGTGCTCATGCATTCACGTGGGAGCTTGTCCTCTTTCCTCAGAAGGATAGTGCTCATGCATTCACGTGGGAGCTTGTCCTCTTTCCTCAGAAGGATAGTGCTCATGCATTCACATGGGAGCTTGTCCTCTTTCCTCAGAAGGATAGTGCTCATGCATTCACGTGGGAGCTTGTCCTCTTTCCTCAGAAGGATAATGCTCATGCATTCACGTGGGAGCTTGTCCTCTTTCCTCAGAAGGATAATGCTCATGCATTCACGTGGGAGCTTGTCCTCTTTCCTCAGAAGGATAATGCTCATGCATTCACGTGGGAGCTTGTCCTCTTTCCTCAGAAGGATAGTGCTCATGCATTCACGTGGGAGCTTGTCCTCTTTCCTCAGAAGGATAGTGCTCATGCATTCACATGGGAGCTTGTCCTCTTTCCTCAGAAGGATAGTGCTCATGCATTCACATGGGAGCTTGTCCTCTTTCCTCAGAAGGATAGTGCTCATGCATTCACGTGGGAGCTTGTCCTCTTTCCTCAGAAGGATAGTGCTCATGCATTCACGTGGGAGCTTGTCCTCTTTCCTCAGAAGGATAGTGCTCATGCATTCACGTGGGAGCTTGTCCTCTTTCCTCAGAAGGATAGTGCTCATGCATTCACGTGGGAGCTTGTCCTCTTTCCTCAGAAGGATAGTGCTCATGCATTCACGTGGGAGCTTGTCCTCTTTCCTCAGAAGGATAGTGCTCATGCATTCACGTGGGAGCTTGTCCTCTCTCCTCAGAAGGATAGTGCTCATGCATTCACGTGGGAGCTTGTCCTCTCTCCTCAGAAGGATAGTGCTCATGCATTCACGTGGGAGCTTGTCCTCTTTCCTCAGAAGGATAGTGCTCATGCATTCACGTGGGAGCTTGTCCTCTTTCCTCAGAAGGATAGTGCTCATGCATTCACATGGGAGCTTGTCCTCTTTCCTCAGAAGGATAGTGCTCATGCATTCACATGGGAGCTTGTCCTCTTTCCTCAGAAGGATAGTGCTCATGCATTCACGTGGGAGCTTGTCCTCTTTCCTCAGAAGGATAGTGCTCATGCATTCACGTGGGAGCTTGTCCTCTTTCCTCAGAAGGATAGTGCTCATGCATTCACGTGGGAGCTTGTCCTCTTTCCTCAGAAGGATAGTGCTCATGCATTCACGTGGGAGCTTGTCCTCTTTCCTCAGAAGGATAGTGCTCATGCATTCACATGGGAGCTTGTCCTCTTTCCTCAGAAGGATAGTGCTCATGCATTCACGTGGGAGCTTGTCCTCTTTCCTCAGAAGGATAGTGCTCATGCATTCACATGGGAGCTTGTCCTCTCCTCAGAAGGATAGTGCTCATGCATTCCTTCAGTCTGTGTTTGTCACGGAGCATTCTTTTTCCTTTTTTATGACAGCTTTGCTTGGTACGGTAGTCTGGGTTGGCAGTTGTTTCTCAGAACTTGAGTTATGTCATTCTAATCTCTGCTGGGAATCTGTCGTGATTCCCATGGGCCTGCCTTCATGAGTGGCTTGGTGCTTCTCATGTGCTCTCAGCTTTGGTTTAGTTTATGTGCAATATGATGACAGGAAATTCTTCTATAGTCTTTATCTGCTTGGTGTATCTGTACTGGCCTCTCTCCCTAATTTTGGGAAATTTTCTTCTGTGATTTCATTGAAAATGCTTACATTTAGACTGAAATTCTCGTTCCTATGCCTGTAATTCTTAGACTTGCTCTCTTCATAGTGTTTCAAGTGTCTTGAAAGTCCCACTCCTATCTTCTTAAGAATTCTCTGTGTCCTGACTGGAGTGTTCCAAGTTCCCCACCTTGTTTTCAAGCCTAGCTATCCTTTCCTCTCTTGTTCTACTCTCTTGGTGAGGCTTGCCAGAGTTTTTTGTTTAAGTGACTATGGTTTTCATTCCCAGAGGTTCAGTTTTTTTTATTATATTTTTTATTTTTTTGTTTATTTTTATTTATTTATTTGAGAGCGACAGAGAGAAGGAAGGAGAGAGAGACACAGAGAGAGAGAGAGAATGGGCGCACCAGGGCTTCCAGCCACTGCAAACACGTGTGCCCCCTTGTGCATCTGGCTAACGAGGGTCCTGGGGAATCGAGCCTCAACCCAGGGTCCTTAGGCTTCACAAGCAAGCGCTTAACCACTAAGCCATCTCTCCAGCCTGACATTTTTATTTTTTTATGAGAGAGAGATAGAGATAGAGGGAGAGGCAGAGAATTGGCATGCCAGGGCCTCTAGCCACTGCAGTTGAACTCCACACGTGTGCCACCTTGTGCTCATGTGTGGCTTTGTGCATTTGGTTTACATGGGTTCTGGGGGGTTGAACCTGGGTCCTTAGGCTTCAGAGGGAAAGGTCTTTAACCACTAAGCCATCTCTCCAGCCCTCAGTCTATTTTTCCTTACCAAAGCTCCCTTTCTATCTTGTATTGACCTCTTTAGTCCATTAAAATGTTTTCATTTGTGGGTGGGTTTTGGGGATTCACTCAAGTGACATTTGTTTTCCTTGATTTTTTTGAACAAAGTTATAATCAGTCTTTGATTTCAATGAT
This sequence comes from Dipus sagitta, assembly GCA_036346955.1. NCBI lineage: Eukaryota > Metazoa > Chordata > Mammalia > Rodentia > Dipodidae > Dipus > Dipus sagitta. Next base: position 68,420,029 of record CM070786.1, read on the forward strand.
TTGATTTCACATACACCAGGGGATTTTTTATTTGATTTGTTTTGTTTTATTTATTAATTTGAGAGAGAGAGAAAGAGAGAGAGAGAGAGAGAATGGGCACGCCAGGGCCTCCAGCCACTGCAAACGAACTCCAAACGTGTGCGCCACCTTGTGCATGTGCCTTACATGGGTTGTGGGGCATTAAACTGAGGTCCTTTGGCTTTGCAGGCAAGTGCCTTAACTGCTAAGCCATCTCTCCAGCCCTGGGAATTTTTATCTAATTCATTTTCTCTGGATGCCATTACTATGGGATTAGTAACTTCTTTTTTCCCTGAGGCGGGGTCTCAGTGTAGCGGAAGCTGACCTAGAACTCACTCTGTGGCCCAGGCTGGCTTCTCACAGCAGTTCTCCCATCTTAGCGTCTACACAGGTAGGGTTAAAGACACGAGCCTCCATGCCCAATTTGGGATGAGTAATTTTTGGAGGAGTTGTGTTGCCTTGTTTTTTTTTAATTAATATTATTTATTTATTTATTTGACAGAGAAAGAAAGAGAGAAAGAATGGGTGCACTAGGGCCTCCAGCCACTGCAGAGGAACTCCAGACACGTGCGATCCTGTTGAGTTTGCCCAATGTGTCACCGAGTCTTGTTCCAACTTAGAATGTATTCATTTTATTTATAGGATGTGGAGAAACTCGTGCCAATGATGCACAAGCGTGGTACTTTGCCTATGACCTACATAGGAGAGATATTCACGAAGATTCTCGTGCTCCCTTATGTCGGCAAGGAGCTGAACATGATTGTCCTGCTTCCCGATGAGCACGTGGACTTACGAACGGTAGCAAGCCCATAGCATGTGTTTTGTTTTATTTATTTACTTTGGGGGAGAGAGAGAGAGAGGAAGAGAGACAGATGGAGGGAGGAAGGGAGGGAGAGAATGGGCATGCCAGGGCCTCAAGCCACCGCAAACAAACTCCAGACCCATCTGCTACCTTGTGCATCTGGCTTACATGGATACTGGGGAATCGAACCTGGTTCCTTAGGCTTTGCAGGCAAGCCCCTTAACTACTAAGCTGTCTTTCCCGCCCCCCCCCCATTAGCAAATGTTTTTACTTTTCATTTATTTGTGGTGCTGGGGGTGGAATTCAGAGCTTGGAGCATGCTAGGCAAATACTTCACCACCGAGCGGAAGTCCCCTCCCTCTTTAGCACTCGAGGCCACAGCCAGGCGGCCCAGGCAATGCAGAGTCCCCCCATGCCCACAAGCGGCCCCTTGGGACTGCACTGTCTAGGGTGTAAAGTCTTTTGTTCTCTCCTAGGTGGAAAAGGAAATAACTTACGAGAAGTTCATGGAGTGGACGAGGCTTCCAGCCACTGCAAACGAACTCCAAACGTGTGCGCCACCTTGTGCATGTGCCTTACATGGGTTGTGGGGCATTAAACTGAGGTCCTTTGGCTTTGCAGGCAAATGCCTTAACAGCTAAGCCATCCCTCCAGCCCTATCAGTCCATTTTTAAAACAGTCCTTTAAATGTCTTTCTCTAAGTTGTAGGTGCCAGTTGTCTCTACTTTTTGTGTTTTAATTCCTGCAGCACATATTAGCATCTGTGAATACATTTTATGTTTATTCAAGCTTTTTTTGTGGTGCTGGGGGATGCTGCTTTAAGGACAAATACCCTTCTATATCCTCTGTTTCTAGGATACAGTGATGAAACCCCTTATCCACGTATCTGACCATACAAAGAGGTGGCCCCTGTGCACTGGAGGTGTGCATTGGCCAACTCTTTTAGCTAACTGGCTCTTTAACTTTTCCTTTCAGATAAAATTACAGAGTTGCTGACCCCAGGGTTATTGAGTGAAGCCAGTATTCTAGTTCTTGTGAATGCCATCTACTTCAAAGGGAGGTGGGAGAAGCCATTTGTCAAAGAAGAGACCCAGGAGATGCCATTCAAAGTCAGCAAGGTAAATGTCACGCAGGAACACAGAGATCCCTGGGAATGGCCCGTGTCCTTACTGGTGTCTAAAGCACACAAGAACCCTTCCTCATGTAGCCTGTGCTTCATATGGTTATTCTTTGGGGAATTGAAACTGGGTCCTTTGGCTTTGCAGGCAAATGCCTTAACAGCTAAGCCATCCCTCCAGCCCTATCAGTCCATTTTTAAAACAGTCCTTTAAATGTCTTTCTCTAAGTTGTAGGTGCCAGTTGTCTCTACTTTTTGTGTTTTTAATTCCTGCAGCACATATTAGCATCTGTGAATACATTTTATGTTTATTCAAGCTTTTTTTGTGGTGCTGGGGGATGCTGCTTTAAGGACAAATACCCTTCTATATCCTCTGTTTCTAGGATACAGTGATGAAACCCCTTATCCACGTATCTGACCATACAAAGAGGTGGCCCCTGTGCACTGGAGGTGTGCATTGGCCAACTCTTTTAGCTAACTGGCTCTTTAACTTTTCCTTTCAGATAAAATTACAGAGTTGCTGACCCCAGGGTTATTGAGTGAAGCCAGTATTCTAGTTCTTGTGAATGCCATCTACTTCAAAGGGAGGTGGGAGAAGCCATTTGTCAAAGAAGAGACCCAGGAGATGCCATTCAAAGTCAGCAAGGTAAATGTCACGCAGGAACACAGAGATCCCTGGGAATGGCCCGTGTCCTTACTGGTGTCTAAAGCACACAAGAACCCTTCCTCATGTAGCCTGTGCTTCATATGGTTATTCTTTGGGGAATTGAAACTGGGTCCTTTGGCTTTGCAGGCAAGTGCCTTAACTGCTAAGCCATCTCTCCAGCCCTCAGTCTATTTTTCCTTACCAAAGCTCCCTTTCTATCTTGTATTGACCTCTTTAGTCCATTAAAATGTTTTCATTTCAGCTCTAGCAAGATTCCTCAGTGACCTTGCAGCCCAAGCATGTGGAGTCTTCAGCAATAGGGTCTTACCATCTGTTCCTGGTGGAAAACCAAGGGCCTCGACAATGGCCTATAATGTTTTGGGGGCAACAGGGAACCTCCCTGGCCAACAACTCACTGGGTGGTATCCTAATCCTGCCCTATCCCTTTTTAAAAATAATTTTTTATTAGTCCACTAAAATTTTTTTTTAATTTTTGTTTTATTTATGTATTTGTCAGAGAAAGAAGGAGAGAGAGAGAGAGAATGGGCGCACCAGGGCTTCCAGCCACTGCAAACGAACTCCAAACGTGTGCGCCACCTTGTGCATGTGCCTTACATGGGTTGTGGGGCATTAAACTGAGGTCCTTTGGCTTTGCAGGCAAGTGCCTTAACTGCTAAGCCATCTCTCCAGCCTGACATTTTTATTTTTATTTTTTTGTTTATTTTTATTTATTTATTTGACAGAGAAAGAAAGAGAGAATTAAGGGCTGTCCCTTGGATGGTATCAATACTCCATTAAGAAGTTGAAAGCCAGTAGCCTTGTGTGTAACAGACCTGTAATAAGCACAGTAGGGAGGATAAACCACACACATCCAGCTCCAAAAGGCTCTTTGCCCCTTGATGACCTGCCGTTTGCCTTTTGTTACCTCAGGTCATGTTAATTGCCTGCTGAAGTTGCCCTTGACAGGTTCTCAGGTTTTAAAATTTTTTTAATTATTATTATTTATGTATTTGAGAGAGATAAAGAGGCAAGGAGCTGAACGTAATTATCCTGCTTCCTGATGAGCACATGGATTTACGAACAGTAACAAGCCCTTAGCATGTGTTTTTGTTTTATTTATTTATTTTGAGAGAGAGGGGGTCCCAGAAGGAGGGAGAGAATGGGTGTGCCAGGGCCTTTAGCTGCTGCAAACAAACTCTAGACGTGTGCACCACCTTGTGCATCTGGCTTACATGGGTCCTGGGGAATCAGACGTAGGTCCTTTGGCTTTGTAGGCAAGTGTCGTAACCGCTAAGCCATCTCTCCAGCCTGGGGGTAACAGTTTTTTTAATAATTTTTTTGTTTTATTTTTATTTATTTATTTGAGAGCGACAGACAGAGAGAGAAAGAGGCAGATAGAGAGAGAGAGAATGGGCGCGCCAGGGCCTCCAGCCACTGCAAACAAACTCTAGACCCGTGCACCGCCTTGTGCATCTGGCTAACATGGGTCCTGGGGTCTTCAGGCTTCACAGGCAAGCACTTAACTGCTAAGCCATCTCTCCAGCCCGGATTCTCAGTTTTTGACTGCCCTTCAAAACAAGCACAGTGACTTATAAATGTCTGCATATTTTATTTGATGTCCATTAGAGAGAGGACAACATGGGTACTTTTTGCTTCATTTTTTTATTTTAAAATTTTGTAAAATTGTAAAATTTTCTACAATGAATAGATATTCTTGGGTAATTATTATATTATTTTTAAACTTTATAATTAGGTGTTCTGATATATTTAAATATTGTGGAATTGGAGGGGGCTGGGCCGGGACGGCTGTTCTTTCCCTGCAAGTCATTAAGTACACGTGTAGACTTTTTCTTTCCCACGACTCTGTCATCTCGTCCATATGGCCCCATCCTCAGGTTTCTGTTCCAGCTCACTCTTCGTTGTGGCTCAGCCCCCAGCAGTCAGCACAAACCAGGTGCTGGGCTGGGCAGCTCTTTGAGCTTGGTGGGATGGCTGACCATAGTCATGTAGAAGGTATGAGATGCCTGGCTTGGTGAGTGGCTGACATGGTCATGTGGGAGGTGGTGGATGCTTGGCTTGGGACCCACTACATCTGTAAGAAAGAACTTGAAGTTGGCATTATTCTTCCTGAAGCTGTAGTGGGTGGGCCGTGGAGAGAAGTGTGGAGTCATGACCAGCCCAATGATATTGCGTATGGTGCCCTCAGCTTTCACCGGCTCCCCACTGAAGGTGCTTGCACGTGGGAGACAGAGCAACCCTAGCAGTAGGCGGAACTCAGGCTGAGAATTCCACATAGATCCTGAGTGTGGCAGTGAAGGAACAAATCACTCCAGTCATGTGCACAGAATGAAAAAGAAAGAAGTAACACTTTTTTTACTGTTATGGATTGGTTCTGGAATGTTCCTGGAAGGCCCATGTATTGTCAAAGGCTTAGTCTAAAACCTGCGGCCCTATGGGAGATGGTGGAACCTTCAGGAGGCCCTACTAAGAGGTAGGGCCTAGTCGAAGGCAGTTAGATTATTAGGGGCCCATGTTCTTGAAGAAGAAGGTGAGCTGTGCTCCCACCATGATGTGCTGTCTTATTACAGGCCCAAAGCGATAGGACCAACTGCCCTTTGACTGAAACCTCTAAGACCATGAGCCAAAATAAACCCTTCTTCTTTATAACTTGACTATCTGTGACATTTTGTTGTGTTTTCAGAAAGCTGACAAGCATGCCTACATGTGGTTAGCATAGTCTTGACAACCAATCCGAGGCTACCACGGAAGGTTTGTACAAGGAATACAAACTGTACAGTATGGTAAAATTAGTGTCACCTATCCTATTTACAGAATAAAAGCACGAGCCGTGTGGTCACATGCAGAACTAGTTACCTCACCCTAAGGAAGAACTTGGCAGCCGATAGACACAATGGACCCACTTATTGAATTAACTGATTTGGTGCTGGGGATTGAACCGAGGGTCCCACACACACAGAGCATGTGTTCTACCACGGAACTACAATTCTTTTTTACCATTTTTTTATTAGTTATGTACACAGTGTGTATACAGCCATGTTGGTACCATCGTTAGCCTCTTCCCTGTCCTTCCCCCTCTGCAGGGACCCTCTTCATGGGGGACTGTGGGTCGTGCATTGTGGGGTTAGCCATCAGTGATGGGGAAGGGGCAATGTCTCTGTGCATAATGACCCGTGTGGCTCTAACGATCTTTCCGCCCCTCTTCCGTGCATTTCCCTGAGTCATGATGGGTTCGTTTTAGGTCTACTTCAGTGATGAGGTCTTGGGAGCCTCTGTGTCTCTGGATCTCTGGTTTGGTTGAACTACACTTCTAACCCCTGTAAATCCACTGATTAATAGTTTTTCTTTTATTTATTTATTAGAGAGAGAGGGAAAGCAATAGAGAGTGGTCATACCAGGACCTCTTGCCACCGCAAACAAACTCCAGATGCATTCACCACTTTGTGTGTCTGGCTTAGTGAGTACTGAGAAATCAAACCCAGACTGGTAGGCTTTTTCAAGCAAGCATATTTAAGTGCCAAACCACCTCTCCAGCCCCAGGTTTTTTCTTAATCAGCCAGGCAGCGTGCAGTTCTTTAATATGCTAATTTTCTCTTCCTTCCCTTCCCTCCCTCCCTTTCTTCCTTCCTCCTTTCTTTTCTTAAACTCTCTGTTCTGCCTCTGCCTCCCAAATGCTAAGATTCCAGGCACGCACTACCATCCTTAGCATAAAGTAACTGTTTTAGGTAGACACCATTTCTATCATGGCTGCTTTTCATCTGTGGACATTTTGAGTAAATATTCTTCTCATACTTTGAATTTAGAAAATGCCTTCATTTTATAATCATTTGATACTTTAAAAATTTTTATTTATTTATTTGCAAGCAGAGAGAGAGAGGAGAGAGAGGCAGACAGAGAGAGAATGGGAATGTCAGGACCTCTAGCCACTGCAAATGAACTCCAGATGCATGTGCCCCTTATTCATCTGGCTTACATGGATCCTGGAGAATCAAACCTGGGTCCTTTGGCTTTGCAGGCAAATGCCCTAACTGCTAAGGCATTTCTCCAGCCCCCATTTGATACTTTTTAAGAGTACCATGGGGATTATATAATTAGTTTTGTTTACATTCATTCGCAGGGGGCTGGGGAGATAGCTCAGCATTTAAAGGTGTTTGCTTGCAAAGCCTACCAGCCCAGAATCAATTCACTAGCTACCCACATAAAGCTGGACAGGCATTTGTTTGCAGCGGCAAGAATGCAAATAAATAAAAATATTTTTTTAAAAAAAGTTTACTTGAGCCGGCCGTGATGGTGCACGCCTTTAATCCCAGCACTCGGGAGGCAGAGGTAGGAGGATCACCATAAGTTCGAGGCCACCCTGAGGATACAGAGTGAATTCCAGGTCAGCCTGGGCTAGAGTGAGACCCTACCTTGAAAAACAAAAACAAACAAACAAACAAACAAAGTTCACTTGAGGGCTGGAGAGATGGCTTAGCAGTTAAGGCACTTGCCTGCAAAAGCCAAAGGATCCCTAGTTCAATTTTCCAGGACCTATGTAAGGCAGATATACAAGATGGCACATGTGTCTGTAATTTGTTTGTAGTGACTGGAGGCCTTGGCATGCCCGTCCTCTTTCTCTCTGCTCCTCTCTCTCTCTCTTGTCTCAAATAAATAAATAAATAAATAAATAAATAAATAAATAATTCTTTTTTAAAAGTTTGCTTGATATTTGTAACCATGAAATTAAGGTTTTGTTCTTGTCCAGGCTGACCTGGAATTTACTATGCAGTTTCTGAATGGCCTTGAATTCATGGCAGTCCTTCCTACCTCTACCTCCTGAGTGCTAGGATGAAAAATGTCCACCACCGGGCTGGAGAGTTGGCGTAGCAGTTAAGGTGTTTGCCTGCAAAACCAAAGGACCCAGGTTTGATTCCCCAGGACCCACGTTGGTCAGATGCACAACGGGGCGCATGCATCTGGAGTTTATCTCAGTGGCTGGTGGCCCTGGAGTGCCCATTCTCTCTCCCCCTCTTTCTCTGTCAAATAATTAAATAAAAATAAAATATTAGGGCTGGAGAGATGGCTTCATGGTTAAGGCATTTGCCTGCGAAGCCAAAGGACGGAGGTTTGATTCTCCAGGACCCACGTAACCTAGATGTACAAGGGGCAAGTGCATCTGGAGTTTGTTTGCAATGGCTAGAGGTCTTGGCGTGCCCATTCTCTCTCTGTCTCTCTTCTCTCTATCTCTCTCTCTGCTTGCAAATAAATAAATTAAATTAAAAAAATTAAAAATATTTAAAAGAATGTCCACCACTGTCCCCGGCTACTGAGAAAATAGGTGCGCCAGGGCCCCTAGCCATTGCAAACAGACTACAGATGCATGTGCCACTTTGTGCATCTGGCTTTACGTGGGAACTCGGGTCGTTAGGCTTTACAGACAAGTGCCTTACCTACTGAGCCATCTCTGCAGCCCAGAAAACACCCTCTAATGAAAAGGATGCATGGCAGAGAGTAGAGCTTGTTTCACACTTCCATCATTTGGAGACTTTCTGGAAGGAGAGGTCAGCCATCAAGACAGTGGCCACGTCTGATCATGCTTGTCTTCTGGCCATGGTACAAATTCTAATTCAACTCTCAGTGTGGTAGAAAAGAAGCTAAAAGTCAAACTGATTCACTGAGTTACTGTAAGAGTTAATTGCTCAGGAGCTAAAAGTTATCTTTGTCAGCAGATGGAAAAATCCCAAAGAAGGAACTGTCCAGAAAGGGCCCAAAGGGATGATAAGAAGAAAAGACAGTTTAGGCTAAAACAAAGTAAAATGGAGTCCATTGATAGGGTGGCCTGACTACAGAAATGACTGATAAGCAAATTGTTACATGTTGTTTGTTCACTTACCCCTCCCCCCTTGGCTATGAAAACCATAAAATGGAAATAAAATCTCCGCTTGGGGCCAGAGCTTTCTTGGAGGACGACCTCAAATTTCATGGTGCCCTGGGTAATAAGCTCCCCTACTTTCACTCATTCTGGCATTGGAGTGATCTTTCCAGAGAATTTCTACAACATCAGGAAATTTGAAAACACTAAATGTCTCTAAATAAAATTTACCTTTTCTTAAAACAGACAGGGCTGGAGAGATGGCTTAGTGGTTAAGGAATTTGCCTACAAAGCCAAAGGACCCTGGTTCAATTCCCCAGGACCCATGTAAGCCAGATGCACAAGGTGGTACATGTGTCCGGAGTTCATTTGCAGTGGCTGGAGGCCCTGGCGTGCCCGTTCTCTCTCTCTGCCTCCCTCTCTCTCTCTCATAAATAAATAAACAGACAGACAACAGAAAAACGTAGAGCCTCTTAACTCAGCACTTAGATGTCATTGACTCTTAGTGGATTCAGTTCCTCTGGTCTCATGATCAGGACCTCCACTCCTCCCACTCCCCTCCAGCCCTGACCGCACATGATGGTGTGTGCTGCAGCCTGACCAGGGGCATTCTGGGAACATGTGACTTCTCTAAAAGATGAGGGCTGTCAAAGGAAATGAATACTGAATGTAGGTGTTGTGGCTTTTCTGTGCATTTGAACATAATTTACATATAAGGGTTTTGGAGGAGATAGAAATTGGCTCAGCAGCTTAGGGTGACAGGACCCCACAGGGAATTGTCCTCGGCCTGTATGGGAAGAAAGGTCTGGTCTCTCCTTATCTCTTCGCCCGAAGGAGTCCTTCTACTCCCTTCTGAGAAAGTCCTTGCTAGAGAATTAAGATTTCTGGAAAGATTGTCCCTTTTTTTTTTTTTTTCTTTTTTGAGGTAGGGTCTCACTCTAGCCCAGGCTGACCTGGAATTCACTATGGAGTCTCAGGGTGGCCGCGAACTCACAGTGATCCTTCCTACCAAGATTGTCCTTTTTGAGAAACCCTGACCCCAGACACCTGGCATGAGGACATTAGGACACAGCTGGTCTGGTTGAACTTTCACCTTATAGATTTTCAATTCCCTGACTGCCTTTCCCTGTGCTGTCTCCCTCCTTCCTCTCCCTTGATAGCACCCACCCATTTCTGCGCAAAGTTCTGCTTCACTAATGCCGGACCTTCTCTTCATTTCGACAATGAAGCTCTTTCCTCATCACCTCAGCTTTGTCTTTGACACAGGTCGCCCCAAGCATCAGTTGCAGAGCTGTGAATGGTGACCACGAAGTTGGGGGTGGTTTCCAAGACTCAGTCTCAGAGTCTGCAACTCCATCAGATGACTGGGAAACCACTGGTGGGTGAGGCCTGAGTATTCTGCCTGCCTTGGTCTGATCTCAGATCCCACCTTTCCTCCTTCTCACCATTGCCATGACAGCAGTCTCCCACAATGCACATTTCATAATGTGGCCAGAGAACCTTTCCAAGACACAGAGATGATTGTGTTCCCCCACTTAATGCCTGGGTGAGGCCCCGCAGACCACGCGAGAAAGAGAAACCCGTGTGCAATGACTGATCGATCGGCTAGATTCTCATACCCGGGTCTTTGGACAAACACTGGTGCGTGTGTTTCAGTAAAGGTATTTGTAGGTATGATTAACGTTTATGTGACTAGATTACTCCTCTTCATATGATTGGGCCTTATCCAGTCAGCAGAGGCTTTAAGAAGAAAAGACTGAGGTCTGCAGCCAGGTAATGGAACATTACTCATGACCTAAAAATGACGCCACGTAAAGACCTCAAGGAACCAAATGGGCACACCACTAAGCAAGTGAGCGGACCTGTGTAACTCAAAGGAAATGACGTTCTAGAGAAGACAACACTAGAGAGACAGTGAAGAGATCAGTGGTTGGCAAGGGCTGTGTGGGTGGGAGGAGGGTGGCTGGGGACTTTCACAGTAGCGACCCTTTCTGTGCGCTCCTGTAGTGGAGAAGGAGCCGAAAGCTGGACGGATGCCCTAAGTCACTGCGAGAGTTAACTGCGAGGAGCTGAGCTCACCCCTGTCAGTAGCTAAAGGAAGCTCAAGGAGAGGACTGTCTAGGGGCCCCAGAGGGATGGTAAGAGGGAAGGACAGTTTAGACTACAATAGAGTGAAACAGAGCTCATGGTTAGGGTCACCTCTCTACATGATCCATATGTGTGTTGATACATACGTATGTTTTAAAAACTTGTTTTGAATCATATAGACTGCACAAGCTAGCTGTCACGTCCTGCTTCTGCAAACCAGCTGTCTGCTTGCTCACTCACTCCCCCCCACCCCCACCCCCCGGCTATGAATGCTATAAAATGAAGTAAAATCTCAGCTTAACAGGGAAGTCACTTTGGGGAGCGATCCCAACTTCGGTCCCCAGGAAATAAACTCCTCTCCTTTCACTCATGCTGGCATTGGAGTGATCTTCTCAGAAGAGTTCTGCAACACTACTTCAGGGTGAGTGTGTCGCCACACACATGTTCAGATCTGTGAAGTGTCCAACACCAGGCTTGAGCCTTGATGTAAACTGTAGACTCTGGGCTGTGAAGACGTGACAGTTATGTTCATTGACTGTAACACAGGAACCACTCTTGTGGGGATGTTGTGAGGGCGTGTGCAGGAGTGGGGCATGTGGGAAACCTCTGTGCTCTGGTCAATATTACTGTGAAACTAAAGCTACTCGAAAAAAATAGTCTTCAAGCCGGGCGTGGTGGTGCACGCTTTTAATCCCAGCACTTGGGAGGCAGAGGTAGGAGGATCGCTGTGAGTTCAAGGCTTCCCTGAGACTATCCAGTGAATTCCAGGTCAGCCTGGGCCAGCAAGACCCTACCTTGAAAAACCAAAAAGAAAAAAGAAAAAAGAAAAAAGAAAGAAAGTAAGTAAACAGTCTTTAAACTGAGAGTGGTGGCGCATGCCTTTAATCCCAGCACGGGGGAGGCAGAGGTAGGAGGATCACCACGAGTTTGAGGCCACTCTGAGACTGCAGAGTGAATTCCAGGTCAGCCTGGGCTAGAGCGAGACCCTGCCTTGAAAAACAAAACAAAAACAAAAACAAAAAGTCTTCAAAACTTTTTCTGCCTCCAGATGGCTTTAGGACTTGAGCTGCAATGTGAACTCTTCCCTGGGTTTCCAGTGTGCCCTGTAGTCTGCCAGCCCTACAATCTCATGAGCCTGTTCCTTAAAATACATCTGTGTGTACGTACACACCTTAGTGTATAGGCACAGACTACCTCACCTGGTGGCCTATGAGGTCTGGCGCAGGTGGTGACCCTGTGTACTCCCAGACATCTCTTTGTGGCGCCTCTCCCCTGCTCTCCATGGTCTGCCTAAAGAAGCCTGGGGCGGGGATGGGGGGCATTTGTCCAGGCCAGGAATAAGGAGTCACTGCCCCCCGCCACCCGTCGCCACCTTATATTGTCAAGGGCTCTTTTCCTCCTCCTTCTAAACCAAAACGCTGTCTCCTACAGTGTTTCAACAGGACTTAGTTCTGGAAGGAAGGAAGGAAGGAAGGAAGGAAGGAAGGAAGGAAGGAAGGAAGGAAGGAAGGAAGGAAGGGGCTTAGCCGAGTTTCCTGAGATGCCCAATAGTACAGAAACTGGGAAGGTCTGTAGTTCAAGTGACAGGTTAGAGATCCAGACAGCTGAGGTTTATGATTCTGTGGGATGAGGACGTTTGAAGAGCAAGGCTGACCACAGCCCAGACACGGCAAGGGTGACCCCCGTCTGCATTTCTGGCCAGTTCCTGGGTGCTCTTCCATGTTTTCCTGGAGGCTGAGCAGCAGAGACATGGGGTTGAAGATATGGGGTTCATCTGAGACTGAAGGCAATCTGTTCACTGTGAGCCCTTACAACACCAAAAAACAAATTACACACTTCTAATATACAGTGGATCAAAATAAGCATTCTCATTCCAAAAGGGAAAAACAGAGGCAGAGCAAGACAATATCAGACAGCAGCCAGACCGAAGCCCAGCAAGGCAAGCGCAGATCCTGCAGCTCCACGTCCAGCATCTGGGGCTTCGCGGTGCCATCTGGGCTCCAGCGGCTTGGGCGGCCCCGGCCCCCCAGCTCTGCTGCCGCTCTCTTGGGCAGGCTCCATTCTTGCCTGTAGCTTTCCTCAGCGGATGTGGCATGGCTCTGGGTCGTTCAGACAACCTGGCGTCTTCCCTGCACCTTGGAAGTCGCTTCACAGCTGCTCACAGTGGCTGCTCAGGGCTTCTTTGCAGGGATCCTGCAAAGGGATCCTGCCGCTCTCTAGCTTTAGGTGGAAGACTGCATGACCCTTTCAATCTTGCATCTTTCATGCTCACAAAACCGGTAACACATGAACAATACTGCCACGTTCTGCTGCCAGCTTGGGGTGGAGTCTGGACCCCTTGGACCACAGTCACATTAGCGTCTATGTGCTAACATAGAAACACTTGTTTAGGCAGAGAGTTCCATTGGGGAAGCCCTTCAAAGGAAACACAATTATTATTTGCCTTTGAATGGCAAAATCCAATATCAAAAACCACATCCCAATGTTGCTAGAGTGTGTTGCCTCAAGGATTCAAAAACTCTCCCACCATCTTTGGTGAAACTGTAGCCAAAGACTTTACGACCTGTGACTGCAAGAAGAGGTCTTGCTATGACACGTTGGTAGCCAACTCTGATTATGGAAAATATTTACTCAGCACTATTTTGGTGTTAAATTATCTGGAACAAAGCTTAGATTTACAAGTGGGGAGTAAACTACCTTGGATTTCAACTAAAGCCAAGGTAACACAGTGTGATGGCTGGTTGAAAACAGGCATTCACAAACATCAAAGGCCTGGAACGAGAAGGCAGCTGTGAGGGCGTTTAGGCATGGCTGCAGTTTGCAGAACATAGGTACCCAACTTTAGACTCAATGAAATCCCTTTATGAAACTAGATGCAGGGCACTTACATTGGACTAGAATATGTCAGCACACACTCAGTCCTTTTAAAGAGAAGCAAACATCAACACCAGTCTCGGGGCTGCCTAGCCCTCAAAAGCTCTTCAAATTGCATCCATGAGAAGCAAAGCAGTGCTTTAAGGTGCTTACTCAGAGATTTGGAGAATTTCCTCAATCTATAGCTGATTTCTCTAAATGCTTGGCACTTACTGCCAAAGGCTGCTGCCCTGCCCTTAAGCAGTTGAAGACCCTCGTGATACAGTCCAAGAGGCAGGAAAGTTTTCTCTGGGATGATGAATTGTGGTATTTGTGCCTTACTAGGAGCTAACTCTATTGGAATAAGAAAGAGGGCACTGGATGATGGCAGAACGAAAGGGCAAATACCAAACTATTTTACTTGACAATGCCAATGTCTCACAAGTGACCACAACCATGGACACAGCTACCCAGCTCCAGACAGCAGAAACTGACTCTGAATTGGAACATAACTGCTTAGAAATGGCCCCAGTTTGTTCCCGCAGGCCAGATTTGTTAGCCCAGACTTGGAACTTCTCACTCCTGGGAGTGGCCTCCTGGAAGGACAGCCACGCTGCCCTGCTGCATGTCACCAAGGCCACTCCCTCACAGGGCCGTTTCCTGCCTCCTCTTCCCATAATCCTTAAAATCTTCTCTCTCTCTCTCTCCCCCCCTCCCTTCTCTCTTTCTCTCTCTGCTCCCCTATGGCTTCAGACCCCACCAGCCTCTCCTGGTGATACAAAACTCTCTTGGACTGAAGAAATGGTTTGTCTTGGAGCCTCTATCTTGAACCCCAAACCTGAGAGCAAGTAGCCCTGAGGTACTGCCCAGATCACCAAAAGACTGGCTTGCATGTGGCAAAGGGAACCACAGAGCCGCAGGACAAGCTGCCAGGGAAAAACAGCTCGATGGGGCTTGGATACCCCACTTGGACTTGGCTAAAATACAATCTCATTGCACAGAGCAAGATGAGGAAAGAGCCTTCCCTGACATGGCTCCGACTCATTTCGGAAACTTAATGATGCATTGCCTCTGAAGCGCCAGTGTCTCCAGACTTAAAACACTTACGTGAAGGAGCAAAGTAAGGTGATCCACTGGCTGATTTAATGTGGTCCTACATGAAGGGGCTACACCTTTAGAACACTGTCCAAGGAACTCAGGAGGATGTCGTTTGTGTGGGAAAACTAACCACAAGACTGAAGACAACCGGCCTCAACAATAACATAAGGAACCTGTCCCTTTAAAGACTGGCAGGGCGACTTCATTCAGATGCTGAAAACAACAGAAAACTGTAAGTACTTTTTTTTTTTCTTTTGTGAAGGAGGGAGGAAAAGGAGGGAGGAAGGGAAGGAGAGAGAGAGGGAGAGAGAGAATATGAATGAATGGGTGTACCAGGGCCTCTTGCCATTGTGAACAAATCCAGATGCGTGGGCCACTTTGCATTCAGCTTTACCTGGGTACCAAGGACTTGAACTTTGGCTGGTAGGCGTTGCATGCAAATGCCCTTAACTGCTGAGCCATCTCCCCAGCCTTAAATTTTTATCAGTATTTGTGGATAAGTTTCCTGGCTGTGTATAAGCACACCCTTTTAAGACTGAGAGAAAAGCACAGACAATTAGAATTTTGTTAATATTGTGGTTTGTGAAATACCCCTTATAGCTCTTGTGCTTGAACACTTGGTGCCCAGCTGGTGGCGCTGCTTGGGAGGGTCGTGGAACTTTTAGGTGGAATCTTGCTGGAGGAGGCGGGCCACTGGGACCTGCCCTGAGGTTTCCTAGCAACGCTGTCAGCCAAAATAAACCCTCCTCTTGCCTTAACTTGCTTTTGGTCAGGTATTTGTTCATAGCAATGAGAAAGAAACCAATGTATTCAAGGAAATTATTCTCATCTTAGGACTGAGGAGCTGGCTCTATTCAGAATGACAATAGGCTTTTGTTACTGGGATCATTCCAAAGGTGAGTAACGCTTTGCAGATATCTGGAAGCTATGTTCACCAGGGAGATCCCAATCCGCATGGAAAACAAGACGAACCATACCTTGAAAAAAACATAGCTAGTCTTTGTCTGGAAACCCATTTAAAGTTTGATAAGGGGCTGGAGAGGTGGCACAGTGTTTAGAGGCCCTTGCTTGCACATCTTGCCAACTCAAGTTCGATTCCCTAGTACCCATGTAAAGCCAGATGCAGAAAGTGGTACATGCATTTGGAGTTCATTTGCAGTGGTGATGTTATAGGAATTAATGAGCCAATGAGAATAAGCAGGCAAAATCCACTTCAGAGAGAAGGAGAGAGCCTTTATTCATGCGCAGACCTCCTCTGGTTAATGCCAAACAAACACCCTGACAGAGGCTCTGAACTCCGACTATGCTGGACTTATATACTTTTACAGTCCTTTGAATTCTCCCGCGTTTAGAGAGGAAAGAGTTACATCCGTGAGTGCAGGGCTCTGTCAAACAAGATGAAATACAGGCAGCTGTCTCCTTAGATAAGGTGGTGTTGAGTCAGGTTCGCATTGCTGGCAAAAATCACCCGACAAGAGCAGCTTTTGGGAAAAAAGGGTTTATTTTGGCTTACAGACTCAAGGGGAAGCTCCATCATGGCATGGGAAAATGATGGCATGAGAAGAGGGCGGACATCACCCCCGGCTAACATAAGGTGGACAATAGCAACAGGAGAGTGTGCCAAACACTGGCAAGGGGACACTGGCTATAACACCCATAAGCCCGCCCCCAACTACACACTGCCTCCAGGAGACGGTAATTCCCAAAGCTCCATCAGCTGGGAACCTAGCATTCGGAACACCTAAGTTTATGGGGGACACCTGAATCAAACCATCACAGGTAGGTATGTATTGTCCAAAGGGGTCAGGCTCAGAGTCAGGGAATTCTGTCAGCTACCATCAGAGGAATGCCCCTGCTGCGGTTTCAGAGGAGGGAAGTGCAACATCTGTCACTTCACTGGAAGTCCTGGGTACATTGACATTTCTTATAGATACACTGATTATATTCCATCTAAATGGATATAAGCTAGAAACATTAAATACACGATATTCTTTTAATAGTGACGGGCCCTGCTGCACCCATTCTCTCTCCCTGCCTGCCAAATAAATAATAATAATTTCTCAAAAAGTGGGATAAGCAAACTGCCCAGTAAGCACTTCTCTTAATGTTCATACCCTTATATTAATGCGACTCTCACTTTTGGTAGAGAATCTTCTCTTTCAGATGGCGGTGACCTTGGGATGACTCAGAAGGCATCATGGTGCTGCAAAGAAGTGACAGGAGTGCTCAGTACTGCAATATCTCTATCACACCTTCCAAAGTTCAGGGTCCATTGCAGAAGAGGTGGCAAAAAGAATATAAGAGCCAAAGAAGGGTAGGACTCCTTACAACGTGCTCCCCCCAGACACAAAATGGCTTAGATATCCATGACCTCACAGTGCCTGATACTACCTACACAAGACCATCATAATAGGAGGAAAACATCATGATATCAAAATAAGAGAAAGACTGATTGAGATGGGGAGGGCATATGATGGAGAATGGAGTTTCAAAAGGGAAAGTGGAGGGGGGAGGGAGGGTATTACCATGGGATTTTTTTTTATAATTAAGGAAGTTGTAATAAAATATTTTTTTAAATGTTAGATAAGGTTTTGCCTATTGCCTTGATCCAAGTGAGGGTGACACTTTGAAGCAAATAGTCCTTTTGAAATTGTGTATGGGAGATTCTTTGGTAAGAACCCCAGAACTCTACCTGATACCTTCCATACCTTTAAGATAAGCGCCTCACATTTTAAATTAGAAGAAAGAATTTAGGATTAAACAGTATGTACAGCAACTGAGTCAGATATTAACCACGTTGTATCAGTTTTCTCCTTCCAAGTTCATATACGTGTTTGACCCTTTCTCCCCCGTAGACAAAGGGTTACTGAAAAACCCAAGAGCCTGAGGAGCCGCTGGCTGAGGAGGGGAGAGGCCCTCACTGTGCTCAGCAAGACTCACAGTTAGAATAAAGCCCTGGTTCCATAACCCAAAACAAAACAAACACCACCACACACAGGAAATCATTTCTAAGCCCTCCTACCTGGACTTGCACACTGATAGAGAAGACCTTACACATCTATTCAAACACTGGGCTCTTGAGTAACTGTAAAAATCTGGCCCTTCCCCATTCTCAGGTGGTTGAGAATGCAATCTGTTACAAACCAGGAATTAAATACTGCTCTCCAAGTGAACCCTCTAATACAGTATTTGGTATTGAAGAATACGAGATAGAAATTTTGGCAGCTTAGGGTACCAGGACCCTAGGTGACCAGCTTTCTCCTTGACTAAATGTGGAAAGTGTCATTGAGCCTGCAAGGAGACCCTCTCTCTTAGTTCTTTCTTCCCAGGAAAATTACACCCTCCAGGAAAGACCTGTAGAGGATTAAGCTTCCATCCTTCCTGGAGAATTAAGATTTGGGGGAAGATCGTCCTTTCCCAGAAATCCTGGCCACACACAGATATCTGACGTCAGGACTGGGCTGACTAGACCTGCTGAAACAGGGTGTCAGCGATTCAGGAAAGACCTTGAAGCCCAAACCCTGGGTTCGCATTTGCATTTAACTGAAGAATTGGGCAAATCAAACTGAGAAGGATAATTATTAAATTATTATATTTATTGAGGGAAGTACAGAACCAAGGGAAGGAAAACGAATATTCCACATGGTCTTAGAGTCCACATGGTGGGCCTGGAAAACGGTAAAAAAAGAATTAGAGAGGAGAGACAAGAAAGCACAAGAGCTCCTGCCATGTGGAGGGCAGGAGGGGTAGACAGCCCATAAGGAAGTAGGGGTCAGGGGGCTCTCTCCTCGTCTCAGCCTAGTTCTCACCAGAACCTGAAGGTTCATGAGTGATCAGGCAGCCCAAAGAGCTTGCCCTCCCCTCGTAAACATATTTATAACCTTACTGTAGTGGGCTTTACCTTCTGGCTCAGGTGAGGCACAGTGAGAGTTGATTGGTCTGGGCTAGGGACTCACAGCTACCCATCCAGGGGACTCACATAAAAGTCACTCTCAAAGGTCTGAGGGTGGGCTTCCCTATTTCTGGAAACCCCCTCTTCCTTCCTCAAGCAAGAGCCCTGCCTTTCTTCTCCTAAATTCTACCTACAATTTATGAAAATCTTTCTGAACTTTCCCCTCTGGTCTATGGATTTCATTTCTTTGAATTCATAAGAGAAGAATCCAGAGGTCACTGACTCAGTGGAAGTTTTGCATGACAATTGAATTTCTCAGCACCCTAACTCAGGTTATTGCTCACCCAAGAACCAAGATAAGGCTCTAACTTCACAAGCACCCCTAAATTCCCATATTAAGTCCATTCTTAAAGGAATTTTAGTCTTAGGAAGCTCTTAATGATATGAACCTGTTTAAGATTTAAGCTATTATAAATAGGGTTAGTACATATGAATCTGGGGTGTCTTTGAGAGTAATAAAGCTTTTCTTACCTCTTGTTTGGGTTGTAAGTCAGGAGTTAGGGTGCTAGACATTCATAACCACACAAAACTTCCACTGAGTCAGTAGCGTCCAGTCTCTTGTCTTATGAATATGATGAATGGAATCCACAGACTGCAAAGGGTAAAGTTTAGAACAATTTTCTTATAGAGTGTAAGAGCAAAAAAGAAGGCAGAGCTCCTGCTGTAAGGCAGGGTGGGGTCCCTGGAAATAGAAAAGCCTGCCTGGTGACCTGGGGGCTGAGCTGACAGTCCAGTCTCAATACCAAATATCCAGGTGCTTCCTGGAAGGGATAATTTGCTATTTCAAAAAAAATTATTTATTATTTATTTTAAAAGAGGGAGTATGAGAGAGACAGAGAGGAAGGAAGGAAGGAAGGAAGGAAGGAAGGAAGGAAGGAAGGAAGGAAGGAAGGAAGAAAGAAAGAGAAACAGACATACCAGAGTTTCTTGCAACTACAAACGAACTCCATGTACCACTTTGTGTATCTGGTTTTATGTGGATACTAGGGATTTGAACCAGGACTGCCAGGCTTTGCAAGCAATGGAGAAGGAGGAAAGGAGGAACCAGCTTTCCCTTACTCACTTTGACTTTCAGGGGATACTGCTGCCCTACACTGCTTCATCATCCAGAAATTTTATGCCAAGTCTCCTAGTCAGCAAGAAGCTTTTGGGTTTGACTCACCACCCCCAAGAGGAACAAAAGTGACATCTCTCACCATGTCAGAACCTTCTATTCAAAAACTCCATCATTCCCACTCAGCAGGACGTAGCCACAGGATGAGTGACTGTCCAAATTCCATGCGTATGGAATGCGGAGCTGACTGTGGGGAAAAAATGCAACAGAATAGACTGAAAATTTGAGACATATAAAAAATAACTTTATAGAAGGAGCTGTGCCTTACCAGGAAGGAATAGCGTTTACTTTTCTGGGCATTGATATGCAAATCGAACTCCGGATTGCAAGGTCCAGGAGACATTCAGTAAGTAATATCTCCTCCTCACTTGCCCATCACCATTATCACTTGCCAAACTAATAGTCTCATTGCTGCTCTAAGTTTCTGGGAGAGTCATTTATTAATACTTCCTCTTCCTTTTGCTTATCACTGTTTTTAATTAATTTATGTTTTTATCTGCAAAATTAGTACCTTGACAGGGATGCGGGTTGTCATCTAGCTTGAAGAATTAAAGGATTGAGCTGATCTTCACTCTTCAAATAACTCACTGGAGAAAAAACGTCTCCAAACATGGAAATATTCCACCTATTGCCCTATAGCATCTTTCCCCAAAGCTACTTCCCCTACTGAAAATGGGGAATTTCTGTGAGGTACAGAGTCTCTTCCTATTTTCCCAAGCCCAGACTTGAATAAAGCTATTTCTTCCATCAAGCTTCATCTTCCTGTTTGTTTTAGTAGAAGCTGGAAATTCTTCACTGTGTCAGGGCAAAGGATCTGGTTTTGCCTGAGGTCCCTACAAGGTTAAGCAATTTCTCAGGCTTCTGAGGACAACAGCACGGAGCTGTGCTTCTCTTGACAGGCTGACAGGCTCCCCAGCCTCTTTCCTCAGGCCAGAGAGGCCCAGGGCAGCCCACGAGGTAACAGGACCTCCAGGGCCATCATGAGCCCCTCACCCTGGAGGCTGGTTGAAGTCTCTTGAGAGCCAAGAAACAAGAATTTCAGCACAAGTCACAACATTTTTTTCTATGGAGGTTGCTGACACAGATAATATTACTTTTATATAAAGGTATTTTATGTTAGAACAGCGGTCTACAGCTGGAAGTGCTGTTTGGTAAGGTTGTACAACTTTTAGAAGGTTTAACCTTCCTAGAGGAAGTGGGTCACTGAAAGATGGTTTAGGGTTAACAGGGCCCCCGAAAGTAAACTGCAGTGGTTGAAGATGAGAAATACCCTCACCCTGTAGAGGGGAATCTGATTTTTCTTAATCTCTTTTTCCCTAAAGGAGTCCTCACAGCCTATACCTTGTTGGAGGCCAGATGTATCAGAAGGGTTGGTCTTTTCTTATTTCTTCCCTAAAGGAATTTCCCCTTTCTTTGAAGAGAAAATCACCCCTTTCCGAAATGTGAAGTATTCTCTTTCCTGGAATAATTCCTAGAAAACCATGGCCTTCCAAGAAGTGCCTTAACACCTGGTACAGGGGCTGGACTAAGTCGGCCCCCATCCAGTAAACCCCCATAAAGACACCCTCCTGCCTTATAACAGGAGCTCTGCCTTTCTTCCTTCCTTTAAGGTCTATAATGAAATCTTTCTAAAACTACACCCTCTATGCTCAATTTTATTCATTAAATACATAAGACAAGAACCTGGAGGCCACTGACTCAGTAAAAGTTTTATATGACTGTGAATGTCCTGCACCCTAATTCTTGGTTACAGTTCAACCAAGAGCCGAGAAAGGCCCTATCGCCGGGTTTGGTGGCACACACCTTTAATCCCAGCACTCTGGAGGCAGAGGTAGGAGGATGCTGTGAGTTCAAGGCCACCGTGAGACTACATAGTGAATTCCAGGTCAGCCTGGGCTAGAGTGAGACCCTACCTCAAAAAAAAAAAAAAAAAAGGATAGAAAAAGAAAGAAAGAAAGAAAGGCCTGATGACTCTCAACAGCACTGCAAGTTCCTGCATGAAGCGAGGGTGAGCTTTGAGGTCCTATAGCCTGGCTCCACCCCCTGCTTGTTTTCTGCTTCCTGACTCTGAATTCAACGTGACCAGCCAGCCTCCCACTACTCAAACTCGGTCTTGCAACTTGCCCCGAACATTGAATGAAATAAGTAATGGTGAAGTAAAACAGGGATTTATTTATTTATTTACATGGTCTCACTTTGCAGCCCAGGCTGGTCTCAAACTGGAAATCTTCCTATTGTGGGGAGGTCTCCAGTGTCCTCTGCTCTTGACCCAGCAGCAACCTTGGTTTCTGTGTTACTGGTTTTAGGGCCAAGTTCTCTCCTGCTACGCACTATAGCAGTGAGTGTTGAGCATGGACAGATGAGGGCCAAGCAAACAATGTTTTGCTGAAAGTGAAAACAGCATAGGCCAGGCGGCTCCCAAGGCACCTATCTCTGATTTCGGGAGCTAAAACCAGAGCAGCTAGTACGTGGCAGGTAGAAAGTGAAAATAAGAAAACCTCATTTATTGTATTTTTAATTTTTGGTTTATTGAGGTAGGGTCTAGCTTTTGTCCAGGCTGACTTGGAATTCACTCTGTAGTCTCAGGCTGGCCTTGAACTCACAGCAATCCTCCTATCTCTGTCTCCTGAGTGCTGGGATCAAAGGTGTGCACCACCACACCCAGCCTGATTTTTTGTGCATAATAAAAATTTTTAAATGATTAGACACCATTTCTAAATGACACAGTTAAATAGTTGTAAATAATTTAGTTGTGTTTTAAAAACAAAAGTAAAGGAAAGCTCTCCATGATGGAGAGAGGTTTCTGACAAATGGGTGGCTTATGTATGCTCTGGACCAGGGCTTTCATGCTCCAAGGACCAGTCTGTCCTCTACCAGTATGGAAATTGGGCACCAAGTCGGGATGAGCTCTATTGGTTAAGTTTAACTGTATATAAGGGAACTTGTTGGTTGGTAGGTCAGAGAGAAGAGTCCAGACCCAGAAAAATCCCTCCTTGGGAAGAGAGCTCACCAAAAACTCTCCATGAAGGAGGAAGCAGGGAGGGAACAGAGGGCTGCCCTGGATTCCGTCTTGAGTCAGGTCAGGTCCAGGTCCAGACTGGAGGCGCCCTCCAGTCCCGGGGCAGGCGGATGTTTATTTACATTCTTTATGCCCGTGTCCCTATTTTACTTGTGTTTTCTTTCATTTTCACTTCCACAAGAGAAGAATTCAGATGGAGCAAAGCAGCCAAGAGTTAACTAGAGCAAGCAGGAAAGCCAGAATAGCAAGACTGTAAGGAAAGAGTAAGAGAAAAGCAAAAGAGAACATGGGACTTGACCTCTACAGACAGACTGTTCATTGAGAGAAACAGCGAGGGGTGCCACCCCTCCCACGGGACGGAAGCTGAAGCACTGGCCAGGCTGGGGTGCAAGCTTATAAGGGGGATCCTAAGAAAAACAGACTGGACCAGCTGCAGGTCCAAGGAAGTAGATAGGAGCTGTGGTTATTTGTGTCCTTGCTCAGAATAAGCTTTTTAGGCAAATTGTCTCAGGAGGATACCCCGCCAGACGGTTTCTGCTCCCTCACGGTTTTCTGAGCTGAGGGAAGTTAGCTTATCACTCAGGAGTGGACAGGCCTGTCAGGCCACGCTTCTGAGGTTTCTTTATGGCCTGCTGGTCTTGGGAGAGTTAGTAACTCTTCAGCTCCCTCTAGTTTTCAGGGAAGGCTATTAACCCTTCAATAACTTTGATCAGTACATGTGTGGGGGCTTGTATTTCTCCTCTCTTTGTTATCCCCTCTTTGTCTCCTCCAGGAACTTTTAGGAAAAGTCTTTGCTTTTCTCTAAAGCCCCAAATCCAATGTCTTACAAGTATCTGTGTATATATAACCTGCAAGAACACGTGTAGGGGTTTAAGTATCTTTCAAGCTGCAAAGCTCATTAGGGGCCTGGAGAGATGGTTCAGTGGTTAAGGTGCTTTCCTGCAAAGCCTAAAGACCTGGGTTCAGTTCCCCAGTACCCACATAAAGCCAGATGCACAAAGTGGTGCATGTATCCGGAACTCGTTTGCAGCAGCTAGAGGCCCTGGTACATCCATTCTCTCCGTGTGTGTGTGTGTGTGTGTGTGTTCTGTCTGTCTCTCTCTCTCTGCTTACAAATAAATAAGTAAATTTTTAAAAATTAAAAATAAAAGAAGGAAAGCTCACGAGGGTGAAGGGTAACTGCCGAACACACGCTCTCCCAGACAGGAAGCCCTGAAGCTGGTTTCAGATAAAGCCAGGCACCCCGTTTTCTAGGCACTGCTCTGACCTAACTGGGTCACCACCTTCACTATCTTTGCATTCTACTTTTGAGGCCCTGAGCTGACCCAACTGGAATGACCACCACCATCTTTTATTCTCTATGCCCTGTTTTGTGTGTGTGTGTGTGTGTGTGTGTGTGTGTGTGTGTGTGGAGGGGACATTGGTCAACCCTCCCAGAGCCTAATCTACTGCCTAACCCCCTGCCTCAATTTCATTAGAGCTAGGATTCCAGGCATGCACACTATGCCTGGAGGAAGGGAACTGTACTGTTCAGTACAGCACACTGGGGAAGCAAAGGGCACCAAGGATCCTCTGCTTGGTCTCTGGGGCACTGACATGGGCTTCACACTTAAACACAGGAAGAATTGAGTAGGAGGCAAGCAGTATAGAGTAAAAAAGTAGTCAGTCTTGGTCAAACTATGGCCTGGTTGATCCTTATCTCTGGTCTGGTTCCTTCAGGTTTTAGAAAAATTGTTATCATTTAAAAAATTTACTTCTATTTTTTTAAAAATACGTTATGTGGGGCTGGAGAGATGGCTTAGTGGTTGAAGCATTTGCCTACAAAGCCAGAGGATACCAGTTCGACTCTCTAGGATCCACGTAAGCCAGATGCACAAGGGGGTGCATGCATCTGGAGTTCGTTTACAGCGGCTAGAGGCCCTGGCGTGCCCATTCTCTCTCCCTCTCTCCCTCTGCTTCTTTCTCCCTCTCAAATAAATAAATATTAGAAAAGGTTATGCTCTTATGTCTCTTCTTCCTGGCCCCCACTGCACTGAGGGTCTTCCTTAGTGGTGTTATTGGCATCACTGTGGGGTCCTGAAGACCTCAGCTACTCTCTGTGGGTGGGGACCACGCCCCAGGATCCTCCTACCCACACTGTGCCTCTTACAGTCCTCCTGCCTCTTCTTCTGCAACTTTCCCTGAGAATCTGACTTATTTTACAGGCGGCAGAGAATACTGGAGAGACCCAAGATCCATCAGTAATAAAGAAAAGATATGGGCTGGAGAAATGGCTTAGTGGTTAAGGCGCTTGCTTACAAAGTCAGAGGACCCAGGTTTGATTCCCCCAGATGCACGTAAGCCAGATGCACAGGTGGCGCATGCATCTGGAGTTCGTTTGCAGTGGCTGGAGGCCCTGGTGCTCCCATTCTCTCTCCTTGCCTCTTTTTTCTCTCTCAAATAAATAAATACTTTTTTAAAAAAATCAGACTGCCTACCACAAGATGTGTCACCTCAACCACATCTGCTGGGAGCCAGGAAAAATTGCAGAGGAAGCAAGGACATGGGTATTGATCCCAGTGCCAGCATGACAACCAGCTCCAGGGGAATGGCAACAGACACTTTGGTCACTCAAAACAGAAATCCAGACGTTTCAGAGAACTCAACACTAAATCATATTTGTAACATGCGTACCTAGAACTCATCATAATTTGAGAGGCAATTTGGTCCCATCATGAGATCATAGCTCCTGCTTCTGGGGCAGCCCCAGTCTCCATCAGAAGTAGTAATCACCACACAAGTAGCGGGCTTATTGTGTTGTGGAGCTATTGGTCCTAGCCGTCCTCAGTTCCTCTGATCCTGTGGCATCTGCTGAAAGAATTCAGAAGAGATGCAGAGCAGAGTGTAGAAGACGAGTAAAATTTATTATAAGTTGAGCACAGACTGAAGAGTGAGAGTGGAAAGTTCCAATCTACATTCGAGGCAGGTTTCACAGTATTTCTAATGTCTCTACATCAGCCAGATATTCCTGGGACCTTTTCCCTGTCCAGGTGATTGGCAGGCCTGCTTGGTTTGACTCTTACAGGAAGGGGCAATGGTGTGGTCCTTGTTAGTCATTGTTACAAGACAGGACAGTTACACACACACATACACACACACACACACACACACACACACACACAGACACACACACACACAGACCAGGTTTATGCCTGGCTCACCTGAATAGTAAAGCTCTTATTCTCAGGTGGAGTCAAGTTCAAATCTCATTGATGTGTCTATTTTCCCGGTTTTACTTAATTCTCTTTGAGCCTCTTTCATTGGTGTCTCTTTTGAGCCCGATGTCTGCTGTTTGAGTAACTGTTCTGGTTCCTAGCCCTTTATTTCCTGAACTGTCTCCAAGTGTAAGGTGGGATGAGTGTGGCCAGGAAGAGGCCTGGCTGCAGGCCGGCTGCTGCTGCTCTGGGGTTGGTCAGGGCAGATGCCCCTATCTCCCATCAGTTACTAAAAACAACTAATAAAACTTAGCATTTTTTTCTACAACAAATTTCCCACTATGTGAGGGGTACCATTGTAAAAATTATGCCACTATTGTACTTTGTTGGCTTATATTTTCACACATTGTTGGAAGCTTTAAAAAAAAATTACCATTTTTGGCTGGGCGTGGTGGCGCACGCCTTTAATCCCAGCACTCAGGAGGCAGAGGTAGGAGGATCACTGTGAGTTCGAGACCACCCTGAGACTACATAGTGAATTCCAGGTCAGCCTGGGCTACAGTGAGACCCTATCTCAAAAAGCAAAAAAGCAAAAAAAAAAAAAAAAAATTACCTTTTTGGTCTATAGTCCTAGACTTAGAAAGTGGCCTTCATACTTTATTCTTGTTGTAAAATGCGAGACACTCCCTTGGAACAAACAATTTTAAGAGAAAGCTTAAAACAGAAAGAGGAACAATGGAGATGTGATAATTTGTCTCATTTCTGAAAACAACAGTAACAATAAAGAGACTTGGAGAGACTGAGTTAAATAGATTACTTCCAAATTTTATTGAGCTGTAGCCTGGCTGAAAAGAACACTACCATTATCAAGGAAGGTAATAGAAATAAACAAGTTTTGGAGGACTAGGCTCACCATGTGACTTGGCTGGCCTTGAACTGTTGATTCTCCTGACCCATCGTCCACGTGCTGGGATTAAGGATGTGGAGGGCCACACGTGGTGAAATAAGAAACTTCATGCTGTCATAATAGCTTACTGAAGTGAATTACTGATACAGCTTCCAGATTCATCTTTCCCGTCTGCTTCCCAGGGCATCTGTGAAAGCAACTCTCCTACCAGTGGCTTCAAAAAGACCCCCAGGACATGAGGTGGCTGGACCCAAATCAACACCTCTAAACTCCAAGGGTTCCTGTGTTATTCAAATTTTGCGTTTGATGTCCATGCCAGGGACCCTGGGCAGTTCCTTGCCAGCTCCAGCAACTCTAGTGACAATGGTGTGCCTCAGTGGGTCCCCCTGGTTTAAAGGGAGTGTCTCTTCTGGACAATCCAATTTTCAGGTTGGACCATCTCAAATAAATCCTCGTGATTTGATGATACTGGGAAAGTTGTTTCACATGACATGGTGAAAATGTAGGTTTTTTTTGTTTGTTTGTTTTCAAGGTCTTGCTCTAGCCCAGGCTGACCTGGAATTCACTATGTAGTTTCAGGGTGGCCTCAGACTTTCAGCGATCCTTCTACCTCTGCCTCCCGAGTGCTGGGGTTAAAGGTGTGCGCCACCACGCCCAGCCGAAAATGCAGTTTTGATTCACAGATATCTACACTTTTTACTTGTAGAATGTCGCTTATAAGTTACAACTGGGGAAGGGTCTCTTCTGCCACTTGAAAAGGTCAATGACCCAATGAGAGAGGTGACAGGGAAGAGAGAGTGGCTTGCAGAGCAGCTTTTCAACGTCAACAAGGTGTTGAGAAGTCACAGACAGAGGGTGAGAACGTTAGGAGAGGGAAACAGGCAAACACATGGGGAGAAAAAGAAATCAGGCTTTTTCTGGGAATAGGTGGGGAACTTCCAGGAAGCCTGGAACTGCCTCTTTCATTCCTTTCATGGTCTGTGTTTGCTGCTCAGAGCAGCTCCTTGATATCTTTAGCCTTGAAGTAGCCAACAGAAATTAGGAGTCTAAATTAACCCTGTGTTATAATTCCAGACAAAACATTTCTCAAATGATCAACACATCTACAGCAGGCTGAGTGGAGGGAACACACACAGCATGAAGACAGGGTACCCAGCTTTCCTCCCACTGCACTTGGTACAGGTAAGGAACAAGATAGCTTTCATTGGGTGGGTAGTTAGCTGGGGACTGGCCCACGGTAACATGGATGCCACCTTGCCTGCCCTGGCAGGACTAGAACTCGGGTCTCATCGAGTCAAGATGGCTACAAACAACTCCTCAACAACAGCTTCCTGTTTTCTTCCTCAGCTTTTCCTGGGCTCAGCACACCTATGAGCTTCTCAATTCTGCCTCTTGAGTTCACCAACCAATCAGGTCCCTCCCTCACACACCTGAGTCTGAAGACAAGGCTCATTCTAATTGGATGTTTGACTCATAAATGGACCTGAAACTATGGAAGCTTCTTAGCTTTTGGTCCTTTTGATAAGCTCTTGCCTCCTCTGACCCTCCAGCCCCCTTACCTCTCTCTCTCTGACTATGTGAGGTGGCTCTCGGTCTCCCCTCCTGTATAACAAGAGGGGAATTCCTTTTGTTTGGGGCTTTCCTGCTTTGCTTTCCCTCCAAACTCTCCCTAAAATAAATCACACTGCTGGGCGTGGTGGCGCATGCCTTTAATCCCAGCACTTGAGAGGCAGAGGTAAGAGGATCACTGAGAGTTTGAGGTCAGCCTGAGCTAGATTAAGACCCTACCTTGAAAAAAAAAATCTCACAATTCACTGAGTCTGCACTTTCAATTCTTTGATAACTTGGACAAGCGCCTGAAGTTGGAGTTCATAGGCCTGGAGGTCTCCTGCGTCTTTATAGAGATCTAATCCCTCCAACCCTGCACCACAGTCACCCAGTAAATGTCTAAAGGATCAAGTTAAGGGTCAAAAGTGTCTCTCAAGTCCCTGAAAAGCAACCTAGACAAACATTACCATTAAAACAAGATGGCAGGGGCTGGAGAGATGGTTTACCAGTTAAGGTGCCTGCCTGCAAAGCCTAAGGACCCAGATTCGACTCTCCAGGTCCCACATAAGCCAGATGCATGGGTAGCACATGCATCTGGAGTTTGTTGCAGTGGCTGAATGCCTTGGTGTACCCATTCTCTCTCTCTCTCTCTCTCTCTCTTCCTCCCAAGAGAAAAACAAAACAAACAAAGAAATTAACAACAACAACAAAAAGCAGATGGCAGAAGTGATCTCCATAGAAAAGTTGCTTGGATATTCGTAATACACGGCCCGGCTGTGTGACCTCCAGAACGAGCGATTCAACAATGAGCAAGTAAAGCTAAAGGGCTCATTTTGGTTGTTTTTCTCCATAACAGCATTAGCACAACCATGCCGACAGAGCCAGGCAGCGGCAGGGGGCTTTATGTGACACTTGTAAGCGGTAGGATCTAGTCCTGATGTGATGGTCTGAAGGCAAAGAGTCCCCCACGGTCGTACATGCTTGTGATGAAGCTTCCTACTTACTTCCCAACTAATGGAGCCTTTTGGAGGTGAAAAGAGAAAGCTAGGACTGGAGAGATGGCTCAGCAATTAAGAGCACTTCCTGTGCAATCATGAGGGCCTGAGGAGTCTGAGAGACTAGTGGAGTTCAATCTCCAGGACCCACATAAACATCTGGATGTGGCCACATGAATCTGTAATCCCAGTCTCACAGGGAAGCATAGATCTGAGAGTTACCAGGGCTTAAGGGAAAAATGGCCTGCTCCAGGATCAGTAAGAGACTCTGGCTTAAGTAAGAATGGGCAGAAGACTGATGAAGTGGAACTTCTAATGTCCCTCTCCGGCCACCACAGGCAAACACATGAGGTGCCCGGAGGACACATGCATACACCACACACACGCACATACACACGTGTGCGCGCACACACACACACGCACGCACACGCACACAAATGGAAAACAGAAAGCTAGTTGAGCATTCAGCATTCATCACTCTGCTTCCTCACTGAGGACTGAATGTGACCAGCTTCCACAGGTTCCTGTTACCATACCTTCCCCATCATTATGAATTATATATAACCTGGAGCTGAAAGATAAATTCTTTTTCCCCTAAACTGATTTTTGTGGACTGCCCATATGACAACAGCCACTAGACAGGACAGCAGGTTCGGAACATAGTGCATTATATTGGAACACCAGCCTGCCGTGTGCTGGCATCAGGAGGTCTGAGATGACCTTGTAGGGGAAAATGTAGGATGTTTACTGATCTCAGTGATCTGGTCCAAAACATGCTGCCCTTCTGGTGTTACTAGTCTGGTTAATCTGTACCTGTGCCAGCCTTAGAGAGTGACTTTAGATTCTCTCCTCTTCTGATACTGGTTCTTTGTCTATCTCTGATAAAACCCATGTTTTCCAGCACAGGACCACATTCATACAAATCTCTGTCCCCAAACTCTGTGGCTGTATGGATCTCCTGTCCAGAAAAAAAGGAAACATGTACCATACAATCTTCCCACCTCTCAAGCCACACAGACTGAAAACCAAACGAAGAAGACTGGGAATCTTTGGAACTCTGGACTAGAGAAGCCTTACAATGCAGAACTCAGTGGATCATTCTGGTGGAAGTTTGGAAGACCAGAAGTCTGAGAGACTCCCAAGACACTTCTCGGAGAAATCTAAAGGCCATTGAGCACGTGAACTATGCTTGACATCATTACTCATCAGGGAAGTGAAACTGAAAACCACGGGCAGGTGCCACATCACACCCGCTAGAATGACAGCAAATCACATGCGTGGACAGACGGAAACTGTCACACCTTGCTGGTGGAAATGTAAGAGTATGTAGAAGCTTGGTAAAAAGTAGATAGCTCTTCAAAAAGTTAAATATATAGTAACCATTGTAAAATTCCATTCCTAGGTCTACACCCATGGTAAGTCCAAGAAAGCATGACTGTACATGACTTTATACACAAACACAGCAGCATTAACACAAGACAAGGGCTGGCAGCAATCTAAATGCCCACCAGCTAATGGATAAACAAAATTGTTATACACACAATAGTCTGTGCATGCCTTCAACCACAAGAAGGGACAAGTGACTGGGGAATGCTACCTTGGGGAAGGCTAGGATGACAGGGAAAATTAAGGGGACAGAGAAAGGAACTCTTCACCTTTGAGTCTCAGTAATGGCTCTTCATAGCCCAGAGTCAAGGGTTCTAGCCTGATTAGCACTGCTGTGGATGTGAAGACAGCGATGACTCATGTTTGAGGCCTATGTGTCTATAGCTTTTCTCTTTTCCCAGCTATAATACTACAATTTTCTCAGAATCTCAAAAGAAATCCTGTTTACTGTAAAAGACAGGTCTTCTGCCCCCTGTGCTGCCCTTGTAACCCATGTTTTTATCTCATCAGATTGCCTTCCTTATCCAAGGCACTTCTGGAGCCACACTATAATTTTATTCATAAAAAAAAGGAGCACCAGGTGTGGTGGCTCATGCCTTAAGTCCCAGCACTTGGAAGGCTGAGGCAGGAAGATTTCTATGAGTTCAAGAATAGCTTGGGGTTATAGAGTTCCAGGTCAGCCTGGGCTATAGTGAGCCCTGCCTTTAAAAAAAAGAGTGGGAGGGCTGGAGGGATGGCTTAGCAGTTAAGGTGTTTGCCTGCAAAGCCTAAGGACACAGGTTTGATTCCCCAGGACCCAAGTTAGCCAGATGCACTAGGGGTCACACGTGTCTGGAGTTCGTTTGTAGTGGCTGGAGGCCCCGGAGCACCCATTCTCTCTTTCTCTCCCTTCCTCCCTATTTCTCTGTCAAATAAATAAATAAATTAAAACTTTTAAAAAAGAGTGTGGGGAGGGGAGAAGGAAAAGCTCTTTGAGAGGTAACCTGAGAGCCACTAAGATTGTATCTATGAGAAAAGGGCTGTAGCTAACACACCCCAGCGGGGCTTCCCCTTGAGAAGCCCAGACTCATGCTGCGCCATGTCTGATTCATTCCCTAAGTGCCTCTCTATTCACCATCTGTGCTTTAATTCTTGTCAAATTATCTTCCTAAGAAAATCCGACTCAGCTTGTCCTGCGTTTCCTTTCTGTGGCAAAGAACCCTGCTTCTTCTGAGTAGCGCTCTATGAAGGGAATCCCTCGGGCTGTCCAGGCAGAGCCTGTGTCTGTGGCCCACACACTGCCGCCGCTGACACCTATAACCACCGAGGATGAGTCTGGAAGACAGCAGGTCAGAAAAGAAGACCACACACTACAGCTCTGGTTACACGGATGCTCACAGTGGGCAAATGGAAGCAGAAAATGGAAATGGATTAGTGGTTGCCAGGAGCTTGGGGCAGGGCGTGGAGAGTAACTGATATTGGGTAGCCTGTTTCTTTCTGAAATAGCGTAAGTGTTCTGGAGTTAGATAATGGTGATGATTGTATGGTTTTATGAGGATATTAAAGGTCCTAGAATGGAAAGCTTTAAAAGGATGAATATTGTCAAATCAAAGTCTTGAGTGCAAGAGATCTGCGAAATAATTGGGGTTATTAAGCTGTAAAAAAATGAAAGGACTGGTCCTCAGACAGACACCCTTAAGCCACCAGCAGCATGGCTGGGAGCAGTGGGAAAATGCCCACTGGATGGAAGGAGCTAGTGTGTTAAAAGGAAAATCTGGGAGAAGACAACACAACTCGCACCGCGCCTACACTGGCTGTGGGGCAGGGGGCGGGCTAGTGGGAGGGAGCAAGGCTCGGTTCATTCAGACCAAGGCCGAGCCCTGCTCCTGCTCCTTCTCGGGCAGTTTCTTCTCTAGGCAGCTTCAACATGCGGGGACCTGGAGCATTCTGTCGTGGTCTTGGTGTGTTAGTTACTTTCCTTGTGGTGGGAATGCATCTGACAGAAGCTTGCTTTCTCCTTTTTATTCAGTTCAGAGCCCTGCCCATGGAACGGTGCTGCCCGCAGGCTGGGTCCTCCCACCTCAACTGACCCCATTTAGAAAACCCCTTGCAGACATGCCCAGAGATGTGCCCCTCAGGTAAGTCTAGGTCCAATCAAGTTGCCAATCGAGAGTTATCATTGCAGTGATTTACCTTGAAGTTGCTAAAACAAACTCTTCTTTCCGTCCATTGTCACACCTGTAACCTCTGACATCTTGGACTTCTCTGAACATTACAGTTTGTGAATTATGTATTAATAAAGGCGCCATTTAAAAGGTGGACACAGCCAGGTGTGGTGGCACATGCCTTTAATCCCAGCACTGGGGAGGTAGAGATAAGAGGATCACCATGAGTTTGAGGCTACCCTGAGACTACACAGTGAAATCCAGGTCAGCCTGAGCTAGAGTGAGACCCTACCTCGAAAAAAAAAATAGGTGAAAAAGTGGAGGCTGTAGTTCAGGGGTGGTGCTCTTGCCCAGGATGTGCAGGGTTCTAGGTTAGATCACCAGAAGGGCAATTAATAATAAAATAAAAAGGAGCTGGGGAAAGGCGCTTGTTTGCAAAGCCTGCTGGCCCAGTTCGATTTTGCAAAGCCTGATGGCTCAGTTCCATTCCCCAGTACCCATGTAAAGCCAGATGTACAAAGTGACACAGGTATCTAGAGTTCATTTGCAGGGGCAGGAGGCCCTGGCACACTCATTCTCTCTCTCTCTGTCTCTCTCTCTGTCTCTCTCTCTCTCCCAAATAAATAAATAAAAATATTTTAAAAAGAAAAGAACCCCAGCCATCTAGTTTGCAAACTCTCAGGCTTGCAAATGTAGGCCAGATCCCTAACAGCGTCCTTCTTGTCCCTGAGTCTTCAAATGGGCAGTGTCCTGAGCCAGTATGACTTGTTTCTGTCACTTTGCAGGTCAAGGGCTCAGCCCAGGCCCCTGGGCTCCGGGCCTAACTAGCAAGGGACCTGGGCAAACGCTTCACCATGGAAGCCCTCTCGTGGGACAAAGGGCTTGCAGGGCCCAGCGCCTCTTACTGCAGCATCCATCGGGCTGCTTCTCACCCCCGCCCGCGGCCCGCAGGAAGGGCTCCTTCCTGTCCGCGGCCACCGCTCCGCCTGGAAGTTCCGCCCCGCGGTGGTCAGGGCACCCCCCCCCCAGCGGCCCAGCGCGCCCCGCCCCGCCCGCCCTCCCCCGCGCTGCTCCCCCCCGCCCGCGCTTCCCCCCAGCCCCGGACCCGGAGGGGCCAGGTGAGGGCTGGGGACTGCTTAAAAGGCCCAGGCTGCGGGGGGGACGTGAGACCCAAGGGCGCGGAGAGTTAGTCCTTGTACAAAAGAGAAACCGGACGGGGTGTGGTGCGTCCTCTCTGTCTCCTCTGAGTCCAGACCCAGCATCATGGACAGTCTTTTTGAAGCAAACGGCACCTTTGCCATCCGTGTTCTAAAGATGCTTTGTCAGGACAACCCCTCGCGCAATGTGGTGTGTTCTCCTCTGAGCATCTCCTCGGCGCTGGCTGTGGTCCTGTTGGGGGCCAAGGGAGACACTGCAGCCCAGCTGGCTCAGGTAAGCCTCCTGTCACCATGCACCTGCGCTCAGCTGCCTGGCCCTCCACCCCTGCACCTGCGGAGGGAGGAGGACCGGATGTGCGCTTGGACATTTCATGGAGGAGCCAACCCAGGGGAAGAGAAGCCGGGAGTCTCCCTGAGTAAGACTTTTTGAGGGTCAATAATTTTCCCAATTATTATCCTGGACAAGATCCTCAAAATGTTGCCCAGCGCTTCACTTAGAAATCATTTCACGCTGGGTGTGGTGGCACAGGGCCACAGTTCCTGCTACTCACAGGGCTAGGGCTGGAGGATTGGAAGTTCAAGGCCAGGGCTGGAGAGATGGCTTAGTTGTTAAGGCGCTTGCCTGGGAAGCTTAAGAACCTGGGTTTGATTCCCCAGTACCACTTAAGCCAGATGCACATGGCAGCACATGTGTCTGGAGTTCTTTTGTAGTGTCTAGAGGTCCTGGAATGCCCATTCATTTTCTCTGTGTCTGTCTGTCTGTCTGTCTCTTCCTCCCTCCCTTCTTCTCCCCCCTCTCCTCTCTCTCTAACAAATAAATAAAAATAAAATAAATTCAAGGCCAGCCTGAGCTACTTAGTTGAGACCCTGTCTCAAAATGTAAAAAAAGATGGATGTGCTGGGGTATCCCACAGGCTACTTGCTGAATGTGTGTGAGGCCTCTAGGGAGGAAAAAAGTGCATGACTTGAAACGTAGGTTGCTAAGATCTGTCACTTTTTTTTTTGAGCAAAAAACTTTTATCATTATTCATTTATGAGGAATGAATGATGAGGAAAGTTAATCCCTGATTCTCGTTTCTCTACAACCTTCCTTGCACCAACAGAAATATGTAACGGAGACTAAAAGCTGGGTGGCAAATCCATGCGCAGGCGGGGATCTAGTTGGCTCAGGTTGTGAGTATGTGAGATTAAGCCCCGTCCTCGTGGGTTTACAGGGAGGACAGCGGCGGGAGACAGGAGCCTGAGACAAAGCCTCTGTCCACACGCCCCCAGTGAGAGCTAGTTATGTAAGTCCAGTGTGGCTTGCTGTCCACGTGAATAGCAATGAATCATGATGGCTCCTTCTCATTAATTATTTCCTAGCTAGGGTGTGAAGGGGAACATATGGAGGGGAAATTCTGCATGACTCTTTATGGTCACTTTTGAGGTTTCAGGTTCATTAATAAACCCCCATAGAGAACTTTTATTAAAAACACAATTGTCTGGTTATTGACAAGATATATGCATAGGGAGAAAGTCCTCATGCCCCCAAGGTCTTAAGTGGATACTAACCAGGCCCTCAGTCCACTCATTTCATATTAGACTACATGACATGAGACAAAGAGATACAGAAATATTTTCAAAATGATGAGTTTTTATTTCCATGTTTTAACTGGCAAGAGACCATCACAAAATGAAAGTAGAAATATGATTTCATTTCACAGCAACCTAACAATAGAGCATTTCCTTCCCCTTTGGCTTTAAAATCTGTACTTTGGTGAGCAACTGTGTCTTTGCTCTTAGAAATATTATTTCAATGAATGTGAGGGTTTAGTGAAATTATGTAATGAGTGCTCAGCATCTGTTAGCTATTGATAATAGCAGTGGTTTCACAATCAAGTGAAATGGAGTTGCAGCCTTTGTTTTGTTCTCTTCTTGGCATGTTTGCATATCAGTTATAAACACCTGGTGCAATGTATTTAGTGGCTTTCTTTTATCTATATCAGCATGCATTGCTTATATAAATTTCATAAGAAAGATATAAATTTGTAATATATAAATTTTCATAAATTTCTTATGAAATAAATTTGTTGAATATTAGAAAAATTTCTCCCAAAAGACCATCTAGGCCTTTTAAGTAGTTCTCTGATAGCTTTTCATGTTTGTTGTTACTGGGATATCACATTCCCTTTTTCTGGGAATTATTAAATTTATTTCTTTTTTAAAATTTTTGTTTATTTTTATTTATTTATTTGAGAGCAACAGAGAGAGAAAGAGGCAGAGAGAGAGAGAGAGAATGGGTGCGCCAGGGCTTCCAGCCACTGCAAACGAACTCCAGATGCATGCGCCCCCTTGTGCATCTGGGTAATGTGGGTCCTGGGGAATCGAGCCTTGAACCAGGGTCCTTAGGCTTCACAGGCAAGCTCTTAACCGCTAAGCCATCTCTCCAGCCCATTATTAAATTTATTTCTAACTGCTACATTAAAACCAGAGTTGCACATATTAGCGGGGTATTGTGTGATGCACACTTTATATAATGTTCAAATAAAGGCAAGCATCTCTGTCTCCTCAAGGAGTTAACGTTTCTTTATGGTGCAAGCATTCCAATTCCTGTCTTCTGGCATTTTGAAACACACAGAATGTTGCAGGTACCAACACCCGACCAGAAGCAGCTTATGAGAGGAAAGGGTTTATCTCAGGCTTACAGATTCCAGCGGAAGCTTCATGATGGCAGAGGAAGCTGGCTCACTTCATCATATATCCACAGCAGAGAGGGAGAGAGAGAGAGAGAGAGAGAGAGAAAGAGATACAGAGAGAGAGAAGACCAGTAGCCAGCAAGCATGAACAGCCAGAGCTTAAGCAGGTTCTTTACATACCCAGGGCTGGACTCAAGATCTGGCCCCAATGACACACCTCCTCCAGCAGGGCTCTGCCTAGTGGAGACTCAATTTTTGATTAGTCTTAATCAAAAATACCTCAGGTGGGCTGGAGAGATGGCTTAGTGGTTAAATGCTTGCCTGTGAAGCCTAAGGACCCCGGTTCGAGGTTTGATTCCCCAGGACCCATGTAAGCCAGATGCACAAGGGGGCGCATGCGTCTGGAGTTCAATTGCAGTGGCTGGAAGCCCTGGCGTGCCCATTCTCTTTCTGCCTCTTTCTCTCTCTGTCTGTCGCTCTCAAATAAATAAATAAAAATAAACAAAAAAATTTTTAAAAATACCTAAGGTTATGGGGGACGTAGTTATCTCTAGTCACCCTACAGTGCAACTGGTCCCCAGAACTTCTTACTCCTGTCTAACTGCATCTTAGTACCCACTGATCAGCCTCTCCCCATTCTGACTTTTTTTTTTAGTAATTCATAACCTGTACTTTACTGAAGATTATGTAGGTAGGTTTCATTATTTTAACATTTCCTTGGAATCCATTTCTATAAACTGTTTTTCACTTATAAATTTCCCTTTGGGTGCTTTTAAAGTTTTTTTCTTACAGTTGCCAGCCATTTGCCTGTCTCGTGTATATTTTAAGTATCTAGGAATGTTATTTAGAAGAGCATTTTAGTCATTTATTTATTGGGAAGAGTGTTTTCAACATTAGTAGAGTCGTTTCTTCATTCTTGCATTTGTGGTGTCATGGACCTCTAGTTCACTATACCTAAAATCATGTAAAGCTACATCCTCTGAGCTCAGTGCGTACAACCTGTATATGAACCTGTATGAGTCTCAGAGAGGACTCATCGTTTTAGTAATATTAAGATACATTGTCTTTGGAGAGCACCGCTTGAAGGCGTCTTCTTAGACTGCCTGTTACACCCTACTTCCTTTTGGAGATTCTCCTCATGATTATATTCCTGCCCATTTTCCTTGCTTTTTTAGTGCTTTAAAATGATCATTTAAAAAAAAAATAGGGCTGGAGAGATGGTTGAAGGCACTCAGTTGCAAAGCTTGATGGCCTGGGTTCAGTTCCCCAGTACCCACATGAAGCCATATGCACAAAGTCGTCCCTGTATCTGGAGTTCATTTGCAGTGACAGGAGGCTCTGGCATGCCCATTCTCTCTCTCTCTCTCTCTCTCTCCTTAAAAATTCTGAATAAAGTATTTAAAAAATGTTTTAGAGCTAAGTTTCCTCAGAATCTGGCACATTTGTGATCTGTATGCAATGCAGGATTTCCTAGTAGCCCCCTTTTCTAAACCTCTCTCCCCCTCACTTTATCCTGTTACTCATCTACAGGCAGAGAGATGTCCCATCCAGCACTGTCATTTCTGTTGGGAATGACTCAATTAAAATAAAAACAACTTCCTTTCAAAGGACTTTCAGAGAGTATTTGAGATAAGAATGTGCTCACAAATTCTTTTGAGATCAAAATGTTCTATTGCTTTCCTC
The DNA here is from genome assembly GCA_036346955.1 of Dipus sagitta. Classification (NCBI taxonomy): domain Eukaryota; kingdom Metazoa; phylum Chordata; class Mammalia; order Rodentia; family Dipodidae; genus Dipus; species Dipus sagitta. Next base: position 68,458,294 of record CM070786.1, read on the forward strand.
ATAGGCACTTTCTTTAAACACAGAGAAAAACATTCATCAAGGCTTCCAGTCACTTCTCACTGAACTGAACAAGTGTGGCGCCCAGTACCAGCTTAGAATGGCCAACAGGCTCTTTGGAGAGAACACTTGTAAATTTCTTCAAGTAAGTTGAGTCAGTAGAATTATAAGAACTGTATTAAAAATACCTGTTAAAAGGCTGGGGAGATGGTTCAGTGGTTAAAGGTGCTTGCTTGCAAATGCTGCCTACCTGGGTTCAATTCCCCAGTACCCATGAGGAGCCATATGCACAAAGTGGTGCTTGTGTCCGGAATTCATTTGCAGTGTCAGGAGGCCCTGCTGTGCCCAGTCCTTCTCTGTCTCTCTCTGCTTGCAAATAAAATAATACAAATATTTTTAAAATATCTGTTGATACAGAGCGCAAAAGAAGATCCCTGGAGAACTTGAAGACTACAATTCTAGCTAGTGTGGAGTACATACTTATAGTCCCAGCACTTAGGAGGCTGAGGCAGGAAGATCAAGAGTTCTAGGCCAGGGCTGGAGGGATGGCTTACTGGCTAAGGTGCTAGCCTGTAAAGCTAAAAGACCCAGGTTCAATTCCCCAAGGACCCACATAAGCCAGATGCACAAGGTGGCACATGCTTCTAGAGTTTGTTTGCAGCGGCTGAAAGCCCTGGCATGACCATTTTCTCTCTCTCTATCTTCCTTTCTCTCTCAAATAAATATAAAATATAAAATTTGTTTTAAAAGAGTTCTAGGCCAATCTAGTACATAGTGAGATCCTGTCTGAATCTTCTCCTCTCAAAGAAGACCATGATTCTATAATGAGTTCTTGAATTATTTCAAATTTGACTTCTCTGAAATTTCATTCATTCATCTTGAGTTACTTATGCTTATGTTTTAACACTTAGTACATGAAGATAGAATCTACTTTAAGAGCTATGTACACTCATTTTATTTATTTATTTCAAAAAAGGAGATAGTATTCAGAATGGTTGGCAACTTGCTAACATTTTATTTGGCAATGTACCTCACTGAGCACCTTTCTCTCCAAAGACATTTAAGGACTCCTGTCTTGAGTTCCACCACGCGGAGCTGGAGCAGCTGGCCTTCACCAAAGCTGCCGAGAAGTGCAGGGAACATATAAACACTTGGGTCTCCAAACAGACTGAAGGTCAGAATTTCATGTTATTTCGCCTTCTCCTTCCTTCTCTTCCTCCACCCTTCCTTCCTCTACCCTTTTCTCCTCCTACTACCTCCTCCTTCCCTTCTATCCCCTGACTAATTCCACTGGTATTTCAGAGGGTTAGACTGACATTGACTGGCTAGGCCCCACGGACTATTTGAACGCTAGTGGGCTCATGGGAACTTGATCACACACTTGTGCTTCTCAACAACTGAGCATAATTTTGTCTATTCCTGTACAGCCAAAGTGGCTGGTAGAAATGTCACAGAAACTCATAGACCAGATTCCAGCCGAACAGTTTATGCCTGCAATGCTCACATGCCCGGCGTCTGCACTGTCTCTGTGAGGTGGAGGTTGATCGTCCCCTGAGCTGTGCCCTGGAGCTGCCTCTTCCTAGTCTGTGTGGCCTCTGTCCCCGCCACCTTTACCTGTTAAGAGGACGTCTGCTTCTAACTTTCCCACTTAAGCTCCTTCAATGAGCTTAATTATATTTCATAAACCTAGACTTCATTGGTTTACTGTAGCTCCTCTGATCAGTTTTACAGACGAAAATACCCTCCCATTTGAGGCCGAACTTTGCTTGTTTTTCTCTCAGGGAGTGACCTATCCCAACACTCACCTTGCGCTAAATGTTGGGCTGCGAATAGGTGAGCTAAGAAAGTGATACTTCCCTAACAATTCAGCACTTATTTCCGCCATTTCTTCTTGGGCTATTTTTTAATGCTTGTGCCCTCCTGAGACAGTAAGTTATCAAGCATGCTCTTAGCACATTGAAAAGTACCACTTGAGGGCTGAAGAGATGGCTTAGCGGTTAAACGCTTGCCTGTGAAACCTAAGGACCCTGGTTTGAGGTTCGATTCCCCAGGACCCACATACGCCAGACGCACAAAGTGGCACATGCATCTGAAGTTCATTTTTAGTGGCTGGAGGCCCTGGTGCATCTATTCTCTCCCTCTCTCCCTCTCTCCCTCTCTCTCTCTGCCTGTCTGTTGCTCTCAAATAAATAAATAAAAATAAGCAAAAAAAAAAAAAAGTACCAGTTGATAGAGGTAGAAGGGAGTGTATTCATTTGCCTATAGTATCTCTTCTAGTGATATCTGCCAATTTGGAGGATCCGATGGTAAAACCCTCTTCCTTTTCCTTTTCTTTTTTTCTTTTTTTTTTTCCTGAGCCATCCATGCTGGCTGCCTCTGACATGTTGGCTCGCAGTTGTGGAGTGTTGACATGCTAGATCAGACACTCCATTTAACCACAGGAAGTAACTGTGTTTCCCTCCCAGCCCATTTCCCATGTCCTGCTTGTCTTATTCTTTATTCTGGACTCAGTTTTTTCTGCTTTCTCCCAACCTGAATGATGTAGAAGCCTGTCTCCATCCTCAACTTGATGATGATCCTCCAACGTCTGTAACTTTGAGAACCACTCATGGCTGTTGAAAATAGGATGCTTGGGTCTGCTAAGATGACATGTCATTAATTAATTTATCATATGTCTACTAAAGCAACTGAATGAAGCCTCTGCTTTTTTTGAAAGGCAAAATTCAAGAGCTGTTGGCAAGTAATTCAATTAATGCCCACACCAAGTTGGTTCTTGTCAATGCCGTATACTTCAAAGGAAGGTGGGATGAACAGTTTGATAAAACATGCACAAGTGAAATGCCTTTTAAAGTGAACCAGGTAAGGAGACACTTCTCAAAAATCATGCTAGATTGATAGAGGAATGCATGGGAAAAATACTTAACTTTATAAAGCACAGGGATGGAGCTCAATGGTAGAGACAATAGTGTTAAGGCACTGGGCTTCAATCTCAGTGCTGTCAAAGGAAAAGAAAACAGTAAAGCATAAACGACTGGTTAACAGCCATTGGAAAGTTGCCAGATGCAGTTTAATTTTTTGGTAGGTATGTGAAATTCACAAAAGTAGTGTGTTTCAGTTCACTAAAAATGCATTAAAAATCACTGAAACTTAATATTTCTGAATGATTTTTTAAACTCAATAGGAAAAAATAGAATAAAGAATATTGGCTGCCTGAAATACTTTTTAGTATATTGTTGCTCTTACTGCCTCTGATAATTTCTCATATACCCATTGCATTCATTATTCTAGAAACTAAGAAATTTCCTTTAAGCTCAAGATGTCTAGATAGAAAGCAATAAAATAGGAGCTGAGGAACTGTATTAGTTACTGTTCTTTTTTATATTTATTTTTATGAGAGAGAGAGAGAGGGAGAGAGAGAATGTACATGGCAGGGCTTTCAGCTGCTGCAAATGAAGTCCAGATGCACGTGCCATCTTGTGCATTTGTCTTATGTGGGTCCTGGGGAATTGAACCTGGGTCCTTTGGCTTTGCAGGCAAGCACCTTAACCACTAAGCCATCTCTGCAGCCTGGTAACTGTTCTTGTTGCTGTGAACAGACACCTGACAAGCAGCAGCTTAAGGGAGGCAGGACTCATTTGGACTTGCAGTTTGAAGGGATGCAGTCCATCCTGTGGTGAAGGCGTGGTGGAAGGCACCAGAGGCAGCCGGCATGCTGCGTCCAGTTAGGAAGCAGAGAGTGGTGAATGTTGGCCCTCAGTTCCCTTTCTCCTTTTTATTCAGTCCAGAACCCCTAGCCCACAGAATTGTGCCACCCACAGATAGGGTGGGTCTCCCATGTCAATAAACCTAATATAGAAATCCCATCCAACATGATCAGACATTGTTTCCATGGTGATCCCAATCCTGTCAAGTTGGCTATCATAATTAACAGGGAGTATGGGCTATGTATAGGGAGTGGGGAATGATAGGAGAGGATATGAAAACACACTGCTTTAACCAAATATGTTTCTTTTCTTTTGAAGCAGGGTCTTATTCTAGCTTAGACTGATCTGAAACTCACTGTATAGCCCCCAGGCTGGCCTTGAACTCATGGCAATCCTCCTACCTTAGCCTCCCAAGTACTAGGGCTATAGGCACGAGCCACCATTCCTAGCTGCTAATTAAATAGTTGAAAATTTAAATGAGTATTCATTCAGATTATTATTTTACCATTTCTAAAGTTATCAAAACTAAGTGATTAAAGTCTCAGTCTCAACATTGAGGTATAATCTTAATAAAAGTAGGAATTAGAATAGCTTTCCTCAATCTCTTAAAAAATATAATCTAATGCAATTTGGAACATGATAAATGTTAAACTTCTCATTCCTTTTTTATTTGGCTTATTGTAAGTAACTGTGTGTGTGTGTATGGTGCATTCATGTATGTATGTAAATGTGTGTGTGCACATGTGTACATGCATGCTTGTGGAAGCCAGAAGTTGATGTCAGATGTCTTTCTCAATTGTTCTCTGCCTTATATTTTGAAATAGTCTCTCACTATACCTGGAGCTTACCAATTAGGCTAGACTAACAGGCCAGCAAGCCCCAAGGAACCTTGTGTCTTCAATTTCCCAGCATTGGGATTAAAGGTGGGCACCACCATGCCTGGTCTTCAGGTGGGCGCTGAGCCACCAAACTCAAGTCCTCAAGCTTGTGCGGCCAGCACTTTCTCACCTGTGAATCTTATTGCAGAGTTGGAGACTTTGGAAACTTATTTTATTTTATTTATTTGCAAGGAGAGAGAGAAAGAGAGAGAGACAGAGACAGAGAGAGAGAGAGAGAAGACAGACAGAGAGAGAATGGGCATGCCAGGGACTCCAGCCACTGCAAGCAAACTCTAGATGCATACACCCCTTGTGCATCTGGCTTTTGTGGGTACTGGGGAATTGAACCTGGGTCCTTTTGCTTCGCAGGCAAATGCCTTAACCACTAAGCCACTCTCCAGCCCTGGAAACTTAATTTTTAAAAAATTATTTATTTATTTTCAGGGAGAGAGAGAGAATGAATTGGTGCACCAGGGCCTCTATCACTGTAAATGAACTATAGATACATGTGCCAGTTTGTGCATATGGCTTTACGTGGGAACTGCGGAACCAAACCTGGGTCCTTAAGCTTTTCAGGCAAGCATCTTAATTACTAAGCCCTCTCTCCAGCCCTGGAAACTTCATTTTTATTATAGATGGTATATAACAATTTATTTTTTTAATTTTATGTGGGTACTGGCAATTTGAACCCAGGTTGTCAGGCTTTGCAAGCAAGTGCCTTTAACTGCCATCTCCCTAGCTCAAGTCTATAGCAATTTCTGAAATTAATTTAAGATACCACTATAATTAATAATCACATAGATGTTCCTTTCCTGTATTAAAAAAAAAAACCGTTACCCAGGTGTGATGGCACACTTAGGGAGACTGAGGAAGGAAGATCTTTGGCGCTCACTGGCCAGCTAGTCTAGCCTAGTTAGTGAGCTCCAGGCCCACCAGAGAACCTGTCTCAAACAAGGTGGGCAGTGTTTCAAAGATGACTTCTGATGCTCTTCTCTGGCCTCTACATGAACATGGACACACACGCATGATCACCTCCCCATGAACATGCATACACTCACATACACATGTGTTTTTAAAAACTCCTTACATTGGAATATCATGGTTGGGACAATTGTAGTAAAATCCGTGAGACTGTCCAGATGGTGCCCTGCTTATAACAGTTTGGTTTAGGATTCTTCTGTCTTATGGTGGGCTCTCAGGATGAAATCCCGTCACAAAGCTGTGGATGCATGGACCCTTGAGTTAGGATGTGTGTGCTCTGTGGTGGGTTAGGATGCCACCCATCATGAACCTGAAAGTCTAGGTGCCCTTGCTGCCAGGCTGAGTTCTGAGAGGAAATAACCTGCCTGTCCTCCAGTCACACTGCTGGGAGACTGAAAGCTTCAACCTCCTTTGCGAAAACTTTTTTCATATTTAATTTCATTTGGTTACATCATTTCCTTAGGTAGAATCCTATTTAATTTCATTTATTATTTTGTTTCCTTGGACATATTTGGTTGAGCAGATTACATGATGAAAATCTGACTTCTCCCTCTGATAGAAGCCAGCTTTCCATTACTCTAACAAACTACCCAAGATAATCCATTTAAAGGGAGGAAAGATTTATTTTGGCTCATGGTTCCAAAGTTTCAGTCCATGATCAGTCAGGCCCATCACTAGGTAGGAGCACACAGAGGAGGCTAGTTCACATCGTGGCAGCCAAGCAGCAAGTGGGAACTAGGAGGGGCCCTGGTCTCAGTATTCCCTCCAAGGGCATGCCCCCAATGACTTAACTTTCTCCCATAGGCCCTACTCCTAAAGGTCCCACCACCTCCAAATGGCATCTCCCTGGGAACCAAACCTTTAGCCTGTGGGTCTTTTGTGGGGCATTCCAGAACTAAACTTGAGTGCATCAAAAATTTAAACATGCCAGGCATGGTGGTGCACGCCTTTAATCCCAGCACTCGGGAGGCAGAGGTAGAAGGATAGGATCGCTGTGAGTTCAAGGCTACCCTGAGACTACAGAGTGAATTCCAGGTCAGCCTGGGCTAGAGTGAGACCCTACCTCGAAAAACCAAAAAAAAAAAAAAATTAAACATCAGGGCTGGAGGAGATGGCTTAGTGGTTAATGTGCTTACCTGCACAGCCTTAGGCCCCAGATTCGATTCCCTAGGACCCATGTAAGCCAGATGCACAGGGTAGCCCATGCTTCTGGAGTTCGTTTGCAGTGGCCCTGGAGCACCCATTCTCTCTATCTGCCTCTTTCGCTCTCTCAAACAAACAAAGAAGAAATATTAATAAATCTAAACATCACATTTTATTTTGCTAATTAAAGTATCATCCTTCCAAGGCTAGTCCTGAATCTGGGCACACTTGGTCACTTGTAATGATGACGTAGAAGCTGGCTCTCATTTTCGGGGTGGTCATGGGAGCTCGGATAGTGTTCCCATTTTTGGAGCTGAAAACCACTCCTGCAGTTAATTTCCTGCAGCTCATTTGGGAACGTCCCTAACTCTTTCATTAATCTCTTTCACTCTCTGTGCTCACCTTGTCAGACGGAGCAGAGGCCTGTGCAGATGATGTCCCAGGAAGCCACCTTTAACATGGCCTACGTGAGTGAGGTGCAGGCTCAGGTGCTGGAGCTGCCCTACGCGGGCGGGGCGCTGAGCATGCTGCTGCTGCTCCCGGACGCGGACGCCGGCGTGGAGCTCAGCGCGGTGAGCGCAGGGCGCGGGCTTCCGCGTGGCCTTTCTGCTGGAGGGTGCAGTGTCCCCGCGGCCTCTGTCACCAGAGCAGAACTGGAGCATCCCTTCCAGGGCCGCCTCTCCGGTGCTCCCAGACCCGGCTGCAGAGCCGCGGCAGACACTTGGCTTTGGGGTCAGGGTTTTGTTTGAGATGCCCATTATGATCCGTGTGATCTTGCCAATGCCGCAATGGGAGTAACGACGTCTATCTACTAGGGATAAAATGGGGACGACTCAGGGGACAAGCTTAGCACATTATTTGGAGAACTGTAAGCTCTCTGAAGACATAGCCTATTGTTATGGCGATATTTGCTCATTAGCATTACATTTTAATAGCCGAGAACTTGAAGCAGAGCAAGAAAATCTCACCATTGGGCCACCAAGGTGGGAGGGGAGTGGTGGCAGCTATGTGAGGTCCAGCAACTCAGAGGCCGGAGCTGCGCCGACCGACATGGTCCATCCGGTCGTCCTTGCTTCCTGTGGCCTGCGCCGCATGCCCAGAGATTCCGTTAGTCTCTGCATGGCACATGGTGGAGCCCCCCACCCCCATGGCTTAAGGGGTCTTTGTAGCAGAGCAGCCCCCATGACTCTCTGTCTGTCCAGGTCCCTAGCTGTGAGTCTCTTTCTTAACCTGCTAATTGTTTTTTTCACCAATATGACAAAATTCTTGCCCTAAAGAGATTCAGGGAGGGAGAATTTACTTTTCTCACAGTTTCAGAGGGCTCAGTCCTGGGGGTCTTGTGGCAGGAGTACGTGGTGGAGGCTGCTCCCTTTGTACTAGGTAGGAAACAAAGCAACCTAGGACCAGGGATAACCTGCCCAGGTACACCTCCCCTGGCCTCCTTCCTTCAGCCACCTCCCAAAACTGACCACAAGCTGAGACCAAGAGTTCCGCATGTGAGGCTGGGTAGAAATTTCATATTCAACTATAACAGCCCCCAAATCATATGGAATCCCACCTAAGGTCGATGTCCCTTCCAGATGCTCACATTGATAACACTTTCTTGTCTAGTCATTTTTTCAATTGCCAGTAATAGTTTGTTATTTTCAAAACTAAGTGTAGTTCAAAGAAGCAAAAACAAACAAAACCCAAACCGTAGTCATCTGCACACAGTTGTCAGAATAAAAGCTGTCTCAGACGTGGTTAAGACAGCTAGGTCTGGGTTGCTTGGCCTCCCTGCCCACCAGAGAAGCCACATAAGGGGCTAGCAGGACAGTGGGACCACACAAGTCACCTGGCTGTGTGACCAGCCAGCGTTCTGTGGGAGAGGTGGGTGGGTGCGTGCTCGGGAGGGGCTCAGGCAAAGCCCTCAAACCTGAACCTGAGTGTCTGTAATCATGGTTTATCAGGTGGAAAGCCATCTCACATTTGAGAAGTTAACAGCCTGGACCAAACCAGACTTCATGAAGCACACTGAGGCTGAAGTTTTCCTTCCAAGATTTAAGCTGCAAGAGGATTGTGACGTGGAGTCGGTGCTTCAGCGTTTGGGTATGGTGGATGCCTTCCAGGAGGGCAAGGCTGACTTGTCAGCCATGTCACCCGACAGAGACCTCTGCCTGTCCAAGTTTGTGCACAAGGGTGTTGTGGAGGTGAATGAAGAAGGCACTGAGGCCACAGCCGCATCTTTAGTCACCGTGGTCCCAGAATGCTGCATGGGGTCTTGCACGCGGTTCTGTGCTGACCACCCCTTCCTTTTCTTCATCAGGCACAATGCCACCAACAGCCTCCTGTTCTGTGGCAGGTTCTCGTCTCCGTAAGGGGGCCACTTACTGTGTGGGACCATTTCCCTGCTTCAGTGCCCCTTCCCTGTCCCCCTATGGCTCTGAGGAAGCCATGATCCAAGGTGACGCTGTTTCTTCCCATGAGGACAGTCTCCTGATGTCCACCTCAGCTCTTCCCCCCTCACCATCCCGGCCCCATTGCTCCGGCCGCGTGGACCCCTTCTCGTTAGGATGCAGATAATTCCCGCAGCATAGCCTGCAGTTCATCCCACCCATAGCAATGCAGTTTATGCTAGTCACACTGTCCTTGCTTAAATGTCAAAGTATGTCACACACTTGCCTTAACCTGTTTGAGTAGTAACAAATGCTGCCAGAATTACGGCTGCTAACAGTTTTCCTGGTGACAAGAATTTAATACACATTTTAACCTTATGTTTCTTTGACATTCAATACCCATCAGGTATGTTCCCAACACTATGCTAAGCTTGGGAACATTGATGGGCAGAACTGTGGTCTTCTAATATTAATATGCTTTCAATTTATGTAGATGGTTTTTTTTTTGACCATTTAATGTCTCTAAACTTAACACATGGTCTCCTTATAGAGGTCCTACCTTTGTTTGTGATATTGTATTGCTTTACCACCAACTCTCTAACAGTTAAATTCATTAAGTCCTCAAAGTTCATCTCAGATGTCATCTTCCAGAAATTTTTCATTTTCTCCCTAACTAGATGTTTGTCTTGAACCTTCATTGGCCCACTCATGGTGGTTTTATCTCCTTGTCTTCTACACTCTTATTTCCCCAACTAGACCTCAAGGTCACCAAGGCTCAGGATTACATCTTACATGACTATGTGCCACCTATGGTTCTGTGGTGAGTGACGTCATTATGTAAGGCTGCTGCAACTTTTATTAATGGTTGGATATTACCTACTATTGTGCCTTTATATGATATATATATATATATATATATATATATATATATATATATATATAAAATATATATTTTACTGTGGCGATAGTCTTGTAATGAAATCAGTGGTTTTAAAGGAAGCACTTTACTACCAGTCAGTGCACTGTGGAGCAATGCTGTGCCCTCCCCACCTTTACCTAATAAAAAAACCTATCACTCCATTAAGAAGTGAATCCCCATTCTTCCCTCCAGCCAGTCACTACCACCAATCTGCTTCCTATCTGGATTTACCTACTCTGGATAATTCATATAAATCCAGTGATGTAACATATCCCCTTTGATATGTGGCCTTTTCAACTCCGTGTGATTTTTTTTTCATGAATCAGTAATTCATACCTTTTAATGGTTGAATAATATTCTATTGCATAGACATGGCATAACTTCATTCATTCACTCTTAGTGCTGCTAGGAACACGCATGTAAGTGTGCTTGCCTGAATACCTGTTTTCCATTATTCTGAGTAGATAACACAGCTAGGAATGGACTTGATGGTGATATGGTAATAAGGAAATAAGGCTGACTATTGACAAATGGGACCACATGAAATTAAAAAGCTTTTTACAGTTGGGGCAGGGGAGAGGGAGCCTAAGAGTACAACCTTTTTATTTAAAAAATCAATAAATAAAAAATAAAGCTTTTTACATGTGTGAAACTATCATCTGAGTGGAGGCAGCCCACTGGTAGGAGAAAATCTTTGCTACCTACAAACTTGACAGAGGATTAATACCTAGAATATACAAACATTTTAAAAACTAAGACATTATGACAACAAACAACCCAATCAAAAACTTGGCTTTGTAACTGAATAGGAAGCTCTCAAAAGAAGAAACAAAAATGGCTAATAAAGATTTTAAAGTGTTCAGCATCTTTAGGCAATAGGGCATTCAAATTCCACTCACTCTCGTCAGAATGGCATCAGAAGAAAACAAGGGGCCTGGGTGTTGGCTCAGTGTTTAAAGACACTTGCTTGCAAAGCCTCGTGACCTGGGATCAAATCCCCAATACCACAAAAAGTCAGATGCACAAGGTGGCACATGCATCTTGAGTTCATTTGCAGCAGCAAGAAGCCCTCGTGTGCCCATTTCCTCCCTCCCTCCCCCCTCTCTTACTCTCTTAAATAAATAAATAAATAATTTTTTTTTTAAAGAAAACAAATGCTGGTGAGGGTTTGGAGAAAGAGGAATCATTATTCATTGTTGGTGGGAATACAAACTGGTGATATTTTGGAAATTAAAGTGAAACTTTCTCAAAAAGCTTAAAAATAGACCCACTATATGACCCAGCCATGCCACTTCCGGGCATATACCTGAAGAGTCTACCCTCTGCGTCCGAGATGCTTGTTCATCCCTGCGTGTTGCTGCTCCAGCCCCAATAACTGGGAAGCAGAGTCAGTGCAGTGCCCGTGGCTGACAGCTGGGTCCTGAAGCAGCAGGCCGTGCACACGACAGGATTGTGCTCAGCCATCCAGAAAAAGCAGTTACAACATTTGCAGGAAAATGGGAAGAACTGGAAAAGACCACACTGAATGCAGTAACCCAGGCTCCAAAACACAAATGTTGCATGTTTTCTCTCTCACGTGCAGACCCTAGCTCAGTGCATATAAACTGGAAAGGCCAGAGAGGTGCCTTAGGTGCGTGGGGGGATGACAGAACACATGCAATATGTAAAGAACACATGTGGGGGTAATAGTGAAGTGACAGATGTAAGCAGGAATGGGAGGGGGTGAAGGAGAGAAGGGGGTAGTGAGAGGATGGCCCAAATCCAATGATGTGTCAACAAGCCATGTGGAAACTTAGTACTTGGTAAATCAATCTAAAATGTAATTCTTTAAAATTTATTTTTGTTTATTTATTTATTTGAGAGCGACAGAGAGAAGGAGGGAGGGAGAGAGAGAGAGAGAGAGAGAGAGAGAGAGAGAGAGAGAGAGAGAGAGAGAATGGGCACGCCAGAGCTTCCAGCCTCTGTAAACGAACTCCAGATGTGTGCGCCCCCTTGTGCATCTGGCTAACGTGGGTCCTGGGGAATTGAGCCTCGAACCGGGGTCCTTAGGCTTCACAGGCAAGCGCTTAACCTCTAAGCCATCTCTCCAGCCCTAAAATGTAATTTTTTAAAGTGCTTAGATAAAAGTCTGCGACATCAGGCTAGGGAGATGGCTTAATGGTTAAGGTCCCTGCCTGCAAAGACAAAGGACCTATATTCGATTCCCCAGGACCCATGTAAGCCAGATGCACAAGCTGGACATACATCTGGAGTTCGTTTGCAGCGGCTGGAGGCCCTGGTGCACCCATTCTCTCTCTCTCTCTCTCAATCTCTCTCTCTCTCTGAGATATCTCTCTCTATATATTTTAAGGTCTCCTACATCAGTGGATAAAGCTGTTCCCAGGAACCACCTTGTGCGTCTGGCTTACGTGGGTCCTGGGGAATCGAATCTAGTTTATGGGGGAGCCCCGAATCAAACCAGCACACAGGAACAAGCTGACGCCGAGCATTGAGACCACCGTGGCAAAGGCTCCATCAGCGACCATCAGTGGATTTTGCTAGAGGGAAAAGTCAAGAACGTTTTAAAGGCTGTAACAGGAGAGCTCACAGTGGCTGTGCCCATACAGCATCACAAGTCAGTGCTGTGGGCAGGACGGCATGTGCCCAGGGTTTAAGCAGTGATTTTGATCTGATCTCACGGGGACTTGGCATCCAGCTGTCACTTAGTGCTGTGGTCCTTCATCAGCCTCGGCTGCGGTGACAAGTCAAAAGGCGGTTGGGGTGTGCCACTAGGAGAGGAGGAGGCAGCTGCTCGTCTGGGTTTGGAAAGGGTTGTGAGACCTTTCCTGGGGAGACACGAGCAAACATCTTTTTCACCCCCGATGGCACCCACAGCAGGCCAAAGAAATGATTCCACCCAAGTGTAGTTTGGTGAACCAACTGGATTATGAGAGGACTTACAAGAGCTATTTCAAGACCATGGATAACTTGGGTGGCTGCATGCCTGAAAAGCCCACTTCCATACAGAGACCACTCATGAAGGCTGCTTTATTCTAGTTCCATGCACAACTTGTGGGCAGTTCTACCAAAGTCTCCTCCCCCAGCCCCCAGCAATTGGAGGGTGGGGTCCTGAGGCTTGGAATGGGCCTCTGATTGTCCTGAACCTTTTCAACCAGGAGAAATAGCTGCACAAGGAAAGGAAAAGAACCCGGACCCCCAAAATTAAAGATAACAGATCAGAAGCATTTGAGAGCATCATTGGCGTAGTGCTGTTACAGGGTCAGTATCCTGTGACACTGCTCATTTCCCCCCGCGTGCCTGGAGGAGAGATGGGATGGCTTCCCCGTACACTATGCAGAGGACTCTCCTCCCACCAGCTTCTGCCAGGATGGTCCTAACCACACACTGTAATGTTCCTTGGCCTGTCAGAGTCTCAGAGTTCTCTACCCATCCCCCTTTCTTTCTTTTACCACCTGGCCAGGCTAGCCCTGGACTCTGGGACTGCCTCCTGCCATGGTAATTGAGGATACCTCTGGGCTGAGAAGAAGAAAGGCCCCCTTCTCCCAGCCCCTACCTCTGCCCACCACCCAAGGCTCCTCCCTCACAGGGCAGTTTCTCTTCTCTCCACAAACAACCTTCCCCCTGTCCTTCACTCTCTTTGGCTCTCCTGCTCCAGGTGCATGTATACTCTTGTTAGCAAAGAGTCCAAGTGGGCTGGAGAGATGGCTTAGTGGTTAAGGCATTTTCCTGCAAAGCCTTAGTCTATCATTTATCTATCTATCTATCTATCTGACTATCTATCTATCTATCAGCTATCTATCTATCTATCTATCTATCTATCTATGTATCATCTATTATCTATCTATCATATGTCTATCATCTATGATCTATCTATCTATGATCTATCTATCTATCTATCTATCTATCTATCTATCTATCTATCTATCTATCAATAGTGTGCCAAAGATACTGCTGGTTGTTTCAAGTCTGCTCCAGACCATGTCCCTGGAGTGGCCAGAAATTCCAGGAAGCAAGACCCCCTGTCTCCATGGAGTGTTCAGTGAAGGGGGGGTATTGTAAGTGGTCTGTGCCACCTGCCACATTGGCATGGGGCCGGGAATTGAAGCGTTAAGATGTAACTTATTTCAGGGAGCTAGCAACCTGAGAAGGCTGTGGATTCACACTCCAAAAATCTGCATTTTCATGGGGAACCAGAGTAGCATTCAAAGTTTAGTCCTATCCTGAGGGTCAGGTAGGTCTTCAACGTTCAGTCTTATCCTTCTGGCCAGGCAGCTGAGAGACAGGTCCCACGCTTCAAGGTCCTGCGTCTTCCGCTTTGCTCTCATTCGAGTCTTCAGGGCAGGGGCAGGTGTCCATGCCAGTCCATCGAATTCTGCTTTCTTCTGCAGCCTTTGTTTTGATGATGTCTAAGCTAAACAGAAACTCAGAACAAAACATTAGCAGTGTGTACTGCTGAGCTGTATCGATGACACAAAAAGGTTGTCACCTCAAAGGGGATAAGAGGTAGTTTATTCTGGAGCCAAGTGGATTGGGAACACAGATTTTAGGTAACCCCAAATTCTGTGTTCAATGTATTGGCAATTTCATGAAGGTTTTATAGTTATGAAACAAAAGAAGGTCATAAATCCAGGCACTGGTTGAGGCATCAGTAGGGAAGTCGCCACCATAGGCCTCATACGCTCTGATGACATTCGCAGCCTTGGGGTTGGTGGAAGCCAGTGGACTGTGTATATTCCAAAAAGGTCTCACTTTGTGACCTGGTAGTCACCAGGATGTTAGTTCAGACACAGAGGAGGACAATAAGTGGCTAGCCAGGGGCTGAAGGCAGCCCAAGGTGGCTTGGCTCCGAGCCTCAACATTCCAGCTCTCTGGCTTCCTCAGTCCATCCCTGAGAGCTCAAGAGAGCAGCCTCCTCCCGTCCTTCTCTCCCTCCTCCCACCAGCCACACTCACACAGGGCTGGGATTTTGGAATTACTTACTGTTAGGGTAATTGAGTACACCGGGGCTGAGAGGCAGGGCTTCCACCCTCCTCCAGCTCCCACCTCAGTCACACTATGAACTTGGGGTGACTTTCTTGGCTGTGGATGGGCAATAACTCACGAGCTGGGGTCCAGGAAAACTCAACGGTCATGCAAAGCTCCCACTGAGTCAGTGGTCTCTGGATTCTTGTCTTATGACGTCATAGAATTAAAATCCACAGACAACAGGGTAAGGTTTAGAGGTTTTATTAGATGATAGAAAGAACTTAAAAGGAGGAATGGAGACAGAACTCATCCCCAAGAGGCACGTGTGGGTTCCCTGGAAGTGGAGAAGGTCACCTACAGATCCAGCCTGGAGCCTTTTCTAGGTTCTGGATGGGGGCTGAACTGACCAGCTCCACAGGGCTCTAGGGGACTTCTCAGTCTTCCAGGAAGAGTGTAGCTTTCTCAGAAGGGGACAGTTATCTCATCTAGGGAAGGACTCCTTTCAAAGGAGGGACAGGTTGAGTCAAAGGGCAAACAGATCTAGGAAGGCAACTCCTTACTGCAAGGACAGGTTCAAGGACATTACATTTCCTTGTTTTTACTTTGGGGGGTCCTGTCACTCCTAAACTGCCTCACAAGCTCTGTCCATCACAGTTCAGTGTCTCTTCTCCTCTCCCCAGGACTCTTAAGAGCCCTGCCCCTCCTTACCCAGGGTTCCAGAGATATCTCTCTCCCTCACACTTTGGATCCCCTCTAAGTCAAACTCCAAGCCTGACAAAAATGAACAAATGCTGCTCTTAGAATATAGACCAGAAAGTGCCTCATCAGCATCACATCCGGATTGTCATATGTCTGTATAGTCAAGAGGGACAGGAGTGCTACAGCCAGGTGGCCTGAATTTGGCCTTTGCTGAGCTGCATATGAATCTTGGACAGACGTCTGCAGCTGCCCACCCTGATTTCCTCCCTGCAAGGACATAGTGGGGCGTTACATGGACCATATATGGGGCACAATAGAAATGTAAGCTTTTCTCATTTTAAATTAGTTTAGTCAGATTGCTGTATTCCTAATGCATAATTAAAGGCACAAAAAGTGAATGAAGAGGAGATACAGAAAATAAGAGGTTAAAGGACAGACCGTTAACCAGAGATCCATTACCCCTCAGACTTCATTTCAAAATACCGTCAGTACTAAGTTGGGCATGGTGGCGCACGCCTTTAATCCCCGCACTCGGGAGGCAGAAGTAGGAGGATCGTCGTGAGTTCGAGGCCACCCTGAGACTACATAGTGAATTCCAGGTCAGCCTAGGCTAGAGTGAGACCCTACCTAGAAAAATATATATATACCGTCAGTACTTAAATTTCAACATTAAGTTTCCAACGCATGAAAATTTGGGGGACATATTCAAACCATAGCATTCTCTGCTCCCCAGTTCTGTGACTGTACAATAGCCAATGGCCACCCTCCGACAGTGTACTGGCTTTATCTGAGATAATGGCTGTTCTGTCGGCCAGGTCTCTGAGTGCCCCTGCCCCTCCTAGCCACGACGGACATGGGCTCTGGAGTACAAGTGATCACTTGTGACTTTAAGCCACCACAATTTGGGGAACTGTTACTAACTTCTACCCAGACTGAGGCAACTCATGCTTTATTTTCTTCCACGCTGTTAGAAAAGCACGTTCCTGAACCCCACGTCTCTACAGCGCATCTGTGACTCTGAGGATAGCTCCAGGCGGTTCTGGCGCATGCTAGTTTGAAAACTGCTATAGCCACCTCCTCCTACAGTGGTGGCGAGAAACCTGAGGCCCGGGAGCGCTAGGCCAGATGAGGTCACATGACTGCAGTTTTCTTGTACAAGTAAGTTGCCGAGCTGGACACGAGGCATGAAACATTAGATTTAGTATTGGACAAAGGATACAAGTGCTGTGATGTTAGAGAGAGGGGTAACCCTCGAGGGGAATTCCAAATTCGGCTTGGGTGAACTTTCTATGACAGGAGTGACATGAGGAAGAGGAACAGAGACGTCCCTGGGGGAAACACACACAGTGGAGTAGAGTGTAGCTGAAACAGGTCATGTACCTGAGAACAGAAAGCAGCACAGAGAAGGAGCTCCCAAAATAAGCCTGACGGCTGGAGCTAAGCCAAGCCACTGCAGCCTGTGCTGAGACTTTGAGACTTGACCAGGAGGGAACAGGCACAGCTAAGAGAACTGAGCTGCGGCCCTAGGCTGTACATGGCTGGACAGAGCTGCAGCTCTGCCTGAATGCGTTCGCAAACCTTCGTGGAAAAACCTTTAATTGAGAGTCAAATCCTAGGCTTTAAAGCCGGGCGGGCGTGGTGGTGCACGCCTTGAATCCCAGCACTCTGGGAGGCTGAGGTAGAAGGATCACTGTGAGCTTGAGGCCGGCCTGAGGCTAATTCCAGGCCAGCCTGGGCTAGAGCAAGACCCTACCAAAAGAAAGAAAGAAAGAAAGAAAGAAAGAAAGAAAGAAAGAAAGAAAGAAAGAAAGAAAGAAAGAAAGGAAGGAAGGAAGGAAGGAAGGAAGGAGGGAAGGAAGGAAGGAGGGAAGGAAGGAAGGAAGAAAGAAAAGAAACCCTAGGCTTTAGAACTGGGCAACTGGAGCCATCAAATTAAAACTATTCTAAACTCTATTGAACAAAGCCCACACTTTAACAAGTTTAAGCTAAATAGCCACAAGAGAACACTCACCATAATCAACAACAATATCCAGCCCATAGCAAAAAAAAAAAAAAAAAAAAAAAAGAAAAAAGAAAGAAAGAAAGAAAGCAAGCAAAGTGAATTATGAGACTAGGAAAATGGCTCAGTGGTTAAAGGCGTTTGCTTGCTAAGTCTGCTAACTAGAGTTCAGGCCTAGGTTCCAAAACCACCAGGTACAAAATATACAAACACATACATGTAAATAAATAAATAAATAAATCATTTAAAAATTTTAATCTATTTATTTGCAAGCAGGAGAGAAAGAGAGTGAGCGAAAAAAAAATATATAGGAATGGACATGCCAGGGCCTCTTGCCACTGAAAATAAATTCTGGATGCACAGGCTAATTTGTGCGTCTGGTTTTATGTGGTTACTGGGGATTCAAACCTGGGCCATCAGGGTTTGCAAGCAAGCAAGCACCTTTATAACTGCTGAGCTATCTCTCCAGGCTAAGAGAATACAAAGTTTAAGAAGTGGGGCTAGGAAAACGGCTCAGCAATGAAGTGTGTGCTTGTAAGACCGGCCAGCTGGCGCTCAAGTCCCCCTACTCCAGTAAAGCTACCGGCACGAAGGGGCACATGTGTCTGGAGTTTATCTGCAGTGGCAAAAGGCCCTGGTGCACCCATATTCTCTCTCTTTCTCTGCTTTCAAACTCATAGATAAAAATATATTTTAAAAATTTTAGGGCTGGAGAGATGGCTCAGCAGTTAAGGTGCTTGCCTGCAAAGCCTAAGGATCCACGTTCAATTTCTCAGTACCCATGAAACACCAGATGTACAAGGTGGCACATGTATCTGGAGTTCATTTTCAGTAGCTACAGGCCCTGGTGCACCTATTCTCTCTTCCTCTCTGTCTGTCTCTCTCTATAATAAATAAATAATAAAATAAATTATTATAAAAAGTAAGTAAATGCTATACTTTGAATGTACCCTTCAAAGCGTGTGCTCTGGAAACAATCCCTGGTGCCACAGTACTGAGAAGTAACACCTGCCAGAGGGGTTTAGGTCACGAGACCTCTGCTCATGAATGGATGAATGCCATGCTGGGCATGGGAAACCCTACCGGTCCGTCTGGTCACGAGACTTCTGCTCGTGAATGGATGAATGCCATGCTGGGCACGGGAAACCCTACCGGTCCGTCTGGTCACGATACTTCTGCTCGTGAATGGATTAATGCCATGCTGGGCACGGGAAACCCTACCGGTCCGTCTGGTCACGAGACTTCTGCTCATGAATGGATGAATGCCATGCTGGGCACGGGAAACCCTACCGGTCCGTCTGGTCACGAGACCTCTGCTCGTGAATGGATTAATGCCATGCTGGGGACCGGAAACGCTACTGGTTCCTCTCTGGCTCTTTGTTACAGACGTGATCTTCCCATGTGATGCTTTCTGCCATGTGACAACATATACGAGGGCCCTCACCAGATGGGGGACCCTCAACCTCAGACATACCAGCTTCCGAACTATAAAGCTAAATTTCTGTTCTTTATAAATTGATTAGACTGCTACAGCAATGTGAAAGCAGACCAAAAAACAAACAAAACAGTAAGCATGGTCCATTATCTGGGGGGAAGCAGTCACCAGAAACAGATTTGAAATTATACCAGTTTTGTAGTTGCCAACATTTACAGTGAATCTCTTACAAAGATGGTAAATAACTTAGAGAACAGATGGAGACACTCAACAGAGAAATGAAAACTAAAATAACTCCCTAGAACTGAAAAATCTGAAAGGAAATATTAACATTATGTTGAACGTGGCATTTAAAAATTAGTGATATGGGGCTGAAGGGATGGCTTAGCAGTTAAGGCACTAGCCTGCAAAGCTAAAGGGCCCAGGTTCAATTCCCCAGGACCCATGTAAGACAGATGCACAAGGGTACATGCTTCTGGAGTTTGTTTGCAGTGGCTGAAGGCCCTGGTGTGCCCATTCTGTCTCTCTTTCTATCTGCCTCTTTCTCTCTCTGCCTCTTTCTCAATTATAAATTTTTAAAAAAGTGATATATTTCACTTCTTACTGTTAAATGCTTCAATATGCATAAAAAGAAGTTTGCCCATGGAACTATCATATAATCTAAATCTCAGGCAAAATGAACATTTTCCCCTGAACTCAATGCATATTAAAAATTTCCTGTGGCCCCAGAAATACCTTTAATGGATAACTTATTCCAACAATACTTCATTCAAGGATTATGCTTTAAATTTTATTCTTATGGGCTGGAGAGATGGCTTAGCAGTTAAACGCTTGTCTGTGAAGCCTAGGGACCCGGGTTCGAGGCTCTATTTCTCAGGACCCACGTTAGCCAGATGCACAAGGGGGCTCACGCTTCTGGAGTTCGTTTGCAGTGGCTGGAGGCCCTGGCGCACCCATTCTCTCTCTCTATCTGCCTCTTTCTCTCTCTGTCTGTCGCTCTCAAATAAATAAATAAAAATGAACAAAAAAAATTTTATTCTTATATCTCTTAAAACTCCTTTAACCTAAAACACTTCTGAGCATTCTGGCTCCTTCGTTTTCTGAGAGACTCTGACTTGTTGAAGAAGTCAGTTCCACAAACAAGTTGACTGTTGGTATTATGATTATTATTTTTCAGCTAAAATAGGATGGGGAGAAATGATGGATAAAATGAAATATTTCAGGATCTTTGTGTGCTTTGCTGTGAGCTCAGCTAGAGATGTCCTATCCATTAATACATCACTTGACAGGGCTGGGGTGCAGCTCAGTGGTAGAGCACTTCCCTAGGTGGCAAGGTTGGACCACCCCCACTATGACCAAAACAAAGCCTGCAGAGGCCTTCTTGTGGCCTGCTTTACAACGCCACCTAGTGGCTCATGCGGGCGCTGCACCTCCTTTCATTAGCAGATCATCCAATATAACATCTAAGCCACTCACCGTGTTGTCTCACCCATCACAGACACAACTTTGACAAGCAGAGGAGAGGGAAATTGTGCCTCATCATTTAAAAAAAATTGTATGCTTGTGAATTACTCACATTTCTTTTATAATTAGCCTACTTTTATGATCTGCCTACCTTTGTGCTTAAGATCATGATTTTTTTCCCTTTTAGTTTTCAAGGGTGTATTAATTACACAGATTTATTGTTGCTGAATACATGACAGAGATATCAGGCCTTTAGTTTACATTTTAATTCAATGCTTCAGTAAATTCTATTTTCTTCTAATTTTGATGCTCTATCAAATTTTCTGTTTTCTTCCTTTGAGCTCAAAAGAAGTTTTTTTTTTATGCTAACATTTGTAAAATTTAACCAATCTTTAAAACATAAAACTTTACTTTTTAAATATTTATTAAATATTATTGAGAAAGAGAGAGAGAGAGGCATATATAGAGAGAATGGGCGCACCAGGGCCGTCAGCTACTGCAAACAAACTCCAGGCACATGCATCACCTTGTGCATCTGGCTTATGTGGGTCCTGGGGAATGGAACCTGGGTCCTTTGGCTTTGCAGGCAAGCACCTTAGCCACTAAGCCATCCCTCCAGCCCATAAAATTTTACTTTTTATGTTAACTCATTTAGGATTTTTTTTCCATACCAACAAACATGCCAATGCAAAACACAGCTCTTGCTCCACAGAAGAAAATAAGATATACTTTATTTTGAGGCAAATGGGTGGCCATGGCCTGGGAACACGGAGTCGGGCTCTCCTGAGTGGCATGTTCTGCTGACGAGGAGCCGAGAAGAGCCTGTGTCGTCACAGAACAAAAGAAAGTCATAACTCAGTGCGTTTTCCAAATACGCTGGTGACTCACCAAGGAGTGGGTCACACACAGCAGACTGGGGAAGGTGATGACATCTGCAGACGCTGTTTCACAACAGTCTTGTGTCTGCGCTGCTGTAAGCTAGTGGCCCGCTAACTTAACGCATGCCAAAATGTTACCGTACAGTCCACAGAGACTTCACGTTGGATGCAGAGGCTGGTAACACATGGGGAACAACGAGGCTAATGATAGCCCAAGATATTTGTGGTTCTCAATCTGCAACATTGCAGCTCTCCACAGTCACAAAGTTCTAGTAATTCTGCATTCTGTAGAATCCTCGACACAGATGGTGCTTTTTCAGGGAAATTCAGTTTACATAAGAAAAACCAATTCTAAGGTAGTAGGGGATTTTTTTTTTTTTTTGTATTTGTAAATAACACCAAAGATAGTGAATTTGATTTTATTGGAGAAAGATGTGGTCCTGCTCCCCAACATACCCTGTATAGGGAGCTGTACCTCAGGGAAACATCAGCTGGTGGGTCTGAGCAGGGAGACCACAGTGGGTTTCCTACTTGATTAGTCAACCACGAACAGTTGACAAGACAGCTCTCATGAGGTCAGGCTGTCAGTTTTAATCCACAGTTCTCTACCAGAGCTGACACAGCATCGCAGTCTCTCCTTCTACCACAGGACCTTCTCCTGCG
Source organism: Dipus sagitta (assembly GCA_036346955.1). Classification (NCBI taxonomy): domain Eukaryota; kingdom Metazoa; phylum Chordata; class Mammalia; order Rodentia; family Dipodidae; genus Dipus; species Dipus sagitta. Next base: position 68,480,394 of record CM070786.1, read on the forward strand.
TGGACACGGCTTCCAAAGTGATATGCCACTTCCCTACAGTAAGATAGGAAAGAACCCGAGGAGCTGGGGAGAAACTGTAACCTGATGAACCCTCACTGCTCCTTAGAAATTAAAGGGGAAACTTACAGGGTTTTTGTGTCCTTTCGGGCCTGGGTACTTTCTTTACACCGAGGCAAGGACATTCGCTGGGGTTTCCTGTCACTTCTCACTGACATTAGTATACTCAGAACTGAGTCACTAGGAGAAAAGGAACTTAGCACTGTTATCAGCAAGTATGGGTATCCCTTGATAATTTTCTTTTCTTTCTGTTTTCCTTTCTTTGTTCTTTCATTCTTTCTGCCTATACCAACCAAATCTCTGGCACTCTGTAGGCTATGTAGGTATTAACTATTTGAAGTTAGAAAAAATTCCCAAAGTTGAAGAATTTAGTCTTGAAGGTTTGCCCACATTTTTTTTTTTTTTTTTTGGTTTTTCGAGGTAGGGTCTCACTCTAGCCCAGGCTGACCTGAAATTCACTATGTAGTCTCAGGGTGGCCTCAAACTCACGGGGATCCTCCTACCTCTGCCTCCCGAGTGCTGGGATTAAAGGCATGCGCCACCACGCCCAGCTTTGCCCACATTTTTTGTTTTTATTTATCTATTTATTTATTTTGTTTTTTTGAGGTAAGATTTCACTGTGGTCCAGGCTTACCTGGAATTCACTCTGTATTCTCAGGGTGGCCTTGAACCCACAGCAATTCTCCTACCTCTGCCTCCTGCGTGCTGGGATTAAAGGTGTGTGCCACCACGCCTGGCTGTTTTTATTTATTTATTTGAGAGTGACAGACAGACAGAGAGAGAAAGAGGCAGGTAGATAGAGAGAGAAGGGACGTGCCAGGGCCTCCAGCCACTGCAAACGAACTCCAGATGCATGTGCCACCTTGTGCATCTGGCTTACGTGGGTCCTGGGGAATCGAGGCTCAAACCAGGATCCTTAGGCTTCACAGGCAAGCGCTTAACCGCTAAGCCACCTCTCCAGCCCTTGCCCACATTTTTAATGTCAAGCCAACGATAATTATGAGGGTATCTGTGATGTCCTGTCAGAACTGAAGGGCATTTTCCGCACTATTTCCGTGTACTCGGGATGCAGCACAGGAACTGCGAGCAGGAGCGATGCCCTGGGCACAGCACGGGTGGGAGACGCTCCGCCCAGAGCTCCCACTCCCGACACCTGCTCACCAACCCAGCAGCCTCTGGACACTTCGGATTTATCAGCTCCTAACACTAGTCATGACTGACCCAGTTCCTGGGCAATGAAGATGAACTGTTTCCAGCCAGTCTTCCCCTTTTGAAATTGGGGGCACAAAGCTGACAGTTCCAAGGCCAAATCACAAGATTCCTCAGTGAGCACCCCTAACCTCAAGCTTCCAGGGCCTACCAAGAGTCAGCATAACTCAGATACCAGTGAAGATATCATTATTGGCAACAAATGGCATTGCTAGTGCTCTGAAAGTCCCCAGGGATTTAATAGCTCTGTGCCAGGACCTGGTGACAAAGCCCAAAATGTCTTTCAGTTGGTTTGCTTGTTTTGTTGAGACAGGATCTCAACCTAACCCAGACTGAGGCTGACCTGGAGCTCACTCACAGCCATCCTCCTACCTCAACTTCCCCAGTGCTGAGATTAAAAGCGTGTACCACCATGTCTGGCCAAAACGTTTTTAATTACTCAACAAACCCAAATGAAAGTAACCTTTAAGAATCCTGAAAAACAAATATAATTATTTGGAAGTCAGATGTTAGTTGGGTTCTCTGCTAGGTGCTGGAGGGATGAGGAGAGTTTGCAAAATTTCACCACAGACTTGCAACTTTAGGGCCTTCAAAGCTGGTCATGAGATGTCAACCAACCCAAGCACAGAAACTGCAAAGAGTGAAAAGGACATTTTGTGGGGACTTAAGGATTCCAATCGAGGGGCTCAGATTTAAGCAACCCTGAATCGGTGTTGCAAAGAGACAGAGAGGGTGGGAGCTTATGATTCTGTGCAAAGTGGTGAATGCTGATCTGGAAGCACCTGTTAGAGTTGAGAACAGGCATAAGGATTATGTGAGCGACAGAAGATAAAGGAAAGATAAGCCAGCCCTCAGGAGGCAGAGGTAGGAGGATCACCGTGAGTTCAAGGCCACTCTGAAACTACTGGTGAATTCCAGGTCAGCCTAGGCTAGAGTGAGACCCTACCTTGAAAAACCACAAAGAAAGAAAGAAAGAAAGAAAGAAAGAAAGAAAGAAAGAGAGAAAGAAAGATCAAGAAGAGAGTGACATGTTTAATAAAAGTGTCCCTAAGAGTCTGGTGACCTCCTGATGCCCATCTTGAGCCTCTGGGGTAAGAGAGCAGAATCTGAGTTATGCTCACAGAATACCGTAGCAAATTAAGATTACTGTCTACTTGAGATAGTAAAGCTTTTGTCTATTGTTAAGTCTTACAGAGACCTTGTTGCTTGGATTTTTTAAAAAAGGACTATTTGGCTGGAGAGATGGCTCAGCAGTTAAGGCATTCACCTGTAATGCCTAACTTCCCAGGTTCAATTCGCCAGTACTCACGTAAAGCCAGGTGCACAAAGTGACACATACATCTGAAGTTCATTTGCAGTGATAGGAGGCCCTGGCGCACCTATACTGTCTCCCTCTCTCTTTCTCTGCTTCTCTTTTTCTCTATATTTTTCTGCTTGCAAATAAATAAAATATTTTAATAAAAAAGACTATTTACATTGTGTTTTTCTGTCTCATGAAAATCCGAGAATTACAGGATGTTACATTCCGTTAGGAGCTGGCCTAGGTAAGAGAGCTACCAACGACCTTCCACAATTAACTATACTGTGAGCAAGAAGACCAAAGGCGAGAAAATACAGAGCCAAAACTATGTGTTCAGCCTGTAACTGCAGCTTTGAATGTAGAAGGCATTTGTTACCCATATTCCAAATTATTCCTTCCCAACAAAAGAGAAAAATAATCATGTGGCATGTATACACAAGAACTTTTATTTAGCTATAAGGAAGAATGAAATTATGACTTTGGTAAGAATATGGATAGAACTGGAAATCATCTTATTAAGTGAAATAAGTTAGTTTCAGAAAGACAAATATTGCTTGTTTCCCCTCATGTGTGGGGACACACACACACACACACACACACACACATCTCTTTTGAGCAGGATTAAAGTTTCATAAAAGAAGCATCAAATACCAGCCGGGCATGGTAGCACACGCCTTTAATCCCAGCACTCAAGAGGCAGAGGTAGGAGGACTGTTGTGGATTCAAGGCCACCCTGAGACTACATAGTGAGTTCCAGGTCAGCCTGGGCTAGAGTGAAAACAAAAGCAAACAAACAAAAAAAGATGTATCAAATACCATCCAGCCAACTTTGCCCTCCTAACTTCCACCTTCGAGGAAGCAGCAACAGGACACCATTTTGGTAGCAGACAATAGTTTTCCCCATCTCACCCAGCTATTTTGTTATGAAGCACAAACAGATTAAACCATTGGGGCAAGGGAGCTCAGTTGTGAACAGAAATGATACATTGGAGTTATTAAAGATTACCTCAGTTTTCATGATGCTTACAGATTGGGAAGATTGCAGAATAAATAAAAAAAACTTATTTTTTTTCCTAACACATTCATCCAATTAAGATAATAAGAGCTGTTATGGTTTATTAAGATGACACAACGTGGTAGGGTTTAATATGTCCTGAACAGATGGCAGGATGGAGGAATGAGTAGGTAGTGAGTGGAAGGAGGGAGAGGGGAAGCAAGGGTGGGAAGGAAGACTAGAAGAAAGCAAGAAGGAATGGGAGGAACTGGGGAAGGAGGGAGGCCTGGGTGGAAGATGGATGAGAGGATGAGCAGGTGGATGGATGGATGGGTGGATTAAATCCCTGTGCTTGACCCTTGTGGACTTGTAATGTAGCTGTGTTTTATTTCATCAATTGACACATAAAAATGCAGTATAAGGCTGGAGAAAGGGCTTAGTGGTTAAGGCATTTGCCTGCAAAGCCAAAGGACCTCGGTTAGATTCCCCAGGACCCATGTAAGCCAGATGCACATGGTGGCGCATGCATTTGGAGTTCATTTGTAGTGGCTGGAGGCCCTGGAGCACCCATTCTCTCTCTTTCTTGCTCTGCCTCTTTCTCTCATTCACTCTCTCAAATAAAAATAAATAAATAAATAAAAAATAAAAATTTTTAAAAAATGCAATGCAGATGGAATATGTTTGGGCATAAAACACCAAGGGAACTCTGTGAGTGATGATGGTTTGGGAGTCCATTCACCTATTACCTTGCTAATAAATCATATAAAATTGATTCCACTTTGTTGGCTGTATTTTAATTCCAGGTTGAAGAGCAATTAAATTTGGAAAAACTGCGTGCGTGGACCAAACCTGAGAACTTAGAAACCACTGATGTCCATGTCAGACTGCCCAGGTTCAAACTGGAAGAGAGCTACATCCTGAACCCCGCCCTCGCCCGCCTGGGGGTGCAGGATCTCTTTGACAGTAGCGAGGCCGACCTGTCTGGCATTGTCGTGAGGCCTGTGCAGAGGTGAGTGAGGAGGGGACGGAGGCTGCAGCCACCAGACACTCATCCATATTGTGCTTCATGGCAGACCATCCATTTGTTTTCTTTATCCTGGACAACCCCAAAACTAATGTGCTCTTCCTTGGCTGAGTTTGTTCTCTGTAGAAGGAAGAGGCTTTGGAAACACACGGCCCAGCTTAGAGATTTACTCCTTGAGATTTTCATGTGATAACTGAAATTTATCTTTGTCAGTGAAACCAATCTTGGGAAATCAGTCTTCATTTTCTTTTTTTTTTTTAATTTATTTATTTAATCCCAGCACTCAGGAGGCAGAGGTAGGAGGATTGCTGTGAGTTCAAGGCCACCCTGAGACTACATAGAGAATTCCAGGTTAGCCTGAGCTAAAGTGAGACCTTACCTTTAAAAACCAAAAATAACTAACTAAATAAATCAATACATAAAATAAAAATAAACAAATAAAATTAGCTGTGTAGATTTGTGATCATTCAGTAATCTATGAAACTGGCATTCTCTCCTGATAGCCATGGGAAAGTATGGCTTTTTTCAAAGTTAATTGTTCTCAATGCAGAATTAGAGTAAGGCAAAAAGAAGAGATGAGAGATTGCTTAGTGGTTAAGGCACTTGCCTGCAAAACCTAAGGACCCATGTCTGACTCTCCAGATCCCACATAAGCCAGCCGCATAAGGTGATGTAAGCACGCAAGGTCACACATGCACATAAGGTGGCACATGCATCTGGAATTCAATTGCAGTGGTTGGAGGCCCTGGCGTGCCAATTCTCTCTTTCTCTCACAAAAAAAAAATTAAATTAAAAAAGGGCTGAAACCAATGTTACATAATCTATAAAGCACCCTTGAAATGTAGGGACCAAAATGAAGGCTGCTGTTTGGTTCCCTTCATGCTTGAGACTGGAAAACAACTTTTCAGCTAGAGTTGTGGAAGCTGTAATCGACAGCCTGCCTACCTGTGCAAGGGAGGGTTAAAAGTAGATATCGGAGCCGGGCGCAGTGGTGCACGCCTTTAATCCCAGCCCTTGGGAGGCAGAGGTAGGAGGATCGCCATGAGTTCGAGGCCACCCTGAGACTACATAGTGAATTTCAGGTCAGCCTGAGCTAGAGTGAAACCCTACCTCGGGGAAAAAAGAAAAAAAGTAGATAGAGGACAGCAACAGCGATGGACAGCACTGAAGGGCTCTTGTCTTAGAGACGTGTTTGCTTTGTCCCGAGATCCTGTTTGCTGGGGTTCTTGTTTGTTTGGTTTTGGTCTTTTCTGTTGTTGTTGTTGTTTTGTTTTCAAGGTAGGGTCTCACTCTAGCCCCAGGCTGACCTGGAATTCACTATGTACTCTCAGGGTGGCCTTGAATTCACAGCAATCCTCCTACCTCTGCCTCCCAAGTACCAGGATTAAAAGTGTGTGCCACCATGCCTGGCATGGTTTTGGTCTTTTAAAAAAAATATTTCAATTATTTATTAGAGAGAGAGGGAGAGATCAAAAGGCAGATGGAGAGAATAGGTGCACCAGGTTCTCCAGCCACGGCAAATGAACTCCAGACACGTGCGCCCCCTTGTGCATCTGGTTTATGTGGGTACTGGGGAATCGAACCTGGGTCCTTTGGCTTTGTAGGCAAATGCCTTAACTGCTAAGCCATCCCTCCAGCCCTGAAATTTTTAACTGTGTTGAAACTATTAAAGATTATGGGAGCATTTGAAATAGACCAACATCTTATCAGTGAACAACCCTAATTGAAAGTAACTTTTGAGGAAGCCTAGAAAAGGATAAAAAGAATTAGTTAAGAGTCATGTAATATGCCAGGCATGGTGGCACACCTTTAATCCCAGCATTTAGGAGGCAGAGGTAAGAGGATCTCTGTGAGTTCAAGGTCACCCTGAGACTATATAGCAAATTCCAGATCAGCCTGGGCTAGAGCGAGACCCTACTTTGAAACCCAGTCCCCCAAAAGAGTTATGTAAGTGGGTTTGTTTTAAACAGGAAGATATTAGGCCTGGAAATCACTGCAGGAGACCTCGTATCCAATATCTCTGGTATGAGTGGGAGGAGTGTCAATCATAAACTTGGTCAAGAGACTACCCTTGACCTGAAGACATGCTAAGGAGGTGGGAGGAACAGCTATCTGCTTAATGGACAATGTACTGTACTCCCAAGCCTTCTCTCTTAATGAGTTGCTCACAGATCCTTCTGATGAGTAGGCCGGCTTCACCAAGCTCTCAGAAAATGTCATTTTTCTTTCTTTCCTTTCTCTCTGTTAGTTGGATGCCTGCTAAAATCCTAAGCATGCTTGTCTCGACCCTGTGGGGCTTTCCCACCTTTCAATAAATCTCCTTTGCCTGACTCAGTCCTTGTCCATGTGCCCAGTTTTTCTTAGTAGTGAGACAAAGATCTCAAGAGTATGAAACTGTGCAGCAGGCTCTCTGTCCAGTGCTGATGGGGGTCAGAAGCATTCACAAAAGTTCACTGTTGGGCTGGTGATTTGACTCAGTGCTTAAAGGACACAACGTGGTAGGGTTTAATATGTCCTGAACAGATGGCAGGATGGAGGAATGAGTAGGTAGGGAGGGGAAGGAGGGAGGCCTGGGTGGAAGATGGATGAGAGGATGAGCAGGTGGAAGGATGGATGGGTGGATTAAATCCCTGTGCTTGACCCTTGTGGACTTGTAATGTAGCTGTGTTTTATTTCATCAATTGACACATAAAAATGCAGTATAAGGCTGGAGAAAGGGCTTAGTGGTTAAGGCATTTGCCTGCAAAGCCAAAGGACCTCGGTTAGATTCCCCAGGACCCATGTAAGCCAGATGCACATGGTGGCGCATGCATTTGGAGTTCATTTGTAGTGGCTGGAGGCCCTGGAGCACCCATTCTCTCTCTTTCTTGCTCTGCCTCTTTCTCTCATTCACTCTCTCAAATAAAAATAAATAAATAAAAAAAACTTATTTTTTTTTTCCTAACACATTCATCCAATTAAGATAATAAGAGCTGTTATGGTTTATTAAGATGACACAACGTGGTAGGGTTTAATATGTCCTGAACAGATGGCAGGATGGAGGAATGAGTAGGTAGGGAGGGGAAGGAGGGAGGCCTGGGTGGAAGATGGATGAGAGGATGAGCAGGTGGAAGGATGGATGGGTGGATTAAATCCCTGTGCTTGACCCTTGTGGACTTGTAATGTAGCTGTGTTTTATTTCATCAATTGACACATAAAAATGCAGTATAAGGCTGGAGAAAGGGCTTAGTGGTTAAGGCATTTGCCTGCAAAGCCAAAGGACCTCGGTTAGATTCCCCAGGACCCATGTAAGCCAGATGCACATGGTGGCGCATGCATTTGGAGTTCATTTGTAGTGGCTGGAGGCCCTGGAGCACCCATTCTCTCTCTTTCTTGCTCTGCCTCTTTCTCTCATTCACTCTCTCAAATAAAAATAAATAAATAAAAAATAAAAATTTTTAAAAAATGCAATGCAGAGGAATATGTTTGGGCATAAAACACCAAGGGAACTCTGTGAGTGATGATGGTTTGGGAGTCCATTCACCTATTACCGTTGCTAATAAATCATATAAAATTGATTCCACTTTGTTGGCTGTATTTTAATTCCAGGTTGAAGAGCAATTAAATTTGAAAAACTGCGTGCGTGGACCAAACCTGAGAACTTAGAAACCACTGATGTCCATGTCAGACTGTCCCAAGGTTCAAACTGGAAGAGAGCTACATCCTGAACCCCGCCCCTCGCCCGCCTGGGGGTGCAGGATCTCTTTGACAGTAGCGAGGCCGACCTGTCTGGCATTGTCGTGAGGCCTGTGCAGAGGTGAGTGAGGAGGGGACGGAGGCTGCAGCCACCAGACACTCATCCATATTGTGCTCATGGCAGACCATCCATTTGTTTTCTTTATCCTGGACAACCCCAAAACTAATGTGCTCTTCCTTGGCTGAGTTTGTTCTCTGTAGAAGGAAGAGGCTTTGGAAACACACGGCCCAGCTTAGAGATTTACTCCTTGAATTTCCAGATGCACAAGGGAGCGCAAGCATCTGGAGTTCATTTGCAGTGGCTGGAAGCCCTGGTGCGCCCATTCTCTCTCTATCTATCTGCCTCTCTCTCTGTCACTCTCAAATAAATAATTTAAAAAATTATTTATTTATTTGAGAGAGAGAGAGAGAGAGAGAGAGAGAGAGAGAGAGAGGGAGAGAGAATGGGCGCCAGGGCCTCCAGCCACTGCAAATGGACTCCAGACGCATGCACCACCTTATGCATCTGGCTTACATGAGTCCTGGGGAATCAAACCGAGGTCCTTTGGCTTTCAAGCAAACACCTTAACCACTAAGCCATCTCTCCAGCCCTATTTTAGCCATTTTTTGCTAAAATGACACATTTGAGAGAGAAAGAGAATGGGCACACCAGGGCCTTTAGCCACTGTGAACAAACTCCAGATACATGAGCCCCCTTGTGTGCATGTGCAACATTGCATGCTTGAGTCACAGCATCTGGCTTACTTGGGACTAAGCCATCTCTCCAGCCCAATTTCAGTTATTTTTTGATCTTCTGAGACAGAGGCATTGCTTGAGGACTGTGGGAAACCACAGTGAAGGAGGCAGATCTGGTCAGAATGTCAGTCCACTGTGATGGACTGGAAGAGTTGATTTATTCCAATAAACTCATTACAATCTGAGCTGTTATGCTCTTGCTGCTCTTTTCAAGCTCTGGGAAGATTTTCTACCCAATCAGCGTGACCTTCATGTCCTTTCTGACTAGAACAAGTTTCAGGTCAAACAAGCTCGGCAGCCCAGACTGTGAGCCTCACTCATAGAGCTGCGGGAATCTCCCTTTGTCTCTTGCTCAGAGCTCTGCAAGAAAACGAGTTTCATGATGTGGAATGACGTCACACCTTTAGGCACTGGACCTTTTCATGAAGTTACAGGTTTAGGCCTCACAGGGAAAACCAGCAGAGTCCACCAAGATAGGGATGGCCATAGCTAGTCAGCCCTAACTTTATTTTAATGGGGGGGGGGGGAGGCTGTTCAAAACTTAGTATAAAAGGTAAGAAATACTTTATTCACACAAGTGTCAACCAGCCTGGTAGAGTCATTGGAACCCATGTTGGCACATGAAGAGAAGCAGGTGGTGTTTGGATTGGATTCTGTGTTATCTCGTTCCCTGGGTCATCTTTTCCACCGCAAGAGACCACGAAAGTGCTTCGTCCGTATTCCTAAGATCTTCACATTTGGGCTCTATGTGTGGTATTCAAAAGGGAATCCTTTGCCCCAGAAGAGGTGACATATCCTCATCTTGGTCATTCAGACAGCAGCGTGAACGCTTTTCTGGGGGCAGTGGACCCATGCTTGCTCCTCCAGCACACACACTGACTGGGTTCTAGCGCAGTTCCAGCCACGGATCAATGAGTTCACTGGGCTTCCTTGCGGAGTCCTTCTGGCCAGCAGTCTCGTACTGGGCATGTTGGGATCTCAAACTGGCATTTTCTACAGATCGGAGACTGATGGCTGAGGGGGACAGGCGCATGGAGACCCCAAAGCCACAAACCATGGAAGAGCCTCACCCCAGCAAGGAGGAAGACCTTGCTTCCCATAGCTGCTCCGGTGGAGCTGTCCCCGCCTGGAGGACGCTGTCCCCAGGCTACGTGACGAACGTGAGCCATCGCCCACAGCTGGCACAGGGGGCTTCTGACCTGGCACACGAAAGACAGCCTCTCCACTTCCCTTTCTTCTATGGGAGGCCTTCAAAGGACCCGTGCCCAGCGTCTCTCCTGAGCAGTCACTGCGGCTTGTGCGAAAGATGGCCACAGTTTCTCAGAAGACACAGCGTACACCACATTTATTAGGCTCCTGCCGGAGCTGTGGACTAAGTCCTAAAAGTGAGAAGTGTGCTGGCCCCTGTGCAGAGCTCTGCTTAGACCCCCGCAAGCTTCTTTCGCTTTGCCAAGCCTGCAAGCTGGGCTCTGGGCTGTCCCCGGGGAAGGGCCGCCGCCCAGCCCTGAGCCCGCCCCAAAGGCACGCCCCTTCCGCATTTTATAGGGATTGCGGGGCGCTGGGGGTTTCCTTCCAGACCAGCACCCCGTCTGGAGTCCCGGCCTCTGCCCAGCAGGTAAGGTCTGGCTGGGGGCTCCGCTGGGAGGTGGCAGGGGCGAGAGGGAGCAGGCCTCCCCTGTCCCTCCCAGAGCTTCACTACCCCCCACCCCCGCGAGGGCTGTCACCCGAGCAGGACGGGCCATCTGGTCCCTGTGCATCCGCGGTGGACCACCTGGGAGCCCAGCGCCACCCCTGCACCCATTGCCCGGCGAGGAGAGAGGGGGTGGTGATCCTCACCAGAGCTTCGCTTTCTTTCCCTGGCTCATTCCTGCTCTGGGCGGAGGGGAGTCTTCACCCTCACCCACGCAGAGGCTGACCTGGGCATGGGGTCTCGGGCCTTGACCCCGAAACCTTGACCTCAGATTCTGGCCACCGACCTTCTGAAACAATGAGCACAATACCAAGTATTATCTTTGACAGAATTGATTTTAATATAGAATAGGTCCCGTCTTTTTTTTTTTTTTTTTTTTTTTTTGGTTTTTCGAGGTAGGGCCTCACCCTGGCTCAGGCTGACCTGGAATTCACTATGTAGTCTCAGGGTGGCCTTGAACTCTCGGTGATCCTCCTACCTCTGCCTCCCGAGTGCTGGGATTAAAGGCGTGCGCCACCACGCCCGGCTAGGTCCCGTCATTTTTAATATGAACTTTCTTACTTTTCAAAAATGAGGCAATATTCTTTACCCAAATGAATGAGGGATATGAACCAGAGGGAGAGAAATTAGAGTGCTCCCAAACTAAGTTTAGAAGGGTCAGGATTGGGCGCTTAGCCAAGGTCAGCAGGGTCTGGTCCCCCTTCACACCCATCTGTCTGCACCTTCGGAGCCTGGGACATCCTCGGTTCCGGTCCCCAGTCCCTGCTACCGTGTGGCCTGGGCCCTGGGCGCCCTGAAGAGTGCTCTTGCCCTTGGGAGGGGCGCAAGCACATTGCTGGGTGGTCTGTACGGCGAGGGTCTCTGCGTTGCAGCCTGCACCATGGATTCATTGAGCACAGCCAACTTCCTCTTCGCCTTGGACCTGTTCCACGCCCTGGATGAGGACAACGCAACAGGAAACATCTTCGTCTCCCCCTTCAGCATCTCCTCGGCCATGGGCATGGTCTTTCTGGGGACCAGAGGGAACACTTCCGCCCAGCTCTCCAAGGTCAGCAAAGACAAAGCTGGTCGCTGTGTGCGCTCTGAGCTGCCAGGGTGAGGGCTGTGGTGGAGTCCCTTCCCCAAGAACAGTCTTTGCTGCGCCTGGTCCCTGCGCAGGGGCCCTGTGCCCCGCGGCGCTTTGGCTCTGCTCAGGACCCAGAGTGGGCACAGCCACGTGCAGTCAGTCCCTGCAAGGTGGCCTTCCACCCCAGCGGTGAATTTGACCGCTGTCCTGCAAGACCTCCGCCTCCCCTGCGCTTGCAGTGCCCAGTGGGCAAACAATTGCACTTGCAGGGTGATACTGAGCACAGAACAACGAGTCACAGGGAAAGCACACTGGGGACAGGGGAATTTGGGGGTGTTGTCTGTTTTCAGAGGAAAGGAAAAAGCCATGTGGCTGTGTTCCCAGGGTTAACACCTTGCCTGGCAGGAGCCTGGCTTGTCGCTGCCCCTTCTGGGAGTCTAGAAGGAGTGGGAGTTTCCATGTGCACCTGCCGCGAGTTCCGCCGCACAGGCCCGGGGGGGGGGGGGGGGGAGCTTCGTGCAGGCTGTGGTGGCTCCTGTGTTGAGCTTGGCAGGACCTCAAGCTTCAGGAAGAAGCTCGAGGTTTTTCTCCCCCCAGTTTTATGACAGCAGCTGGCTCATAGTAATGACGCAAACACTGCGTACCCAGTGAGCAATTGAACCTTGGACCCTGTGTGGGTTTTGTTCCTTGTGTTAAAAATGAAGAGCCAGGGCTGGAGAGATGGCTTGGAGGTTAAGGCGCTAGTCAGCAAAGCCAAAGGACCCAGGTTCAATCCCAGGACGCATGTAAGCCAGATGTACAAGGAGGCACATGCATCTGGAGTTCCTTTGCAGGGCTAGAGGCCCCGGCATGCCTATTCTCTCTCTCAAAGAGGTAAATGAAATAAAATACATTTTTTAAAACAATGAAGAACCATAAAAAGCTTCTGCATTTGTAACTGGCAGATGGGGAATTAAACTCCTGCCAGAATAAGTTTAGAGCAGTTCTGTTTGAGTCAGCGAGCTGTGGATGCTAATGTGAGAATGAAATAAAAGACCTCAGTCATATCCTGGGCTCCAGCACAGGGGATGAGCCTTGGTTTCAATATTTCTGAGAACTTCAGTAAAGCTATGTTGGTTACATGACATAAATATGAGCCTCCCAGGGTTGGAGAGATGGCTCAGTGGTTTAGCGCACTTCCTGCATAAGCATGAGGGCCTGAGAGGGCTGGAGACCATCGGAGTCCAATCCCCAGAACCCTCGTATCAGCGGGGTATGGCCATGCATTCCTGTAAGCCCAGTCCTGAGGGGAGTGCAGAACATGGTCCCTGGGGCTTAGGAAAACCGCACCCTGCTTTCAGAGAGGTGTTTCTACGCAGGAAAATACACAGAGGAGCAATAGGGAAATCACCCAACATTCTCCTCTGGCCTCACTGAACACTTTCAAGCTATGCACATTTGTACCCCCAAGTACATATGACACACACACCAACCTACATGCACACAAATAGATGAATAAATTTTAAAAATAAAATGAAACATACGAATATTCCATTTAAGTCTTTCTTTGCAAAATGGCAAATATAAATATTTAGTATGCTAACCATTCACATTTATAGAACTAAAACTAACATTATATGTAAAAGTCACTTTTAAACTGGGTGTGTGGCACACGCCTTTAATCCCAGCACTCGAGAGGCAGAAGTAGGAGGATTGCTGTGAGCATGGGATTAGAGTGAGCTCCAGGCCAGCCTGGGCTAGAGTGAGACCCTACCCCAAAAACAAACAGACAAAAAAGCCACTTCCAACGTAGTTATTTTGTCATATCAAGTCTTAATTTTTGGATCCCATTTTCTTTGTTCTCCCAGTGACACATTATAAAGCACTGTACTATGGCTACGAGATGTCTCAGTGGTTGAAGTTGCTTGCTAACCTAAGATCAGATCAGCAGGACTCACACAAAGGCGGCCACAAAGCGTAATGTGCATCTGGAATCCCCATGCTCCTGTGAAGGGGAAGAGGGAGGTGAACTCTGAGCCTTTAGGTCAATTAGTTTGCATTCCTTGTGGCACACAACGAGAGAGACTCTCATACAAGACAGAAGGTGAGGGCCAGCACCCTCAGGTTGTGCCATCCTCCACAAGCCTGACTGGCACACGTGTGTTCAGTCACACACACACACACACACACACGTATATGCACACAGAGGAAAAAAGCATCACAGTGGAGCTCATCAACATTAGGGATCACTTTATAACTTAAAGCCATGAATGTACTAAGTGTTTTCTTTATTTCAGACTTTTCATTTCGATAATGTTGAGGACCTTCATTCAAGATTCCAGAGCCTGAGTGCTGAAATGAACAAACCTGGAGCCTCCCATATTCTGAAACTTGCTAATAGATTGTATGGAGAGAAAACTTACAATTTCCAACCCGTAAGTACCGAGCACCTCACGTTCTGCAGCGCTGTGAGGAGATGCCCACGTTCCCAGCACAGTCACACGGCAGAACTTATTCCTGAAACAGCGCAGGGCAGCAGCGTCAGCAGACAGCACTCCATGAATTCTTGTGTCGGGCTGGTTTCATAGTCTTTCCAGCAGGAGGACTGCTCCTGGAGTTTCAGTGAAATGAGTGGATTCTAGAACTCACTTCCACGTACAATGAGTATTTGAGGAACGTGTTAGTCTGAGGTTCAGAAAGAATCTTTACATACCTCCCAAAGTACCACGACCAAACTGTACTCTTAAAAATGGTTAAGAGGGCCGGAGAGATGGCTTAGCGGTTAAGCACTTGCCTGTGAAACCCAAGGACTCCGGTTTGAGGCTCAATTCCTCAGGACCCACATAAGCCAGATGCACAAGGGGGCGCGTGCATCTGGAGTTCGTTTGTAGTGGCTGGAGGCCCTGCCGTGCCCATTCTCTATCTACCTGTCTCTTTCTCTCTCGGTAGCTCTCAAATAAATAAATAAATAAATAAAAACAAACAAAAAAAGGTTAAGACAGTAAATTTAAAGTTTTATGCTCTTGGCCAGGCATGGTGGCCCAGGTCTTTTATCCCAGAACCTGGGAGGCAGAGGTAAGAGGATTGCTGTGAGCTCGAGGCCAGCCTGAGACAACAGTGAATTCCAGGTCAGCCTGGGCTAGAGCGAGACCCTACCTCAAAAAACAAACAAACAAACAAAAGAAGTTTTATGGTTTTGAACACAATAAAAATGCATGTGCTAGAATGTTGTGTTAAAATCAATGAAAGGTAGCATCTTAGGGCAATTTCTTTTGCTTTTCAGGATTTTAGAATACAACTTCTGTAGGTAGTAGGAGTCAATCATGGTGTAAAACTTCCTTCCTTTTAAAAACAGGAGTTCTTGGCCTCAACGCAGAAACTGTACAGTGCTGACTTGGCTGTCGTGGACTTTCTGAATGCCTCTGAGGACGCGAGGAAGGCAATAAACCAGTGGGTCAAAGGTCAGACAGAAGGTGAGTGCCTGGGCCACACGGGATCTGGTAGTGACCTTTTCCTTGCTGTAGCTCATACTGAGATAATCAACTTACGGGAGAAATGGCCAAGTTTTCACCCACACTTGTGGAGAGTTTGGTTCATGACGAGTGGGCCACATTGCTCTGGTCCTACCTATGTCAGGACTATGCCTCACAGTGGGATAATGTAGCAGAGGAGGCCTGTCACATCATAGCAGTTTATGAACCAAAAGAGAATAAGGAAGAGATCAGCGTACTGAAGTCCCTCTCAACAGCACCCCCACTAAGCCAAGGGTGGCGGCACGTACCTGTAATAGCAGTGCCTGGGAAGGTGAGGCAGGAGGACGGATGAGATTATGTTACATGGCCCTGTCTCAGAAAAGCAAAAACCCCACACAACAGAACATACAAAACCCTAGCCTTCTCCAGTGACCTTAGTCGTCCCCACAGGCCCCACCTCCCAAATGTTCCACCACCTTCCAGTGCGATATGGACTGGACAGCATACCTGTAAGACAGGAGACTTTGGGGACCTTCTGAACCTTGGCACAGTCATTGGGCAGATACTCTTTCCCTCTCTCCACCTTGTGTGTCGTTCCTTCTCCTTCCCTCACCTCCCCACGTCCTGACCTCCACACGTTTCCACTCCGATGCTGTCTCCGGTATGAAGTTGGCACTGCCTATGGCTGGACATCGTCAGATGCCAGGGATCCTTCATGGAGAAACACAGACATGGTTTAGTAGAATCAGCAAAATACTTCTTCCCATAGGGTCCCTCAAACTACAATTTAAAGTCCAAATCAGGGCTGGCGAGATGGCTCAGCAGTAAAAGGAACTTGCCTGGAAAGCCCGATGGCCTGGGTAGATTCCAGTGCTTGCTTAAAGCTGGATGCCCAAAGTGGTGCATGTGTCTGGAGTTCATCTGCAGTGGCACTAGGCCTTGAGCACTCATTCTCATTCTCTCTCTTGTCTTGCAAAGTATAAAGTTAAAATCAACATTGAATGCAAAAATAAATAAAAATACCTGTCTCAAAGAGCTTAATACCCATAGGAAATAAATGGAATGTTAAGTTTCATGGAAAACATAAAATCAGTATTTACAAACTATTACAGTCATGAACTTTTTTTTCCAACATCTTGTCCAGTAAATCAGGAACCAGGAGTGAGAACTGACTCCCCCACATGCTCTATTCATCTACTTACGTATCTCTCGCCCACCACAGTCTCTGTGTCTGTCAGGTTCCTGGACGATACTGGTCTTACATTATAGCAATTATTCCTAGCAGTGCCCAGGGCTACGGGAGTAGAGGATCCTGGGTCACTGGGCCGATTGCCCAACATTTGGGATATTTGATAGTCACTTTTGGAGTATAGACTTCTACTTATCATATGTGAAGGCATGATAGGTATATCAGTGACCAAAACATTTTAATTAAAGAATTTTTTTTTTTTTGCAAAAGAATGGTCATTCACAAAACTATACTCACTGTTACCACACAATTCAAGAAAGGAGAAATTTTTACTTTTGTTTCAAGCCTTTGAAGACACTTTACTTGGTTTAATGGTATTTTTTTTTTCCTGTCATGCTGGGTATGAACTCTCCCACTCTGACAATTTATATTGATTGTCAACTTGACAGCTAGAACTTGGAATTACCTGTGAGGAATTATATTTTAATTAATTAATTAATTAATTAGCAAGGAGAGAGAGAGAGACAGAAGATGGGCATGCCAGTGCCTCTAGCCATTGCAAACAAATGCCAGATGCCTGTGCCACTTTGTGCGTCTGGCTTTATGTGAGTACTGGGGAATTGAATCCATGTCATTAGACTTTGCAGGTAAGTGCCTTAACTGCTGAGACATCTCTCCAGCCCCAGAATGATGATGATGATTATTTTGGGTTTTTCAAGGTAGGGTCTCACTCTAGCCCAGGCTGACCTGGAATTCATTATGTAGACTTAGAGTGGCCTTGAACTCACAGCAATCCTCCTACCTCTGCCTCCCAAGTGCTGGGATTAAAGGCGTGCACCACCACACCCGGCTCCCAGGATTATTTTTGATTAGGTTAATGATGTGGGAAAACCCACCATAACTGTGGGCAGCACTATCCATGGGACAGGGTCTGGATTGTATAAAAGGGAGGGAGCCGGCAGAGCATAGCATTCGTGCCCCTCTGTTTCTTCACTGTGGGCTGAATGCGACCAGCTCTGCTTCAAGCTCCTGCTGCCATGTTCAATTGTAACTTGGAATGATTAGCTGGCATAAACCCTTCCTGTTCTGTAGACCGACTTTTACCAGATACTTCATCCCATCAGCATGTGGGTAACCGATGCATCCAGTATGCCTGCTGGGATTTCTATTTTGCATATTTAAAATAGAAACTTGTTAGTAGAATTTTCAAAACTTAACATTGAATTAAAAAGTGTAATGATTATGTTTGGATTGCATTTCAAGGCTAATCAATTGTCATTTCAGAGGCTGGGAAGATGCTTCAGTAGTTAAAGACCCTTGCTTGAAAAGCCTGCTAACCTGGGTTCAATTCCCCAGCCTCCCATGTGAGCCAGACACAAAAAGTGATGTAACAGTCTGGAATTTATTTGCAGCAACAAGAGGCCCTGGTGCGCCCATACACGAGTGTGCATGCACACACACAAATACATATACATGCATGCTTCTATGCACACAT